>CM062288.1:36812597-38157597 GCA_031216915.1 Pictodentalium vernedei
ACTCTTCGTCCGTCGTCCTGCGTGAAGGTGGTGTTTGGGCCTCTTTCTCCTAAACCTCTGGCCACATTTTAATTAAATTTCATGTAAGTAGTGGCTATATAGGAGCATTTTGATTTTTATCCAAATTAGGTTTCGGCTCATATTGAGCAGAGATGTGGGGAAAAAGTGGCCAAATTTTTTGAAAATCTTCTAATGAACCACCAGTAGCAGAGACTTGATATGTGGTATACAGAATCCTTTTGAGGTTTAGAATCAAGTTTGTTCAAGAGAAGTTTGTCGGGCATTATTTGCCTTTGTTATAGGAGGGGCAAAAATTTTGCCCACGCCTAAAATTTCTATTTTTTGAACCGTGAGGTTGATTTGAACCAGATGTGATATGAGATGATAATGGGTCATAAGTAGCTGATTGATGCAAAAAATCTTTTTCTCATTGCCCCGTGGGAACCCCGGGAGCTAAAAATAGGAAAAACCTTAAAACTGCCATATCTCCAGAACTACTCAAAGCTTACTTTTATCTAGTAGAATAGAATGGTTAAAAAATAATCCCTATCGGTTTGATCACAAGGTACTTTTTTCAGGACTTTTTAACACTGTAGGCAATGGGAAAAAGATTAAAAAATCTTCTTCTCCAGATCCAGCAGGCAGAATCTTTTCATATTTGGTATGCAACATTGTAGGGTGGATCTGATTCAAGTTTGTTCAAATCGGCCCCCTGCGTTCATATTTGGGCTCAGTATAGGAGCCCGATTTCGAACTTAGTGCATTTCAGGCAAATTTCTTATCAACCTACCTCAGTTGTTTACTACAGGCTTGCACTACAGTGGAAGAACCTAACTCGGATAAAATACTCTCTATTTTAATCTTTCCCAAGAGATTTGGAAAAGAAAAGTGGTGTAAAAACACCACGAAAAAATAAGCCAAAACTGGGTCGAGCGCCATCGGTGCACACCCAGTATGGGACGTTCTTCATAGTACAAATCCACGACTACCATAAAACAGTGCGCAGTGCATCAATTCGTCATTCTTTTTCTATCCGAGACACGTGGAGGATGTAGAAGATGTGTCTCCACCATATGCATTATGAAACAGTGATAATTCAACTCGTTGATAATGGTTTTCCTGTGACTGGAATTATGGATATGAAGATCGTATGATAACAGGACTGTGTTTTATATATTCTCGTTTATATTTTCAACCACATTCTCAATGTATATTATTTACTTTCCGTTTTTGCGAATGTTTTGTTTTCGACATCACGCGACGCGACAATCAATTTTTCGGTTGATGAATTTAATTGTTATTGGAGTTAGGTGTCAATCAGGGACTGTCTGGACAGGATTTCTTCATTCTGTTGAGGGCTGAATTTCTGTTTTTTTCGGTCCCTGTCGACCGTCTGGGTTCTGTCGTGTGTTTTTTTTTCTGCCGCCTTCTCTCGTAGTTGAGGGTGTTCTTCTACTTTCTGTTTCTGTTGAGTTCACCTTTTTCTTATACTGCTCTCACATCTGTTATTTCCAGTTCGGTTCCTTTAGGGCAATTCCTTTTGCCCTCGCCTTTGTGCATTCTCATGGCCGTTTCTTCCACACCCGCGGGTGGTGTGGAACGCTGTCATTTCGGGAGCCTCCCGACTCGACCACGTCTGGTGTGAGTTTACCCCCGCTGTGGGGGATGTGCAGCTCCTCCCGCCCCCGCACTGTCGTTTTGCCCCCCCTCCCCCCCCCCCCCCCCCCCCCCCCCCCCCCGACTTGACCACGTCTGGTGTGAGTTTTACACCCTCTGTGGGGGATGGGGAATGCTGGAGTTTCGGGGTCGCCCGACTCGACCACGTCTGGTGGGAATTGCTCCCCCTCCATGGAGGGATGTGCAGCTCCTCCCGCACCAGCGGAGGGTGGGGAACGCGGTCATTTCGGGGCTTCCTGACTCGACCATGTCTGGTGAGAGTTATTCCCCTTCTGTGGGGAATGTGCAGTTTTTTACTGTGGTGGATTCTGCGGGAGCTGTTGCATTTCTGGTGAAGAGATATCTGGTTCCGGGACTATGCGCCGTCTCCAGTCGACATCTGAGGCTGTCACTAGGGTTGTGACTCCTCCTTTGGAGGCCGAGCTAGGTGGCTCTCTCCGCTTTTCAGCCAGTTCCTACATCTCCCGTCGTATCTGCTGCTACTGCTGTTCCGTCTACAACGTTATTGGGCACCGTTTTTAGCCGGCCTCGGCTTATCCCTGCAAGGGTCTGCAGGGATGTCTGTAGTGTGGTTGTGGGGTATCGGCCTCAGCCTTCCCCGACTTCAACTCGGCGAAGTCGGAAGTGGCTGCCGACTGAACCCCCTACTGTGTCCTCTCAGCCATTGAGCACAGTAGTTTTATACCTGCAGTGGTCTGCTGCGGTGTCTGGGAGTGTAGACATGGGGATATCGGCCTCAGCCTTCCCTGACTTCAACTCGGTGAAGTTGGAAGTGGCTGCCGGCCGGACCCTCTACTGTGGTCTCTGCGCAGTCGAGCTCCACAGTTGTGTTATTGGATTCGGATGTTCTTAGTGGGGACACTGTGAACTCCGTGGCATTTCTGTCCACTCATTCTGGCCACACAACCAATTTTGGGGGACCAACATCTTTTGCGCAGCCTGGACCTTCTGCCCCGCAGAGGTCCGCGGTGACTCTCATGAGTTCCCGCTATGTTGATCCTCGGGGTGTGTCATACCCCTATACATGTCTGCCTTCAGACGTTTCGGCTGCCGCTCATCCCGCGTCGGGTGTTTTGGAGGATCGTGACCCTTCGCTGGTTAAGAGGGTCAGAGGTGAAGCCACTTTGCCGGTTCGTTCCCCTGTTGAATGAGCCAGTACGGGCAGTGAGCTCAGGGAGGCCCTCTCCTTACTCACTCAGGTTCTGTCAAAGAGCCTTCCCGTTGCTTCCAGCGAGGCAGCGAGTGGTTTCCAGGCGCCCCCTATGGCGCCCCCTCCCGGGATTGGAAACAGGCTGCTTTCTGATCCCCCTGGTGTTCCGACACCATGGGAGGTGTTGGCTGGTTTGCCCCTGATGGGCTATGTGTCTTCCGACTCAGGGGAAGAGTCAGACATGCTTGATGTCGAGAGCCAGCAGTTTTCGTACTTGTGGGCAGCTCTTGATTTTGTGTTTGGGTTCCTTCCGGATCTCAAACCATCAAACCAGCCGACAGTGTCAGCCAGGCCGCGATCATCGGTCGCGTGCCAACAGCCCATGGAGCAACCTGCTTCTGGGCATCTTCGACCGTGCCTGTCGGTACAGTTGGTTGAAGCATTTTCAGCCTTGGATTCTGAGCTGAGTTCCAAGGCTATGAAGGCTCCATTCTTCACCAGGGTTGACACCTTTTTGCCTCTGGCGCGTTATCGTTACTACGATTCCGCCAATTGGTCAGTCTGCCAGACTTTGACGGTTTTGGATCAGGACTCCAATTTCCTCGGGCTTTCCAAGCCCAACTCTGCCATCATTCCGATGACGACTCTGGAGTCCACGTTGGGCTTATCGAGAGAGATGCTTGGTATGCTTTCTCTCTCAGATCATTTCGTCTCAGCTTTAGCTGCTTATATGCCTCCAGATAAGTTTGACAAGGTACAGGCTCCTTTGTGTGTGCTGTCCAAGGCGCTCATGCATCTTACTCACACACATGCCTGTAACACGGCTAATCTGGAATTATGGATCTGAAGATCGGATGATAACAGGACTGTGTTTTATATATTCTCGTTTATATTTTCAACCACATTTTCAATGTATATTATTTACTATTCCATTTTCGCGAATGTTTTGTTTTCAACATCACGCGATTTGACAATGAATTTTTTGGTTGATGAATTTAATTGTTATTGGAGTTAGGTGCTGGACACAGGCCGATCCCTTCCTGAGGAGCAGCGTGCTACTCTTCGATCTGCTTCTTTGGGAGGTCCGCAACTTTTCCATGGTTCCGTGTCGATGGTCCGGTATGACGTCCTACGTCATTCCAAAGATCAGCTGCTGTTTCTTCAGCTTGATCAGCCTTCTAGGGGAGGCAGGGGCCGTTCCAAGCCTAACAAGTACACTTCTGCTTCCTCTGTGAAGCAAAAGGCTGATCCTTCTGCCACCGCTTCTTCTTCTTACTCAAGGGCTAAGGGTAAGCGTCGGCAGACTAGAGGGAAGTATTAGGATTCTTCATTCAGTTGAGGAGGTGGATTCTCCACTCGCGGACCTCATCAGGGCTCGAAATGAAGGTCCTCACCTCGACTCGTCCCAGGTTGGAGGAAGGACAGCAGAGTTCGCAGACCGTTGGGCCACCATCACATCTGATCCTTGGGTGTTAGATGTTGTTTGGTCCAGGCTGCGAATATCCTTCCGAAGGCACCCCACTCTGTCCAGGGTGCCTCTTCCAACCACAGTTCCTTCAGACGTTTTACATCGGGAACTTTTGTCCACGGAGATAGCCAATCTCCTGACAAAATTTTACAGTAAATTTCCTTTCTTATTATACCTACCGAAATTGTTTACATTGAGGTCCTCCCGTCTTCTTATTCGGGTAAGAATCCTTCCTCCCCGCTGATCACATAACTCCTGTGTTGTCGGAATCAAAAGAATGATGAATTGACGCACTGCACACTGTTTTACGGTAGTCAGGGATTTGTACTGTGGAAGAGCGTCCCATACTGGGTGTGCACCGATGGCGCTCGACCCAGTTTTGGCTTATTTTTTCGTGGTGTTTTTACACCATTTTTCTTTCCCAAATCTCTTGGGAAAGATTAAAATAGAGAGTATTTTATCTGAGTTAGGTTCTTCCACTGTAGTGCAAGCCTGTAGTAAACAATTGAGGTAGGTATAATAAGAAAGGAAATTTACTATAAAATTTATATTTCTTAAAAAATCTTCTTCTCCAGATCCAGCAGGCAGAATCTTTTGATATTTGGTATGCAACATTGTGGGGTGGATCTGATTTAAGTTTGTTCAAATCGGCTCCCTAGATTCATATTTGGGCTCACTATAGAAGCTCGAATTCGAACTTAGCACATTTCAGGCAAATTTCTTCAAAAATCTTCTTCTCCAGATCCAGCAGGTAGAATCTTTTGATATTTGGTATGGAACATTGTGGCGTGGATCTGATTCAAGTTTGTTCAAATTGGCCCCCTGGATTCATATTTGGGCTCACTATAGAAGCTCGAATTCGAACTTAGTGCATTTCAGGCAAATTTCTTCAAAAATCTTCTTCTCCAGATCCAGCAGGCAGAATCTTTTGATATTTAGTATGCAACATTGTGGGGTGGATCTGATTCAAGTTTGTTCAAATCGGCCCCCTGGGTTTATATTTGGGCTCAGTATAGGAGCCCAAATTTGAACTTAGTGCATTTCAGGCAAATTTCTTAAAAAATCTTCTTCTCAAGATCCAGCAGGCAGAATTTTTTGATATTCGGTGTGCACCATGCTTAGAAGGGGTGAGATTCAAGTTTGTTCAAGCCAAGTCCCTGGGTTTATATTTGGGCTCACTGTAGTAGCCCGAATTATAACTTAGTTCAAAATGAGGAATTTTCTTTAAAAATCTTCTTCAGATCCTGCAGTCGGAATGTTTTGATATTTGGTATGCAGCATTCTTATGGGGGGTGAGATTCAAGTTTGTTCAAGCCATGTCCCTAGGTCCATATTTGGACTCACTCTGGGAGCTTGAATTGTAACTTAGTTCAAAAGAGGAATTTTCTTTAAAAATCTTCTTCTTCAGATCCAGCAGTCAGAATGTTTTGATATTTGGTATTCAGCGTCCTTAGGGTATGAGATTCAAGTTTGTTCAGCCATGTCCCTAGGTCCATATTTGGACTCACTGTGGGAGCTCGAATTGTAACTTAGTTCAAAATGAAGAATTTTCTCAAAAAATCTTCTTCTTCAGATCCAGCAGTCGGAATGTTTTGATATTTGGTGTGCAGCATCCTTAGGGGGAGGGGGTGGGGGGGGGGGGGAGATTCAAGTTTGTTAAAGTTAAGTCCCTTGGTTTATATATGGGCTCCCTGTGGGAGCCTGAATTATAACTTAGTTCAATATGAGGAATATTCTTTAAAAATCTTCCTTTTTTTTTATAGATCCACTGGTCAGAATCTTTGGATATTTGGTGTAAGCTTTTCTTAGGAGGAGCAGATGCAACTTGTTGAAATCAATTCTCTGGGTTGATATTTAGGCTGCCATGTCAGGTGAGTGCCCACAGGCCCCTTGGGGCCTCTTGTTATTTATGAAAAAATAGCATCCTGCATACATCCTGCATGTGTGGAGATATTTATATGCTCTTTTAGTCCTAGCAGGGACCAGCCTAGGGGGGAATTTTAGGGAGACTTCAAGTCTCCCTCCAGAAAAAATAGGGAGACTGCAGAGAAATGTAGGGAGACTTCATAGGCAAAGTCTACTGAGCTAATAATTTCCTAAGTCTGAAAGTGTGAACAGGACCAGATGTAAGAAGGTTGCTTGGGTGGTACTTTGTTAGTTAAGAAACAGAATACATTCTGGGGTCGGGTATTTTATAAAAGAAATGTCATTCCGCATCATTTTTATGGCATTCCGGTGTCATTCCGCGTCATTTCATTTCATTCCGGTGTTTAGGAGGACCCTTTTTCAAGATCGTCCACATGCACACTTGTGTCCTGTACAAAGCTTTTCTTGTCATCACGAAAGCTTTTTTTCATGTGTTTCAATTCCATTCGTGTTTTTCTGGGAATAGACAGCCGAACAGTTAACAGTCGTCAGCAAAATGAAATGAAAATACTGTGTTATAAAATACGTCCGTTGTGTATACATTTTCGGCATCCTAAGCGACGTAACCTACTTTCAAACTGGGTGATTTTGTTGAGTCGCGTAAGTCATCTATTTTGAAGCTCCGACTGAAATGCAACAAAATAGAAATAAAAAAAATCCGCCAAAAGTGACAATGGACAATTGATTGTTGTGTGATTTCAAATAAATGGACGTTTATTTGACGAATTAAAATGCCCATTTATTACACTCGAGCACATTTGATTTTTGAAAATAATTGTTTTCATGTAAACCTCGCATCACTCAGTTCAGCCTTTCCTCATTTTGGCCAATTTTTAGAGGGCGACTTGTACTCGCCCCGGCTATTTTTCTAGGCGACTTTGGGCTTAGAAGGGCGACATAATCGCCCTAGTCGCCCTCACGGCTGGTCCCTGAGTCCTAGGTGTGTGAGATAAGAGGGGGAGGGGTGGTGGTACTGTAACTCCAAACCCTGCCAAAATCTGAAGGTATTTAAGCTGAAATATGCCTACAGAATTCCTTATGTTTTTTCACAGAATCTAAGCACACTACTGCGATGCATGTGGATATTCAACTTTCTAGGGTGGTGTTGTTGTAATTAACAAATACCGCCTTTCCTCTCACCTGAGCCATCCAGCAGGTATAAAAAAGCAAATTACGGTAATGATGAACTCTAGATGTACAATAGAGCACTGCAGGCCAAGAATGTAAATTGTTAGTGCTACATGTGGCCAATGAAACTTTTAACTTGGGAATGAACCTGAGCTAACCAGTAATGAAATATGCTCACATAGGTGGTTCATGTCATGGTCCTCACCCAAATCTGAGGGATATTTCATGATTCTACAGTATGCCTGGCATGATGTGAGGAAGACCATTGGGGGTTAAATTCAGTCCTGACCCCACCAGTTAAAAACAAAGCATTGACTTAATGGAGTGGTGTCATTTGAATTTTTGTCTAAGAATCACAGGCGTATTAAAGTAGAGAGGCAGCTGCAGTCCCTTCATTACCAGGTAATTAATTGTGTTTGTGGCTGGGGGTATGGGGATAGGGGCAGGGTTTCCGCTAGGGGAAAGGAAATGAGGCCGTTCGCATGGCAACCGATGATCGTCGGCCTGTGTTAGGAAAATTTTGAATTCTGGAATCCCAAAATCCCCATTTCCTTGCATCTGAGAGGATATTTTGCGTCTTTTCACGGAGATATATCGGTCCGATTTTACACGTTGACAGCCAGTAATTTCCGATGAATACAACATAAATAAGAGAAAATGGTTGCTCAACCGAAAAATAATTCGTAGTATACGTGACTTTCTATTTGCCCAGGGCATTTCGTCCCAATAAAACTGTCAAGCCTTGGCATTTTCTTTGGGACTAAACGTCCATGGCAAATAGAAAGCGTGAGTAGGAAGGGAAGATTCACCCATAATTTAAAAATTCAATTTTAAACTAGGGGTGAAATGATGCTTGTGAGATATTTTAGCAGACACAAGCACTGCGTAAAAATCGCATTGCACATTGGTACAAATTTTGACGTTTGCATCCACTGTGGAAATGAATACTAAAGTAGACTTGGGTTTGGTAAATCTCTACTTTAGAAAAACATTGCAGAGAAAATAGCGAGAATCTTACCAATTTTTCCCGACAAACACGCCAAATTTAAATCTGTGCAGAATTTCTGAACTCCTGACAGAGGCGCTGACAGGTCGTTTCGTTCCGTTTCCTTTTCGTCCCCCGGGTCATTTCGTACCCTCACCTTTTCATACTGGGTCGTTTCACGCCCTTTTAGGTACAAAACGACTCACCAAAATAAAAAGGAATGAAACTACTCACATAAAAAGGGGGGCACAACAACTCAGTTTTAGAGGGAAGTAGCGAGTGGACCTAAATGACAGCTAAAAATTAACGAAACAACCTGCTTAAACGATGATACAACAAAAAGGAGATATTAAGTATTTAATATGCCGGACCGGCAGTAAATTGCCAATAGAGAAGAGTGAGGAAAAATGGAATAACTTAATAAGCTAACACTTGAAATAGTGAAGGCCTGTGCTGATCATAGACAGTAAGTAAAATGGAATGGTGGGGGGGGGGGGGGGGGGGGGGGTGTTTGGGAGAGACACTCCAGAAGGGACCTTGAGTGAAATCATTTCATTTCTTAATTTTGTTGTGTATTTACCTAGTGGAATATGAACACAGGTTAAGAGAATGAGTGGGGTGCAGGGAGAATGATGGCCTTCTCGTACGAGAACCGCGACAAATCTGCAAATTACGCACACAAAACTTTGAAATGGGGAAAAAGGTTAACCAAACTTCAACTGGAGGTTGGCAATTGGCCCTAAGGGATTTTACCAAGCATATGGACTATCCTAAGCTTGGTAACTGATTTTTGAAATTGTTTGATGTTTATTTAACTTGTGAAGAATTGTGGCGTATTTTGAAAAATCGCTACGCTCAATTCTTCAGATATTAAATTAAACACACGTCAAACTTGGAAACAATTTAAAAAGTCAAACTTCTAATTGATGACATAAATGAAGTAATTCTGGGCTGTAGAAGAAGAAACAACAGAACGATGTGAATACATGTTTTTATTTCAACAGAGTTTCAGCATTTTTTTCAATTTTCACAAAAAGAAATAAACAACGAAATAGCACTTTCGAAATTTTACAAAAATGTTTTTTCTCAAGTTCATTCATTCAAAGAAATATAATAAAATAAGAAACAAAAGAGCATAATTTTAACAAAAGCACTACTTTGAAAGCTCTATTGTAACCCATATAAGTGAAGTGTCAAATACGTTCTGCATTTATATTACAGTAAAATCCTCTTAATTGAATATCCATTTTGCCAGTGAAAATTATTCATTTAAGAGGAGTATACAATTAACAGGGCTTTGGTCAGTTTCCTGTGCTCTGGAGGTAAACTGAGCATTTATTCTATTATATCTTGTTTGACACAGCTCATAGAGCTCTGTCAAACAAGATATAATAGAATAAATGCCTGTATTGGATGTAGTAGGCCAAAAAGGTTGATAAATAAGGGGAATTTGGTGCGTGTCACAGTAATTTTTTTGACATATTATAAAAATTTATATACAATTAACAGGAGTTTACTCTACAAGCCATATGCAATTAACAGATCGAATTTGTACTGAAGGTATGGTAAATGGTTTTGTGTTTAAAAATTATATTCAATTAACAGGGATATCATATACAATTAAGAGATATCCAATTAAGTGGGCTCCATTGTATTCACATTTCACGTGTTGTTACTAAAATATGATACCACGGTTCCACTAATTAATAATAAAAAAACATTACGATTAATCGTTTATTTTATTATCAAAGAGATGAACTGCTCTATCAGCCAATAATTAACATTCTTTTTTAACACCCCTAATAATACTACAAACAGATCAATTGAATTAAAAACAATGCAGTTATGTCCACGACAAGACTGCATTGTTTTCAATTTGTTTGACTTATTACCCACCTTCCTATCTTAACCCATCTAATACTCTACATTGCCTCAGAACTTTGAACCCCCCCCCCCCCCCCTTCCTTATTGCCTTATTGGAATTCCCCCTTAGTGGGGATGGCCTTTCTTCGGTGGAAATTACTAAAAGTTCACCTGTAATGCATGAAGAGTATATATTTGAACAAATGAACACATTTTCAGGAAATGTGATATGGTTCTGTCATTATTTACAATAGAGCTGTAGGTTAACCGAAACCGAACCAAGGTTTTTAGTTTTTTTAAAAACCGAAACCGAAATCGTCGACATCCCGTAATCTAAGGTTTTTCGTATTTTATTAAATACTCTCTTGCTGCAGAAATTCACAGAATGTAGCCATCCCTGAGTAGTGAGGGTACCCAGACACTGCCAATGGCAGTGGCTGGGTACTCTCACTAATCTGGGAAGGCTACATTCTGTGAATTTCCAACATTTCAGTTTAGTTGTGTTTGCAGCTTTCCTCAAGTTGCGTGTAGGTGTCAGACCTCGAAAAATGGCCGATCACAATAAAAGTATATTTAGGTAATTATTATATTGGCCTTCCTGATTCTTCATGTATTATAGCTTATTTTGGGCATTCATTGAGTTTCACTCAATTTCACTGCCATTCAATTATGACTCCGGACATAAGAATGAGTTTTATTGAATTTATTTGGCCTCATGAACAAACCGAAAACCGAACAGAACCGAGGTTTTACTCCACCTGAAAAACCAAAACCGAAACCGAACAAGAAATTTAAAAACCTACAGCTCGAATTTACATATTGATCCCCGACTGAGTTGAGTTTTTCTTCGATTTTTATGTATCTCCTCCTTGTCTGTCGTTCCAATTTTTCTGAAGCCCCAGTTAAGTGGGTATTTTCCGCCTCTCTTCTCAATAGTGAGAACCACCTTCTAACACTATATTCAATCGGTGTGCTTGCAGTGAAATCATGATTTCAAAAAGCTCTGTGATGTACCCCTCTCATTGGGCTTGGAACTTGTGTATATTGTATAAACAAACCCGGATATTAGAAAACACGGGGTCAGTTCAAAAGACACTTTGCTGTGCCGGCCAAACAAAAAGCAAATATTACAGTGTAAACACGTTTAAAGACAAAATCGTGCCAGTAACTGTGTTTTACAACATTAACTCAGGCGGAATACTATTCATTCATTGGAAGGGTTTGTGTTTAATATGAAAACTTTCATTCCATTTTTACAAGTGAATGTGGCTTCATTCAGGGCTAGGAGGTGTCTATGTTGAACACTAAATTAATATTATTCATTCAGTGGAACGAGCTGGAGTTATTCATAGGACAGTTTGTACATTCACCCTCTTCTTTCTTACAGATAAGTACATAAATGATGTTTAGAAATATATAATTAAAAATTACCCTAAAATATAGGCATATCGACAGCGGCAGATCTTCTTGACTTCTGTGTTCTCTGATTCCAATTAGTTAATCCCAGTCACATGAGGCCTCAGAGTGGTATAATTCGTCTTCACTGGAAGTCTTTCCTGGTTCACAGACCTCTCTGATGATGTCACGCGATTGGGATTATATAGCAATTCTACAACAGTACTCGAAATTACTATTGTTTGATTCTTTAATGTTGAAAAAATGCATTGAAATCAGTTACTCTCCAGGTGCTGCGACAGAACGGTGAAACAGACATGCATTTTGTTTTCAATGAAATATGTGTACAGAAATCGGCAAAAGAAGTTTAGAAATGGCAATTCTATAAGCTAGGAACTAAATGTATTCTCGGGGGGCGGGCAGATCAATGCAAATTTCAAAGATTCTGTTATGTCGAAAAGGTGACCTGGCGGGGGAATGCGGCCATTTGACGTCACTGTGCCGGTATAGCGGAAACCCTGTGGGGGGCAGGTCATCGCACAGTGATGGCCAATGCAGAACATGTAATGGGGGAGTGCACAAGAGAATTTGGAAATAGAGGTGGAGAAATGCCCCCTATGGCAAATCATTACCTGGTCATTCGCTTTGGAGTTACCTCATGGAAATACATCTGCCTGTACACTTTCTTGTTATAAGGATGTAAAAACCAAACTGGCAGCTCAAAGATCCAAAAGTGGCCTGTTAGCTGACAGTCCAACCCTCTCAGGCACTTAGCCAGGATATCAAAGTTGTGAGGCTAGTTCAGCCATCTGAATGTAGCAGTTACCCCCTATGTGGGGTAGCATCTACGTTCAGATCGCTGAACTAACAGGGGGCATATAGAATAGGATACCCAGCATCATCTGAGCCACGTAGTGGTGAGATGTGGGCAAGCACAAGAGGGGGCACTCCCTCTTGCTGGGTGTGGGGTGGGGGAGGGGGGCTGCCCAGAAAAATTGGAAAATTCGAGAGAACCCCCCCCCCCCCTCCCCACCCCCACACACTATTTCCTTGACTCTGGGTCTGTTTATGTCCATAAATTATAAGTTGTGAAAGGCATAGAAAATTAGGCAACATCACTTGGGTGGGCATGTGCCTCCCTCAAGCCTGCATGGCTATCTGGCTGAACCCTGTTAGCTTAAAGGACCAGCATGTATTTGTGTAGGTTTCTATATGCAGTCTAGGGATGGAGAAGGATACATTATTTGGGGGAGGGGGTGTGGAGGATTGGAAGCATTTGTCACAGGAAGTAGACATCCATTCAATGACCCACTCATAAAGGAAAGATTCAGTGAACACTAGATTTATGCACAAAACAAAACTTAATTCCTGTGACTGGAAATAGTGTGACATTTCATTTTGCATTATAGAAAAATATGCTGTCTGAAAACCATGAATCATCAGTGCATGTGCATTTTGTTCTCTGTGTTCTGTGGATCATTACAGAATTAAACATTGACATTTTCCATCTTTAGAAAGTATGCGCTCTCACATATTCAAACTGAATAAATTATGAGGAAGTCCCACCATTTTTTGTGAAATTAAAAAATAACACTGACATCATCATTTTTCTTATTTGAGACACAAGATCCAAGCGAACTTGTGTGGAAATCCCTGTGACCTTCTAATAAAACCTTAACACTAAAATTGTAAATGTATGAATACAGTGAAGGATAATCCTGAATGCATTTTCTTGTTAATTATTATGCCAGATTATGCAGCTAACAAAGTTATCACACATTCTGTGCAAACACTTTGGGTAAATATTAAAATCACAAACAATGCAAAGAATGAATGTCGTTTCTCTCTGCACTGTGTGTGCAATGTTAATGTGATGATTAATCCACTTTACATACATATGCATGTAAGTTCTTTAATTGATTGACGGTGGCACAGCTATAAGAATTGAAACATGCAACTATCATCACGCATTTTATGTGATTAAAATGGGTTTAAAATAGCACGCACTTTCACACTAGCCACGAATACGTGAAACCTGGACACTCCATGATGACTGTACCATATTTATGTTGGTGTTCTTCCATTTACCATTCCCATTTAGTACGTCTCCCTACTCTTGAGTGCCTAATAATCATACATGTATGATTATTCTTTTTCAAACAAAATTCCCGCCCGTATGATACTTATTTGGCCCTGTATGATTATTAATTTTCAGCAATCGAATGTGCAGAGCAGCCGCTTATCTCAAGAAGTTCACCAAAACAAACTAGTAAGGTACATGTACAAGCAAACACATGTTGCAATGGAAATGTTAACTGGTAGAGATCTGGAAGCATATATGGGCTTTATTCTGAAGTACTGTTACCATAACTTTAAGACCTAGTACTCAGTGGATGTGCTTCATACCATCAATGAAACAGAATTAATTAGTCTAAGGTTTTGCCTTGGTGTGATTTATGGGAGAGTGCCTGTAGGCACTCTCTCATAAATTGCAACAAGTCAGATCCATGTGAAAATTATGATAACTGAAAGTAATTTAGCCCTTCACCACTTGAAGAGCATCAGATATCTGTGTTATAGAAATGACTCTGAGCATAACGGCTGGCTCACAACTTGGAATTTTCCACCCTGTACTATTATTCAACCTTATACTATTATTAATTTTCAGAAATTTTCCACCCTGTACTATTATTTCGCCCTGTACTATTATTAGGCTCTCGAGTGTATGCTTTGTACTTGCATTGTTTTGTTTGCAAGGCATTTAATTCCAATTGCCCACATGGGGGGCATGTTGGCACTGTCTACTAAGGCATACTGCAAGTCGATGGTGCACATGTCTTTAACCACTGATAACTCTGCTAGTGTGGAGATATTATGTTGGGGAGTCTGACAGATGCTCGCTACTGCTCAGTGGTTCTCTCCGGGTACTCTGGCTTCCTCCACCTGCAAAACTGTCCAGCATGAGGTGACTCTGGCTGTTGAAAGTGTTATTAAGCCCCAATATATAAATAAATAAATAAATAAATAAATAAATAAATAAATAAATAAATAAGGCCACACAAAGTAGATGTTCTGTTTCTCAGGCCAAGTTTTGTAAAATTGCATGCAGGCGGGCGGTTTTTTATTTTATATTTTATTTTTGTAATTACTTTGCCATCAGAAGTTCATATTCTTGGTTTGTTTTATGTTTTAGGCCTCATAATCTACAGAATAGCAGGGGTGGTGGTGTATTTCGTCCCTTGGGTGCAACAAGGCTTTGCAATGCTAAAGCATTGCAAAGCCTTGTTGCACTCAAGGGACAAATTTATCAATTTTATTAACTTGTGTAAAATATCAGACATAAACCATTTAATTTTTATTTTTTCAAGTTTGCATTGGTCATAAAAAGAGAGCATGCGGGAGGGCCTGAGAAACAGATTTTTAATTTTATTAAGCCTAAATAGGTTTTGTATTTCTTCCCTCAGTCGAAATATTTACTCTATGACATGGACGGTGGACTCGTAGGTATATAGCCATTACTTGTAAAATGAGACAATTTATTTCACAGACAGTATTATTATTATTACATTTTAGGCTATCCTTTATAATGGTTTCAGGTAATTAGCATTATTATCCCCCTGCCAAAATGAAGTTTGCAGGGAATATAGAAATGGGTTCGATCAGTTTGTTCATCCGTTTGTCTGGCAATCCATCCATCCATCCATCCATCCATCCATCCATCCATCCATCCATCCATCCATCCATCCATCCATCCCATCCATCCATCCCATCCATCCATCCATCCATCCATCCATCCATCCATCCATCCATCCATCCATCCATCCATCTGTAACAACTTGTGACCTTCATATCTCAGTCAGTGTATGTTGGATTTAAATGATCTTTGGTATGCTGATAGACCACCATGCAGGAAAGGATATTCACAATTAGGCCAAAAAAAACAAAAAATCTGTTTCACTGGCCCTCCCGCATGGTCCTTTTGGCTACCGCATGCTCTCTTTTTATAACCAATTTAAACTTGAAAAAAAAAAAATTAAATGGTTTATGTCTGATATTTTACCCAAGTTAAAAAAATTGACGAATTTGTCCACTGAGTGCAAGAAGGCTTTGCAATGCTTTAGCATTGCAAAGTCTTCTTACACTCAAGGGATGAAATACACCACCACCCATGCTATTCTGTAGATTATGAGGCCTAAAACTTGAACCAAGAACATGAACTTTTGATGGCAAAAAAGTAATTACTGAAATAAAAAATAAAATAAAAAAACTCTCGCCCGCATGCAATTTCACAAATAATGGCCTGAGAAACAGATGATCTATTTTGTGTGGCCTTAAATGGTTTTGTCCATGTTTTTCTAGAGTTAGTGGCCTTTTTCCGCTTTCAACTTAGAAACCCTTGGTGGGGATATCGGTGGTGTTGCCCTTGTTTTGTTTGATTTAAGTACTCTTATTTTATATGATGTCTACAATTTTCTACCTAGGACTGTCTGTGGTGATTGACCAAATCATGGTTTCACCGTCATCAAGAAATACATTTATTTCTATATAAAATACAGTGGAGCCCACTTAATTGGATATCTCTTAATTGTATATCCCTGTTAATTGAATATAATTTTCAAACACAAAACCATTTACCATACCTTCAGTACAAATTTGATCTGTTAATTGCATATGGGTTGTAGAGTAAACTCCTATTAATTGTATATAAATTTTTGTAATATGTCGAAAAAATTGCTGTGACACACACCAAATTCCCCTTATTTATCAACCTTTTTGATCTCATACTTCCAGTACAGACATTTATTCTATTATATCTTGTTTGACAGAGCTCTATGAGCTCTGTCAAACAAGATATAATAGAATAAATTCTCAAGTTTACCTCCAGAACACAAGAAACTGACCAAATCCCTGTTAATTGTATTCTCCTGTTAACTGAATAATTTTCACTGGCAAAATGGATATTCAATTAAGAGGATTCTACTGTACAGTACCAACGGAAATAACTTGTACATGTAAACGCAAAATAACGGCGTTTACGGTTCCGTTTGGCATTGCGTTTCTAAACGAAATATAACGGCGTTTTTCGTTTTCAGTGCGTTTGTAAACGAATATGTTTCGTTTACCTTCGTTTAAGTAAACGTTTTATTCGTTTAAGTTTGTTTACATAAGCGAAACTCGTCGTTCATGATACCCGAGCACATGCATCAATTGAGTCGTGTTCAGACAATATCACAACCAAGTCAGTGTGATCATTCGGTGTCAGTGGCGTAGACACTGGGAAGATAATGTGCAGTCCCGTAGGAAAATTATTGGGACCATTCTAGGCGAATTTATGCCTATACGTGTAATAGCATAAAAATATGGGCGTTTTGTGTGTGAGTTGGAGGGAGTGGGGGGGGGGGGGGCACACCACAAAATTTCCGACCAAACAAAGTCACAAAATTTGGGCTTGCTTAGGCGTACGGGACACCTTTTCGGGGGGGGGGGGGGGTCTCAAATATTTTTCCGAAAAGTGATGCTGCGAGCATTATTGAGTGAAGTGGTCCTTGGGTGGGTTTGGGTGTGGGAGGAGGTGTTCCCCTTCCACAGTTGTAGCTAACGGCCTGTTTATGTCTGTAATTAGCTAGAACAAACTGTTACGCTGGCGTGTCTACAACCCTCAGATGCGATATTAATCTGATAAGACGGTATTACAGGTATATGTACGAACATGGACCTGAAGTCCGTAATATACTTTTTTGGTGTGGTACGACCTGTGGGACGTACTACACCAAAACATTATATTACAGACTTTGTATCCAAGTTAGAACTGATGGGACATAATCCTTTATTGAAGATAAAACTGCCCAAGTGAGTAGGTCAGTCAAACTTGCTCGAAACAATCATAAAAACTGGCCGAAAAAAATGTATTTGCCCCGACTGGAGGGGAACTGCAGTCCTCAAGCCTCCCTGAAACATACGCCTATGTTGGCGTGAACCCCGGTCACCGAAAAGCTGTCTATGTCACTTTGCTCTTTTCGATTGTAAGGCCTGTATGCTGCTTCAAGTGCCTTGGTCGGCGCGGAGGTGCCACCTCCCACAGATGGGGTCGGGGAAAATTATTTTATGCTTGATTCTTTTTACCAGGATACATATACATGTACATAAACGTGAACTTTATTTCTTGGTTGTTTAAAATAATAAAAAAGAGGAATTTTGTCGGTTACCAATCATTGAATATCAACGATAGATATCACGTTTGTATTTGTTAATTGTCAAGATAGATATTACAGTTGCTATTTACTCAGCCAATATGAAAAGACAAAACACAATTTAAAACTTAAAACACCGATATTCCCTTTCCATAATAAAACTTTGGCCAGTCACTGATTTGCCATGGTCCTCTGGTAATTGGATTAAGTAAAGTCAATTAACCACGTGTTTTAATTCGTTTGTTTGATCCCCTCTGTTTGCTACTGTCGGTAATTATTTTATTAGTAGCTCTCATGATTAGTGTGTTTATTTTGCGTAATTGGGGTTATTTTTTATTAGTAGTG
This sequence comes from Pictodentalium vernedei, assembly GCA_031216915.1. Taxonomy (NCBI): domain Eukaryota; kingdom Metazoa; phylum Mollusca; class Scaphopoda; order Dentaliida; family Dentaliidae; genus Pictodentalium; species Pictodentalium vernedei. Next base: position 36,830,726 of record CM062288.1, read on the forward strand.
TTATTTTTCCGTTTTCAAAGGAGAAAAATAAATGCTGACCATTGGCCCTACAATATTCGAAAACGCCTTTTACGAGGATTCGAAAACGCCCTTTACGAGGAAAACATTCCTCTCTTTTTGTATCATTGGTTGCTCGTAATGATATAATGACCAAGTCTCCCAACTCACCTTGAATACACCCAGTTAGCAAGCTTTTTATTGAGCCGTCATCACCTTTCAACGGCAGCTGATTCAACAATCTGTGCAATAAAAACAAACCCAAACGTATCTTCTCTTATTCATTTTCATGTGAAAATCACTGCCGGACGGTCACGGAGTGAACAGTGAGTACAATTAAATTTATTTTTTGGAAAAAAATGTTAAAAATAAGTAGAAAAATATTGGAAAAAAACTTATCAAAAGTGAGTCAACTCGCCACAAAAAGTGGGTCAAGTCGCCGCTAACATGTGGCGACTTGACCCGGAAAAAGTACTGGTGGCGAGTTGACCCAGTGGCGAGTTGACCCCGACCTCATTTATTGAGAACACACAAGAAACGAGCTTTCGAATGATTGATACCAGAAGCTGGTATTATCAGTACAGGGAAATATAATAATTATTATTCCTGTGCACACAACCCACTGGACGAATGTACTGCTTTGTGTTAATGCGCAGGTGAATGAAAAATGGATACAAATTAAAAAATGTTGTCTGTATTTTTTTAGAGGTGTGGGGGGGGGGGATATTTTTGGGTGGGGGTTCTTGCTCATTCCCCCTATGGCTGCAGGCCGCCCTCACCTTTTTTTCTCATTTTGTCCTTTTAGTGCCAATAGTCCCGGGTCTCAGGGCAATTCCAATTTAATGGTTGTGTTGCCCCCTTCTACTTATAGTTAAAGGTATGTCCGGGTGGAGGGGGGGGGGGGGTATATTATTAGTTACATGTAGGAATTGCTTTCATTTCAACAAAATTATCACAATAATAAAGAGCAAAAACTTACCTGCAATCTCATTTTGGCGAGATCGCGCGTTAAATTTTGCTATTTATTTTTGGCGATAATTCTGTGAAAAGATAAACGACATGTCGTATAATCAAATAGCTTGTTCACGTATTTTACAAATGACAAGCCCCACATAACCTAAACCAGGGCCGATACTGGTGGGAGCGCTCAGAGCCTTGAATTGTAAAAACAAATCGGGAAGGGGAGAACCCCCAGCACCCCACTACACCACCACCCCCGTCGGGGCTAGGCAATTCGGAAATGGCCTTCGCCTTCGCACCAGGATGCTATCCGACATGCAGAGGTGGGTGAGGTGGCAGGGGAGGGGCGCCCCACACTCTCCATGTCGGAGTTTTATTTACTGCTGGCTAAGGGCCTGACCTAAGCGGAGGTTCAGTAGTTATTTCCAGGCCTACCATGATCGACATTAACTCTCGCCGACCCTGTCGGATATTTTTCAGTTCCTTGTTTTGGGCATACATGTAAGTAAAGGGTTAAAAATAAAACACGTACCTTTCCAACAGCAACCTCGTGCACTCTTCTCCACTGAATGAGGTAAGATTCTCCTATCTTTATTGGGTCTGTCAGTTCTTTAAAAAAAAACGAGCTTCTCACTTGTATTGCATTGTCTTCAATATACCTCACCAAATGGTGACTCGGCGTTGAAGACATTTTCCGTCGGTTCATTTTGATTCAGAAAAGTCGAGTGATAAATTCAAGTCAAGTAATCACCTTTTTAAAAGGGAAATTTGTTCTGTTTATACTGTCTTGACCAATGACTGCATGTACAAATGTAGGTGTGTCCTAGTGCCTTTAATGTTAAGAACAACATCTTGTTATTTTTATTTTTACAAAAAACTGTTTTTAGACCCATTGTTTTAGATACAAACAGAAAAGGTTCTCAGTGCTTGGTATCAAAGGTTCGTACCGCAGTAAATTTTAATTACAATAACAACCAAACTTAAAATGACAAATCTGAATGGTATTCTTAGAAGAAATATGGGATGCCAGCTTTTATGTGGCTTGGCCGCTTGGGGTCGACAACAATCAAATAGAAAGGGAAATGATACAATGTACATGTATGAATACAAAGTCGAGACAATTTTTAAAACAATGTTTTTTCTGCAAAAATGCAACACCATTACTTTTCCAGAAAACACTTTTCAGAAGCCCTTCAACTTTCAGTTTCGGTTTGAAAATTAACTTGGTATTGATATTGAAACCTAAAAATTCACAAATGGAATTAAAACGCCAGATTTCACGTCCCATTCCAGTCATCCGTTATACGCCTATCTTAAAAGCAAAAACGTACCATTTTAAAAATCTTCCCCATTAATTTGTAACCGTGCTTCGATAAAAGTGAACGCAATAAAATGAATTGTTCCGATATTGCGGAAATGATCAGTCTGTTTGCAAACCGTTTATATGTCGTTCGGTACGTGTACATATAAATGGACTATCGTTTGTCTTCCGTTCAGCTAAACGAAAAAACGTTTAACTTTCGTTTAGCTAAACGAAAAATCGTTTACCTTTCGTTTAGCCTTCGTTTAAATCATCGAAATACGGATCGTTTATAAACGTTTGGTAAGCGGAAAATAAACCCGTTTTTCGTTTAAATGCTATTTGTGAACGCGTTTACAAACGAAGAATAACGGCGTTTAATGTACAAGTTATTTCCGTTGGTACTGTATCTCTTATCATTTCAAGTTATGTACAAGTGACACTCAGCAATCTGCTGTGTCTTATCAGTGGGATAATACAAACATTTGATCCAAATCAGGAGGTTCCACAAATGTCCAATGAATGATTGTGCACTGACCTATTTTCGTGTTTCACTGTTTCTAAGGTTCAGGAGGTTTCATTGTCTATTCTAGACATTTAATGTCTTATCACATGGCAAGAAGAATTTTTATCTTCACCATAGCCATGACAGATATACATCGACAGTAACCCCTTGATATGAGTGACCAACAGAATTTTTAGCACTTAGAAGAAAGCTTATATTCTGATTGGCAGTGGATAGTTACAGATCTATACAGTGTTTGACAGATAGAATAAGAAACATCATACATGTAGTACTGCTTGTCAACTAACGGTCAGGTATTATTATGACAGTCTCCTATTCTCATGATCAGCTATGCTGCAGTGTCAAGACTACTTAGTTCCTGTAATATCTCTTACGTGTAGCTCTACTACAAGATCTTCAACAAAATAGAAAGCATTGATACTTATGGACATGGAGGCTACTGACTCTAGTTACATACTGTCGAATCTGGTTGAAATCCTATATCATGATCAGATCTGACACTTAGTTTAGTTACAGTACATCTTCAACATTATTGTATTAATAAAGAGTGTCAACTGTGGTGAATTATTATTCCACTCCAGAGCAGAGATCCCACTTGGCAGCAAGAAAGGATCCCTGCTATATCCTATCGCGACCGTGACTACCACGAACATGAAATCAATTACTATTATAGACAGATTGAAGAAAGATTTCTCCTAGTTTACGTTTACATTCTTCTACAGAAGATAGATCTTCATCTCATCATATACACTATTCACCTAGATCTACTCAAGACTCTCAAGCTTATTTTCTTCATGCATCACGAGTGTAACTCACACTTTATTACGAGCTAAAGTTCCCTTACAGATAAATGTTCACCTTTGTGTAGGCCCACAAAGGGCAGAGAGAGGTTTTATCTACCTCAATGTACCACCAGCCCCAAATATTATACAGCTGCTCGTAACGCAGGCTTTTTACCCTGCAGGACAAATATTCTGATGGTTATGATCTTAACCCTTTACCCAACGAATCGCCCGCATCCGCCCGCGTAATATGCAAATTCAGCAGTTGAAAAAATATTATTTTTCCAAAAATTTCAACAAAACCATATCATGTGACCCCTCGTTGGAACAAGCTCTTTGAGCTCGTTCCAACGAGGGGTCACATGATATGGTTTTGTTGAAATTTTTGGGAAAATTTGAAAAAATGATATTTAAAATAATAAATTTTGATATCGTCTGCGTTGGGTAAAGGGTTAAAGAGGATGTAAATTCAAAAGCTCATCACTCAGATTTGCATTTTACAATGTATTTTACTATGGATTTACTATGGATTGTCTGTCTGACGTATTACACCAGAATATTTTGTCCACCTCAAAGCCTATGCCTTTAGTAGAAAGAAGATCAACATCTGTTGATGTTTATTCTCCATTAGCTACAGAGCAGATACACTTCTTACAAAGAAGGTAAATTTTTATTGATGTTTTTAGAGAGTGCGTGTCTTCTAAATGCCTTTTATTCTGGATGATGATACTGAGAAACAACTTTATGTCTGTCACAAAGTCACTTAGGTGAGGTTATTAGAGACTGTCCTATGTCTCTGTTTGATTTTTCATTATCGAACAATCGAATAGCAGCTATTGCCTCAAGAGTTGTGAATGTGGAATATGTGGATGACAAAGTGACTTCTTCACAACTCTATCCAGCTGTACAGAACGATTTCTTTATCAGCTTATAACAGCTTATAACATTGCCAATCCGAAGATTATGCTACATGTTCTTATGCTTCGCTTACCAGATACTAAGTACTGTCATCTGCTTCTACACATCCTTCTATAGAAACCTGCTATTCATCATACATACTTATAATATGGTCCAGATAAGTGTTCTCATCTGCTTTTACTAAGACAATTTGACTCTTATTTGGGCATGCAATCATCCAGTGTTAGGGGATATCGTTGTTGCTATACTATAGTTCCCAGCCAAAGGAAATTTCTGGCTACACCCTACTCAAGAGATTATTCTGTCCCTAGACCATCTGGAGAGTCATCAGATTCTAAGAAGGAAAGAAGAATTTTCCCCTTCAGTAAGCCTCGTCTAAGGACCATTTGATTGATTTCATCTCGACTTTCTTACTGTGGGAGGTCGGATTGCATAATTTTTACTGCCAACAGACTCAAATTCGCCAGTGCAATGGTTCTGTCATATAGTTCATCACATATTCTTCATCTTCTGACAGTTCCACCTCTTACTCACAATCCAATCTTGTCTTATATTACTATAGATTACTTCAGGCTTCTCTGTTTTACACTAAGATAGATTTCTCTTTTTCAATGATCGCTGTCATTTTCAACTTAGAATCACCAATGCTATACAGCCGTCTCAGTGCTGAAGGTAAACGGGTGACTCATACCTTTGCAAACTTTAGCTTTTGAATGTTTCCATAAAAGCAACTTATATTCCGTATGGGAAGGGCTCAGGTCTGAATGAAGCTATATCACAAGAAGATGCATTTCTAGCATTGTTTTATAAATGCTTACTTCCATTTTCAACTTAACAACAGTGATGGGGAAGTAATTTCTATTCTCGTTCGGAGGCATAGCCAATCCATTTTAGGCTTACTCTTCCATCTATTTTTAGTCTCCTTGGCATTCTCTTTTGAATTAATTTATTATCGCGGAATGCATTCATTAATTAACATCTTCAGCCAATTTCAATGCCATTTTTCCAGTAACATACAGTACTATAGAATAATCTGGAGTATGTTGGCCATCTATTCTCGAATCTGCTTCAGTCAGCAGGCTTTCAGCTGTTTTTGGAGAAGCTGATCCTGACTCTGTTCACTGTCCTTCTGATTAATATTATCACTCAGTTGAAACGGGGCTGTCTCCTATTAGCAAGAGCAAAGTTTTTTATCAGTGCTTTTGCAATTTATTTTTTCAGAGTGACGAGAGTTTCATCCTAGAAATTTCTCTATCTCGGTGGTCTTTCTTTACTCCTCACTGACTGACCTAGGCAGTTCGCGATTACGGCCTAATTTTGTTTTACATGTTTTCTTATTATGGAAGCCCAGTGTTGACTGTTTTATTCATTTATTCAATAGTACTAGTCAACTCTTCACTAAAGTTTTATTTGGACAAATTTGAAATTCCTTTTAACTTTCCAAGTGCAGATTTCTTAAATGGAGATAAACTACATTCTCAAATGATCTGGTTTGGGGAGTGTCTCTCAGTTCTCTGAATTTTTTAGTGTTGAGCAGCATTAGAGGAAAGAGATATTTGCAGATTTTCAGATTAATATATCTTCCAGAAGTTGTTAGTGAGTCTTCTGATTGTAAGGCTATGGTTATCTATCCCACTGATTCACCATTGATTGAATTGTTACATTCTTCAATGTTGATAGGGTACATTTGGATATTCAAGTTTCCATTCTTTTTGTTATGTATTTTTTTATGAGATACAGTAAAACCTGTCTTGAGAGACCATTGTCTTGAGAGACCACCTGTCTTGAGAGACCACATCTGCCAGACACCGATTGGTTTTACTCTATAATGGACCTGCTATGGGAGACCACCTGTCTTGAGAGACCACCTGTCTTGAGAGACCACTGTGACCTGGTACCAACTTGTATTTTTATGCCATAATGGACCTGTCTTGAGAGACTGCCCCTTTGAAGACTGAAACCATGACAAAAACTTTTTACCTGTTCTGGAATTGGAAAATCCATTGCGGTTATACTAACATAATTAAAAGTATTAAAAGTTCTTAATTGGGTTTCAATTGCTATTCAGTTACATAACTCATTAAAGATTGAAATGTTTTTATAAGACCCATGTTAAAAGATTAGGATTATTGCTGAATAAACAATTTCATACATACCTGAAATGTGACAAATAGGATTATAAAAATAAATTTGTGTTGAAAATCTTCAATGAAGATTTTCAACACTAATTTATTTTTATAATTTTTATAACAGACCATTTCAATTTGTTACAAAAACTTCATAAAAAAGAACAACTACAAAGTAATTACAAAAATCCATTCTTCTCCATTTCTGATTTTGTGGTTGGTTATTCACTGACTTGAGAAAACCTGAAGCCTGTTATGAGAGACCACCTGTCTTGAGAGACCACTTTTGTGTGGCCCAAAGGGCAGTCTCTCAAGACAGGTTCTACTGTATCTTCTCTTTCTGTCAAATGCTATTAGGATACTTTCCAGGTGAGATGCTCATTCTTTTGTCTTTGTTTTTTTTGTCTATGCTTCTGGCTTAGATTTTTGATGAGGGGGGAGTGGGAGTGTGAGGCGTTATTTTATCAGCTCAATCTTTTCCTCCAAAGGTTTCCTCCTTTTGGATGTTTGTTTTCTATAACCTGTTCTTCAGTCGGAAAGGTAGGAAATGGACATGTTGACTCTCCTGGAATGCCCGGAAAAATTCTATAGATACATTGTAGTTTCCCACCTTCCAGAAGAGAATCAGTTTTGGACAAAGTCCCGGAGAATAGTACAATCAAAAATTGTGTTTCAAGATGTTCAGTATCAAATCATAGGCCTTCAGAGCTCCGATCATAACAAATGAAACAAAAAATATGCCAACAAGTGAATTATATTTAATAATATTGTATATATTTCACTTACATCTGTATGTTTTTTTTTCTGTTTTATTCATTTCAGTTCATATGCCCACAAGTGAATTATATTTAATAATATTGTATATATTTCACGTACATCTGTATGTTTTTTTTTTCTGTTTTATTCATTTCAGTTCATCTGCATGGTCAATTTACAAGTGCCAAAGTAAAAATAGGTGACTTAAGCACAATACCCCATTGCCATCCAAAAGTATTATTAAACGCCCAAAAATAAAAAGCAATATGGCCTGCTAAGATAAAATACATAAATCTGATTCGATATAGTTAGCAAATAGTATATACAGTTCATGGAACAGTAACCTTACACTCATGCAGAAGGTTATTTCCATGTCTTTTAACTGGTTGAGTGCCAGAAGCCACTATCAGGGCTTTCAGAAAAATGAGGGTACTGCAGCAAAAGTAAAATGTTTTCCTTGCTCATGTTTCATATTCAGTCAAATGCAAATAATATTTTGTTTATATAAATTTGTTCTATTACAAATTATTGGAGAGTGCCTCTGGGCACTCTCCAATAATTTGTAATAAAGCAAATTTTGAATAAACAATTCAGACCACCAAGAATAACCTAGCCCTCAACCAATTAATATCTATAAAATTTTTATTCACTATGCCTCCCTCTGCACTGGGCTGTGACTGAGTTTGCATAAAATACTGACCCCATTACAAAAATGGAATTACACATGGGGACCGGCCATTATCAGCCTATCTTATATGTTCATTCTCAGTTTTTTAGCCTTATGTATAACACAAGCTCTCTTTATCACCATCACCTGTTACCTGTTACTGTGCTATTAGTTATATATGTGTACACCTTCATAATATTGTCCATCCAGCATAATGTGTTGGTGTGGTAGATTCTCTTAAGAAATTAAAATTTTCTTCCAAATTTTATTTCTTATTGTACCTACCACTCTTACACAAAACAGGTCCCTCCCAGTAAAAATATTTCTATGTACAATTGCCTCCCCATTCCATAATATAGGCATGAATATTCGACTGTCAAAATAAGAAATTGAAGCAATGATCATTCACATCGGTGAAGTAAAATCGCTTCCTGTATATCGTGATAAGCAAATTGTAACATGCACATCAGGGTACAACTAACTTTTCAGTATACCAATTATGATTTAATTTAATAATATCAGTGAGGGTATTGACAATTTTTACTGATTATAGTCAAAATAAGTAGGATGAGGTTCCCAGAGGGTGAATTTAGTGATACTACCCTGCACAGCAGGGTAGCAACACTGAATTTACCATCTGTCAACCTCAGTCTGAATCAAGGTCTCAGGCGTAAACAGAAAGAGGAACCCAGAGTAGATTGCATTGGATAGCATCACCAAAGTCACCCTCTGGGGACCTCCATCTACATGGCAGCTTGCTTATGTTCAGTCTTAATCTGTATTTCTCTGAGCGCTAGTTGTGAGATAGTTGTAACAGCCATAGGTAGCCATACAGCAATCATACAACTGGCCACAATAGGCGGCCAAGACTTGACTAGAAATCGTTGCTAAGCTTCTTGACCTATAAGCAGTGGTTGCCAAAGCTCTTAAGGGTAAACAACAAAAGAATAACTTGCAACTTGAGTTTAAATAACAGTTCTTACTATAAACATGGCTTGATTCCAATAGGCTAATGATTGTATACATTCTCTTGCAGGCTGATATTAACTGGTTATAAGAAAGCATTAACAGATGAAGATGTTGCTGAGTTGCATCCAAGAGATAAGTGTCACGCAGTTGTACCAGAATATGAGAAGTCTTGGAATCGAGAAGATAAAAAATGTAGGGAAACAGTGTAAGTATGCATTAGATTTTCTTTCAACCTTTCCGAAGGAGAGAGTTGAATACAAGAATCTTGTTCTTAAGATCCTGTACAACAATCGGAAAATTATGTACGATAATGCCCCCACAAAGCAGAGCTTCTAAAATTGCATATAGGGGCTTTTTTAGCTTACCTGACTACAACTTTTATCTGGCGTCTGTCGTCCGTTAACATTTTGCCTTCATCTTCATAATCACTAGGCCAAATTCAAACACATATTGCACAGTCCATCTATGGAGTATACCCTTTCTGTTTTGTTTAAATGAAGCAGCTGCCATATTTGTACGATTATGTACGATAATGCCCCCACAAAGCAGAGCTTCTAAAATTGCATATAGGGGCTTTTTTAGCTTACCTGACTACAACTTTTATCTGGCGTCTGTCGTCCGTTAACATTTTGCCTTCATCTTCATAATCACTAGGCCAAATTCAAACACATATTGCACAGTCCATCTATGGAGTATACCCTTTCTGTTTTGTTTAAATGAAGCAGCTGCCATATTTGGGCTCTGGTTTAGGCCCCAAAAGCTTAAAAACCTTTAAAAATTGTCTTCTCATGAACCACCAGAGGGAATGCCCTGATATTTGGTATGAAAAATCCTCTGGTGTAGAAGATTAAAGTTTATTCAAGGGAAGTTGATAGGTCAATATCTGGGCTCTCTCTGGGGGCATATCCATTTTGGGCTCTGCCCATGGCCAGAATTTCTATTTCAAGAACCGGTGGGCCCACTTCAACCAAATTTGGCATGTAGTATAAAAGAGTCCTAAGTAATTGATTGGTGTCTAAAAAAAGATTTCTCAGACCTGTGGCAACCCCAGGGGCTAAAAACCCTCTCAAGACTTCCAAAGATTTTATTGATGCCATGAACAAACAAAACCCTTTCAGTACTGTAGATGTATTTTTCTCGTTCCTTGGAAAAAAGTTTGATCTGATTTCTATATGAATATCTTTAATTTAACCCTCTCATGACTTCAGTTTGTTTTTTCCAAAGATTTTATTTCATGATGAACTCTTTCACTACTGTGCACATATAAGTTATTTCATGTTGAATGAACCCTTTCAATGCTGGAAAACATTTATCTGATTCCTGTATGCTTGTCTTTAATTTAACCCTCTCAAGACTGCAATTTGGGTTCCAAAGATTTTATTGATGCCATGAACAATTTTTTTTTTGTTGGGGGGGGAGCTAGGGAGAACCACAGTAGTTGAAAAACAAAAACAAAAATTCACAGAACAGAGCTTGATAGAAAGCTTTCCTAGGACCAGCAGAAATGAATGGCCAAAAAAGTTGCCTTTGTTGTGTCATAGCAAATCAAAAAATTGCTCTTGCTGTTGATCACTTACTGATACACTCATCTCTTTTAACAACTTGAGCCAGGTGAGCATTTCAGGCTCACTTGAGCCTCTGGTTTTATTTTATTTTTTATTTTTGTAATTATTTCTTTAAAGTTCATGTTCTTGGTTTGTTTTATGTTTTAGGCCCCATAATGTACAGATTAGCATGGGCAGTGGTGTATTTCATCACTTGAGTGCAAGAAGGCTTTGCAATGCCAAAGCATTGCAAAGCCTTGTTGCACTCAAGAGACAAATTTATCAATTTTTAGCTCAACTTTGGCAAAGCCAAATTTGAGCTCTTGTCATGGCCCGTCGTCCCTCTGTCCGTCTGTCCGTACGCCAACAATTGGATACGGCTCGGGCTAGAGGCCGTATTTATGAACCGATCTTTACGAAACTTCTTGGGTACCTTTGTTATCACTGTGGGACGAGAACGAGTGTTTTTGGGTGCGGTCCGAAATTCAAGATGGCTGCCAGCCGCCATTTTGTACCGACGATGCAGAAATCTGTTTTTTGTACAGAACTTCCATATGAAAGCTCTGATTTGAATAATTTTTTGTATGAATGTTTAGTACCATGGGATACATCACATATAATACAGGGTTTTTTCTCGTGCGTAAATTGTGCAAATTAGACTAATTTTGATGTTTTTTTGTGTTACTTTCAGCACTGTAAGTGCAAATGCCAATACGGCTCGGGCTAGAGGCCGTATTTATGAACCGATCTTTACGAAACTCCTTGGGTACCTTTGTTATCACCGTGGGACGAGAACGAGTGTTTTTGGGTCCGGTCCGAAATTCAAGATGGCCGATGTCAGCCATTTTGTACAAAATTTGGTGCAATCAGATTTTTGCACAGAACTTCCATATAAAAGCGCTGATTTGAATAATTTTTTGTGTGAATGTTTAGTACCATGGGATACATCATATATAATACAGGTTTTTTTCTCGTGCAGAAATTATGCAAATTAGATGAACTTTGATTTTTTCAGTGCTACTTACACACAGTAAGTACACATGTCAATACGGCTTGGGCTAGAGTCTGTATTTATGAACCGATCTTCACAAAACGTCTTGGGTACCTTTGTTATCACCTTGGGACGAGAACGAGTGTTTCTGGGTGCGGTCCAAAATTCAAGATGGCTGCCAGTGGCCATTTTGTACCGAAATTATGTCTAATCAGTTTTTTGTACACAACTTCTATACGGCTCAGGCTAGAGGCTGTATTTATGAATCGATCTTTACGAAACTTCTTGGGTACCTTTGTTATCACTGTGGGATGAGAACGAGTGTTTTGGGGTGTGGTCCGAAATTCAAGATGGCCACCAGCAGCCATTTTGTACCAAAATTAGTGCAACCAGTCTTTTGTACAGAACTTCTGTATGAAAGTTCTGATTTGAATAAATTTTTGTATGAATGTTTAGTAACATGGAATACATCACATATAGTACGGGTTTTTTTCTCGTGCAGAAATTATGCAAATTAGACTAACTTTGATGTTTTTTGGTGTTACTTTCAGCACTGTAAGTGCAAATGCCAATACGGCTCGGGCTAGAGGCCGTATTTATGAACCGATCTTTACAAAACTCCTTGGGTACCTTTGTTATCACCGTGGGACGAGAACAAGTGTTTTGGGGTCCAGTCCGAAATTCAAGATGGCCGATGGCAGCCATTTTGTACAAAATTTGGTGCAATCAGATTTTTGCACAGAACTTCCAAATGAAAACGCTGATTTGAATAATTTTTTGTGTGAATGTTTAGTACCATGGGATACATCACATATAATACAGGTTTTTTTCTCGTGCAGAAATTATGCAAATTAGATGAACTTTGATTTTTTCAGTGCTACTTACACACAGTAAGTACACATGTCAATACGGCTCGGGCTAGAGTCTGTATTTATGAACCGATCTTCACAAAAACTTCTTGGGTACCTTTGTTATCACCTTGGGACGAGAACGAGTGTTTCTGGGTGCGGCCCAAAATTCAAGATGGCTGCCAGTGGCCATTTTGTACCGAAATTAGGTCCAATCAGTTTTTTTGTCACAACTTCTACACAGCTCATATTTGTGAACTGATCTTCACGAAACTTCTTGGGTACGTTTGTTTTCACCTTGGGACAGGAATGAGTGTGTTTTGGAGTGCCTTTGTTATCACTGTGCTATGAGAACAAATATTTTGGGGTTCAGTCAGACCCACTCTGAGACTCAAAGATTTCTTTTCTAGTTTAGCATCTGACTGTCACCCACCTTTACAATACTTTACCTATACATTTGTTACAGGCAACAGTCAGTATTTATGTACAGACTGTTACAATACTTTATATGTACCTTTGTTATCAGGTCATTACCTAGATGTTTGTCATTGCTGTGTCACATACTATACATGTACATGTCTTTGTCTTGACAAGTTGAGCTACAGTGTCATTGACACTTTCATTTTAATAGGCCTAGGCCCGCAAGTAGTAGGCTTACAGCAACACTGAACATTAGGAGACAGAAACACAGACATTAAATGTTTGTGGGGTTGGCCTATGCAACTGGACCCTCTGATGGCAAGGTGGTAGGCTCATAACAGTCGGCTCTCTGACTCCATTGAATTTGTACTTAGCCTCCTTCCCCCTCCCTCCCCCCTCCCCCCCCCCCCCCAACCAACCAACCAGCCAGATGATATCTATACCCGACTGGTCTTCCACTGCATTTTTTTTTTACCCAGAACATTTTTTTGGGGGGGGGGGGGAAGATTAACATTCTGTACCCGTTTTTTGGGTATTCTTTTTGTATTTTTGCCCACCAAGTTGAGTGGGAACATCGCCTTGTAAAACATGGATGCTTTGCCTCGTCACTGGGGCAAGTTCGCAATGGACCTGCTCGTTCTCTGCACGCCTTGAAATCCAACATTACCCGTTGAACGCTTATTTTTTTATTGAGAAATGTTGTATATCATCCTCGGATTAAAGGGGATGTCGTAATTCGGAGTTGCTGTGCATCCCGCCCCCTGATCCCACTGCTTAGTCTAACCACAGACGTCTGGAGACCTGATTAATATCACATCACCCCCAATGTCACACCTCCCTCTTATATATGGCCTCCCCCCCCCCCCCCCCCACACTTCCAAAATAAATAACACAGATCTGTGTATTATATGTTTTTTTTTGGGGGGGGGGGCGTGCATATAAGAATGAGGTGTTGTGAGGTTGGAGTGATTTAGATCAGGTTTCCAGACGTCTGTGGCCTAATAACTCTGGCAATTTGGCCCGTTTAGTGGGTAACGAAACTACATTGTTCTCAACCTGTTAAGTCGACGTCAGCTGTCCTTTATGCGAATACCTGGAAATGCAACCAAATTGTGTAAAGTTTATTTTCATTGCCCGGAATATGTCTTCCACTGCAGAATAAAAATGGTGTGTATTTGAATGACTCTTTTCGAAAGGTTCTTCAACCTGTTACAAATGAGTTTTTTTTTATTATTTCCATTTTTGGCATAACTTCGATAATAATAGTCGGATTTTAAAAATTCAAGGACGAAATCGCACTGATTTTTACTCAGTATATTCGAAACGAAACACGTTTTTAAAATTTCCCTATGATATTAAAAATAGTATTTGCCCGACTGGTTGGAAAATTGTCCTAATTGGTATCAAAAAATTACGGGATCAAAGAAACACCGACATCGACAAAAACCAATGACAAGGTCTTCACAAATGTTCCTTCGAGATGGAAACTGCCCTCAAAAGTCATTTTGTACGATATTTCAAATTAAATTTTAATGATTTTATTTTTTTTTGTATAGTTTGGGAGCGATGCAATTTTTTTCCCTAATTATCAACGGCTGTTTTGCGGAGAAATGATGCAAGGAGGTCCTGTTTTGTGTCGGAAGCATAACCTTGTCACAACACTGGGAAACACTTCGTGCTAATTATAACCAATAGTATGTCTTATTGAAGTCACGTGGTTGGGTTTTGATACCCCACCTTATGGAGCAGTTAGTGGGGAGTCGATTGGCAGTGTTTTACAGGGAGCGTACACGTAATGTAATATTGTGACTGAAAAATTGTACTACAGTAGAACCTGTCTTGAGAGACCGCCCTTTGGGCCACACAAAAGTTGTCTCTCAAGACAGGTGGTCTCTCATAACAGGTTTCAGGTTTTTTCAAGTCAGTGAATAACCAACCACAAAATTCAGAAATGGAGAAGAATGGATTTTTGTAATTACTTTGTAGTTGTTCTTTTTTATGAAGTTTTTGTAACAAATTGAAATGGACTGTTATAAAGATTATAAAAATAAATTAGTGTTGAAAATCTTCATTGAAGATTTTCAACACTAATTTATTTTTATAATTTTTATAACAGTCCATTTCAATTTGTTACAAAAAGATTTTCAACACAAATTTATTTTTATTCCTATCTGTCACATTTCAGGTATGTATGAAATTGTTTATTCAGCAATAATCCTAATCTTTTCACAGGGGTCTTATAAAAACATCTCAATCTGTAATGAGTTAGCAATTGAAACCCAATTAAGAGCTTTTAATTATGTTAGTATAACCACAATGGATTTTCCAATTCCAGAACAGGTAAAAAGTTTTTGTCATGGTTTCAGTCTTCAAAGGGGTGGTCTCTCAAGACAGGTCCATTATGGCATAAAAATACTAGTTGGTACCAGGTCACAGTGGTCTCTCAAGACAGGTGGTCTCTCAAGACAGGTGGTCTCCCATAGCAGGTCCATTATAGAGTAAAACCAATCGGTGCCTGGTAGATGTTGTCTCTCAAGACAGGTGGTCTCTCAAGACAGTGGTCTCTCAAGACAGGTTTTACTGTACATCCAGCTACAAAGTGGAAAAATTGGCACACACAGATTCTCATAATTCAAAATGTTGCATTTTATTCTTATGTGACTGTCTTCTACACTCAAAATATATTGAAATGCGACACAGAATGGGTCATGATTTATTGCGAATCAATGCAACATTGACAAATCATCTCCTGAGTTCCAATGTGTTCTCTGTTCCAATAAGCACAGAGAACACATTGGAACTCAGGGGACGAAATGATAACAGATTTTAAAGGCAGTCACAAACAGGTCTGGCATTCCAGAAAATCAAGGGGTGCAAAAAATTTCCACCCTCAATTTTTTCTAGGTCTCCTGTAGGCGTGCAGCACTCCTAACAAATGCCAGACTTGAATAATAAACAAACAAGCACATGCCATCACTCTAAACTTTAAATATTCAGCTTTTTAGCTCAACTTGACAAAGTCAAGCTGAATTATTGCCATCACTTCTCGTCCGTCGGCATACGTACGTAAGTACGTTAGTACGTATGTCCACAATTTCCTTTGGCACACCTCACAGGTCGCATTTATGATCAGATTACTTTGAAACTTGGTATGCTTGTTTGGGGTGACCTCTAGATGGGAGCTATCGATATTTTTATACTGTACCAATGACCCAGACTTAGCTGGTGCTAACTCCACAAAAACCAGGGCCAAACACAAATTTTGCCCCCAATCCCCAAAATTTGCATCCAAAACAAAAAGAAATCATGTCCTAAAGGACCTCCATAGTACGACTCTACTGCGCATGCGCAGTGACGCAGTCGTCCCGAAATTGGCGCCAAATATCATTCTCTGTTTGGCCCTTCATCAGTCAACATCTCACTGATCTTTGTGCTTGTAAATCTCAGTTTAAAGGATGCCAGACACGTAATTCTTGGAGAAAATGTGATTCTAAGGAGGATAGAAGGAGGAGAGGAAAAAAGAAGTGGCAAAAAATAATCAGGGCTGTACTTAAAATTTTTTGTTGAAATTATGTTAAGTTGCCTATTTTCGAGGCAAACGCCTCTTGTTGTCATTCTTGCTAATTGTTGCACTGCTTATTCAGTGTTTCCTCTCCCCTAACCTTCTAAAGTCCCCCCTTGCAATTCTCCCATGCTTTTGGCATATTTTTGAGAAGTTTCATTTCTAAAAATTCCCTGGGAGAGTTGCTTGGTTACAGAATGTTTTCTGTTATTTTCCCCATAGTTACGTTTTCACCCATGGGTGTATAACGTTTGTGTTCTGCATCTTCCATCTGATGTTCTGCAGATTCTCCCCTGGGAGTCTCTGTTTTGCATCAGATAGAGTGTAATTGATGACTGATTCCGGGCCAGTTTTTTCAGTGCCTGGAGTCATGTTTTCTTCTGTGTTTACACTGTTTGTTTTCATTGGCAACAGCCTTTTTTGAGGGGGGCTGTTTGCCTTTGAGGTAGTTTATCTCATTATAAGATACATTTATATTATCCGAAAGTGTCTCATTAATTATTTTATATAATTTTAAAATTTTTGACCACACTTTGCCATCGGATCCATCGGGGCTCAACGTTACTTTTCAGCAACTTGGGCTTCTCTGAAAAAATATTTTTTCAAAATTATTTTGTTTTGCAATTGTTTTTTCATTTATTAATGGATCATGTTATTATGTATCTTTGTGTCAGGGGTTTTTGCGAGTAACTAGGACTTATTGTTGTTCTTTCACATTGAAGGGAACTTGTTCAAATTGTAATAGGAAGAAATCTTCCTCTGACTTTCATGATTATTGCATTAATTGTAGTCAGTGTTCTCGCATTAATCCCTGTCCTGTATGTGAACATTGGGATGAGAAACATTGGAAACGTGTGTCACGATATGTTGTTTCTGGAGAAAGAGCGATGCCGGCTCTTTCTCCACAAGGTCACTCTACTCTCTCAGTTTCTATTTCAGAGGAACCAGAACAGGGTGATGTTTCCATGTTATCTTCTTCAAGTGTGCGTCCGTCGTCACAATTAAATACAGAGCTAGCGGCAAAAGTGCTCATGGAGATTAGACAAATGTCGTCCGCTAGCTCGCCCGGTGTAGCGTCCATTCACCGAATGGTTCGGCAGCCGGGTTCGTCCGATGCGGTCCAAGAGGAAATTTTGGGTGATGCGAGCACTATAAAAATAATAGATGCACACCCAGTGACGGCGGATAGTGAACGAGAACGGAGGAAGCCTTTTAGTCCGGTTCCTAGCTCGTCCAGGTCCAGCCGGGCCGCGAGCGAGAGAGGCCCCTCTCTCGTACAACAACATCTGGGACCAGATGTTGTGGTACAAAATGTGTCTTTAGCGGAGCATACGTCCGTCGCTCGGGACGCTCCGTTGTATAAGCAGTCCGCAGAGACTGTTAAGGCTTCCTCTTCTCGCCGGCGCACACGACCGCACCTTGGCTGCGTGACCTCCGATATTTTGCCAGCTTCGCCGATGAAGGATTATTCGGCGACCAGGTCACACCATCCGGCAGCCAGGGATTCGAGACCGATGGACTCCGGACGTTCGCATAGGAAAAGTATGCGGGAGCCATCTGATGCGGAGCTGCCCTCGGCAAAGCAGCGAAAGACCGCTCCTCCGCAGGTCTCGACGTCGGACATTCTAGTGCAGATAGCACAGCTTATCGCAGCATCCCAGCAGCCGACAGAGACGGTGTCGGATCGAGAATTATCCGACGGCGCTGGGTCGGTACGCTCCGCCGAAGCATCGGGGGCGGACGACCGGGAACATCGGGAGGTCCGACCGGATGGTGAAAGGGATACGGATGAATTGGAGCTATCCCTTTCGGAACAACACAAAGCTGCCGTAGACTTCATCCGGCACTTTCTTCCTCAAGTTGTTCCGTCGGGCCAGACTGCTGCGCTTCCGGACAGGAGAATTATAGCGTCATTGGACTCTGATTTTTTCGAGCGGTTCAGGGACATCGCTCCCGAGTTTCCGTCGCAGTCCAATAATGTTGCAAGAACATTTGAATTATTGAACGACGCTATTTTTAAACTTGCTTCCAGGACAGGGAAAGCAGGCTTCTTGTCCGCAAATACTCTCAACCTGCCTTTCATTAATGCAAGGAATAAATTCGACACGGCAGGTCAGGATATACCGAGAGTTCCTCTGCGTATGGACGACGAGGCGGAAGACTTAGAGCTATCATTACCGTCGTCAGCTTCTATTCCAACCGCAGTGTTGGAAACAGCTATTGCGTCTAACAGAGCCAATTTAGATGCCTTATCTTACGCAGATCACCTTACGAAGGCGTTATCACTGCGTCTTCAAGGGGAAGAGTTTCAGGATATACAATCCTCCTTAAGACTTCTTTCAAGGGCAGTAGCTTATTCCACGTGTAACTCCGCCCTTTCAGTGGCAAATCTGGAGTTGGTTAGACGTGACGCAGCCCTGTCTACATCCACACTAGTGGATTCTAAGGTGAAGAACTCTCTTAGAGTCGCTTCGGTCTCAGGAGATCTTCTCTTTGACGGCAAGCTTTCCGCTATTTATGATAATATTAAAAAGAAAGCTAGTGATTCTCTGTTGTTTAGATCCGCTCCTAAAAGGTCGGATTCAGCAGACACGAATAAGGCGGGCACTTCTGGGTCTTATCCGCCCAAGAGAGGTTCCTATAGAGGTTCCGGTGCGTCCTCTAGCTCTTATTCGAGAGACCGTCAGGATAGCGACTCTCGTTCGGGACGTCCTTCAGGCCGGGACAATTGGTCGGACGCCCCGAGGTCGACGAGGCGAGGTGCGGGTCGTGGAAGACGTGGTTTCTCCTACCGCAGGCCTCGCAGATCCAGGAGGTGATGGCTCAAACCTCTATCGCGTTCCGGTTGGCGGAAGGTTGTCGAGTTTTTCTCAAGAGTGGGCGTCGATTACGGACGACCCGTGGGTGAGAGGAGTGACTTCGGAAGGTCTAAAGATATCCTTCAAACGAAAGCCTCCATTAACTCGAAGTCCAAAGTGGACTCATCTTCCGTCAAACCCTCAGAAAAGAGACGCTCTGCTTTCAGAGGTGCAGTCTCTTTTAATGAAGAACGCGGTAGAGGTCGTAGAAAACCAGGAATCGCTGGGATTCTACAGCCATCTGTTTCTGGTTCCGAAACCAGACGGCTCGTTCCGTCCAGTCATAGATTTGAGCTGGATAAACAAGCTGATCGTCGCTCCGAAGTTTTATATGGAGACGATTCGATCGGTCAGAGCGAGTATTCGGGTGAACGATTATGCAACGAGCATAGATCTCAAAGATGCGTACTTTCACGTCATGGTACATCCGACATTCCGAAAGTATCTACGCTTCGCAGTCCTAGGAGTGGTGTATCAGTTCCGGGCCATGTGCTTCGGATTGAATCTAGCACCCTGGGCTTTCACTCGGGTAATGAACTCGGTAATGATCTACTTCCGAGCTCATTCGTCTGCGGTAACGTCGGCCTACCTGGACGACATTCTTCAGAGGTACGGCAACGAGTTAACGCTTCAGAACGATGTTCAGAATCTTCTTCTATTGCTCCGACGTCTCGGTTTCATAGTAAACGAGGAGAAGTCGGATCTGGTGCCGTCCAAGTCATTCACTCATCTGGGAATGAGCTTCGAGACGCACAACAATCTCGTTCGTCTGCCGTTAACCAGAGCGAAATTAGTCAGTTGTTACGCTCGCTATTGTCTAAATACAGACAAAGTCACAGCGAGAGAATTTATGAGACTGATAGGTCTGTGCGGAGCCGCCGCGGATCTCATTCCGATGGGACGGCTACGCACACGGCCTCTTCAAATTTTCCTGACTCAGAATTGGAGTGTGAAAATTCATTCGCTCGATGTAGACGTTCTCTTGTCAGATCAAGTGAAACAAGAGATTCAGACTTGGGCAAACATTCAGTGGTTAACTCAAGGAGTTCCGCTGCAGTTGCCGGATCCGAGTTTTACCATTATGACGGATGCCAGTCAAACAGGTTGGGGTGCATCATTAATCCCAACGGATTCGAGATGCCAGGGTCTTTGGGATCCGCAATTCCTGTGCAAGCACATAAACATCAAGGAAATGATGTCAATTTGGCTTGCGTTACGTCACTGGATGGACATTATTCACGATGCTCATGTCCAAATCCTATCCGACAATACGACAGTAGTGGCGTATATACGGAATCAGGGAGGCACTCATTCAGTTCCGTTGTTCAATCTAACGGAAAGAATCCTTCTGTTTGCGTTGGAACATCACGTTCTTCTTTCGGTCCGTCACATACCGGGTCATCTGAATGTGCTAGCAGACTCCCTTTCACGAAAGGGTCGCTTGTTGCCGTCGGAGTGGACTCTCAACAAACAAGTATTCAATCAGATTTGCTACCAATGGGAACGGCCAATGATAGACTTATTTGCGACACATTTCAACAATCAGTTGCAGACGTATGTGTCCCCGTGTCCGGATCCAAGAGCATTTGCAGTAGACGCTCTATCGATCCCTTGGGACGGAATGATAGGATATGCGTATCCTCCAGCGCCGTTAATTCAACAAGTATTGCTAAAGATAAAACAATCTCAATGCAAGATTCTGTTGGTAGCATCTCTGTCGCCACCGAGACCGTGGATAAATCTACTCAGGTGTCTGTTGTGGGACCTACCGCGGAAGCTCCCTCCACGAGAGGATCTTCTTTGGCAGGGGAAATCGCGCCAACTGCATCACAACCCGCAAGGTCTCAACCTTCACGTTTTTCCGTTGTGCGGTCCTTCTTGCATGGCAAGCACTTTACAGGACGAGCAGTGGACGCGATTTCTAACTGTAGGAGGACCTCCTCTTCGCTAAACTATGCGGCTAAGTGGAAGGTTTTCCATCGTTGGTGTAGGGATCATTCTGTTGATATATTTGATCCCTCTATACCAGACATTGCTAACTTTCTAGTATACTTGTTTGACGAAATCAAACTGCAACCTGTTACTATAAAGGGTTATAGATCTATGTTATCTGATACCTATGCACATCATGATAGTTTACAAATTGGATCTAATGTCTCTTTATCGAAATTGGTTAGAAACTTTTCGATAAATAGACCCAGAACTCTTAGATTAATTCCTAAGTGGAATTTAGCTTGGGTTCTCCTTAAATTGAAGGAAAAGCCATTTGAACCTCTTGGGACAGTAGATTTCAAATTCTTATCTTATAAGACAGCTTTTCTCTTAGCTTTCTCTTCTGCCAGAAGAGTCAGTGAGCTTCATGCACTATCGGTGGATGATTCTCATTATCGTAGTGTTGGGAACACTATCACCTTCACTACTAATGTCGGTTTTTTAGCTAAGAATCAGGCTCCTAATAAATATCCGGAACCTATTGTTATTAAGGCTCTTCCGTCTTCAGACGGGCGTAGGCCTTTACTCTGTCCTGTTAGAGCACTACGTATCTATAAACAGAGATCTCAGTTCATCAGAAAGGGACGGAAACGTTTCTTTCTGTCTTTGATGCCTAATAGAAAGGACATTTCAGTCCATTCTATTGCTAGATGGATTCAGTTAACTATCCGTACTGCGTATGAAGATTTATCTTCTTCTCAGCAGTCTGTGCTTAAGATTTCTGCTCATGAAGTAAGAGCTCTTTCTACTTCCTGGGCTTATGCTAATAGTGTTGCTATTACAGATTTAATGAAGGCTGCTTATTGGTCTCAGCCATCCACATTTACTAATTTTTATCTCAGAAATATTGAGTCCATTTCTGGAGACCTGCATTGTTTAGGTCCGTTATCTGTTGCTCAGAATGTCGTCCACTAAACAGTTGCAACTATAGTTATGCAGGCTTTCTGTTCCGGCAGTGACTCCGTCCGGCTGCCCTCTTCGCTCTGGGCTATTTGACCCAGGGCAAGGGGAAGGGGGGGGGGGGGGCGGGTGTTCCCTTAGGTCACCTGCTTTATAGTGAAAAGCAAGGGAATGCCTCCTCCAAGACAGTATTTCTGAGTCGCTTCCGGGATGGTTTTAAAGTGTAATATTAATGTTTAATTTCATTCATGTCTTATTTTTAAAGTGTAGCTCGGTGTGAAGCATTTGTATATGTCAAGTGTCAAACGGGCTTTAATATACAATACTCGGACACTTTTAAATGATTATAAAGAGTCTCAATTCTCTGGACTACTTTATTTATTGGCTTGTTTTAAAAATAATTAGTATAAAGGTTATACTGGATGTTAATAGAGAACATGAATGTTATTGTGCTCAATTATTAAGGGTAGTGTATCTTTCTAATTTAAATATTAAATAAGAAAGATACATGTAAAGCCTAATACTCCTTTTCTCCTTAAGGGGTTACCTCTTTATGTTATAATTGAGCTTATTGGATTTTCCTCTATGTCCTAGGCCCTCCAGCCTGTTTACTATTCAGCTAAGTCTGGGTCATTGGTACAGTATAAAAATGTTAAAAAATTTATAGTAATTTATATATTTTTTATACTTACCAATGACCCAGACGGGGATGGCCCTCCCTGAGTTGGGAACTCTTGCCTCCCCGCTGAGTACATAGCGCTGACCAGGCACTGCCAGTAAGAATGATATTTGGCGCCAATTTCGGGACGACTGCGTCACTGCGCATGCGCAGTAGAGTCGTACTATGGAGGTCCTTTAGGACATGATTTCTTTTTGTTTTGGATGCAAATTTTGGGGATTGGGGGGCAAAATTTGTGTTTGGCCCTGGTTTTTGTGGAGTTAGCACCAGCTAAGTCTGGGTCATTGGTAAGTATAAAAAATATATAAATTACTATAAATTTTTTAACTTTCTTCAATTTCCGTCAAAAAATGTTGCCGCGGCCAACGTTCTTAGAACTTAGTTTAGTCAAACCACAATATTTCCCTTTGGCACACCCTAGAGGGCACATTTATGATTTGATTGCTTTGAAACTTGTTATGCTTATTTAGGGTGACCTCTAGATGGAAGCTATCGATTTTCTTTAATTTCCGGCAAAAAAATGTTGCCACGGCCAATGTTCGTAGAACTTAGTTTAGTCAGACCTCAATATTTCCCTTTGGCACACCCTACAGGGCACATTTATGATCAGATTGCTTTGAAACCTGGTATGCTTGTTTGGAAAGACCTCTAGATGGGAGCTATTGATTTTCTTCAATTTCTATCAAAAAATGTTGCCACGGCCAACGTTCTTAGAACTTAGTTTAGTCAGAAGACTCAATATTTCCCTTTGGCACACCCTACAGGGTACATTTATGATTGGATTGCTTTGAAACCTGGCATGCTTGTTTGGGGTGACGTCTAGATGGGAGCTATCGATTTTCTTCAATTTCCGTCAAAAAATGTTGCCGCGGCCAACATTCTTAGAACTCAGTTTAGTCAAACCACAATATTTCCCTTTGGCACACCCTACAGGGCACATTTATGATGTGATTGCTTTGAAACCTGGTATGCTTATTTAGGGTGACCTCTAGATGGGAGCTATCGATTTTCTTCAATTTCCGGCAAAAAATGTTGCCACGGCCAATGTTCGTAGAACTTAGTTTAGTCAGACCTCAATATTTCCCTTTGGCACACCCTACAGGGCCCATTTATGATCAGATTGCTTTGAAACCTGGTATGCTTATTTAGGGTGACCTCTAGATGGGAGCTATCGATTTTCTTTAATTTCCGGCAAAAAATGTTGCCACGGCCAATGTTTGTAGTACTTAGTTTAGTCCGACCTCAATATTTCCCTTTGGCACACCCTACAGGGCACATTTATGATCAGATTGCTTTGAAACCTGGTATGCTTGTTTGGAGAGACCTCTAGATGGGAGCTATCGATTTTCTTCAATTTCTGTCAAAAAATGTTGCCGCGGCCAACGTTCTTAGAACTTAGTTTAATCAGAAGACTCAATATTTCCCTTTGGCACACCCTACAGGGTACATTTATGATTGGATTGCTTTGAAACCTGGCATGCTTGTTTGGGGTGACCTCTAGATGGGGGCTATCGATTTTCTTCAATTTCCGTCAAAAAATGTTGCCGCGGCCAACATTCTTGGAACTCAGTTTAGTCAAACCACAATATTTCCCTTTGGCACACCCTACAGGGCACATTTATGATTTGATTGCTTTGAAACCTGGTATGCTTATTTAGGGTGACCTCTAGATGGGAGCTATCGATTTTCTTTAATTTCTGGCAAAAAATGTTGCCACGGCCAACGTTCGTAGAACTTAGTTTAGTCAGACCTCAATATTTCCCTTTGGCACACCCTACAGGGCCTATTTATGATCAGATTGCTTTGAAACCTGGTATGCTTGTTTGGGGAGACCTCTAGATGGGAGCTATCAATTTTCTTCAATTTCTGTCAAAAAATGTTGCTGCGGCCAACGTTCTTAGAACTTAGTTTAGTCAGAAGACTCAATATTTCCCTTTGGCACACCCTACAGGGTACATTTATGATTGGATTGCTTTGAAACCTGACATGCTTGTTTGGGGTGACATCTAGAAGGGAGCTATCGATTTTCTTCAATTTCCGTCAAAAAATGTTGCCGCGGCCAACGTTTTTAGAACTCAGTTTAGTCAAACCACAATATTTCCCTTTGGCACACCCTACAGGGCACATTTATAATTTGATTACTTTGAAACCTGATATGCTTGTTTGGGGAGACCTCTAGATGGGAGCTATCAATTTTCTTCAATTTCCGTCAAAAAATGTTGCCGCGGCCAACGTTCTTAGAACTTAGTTTAGTCAGAAGACTCAATATTTCCCTTTGGCACACCCTACAGGGCACATTTATGATTGGATTGCTTTGAAACCTTGCATGCATGTTTGGGGTGACCCCTAGATGGGAGCTATCGATTTTCTTCAATTTCCATCAAAAAATGTTGCCGCAGCCAACATTCTTAGAACTTAGTTTAGTCAGACCACAATATTTCCCTTTGGCTCACCCTACAGGGCACATTTATGACTAGATTGCTTTGAAACCTGGTATGCTTATTCACGGTGACCTCTAGGTGGGAGCTATCGATTTTCTTCCATTTCTGTCAAAAAATGTTGCCGCGGCCAACGTTCTTAGAATTTAGTCTAGTCAGACAACAATATTTCCCTTTTGTACACCCTACAGGGCACATTTATGATTGGATTGCTTTGAAACCTGGTATGCTTGTTTGGGGAGGCCTCTAGATGAGTGCTATCGATTTTCTTCGGTTTCTGTCAAAAAATGTTGCCACTGGCAAAAAAAAATGACATTGGTACCAATGATCTTCAATTTTGCCATTTCATTTATAACTTACCAAGTTCACGTTTGTCAAGTTGAGCTACAATGTCATTGACACTTTCATTTGAGTTAAAATATGTATCTTTACCGAAAACTGGTATTATGGATCTAGTTACAATAATATTTGGGGCTCAGCAAAGGGGTTCGATAGCTGCTAATTCTTGGAGTCGTTCGATAGGTGCATCAGATGGGACTCAGAACTTAACACGAAGGGCATGGTCATGGTTTTGGACATGCTTTTTAGTGTAGAATGTCTATTTTACCTAGGTGGTGATGATGGGGTCCACATTCTAGCACTAGTCGAATGGAAGCCTTGTATAGTTGAGGAAGGTCTCTTTGTTGGTCCCCTGTTTTCCATGAAGCATTTTTGTCATATTTATGCTTTATGAGCATTATTGGCCATAAGAGTTGTGTGTGTCTTTTTAGATTAATTTTTTGTCTGATATTAAACCAACAAACCTGGCTTTGTCATAAGGTTCAAGTCTTTTATTGAATAATTGTGAGTCATTGATGAAAGTCGTCCTTCACCAAATTGTACTCTAGTGTTACCCACTGTGCTAGTTCTGTATTCAGCTTTTTGTGAAAACGTAAATGAGGTGTCCACTTTAAGCACAGTAACTTTCAAGTGCAGTTAACAATTCGCAAATATTCTAGCGGAAAAAGAAACGTAAAGATTTCAAATGTGTTACAGATGATTATTTCATTGTTTGGATTTCGATGTTATTTCTTCATTACTGATTAAATTTTGATGAGTTTTATTGTCTTAACCCTTTACCTAACATTAAAAGCAGACGACACTTGCAAAAAAAATTCTTGAATAACTTTTTTTTTTCATTTTTTGTCTCAAAAACATAGGTTATGACCCCTCATTGGAACGAGCTCAACGAGCTCGTTCCAATGAGGGGTCATAACCTATGTTTTTGAGACAAAAAATGAAAAAATAATGAAAATTAATTGGCGATTTTTGAGAATAGCGCTGGCCGGTTTTGGCCATTACGTTGGGTAAAGGGTTAACACAGATGACATTTGCATGGATAACGTTCAAACGTGGGTACCCAATGCCATTTCCTTATCAAAACCAAAAGTGGGTCTGCCCGCCCCGGGCTTCAGTTGCTGCTCTAACTCTCCTTAACATTGACCCCGTCAAGTTGTTTATGGTCCTTTGTAGGATGTTATTCCACTCCTGAAGGCTTGCATGAGCTGAGCAACATTGTCTGGGAGATTGAGAGGCTTCCTGACCCTCCTGTCTAGCTCGTCCCACGAATGCTTCATCGGGGACAAATCTGGACTATAGGGTGGCCAATCGAGAACAGAGGTCTTGTTTTGGTTGAGGAAGTCACGACAAACCCTAGCAACGTGCAGCCTGGCATTATCCTGCTACAGAGTAAGTTTACGCGCATGGATAAGGAGAAGGACATGAAGCATGAGGACCTGATCTCGATATCTTACGGATGTAAGATTGCCCTGGGTGACCACGAGAGATCTTTTCATGCCATGTGAACCCCCCCCCCCCCAAACCATAACAGACCCTCCCCTGAATCTGTCGTTTTCCTTATCGCACAGTATATCAGTCACCTCGATGCCGATAGCAATGTTGTGATCCATCTGACCTGTAACGCATGAACCGAGATTCATCAGTGAATAACACACGTCTCCAGTGGGCCAAGTGAAACTGATTTGGTGCATGTGCCTGAAGGTCCTTGAATTAAAAAATTTATTTTCTACAAGGCCTTGAGAAAGTATTTGAAAATGGGCACGAAACTAAAATCCCTTGAAAGTACTTGGAAATATTTGTGGTAAGCTGGCTCTCGAAAACCTTTATGGAAACGAGTTTAGTAGCACCAACCAATATTTTTTCAATTTTTTCAAAAAATGTCTACAAAACCATAGCTTGTGACCCTCTCACTGAAACGAACTCGATGAGCACATTCCAGTGAGGGACATGATATGGTTTTGTTGAAATATTTTGGAAAAATATTCTTTTTTCAGCTGCTCAATTTGTGAATTCCATTGTTAGATGCAGCCGACTTGTATGATGATGGGTTAAAAGTAATCTAAAATTGACATACATACAGAAACAAAACTTGTCACGTTTGTTTTGTTTTGTTTTTTTGATGAGGGGGGGGGGGGGCAGGTTAGGCTAAATGCATATTTTTTTATGTCTCCGACCTCTGAAGGAGGATTCGGGGTCTTTACTGAAGCCCTCTGTGTCTGTCTGTTTGTCCATCTGCCTGTCTGTTCAAACATTTTGCATTATAACTTCAAAGTCATCCTTCGGATTTGGATATCGTTTGATATGCTGATAGACCTGCCTGGCAGAACACATATGGTACTAGAAACGGTTTCTGTCCCATAATTTTTCCCAGTGTTATGGCCCTTCTTTCGAGTTAGAAAATTCTGTCCATAAAAATGTTTTGCATTGTAACCTCAAAGCCATTGGTCAGATTTGGATCTCCTGTCAGGGGATTCCAGTGAAGCCCTCTGCCCAACCATCTTTCTGTCTGTCTGTCTGCTGTCTGTCCATACAAACATTTTGCATTGTTACTTAAAAGCCATCTGTCGGATTTGGATCTCCTTTGGTATGCTGATAAGCCTGCATGGGGGAACAGATATGCACAAGAAACGGGTTCCATCCAATAATTTTTTCCAGAGTTATGGCCCTTCATTCGAGTCAGAAAATTCTGTCTGTACAAATGTTTTGCATTGTAACTTCAAAGCCATCGATCGGATTTGGATTTCCTTTGGTATGCTGATAGATCTGCATAGGGAAACACAAGGAATGGGTTCCTTCCAATAAGTTATGGATCTTTTTTCCTTAATTTTTTCCTTCCTTCAACTTTGAAAATTCTGTCCCTACAAACGTTTTGCATTGTAACTTGAAAGCCATCTGTCGGATTTGGATCTCCTTTCGAGGGTATCTTGTGAAGCCATCTGCCCATCTGTCTGTCCATCTGTCTGTCAGTACAAATGTTTTGCATTATAACTTCAAAGGATTTGGATCTCCTTTGGTATGCTGATAGACCTACATGGGAAAACGGATATGCACAAGGAACGAGTTCCATCCTAAAATTTTCCCCAGAGTTATGGCCCTTCTTTTGAGTTAGAAAATTATGTCTGTACAAACGTTTTGCATTGTAAATTTCAAAACCATCGATCGGATTTGGATTTTCTTTGGTAGGCTGCTGGACTTGCATGAGGGAACGGATATGCATAAGGAACGGGTCCCATCCAATAATTTTTCCACGAGTTATGGCCTTTTTCCCTTCTTTTGACTTAGAAAATTATGTCCATACAAACATTTTGCATTGTAACTTCAAAACCATCAATCGGATTTGGATCTTCTTTGGTATGCTGATAGATCTGCATGGGTGAACGGATGTGCACAAAGAATGGGTTGCATCCAATAATTCTTCTTTCGACTTAGAAAAATTTTATGTCTCACACTATCTCCTTTAACCCTTTACTCAACGAATTGCCCGCATCCGCCCGTGTTATATGCAAATTCAGCAGTTGAAAAAATATTATATTTCAAAAAATTTCAACAAAACCATATCATGTGACCCCTCATTGGAACGAGCTCGTCAAGCTCGTTCCAACGAGGTGTCACATGATATGGTTTTGTCAAAATTTTTTGAAAAATTGAAAAAAAATAATATTTAAAATAATAAATTTTGATATCGTCTGCATTGGGTAAAGTATTAAGGCTACTTTGAACATGCCTGTGGGTCGGGGACAGTGGTCCACACTTTGCGTTGCCCTTATTTTGTTTTTTTTACAACTTCATCCTAACGAATCAACCACATCTCCCTATATACTTTTCAAATTTTTGAGCTCATTGCAATGAGGGGGTCACATGATATTTTTTTCTTGAAATTTTGTGAAAAATAATTAAAATAAATTTTGATATCATGTGCATTGGGTAAAAGGTTAAAATCTGTACTCATCTGATTTTAATTTAATTTTATATGACAGTGTATCCAGATCAGCAGTTTATCATAATGGACTCTTCAAAAAGTATCATTCTAACAAGGTTCAAGCTGCAAAGGATGCCAATGAGAAAACTCCATTACTAGGATTCAATAGCTCACAGATAATGTTGAATTCATCTCAAGAGGAAGTCACATTTGCTGGACAGACGACAGATAAAAATGTTAAAGAACCATCTCTTCTAAAAGTGTTGATCAAAACATATGGTTTCCAGTTGATTCAGGCCCATATGTGTAAACTTGTGTATGATGGTCTACATTTTGTTAGTCCAATGCTTCTAAAGTAAGTAAAAAAGCAGTTTATTAAAGAATTCAGCTTCCTCAGCTTCAGCTTCTTCCATGTGCTGTGCAGACATGTAGGGCTGTCACGATCAATCGATTAATCGATTGTTGATCGGTCATGGCGAAATCGATTGGTATTTTTCATTGTCGAATAATCGGTAAATTGTATCCCATTTTAGATGTTTAATAATTAAAAGAAAATTTGATGAAAAAACTATTGTTTCTAAAGGTATTGAGTTAAGAACATCGATGTTAAACCCCAAGAAGCCGTTGGAAGCATTTGTCTTCCAGGTACATTCATCAAAGCTTTGATGTTCTGAATTTTTGAACCGTCAGTGTATTAATCAAGAACGGTCGGCAGTTGCAAAGATCGCAACTGCCGACCGGTCTTGATTATTACACTGACGGTTCAAAAGTTCAGAACATCAAAGCTTTGAATGTACCTAAAAGTTGATCATCTTCGTTGTTTACTTGAGGTAGGTCAGCTGACTTGAACTTCATTTTTATCGACTTCAAAGAGAGGGAGAGGGTGGGGGTCATCTAGGTACAATTAATCAATTATTATCGATTATTTGCGACGATTAATCAATTCCTAAATTTAAAAATTGTGACAGCCCTACAGACATGTTAAGTTCCATGATTTTGGCAGGAGGCTCACAACTTTGGATGACAATTCTCCCCCTCACGATCAGAAGTCCAATGCTCATGATTTTGAGACCCCATGTTATGTTTTGCAAACTTTACAGTTTACTTTAATTTGGGGGTATAAATTACCTGGATGATGAAGTAGATCTGTCCTCTTGGATCTTGGTTGGGCCATTAAATTTCATGTTAATTCCACATCTACAAAAACTGGAATACACTTTTACGTTCCCTTCCAGGATAAAATACAGAACAAACTAGAGAAGTGGAATTTGTTTGATAAATTACGGACTTTCCCAACTTTTTAATGTGAAAAGGCAGTCAGCATATAGCAAAGCAATGTGTTTGAAATTAACCCTTTCCAAAATGATAGAAAGAACGCACCCAAATTTGGCCAATTTTGTCATTTTCAACATGATATGCTTTATATAGCAATCAGTGTCCTGGAAGGTTAAATGTCAGACTAAAACGCAAACTGCAGTGTTCCTCTACATGTGCAGAACATTTTTTGGCAAACAGTTAGTTACTTTAATAGTCATTTCAGTGGAAATAAAGTGGTGTAGGTTTGGATTTAATGACATGAAAAATGAGTATACATGTAGAATGCAGTAAAATTAAGGAAAATGAAAATTTTTTTTCTGGATAATGCTATCAAACATGTGTTGGATTATGTGTGACACCAAAACTTATAACAGAAAATTTGTTTTCCTATGACACACAATACACATATGCAAAGGAAAATGGACTCTTCTAATCCAACCCAGAGAAACTGGGTACAGAAAAGTACAAAATTAATCAGAAAATACATTCTGTCTGACGGTACTAATGTTTGTACAGCAAAAAACTGGTAATGGATAAAGCAGGACACAAAAACATATAACACAAAATTTGTTCACCATTGATTTTTGATGCAGTTATGGAAAGCACAATGAGCTATTTCTTTCTTGTTTCTGGACAAATGAGTACAGAAATTTGCAACATTCACCGAAAATCTTTTTTTTTTTTTTGGACAGTAGTATTCTTGAAGTGGCCAAAGCATATGTTGGGTTAAGCTCCAGATCATAACTTACAACAGCATATTTATTCATTAAGCATCTCTGCATATAGCAAAACAAAGTGTTTGAAATTAACCCTTTCCAAAATGATAGAAAAAAAGCAACCGTTGTTATCTAATTTTGGCATTTTCATTCGGAACTCTTATGTTTGCCTTCATTGTGCTTGAGGGTTAAAGATGAGATTAGAAAGTAAACAGTAACTGTCTTCTGCAATCACTGATGCATCTGCACATACCAAAATAATTGTTACATCACCTTGCAGTTAGAGAAATGTGCCCTTGAAGTTAGTCAATCTTGAAGATAAAAGCTATACTCATACCATTTTTGGCCAATAGGGGTTAATTTTGAAATATTTGTGTGGTGATTTTAGTGCATCATATTATGCTCTAAATGCGTGGACATCAATCACAGACTGAGTGTCTGATAAGAGACATGGAGGATCTTGAATCTTGGTATTTGAATGAATATGTGCAAGTTGAGGGTACTCCAATTCAAGGCCCGACAAGTGGGCGAGGGTTAAACCTTTGAATAAAACATATAACAGCAATATTGTTCTTGGATGAATGCCCTATCTTTTCATGGGGAACGCTTTGAGAAAATATGGCTTCAGTGCCGAGAAATTGCATGTAAACGTAACAATTATTCTGAAACACCCTTATGGGAAGTCTCAAATCTGCCAAGGGTTAAACTTTTAATAATAACATATAAAACAAAATATGTCATACTTTGAGTGCTACATGCAGCCATAGAAAACATTCAGAGCTCAATAAATTAGAAATGGAGTAAATTGTAACTTAAACTTATCAAATTCTGAAAAAATGGGAGTTTTTTTGGATGGTGCCTGCTTTTATGCAACCAGAATGGGCATAGGGTTCAATCTTATGACCAAACTTACAAAAGCAAATATGGCTCGGTAGTCAGTTGTGAATACGGACATGCAAAGTGTTTGAAATTGACTATTTCCAGAATGATAGAAAAAAGCAACCAAAGTTGGCTAATTTTGGCCATTTCAAACAACACTCTTATTCTTGCCCTCATTGTGCTTGGTGTTAAATCTGAGATTATAAAGTAAACAGTAACTTTCTTCCACAATCATTGTTGCATCTATCCATACCAAAATAATTGTTACAACAACCTTAGAAATAGAGAAATTTGCCATTGAAGTTGGTCAATTTTGAAGATAAAACTGCTATATTCATTTCATTTTTGGCCCACAGGGGTTAATTTTGAAATATTTGTGTGGTGATTTTGGTGTATCATATTATGCTCTAAATTTGTAGAACATTTGAGCTAGATAACTGGAAACAATTCTAAGACTTTTGAAAAATGGAGAAATTTTGGTTTGGACAGAAAATTTTGAAAATAAGCATCTTCATAAATATGACAATACCTCATTTTTCTAGGTATTGTGACAATAAATAACTTTACCAAATCGGGTTGAAATCATACAGCTTGTTTTTTGAGTTATGTGGAAAATGGTAAAATTTTGAAGGTTTTGGCAAAATGTTTTGAAAATACATATTTTCACAGATGTAGCGATACCTTATTTCACTAGATTTTATGGCATTACATAAGTATGCCAAATTTGGTTAAAATCGTACAGCTTGTTTTTGAGTAGTGCAACAGGCAAAATTGAAGGAGGAAAAAAAAAATGAAGAAACATTTTTGAAAAAAAAGAATAACAAGAGTCTTTCCCAAACTGGGTTTGGGAAAGCCTAAATATTCAGTTAGTAGGAGTATTAAATATAGTTTATCAGCATTCCCCTTGTTGGGTCACTTGGGGGTGGGCACTCATCACATTTGTTTCCAAAGCAATAAACACATGTGAAATGAAATAAGGAGCCGGTGATTGCGGTTCCCATCAACCTTTTCAAATCTGTCTCATTTCCTTTCATGTAACTCAACTATGCAAACTCTTATGACACAGGTATTGACAATACTTTATTTATATTAATGCATTTCGAATCTTGAACATTTGACATTGTAGCTCAGCTTTGCTTTGCAAAGCAATGAAGATACACAACTTGATTCAGACTGTACGCAGTCACATTTTAAGGTGTTTTTAACGTGTAGTTTTATTAGTCGAGTTGTGACGAAGTCAAACTCGACTTAGCGGGCGGGTGGGCGGGCGGGCGTAAACAATTGGTTTCCGGATGATAACTTGATAGTGGTTCAACTCACATTTATTAAACTTCATACGTAGGTTGGTCTTGGTGGGAGGAAGAACCCTATTGATTTTGGACATGCTACGTCGAAGGTCAAGGTCACAGTGACCTTGAACATAGTAAATCTTAAACAATTGGTTTCCGGATGATAACTTGATAATGGTTCAACTCACATTCATGAAACTTCATAGGTAGATTGGCCTTGGTGAGGGGAAGAACCCTATTGATTTTGGACTCGCTACGTCAAAGGTCAAGGTCACAGTGACCTTTAACATAGTATATCGCAACAATTGGTTTCCGGATGATAACTTGATAGTGGTTCAACCTAGAGTCATGAAACTTCATAGGTGTGTTGGCCTTGGTGCGAGGAAGAACCCTATTGATCTTGGACTCACCAGGTCAAAGGTCAAGGTCACAGTGACCTTGAACATAGTATATCGCAACAATTGGTTTCCGGATGATAACTTGATAGTGGTTCAACCTAGAGTCATGAAACTTTATAGGTGTGTTGGCCTTGGTGCGAGGAAGAACCCTATTGATCTTGGACTCACCAGGTCAAAGGTCAAGGTCACAGTGACCTTGAACATAGTATATCGCAACAATTGGTTTTGGGATGATAACTTGATAGTGGTTCAACCTAGAGTCATGAAACTTCATAGGTATGTTGGCCTTGGTGCGAGGAAGAACCCTATTGATCTTGGACTCACCAGGTCAAAGGTCAAGGTCACAGTGACCTTGAACATAGTATATCGCAACAATTGGTTTCCGGATGATAACTTGATAGTGGTTCAACCTAGAGCCATGAAACTTTACAGGCGTGTTGGCCTTGGTGCGAGGAAGAACCCTATTGATGTTGGACTCACCAGGTCAAAGGTCAAGGTCACAGTGACCTTGAACATAGTATATCGCAACAATTGGTTTCCGGATGAGAACTTGATAGTGGTTCAACCTAGAGTCATGAAACTTCATAGGTGTGTTGGCCTTGGTGCGAGGAAGAACCCTATTGACCTTGGACTCGCCAGGTCAAAGGTCAATGTCACAACTCGACATTGGATCTGTGATCCTGAGTGGCATTTTTTTCAACTATATTTGGGCTTTATTTTAAAGTGCAGGTACCACAATTTAAAGGCTTCATATTCAGTAATATTATTGGTGTTTAAGGTCACATACTTATGCACAATGGCCAATTGTGACCGTGACAGTTTTATGGGTGGAGGAAGCCGGAGTACAGTTTTTCAGTTCATCTGATTTAAGTTTTTTTTTCATACTTAGCAACAAATTTTTTATTCTTTAAATTTACATGAAAATATTTTTTCAGACCATTTTGAAACAAATTCAAAGAACAAAAATGCCACCAAAAAGCATTATTTCTGTAGACAATTAGTTATTTGGGGACATCAAGGTTGGTTTTGAAACTTTACCCTCTATGCAAACATGTTTCCACTTTATTTTACTAGAGCATCAAATTTAATTTATATTTAAAGCAGTAAGGTCTAAAAAAATAAAAAATCTGTTTCTCAGGCCCTCCCGCATGGTCCTTTTGGCTGCCGCTTGCTCTCTTTTTATAACCAATTTAAACTTAAAAAAAATAAAAATTAAATGGTTTATGTCTGATATTTTACCCAAGTTAAAAAAATTGATGAATTTGTCCCTTGAGTGCAAGAAGGCTTTGAAATGCTTTAACATTGCAAAGCCTTCTTGCACTCATGGGATGAAATACACCACCACCCATGCTATTCTGTAGATTATGAGGTCTAAAACTTGAACCAAGAACATGAACTTTTGATGGCAAAGAAGTAATTACTGAAATAAAAAATAAAATAAAAAAACCATCGCACGCATGCAATTTCACATATAATGGTCTGTGAAACAGAAGATCTACTTTGTGTGGCCTAATACTTTTGTTTTCTGTCAAAAGACATATCTTAAATAAGTTTACAGGAAAAAAATTTCAAAATAAGGCCCCATAAAGTAGATCTTCTGTTTCTCAGGCCATTTTTTGTAAAATAGCATGTGGGAAGGCAGTTTTTTATTTTATTTTTAGCTCAACTTGACAAGGTCAAGCTGAGCTATTGCCGTCAATTCTCATCCGTCGGCGTATGTCCATATGTTTGCACGTCCACAATTTTCTTTGGTACAGCACACAGGTTGTATTTATAATTGGATCACTTTGAAGCTTAGTGTGTTTGTTTGGGGTGATGTCTAGATGGAAGCTATCAATTTTCTTCCATTTCCATCAAAAAATGTTGATGCTGGCATC
Source organism: Pictodentalium vernedei (assembly GCA_031216915.1). NCBI lineage: Eukaryota > Metazoa > Mollusca > Scaphopoda > Dentaliida > Dentaliidae > Pictodentalium > Pictodentalium vernedei. The sequence continues at coordinate 36,866,693 of CM062288.1, forward strand.
AACCCTTGAACTTAGTTTATTTAGGAATCAGTATTCCTTTTGGCTCACCCAATAGGGCACATTTATGATCAGATCGCTTTGAAACTTGGTATGCTTGTTTGGGGTGACCTCTAGATGGGAGCTATCGATTTTCTTCCATTTCTGCCAAAAACGTTGTTGGCAACAACCTTTCAACTTAGTTTAGTCAGGCATCAATACATTACTCAGCACATTTATGATCAGATCGCTTTGAAACTTGGTATGCTTGTTTGAGGTGACCTCTAGATTGGAGCTGTCAATTTTCTTTTATGTCCGCCAAAAACTTTAATGAACTTAGTGATGTTATACATCAATATTTCTCTTTGGCACACCCTGGAGGGCACGTTTATGATCAGATCGCTTTGAAACTTGGGATGCTTTTTTGGAGTGACCTCTTGATGGGAGCTATTGATTTTTAACTCAGCTTGACGAAGTCAGGCTGAGCTATTGCTGTCACTTCTCGTCTGTCGTCGTATGTACGTTCATCAACAATTTTCTTTGGCACACCGCACAGGTTGCATTTATGATCAGTTTCTTTTAAAATTTGGTATGCTTGTTTGGGTCGACCTCTTGATGGGAGAAATCGATTTTGCTCCATTTCCATCAAAAAATGTTGCCGCTGGAAATGACGTTTGAACTTAGTTTAGTCAGGCCTCAAGATTTCCCTTTGGCACACCCTACAGGGCACATGCATAATGAGATTGCTTTGAAACCTGGTTTGCTTGTTTGGGGTGACCTCTAGATGGTAGCTATAGAGTTTCTTCCAGTTCCATCAAAAAAAGTTGCCATTGGCAATGACCTTTGTTGAACTCAGTGCAGTTATGTATCAATATTTCCCTTTGGCACACACTGCAGGGCTCATTTATGATTCGACCGCTTTGAAACTTGGTATGCTTATTTGAGGTGCCCCCGAGATGGGAGCAATCAATTTCTTATCAACCTACCTTACAACTGTTTACTACAGGCTTGCACTACAGTGGAAGTCCCTAACTCGGAAAATATACTCTCTATTTTGATCTTCCCAAACAATTTGGGAAAGGAAAGTGGTGCAAAAGCACCAAGAAAAAATAACCCAAAATTGGGTCGAGTACTACTGGCGCAAACCCAGTAGGGGACGCTCTTCTCCTAGTACAAATCCATGACTTCCGTTGCCAGTGTGCAGACACGTAGCTAATTACTCATTCTTTTTTCGGCCGCCATGTTGACAAGACGCCATCTCAGCATTTGAAATCAGTGATCATCCTGGCTCATTGATTGTGTGTTTCTGTAAAAAGTTGTTGGATCTATGGATCCTCCATTATCAGTACTGTGCTTTATTTGTTATATTCTCGTTTCTAAATTTATTCACCATTTAATATGTATTATTTTTTCTTCTTCAAGCCGTACACGTATTTCGTGAGCCGTGCGGTTCGGACATAGAAATTTTTTCACATTTGATCATTTTTGATACTGTTAATTGTGTTGGAGTTTGGTGTCAGCGGGATGCTTCTTGAACAGAATTTCTTCTCTCCATTGAGAGTGGAGCTTCTGTTTTTTTGGCCCCCAGTCAACTGTCTGGGGTCTGTTGTATTCCTGCCGGTCTATTTTCTTCTGTCATCTTTCTCTCTTAGCGGGGGTGTTCTGTCATCTGTTGAATTCACCTTCTTCGCATCAGCTCTCACTTCTGTCATGCCCAGGACTATTCCTTGTGGGCAATGCCTTCTGCCCAAGCATGTGGACGTTTCACATGCTTCCTGCTCTTCTCGCAATGGGTGTTCTTCCGATCAACCCTGTGGACTGTGTGGATCATGGTCGTCCACCTTCTGGGCGTCTGTGAACCATGTGGCGTACTTTCTCTCTCAGATCACATCGTCTCTGCTTTAGCTTCTTATCTGCCTCCAGATAAGTTTGATGACGTACAGGCTCCTTTGCCTGTGCTGTCCAAGGTGCTCATGCATCTTACTCACATGCATGCCTGTAACACGTCTAACTTGGAATTAGTTCGTAGGGACGCTGTGCTGGACACAAGCCATTCCCTTCCTGAGGTGCAGCGTGCTGCTCTTCAATCTGCTTCTTTGGCAGGTCCACAACTGTTCCATGGTTCCGTGGCAACGGTCCGAGATGACATCTTACATCATTCCAAAGATCAGCTGCTGCTTCGTCAGCTTGATCAGCCTTCTGTTGGAGGCAGGGGCCGTCCAAAGCCTAACAAGGGCCCTTCTATTTCCTCTGTGAAGCAAAGGGCTGATCCTCCTGCCGCCGCTTCTACTTCTTACTCACGAGGTAAGGGTAAGCATCTAGAGGAAGGAATCAGGATTCTTCATATAGTAGAGGAGGTGGTTTCTCCTCTCGCAGGGCTCGAAATGAAGGTCCTCATCTCGATTCGTCCTAGGTTGGAGGAAGGATATCAGAATTCGCAGAATTGGGCCACCTCACATCTGATCCTTGGATGTTGTTCGGTCTGGGCTGTGAATATCCTTCCGGAGGCACCCCACCCTGTTGAGAGTGCCTCTTCTAACTCCAGTTGCTTCAGACGTTTCACGTCAGGAGCTTTTGACCATGGAGATCTTGTGGAAAAGGGGGTGATTGAGGTCATCAAGAACATTCAGTCAGTGGGATTTTATTCCCACCTGTTCTTGGTGCCAAAGTAGGACAGCCGTCTCTGACCGGTTATCGATCAGAGTATCCTGAACCAGTCCATCATTGCTCCCAAGTTCAGCATGGAGACTTTCAGGTCGGTTCGCCGTTCCATTCTCCATGGAGATTTCACTTCCAGCATCGACCTACGAGACACTTACTTTCACTCCCTGATTCATCAGACTTCACAAAAGTATCTCAGTTCAAGGCCATGCCTTTCGGCCTCAACCTGGCTCCTTGGGCCTTCACCTGACTGATGTCGCATGTGATAGCCTTCCATCGCACACAGTCCAGGGTGACTACTTCGGCATATCTAGACGATATCCTCCAGAAGCATTTCAATGCTGTCCTTCTGGAGACGGATGTTGACACACTGTTAATCCTGCTCATGACGCTAGTGTTCAGATTCAATGAGGAGAAGTTGGACCTGGTCCTTTCTCAGTCGTTTTGTCATCTGGGGATGGACTTCCGTACTCAGTTAAATACGGTAGCGGTTCCCCGGTCAAGGGCTGTGATTCTCTCAGCTTTTGCCCCGACCCTGTCCCAGTCCATGTCTGCGACAGCTCGGAGTATTCTCCAACTGCTCGGTCTCTGTGGTTCGGTGACGGATCTCATTCCTCTAGGTCAGCTGCATGTCAGACCTCTCCAACCCATTCTTCTCAGATGTTGGAGGCCGAATGTTGATCCTCTGGATTTGGTGCTTCGGTTACCAGAATCTTTTCGTCCTCACCTTCTCCCTGGACGGATGTTCAGTGGATTGCGCAGGGGGTTTCGTTGGACTTACCCACATCCGATCGTGTTCTGACGGCAGACACCAGTGATCTCGGATAGGGTGCAACATTGGATCCTCTAGGTCTTTCCCTTCACAGGGCATGGGACCAGGATCAAGCAGCTCTTCACATCAACCAGAAGGAGCTTCTTCTGAGTTTTTGGCAGTGGATCCCCCACCTTTCGAATTGCCAGGTCCTTCTGTTGTCCGACAATTCAATAGTGGTTGCTTACATTCGGAACCAGGGTGGCACGCACTCGGTTCCCATGTACGAATTGGGGCGGGATGTTCTACTGCTCACTCAGGATGTCAACGCCAGGGTGGCGGTTCGTCACATTCCCGGTCATCTTAATGTCCTAGCCATCCTGATGGGGCAGGGTCATTTCCACCGAGTGGATGCTCCACAGGGTGGTGTTCCAGTTGCTTTACGATCTCTGGGGTCATCCCCACATCGATCTTTTTGCGACTCGTTGGAACCATCAGGTGGACACTTTCATGTCCTCGTGTCCAGATCCTCTGGCTTTTGCCGTGGACGCTCTGTCACTCGATTGGAACAGTCTTGTTGGCTACGCCTTCCTGCCGGTTCTGATTGTGCCTCAGGTTCTAGACAAGATACGAACCTGCAGTTGTCGAATCATTCTGATCGCTCCCCTGTCACCTCAGTGGGTGTGGATCAATCAGTTCCGCTTTCTGTTGGTGGCGGTTCCGGCACATCTCCCTCTATGTCGCGACCTTCTTTGCCAAGGTCACCCGAGGAGGTTTCACGTCAACCCGACTTCATTGTGCCTTCACACATATCTTTTGTCTGATCCTGTCTCCTCCGTAGAGGTTTTTCGGGATGAGCAGTGGAGTGCATTTCTTCTTCAAGGAGGCACTCCACTGGTTTAGCCTATGTGGCTAAGGGGAAGGTCTTCTGTCGATGGTGTGCCGATTATTCTGTTGCTTATGCCAATCCTTCGATAGCACAGATTGTGGAGTGTCTGGTATATCTGTTTGATTCTCGGGGTCTCCAGTCTGTTACCATCAAAGGGTACAGGTCCATGATTTTGGAGACCATTTCGTATGTGGGATAGCATCGTATTGGCACTAATCCATCCATGGTTATGTGATTCCCTCCATCCTATTGTCTTTTCAGCCTGTAGTAAACAATTGTAAGGTAGATTGATAAGAAATTTAAATTTTATAGTAAATTCCCTTTTTAGCTCACCTGACTGAAAGTCAGGGTGAGCTTTTCTTATCACTCTTGATCTGTCGTCTATCGTCTTGCGTTAAGGTGGTGTTTGAGCCTCTTTCTTTTTTAAATTTCATGTAAGTAGTGGGTATATAGGGGCATTTTGATTTTTATGCAAATTAGGTTTCGGCTCATATTGAGCAGAGGTGTGGGGAAAAAAGGCAAAATTTTTTGAAAATCTTCTTCTAATGAACCACCAGTAGCAGAGACTTAATATGTGGTATACAGAGTCCTTTTTGAGGTTTAGAATCAAGTTTGTTCAAGAGAAGTTTGTCGGGCATTATTTGCCATCGTTATGGGAGGGACAAGAATTTTTGCCACTCCCAAAATTTCTATTTTCCAAACCGAGAGGCGGATTTGAACCAAATTTGATATGAGGGCTTATTGGTTCATATGTAGTTAATTTATGCTCCAATTTTTTTTCCCGTCGCCCCATGGGAACCACAGGAGCTAAAAATAGAAAAAAATTAAAACGCCCATATCTCCAAAACTACATGGCACTGAAAATTCTTATTTGGTGTGAAGCTTCCTTAGGACCAACAGAATGGAATGGTAAAAAAAAATTGCTATCAGTTTTATCATGGGGGTACTTTTGGGGGGACTTTGAAAAAGTGCTGAGTCAGCACTTTTTAACACTGTGGGTAATGGGAAAAACATGTAAGACTACTTTTCTCCCAAACCACTGCTCCAAAAGCTTTCAAATTGCACATATAACATCTTTGGAAGATTATTTCACAGGTTTATTGAAATCAATTCCCTATGTCCATGTTTGGGCTCTCTATGGGAGCCCAAATGTTTAAATTAGTGCAGTTTGAAGAATGTTCTTTAAAAATCTTCTTCAGATCTACCAATAAGAATCTTTTGATATTTGGTATGCAGCATCCTTAGGGGGGGTGATATTCAAGTTTGTTCAAGCCAAGTCCCTGGGTTCATTTTTAGGCTGAAAATTTGGGGCCCCATTCTGGACTTATTTTGGACCAAAACCCGAAATTTTTGTTGTTGTTTTTTCGGTCAATTTAAGATAAATTTTTTTTTTTTTGTACACTGAAAATTTGGGGTCCTGGTGGGATTTAGAAAATTTTGGACCAAAATCTGGAAATTTTTTTTTTTGTTTTTTATGCATTTCGGTCAGTTTTAAGACAAAAAATTTTTTTTTTTTTTACACTGAAAATTTGGGGTCTGGGTGGGACTTTGGACCAAAATCCGGAAATTAGTTTTTTGTCTTTTTATGCATCTTAAGAAGAAAAAAAAAATTTAGGCTGAAAATATTTTGTTTGGGAAAAAAATCTGGTTTTTATGCATTTATCTCAGTTTTGGGACGTAAAAGTGCAGGAACTGAAAATAGAAGGAAAATCCTGTGTATTGTGTGGGCTCAATTGCTTCATCTAGTTGGTATATGCTTTTCTTCGGAGAGGCGTATGCAGCTTATTCAAGTCAAGTCCCTGGTTTGATATTTAGACTTTCATGTCAGGTGAGCGCCCTCAGGCCCCCTGGGGCCTCTTGTGTTATTATACCTCCCACAATTGTTTACATGGAGGCTCTCCCGTCTTCTTATTTGGGTAAGAATCCTTCCTCCCTGCTAATCACATAACTCCAATGTTAGCGGATTCAAAAGAATGAGTCATTAGCTACGTGTCTGCGCACTGGCAACGGAAGTCCTGGATTTGTACTGGAAGAGCATCCCCTACTGGGTCTGTGCTGGTAGCACTCGACCCAGTTTTGGCTTATTTTTTCTTGGTGCACCACTTTTCTTTCCCAAATCGCTTGGGAAAGATCAAAATAGAGAGTATATTAGTGCAAGCCTGTAGTAATCAATTGTGTAATAAGAAAGGAAATTTACTATAAAATTTAAATTTTCTTCCACTTTGGTTGAAAAAAGTTGCCATTGGCAACAGCCTTGAACTTACTTTAGTTGTTCATCAATATTTTCCTCTTGCATGCCCTACAGGACACATTTATGATGAGATCGCTTTGAAACTTGATATGCGTGTTCTGGGGTGACCTCTAGATGAGAGCTATTGATTTTCTGTCATCTCCATAAAAAATTATTGTAGTTAGCACCAGCCTTTAAACATGTATTTGTGCAGCAACTTATCCCTTTGGCACTCTCTAAAGTGCAGATTTAGGAAATTCCAGAAAAAAACCCAAACATTGCCACTAGCAATGACCTTCAAACTTGGCGCATTTGTGCATTAACATCTTCCTTTCCCATGCCTCAGAGGGTGCATTCATTATTGGGTTGTTTTGAAACTTGGTATGCTTATTCAGGGTGACCAAGATAGGAGCTATCGATTTTCTATTCATTTCCATCAAGAGCTGTTGCTTTTTTCATAGGATTGTTTCTTTAATTTGGTTTGCTCATTAGGCGAGACCTCTAGATAAGAGCTATCGATCAGCATTCATTTCTGTGAAAAAAGTTGCCGTTCACAATGACCTTTAACCCCTTGCACACTGATGTCGAAAAATCAAAAGTTATTGGTGCAAATTTTTCCCATAATGCAACTAAAAATTGAACCAATTCAATCCTGTTTGACAGAGCTCATTGAGCTCTGTCAAACAAGATTGAATTTGTTAAATTTCCAGTTGCATTATGGGAAAAAATGGCTACTTGAAATTTGGATATTTTGACATCAGAGTGAAGAGAGTTAAACTTACTGCATTTGTGTATCAACATTCTTCCTTTAGCCAGCCCTACACTTTAAAAATGCATGGATTGCTCTGACACTGTGCACACACAATGCTGTTATATTAAAGTTTTAATTTTGCCATTTCACTTATAACTCACCAAGTTCAAGTTTGTCAAGTTGAGCTGCAGCGTCATCGACACTTTCATTGTGCTATCATATTGCAAAAGATATAAATTATTGTGATTTTAGATGTTCGTAGCAATATTTGGGTATTTATTTGGTTATATTGCGACATTAGTTGCTCCTCGTCATTTAATTTTAGTCATGCTTTGAATTGTATTTACTGAGTGCCAGAGAATACAGTTTTCTGACTGAAATCAGCCCTTCAATCTCAGGCTGATATGGGAGGTCGATTACATCTATCTTTCTGTGGAATATACATTATTAGTTTGACTAACTTACACTTACATGGTTAATCCTTCACTGAAAGCCTCGGTCACATTCACCCATGTAATTTTCAAACTGAGCAGATGAAAAAAATTTCTTCAAATCATTTAACCAAAACCATATCACATGACCCCTTATTAGAATAAGCTAAGGCCTAAAAAAATTAAAGATCTGTTTCTCAGGCCCTCCTGCATGGTCCTTTTGGCTGCCGCATGTTCTCTTTTTATAGCCAATGTAAACTTAAATAAAATAAAAATTAAATGGTTTAAGTCTGATATTTTACCCAATTTAAAAAATTGATAAATTTGTCCCTTGAGTGCAAGAAGGCTTTGCAATGCCTTAGCATTGCAAAGCCTTCTTGCTTTCAAGGGACAAAATACACCACCACCCATGCTATTCCATAGATTATGAGGCCTGAAATATAAAACAATAACATGAACTTTTGATGATAAAGAAATAATTACAGAAATAAAAAATAAAATAAAAAACCGCTCGCCCGCATGCAATTTTACAAATAATGGCCTGAGAAACAGAAGATCTACTTTGTGTGGCCTTGTGTGCATTGGGTAAAGGGTTAAGTTATTTTGACATTTGTTAACTCTTGCCTTTGGGAACCCCAGAAAGTTTAATGATTCTTATTTACTGAAGTAGATTACTTATGCTTACCAGCATAACTGGACCCAGTATCCAACACCTGCGGTGTGGGTCCTTTTAAGGAACAACATTATGTTTAAGGCCCCATAAAGTAGATCTTCTGTTTCTCAGACATTTTTTGTAAAATGCATGTAGGCGAGCAACTTTTTATTATTTTTTTTAGCTCAACTTGACAAAGTCAACCTCAGCTGTTGCCTCACTTCTTGTGCGTCCACAAATTCCTTTGTCACACCACACTTGTTGTATTTATGATCAGATCACTTTGAAACTTGGTTTACTTGACCTCTAGATGGGAGCTATCGATTTTGATTTTCTTTCATTTTCATCGAGAAATATTGCTGTTTGCAAAGATCTTTGAACTATGCTGTTTTGCTTCAACATTTTTCTTTGGTACAATCTACAGGGTGCATTTATGAATGGATTGATTTGAAACTTGGTACGCTTGTTTTGGGTGACTTCTAGATGAGAGCTATAGATTTTCTTCCATTTCCGTCAAAAATTGTTACTCTTAGCCATTTTGTCTGTCAACAATTTCTTTTAGGACACCGCATAGTTCACGTTTACAATTTCGATCAATTTGAAACATCGTGTGCTTGTTTGGAGCGACCTCTAGACGTGAGCTTTGATTTTCTTTCATATCTCTCATAAAATGTTGCCAAGTTTTGCCGTTGGCAATGATCTTTGAACTGATTGCATTTGACACTTTCATTTTGCCATTGACATCGATCTTAGTCCAGCATCGATATATTCTTTTGGCATGCCCTACAGTGCACATTTATGATTGGACCCCTTTGAAACTTGTTTGGATGACCTCTAAATGGGAGCTATCAAATTTCTTCCTTTTCCGTCAAAAAACATTGCCATTGGCAATGACCTTTGAACTTAGTTTAGTTAGGCATCAATATTTCCCTTTGGCACATCCTACAGGGCACACTTATGATTGGATTGTTTTGAATTCTGATATGCTTGTTTGAGGTGACCACTAGATGTGAATTATTGATTTTCTTCTAGCATTTTCTGCACAAATCCTAGGCAGGTTAGTGTAAAATTAAGGATATTAGCAGACTATTTGAGGAAAATGAATTAATGGTGCGAATCATCTCAATAGTTTGTAGGAGTTGTCATGATTTTGGTATGAGACTTCAAGACAAAGTGGAAATGTCATGGGACAATTGGTTGTTGAATGGATCATGCTGTAATAGTGTTTATGTGTGTGGAGAGGGACCATGATGTCACTTGTTCACTTGTTCAACCTGGTGTCTGTATGACTCATATGCCACACCCAGGCCCCCCCATAGAGTAAGCTGAGCCTAGCATAGTAGACCCAAAGAGGCCACACAGGCTATGCGACTTCACCTTGAAAACATTATATGTGTACTCTCAATTGGGTTATCAACTGACAGACCTGGCAATCTAGAAAATCAAGGAGTGCAAAACAGTTGCCCCCCTCGGATTTCTTGGGAGTGCAATTGCACCTAAAATATTCAATTCAAAAACTTGTATGCTATTTTTGTTATATTCACTTCAAGGTATTAATATTGTGACTGAAAAATGGTACTGCATTCAGCTACATAGTGGAGAAATTGGCACACACATCTTCTCATTGTTCAAAATGTTGCATTCAATTCTTATGTGACTGTCTTCTGCACTTCAAATGTATCGAAATGCGACACAGAATGGGTCATGAATTATTGCGAATCAATGCAACATTGACAAATCGTCCCCTGAGTTCCAATGTGTTCTCTGTGCCAGTAGGCACAGAGAACACATTGGAACTCAGGGGACGAAATGATAATAGATTTTAAAGGCAATCCCAAACAGGTCTGGCATTCCAGAAAACCAAGGGAAGCAAAAAATAGCCCTCCTTAATTTTTTCTAGGCATGCATCACTCCTGCACGCCTAAAGAATGAACTGAATGGTGTTAGAGATGAGCGGTATTGAAATTTTTGGTTCGGTATCAGTATTTTTTCTAGCAGATACCTCGGTTTCGATACAGTATTTGGTATCCATATTAAAAATGTATTTTTAATGAACCAACATGTCTTATTGGACCCGTTGAAACCTGTTTAATTTGGTATGCACAATCACCCACTGTGTTCATACAATACTAAACAAGTTTTAAAAGACCAAATGTATCAAAGTAGATCTTTTTTGATCCATTTCATGTGAAATCAGTTCACTTATGACTGACTGTAATCTGTATATATGTGTGTAGTGGTGGTGGGGGAAGGACTATGTGTGTTTGCCTTTCCGTTTGTAATATATCACTCACCTTATATTTGGCTTAAAATATTCCCTTCTGGATTGATAATGTGATACTGCCACCGGTACATACACCTTGGACATTCTTGGGAGTAGGGATCTCTTAAGTTTATTATTAGTTGATGTCACATGACACTTTTAAAAATTGGATCTCTAATGCAAACATCCTGCCCCCCCCCCACACCCCCCCCCCCCACAAACACCACAAATGACCATAATAGAATATATCTCACACTCCCACTAGCACTCCCCCACCCCTTATCAGCTTCTCCCCATCAGGTGACCAGGTCACCCCAGCCACTTATGAATATTTGTGTGTGTGTGTGTATGTCATTCTGTGTGCCTCTATGACATGCGCGTGTGCACTCAATTAGTTTTGCTGTCCAAATGGGCAATGTTATTTGCCGGTGAAAATTGTACTTGTGTAGTAACAGCTTTTGGTGAGAGGCACAATCCATCATTCAGAAAAATTGAACACTCGAAGTTGCATGTGTTTTTCATTTTTTTTTCAAGTAAATTTTATATTTGCTTTTTATGTATTTATTCTCATTTTATGTAGAGAGTTTGGATTAGAGTATGATTATCAACTTAGTTGCCATGGCAGCTACATGCTCAGTCATTGCTTACACTGCAACAACTTACCTATTTTTGTTTTAGAGCAGCGGAACTGTGGTAGCTTATTTTGAATTTCTTGGAATTGGAAGTTTATGGGAGGGTGGGTGGGGAGGGGAGGGGGAAGGGGGTGTTGCACAGGACCAGTCTGAACGCATGGAAAATTGTGCTCATTGACTTCTTGCTTCAGACTTTTTTGTCAAGGCAAGCAAGACTGCGATTGGCATTGCAGAAATTTCACGTTTGTGGGGTATTTTGCCAGTACCAAATATTTTGGTAATTTCTTCCACCCTCGGTTTGGTATTTCGGTATGATAGCAATACCGATACCATTCGGTATTTTTGGTATACTGCCCATCTCTAAATCGAGTTGATAAAAATAACTGAACAAAAATAACTGGATATTCAGAATCGTGTCACAGAGAGTGCAAATTAATGATGATTCACTTGTTGGCCATTTGGTTGATTCGCTATGCGAATCAATTCAGTGATTTGCATTGAATTATAAGGCCTGAGTATAATAAAGATTGTCCTAGTTTTGCAGGCAATCTAAGGAAATGTATTCACGAGGCTTCATGAATTAAAATACACTTTTCCATGACTCTTATGGTGAAACAGCAAACATAGAAAGACTTTCCAGTAACAGTTTGTATAACACAGTTTTAAGGCCAACAAAAGTAAAAAATATGTTTCTTGTGTCCTGCATGGTTCTTTTGGCTGCCGCTTGCTCTCTTTTTATAAACAATGCAAACATAAAAATTAAATGGTTTATGTCTGATATTTTACCTTAGTTAATAAAATTGATAAATCTGTCCCTTGAGTGCAACAAGGCTTAAATACACCACCATCCATGCTATTCTGGAGATTATGAGGCCTAAAACATAAAACAAACCAAGAACATGAACTTTTGATGGCAAGGAAATAATTATAAAAATAAAATATAAAATAAAAAAACACCCGCCCGCATGCAGTTTTACAAAATAATGGCCTGAAAAACAGAAGATCTACTTTGTGGGGCCTACAGTTAAAACTGAACATCCTGTCATGAAATGCACACAAATAGCACGTCGATCTGCGCATTAATCTATGCGTTATGACCATAGTAAGGCTATCAATTTCTGTACATATGGCCTGTGCACAAGCAATGTTTCAGCCAATGGGCCTGCGGGTAACCCATAGGTCCATTGGCAGATACATTGCCTGTGTTTGCTATGATTAACCAGGAGAACCTGGTTTGCTTTCGATGCCATTTGATATAGCAACTGCGCACAATTCCTTTGTGCAATTAAGCCTAGATAAGCGCACAGTTTTTACAGTACTTTAGTTTTAAATGTAAAAGGCTTTCTCTTTACGACAACCATTTAAATAATTCAGTATACATTTATAATTTCAGTGTATTAATCACATATGTTCAAGCTAAAGATACAGAAGCAGAATGGAAAGGTTACATTTATGCCGCATCATTTTTTGTGATTGCTTCACTTGGTACATGTTTTTATTATCAGAACCTTCAACTTAGTATGGTAGTTGGTATGAGAATTAAATCTGTCTTGATATCAGCTATATATAAAAAGGTGAGTGATTCATTATTAACCCTTTACCTAACATGAAAAGCAGATGACACTTGCAAAAAAAATTCTTGAATAAGTAATTTTTTTCATTTTTTGTCTCAAAAACATAGGTTATGACCCCTCGTTGGAACGAGCTCGACGAGCTCGTTCCAACGAGGGGTCATAACCTATGTTTTTGAGACCAAAAATGAAAATATTTTGAAAATTAATTGGCGATTTTTGAGAATAGCACTGGCCGGTTTTGGCCGTTACGTTGGGTAAAGGGTTAACTTTCATTATCGACTGTTACAGCAGATAGTAAGGCCTAAAAATGTCAAAAATCTGTTTCTCAAACCCTCTCGCTTGGTTATTTAGGCTGCAGCATGCTTTATTTTTTAGTTCCAATGCAAACTTAACAAAATCAAAATTAATTGGTGTATTTCATATATATTACCCAAGTTAATAAAATGGATAAAAAAGTCCCATGGGTGTAACAAGACTTCTTGTGTTTGAACATTCTGTCAAAACAACTATTTTTCCTTACTTAGAATCTTTATTGAGGCCATTTTTAGCTCAACTTGACAAGGTCAAACTGAGCCATTGCCATCAACTTCTCGTCCATCAGTGTATGTAGGTACATCCATAATTTAGAATTGGATCGCTTTGACACTTGGTGTGCTTATTTGAGTTGACCTCTAGATGGGTGCTGTCAAATTTTTTCCATTTTCATCAAAAAATGTTGCCGTTGTCAGTGACTTTTCACCTTAGTTTAGTCATGCATCAATATATTCCTTGGCACTCCTTGTAGGTGCACATTTATGATTGGATTGCTTTGAAACTTACTATGCTTGTTTGGGATGACCTCTAGATAGGGGCTATGAATTTTTTTCCATTTCTGTCAAAAAATGATGCCGTTGCCAATGACCTTTGATGAACTTAGTGCAGTTATGCATCAGTATTTCCCTTTGTCACACCCAGCAGGGCACATTTTATTTTATGGTCAGATTACTTTGAAACCTGGTATGCTTCTTCCATTTCCATCAACATACGCCATTGGCAATGACCTTTGATGAACTTAGTGCAATTATGCAAATTTATGATTAGATCACTTTGAAATCTGGTATGCTTGTTTGGGGTGACATCCAGATGGGAGCTAGCAATTTTCTTCCATTTCTCTCAAAAAAGGTTGCCATTAGCAACAAGCTTTGAACTTAGTGCAGTTGTGCATTCAATATATTCCTTTGGCACATCGCACAGGGCACATTTATCATCAGATCATTTTGAAACTTGGTATGCTTGTGTAGAGTGGACTCTATATGGGAGCTTTTGATTTTTTGCCATTTTCGTCAAAAACTTGCTTTTGATATCAAACATTGAATTTAGTGCATTTGTGCATCAATGTGTTCATTTGATACACCACACGGCGTATTTGAAACATGGTATTCTTGTTTGGGGTGACCTCTAGATGGGAGCTATCTATTTTAATCTATTTTTGTAAAAAATGTGGCCGTTGGCAACAACTTTCAAACTTAGTGCATTTGTGCATCAGCATTTTCATTTGGCACACTCTACAAGGTATATTCATGTATGGATTGTTTTGAAATTTGGTATATTTTCTTGGTTGACCTTCAGATAGGAGCTTCTATCATTCCCATCCAAAAAGTGGCTGTTAGCAGCAACTTTCATTTTTACCCTTTTGTGCATTGACATTTTCTTTTGGCACCCTGCATAGGTTACATTTATGATCTGATTGTGAGCAAAATTGGTGTGTTGGTTTGGAGCAACCTTTAGATGCGATCTATTGATTTTCTTTCATTTCCGTTGATACATTTTGCTGTTAGCATTTATCTTTGAACTTTACCGTTTTTGAATCAACTTTCTTACTTGGCATTGTTTGCAGGGTGCATTTATGAATAGACTGGTTTGAAACTTGGCATGCTTGTGTTGGGTGACTTCTAGATGTGACCTATAGATTTTCTTCTATTTCTGTGACAAAAAATGTTGCCCTTAGCAACAACATTCAAATTTGCCATTTTTGTCTGTCGACAATTTTCTTTGGAACTGCACACATTTCATGTTTATGATTCAATCGCTTTGAAACATGGAGTGCTTGTTTCGATCAGCCTCTAGATGTGAGCTTTGATTTTCTTTCATTTCTCCCGAAAAACATTGCTGAATGTTGCCATTAGCAATGACTGTTGAACTCATTGCATTTGTGCATCAACATTTTCCTTTGGCAAGCCCTACAGGGTGAATTTTTGAAGGGATCAGTTTGAAACTTGGTATGCATCACCTCTAGATGTGAGCTATCGATTTTCTTCCATTTCAGTCAAAAAACGTTGCCGTTAGCAGTGACCTTCAAAATCAGTGCATTTGTGCATCAATACATTCCTTTGGCATGCCCCACAGGGTACATTTATGAATGGATTGCTTTGAAACTTGGTCAAGTTCATCAAAAAAATGTTGCCATAGCAATGCTCATTGAACAATTATTTTGTTTTTTTCCCCATGTTTACGTCCTCACCCTTGGGTGGTTAGGCATTTTGGTCTGCATCTAACATCTGATGTTCTGCAGTTTCTTCTCTGGAAGTCTCTGGTTTGCATCAGATAGTTTTTATATTGGTTACTGATTTCTGGCCATGTTTATCAGTGCCTGGAGTCATGTTTCCGGTTTTTGTACACTTTTTGTTTATGTTGACAACAATTAATTCTGATAGTTATTACTTGTCCTCTGCTTAGTTCAGTTCATAGCAAGATACATTAATGTTGTCCGTAAGTGTTACATTAATTTTTCGAATTGATTTAAAATTTTTGTCCACACTTAGGCTTTTTTGGGACCCATTTGGGCTCATTGTTCCCATTGGGAACTTGGGCTCTTCTGAAAAATTTTTTTCAAAAAATTTTTTCTTTTTGAATTATTTTTTCGTAATGTTATAATGGATTATTTTTTTATGTATTTTTGTTTTCAAGGTTTAGTGCGAGTACTATGACTGTTTACTTTTTTCACAATGAAAGATTATTGTTCATATTGTGATGGGAGGAAATCTTCCTCCGATTCTCATGATTTCTGTATTAATTGTAGTCACTGTACTTGCACTAACCCTTGTTCAGTGTGTATCAATTGGGATGACAAACATTGGAGACGTGTGTCACAGTATGTTGTTAGCGGGGAGAGGACCATGCTGGTCCTCTCTCCACAGGGTCACTCTAGTTTTTCACTCTCTTTTTCAGAGGAACAAGAACAGGATGATGTTTCTGTGATGTCGTCCAAGAGTGTGCTTCCATCGTCACAATCAAATGAAGAGCTAGCGGCTAAAGTGCTCATGCAGATACTAAATTTCCTAAGAGGTCCCAAGTAGGATCAATGGCGTTGGCATTCGCTAGCTCGCCTGGTGTCGCGACCATTCACCGAATGGCTCAGCACCCGGGTTCGTCCGTTGTGGTCCAGGAAGGAGATTTGGGTGTTGCGAGCACTATAAACATACCACGTGCACACCCAGTGACGACGGAACAGAGGATGGTATGGAGGAAGCCTTTTAGTCTGGTTCCTAGCCCGTCCAGCTCCGCTGCGAGCGAGAGAGGTCCCTCTCTCATACAACAACATCGTGGTCCGGATGTTGTGGTACATAACGTTCCTCAGTCGGAGCATACGTCCACCCCTCGGGACGCTCCGGTATATAAACAGTCCAGCGAGACTGCTCATATGGCTTCCTCATCCTCTCAGCAACACACACGACCGCACCTTGGCTACGTGACCAGTGATATCCAGCCAGCATCGCCGACCAGGGATTCCACAGCAACCAGGTCACGCCATCCGGTAGCCAGGGATATGAGGCCTTCATCCTCTGGACATTCGCATAAAAGAGGTGTGCAGGAATCAACGTCCAGGGAGCTTCCGGCGGCTAAATCCCGTAAGACCGCAGCTCCACAGGCCTCCGTAACGGACTTGCTATCATAGATAGTGCAGATCATCGCAGCATCCCAGCAGCCGGGAGAAACTCTGTCAGAACAGGAAGTATCAGGTGATGCTGGGTCGGTACATTCCGCTGCTGGATCATGTACGGACGACCAAGACTTACAAGTGGTCCGACAGTATAGCGAAAGGGATTCGGAGGAATTGGATTTTTCCCTTTCGGAACAACACAAAATTGCCGTAGAGTTCATCCGGCATTACCTTCCTGATGTTGTTCCTACGGACCAAAATGCTGCGCAGCCGGATAGGAGGCTTATAGCGCCACTGGACACTGAATTCTTCAATCGGTTTAGAGACTTCATCCCTGAGTTTCCGTCACAGTCCAGAAATGTCTCACAGACATTTGAACTATTGAATAATGCTATTAGTAAACTTGCTACCAAAACGGGCAAGCCAGCTTTCCTACCGGCAAGTGCTCTTTATCTGCCTTTCATCAATCCAAGGAATAGATTTGAAACAGCAGGACAGGGCATTCAGAGAGTTCCTCTGCGTCTAGACGACCAGGCTGAAGACCTTGAATTATCCATGCTGTCGCCTATATCAATTCCTAACACGACGTAGGAAACAACAATATCATCTAATAGAGCTAATTTAGACGCACTTACCAGAGCATTGTCATTACGCCTTGAGGGACAAGAATTTTGGGATGTACTAACCTCCTGAAGAGTTCTGTCTAGGGCCATAGCATTCTCCACGTATAACTCTGCCCTTTCAGTGGCAAATCTGGAGTTAGTTAGATGCGACGGGGCCCTAGCTACATCCACGCATGTGGATAGTAAAGTGAAAAACTCTCTCAGAGTCGCTCCGGTCTCCGGAGAGCTTCTCTTCGACCACAAGCTTACAGCTATTTATGATCAATTAACTAAGAAAGCTTCAGACTCTCTATTTAAATCCGCTTCCAAAAAGTCGGAGCCAGCGGAGAAAAGTAGGCCAGGCACTTCTGGGATGAGTACGTCCAGGGGAAGTTCCTATAGAGGTTCGTATGCGTCCTCTAGCTCTTACTCTAGAGACCATCAAGGTAGCGACTCAAATAGGCGCCGTAATGCTGGCCGAAACAACCGGTCTACGGGAAGAGGTGCTGGCCGTGGAGGACGTGGTTTCTCCTTCCGCAAGCCTCGCAGATCCAAAAGGTGATGGTTTAAACCTCTGTCACGTTCCAGTGGACGGAAGACTGTCAAGTTTCTCAAACAGTTGGGAATTAATTACGGAAGGACCCTTGGGTTCGAGGGGTTATATCAGAAGGACTGAAACTGTCCTTCAAAGGAAAACCTCCATTAACTCGGAAGTCCAAGGTGGACTCAGCTTCCATCAAATCAACAGAAAAGAGCCTCGCTTCTATCAGAAGTCCAGTCTCTTATAGTGAAGAACGCGATAGAGGTCGTAGAAAACCAGGAATCTCCAGGTTTCTACAGCCATCTTTTTCTGGTTCCGAAACCAGACGGCTCATTCTGTCCAGTCATAGATCTGAGCTGGATAAACAAGCTGATAGTGGCTCCACAATTCTATATGGAGACCATTCGATCGGTCAGAGTGAGCATTCGAGTGAACGACTATGCTGCGAGCATAGATCTCAAGGATGCGTACTTTCATGTCATGGTACATCCGGCATTCAGAAAGTATCTTTGCTTCAGCGTCCTAGGAGTCGTATATCAGTTCCAAACGATGTGCATCTGTCTGAATCTAGTGCCCTGGGCTTTCACTCGAATAATGAACTCGGTAATGACTCATTTCCGAGCTCATTCGTCTGCGATAACGTCTACCTACCTGGACAATATTCTTCAGAGGTACGGCAACGAGTTAACGCTTCAAAACGATGTGCAGAATCTGCTTCTATTGCTCCGATGTCTCGGTTTCAAAGTAAACGAAGGGAAGTCGAATCTGGTTCCGTCCAAGTCATTCACCCACCTGGGGATGAGCTTCGAGACGCACAACAATCTTGTTCGTCTGCCGTTAACCAGGGCGAAGTTAGTCAGTTGTTACGCTCGCTATTGTCTTCACTCAGACAAGGTTACAGGGAGAGAATTCATGAGACTGATAGGTCTGTGCGGAGCTGCCATGGATCTCATTCTAATGGGGTGGCTATGCACTCGTCCTCTCTAAATCTTTCTGACTCAGAATTAGAGGGCGAAGACTCATTTGCTCGATACGGACGCATCTCAACAGTCAGTTGCAGATGTTTGTTTTGCCATGTCCGGATCCTCGAGCGTTTACAGTAGACGCTCTATCGATCTCATGGGACGGAATAATAGGATATGCGTATCCTCCAGCTCTGTTGATTCAGCAGATATTGCTCAAGATAAAACAATCACAATGCAAGATTCTGCTGGTAGCATCTCTGTCTCCACAGAGACCGTGGATAAATCTACTCAGGTGTCTGTTGTGGGACATGCTGCGGAAGCTTCCTCCAAGGGAGGATCTTCTTTCACAGGGGAAATCGCGCACTCTCCATCACAACCCGCAAGGTCTCAACCTTCACATATTTCCGTTGTGCAGTCCTTCTTGCATGACAAGCATTTTACAGTACGAGTAGTGGACGCAATTTCTAACTGTAGGAGGACCTCCTCTTCGCTAAATTATGCTGCAAAGTGGAAGGTCTTTCGTCAGTGGTGTAGGGATCATTCTGTAGATATTTATGATCTCTCCATTCCTGACATTGCAAATTTTCTGGTCTACTTGTTTGATGAGATCAAACTGCAGCCTGTTATTAAGGGTTATAGGTCTATGCTATCCGATACCTATGCACACCATGATAGCTTAATGATTGGATCTAATGTCTCTTTATCTAAATTAGTAAGAAACTTTTCGATAAATAGACCTAGAACCCTTAGAGTAATTCCTAAGTGGAATTTAGCTTGGGTTCTTCTTAAGCTAAAAGAAGTGCCATTTGATCCTCTTGACACAGTGGACTTCAAATTCTTAACTTATAAGACAGCTTTTCTCTTAGCCTTCTGTTCTGCTGGAAGAGTCAGCGAGCTTCATGCACTATCTGTGGATGATTCTCACTATCGTAGTGTCGGTAATACTATTACCTTTACTACCAATGTTGGATTTTTGGCTAAGAATCAGGCTCCTAATAAGTATCCGGAACCTATTGTTATTAAGGACCTTCCATCTTCAGACGGGCATACGCCTTTACTCTGTCCTGTTAGAGCAATACGTATTTATAAACGTAGGTCTGAGTTCATCAGAAAGGGACGTAAGCATTTCTTTTTGTCTCTGATGCCTAATAGAAAGGACATTATGGTACATTCTATTGCTAGATGGATTCAATTATCTATCCGTACTGCTTATGAAATATTATCTTCAACTCAGCAGTCTGTGCTTAAGATTTCAGCTCCTGAAGTAAGAGCTCTATCAACATCTTGGGCTTATGCTAATAGTGTTGCTATTACAAATTTAATGAAGGCTGCATATTGATCTCAGCCTTCCACTTTCATGAATTTTTATCTTAGAAATATTGAGTCCTTTTCCGGAGATCTGCATTGTTTAGGTCCCTTATCAGTTGCTCAGAATATCGTCCACTAACAGTTGCAACTATGGTTATGTAGGCTTTCTGTTCCGGCAGTGACTCTGTCCCGCTGCCCTCTTCGCTCTGGGGTATTTGACCCAGGGCAAGGGGAAGGGAGTGGGGGGGGGGGGGGTGTTCCCTTAGGTCACCTGCTTTGTAGTGAAAAAGCAAGGGAATACCTCCCCTGGAGTCAGTAATTCCGAGTCGGTACCGGGATGGTTTTAAAGTGTAAAGCTAATGTTTACTCATACATGTAATATTTTTAAAGTGCAGCTTGATGTGAAGCATTTGTATATGTCATGTGTCAAACGGGCGTTAATATACAATCATCGGACACTTTTAATGAGTATAAAGAGTCTTATTTCTCAGGACTTCCTTTATTTATTGGCTTACCTTTAAAAATAATTAGTATAAAGGGTTATACTGGATGTTAATAGAGATCATTGATGTTATTGTGCTCAATTACAGAATGGTGTTGTGTCTTTCTTCTTTGATAGGAATAAGAAAGATACATGTAAAGCCTATCTTTCCTTTTCTCCTTGAGGGGATAATTCTGTCATATGTAATTGAGCCTATTGGATTTTCCTTTTTCCTAGGCCCTCCAACCGTTTTATTATTCAGCTAAGTCTGGGTCATTGGTACAGTATAAAAATGTTAAAAAATTTATAGTAATTTATATATCTTTTATATTTACCAATGACCCAGATGGGGATGGCCCTCCCATGAGTTGGGAATGCACACCTCCCCGCTGAATACATAATGCTTACCAGGCATTTTTAAGAATGACATTTGGTGCCAATTTAGAGACCTCCTTGACACTGTGCATATACAGTGGAGTAAAAGTATAGAGGACCATATAGGACATCTAATTTTCGGTTTTTGATGCAAATTTTAGGGATTGGGGGGGGGGGGGGAGGGCAAAATTTGTGTTTGGCCCTGAATAATTAAGAGTTAGCACCAGGTAAGTCTGGGTCATTGGTAAGTATAAAAAATATATAAATTACTATAAATTTTTTAACTGTCTTTTCATTTCCATCAAAAACTGTTGCTGTTTGCAACGACCTTTGAATTTGTGCATCAACATTCTTTACTTTAGCTCTGTTTCTTGACTTCTCCAAAGCATTTGATACTATAAATCACCAGACCTTACTTAAAAAGCTAGAATTCTATGGAATACGGAGCCAGGCAAACTCTTGGTTCAAGGATTATCTTCCTGACAGATCTCTGTCAGTTTCTCTTCCAAAGGCGAGTTCTGATTTCCAAATGATAACAACTGGTGTCCCACAGGGAACTATTCTTGGTCCTCTTCTCATCATAATTTACATTAACGATATTATAAACTCGACATTGCTGAAAATTTGATCATATGCAGACAATACTACTGCATATATGTCTGGCAATAACTTAGATACAATAATAGAATTAGTTAATAACAAACTCAATAACGTATACTATTGGTGAACAGCTAATAAACTCACACTAAATGAGAGCAAGACAAAATTTATTATTTTTCACTCTCAGAATGACTTATACACAATTGAAAGTAGAAGAGTTATGCTTAACAATTCAGCTATCTCACTCATTGCTTACAATCAAGAGCAAAAATCTGTAAAATACCTAGGAATCCACGGGGATGAAAATTTGAATTTTAAGAAGCATATCTCAGTAATCTGCTCCAAAATTTCCAGGGCAACTTATGCCATAAACAAAGTGAAGAGGATTCTACCTAAAGAATGCCTGAAAACATTATATTACTGTTTGATCCATAGTCACATGCTATATGGTATCCACATCTAGGGTCACTCGTCAACTTGATCGATCATTAAATTAAAAAGAAAGCCATCCGAATTATAGCTAACAAAAATTACAATGCTCATACCGATCCACTATTTAGTGAGCTGCATATCTTAAAATTCACAGACCTGTACAAACTTCAGGTCTCTTTGTTTATGCATGATTGGTATAACAGCATGCTCCCTAAAAGTTTTGAGAAGACTTTCAGAATATACCAAAACCCCTCAGGAATGGACACCAGACAGTCGGGTAAATTACACACACTAAAACCAAGAACTCAATTTTCCGCAAACTTCCCAGTACATTCTTTCCCTAGGATGTGGAATACAATAGAACCATCGGTTCAAAACTGCTCCAGATCTCTATTCAAAAAGCAATTCTTGAATTTATACTCTCATCATGTCAGCTGTAATAATCCTGCTTGATCCAACTGTAGATCCTAGCTCTGTTATCTCATCCACATCTATCAACTGATCCAAAAGAGTTATTTTCTAAAAACGATGGACAATATTTTATTTATATGAAATAATTCAAAATTTTCATTCAAAATTTTCTTTTTTTCAACTATAAATATGCTGTTGTCGGGATTGTATCATATTTCACATTCAGTTTGGTTTTGGGGGGTTTTTTTTGGAGGGTGGGGGGAGACAGCCATAGTGGCTACGCCATTTCCCATTAGTGCAATCATGTATTTGAGATCAATGTATGTTGCTGACCTTTGATTGTATTTGTAGCATGTTGTACTACAAAATAAATCATTAATTCTTTGAAATGGCCTACAGGGCACATTTATCTTACGTTTTATTTTTAGGTGAGTCCTGTAGTGAACAGCTATCGATTAGCATTCATTTCTGTGAAAAAAATTGCTGTTTACAATGACCTTTAAACTTACTGCATTTGTGTGTAAACATTCTTTCTTAAGCTAGCCCTACAGTTTACTATATGAAAAAATATTTGATTAAAAAGCCTTCTGTTCAGGCCAAATGGTATTAGCTTTTTCAATGTAAACATTCAGCATATTTCAGCACTTCGTCTCTTCAATGATGAATAGTGATGAACCGACAATCAGAACCGGCCGGTTATGGGGCATCGGCCGATTATGACAACCGGCAGTTTAAAACTGTCAGTTTCCGGTTATTCTAGATTTAACACTGACTATTAAAAATCACTTTGATATCTGGCCATTTCAATAAAGTTTTCCCATTAAAAACATGTGTAGTACTTAGCAGAAACTTTAGAGATTTGCAGAGTAGAGATATTACAGAATTTTCCAGCTGCTTTCGGTACGAGATTGCCACCATTTCCCGAAGACTGTTATGTTCATGTAAACATTAGAGAAACACATCAAGGGAGGTAACCAGTTGAAAAAAGAACATTGAATAATACATTCTGACCAACGGATAACCATGCGTCATATGACTTCACAACACACATTAACATCAAAATTATTATTCATTTAAGACAAAGTATGTGTGCGTAGTATATTCCTGGTGAATACAGCCAAGTGTATTGTATCCTTACACAAAACCGTATTAACACTATTTACCGGAATGAAACACAATCTTCACGAGAACAATATCGTGTGATTGTATCGTTAACAATCTTTTCCCCACACCCCAACCAAAATGCAAATATTATTTTGGCTAATATTGCCCAGCACTAAATATGCATACTCTGAGAACTTATGTGGTATTAAGCTTTCGTAATTGATGATTTATCAACAGAATTCTGTAGTATAACAGGCACCAACAGATTTCCATCAGTTTCCTGCTTCAACCATCGGGATCGGCATAATCAGCTGTGACGGGTTTGGTTTCGGTAAGTCGATGTATCGTGAAAATATCAGATAAAGTTGTGCAAACATAGTTTAAATTTACCTAGCACAACTTAAAAGAATGGTCATTTTCCGTTTTATTCGGAAATTACAGTTTATTGTGTCCTGTTAAACCATTTTAGAAAGTATTCAACTTGGTGTAAATTCCGATTCCCATTCCATCAGTGTTATTTTACAAAGTTCACCATTTTGGCAGTTCTGCCAAACGTTTTCCACAATCCGCTCTCCAATTGGTCCGTTCTTAAATGATAAGACCAGTGGGAACCTGGTTTGTGGAAGGCGTCTGGCACTTCAGTGATCCAGTTCGTGCAAGTTGTTATTAGCTGATAGTGGTTTTAAAAGCTGTGTTGCGACGTAAACACTTCACTTAGATTGGGATTTAAGAACTCCCAAGTTTGCTCTACTTCCTAAGGACTTTTTAGTTCCTCTCTTTGTTGTATTTGATGGTGGGAGGTTTAAGCAGTCTTTTTTTTATCTTACCATTTTTTAGCTCAACTTTGGCGAAGCCAAATTTGAGCTTTTGTCATTGCCCGTCTGTCCATCTGTCCGTACATCAGCAATTGGATACGGCTCGAGCTAGAGGCCGTATTTATGAACCAATCTTTACGAAACTTCTTGGATACCTTTGTTATGACTGTGGGACGAGAACGAGTGTTTTTGGGTGCGGTCCGAAATTCAAGATGGCTGCCAGCCCCCATTTAGTACCGACGATGCAGAAATCTGTTTTTTGTACAGAACTTCCATATGAAAGCTCTGATTTGAATAATTTTTTGTATGAATGTTTAGTACCATGAGATACATTACATATCATACAGGTTTTTTTCTCGTGCTTAAATTATGCAGATTATAGACTAACTTTGATTTATTTAGTGTTACTTTCAGCACTGTCAGTGCAAATGCCAATACGGCTCGGGCCAGAGGCCGTATTTATGAACCAATCTTTATGAAACTTCTTGGGTACCTTTGTTATGACCATGGGACGAGAACGAGTGTTTTGGGGTCCGATCCGAAATTCAAGTTGGCCGCTGGCGGCCATTTTGTACAAACTTAGGTGCGATCAGGTTTTTGCGCAGAACTCCCATATGAAAGCACGGATTTGAATAATTTTTTGTATGAATGTTTAGTACCATGGGATACATCACATATAATACAGGTTTTTTTCTTGTACATAAATTATGTAAATTAGACTAACTTTGATGTAGTTAGTGTTACTTTCAGCACTGTAAGTGCAAATGCCAATACGGCTCGGGCTAGAGGCCGTATTTATAAACCGATCATTACGAAACTTCTTGGATACCTTTGGTATCACCGCCGTGGGACGAGAACGATCCGAAATTCCAGATGGCCGATGGCAGCCATTTTGTACAAAATTAGGTGCAATCAGATTTTTGCACAGAACTTCCAAATGAAAGCGCTGATTTGAATAATTTTTTGTGTGAATGTTTAGTACCATGGGATACATCACATATAATATTATGCAAATTAGATGAACTTTGATTTTTTTCAGTGCTACTTACACACAGTGAGTACACATGTCAATACAGCTCAGGCTAGAGGCTGTATTTATCAACCGATCTTCATGAAACTTCTTGGGTACCTCTGTTATCACCTTGGGCCGAGAACGAGTGTTTCTGAGTGCAGTCCAAAATTCAAGATGGCTGCCAGTGGCCATTTTGTACCGAAATTAGGTCTAATCAGTTCTTGTACACAACTTCTATATACAGCTCAGACTAGAGGCGGTATTTATAAACCGATCTTTATGATACTTCTTGGGTACCTTTGTTATCACCGTGGGATGAGAACGAGTGTTTTGGGGTCTGGTCCGAAATTCAAGATGGTCACAAGCAGCCATTTTGTACCAAAATTAATGCAATCAGTCTTTTGTACAGAACTTCTGTATGAAAGTTCTGATTTGAATAAATTTTTGTAGGAATGTTTAGTAACATGGAATACATCACATATAGTACAGGTTTTTTTCTCGTGCAGAAAATATGCAAATTAGATGAATTTTTATTTATTCAGTGCTACTTATACACTGTAAGTGCACATGTCAATACGGCTCTGGTTAGAGGCAGTATTTATCAACTGATCTTCATGAAACTTCTTGGGTATCTTTGTTATCACCTTGGGACGAGAACGAGTGTTTCTGAGTGCGGTCCAAAATTCAAGATGGCTGCCAGTGGCCATTTTGTACCGAAATTAGGTCCAATCAGTTTTTTGTTACAACTTCTATACAGCTCGTATTTATGAACTGATCTTCACGAAACTTCTTGGGTACCTTTGTTTTCACCTTGGGACAGGAATGAGTGTGTTTCGGGGTGCCTTTGTTATCACTGTGCTATGAGAACAAATATTTTGGGGTTCAGTCAGACCCACTCTGGGACTCAAAAGATTTCTTTTTTAGTTTAGCATCTGACTGTCACCCACCTTTACAAAACTTTACCTATACATTTGTTACAGGCTACAGCCAGTATTTATGTACAGACCGTTACAATACTTTATATGTACCTTTGTTATCAGGACATTACCTAGATGTTTGTCATTGCTGTGTCACATACTATACATGTACATGTCTTGACAAGTTGAGCTACAGTGTCATTGATTCTTTCATTTTATAAATGAAATTGTTAGGATAAAGTAGGGAATAGGTCTAGCCTGAGTCACAAAACACTTTCCATCTCTTGCTTCACAAGTTATCAATAACAAGGATTAAATTTCACAATGTATTAAATATTGACTATCCTTTGTCAGTTTAGGATATCCGTCCATCCGTTGTTCGTCCGTTTGACGGCCATTCATCACAAGGATTAAACTTCATAATGTATTAAATATTGACCAGCCTTTGTCAGTTTAGGACATCTGTCCGTCCTCCGTTTGTCCGTTCATCGGCCACTCGTCTGTCCTTCAGTCTGTAAATCACTAGCTTATAGTTTTCAGTCTTCAGTCTGAATCTTAGGATGGAATAGATCACATATTCACTTTATTTTGCTACAGTGCTTGATTTATTCTGTTGTTACGCAACAGAATAGACCACGGACTGAGTCTTGGGTGAAAGCCAGGCTGATTGATATTCACTAAAGATACATTGACATACTGAAACCAAAACATCATTCTTCTCCCTTCAGAACAAAATGCTTCCTTCAATTTGTAATAAAATTACAGTGTCTACTCTATTCTTGTGTTGTCATATTTTCCTTTGTGTACATGGTGTTCCCTTGGCCATAGTTCAAGAACTTACAGACTTGTGTGGGTAACCAGCGATAAGAGGGTGTTGAAGTGGGCCAGTGGATGGTGGGATAGTCTGCCCTGTACCGCCCTGGTTACATTTTTGGCGCTGCGAGCAGGGTACTTGAATAGAAACCATAGCTGAAGAAAACACTGCCATCAAACAGGGGATTAATGTTGGCGTATCAGGTGGGGGCGCTTGGCCTAAAGATGGAAGTATGCACTTAGAACGAAATGAAATAGAGAGACAATTTTATGAAATAAAAGCCAATTATGAGCAGTGCAAGGCTGAATATGAAAGACAAATGACTATTAGAGAGACAAGTGCATCCAGGCAGCTGACACCTACTTTCGCTGATCATTCATTTCGTACTCCCAATACAGATTTTAGACAACAGAGATTAGATAGGGGTCGGGTATCCCCTCAGTCTTTAGATTTAACTTGGAGAGATTATCCCCTTAGAAAGGAAAAAGAACCCGATAAATATGATGGGAAAGCTGTTGATTTAACCCTTTACCCAACGAATCGCCCGCATCTGCCCGCGTAATATGCAAATTCGGCAGTTGAAAAAATATTATTTTTCAAAAAATTTCAACAAAACCATATCATGTGACCCCTCATTGGAACGAGCTCGTTGAGCTCGTTCCAACGAGGGGTCACATGATATGGTTTTGTTGAAATTTTTTGAAAAATTTAAAAAAATATAATAAATTTTGATATCATCTGCGTTGGGTAAAGGATTAAAAGATTTTTTGGTACACTTCGAACAAGTATCTGATTGAAATAGATGGAGTTATGAGGAAAAGGGCCAACAGTTGATAATGTGTTTGAGGGGAGAGGCACAGAAATGTTGGGGGGATTTATCAATAGATCAGCGAAAGGATTACGACACACTTAAGTCAATTTTGACTAAGCGATTTAATCCACAGGAACTGCTTGTCACAGTCTCGATGCACATTTCGCTCCAGAAAACGTGGGAGGAATGAATCTCCTGCAGATTATGGTTACGTCCTGAGAAGGGTTGGGTTGTCTCGCTTTTCCCGACATGATATTTATTGATCAAGAAATTAACATAGTTGAACAATTTATTAATGGTTTTGGGACAACTGTAATCCGTGAAAACTTAATATTTCATCACCCCAATACATTGGAAGAAGCCATTTCCTTGGCAACTGAGTTTGAGGCTGTTAGGGGCTCTCGATATATGTTATGCAAACCAAAACAGGATAAGGGTGACCAAGAGGATTTGGTTGGAGCCATGAAAGAGCCAACTGTAGGTGGCTCGGGATTGGTTCCTCCAGATGTTAGTGATCAGAATTCAGATGAGCTCTCCAAGCTTGTGGTGCTTATGAAAGGATGTGTGGATGAAATGATCAAATTTAATCAAATTAAAAGGGGGAGAAGACGTCCACCTAATCTTTCCTCAACAGAATGTTATATTTGCCATCAGTTATGCCATTTGTCCTACACTTGTCCAAATAAATCTAAAACCATTTCATCTGTGAAAAATAAACAATCCAGTGTGGAAAACTAGAAAGGGTTACACCTGAGATCCTTAGTGTAACCCGGCTGGAAACTTAAAAAAATGGGTCATTGGTCAAATTAAATTCAGTTGGAAAATCGTGCATGTATGCACCAATTGAATTCAGGAAAAAACATTGGTTTTTGGTGGATACTGGATCCGTCTATAGTCTTATCTCGAAGGATACTTATTTAACCCTTTACCCAACGTAACGGCCAAAACCGGCCAGCGCTATTTCCAAATATCGCCAATTAATTTTCAAAATATTTTCATTTTTTGTCTCAAAAACATAGGTTATGACCCCTCGTTGGAATGAGCTCTTCGAGCTCGTTCCAACGAGGGATCATAACCTATGTTTTTGAGACAAAAAATGAAAAAAATTAGTTATTCAAGAATTTTTTTTGCAAGTGTCGTCTGCTTTTCATGTTAGGTAAAGGGTTAAGGTCCAGAGGTAGTATGGTAGAACTCACTCAGTACAACAGATGTTTCATTAATAACAGCTAATGGTAGTAATTTAGTTGTATATGGAAAGGTTGAACTTCAGGTTTCTGTAGGCAGAATTGATGTTATTCATGAATTTGTTGTCACTGATTTGGGAGATCTCAGTGGTATTTTGGGTGTAGATTTTGTGGAACAAAATGATGCCACAATAAGGATTTCCAAAAGCTTACTGCTGGTAGGCGATAAGTGTGTGAAATTGAAAAGGGATGTAAATTCGGTTTGTGCAAGAGTAAAATTGGCTAAGGATGTTGTAATACCTACTGATACAGAAATTGTGGTAACAGGATATTTGGATGGACAAAAAGGACAAGTTAAAAAAAAACAGTTTATTAGAACCCTTTAAATTTCTGAAAAGAATAGGCCTTTTAATTGCTAGATCATTGGTGAATTCTGAGAAAGTTCTGTTCACAGTGATGAACATAAGAGATAAACCTGTAAAAGTCAGAAGACATACTACTCTCGCCAGTTTACAGTCAGCTGAAGTTATACAGTCTGGCCTTGGGTGTTTAGAAAGTTTGTCCTTGGAGCTTCCAGAGTTTTTATCGTCTCTGTATTATAGATCATCACAAAATCTGGATGAAAAACAAAAGCAGGAATTGTACAGATTTTTAGCTGACTATCAGGATGTTTTTAAGTCTCCAAATGGGAAAATGGGAAGAACAAAATTGGTTAATCATAATATTGACTCAGGCGATTCTAAGCCTATAAAAATCCCCCCTCAAAGGTTGCCGTTTGCTCAAAAGGCAATAGTCGAGGAGGAAATTGCTAAGATGCTTGAAAATGATGTAATTGAGCCTAGTGAGAGTCCTTGGTCTTCCCCTTTGTTATTAGTCACCAAGCGAGATGGGACCTGGTGATTTTGTGTTGACTATAGGCGGCTTAACTCAGTGACTAGGAAGGATGCATACCCTCTCCCCAGAATTGACGAATCCTTGGATGCATTGTCTGGCTCAAAGTGGTTCAGCACCCTGGATCTTGTGTCGGGATACTGGCACTCTGGTAGTGTGAAATGGAAGAGAATGATAAGCTAAAAACTGCGTTTTCTACCCACATGGGACTGTTTCAATTTAAAGTTATGAGTTTTGGTCTCTGTAATGCCCCAAGTTGCTATGAGAGGCTAGGCTAATTGAACTGGTTTTACAAGGTCTAAGGTTGGAGAAATGTTTGTGCTATCTTGACAATATAATTGTCTTCAGTACCACATTCACTGAAGCCCTACAGAATCTTCAGTTGGTATTTGAACGACTGCGAAAGGCAAATTTAACCTTGAAACCTTCAAAGTGTACATTGTTTCAAAATCAGGTTCTATTTTGGGGGCATTTAGTATCTGATAAAGGAATTCAGTGTGATCCCGATAAAATCAGATCTGTGGAAGAGTGGCCCGAGCCAACAAACGTAACGGAAGTAAGGAGTTTTCTCAGTTTTGCTGGGTACTACAGGCGTTTCATAGCCGATTTTTGAACTGTAGTTAGTCCCCTTACACAACTTACTAAAAAAGGGAAGAAATTTGTTTCGACCCCTGAGTGTCAGCTGGCTTTTGAAAGATTGAAGGAGTTACTTACAAGTTCTCCGATACTGGCATACCCAGATCACTCCTCACAATTCATTCTTGATACAGATGCAAGTTTAAATGGTATCGGTGTTGTATTATCTCAAGTCCAGGATGGTCAGGAAAAGGTTATTGCCTATGCAAGTAGGACATTAAATAAGCATCAGGTACGATACTGTACTACTTATAGAGAGTTACTTGCAGTGATAACATTTATTAGGCATTTTCGACATTTTCTTTGGGGATGACACTTTACAGTGAGGACTGATCATGCCTTGCTGAACTGGCTCAAAAACTTTAAAAGTCCGGAAGGGATGCTGGCCAGATGGCTTTCCATACTGAAAACTTATGAGTTTGCAATAGAATACAGGAAGGGAAATTTCCATACTAATGCTGATAGTTTGTTGAGAAGACCTTCAAGTTACTGTAAGTGACAGGATTGCCCAAATTGTCATAATGAACACAGTGGAATATGTTTACCGAAAAATTCTAACGTGGTAGCAGGTAATGGTTCTTATGAATCAATGGTGAAAATGTCAGCCCCTGTTGGGAAGCTGGGTGAACAAAATGTCATGGGGAATGGTTCGGTCATTGAGTCTACTGTGTCTCAGACACCTTTTCTTGAGGATTCTATAAAACCTAATTGGTTGCACACTTGGTCTCAGGAAGACATAAGCCAATGGCAACAAAATGACTCTATCATTAATCAAATGATAAAATTAAAACATGAATTTTTATATAAGCCACCCCACCAGATTATGCAAGATTCTTCATTTGAATTGAAAACATTGTGGGGCAAATGGGACTCCTTGGTTGTCATTGATAATTGTCTTTATTATAAATGGAAAACACATGAAAATACAGAGAGTAATTTGCTTGTGGCACCCCATGAAATAAGATCCAAAATATTTGAGCATTTACATAAAAAGAGAAGTTCTGGTCACTTAGGTCATGATAGGACAATTCATTCCATAAAAAGGAGGGTATATTTGCCGGGCATGTCTTCGGATATTGAACGTTGGTGTAGGCAATGTAATGATTGCGCAAGAGCAAAGACAGGCCCGGGATTTGGAAAGTCATCCTTGCGACAGTCTGTTGCAGGAGCACCTTTAGATAGAATAGCAGGGCTTATATTTCGACGTGAATCCGAGAATCGATTCGCACAAAGATTCGCGCAATAAAACCGACGAGAATCCATGTAGATTCTCGCTACACCTCTGCTAGGATTCGCGTGTGAAAAAAATTGAGTCAATTTAACCCTTTACTAACACAGCGGCAACAAATTAACCAATAGAATGCTAACATGACCTGAAATATCCTGACACTTTGTCAATAAAACCTTACAAATATGGCTGTCATTGGAACCGGCTCATTGAGCCGGTTCCAACGACAGCCATATTTGTACGATTTTATTGGTAAATATTGTTCATTTAATTATTTTATCATTTATTTATTATTTATTGTTTAAAAATTATCAAATTTTGTTTTAAAAATTAAAAACGTGTGTTGGGTAAAGAGGTTAACATGTGTTATCAGTATACAACAGTGGTTCAACCTTGGCGGCGTCATGGGATCCTGGGACACTCATAGTAGGTATGGATTCTCGCAACCATTTTCACGAGAATCTGAAGGGAATGAATATATTCTCATATTATCTTTCTACTCTACCATGTGCGCAGAAGCATATGCTGTACCAAATCATACTGCTTTAACTGTCGCAGACAAAATCGTAAATGAATTTGTCTGCAGATTTGGGGTTCCAAAGCAGCTCCATTCGGACCAGGGAAGGGAGTTTTCTGTCATGCGCAAAAAGCTAGGAATAGAAAAAACACGGACTACTCCATATAGGCCGCAGTCGGACGGATTAGTAGAAAGGTATAATAGAACTTTGCAGCAAATGTTGACCATTTATGCAAATGAAAACAGGAATAATTGGGATGATAATTTGCCTTTTGTTCTTAAGGCCTACTGTTCGACTATTCATGAAAGTACCGGCTGTTCCCCAATCTTCTTATGTTTGGACACGAAGTTGCATTACCATTGGATGTAATTATAGGGAATCCGCCATATGCCCCAGTTTATAATTGCCGAGTTGAGTACGTAGAGTGGCTACAAAGTGTCTTGAGTGATACGTTTGACCATGTACATGAGAACCTCAGAAAAGCGGCCAGAAAAAGGAAAGATATTATGACAGAGGACTTAAACCAAGGGTATTCAAGGCATACGATTATGTTTGGCGGTGTATCCTCCCTTGCTAGGGATTAAGTTAGGATTGGGGTGGAGAGGACCATATAAGGTGGTCAGAAAGATTACTGATGTGATGTATGAGATACAACAAAGTCCTGAACACAGGATGATAGTGGTCCATGTAGATCACCTTAAGTCATATGAAGGCCCATTGCCACCAACCAGTTGGGATGTTGCACCCTTAAAGCCTTTAGGTGATGATAATGAACACCTAACAGATGAGGAAATGGTATTGGAAATGCCAGATGGGGATGATTATCCTTTGCTGAATGTACCATCGGTTGAGGTTACGCCTGAAATTAAAACAAGTCGTCATGGGCGACAAATTAGGAGGCCTACTAAATATTCTCCTTGAGGTAATTTGAGATGGAAAGCTGTGTACATATGTATATATATATATAAATAAATGAAAAAAGGGAAAATATGACCTCAGAATTTAACCATCGAGAGAGGAACTGAAGGGTTTCTTGGAATGAAGTAAGAATCGGAACGTTTTTTTTTCTTATTATTGTTTTGGTTGACCTTTTTCGACTCAATGTGTTGTAGCAAAAATTATATTTTAGCAGTAAACAGACTGTAAAAGGGATATCAATGAGAGTAGCTGTATAGTGATACGGCTCCGTAGTTGAAATTATTTTATCCGAATATTAATAATCCGGGGCTGCCCCGCCTCTTTATATGGCATATTGACACAACGAGGATAGATATATTCATTGAGAGTAATTACGTTAGTAATTCCGTAGATGAACAGTCTTTGAATATCTTGAGTATTGTGCTAAACTGCGAAAATAATCTGAACTTATAGTTGATCTGTGTGGGTAAAATCTGAGGATAATGGAGTGTCCGGTGAAGATAAGGTAATCTTCGGAGTAATCTTGGAGTTAGCACTGACCCAAGGTTTTTCCGGAGAATGGGTTACACACAGTCATGCAAAATAAAGTAAATAATTAACAAAATTATCTGAATAACAATTGAACAACACATGAGTCAGCAGTGTGTCAACAGCCTCTGAATGCGAAAACTAGAAAGGGAAGGTTTCATTTTTCAGAATGGACATTTTAGACATTGAAGTAAGTACTAAAGAAATGAAAAGTTTAGATGATGATTTGTTGATGGAGTGGCCAGAAGAGGGGATGATGTGCCCTGTAGTTAAGTGTGGGAACCATGTATTTGCAACTTTATCAGCATATAGGACCCACTACTCAAGGTTCCACCAAGGATCCGTAAAGTTGTGGTGCTGTCCTGTGGAAAGATGTGCAGTGGTAAATGTCAAGCGGAGTAAGATTCGTCACCATCTTTTAAGGAAGCATAAGAAGACCACAGAGGAAGTTGAAAGAACTATGGATGATGTCACGCGGGCATGTTAACCTCCAGAATAATTTTTCAGGGAACCTGAGGGTGATTTTCAGGGAAATGGGATGGATTTCAGGGAAAAGTTCATGCGAGGACAAAATAAAAGAAAAAACTTGTGAATTTTCAGCTCATGGGCCACGATTAAACACCAGGTTATATCCAGAACTAGTTGTCAACTATGCTGATGCATTTATGCTATGTTAAAAAATCATAAAATAACTGTTGATTTGATCCCCCCCCCCATTGGATCCTCTTCTTTTTGAGACCCCCCCCCACCCCACCACCACCACCACCACCCACCCACACTGTCCCACAGAGCACCTCCACCTGTGGTTTGCTCTTATCAAAGTCTACTTAGCTAATAATTTCCCAAGTCTGGAAATGTTAACAGGAAAAGATGTCCTAATGTTCAGTTACTTCAAGAACATTAGTACTTAGAAAGTATTTTTATCAAACTTCATGCATGTGGGACGTTTGTACCCTACACAAAACTTTTCTTTTCATCATTGAAGCATTTTTTTTTAATTCAAATTTTTCTGGGTACAGATGGCCAACAGTTAACAGTTCTGTAGTCAGCACAACAGAATAAATGTAGTGTTAAAAAATAAGTCCATTGTGTTTAAATATGCATTCATAATTTTTCGGCATCCTAAGCGACTTTAACCTACTTTTAAGTTGTTGTTTACGTTTTGATTTTGGAAAAGGGATGAGAATTAAAGCTATTCTATGAAGGAATAAATAAATATATATTATTTAATTCCTTTTCATATATTTTAATTTCCAAAAACTGCATTTAAATGAAGGTGGAGTTTTCAATTTTTTGAAAGTAAGTCATCTATTTTCACTTCGACACTCGCACATTGATCACGAATCTCTGAAGAAAAAACCCAGAAATAAACATGAACACAGTTGAAATATATATCATAAAATACCCTTTTCTTAAATAAATTTAACTTAAATCCATATTTTACTGCTTCGTGAGTTTTTACCAGAGTTTGAAATGCATGTGATTTGACTCCGAACGTTTTTCATAAGTTACAACAGGAACGAAATATTTGACTGTTGTTTTCCGGGATTTTTGGTCCAAAACTGATTCCCGTCCGGGAGGCCGGGAACTACACTGAAATGCCGGGATTTTCCGGGACATTCCGGGAGAGTTAACATGTCTGATGTCACGTCGCTTCAATGAACCAATATGAAATTTATTGACCCACTTGGATTTATGTGTCCATGACCACGCATCCACACAGAAGAGAGAGAGAAGGAACAGCAGAAACGAAAAGCAGAAACTCCATTGTGTCCTATATTGGAGAATACATCTTACGATGCCCGAGACATTTGAGTGGTACTTATGGAAGACGGCAGAATTTTCTGGAAACCTTGTTCCCTATGTAATGAATAAAGACATTTTTTTTAAAAATTTTTTTCAACAAAATTGTAAATTTTGTTTTAAGGAGGGAGGAGTGTGATGGGTTTGGTTTTGGTAAGTCAATGTATCGTGAAAATATCAGATAAAGTTGTGCAAACATAGTTTAAATTTACCTTGCACAACTTAAAAGAATGGTCATTTTCCATTTTATTTGGAAATTACTGTTTATTGTGTCCTGTTAAACAATTTTAGGAAGTATTCAACTTGGTGTAAATTGAGATTCCCATTCCATCAGTGTTATTTTACAAAGTTCACCATTTTGGCAGTTCTGCCAAACGTTTTCCACAATCCGCTCTCCGATTGGTCCGTTCTTAAATGATAAGACCAGTGGAAGGCGTCTGACACTTCAGTGATCCAGTCTGTGCAAGTTGTTATTGGCTGGTAATGGTTTTAAAAGCCGTGTCGCGACATAGTCACTTCACTTAGATTGTGATTTAAGAACTCCCAAGTTCGCTCTACTTCCTAAGGACTTTTTAGTTCCTCTCGTTGCTGTATTTGATGGTGGGAGGTTTAAGCAGTCTTTTTTTTATCTTACCATTTTTTTTATAAATGAAATTGTTATGATAAAGTAGGGAATAGGTCTGGTCTGAGTCACAAAACACTTTCCATCTCTTGCTTCTCAAGTTATCAATAACAAGGATTAAATTTCACAATGTATTAAATATTGACCATCCTTTGTCAGTTTAGGATATCCGTCCATCCGTCGTTCGTCAGTTTCACCATCTGACTGAATCAGCCATCTGACTGAATCATCTGACTGGCTGATTCAGTCAGATGGTGAAAGAGATAATGAAGAGGATTACCCTTCCCTTTCGGAACAACATATGGTTGCGATGTACTTTATCCATCAATACTATCCTGAATTTGTTCCGCCGAATCAGCAAGCTGCGACAACAAGGGAGAAACCAATGGCATCTTTAGACGCAGACTTTATATGGAGGAAGGAAAAAGTTCTTTCTTTCCCGGTTCAGTATAGACAGGTTTTGCAGGGCTTCGGCCATGTCGACGATGCCATATTTAATCTCTCTAGTGTTAGGAAAAAAGGCAGTTTCTTATCAACATCTTCCATACATATACCGTTCCTTGGATCATGTTCATTTAAAACGGTTGGAGAAGATGTCCACATAGCTCCTCTGCATTTAGATGTTCAGACCGGGGATTTAGATATATCCCTACCTGCTTCATTCAGTATTCGCTCAGATGTAATGGATTGTGCTATTTCATCAAATAGAGCGAATTAGGACGCTATGTCCTACGTAGATCATCTTATCAGAGCTATGGTGCAACGGGAAGGATTTTGAGGACGTGTGTACCTCGCTTAGACTTCTTTCCAGGGCAATCATGTATGCCATGTATAACTCCGCCTTGACAGTGGCAAATCTGGAGTTAATTAAACGTGATGCTGCCCTTGCGTCGTCATCACTTATAGATGACAAGGTGAAAAGCTCTCTCCGGGTCGCTCCAGTCTCCGGACAAACTATATTTGGCGACAAGCTTTCGTTAGTCCATGAACAAGCTACTAAGAAAGCTTCCAGTGCTCTGCTGTTGAAGTCGGCGCCTCAACAACATGCTTCAGTAGATCGGGTAAGCGAAGACATTCTAAATCATCAAAATCATCAAAATCATCAAAAGGGAACTCCTCACGAGGATTCAAGAAACCCTCATATTATTACTCTAGAGGTCATCAATACAGACTCGGGAAAGGGACGTAAGTCTGATAGGATTATTATTATTATTCTTCAGAACGATGTTCAGAGTCCGCTACAATTGCTCTGACGTCTCAGTTTCAGAGTAAACAAGAAAAAGTCAGATCTAGCTCCGTCCAAGTGATTCACTCACTTGAGAATGAGCTTCGAGACTCACAATAATCTGGTTCATCTGCCATTACCCAGAGCGAAATTAGTCAGTTGTTGTGCTCGCTTTTGTCTAAACTCAGACGCAATAACAGCGAGGGAGTTCATGCGACTGATGGGGCTGTGCGGAGCGGCTGCGAATCTTATTCCAATGGACCGCACTCACACACGCATCCTCTGGGGGGTATACTTTACACAGAGTTGGAGTGTGAAGACACAATCGCTCAAAACCAGTATTGTTTTAACCCTTTACCCAACGTAACGGCCAAAACCGGCCAGCGCTATTCTCAAAAATCGCCAATTAATTTTCAAAATATTTTCATTTTTTGTCTCAAAAACATAGGTTATGACCCCTCGTTGGAACGAGCTCGTCGAGCTCGTTCCAACGAGGGGTCATAACCTATGTTTTTGAGACAAAAAATGAAAAAAAATAGTTATTCAAGAATTATTTTTGCAAGTGTCGTCTGCTTTTCACGTTAGGTAAAGGGTTAATGGACCTTGTAAAACAAAAGGTTCAGATTTGGGCAGATTTTCAGTGGTTAACTCAAGAAGTTCTGCTTCAATTGCCAGATCGACTTTCACGATTATGACGGATGCGAGTCAGACGGGCTTGGGCACGACCCTAAGTCCTGCAGACTTGAAGTGCCAGGGTCTTTTGGACTCTCGGTTCCTAGAGAAGCACATAAACATCAAAGTGATGATGTCAATATGGCTAGCACTACAACATTGGATTCGCCAAATAGCGAATGTCTACATTCAAATTCTGTCTGACAATTCGACAGTAGTTGCTTACCTCAGGAACCAAGGCGGCACTCTCTCGATTCCATTATACGAATTAATGGAGACGATTCTCCTATTCATACTGAATCATCACGTTCATCTCTCTGTCCATAATATATCAGGTCATCTAAACGTATTAACAGACTCGCTCTTTCGGAAAGGGCGCTTGTTTCCATCGGAATGGACTCTGTGCTGGATAAACAAGTTGATCGTGGCTCCAAAGTTCTATATGGAAACCATTCAGTCGGTAAGCGTGAGCATTCAAGTGAAAGACTATGCGACAAGCATAGGTCTCAAGAATGCTTAATTTCATGTCATAGTACATCTGGCATTCAGAAAGTACCTGCGGTTCATCGTGCAAGGAAGGGTTTATCAGTTCAGAGCAATGTGCTTTGGTCTGAACCTGGCTCCTTGGGCTTTCACTCGAATAATGAACTTGGTAATGTCTAAGAATCCGATTCCGGATAGCGGCTGGAGTCTATTGTCATTAAGGCCTTACCGTTCTCGATAACCATAGACCTTTTGCTGTGTCCAGTCAGAGCTATGCGCATTTATAAATGTTGATCAGATTTCTTTAGAAAGGCAGGCTTGGCAATTTCAGGAGAGCGATTTTTTAGCTCTCCTTACTGCCCTCCTGAAAGAATTAAGGAGAGCGAAAAATTGCCCTCCTAAATATTTTGGTCTGGGATGATTGAGATCACATGAATTATGCTCACATTAAATTTTTGTTGTAAAGCAAAAATGTAATTTAACTTCGAACTCACATAACATCACGTAATTTCATTTTGAAAGTGGTTTAGTGGTAAAAGGTAATGGCTGCAACCATACCCAAACACAGTTTGCAATCATTTGAAGCAAAATGGGTCACAGCAATATTTTTTTTTCTGTCAGTTTCAAGTTCAACAACTGACATCACAGTTTGAGGGGTAATTATTCAAGGAATATTGACACTATAATATACTACCATTACTACTATCCTGTCACTTGAAGCACTTGCACCAGGATGTGACTGTAGATTCAAGCAGACCTGTTGTCCTAGAAAGTCATACGCTTACCACTACCACCTTCAACCCCCCATTGGGGGGTTGAAGGTGGTAGTGGTAGGCGTATGACTTTCTTGGACAACAGGTCTGGGTACACACACAGGTCTTGTAAAGTGTGTGTTCGGTTGTTGAGTGAGACATCTAGATGTCCAAGAGATTTCGCTTTACCTTAGTAAAGTTAATAAAATCACTGATGGAGTCTGTTGGTTTCAGTTTCAATGAGTTCGTTCAACTGGATACTTAAAATGCTGTGTAAAGCTAATTGCTCTCCTAAGCTGATTGAGGAGAGCAATTTTTTGCTCTCCTGCATTTTTCAGAATGCCAGGCCTGGAAAGGGAAGAAAATGTTTCTTTCTTTGATTCCTAATAGAAAAGATACTTCTTGTCATTCTGTCGCAAGATAGATTCGGTTGGCAATACGCATTGCCTACGAAAATCTATCTTCGGATCAATGTAAAGTAAATGAGATCTCAGTGCAGAAGGTTAGAGCACTGTTAACTTCTTGAGCTTATTCTAACAGTATATCCATCAGGGACCGATCAGGTCTATTTAAAATACGCTCTAGCCTCGGAGCCTATTTTTTCAATTCATGCACCAGATTTCAATTTACGGAGTCACACTGCTGTTTGTAACACACACTGCAAGTATGTAATAGCTCTCATCATTTTCATTTAGTACACTATAGCAAACATTAATCTTCACTGTGGTTTCTGATCAAGTCTTGGCTGCCTATTTAGGCAGCCAAGACTTGATTAGAAACCACAGTGAAGATTAATGCTTGGTAATTAAGACTTGAAGTATTAACTTAAGCACTCTACAACAATGATAAATGATAATCATATATATAATACATGTAAGAGTGTCTCTCTCGATTATCCATCGAAAGAATATCAAAATATGATCTGAGAAGTTACGCGCCAACTGAGAAGCCTATTTCTGAGATTAAAGAGCCAGGTCCTGATGTTTCAGAACCAAATACGCACCAGGTCGGTCCCTGAGCCATTACTGATCTCATGAAGACTGCTTACTGGACACAGCCCTCTTCATTTACCAAGTTTTACCTGAGCAATTTAGAGTCTATCTCCGGTGACCTTAGATCTCTGGGTCCTCTTTCTGTTGCTCAGAATGTCATTCATTAATGTTGCATCTATAAGGTCTTTAGGCAGTCCGCTCCAACACTGACCCTGTTCCATTGCCCTCTTCGTTCTGAGGAATTTTACCTCAGAACAAGGGGAAGTAGGGGGTATGGTTTTTCCCTTATGATTATCTGGCTTTATAGAGAAAAGCAAGGGAATACCTCCTCCAGTATCAGTAGTCCTGCTTCAGTGCTGGGGTGGTTTTAATGTGTAGCTCAGTGTGAAGCAATAACTATGTCTCATTTACGTACTATTTTTAAAGTTTTTTAAGTAATTGAGAGATTGGATTTTCCTTTAAGTCCTAGGCCCTCCAGCCTTTTTACGATTCAGCGAGTCTGAGCCATTGTATTTCATATAAAAATATGATAAATTTTAAGTAATTTGTATATTTATTATACTTACCAATGGCCCAGACAGGTATGGCCCTATCTTGAGTGGGCAGTCATACCTCCCCGCTGTTTATAACATTTAACAGGCATCTGTAGAAAGAATGATGGTTGGCGCTGATTCCAGTACCTTCCTGCTGGATATACTGCATATGCGCAGATATCAAAAGCATGGAGGACCATCTAGGACTTGATTTTTTCGGTTTTGCATGCAAATTTTGGGGACTGGGGGCAAAATTTGTGTTTGGCCCTGGATTAATTTGAGTTAGCACCAGCTAGTCTGGGCAATTGGTAAGTATAAAAAATATACAAATTACTTAAAATTTATCATTTTTCAAGAAGACAAGTCGGAAGGGTGTCTTTATAAAATCCAATGTAACAAATCATGCTTGTTAATGTTTTTCATGACAGCATATTCACAACACCGATACTCCACAATAATGTGCCTCATTTCAAATGTTAGCGAGAAATATACAGCATGCCTCTCATATTTGAAAGACTGCTCTAAAGTGAGCAGCATAGATATAAATGATTGGCTCAACTTTACTTCATACAAATGTTGCCATATATGCTGAAACTGACTTCAAACACCAATAAATAGAGGATATGGAATGAGTGTTTTCTCATATAATATTTATGAAACGAGTCTAAGAATTTTCCGTTTTGGCGAGCCCAAACGGAAAATTCGGACGAGTTTCATAAATATTATATGAGAAAAATACTCATTTCATATTATATTTATCATATCACACACACACGCACAAATTAGCCATTTAGTAGGACTTTTTAACTCATCACCCGACTTGAATTGCAGACGGCACTTGGAAAACAACATCCTCGTATAACTAAAAAT
The DNA here is from genome assembly GCA_031216915.1 of Pictodentalium vernedei. NCBI lineage: Eukaryota > Metazoa > Mollusca > Scaphopoda > Dentaliida > Dentaliidae > Pictodentalium > Pictodentalium vernedei. The sequence continues at coordinate 36,908,465 of CM062288.1, forward strand.
TTTCATTTTTTGTTTCCAAAACATATGTTATGGACCCCTCATTGGAAGAGCTCGTTCCAATGAGGGGTCATAACCTATATTTTGGAAGCAAAAAGTGAAACTATAAAAAAAAATTAATGGCATTTTTCTTGTAGGTAAAAGATTAATACAATATTACCCACCCTAAATAGGACAGATAACATAAATTCTCCCTACTGAAATTATTCAAATGTCACAGTTGTATTTTGTTTAGCCAATCAAATTGTCCAGTTTTGAAATTGACCAATGAAAGCTCCTAACTCTAATTATGCAAATTATGAAAATGTGATCCAGTTTTATTTTGGTCTGCCAATCAAATTGTCTAGGTTTGAAAATGACCAATGAAATTGATGGAATGCTTTATTTATCACTGATTAATATGAAAACAAAACATCAAATGTTTTAAAGTGAACAAAACAGACGAGTCATATGATAAATAAAGTTTGTTCATAATTTCATGGTCTCATTCTCTCGACAAGAAAAGGTCTATCTGTACCATCGAAATTCAGCAGATTATTTCTAGTGTATATTTTTAAATAGTATATTTATAGCATGCTTTTTTAGGCCATCACTATGGATAATGATACTAAAAAAACAGCTGTTGGAGAAATTGTAAACCTGATGTCAGTTGACTGCGAAAGAGTTGCCATTATGACAGGCTTTTTATGGGCTTTGTGGTCTGCTCCAACAGAAATTACCTTAGCACTTGTTCTGCTGTATGATACATTGGGTTCATCTATATTTGCTGGGTTAGTTTCATTGATAGTGACAGTGCCATTCAATGCTATATTAGCAATGAAACTGAGGAAGTTACAGATGAAGCAGATGAGACTCAAAGATGCAAGGTTAAAACTTATGAACGAGGTTCTGAATGGGATTAAGGTATGCTTTATGTGTGATTTACTGAACTGATATACAGAGGACATATACAATGTTTTAGTGAATATCAGGAATTATCTCATTCGTGTGGACCTGAAATTTTTATTTCTTCACAAGCGCTTGCGCGAGTGGAAAATAATGATTTCAGGTGGGACTAATTGAGATAATTCCTGATATTCACTAAAACAGTGTAGATTTTCTTTTTATATGCTATGTGACATTTTACTGCGCAATATTCTGCCCAATTCGACTGCAAACAGTTTCAAGACAATAACAAAAAGCTGCTGATCATTCCTTCAAGGCGACATCATGTGCCGAAGCATAACGTCATTTAGGAAGTTACTGAAACAATTCATCATATGATGACTTTTCAGTAGGGAGAATTTATGTTATTTTTCACTCGCGCTCCACATTCATGAGATAATTCCAGCTACTAACTAAAGTAGGGTAAATTTTCTTTTTATTCTACGAGACATTTTATTGCACAATATTTAGCCCAATTCGATGAGAAATGCATACGTTTCAAAACAATAACAAAGATCAGCTGATCGTTCCTTCAAGGCGATGTGATGCAGCGTAGCGTGACATCATTTAGTTAGCTACTTAGGGATATTCCTTGATATCCATCGAGTCGATGGATATCAAAAATATCTTTTACATAATTTGTGATAATTCACAAGTCTAGCATAAAATAAAATTAATAAACAGCGGAGCCCACTTAATTGGATATCTCTTAATTGTATATCCCTGTTAATTGAATATAATTTCCCAACACAAAACCATTTACCATACCTCCAGTACAAATTTGACCTGCTAATTGAATATAGGTTATAGAGTAAACTCCGGTTAATTGAATAAAAAATCGAGAAATTACCCTGACTCTCCCCAGTTTTTCTTTGTTTGTAGGCCTATTTGAACACAGTACATCCAATACAGCCATTTAACTAGTAGAGTGCTGGAAGCCCTATTTTGGGCTTTACTAAAAGTGACAGGCAATAACTGTCTGTAGCTACATTCTGCCTGAGGAAGCCTTTATTGTTCCTGGTATGAATCAGATTTTTTATACAATACCTTGCTCTCTGACATTTAATTGGATAGTGCCTATAAGGCACTATCCAATTAAATGTAATAGAGCAGTATATGATGAGCTTTGATTTGTTGCCAGAAAAAACTCAGCACTTCACCAGTTAATCTATTATATCTTGTTTGACAGAGCTCATGGAGAATAAATGCTAAGTTTGTCTCTAGAATACAAGAAAGTGACACAGTCACTGTTAATTGAATACTCCTGTTACTTGAATAATTTTCATTGACAAAGTGGCTATTCAATTAACAGGGTTCCACTGTATTTATGATTAAGAAAACACCAGTCTAATCATGAGTTATATACAAACCTGGAAATTAGCAATCTGTCACTTGCAAAATGAGCTTGTTCCAATGCGTTGTCATACAGTACGTGGAGAGTGTATTATCAGTAAATCACCTGCAGAGTGGAGATTCCACACAGACAATAATTGCAAACTGGTTGCAAAGCTTAACAAGCACAAGCAAAGTTCCAGCTAATGGACCTCCGAAACATTGTTTGTGTTTTTTGTCCATATGTACAGCATTGGAAAGGAATACTTTGGGTGATAACTCCACCCCATGGGTGAATTAGTTACAAGGGATGAAATACACCACCACCCATGCTATTCTGTAGATTATGAGGCCTAAAACATAAAACAAACCAAGAATATGAACTTTTGATGGCAAAGAAATAATTACAAAAATAAAAAAAACACCTGCCACATGCAATTTTACAAAAAATGGCCTGAGAAACAAGATCTACTTTGTGGAGCCTAATTACAATTTAATTCAGAGTGTTTGCTTGTACAGTGGAGCCCACTTAATTGGATATCTCTTAATTGTATATCCCTGTTAATTGAATATAATTTTCAAACACAAAACCATTTACCATACCTTCAGTAAAAACCATTTACCATACCTTCAGTACAAATTTGATCTGTTAATTGCACATGGGTTGTAGAGTAAACTCCTGTTAATTGTATATAAATTTTTGTAATATGTCGAAAAAATTAATGTGACACACACCAAATTCCCCGTATTTTTCAACTTTTTTGACCTCACTACATCCAATATAGGCATTTATTCTATTATATCTTGTTTGACAGAGCTCTGTGAGCTCTGTCAAACAAGATACAATAGAATAAATGCTCAGTTTACTCCAGAACACAGGAAACTGACCAAATCCCTGTTAATTGTATACTTCTGTTAACTGAATAATTTTCACTGACAAAATGGATATTCATTTAAGAGGATTCTACTGTATTATAATGTACCCTGACATGTCGAAAGTCTCCGCCATTTATATCATTTCCATCATATCTGCTTTCGTGCAAACACAACAGTTTTATTTTTGTCAACATAGACAAATACATGCAGATTGGAATACTGAAGAGAAAAACAAGTGTGAACAACACACTTGAATTGCACCGGGGGCGAGATGGTTCAGTTGGTAGAGGTGCAGGCTGCAAGCCCAGAGGTCCTCGGTTTGAATCCCACCTGCGGCAATCACATTGTGTCCTTGGGCAAGACACATCACCCTCATTGCCCACGTGGGGGCACGGTGACGCTGTGTACTAAGGCGTACTGCACGTCGATGGTACACCTGTCTTCAACCAATGCTAACCCAGCTTGTGTGGAGTTGGTATGTTGGGGAGCTGACAGTTGTTCGCCGTTGCTCAGTGGTTCTCTCTGGGTACTCCAGCTTCCTCCACCTGTAAAACTGTCGCGGTCATGATTAGCCATTGTGCAGAAATATGTGGCCTTAAACACCAATAAATAAATAAATAAATGTTGCATAATTTGTGGATCACAACAGCTCCCATACCAATAGTAGTAACTATAACTTCCCAAAGGTATAGCCAGCCATCCCTCGCTACCACATTCAACCAGTTGCACTACAACTACTATCTTTTGTTACCAATTTACTGCTGATGTGTTCTACAACTACTTTTGGTAGGGGACCTTCGCCTCTACTATTATTAATGATGGATGGATTCAACATAGGGCCCTGAAAATCTCAGACGATGAATCGAATCAAATATCAAATCGAATCAGGCAGAGGATATCGAATCGAGTCGAATCTCACCGCTTTTTAGGTTGTAAATATCGCACCTTCTTACAACCGTCAAATAAAGCAAACTTTACATACCTTTCTCAAAACGAACGACGGCGGATAAAAATTACAAAAAGCTAATCAATAGTGGTCGTAAATTTGTCGGGCGGCCAAGAATAATAAATAAACAAATATTGAATTGCACCATTGGACATGCCTCATAATTTTCGTTTTGCCAAATTAGCAGGACAAAGCAAAAGCTTTCATATGATATGCTCATCTTGATGAATTACATGAAAGTAAGCCAGATATTAATTAACTTATTATAATTACATTGTTAATGTAGTTATACATTTTGGGTCCAAATACTCAATTCCCATTGGTCAGCTGGATGAAAACGCCATGACCAAATGTCATTCATTTTCCAGTGAATACATTTGGTCGAACTTTGACCCGCATTTACGATAGAGCGCAGTTGACAGAATGTAATTTGGGCAGTGGTTGGGCGGGTTTTTAACTTTTAGCGCCTCTCTGTGATCAACTCCGCTGATGTTTCTTTAGTGACATTTCCCAACTGTGGCATAAAGCCCGTTACCAAAATACTCGTTTCTATTTCTAAAGTAGTTAAACAGTTACGGAATGTAATTATAAGCATTGAATGCAATTTTTATAATCTTTTTTGGAGTATGAACGTGTGGGAATGGGTACAAATTGTATGAATCCCTTTGGGATTCATACATAATTTGTACCCATCCACACACGTTCATACTCCAATAAAGAATATAAAAATTGCATTCAATTCTTAAATAATATCAAATCTACATCATAAAAATAGAAACTAGTGTGATTTTGTTTCACGCCTTGGATGGAAATCTGATGCAGACAATTTCTGGTGTGCCTACCGCTCGAACAATTTTAATCCCGCATAAGCAGGGTTTTTGCGTGCCCAGTTTTAGCCAATTTTGACATCGCCTTGAATCCAGGCAGAACTTCTTGCTCAATTGGCCCACACTGGGGTTTGTAAAATATGAAAACAGGTTCATTATCAATTTATTGGCATATGCCAGCAAGCCAGATATGATTGAATTCATTCCATGGAGAAAACAGACCATTTACTTGACATGTAAAATAGTGAAAAATAGTTTAGGAGAGCAATTTGCTCCCCAAAGTAGCTCCTAGGAGAGCGATATTTGCCACCCTGGATTTTTCAAAAACCAAAAAGTAGTCCACACACGTGACATTACAGACTGATGCACCTCAACTTAATGAGCTCAAAGAGCGAATTCTGCTGAGGCACAGCAGTATCTGATGCAACATCCACATGCTAATCCTTCCAGCATATAGTGTAAAAATACTACCAATAGATTATATATTGATAAAGTTACAACAAAATCACCATCTAATATATAAATGCGAATGTCTGTATCTATATCTCTCTCTATCTCTATCTCTCAATCTCTCTCTCTATCTTTGTTCTGGGTGAACTCCTCCATTTCTCGACCAATCGATCTCAAATTTTGTACACGGGGGTAATTCATTTCATCCCTGCGAGTAACATGGGATGGGTGCCGTTCCCGTGCGGAGGGACCTTGACCTTGAAATTCATGACCTTGACCTTTTATTTCAAAAACAGCTGGGCCGATCGGGCTATAATTTCATATGTGCGTGTATATTGACCCATCGATCATTTTGACTTTATCGGGGTGACCCTGTGGGGTGACCTTGACCTTGAAATTGATGACCTTGACCTTTTATTTCGAAAACGGCTGGGCCAATCGGGCTAAAATTTCATATGTGTGGGTTTTTTGACCCATCGATCATTTTGACTTTACCGGGGAGACCTTGACCTTGAAATTGGTGACGACTTTTTATTTCGAAAATGGGCCGATCAGGCTAAAATTTCATATGTGCGTGTATATTGACCCATCGATCATTTTGACTTTATCGTGTTGCAGGGTGACCTTGACCTTGAAATTGGTGACGTTGACCTTCTGTCGATCATATCAGAGAGTATATTGATATAACCGTCTTCTCCCGTGCAACGCCGGGTATTCACCCGCTAGTAGTATATATATTTGTCATATATACCTGTATGCCCCAATATTTTTCATAAATTATTCAATTAACAGGAGTATTCATTTAACAGGGATTGTGTCACTTTCCTGTTAGTAGAGTCGCTTAGTGCTTAAACCGTTACTTGGTGGACAAAAGCACCAAATTTGGCACAGAGTTAGATATTAGCCTACTTGTTATTTTTTTTTCTAGCTCCAAAAAATTTGGTAACCGGAACCAATTTTTTGGGGTGAAAACTCAAAAAATCACTAAAAAATTAGAGAAAATTGGGATCCGCCCATATGTTCCCGTTTTGGAACACCCCCACTCATAATTTGCTGAATATTTTACAGCAAAGCGATAGCTCGTCATAACTAATAGAGAATTTCGACACTCAGGGTTATATTCGGTAGTCATTTTGGGTGAAAATAATTGAAAAAGGGGAAAAAATGAGAGAAAACTGGAATCCGAACCCATCCCCTAGTCACTATATGCAACGTCCATATATTGGATTTCACATGACACTAAACTGAAAGTACTTTGAAATTCTTGAAAAAAAGTTTGTTTCTCTGAACTTGTTAAACGTTAAACAGCCTATCAAAAGTTAGCGAAAATCGGAATTTACTTTCATGTGGCGTTTCACTAATACAGGGCTATTGTGTTCAAGTGTATACTTAATAATTCAGACGCATTTTATTTGAATCTGTATCGTTCTAAAGAGAATCTAAATAAAATGAACCAAACGAATAACCGAAAATACATTGTGAATCAATATTTTGACAGAGTATTTAAGGCAACCACGTTACGCCGTCTGTTATTGGGCGGGGGGGGGGGGGGGGGGGGGGAAGAGCTTTACGTATCAGTAAACGATCGTAAGATTCTCTAGGTGTGATCACGCTTTTAAATGGCCATAACATCATATCGTTTCTGATGATAACAAAATTTGTTCCTCCTCAAATTCAGAAATAAAAACACGCGCATTATGAAAGTTTTAGAAATAGGTATATGGGTCGGGCTGCACCACCCCCACTACCCGAGTCTTGGACATATCGATTTTTTTCAGACAGTTTCATATTTTTTGTCTGGCAAGTTTGGGTTGCCCGCCAAAATTATAAAAACTGCCTGAAAAAGCGATACACGATGCAACTGTAGACATTTGTCTTCACGAAAAAAGGATTCAAACAACCCAAAAAACTAGCTTTTTCTTGAATCGAGTGTCGGATGTGGCGGGGGGAGGGGTGCCGTAGAATAAGTCTCAGGCCATAATATTTGTCAACATTTTTCTGGTGATACCCCTCGAACCCCACAAGTGGAGAGGAGGCAGCACATTTCCCGGCACCCACCTCGTCATTACGCACCTTTATGGTTCCCGCAAAATCTTCCAGCCCCATCCGGAAACAATTGTCCCGTACACCTGTGGTAATAGATGTTCATATAAACTAACTAGTATGTAATTTATAAACAGAGTTCACAAAATTAGATCTGAGCCGAAGATTACCAAAGCTCGAATCTGGATTGGTGGACTACGTTTATAAATTTCATATTAAATAGTTGTTACTATTTTTGATCATTTGCGTATACTCGTGTAAACGAAGCAAATGGGTCGAGTTGCAGGGAAAGACTAATTAATTACGCGGTCGAGGCACATTGTGGAATATAACATGGAGATTTTACACGTATTGGCAATGCTTTTATTGTCATGCCTTAACAGCAAGACAACGCCATATTTCTGAAAATTGACTTTCTCATCACCGACATTAAGTAATAACGTCAAGCCAGATAATCGTATACCTAATTGCGGAAGTGCGGAGGTTCCAAAATGCTGCTGTTAATGTTTAAAATCAGTTTGTTGTTTATTACAATTTATTAGAGAAGCCGAAGCAAGTAGTACTCTCTAATAAATTGTAATAAAACAAACATCCCCTAATTTATATTAATACGGAGTGCAATTGTTTAAGACTTCTGACACATGCAGCGGCACAAGTCAGTGCACTGGAGATTGGCTTTTGCACAACTGCAACTTTTGCAGCCACGTTGAGATTTGCAACCACATTTGATAAATTCTTTGCAAACATCAGCGGCTTCAGATATAGACATCCATATTGGTTTAAACTGTGTTTCACACAAACGCCACCCCCAATTTTCTGGTCCAGGAATATTAGGCTGACACTGAAGGCAGGTTGTCCAGATACCACTCTGATACACCACTCTTTTAACGTGCTGAAGAAGAGCATCTTGGGTTGGTGGTATTGTTTCAAGTTTGCAACCTCTGTGTGCAAAAAGTTTCCTCCTCACTTCATTTACCTTCGAAGATGCGCTTGTTTTGTCGTACATGACAATTACAAATCTTTCTAAAGTATGGAAACATGGCATTATGTCTGTTATTTCCGTAAACGGATTTCTCTGTATATATAAAAGTGCATTTGTTACCTGTGTGTAGTATTTCCAAGCTTGCCATGCAGTTGTTTTACCTTTTGTAAAGAAGAATGAAGTTGTGTCGCAACCTCTGAAAGCGTGAAAGACAGGAAGAGCTGATGCATTATGTTCCCCAAGTTGTTGCTGCAGCCCCCAACCCACCACGGCCCATGCACCTATGACCCTCACACCACACCACACACAGACACATTCCATTAATATACACACCCCCTCCCTCACACACCCATCTTCCCCTTATCCCTAACACACACACACACCCACCCACACACACATACACCTGTTTGTCTACTAATCTTTATGAGGTACATCTAAGAACTCATGTGTATGTGTGTCTGTCCGTGGTGGTTTTTGAGGTAAATCGAAGTAAATCGTAAGCTTACACACCCACAAACAGTGTTATGTGAACTAACCGAGGTTCGTTACACACACATAGGCTTCCTACTATTGAACCGGGGTACATCTCATACTTCACCATAGTTTTTAACACCAACTCCTGCTTAACTTACCGGGGTTAACTTACCGAGGTAATGGGAAAAAATACCTCGTTTTTTTCACAAACCTCGGTATGTTGGGATCCAGAACTACGAGTTACCTCAAAAAGCATACTTGACAGACACACACACACACCAACCCTAACTCACTCACACACGCTGACCCACACCGACCCTCACACACACACCAACCCTCACCTACTCCCCCACCCTTATTAGACGATATAAGAAACAAGATCGACTTTTCCTTTTCGACGGGATTTCAAACAAACAACAAGTTGTTGTTGGGGGGGGGGGGGGGGAGCTTATCTGATTTAATACATAAACTATACACATCATGATTCAACCAAATCTATTGAAAGATTTGTCAAATTTGAATAGTCTGATACCTTATTATACTCTGCTAAATGTGATACATAAATGTATCACACTTTGGAGAAGTTGTTGTTGAAGTAACAATTCCCACAAAAAACAACGCATATAGCAGTAAGCGATAAATTATCTATCTTCATATTGCTGACGAATTTCTACGGCAGTGCATCGTTTATAGGCCTAAGCTTCTTACACATACTGACAGTAAACCTCAATTCATAAGTGTATTGTGCATGTCTCCGGCCACTAAATTATCTGCCCCTCTCACCCTTCTTAGGTAAAAGAAAATTTAGAAACCAAAAATAAACACCTTAATTATCGAATCGCATGAGTTGGAGTTAAAATTTGGTACGTCCGGCCTTCCGTACATTTTGCTTTTCGCGACGTTTAACCAGGTCACACAGTTACCATTGTATTGTTTTGTGTCCTATGTTAGCCAGATACCCGCTTCGGCGCTTCAATTAAAAGAAAAAAACTAATTTTTCATTTATGTTCCAAAGTGTATTCAGAAAATACTTTTTTTTAATTTATTTATTTATTTTTGATTGCATCTGTTTTTAAACTTCTGGGGAATAATGCATACTACTTTGAATAACAAAATGCGCAGACGACGTACTGTTGCACTTAGCAGCTAGCGTAAATGTTTTCGATATTCAGCAACATTAAATTTTATCAGTTTTTTTAGCTGCAAATGACAACATCCACTGGACAATCACAATTTGAATTGACTGCACTCACCTTTATAATTTCAAATTTTACATATTTTATATTTGCGTCAATATTATTCACAAACAATCTGGCGAACAAAGTGTTTATTTTTTTAATGTGTCATATGGCGGCCAGCGAGTACCATAATTTAACACTCACCTTTCAAAGTTACCATTTTCTTTCTTCGTACCTTCTTGAGATCAGGTTTTCAGGAACTTGGAAAAAAGATTCGCGTGGTCTTTAAAACATCTTCAGTTTACCAAGCCTCTTGCTTTTACTCCATTTGCATTGAACTCTTCGATCATTAAACCACGCCATAACACCCCTACCCCCACGCTCCACCCTTCCAATATTAACCACCACCACTCAAACACTTAAAAGCATCTGCTTTCGTCTTTTTGTGTGGATGGCATATGGGAGGATTTTAGTTTACTCCGCTCTCCGTGAAATGGATACAAGCATACGAGTGGTGTAGGCATGTGTGAACCAACATATCAGGATGGATTCCAATTTTCTCTCATTTTTTAAATTTTTTGATCATTTTATCCCACAAAAATGCTTCCGAATCAACTAGGATTTCCGATTATTTATTTGGAATAAGTAGGCTGTCTCTTGTGAGAATTACATTATTCAGAAAATGGGTCATTTGTGTGTGTTAATTGGGATTTGGAAGCAGATTCCAATTTCCTCTCGTTTTTTCACTTTTTTTAAACATATTTTCACCCAAAATGACAGGTGACCGAATCCATGGTGCCAAATATAGATTTTTAGATATAACATATCACCTGTTACCAATCACAATCACCTACTTTAATTTATATTAGTGTTGTGCATGTAAACACAGAGATAGAAGGCGATTCCAAATTTCTCTACTTTTTCATCAAAATTCCGTTTTTTAGCCCCAAAACTGTGTTCCGAGCATCAAAATTTTTGGAGCTTGAAAAATTATTGACAAGTAGGTCCGTATCTACCAATGTGCCAAATTTGGTGCTTTTGTCTACCGTGTAACGTTTTTTCGATTTTTTCTCCTTAAGCGACTCTACTATGTGTTCTGGAGATAAACTTAGCATTTATTCTATTATATCAAACAAGATATCAGGAGCTCTGTCAAACCAGATGTACCGACCATTAATAATTTTATTTTCTTGAGAGGTTGCAAGATTTTTTATTCAATTAACAGGAGTTTACTCTGTAACCGGAGGGGCCTTGGGGCACGCCATCCAAAAACATATAGGTTCAATCAACCACTCTGCCACCTCCCGGCTATACTCAGGTTCGAGGGTCTTGAACTATGGCATAGGAAAATAGTTTGATATGAAATAAAGTTATAACATCAGAAAAGGTTAATTTGATTTATTAAATAACAGTTGTAAATTTCAGTGATAACAAGAAATATAATCTGTGACACATGAGCACTGAAAATGGATGGTGACTTTTTTTTGGCAATTTGATACCTCCATACAAATACTAAAAGCTGCAGGGGGCGAATTTCTGAGGTGCCAGTTTTTAAAGAACGTATTACCTGCACTCCTTAATGAGCGTTCAAAAGTTGAGAGTGGCGTACGTTCGGATCTCCGAATGTACACATGAACTCACAAAGTGCATGTGTACAGACAGATATACGGACGCACGGAACTTTCAATGTGCAACCTATACCGCCGACGGTGAAATAGTCGAAAAGCCGAAATGAGGCGAGAACCGTTTCACTCTCCAGAGATAATATTTAATAAAATATTATACGACTCTGGTTAGGCCATAGAACATAATAATCTTGATTAATAGCCAAAATCCCCGCCCTGAATTCCCAGGAAAGAGAGCAACCTCTCTTAAGTTTCGAACCTAGAGGTTCTTTAACAACAAGAGAGGTGAAGCGAACCTTGAGGTTCTTTAGCCATCACCAAGAGTGATTTGAATAAGCCTCAACACGGGTTTTTATAGCAACACTGACCAATAAATTTTCTTGGTCAGAGAAGGCCCACAGTGAAGGGGACAAATTCAGAGGTCAATTTTAATTGGCATAGAAAAATTCTCTTGTCCAATCAAAATGCCTCTGAGTAAAACTATACGGGGATATCCACAAAATGGAGAACGGTGTTACTCTTAAACGAAAATAGGATATATCTGAATTCGACCAAAAATAAAAGAACTTTTACGTCCTGGGAAGGAATACTTGGTAAACACCTGAACAATACTTATAAAAGATAAACAGAAGCATGCAAAAACTGCTACAAAATGGGAATATTTTACCAGGTATGTGGAAATATCAAATTGCCCAAAACGTCCCCGTCACATTCCTCCCTCCTAAAAATAAAAATACAATTTTTTTCTTTATATGCCTACATCAGTCTCTTCACTTCCACAAGTGACAAGGCTTCTTCGTCATGGTCCCATCCTCAGAAAAAGATATAATAAGGTCCCTTGCATCCACACAGTTAAGAATGCTTTTAGAAAATTTCATCTACGGAATCACATTTAAGTGACTACTCTCAATGAATTACATCTTTAATTACTCTGCTACCTACTTGATGTGTGTCAGTGGATGGACTCAAAAGATACATACATATTTTCCTCAACTACGGAGCTGTTTTATTACAGCTACTCTCATTGACTAGTAGTTCATTAGAACCCTACACTCTTTTATTTCAATTGTACCATGCCACGTGTGTTAGGAATTCAACAGTGTTAATCCCATTTACTATTCTCTCTACTACTTGTACAATGTATCATCCAACAAACCAATCAACCCTTATATAAAACAATAAAAAAAACAACTTATATACAAATATCTGTCTCTGGGAGTTACGATTCAGTTAGGGTGAATAAATGATAGGCCTCCTAATTTGCCGGCCACATCTAGACCTTTTAATTTCAGGAGAAACCTCTAGTTCTGGCAAAGTAGGCATTTGTATTTCATGATCACTTTCAGGCTCACTATCTTCTGTTATGGAAGTATTTGCCAATTCAGTATTGTCTGAAGCGTAAATTATCCAATTTTCGGGTGGCATAGTCCCCTCATAAGGTTTTAATTGATCTACATGAATAACCACAAGCCTACTATTAGGACTTTTTTGTAGTTCATAAGTGACATCTGTTATCTTTCGTATTACCTTATATGGGCCAGTCCAACCTAAACCTAACTTGGCCTGTCCAGATGGAGGATACCATCTCCACACAAAATCATCAGTTTCATATTTTCGTGGTTTTAACCCTCTGTCGTAATATTTTTTCTGTTTACTTGCTGCTTTTTTCATATTCCTTTGAACAAGGTCAAACGTATCTTTAAAGACACTTTTCAACCACTCTACATACTCAACGTGACAGTAAGTAGCAAAATAACCAGGAGGGTTTGGAAGAATCAAATCCAGAGGATGGTTTATCTCTCTACCAAACATCAACAGATTAGGTGAACAACCTGTACTGTCGTGTACGGTAGACCGATAGGCCATCAAAACAAATGGTAAATTTTCGTCCCAATTATTTCTCTTATCATTAGCATAGATAGCTAACATTTGTTGTAGGGTTTTATTATACCGCTCCACCAAACCATCAGATTGTGGCCTATATGGTGTAGTTCTAGTTTTTTCAATTCCCAGTTCTTTGCATAAAATACTAAACAGCTCTGATTCGAATTCTCGACCTTGATCTGAATGTAACTGTTTTGGGACACCGAATCTACAGACAAATTCATTAACCAGTTTATCAGCTACTGTCAGTGCAGTGTGGTTTGGAACAGCATATGCTTCAGTCCATTTGGTGAAATAATCACAAACAACTATAATATATTCATTACTATCAGATGTTAGAGGAAGCGGACCAACTATGTCGACGGCTATACGGTCTAAAGGAGCGCCAACAACTGATTGATGCAGAGATGATTTTCCAAGACCAGGTCCCGGTTTTGCTCTTGCACAAACATTACACTCTTTACACCATCGTCTGATATCGGCTGACATACCAGGTCAATAAACTCTAGATTTTATAGATTTAATGGTTCTATCTCTGCCTAAATGACCTGACATTTTATTTTTATGGAGCTGTTCAAAGACGTTCATTCTAATTTCACTGGGTGCAATTAACAAGTAGCCCTCTTTACCAATAAAGTTTCTCCACTTGTAATACAGTAGATTGTTCACAACTATTAAGGATTCCCACCTACCCCACAGAGTCTTAACCTCTTGGCTAAAATCTAATGCAATATGACGGGGTGGTTTGTCGGAATAGACCTTTTTTAACTGTAACAGCCAATTAATTGTGGGATCTTTTTGTTGCCAGTCAATTAATTCTTCACAAGACCAAGTTTGCAACCAGTTGTATGTATCTGGATCGTCACATGGTGTTGGCTGATTCATGGAAGAATCACTTCCTGGTTCATATTCATTTTCATTAATCCTTACAGGTGCCAGCACATTTCCCTCCGATTCACTCGAATCTTTGTGGTTTCCACAGTGACAATCTGGACAATCCCAGCGTTTACAATAGGAAGGGGGCCTCCTTGACAAACTATCAGCATTGCTGTGTAAATTTCCTTTTCTATGTATTATCGTAAAATCATATGTCTCTAGAATGGAAAGCCACCTAGCTAACATTCCTTCTGGGTTTCTAAAATTTTTGAGCCACTTCAAAGATGCATGGTCAGTTCGTACAGTGAAGTGTCTTCCCCACAAAAAAGTGTCTGAATTGCCTCACAAATGTTACCACAGCAAGCAACTCCCTATAAGTAGTACAATACCTCCCTTGGTGTCTATTTAGGGTCCGACTTGCATATGAAATGACTTTTTCCTGACCATTCTGTACCTGGGAAAGAACAGCCCCAACTCCATACAAACTTGCGTCAGTATCTAAAATAAACTCAGCATTGGGATCGGGATATGCCAAAATAGGTGCAGTTGTCAATAATCTTTTGAGAGTTTCAAAAGCTGATTGACAATCTTGTGTCCAAGCAAATTTGTTCCCCTTTCTAGTTAACTGTGTTAAAGGACCAGCAACTGATGAGAAATTCTCGATGAACCTTTGATAATATCCGGCTAATCCTAAAAAACTTCTGATTTCTGAAACAGTATTGGGTACAGGCCATTTTTTAACACTCTCAATTTTCTCGGGATCACATTGGATCCCTTCACCTGATACCAAATGGCCAAGAAATGAAACCTGTTTCTGAAACAGTGTGCATTTTGAGGGCTTCAAGGTCAAATTAGCTTTCCTAAGTCGTTCAAACACTAAACGGAGGTTTTGCAGAGCTTGCTCAAAATCAGAACCGAACACAATAATGTCATCAAGATAACAAAGACATTTTTCCCATCTGAGGCCTCTTAAAACTAACTCCATTAATCTTTCGTAGCAACTTGGGGCATTACAGAGCCCAAAACTCATGACCTTGAACTGAAATAAGCCCATATGAGTAGAAAAAGCTGTCTTAGGTTTGTCCTCGTCTTCCATTTCTAATTGCCAATACCCCGAAACTAGATCTAGGGTACTAAACCAACTGGAACCCAGTAAAGCATCTAATGCTTCATCGATTCTCGGGAGGGGATAGGCATCCTTTTTCGTCACTGAATTAAGTTGCCTGTAATCAACACAAAACCTCCATGTATGATCTTTTTTAGAAACTAATAAAATTGGAGACGACCAGGGACTTTCACTTGGTTCAGTGATATCATTTTTTAGCATATTATCAATTTCCTTTTCAACAATGGGTTTCTGAGCCACGGGTAATCTTCGAGGTGGTATTTTAATTGGCTTTGCCCCACCTGTATCTACTTTATGTTTCACTAGACCAGTTCTACCCAATCTTCCATCTGGAGACATAAAAACATCTTGAAATTCAATTAAAAACTTATTAAGTTCAACTTTTTGTTCTTCATTTAATTTTTCAGAAGATCTTTGAAACAATGATTGCAAAAATTCGGGTAATTCTGCCAAAACATCTGTAGAGTTCTCATTGTTTCTTTTAACAATGTCTACTGATTGTAAACTTGCCACCGATGAGTGTCTGTTAAGTTTAACTGGTCTATCCGTGATATTCAGAACTGAAAATAAGATATTTTCTGGGTTTACCAATGTTCTAGCAATTAAAAGCCCCTTTTTATTCAAGAAACTGTAAGGTTCCAACAAATTGTTACCCTGCAAATGTGTTTTGTTTCCTTCTGTATAACCACGAACTACTACTTCAGAATTCGACGGGATCGTAATATTTGTTGAAAGCTTAATTCGTGCACAGATTGGATTTAAATCTTTTTCTTACTTAACCACTTTTCTATCAACATACAACAAACCTTTGGAAACTCTGATGGTTACATCATTTTGTTCCATGAAATCTAAACCCAAAATACCTTCAAGCCCATCCAATTCAGCAACAATGAACTCATAACAAAATGGAATTCCACTAAGAGAAAACTCAAGGATGATTTTGCCCAAAATTTCAAGACTCTTTCCATCTGCCACTATCAAAGAGATGTCAGCGTCCATTAACTTGGGTTTATCTCCAACTATATTCCAATATGTTTCTTTTGACAACAAACTCAAAGCTGAACCTGTATCAACCAAAAACTTAAAAGTGCAATTACCTATCATTGCTCGTGCTGACATACTGGTCTTTCTCAACAAATTTAGCCTCACTACTGACCCATTTTCATGATCTGTTACCTGGGTTACATCAAGGGTCATTGGTGTAACCCTATCTCTTTTACTTGCCCTTGCTTTACAGTAACTTTTTTATTTGACTTGTTGGCCGTACTGTCTTTTAAAGGACAATCATAAGATAAATGACCTATTTCATGACAAACATAACATTCGGTAGTAGCTGGGTTAAAAGATCGCTTTTGTCTTTTGTTTTTAAATGTTAATTCTGAGAGTTTAGTTACACAGTCCCCCATGAGACTAACGAGTTTAGATAACTCTTGTTGTTCATGATGACTTTGTTTAGGAGCCTCTACTTCAGAATTAGGTGGTTGTTTAACTGAAGCTATAACTTGATCTCCCCCATCCAGCCTTGGTTTGATAGGAACATTTTGTGGCCCTTTTACTGCTTCGAATTCTATTGCAAGCGATATTGCGGCCTCTAAACTTTTTGGGTGATGAAAAATGACGTGATCATGAATTGCTGAATTTCCAATACCATTAACAAACTGTTCCACTACGTTAATTTCTCTATCATCATATGACATTTCTGGAAAAGCCAAACATCCCAATCTTCTTAAAGAATGGCCATAATCAGAGGGGGACTCATTTTTATTCCTTTTTCTATTTCTAAACTCGCACCTATGTGCTATAACTAACTCTTGGGGGTTAAAGCGTTTTGTTAGTAAAGATTTCAAATTTTCATAATCATTTCTTTGATCTGAAGTCAAATCTCCAAGCAATTTTTGGGCTTCCCCCCTCAAACTCATCACTAATTGTTTCCCCTTTTCCACATATGACCATTTATTCCAAGCTGCTACCTGCTCAAAATGGACCATATAGTCCTTCAGTTCAACAGTTTTCCCGTCATACTTATCAGGCTCTTTCTCTTTTCTAATGGGATAATTTCCCCATGTTTTATTAAACTTTTGTGGCGATACTGAAAAACGACCAACTTCTGTTTGTGGGGTATCTGGAAACCACCTATGAGGGTCATATTTTGAAGCCTCTTCACTTATTTCACCCATTTTTCTTTCGTATTCATTTTTACATTGTTCAAAGTGAGCAGAGAGTTCACGAAACTCTTTTTCAATTTCCTTTCTCTCCCAATCATACTTGTTGTCATCAAAATAACAGGTAACTGTTGGCTCTTTAGGCCTAGCACCACGATAAAGTGTCCGATGTTCAGAACTCATGTGTCTAGTGGAAGAATCATCCCAATTAGCCATGGTTTCAATTCAAGACCCTGCTCGCAGTGCCAAAAATGTAACCGGAGGGGCCTTGGGGCACGCCAACCAAAAACATATAGGTTCAATCAACCACTCTGCCACCTCCCGGCTATACTCAGGTTCGAGGGTCTTGAACTATGGCATAGGAAAATAGTTTGATATGAAATAAAGTTATAACATCAGAAAAGGTTAATTTGATTTATTAAATAACAGTTGTAAATTTCAGTGATAACAAGAAATATAATCTGTGACACATGAGCACTGAAAATGGATGGTGACTTTTTTTGGCAATTTGATACCTCCATACAAAAACTAAAAGCTGCAGGGGGTGAATTTCTGAGGTGCCAGTTTTTAAAGAACGTATTACCTGCACTCTTTAATGAGCGTTCAAAAGTTGAGAGTGGCGTATGTTCGGATCTCCGAATGTACACATGAACTCACAAAGTGCATGTGTACAGACGGATATACGGACGCACGGAACTTTCAACGTGCAACCTATACCGCCGACGGTGAAATAGTCGAAAAGCCGAAATGAGGCGAGAACCGTTTCACTCTCCAGAGATAATATTTAATAAAATATTATACGACTCTGGTTAGGCCATAGAACATAATAATCTTGATTAATAGCCAAAATCCCCGCCCTGAATTCCCAGGAAAGAGAGCAACCTCTCTTAAGTTTCGAACCTAGAGGTTCTTTAACAACAAGAGAGGTGAAGTGAACCTTGAGGTTCTTTAGCCATCACCAAGAGTGATATGAATAAGCCGCAACACGGGTTTTTATAGCAACACTGACCAATAAATTTTCTTGGTCAGAGAAGGCCCACAGTGAAGGGGACAAATTCAGAGGTCAATTTTAATTGGCACAGAAAAATTCTCTTGTCCAATCAAAATGCCTCTGAGTAAAACTATACGGGGATATCCACAAAATGGAGAACGGTGTTACTCTTAAGGGGTCGTCCAACCTAACTTTGGTCAATTTTTTGACATTTTTCCCAATGCCTCAGAAACAGATAAGAGAAGTAAGGAAAGGCAAATTATATATCAAAATAATGAGTAAAGTTCATAGAAAAGATACATATAATTTTTTCAGGAAAAAAAGTGAATTTTAGGATTTTGAAGAAGATTAATTTGCAAATGGCATAAGTAACGAACCGGTAAAACCACAAAATAATCGGTAATTCGAAAGCCTTGTCCTCAATATAATGATAACATACTACAGACTCGGAGAAAGCATTTTTTTGACACACACTCTGGTGGGTTTTGACGTTTGATTGTAATAACACCAACACAAATTTTGGATGTTCCGGATGTGGCCATGTTTCAATGATGTTTATTCCGGTCATGTGATTATGATGTGGTTCTTGCAGAAATACTCAATTTGGGCAATCGTAAGAATGCAAGGACGTGATCACGCCCTTTATTTGTTCGAGACAATGTATGAGCGGATTTGCAAACAGGTGACAGCAAATACTTGAGCTGTTAATGTCATAACTGCAAAATATGGTTCGAAATTCCCTCTCGTGTTTACAGGCCGTCTGAACTTTTTTGTTGACAAAAAATCTGAATTATTGCGCACTAGAAAGACAGCATGAACAACTTGTAAAAAAATAACCGAGTGTATAAAATCGGGACGATACACATAAAATAAGGCAATATTCATAACAAAGTAAGCAGAATGCTTCAGAAATCACTTTTTCACGAAATATATTCCAAGTGACCTGGAACTATTGAGCGTGTTGATTTCCCCCAGATGTTGTGAAGTTATTTACTTTCGGGTATGTTTGATGTCTGCAAAGGACCGATTGAAGATGGGTTGAAAATGATGCATTCGTGCTTTTAAATAAGGTGCGCTTGGACGATGCTGAGAATTTAGTTTTTTCTTGCAACCAACCATAGTAATACAAGCGTCGATCAGTGTCTTTTATGATCGTTTTACACTGACAAATGTGACAAATCTCCTTCACCGGAAACCATCCCCCAATTTGCATATCACAATAAACATAACCGCTGTCACTGTGTGTCAGCGTGGCCGTGTGGTCAAAACCGAAACGAATTATGAATACACGGTCAATATTAGCTGCAATTGGCTTTTAAACAAATGAAATACACGAAATATTCGCAATTTCTTCATTATTCATGCTGAGTTACTTTTTAACCAGACCACATGCGTTCAGTTTCGTTTGTCGGCATCAAACTGATATTGTTTGTGGTAATTAAATAGTACGAGAAGGCGAAGGAAGCCAAATATTTTCCATCATCTATTAATTAATTCAAATTGATAATTTCTTTTATTTTACTGAAATTATGAACTGATAAGGTAGGCGTGTTGCGATTATTATGCCCCAGACCTGGAAGTTGGAAAATCAAAGGTGCATCTAGGGCCGTGCAGTGCTGACCCCTGTCCTCTTAATCTTAGTCTTACCCATTCATCATTACATGTACCAACATTCTCCCTTGTATCTCAACCATTGCTACTCCAATTTGAAGGATATTTGGTGTTGTGATCGAGCATCATGGGGAAACAATGCCTATGTAGCTGCTGTAGCATGTGTTTCTTCCCACATTTTTTCAGAGTTGTGGTACTTTTTCACTCTTTTGAGTTAGAAAATTTTGTTTATAACTAGTTGATTTGTTGCAAAGTGCCTGCTAATACCCTCAATTGTATTGCTACAGAATTTTCTTGTGAAGATTTTGTTCCTATTACTTATCAAGCAACAATTAACCTA
Source organism: Pictodentalium vernedei (assembly GCA_031216915.1). NCBI lineage: Eukaryota > Metazoa > Mollusca > Scaphopoda > Dentaliida > Dentaliidae > Pictodentalium > Pictodentalium vernedei. The sequence continues at coordinate 36,929,109 of CM062288.1, forward strand.
ATGAATATTCTGTATAAAGCCACCAATCTGATGTTTGACACTTTATCGGAGCTGTTTTGAAGGCTTATGGAACTCAAAATGTTGATTATGGCAGGACTTTTCTACTCACCCATTAATCGATAAATTAAGTGTTATAGTTGTAAGTAAGAAGCATGAAAGGTCCAGAACTAAAAGTCTAAAAAGAATGTTTTGCTATGTAACATGATTTTTGCAGATACACTTATATGGCTGGTTACCTGTCTTATAGTGTTTGGAACATGTGTGGCCAGGATCTTTAAAAAGAAAAAAAGAGTTAAACTTTGAGAAAAAAAGCATATGCCTTGAGTGCCGGAGGTAGAGTCATACAAGGAAGCCCCCCCCCCCCCCCCCCCAGGAGCTCACCTTTTTGGGATTGCTTTGTGTACTGCATTCTTGAAAAAAAATATGTGAGGCCCTCTGGATGTGCCCTTCTGATCTCAATATGTCAATAAACCTCCTTGGGGAAAGTACATGCAATAATGGTTATGTAAGGTTGATTTGATGTGTTTTGAATAACAATGTACTTTTAAGTACATAAGATGGTTTATTGCAGTGACAGGTTACAGTTACCCTTATTTCTTCTCCAACAGATATCATGAGTGTATGGTGTCCAAGAGTTAAACAAAGCTATTATACTTATTGATAAACCAGACAAATTTAACAATTTAATCACTATCAAATTGATGCATGGGATAAAAGGGGTTTCAGTGCAAGGGGTTTGTAAATATATTTATTCAACTACAATGTATGACTTTGCAGTGCATTCTACATAGGAGAATATCATATTTTCTTTCCAAACCATTACAGTAACACATACATCTTTATATTGGGAGACACTCTTTTGTCCTTCCATACTTCTTCTGCTGGACTCCTTCAAGTTGACCTTTGTTGAACTCCCCAAATCAAAACATAAACAAAAGAAAATGTCTGCCTTCAATCAGTGAGCACTCCACTTATAACATTTGGTCTCAATCTTTATTACTTTCATGAATTAGGAAAAGATTTCTTCGAGTACGTACTTAAATGTTTATAGAATACAGCTGTTATTTTATTTTGAGGTATTTTATTGTAAAAATTTTGTTCTCTTACTTATGCCACAGCAGACTTTCAGGTGGTGCTATTTACACCTGGCAGCAGTTCCATGGCACATTTCAGTTTCCACATGTTCTATGTTTCATTCCAAGCATTTTGGTATATAATTTATTGGGGTTATTCATTTTGGGACTTTTTTAGACTTGAACGAAAATTACATGAAATTTGACCAAAGTTAGGTTGGACGTCCCCTTAAACGAAAATAGGATATATCTGAATTCGACCAAAAATAAAAGAACTTTTACGTCCTGGGAAGGAATACTTAGTAAACACCTGAACAATACTTATAAAAGATAAACAGAAGCATGCAAAAACTGCTACAAAATGGGAATATTTTACCAGGTATGTGGAAATATCAAATTGCCCAAAACGTCCCCGTCACAACTCTACAACCATAACTTTTTCTCTTTTCGGCCACATCAAAAATAAACTATTGGTCCATACACAAAATAGTTTGGAGAGGGAATTGAGCTGAACTAAACACTGCAGCTTACTGCAGATCCAGACTAACCAATAGAAAATCAGTTAAACATTACTCACTTCATGCCTTTGCTGAGTGTGAGTTTCCACAAAGCCAGTGAAGTTAACAACTGCACTTTCTAGAAGAGATTATTTACCTTCTGAAAACCAATGCAGCTGAAAGTAATAATGAGTAAATAACAGAAAAATAACTAGTAAAATATTAACAAGTGCAAACTTGAATTTGAATTCAGTGTGATTCAGCGAAACAGTAATGAAATTAAAACTGCTTATAAGGCAAAAAAAGTTAAAAATCTGTTTCTCAGGCCCCTGCATGGTCCTTTGGCTGCCACAAGCTCTCTTTTTATAACCAATGCAAACTTGAAAAAGTAAAAATATTTTACCCAAGTTAATAAAAATTTGTCCCTTAAGTGCAAGAAGGCTTTGCAATGCTTTAGCATTGCAAAGCCTTCTTGCTCTCGAAGTGGTGAAATACACCACCACCTATGCTATTCCATTGATTATGAGGCCTAAAACATAAAACAAACCAAGAATATGAACTTTTGATGGCAAAGAAATAATTATAAAAATTAAAATAAAAAAACGCCAGACTGCCTGCCTGCCTGCCTACCCGCCCGAGACCTGCATGCAATTTTACAAAAAATAGCCTGAGAAACAGAAGATCTACTTTGTGGAACCTAACCAAGGAATATTATGTTCTTGGATTCATAGGAAATTAAAACATTCAAGTGATCCATTCTGTCAATTCCCCTACTTTTTATTAAAACCAGTATTATCCCCTAATATATTACTGCCACAACTTGATTTATCTGAAATAAGGTTATGCGATACAGTAGAACCTGTCAAGAGAGACCGCCCTTTGGGCCACACAAAAGTGGACTCTTAAGACAGGTGGTCTCTCATAACAGGTTTCAGGTTTTCTCAAGTCAGTGAATAACCAACCAACCACAAAATTCAGAAATGGAGAAGAATGGATTTTTGTAATTACTTTGTAGTTGTTTTTTTTATGAAGTTTTTGTAACAAATTGAAATGGACTGTTATAAAAATTATAAAAATAAATTAGTGTTGAAAATCTTCCTTGAAGATTTTCAACACTAATTTATTTTTATAATTTTTATAACAGTCCATTTCAATTTGTTACAAAAAGATTTTCAACATAAATTTATTTTTATTCCTATCTGTCACATTTCAGGTATGTATGAAATTGTTTATTCAGCAATAATCCTAATCTTTTCACAGAGGTCTTATAAAAACATCTCAATCTGTAATGAATTAGCAATTGAAACCCAACTAGACTTTATGATTCTGGAGAATCATGGCTTTTCCTGATGAGATTCCATGATTTTCATGATCCCACAGTGTCTGATGAACTGTTTTGAACTGTCTCACTGAAGTCCCTTTATTGATGTTATGAGAAAGGTGAAGATAGTAGTCTCAAATGACACAGTTTGATAAAAAATTGTTTAGGTAAAAACCATCATTAATGGTGGAGTGGTTGAATGTCAATATCGTCGTCCAACAAGTCAATGACCGACAAAAGGAGTTATGTTTGTTTGACACATACCCACTGGGTGCTGTGTCAATTTAAAAATGGTTCATTTTGTCTCAAATGTATCCAAACTATTGATGTCTGGCAGCTTGTAGAGGGTTAACAAGTGCTAACAGGAATATTTATTCATGCAACTTGTAATGTCACACCAAGAACTGTGAATGGCCATTTTTTTCTTTAAAATCTACAAGATGTTTTCAGAGAAATCCAGGGAGAACAGGAATTTTAAGCTTTTGATGGGTATCATTGTTTATCCAGCCCAAAACGGGTTAGGTGTTGTTTTTGGAATACCCTTATTACTTCCAGAAATAATTCTCAGTGAATTCTACTTCCACTTATTTTGATCTCTCCTCCCAACTTTGGGTGCTGTGGGTACGCAAACACAGCCCATTTTATCAACATTTTGATGTTTGAGAACCTGCATAGGGTTAACAAATGCTTACAGGAATATTTTGTACATGCAACTTGTAATGTCACACTAAGATCTGAGAATGTCCATTTTTTCTTCAAAATCTACGGGATGTTTTTAAAGAAATCCTCAGATAACACAAATTTTTAACCTTTTGATGGGTATCTCTCTGTAACCAGCTCTAAAGGGTTAATGCTTGGTTTTGTGAATACCTCCATTACTTACAGAAATGTTCGACGGTGAATTCCACTTCCAATGAAGGAGGTTATGTTTATCTCGTAGGTACACATTTGGTGTTATGGTTGCCCAAGAACAGCCCATTTTCTCCAAATGTCTATGCTTGGCAGCCTCTGGAGGGTTAACAAATGTTTACCGAAACATTTTGTTCAAGCTTGTAATGTCACTCGAAGACCTGCGAATAGTCAATTGTTCTTGAAATTTTTTTTTGAGAAATCCACAGGAAACTGGAATTTTAATCTTTTAAGAGGTATATCTCCTTAACCAGTCAAAAATGGGTTAAGACCTCAATTTTTGAATACATTTACTACTTATAAAAATGTTTCCCTGTCAGTTTTGCATCCAGTAAAAGAAGTTACGTTTCTCTGTTGTGTTCCCATTTGCTGTTGTTGTTGTTGTTGTTCAAAAACAGACTATTTTTTTCAAAATTTTGACATTTAGCAGCCCATGGAGGGTTAACAAATGCTTACTGGAATAATTTATCCAAGCAACTGGTAATGTTACACCATGACCTATCAATGGCCATTTTCTCTTGAAAATGGTACCAGATGTTTGTAAAGAAATCCAGGGAAAACATAATTTGTTAAGCCTTTGGTGGGTATCACTATTAACAACCACAAAACTGGTTAACGCTTGGTTTTTTGAATACCCTTATTACTTACAAAAATGGTCCTCAGTGAATTCCACTTCCAACAAAGGAGATTATGTTTATTTCTCAGGTACACGTTGGGTGCTGTGCGTGTCTCAAAACAGCAAATTTCAACAAAATTACGATGCTTGGCAGTCTGTAGAGGGTTAATAAACGCTCACCGGAATATTTTGTCCATGCAACTTATAATGTCACACAAAGACCTGCGAGTAGACAATTTTTCTTGAGAACCTACAGGATATATTTAGAGAAATCCACAGAAAATGGGAATTTTAAGATTTTAAGGGGTCTCTCTCTTTAGCCTGCCCAAAATGGGTTAAGACTTCGACTTTTGAATACCCTTACTACTTGCAAAAATGTTTCCATATAGATTGTGTGCTCGATAAAAGAAGGCACTTTTTTCTTTGTAGCGTACCCATTGGGTGCTGTTGGTGTCCAAAAACAGCCCCCTTTTATCACAATTTTGACTTTTAGCAGCCCGTGGAGGCTTAACAAATGCTCACCACAGTATTTTGTTCATGCAACTTCTATTGTCACACCAAGGCCTGGGAGTGACAGATTTTTCTTGAAAATCTACAAGACTCGTTTAGAGAAATCCACGGAAAACACAAATTTTTTAGCTTTATGGGGGTATTGCTGTTTAACCAGCTCAAAATGGGTTAACCCTTGGTTTTTTGAACACCCTTATTACTGACAAAAATGATCCTCGTTGAATTCCACTCCCAATAAAGGAAGTTATGTTTATCTCTCGTTAATTGTTTGGGTGCAGTGGGGGCCGTAAACTGGCCTATTTCATCAAAATTTCGATGTTTGGCAGCCTGTGGAGGGTTACCATATTCATCGCTTGATATGTCGTGTGTATCAAAGGGCGTGTCACAGACAGGACTAGCAATGACGAATGTATAAAAAAAATCTACAAGACGTGTTTCGAGAAAGTGCCGATAAACCCCAATTTTGGCAGTTTTTTGCCAATTCTGACGAAATAAGGGTTAAATCGAAAAATCCGCTTCGGTACATTTTTAGATTTTGTGCCCCTCTATGCGTGTGCAAAATTTCATGAAAATCAGTTCGAAAATGGCTTCTGAATCATACGGACAAGATGTGTGGAAAAAAACAAAGAAAAACAAAAAAAAACCCAAAAACTAGACTTTATGATTTTGGAGAATCATGGCTTTTCCCGATGAGATTCCATGATTTTTCATGACCCCCACAGTGTCAGATGAATTGTTTTTAACTGCCTCGCTGAAGTTCCTTCATTGATGTTATGAGAAAGGTGAAGATAGTAGTCTCAAATGACACAGTTTGATAAAAAATTGTTTAGGTAAAAACCATCATTAACGGTGGAGTGGGTTAATGTCAATATCATCGGCCAACAAGTCAATGACCGACAAAAGGAGTTATGTTTGTTTGACACATACCCACTGAGTGCTGTGTCAATTTAAAAATGGTCCATTTTATCTCAAATGTATCCAAAATATTGATGTCTGGCAACTTGTAGAGGGTTAACAAGTGCCAATAGGAATATTTATTCATGCAACTTGTAATGTCACACCAAGAACTGTGAATGGCCACTTTTTCTTCAAAATCTACAAGATGTTTTCAGAGAAATCCAGGGAGAACAGGAATTTTAAGCTTTTGATGGGTATCATTGTTTATCCAGCCCAAGACAGGTTAAGTGTTGTTTTTGGAATACTCTTATTACTTCCAAAAATAATTCTCAGTGAATTCTACTTCCACTTATTTTGATCTCTCCTCTCAACTTCGGGTGGTGTGGGTACGCAAACACAGCCTATTTTATCAACATTTTGATGTTTGGGAACCTGCATAGGGTTAACAAATGCTTACAGGAATATTTTGAACATGCAACTTGTAATGTCACACTAAGATCTGAGAATGGCCATTTTTTCCTGAAAATCTATGGGATGTTTTTAAAGAAATCCTCAGATAACACAAATTTTTAACCTTTTGAGGGGTATCTCTCTGTAACCATCTCTAAAGGGTTAATGCTTGGTTTTGTGAATATCTTCATTACTTACAAAAATGATCGACGGTGAATTCCACTTCCAATGAAGGAGGTTATGTTTATCTCGTAGGTACACATTTGGTGTTAATGGTTGCCCAAGAACAGCCCATTTTCTCCAAATGTTTATGCTTGGCAGACTCTGAAGGGTTAACAAATGCTTACCAAAACATTTTGTTCACGCAACTTGTAATGTCACTCGAAGACCTGCAAATGGTCAATTGCTCTTGAAAATTTTTTTTGAGAAATCCACAGAAAACTGGAATTTTAAGCTTTTGAGGGGTATATCTCCTTAACCAGTCAAAAATTGGTTAAGACCTCGATTTTTGAATACATTTACTACTTACAAAAATGTTTCCCTGTCAGTTTTGCGTCCGGTAAACAAAGTTACGTTTCTCTGTTGTATTCCCATTTGATGTTGTTGTTGTTCAAAAACAGACTATTTTTTCAAAATTTTGACATTTAGCAGCCCATGGAGGGTTAACAAATGCTTACCGGAATAATTTATCCAATCAACTGGTAATGTAACACCATGACCTTTCAATGGCCATTTTCTCTTGAAAACCCTACCAGATGTTTGTAAAGAAATCCAGGGAAAACATAAATTTTTAAGCCTTTGATGGGTATCACTATTAACAACCACAAAATGGGTTAACGCTTGGTTTTTTGAATACCCTTATTACTTACAAAAATGGTCTTCAGTGAATTCCACTACCAACAAAGGAGATTATGTTTATTTCTCAGGTACACGATGGGGTGATGTGCGTGCCTGAAAACAGCCCATTTCAACAAAATTACGATGCTTGGCAGCCTCTAGAGGGTTAATAAACGCTCACCGGAATATTTTGTCCATGTAACTTGTAATATCACACAAAGACCTGCGATTAGTCAATTTTTCTTGAAAACCTACAGGATGTTTTTAGAGAAATTCACAGAAAATGGGAATATTAAGATTTTAAGGGGTCTCTCTCTTTAGCCTGTCCAAAATGGGTTAAGACTTTGACTTTTGAATACCCTTACTACTTACAAAAATGTTTGCGTATAGATTGTGCGCTCGATAAAAGAAGGCACGTTTTTTGTGGCGTACCCATTGGGTGCTGTTGGCGTCCAAAAACAGCCCATTTTATTACAATTTTGACATTTAGCAGCCCGTGGAGGGTTAACAAATGCTCACCGCAGTATTTTGTCCATGCAACTTCTATTGTCACACCAAGGCCTGGGCGTGACAAATTTTTCTTGAAAATCTACAAGACTCGGAAAACATAAATTTGTTAGCTGTATGGGGGTATTGCTGTTTAACCAGTCCAAAACGGGTTAACGCTTGGTTTTTTGAACACCCTTATTACTGACAAAAATGATCCTCGGTGAATTCCACTCCCAATAAAGGAAGTTATGTTTATCTCCCGTGTACTGTTTGGGTGCAGTGGGGGCCGGAAACCGGCCTATTTCATCAAAATTTTGATGTTTGACAGCCTGTGGAAGGTTACCATATGCATCGCCTGATATGTTGTGTGTATCAAAGGGCGTGTCACAGACAGGTCTAGCAATGACGAATGTATAAAAAAAATCTACAAGACATGTTTGAAGGTTACCATATGCATCGCCTGATATGTTGTGTGTATCAAAGGGCGTGTCACAGACAGGTCTAGCAATGACGAATGTATAAAAAAAATCTACAAGACGTGTTTCAAGAAAGTATCGATAAACCCCAGTTTTGGCAGTTTTTGCCAATTCTGACGAAATAAGGGTTAAATCGAAAATTCCGCTTTGGTACATTTTTAGATTTTGTGCCCCTCTATGTGTGTGCAAAATTTCGTGCAAATCGGTTCGAAAATGGCTTCTGAATCGTACGGACAAAATGTGTGGAAAAAAAAAAAGAAAAAAGAAAACCCAAAAAGTAGATTTCATGATTCTGGAGAATCATGGCTTTTCCCGATGAGATTCCATGATTTGTCATGACCCCACAGTGTATGATGAATTGCTTTTGACTGTCTCACTGAAGTTCCTTCATTAATGTCATGAAAAAGGTGAGTACAGAGGTCTCAAATGACTCAGTTTGATAAAAAAATTGTTTAGGTAAAAACCATCATTAACGGTGAAGAGGGTTAATATCAATATCGTTGTCCAACAAGTTAATGACCTACAAAAGGAGTTATGTTTGTTTGACACATACCCACTGAGTGCTGTATCTATTTGAAAATGGTCCGTTTTATCTCAAATGTATCCAAAATATTGATGTCTGGCAGGTTGTTAAGGGTTAACAAGTGCTAACAGGAATATTTATTCATGCAACTTGTAATTTCACACCAAAAACTGTGAATGACCATTTTTACTTAAAAATCTACGAGATGTTTTCCGAGAAATCCAGGGAGAGATCAGTTTTAAGCTGTTGATGGGTATAATTGTTTATCCAGCCCAACACAGGTTAAGGGTTGTTTTTTAATACGCTTATTACTTATAAAAATAATTCTCAGTGAATTCTACTTCCACTTATGTTGATTTCTCCTCTTAACTTTGGGTGCGGCGGGTATGCAAACACAGCCCATATTTTCAACATTTTGATGTTTGAGAACCAGCATAGGGTTAACAAATGCTTACTGGAATATTTTGTACATGCAACTTGTAATTCACACTAAGATCTGAGAATGGCCAATTTTTCTTGAACATCTACGGGATGTTTTTAGAGAAATCCTCGGATAACATGAATTTTTAACCTTTTGGGGGGTATCACCCTGTAACCAGCTCTAAACTGGTTAATGCTTGGTTTTATGAATACCTTCATTACTTACAAAAATGATCCTCGGTGAATCCCACTTCCAATGAAGGTGGTTATGTTCATCTCGCAGGTACACATTGGGTGTAATGGGTGGCCAAGTACAGCCCATTTTTTCAAAATTTGATGCCTCTGGAGGTATAACAAACACTTACCGGAATCTTTTGTTCATGCAACTTGTAATGTCACTCCAGGACCTGCAAATGGTCAATTTTTCTTGAATACTTACTAGATTTTTTTGAGAAATCCCCAGAAAATGGGAATTTTAAGCTTTTAAGGGGTACATCTCCTTAACCGGGCAAAAATGGGTTAAGACCTCAATTTTTGAATACCCTTACTACTTACTAAAAATTTTCCCTATCAGTTTTGCGTCCGGTAAAAGAAGTTATGTTTCTCTGCAGCATTCCCATTTGATGGTGTTGGTGTCCAAAAACATACTATTTTGTTCGAAATTTTGACATTTAGCAGCCCATGGAGGGTTAACAAATGCTTATCTGAATATTTTATCCGTGCAAGTGGTAATGTGACTCTAAGACCTATCAACGGCCATTTTCTCTTGAAACCCTACGAGACGTTTGTAAAGAAATTCCGGGAAAATATGATTTTTTAAGCTTTTGATGGGTATTGCTATTAACCATCCCAAAAGGGGTTAATGGTTGTTTTTTTGAATACCCTTATTACTAACAAATTTGGTCCTCGGTGAATTCCACTTCCAATAAGGTAGATTATGTTTATCTCTCGGGTATGCATTGGGTGCTGTGCGCGTCTGAAAACAGCCTATTTCAACAAAATTACGATGCTTAGCAGCCTGTAGAGGGTTAATAAATGCTCAAATGGAATATTTTGTCCATGCAACTTGTAATGTCACATAAAGACCTGCGAATAATCAATTTTTCCTGAAAACCTACAAGTTGCGTTTAGAGAAATCCAAAGAAAATGGGAATTTTAAGCTTTTAAGGGGTATCTCTCTTTAACCAGTCCAAAATGGGTTAAGACTTCGACTTTTGAATACCCTTACCACTATCAAAAATGTTTCCCCATCAATTTTGCGTCTGATAAAAGAAGGAACCTTTCTCGGTGGTACACCAAGTGGGTGCTGTTGGCGTCCAAAAACAGCCCATTTTATCACAATTTTGACTTTAAGCAGCCCGTGGAGGGTTAACAAATGCTCACCGCAGTATTTTGTCCATGCAACTTCTATTGTCACACCAAGGCCTGGGAGTGACAAATTTTTCTTGAAAATCTACAAGACTCGTTTAGAGAAATCCATGGAAAATATGAATTTTTGAGCTTTATGGGGGTATTGCTGTTTAACCAGGCCAAAACGGGTTAACGCTTGGTTTTTTGAACACCCTTATTACTGACAAAAATGATCCTAGGTGAATTCCACGCCCAATAAAGGAAGTTATGTTTATCTCTCGTGTATTGTTTGGGTGCAGTGGGGGCCTGAAACCGGCCTATTTCATCAAAATTTCGATGTTTGGCAGCCTGTGGAGGGTTACCATATGCATCGCCTGATATGTTGTGTGTATCAAAGGGCGTGTCACGGACAGGTCTAGCAATGACGAATGTATAAAAAAAATCTACAAGACGTGATTCGAGAAAGTGCCGATAAACCCCAATTTTGGAAGTTTTTTGCCAATTCTGACGAAATAAGGGTTAAATCGAAAAATCCGCTTTGGTACATTTTTAGATTTTGTGCCCCTCTATGCGTGTGCAAAATTTCGTGAAAATCGGTTCGAAAATGGCTTCTGAATCGTACAGACAACATGTGTGGAAAAAAAAACAAAAAAAAAAACCCCCCCCCCCCCCCCCCCCCCCCAAAAAAAAAAAATAATAATCCGTAGAAAAACAATAGTCTTTTCCAGAAGGAAAAGCCTAAACCCCCCCCCCCCCCCCCCCCCCCAAAAAAAAAAAAATAATAATCCGTAGAAAAACAATAGGCTTTTCCAGAGGGAAAAGCCTAATTAAGAGCTTTTAATACTTTTAATTATGTTAGTATAACCACAATGGATTTTCCAATTCCAGAATAGGTAAAAAGTTTTTGTCATGGTTTCAGTCTTCAAAGGGGCGGTCTCTTAAGACAGGTCCATTATGGCATAAAAATACATGTTGGTACCAGGTCACAGAGGTCTCTCAAGACAGGTGGTCTCTCAAGATAGGTGGTCTCCCATAGCAGGTCCATTATAGAGTAAAACCAATCGGTGCCTGGTAGATGTGGTCTCTCAAGACAGGTGGTCTCTCAAGACAGTGGTCTCTCAAGACAGGTTTTACTGTAAACTCCTTAAACTTTATACATTTAGTTCCTATGTTGACAGAACCATGTCTAGGTATCAATTCTTGGAAACTTACGTATGCGAGCCATCCAAGAAATGACACCAGGGATTGACGGTCACCAGGAAATAATTTTGAAAAAGAGTCTTTTACTTGTGTCTGAGTTCGTTGTCAAAGAATCCGTGGAAAAAACAGCACAAAAGTATCTTTTTCACCTGTTGGAAAACTCCCAAAAACATCAAGCCTGTTCATGGAAAAACAAGACCACATTTATCTTGACGTTATATGTAAAATAGGTAAGGCCACACAAAGTAGATCTTCTGTTTCTCAGGCCATTATTTGTGAAATTGCATGCGGGCGAGCGTTTTTTTATTTTATTTTTTATTTCAGTAATTATTTCTTAGCCATCAAAAGTTCATGTTCTTGGTTCAAGTTTGAGGCCTCATAATCTACAAAATAGCATGGGTGGTGGTGTATTTCATCCCTTGAGTGCAAGAGGGCTTTGCAATGCTAAAGCATTGCAAAGCCTTCTTGCACTCAAGGGACAAATTCATCAATTTTTTTAACTTGTGTTAAATATGAGACATAAACCATTTAATTTTAATTTTTTTTAAAGTTTAAATTGGTTATAAAAAGAGAGCATGCGGAAGCCAAAAGGACCATGCGGGAGGGCCTGAGAAACAGATTTTTTATTTCTTTTTATTTCTCTATGAGAGCCCAAATGTTCAGATTAGTCCAATATGAGGAATATTCTTTAAAAATCTTTTTCCGATCCACCAGTCAGAATCTTTGGTATGCAACATTCTTAGGGAGTGAGATTCAAGTTTGTTCAAGCCAAGTCCCTGGGTTCATATTTGGGCTCCCTGTGTGAGACCGAATATTCTTTAAAAAAAACATTTTTTAGATCCCCTGTCAGAATCTTTTGATATTTGGTATAAGCTTTTCTTAGGAGGGGCAGATGCAACTTGTTCATATCAATTCCCAGGTCCCTGGGTTGATATTTTGGCTACCATGTCAGGTGAGCACCCTCAGGCCCTATGGGGCCTCTTGTTTATTTAATTAACAGGAATTTACTCTATAATCTACCAAATTTTGCCCGCCCCCCCCCCCCCCCCCCCCCCAGTCCCCAAAATTTGAATGCAAAACCGAAAAAAATTATGTCCTAACTGGTCCTCCATACTTTTGTGAACTGCGCATGAGCAGTATCCAGGAAGACACTGAAATTGGCGCCAACCATCATTCTTTGTTTGGCCCTTCTGTCAGTAACAACAGACTGACATCTCTGCTTTTAAATCTCAGTTTTAATGATGCCAGACACACATATCAATGGTAAATTTGGTGGATCCAAGGACACATTTGGATGATGGAAGAAAGAAACAGTGGTTGGAAACGTTCAGGGCTGTAGCTTTATAATTTTTACAAAAATTATTTCATGTTTCCCAATTTCGGGACATGAGCCTGACGTCATCATTGTTGCTAATGATTTTTCAACTGTTTGTTAAGTGTTCCTTCCCTATCCTTCCTTGAAGCCCCCCAGTTAAACTCCCAAGCTTTTTGGCTTGTTTCATTGAATATTTATAATAAATTTCTTGGGAGTTTGACATGTTACACAGAATGTTTATTCTGTATATCCCCATGGTTACGTCCTCACCCTAGGGGTGTTTAGGCGTTTTGGTCATGCATCATACATCCGATGTATCGTTTTTTCTTCTGATGAAGATCTTGCTTTACATCGAATAGTTCAAAATCTGTTACTGACTTTGGGCCTTTTATTCAGTGCCTGAAGTCTGGTTTCTGTTTTTTCTTCTGACGTTGTTTACATTGACAATGCTCTATAAATATATGTATTTATTTATTTATTGGTGTTTTAAGGTCACATATTTATGCTTAATGGCTAATCATGACCGCGTCAGTTTTACGGGTGGAGGAAGCTGGAGTACCCGGAGAGAACCACCGAGCAACTGCCAGCTCCCCAACATACTAACTCCACACAAGCAGGGTTAGAATTGGTTGAAGACAAGTGCCCAATCGATGTGCAGTACGCCTTAGTACACAGCGTCACCGTGCTCCCACGTGGGCAATGGGGTGAAGTGTCTTGCCCAAGGACACAATGCGGTTGCCGCAGGTGGGAATCGAACCGAGGATCTCTCGGCTTGCAGCCTGCACCTCTACCTACTGAGCCACCGTGCCCCATAAATATATGTAGTTTCCTATTTATTATCATGGTAGGACTGTTGTAAGATACATTAAATGTTGCGGTAGTGTAGCAATTAATTTTTTAGATAATAAAAAAAATTTTGTCCACACTTAGGCTCTATCGGGATGCATTTGGGCTCATCGTTCCCATTGGGGAACTTGGGCTCCTGTCAAAATTTTTCGAATTTTTTTTTTTTTTTAAATTATTTTTCGATTTATATTTTGAATGTTATTTATTATGTATCTTTTTCATATATTTATTGTGGAGTTGGTGGGAGTACTGTCAACTTTATTTGATTCATTATGAAAGCTCATTGCTCAAAATGCAAGGCGAGGAAGTCTTCCTTAGATTTACATGCTTGTTGCCTTGCTTGCAGTACTCCCACTAATTCTTGCTCAACATGTGATGGATGGGATGACAAACGTTGGAGACGGGTGTCACGGTCTGTTGTTAGTAGCGAGAGGACAATGCCAGTCCTCTCGCCACAAAGTCAATCTAGTTTCTCAGTTTCTTTTTCAGAGAAACAAGAACATGGTGATGTTTACATGATGCCTGGAGATAGTGTGCTGCCGTCGTCGCATTCAGATGAACAAGCAGAGCTAGCAGCAAAGGTGCTCATGAATATAAGACAGGGCAAAAAACCACTAGCCATTGGTTTCAGTCCCTTGTCGCCAGCTAGCTCGACCGGTGAAGCGGTTACTCCATCCGTGTGTACCATGACACTGGGTGTGTCCATTGCGGTCGAGAAGAGTGGATTGGGTAAAACGAGCACCTTAAAATATAAACAGGCTCACCCAGCAAAGACGGAACAGAGGAAGAAGCCGGCAAGTTCAGTGGGAAGCTCAGCGAGGTCTGAAAGGACCGCGAGCAAGAGAGGCCCCTCTCTTTCCCAACAACATCTGGGGGCAGATGTTCTGATTAGAAACTTGCATCAGTCGGAGCATACTTCCATGCCTCCCGTCCGGGACACTCCGTTCAGTTCACAGCCGGCATCGGCTACAATTACGGCTTCTACATCGGCTTCTTCAAATCACACACAACCGCACCTTAGCTACACGACTTCTGATATCCAGCCTGCATCGCCAAGAAGGGACCACTCATCGTCAAAGAAGTCGGACCATCCAGTAGCTAAGGAGACAAGGCCTCATTTATCGGGACGTCCGGAGAAAAGAGCCGTTTTGGACACACCGTCCCAGGAGCAGCCGGCGGCCAAGAAACAGAAGACCCCTGCTCCTCAGGCCTCCGTAACAGACTTGCTGTCGCAGATTGCGCAGCTCATCACAGCATCTCAGCAAGTGCAGGAGCAGCCTTTCGCAGTCTCCGAACCTGAGCTGTCGGATGGTGCTGGGTCGGCCCAGTCTTCTGCACGTTCAGATGCCACTGACCGTGACTCTCAACTGATTCAATCGGATGATGAAAGGGATACGGAGGAAGATTACCCTTCCCTTTCGGAACAGCACATGGTTGCAATGGATTTAATCCATCAATACTACCCTGAATTTGTTCCTGCGAATCAGAATGCTGTGACTACTAGGAAGAAACCGCTGGCGTCGTTGGACGCAGACTTTATCCGGACAAAGGAGGAGGTCCTGTCTTTTCCGCTTCAGTCTCGACAGGTGTCGCAGGCCATCGGCCATTTAGATGACGCCATATTCAAGCTTTAGAGTGGGAAGAAGAAAGGCGGTTTCTTATCATCTTCCGTAAATTTACTGTTTGTTGGACCACGTTCATTTAAAATGGTCGGGGAAGATGTACAGAGAGTTCCTCTGCATTTGGATGAGCAGGCTGAGGATCTGGCGCTATCCTTTCCTTCATCATTCATTATTCGCTCGGACACAAGTGAGATGGCAATTTCTTCAGAGCGAATTTAGATGCTATGTCTTACGCAGATCACCTGTCAAGAGCTGTGGCGCAGCGTCTCAACGGGAAGGAATTTGAGGACATTGGTGCCTTTTTAAGAGTTCAGGGTTCGCACGCGGGTCTGGAATCCTGGAAAAGTTTTGGAAATTAGAAAAAAAATTTCCATACCCTGGAAAAGTCTGGAAAACGGCACCTTTTTTGAGCTGGTTTGGAAAAAGTCTTGGAGAAAACTGAACACAGAAGAGGTGTGTATGGAAAAGTTATGGAATCGATCATTTGTTTCGAAAATCCGAATATTGTTTCAAAAAAAAAAATGAAAATCTCCATGCGTCGTCGGAATTCACGAACATCTGCTATTTGGCCGGTCTTTATTTGCATTTATCGGGACATTTTAGAAACACCGGCGGATGTAAATTATCAAGACACTTTAGAAACACCGGCGAATGACCTCATTTTTGCAAATCTGTAAATATATCGCAAAACATGCCTTGCAATTGTAGCTTCAGAGAAAAGTGGCTATCAGAATCAAAGTTTTGTGGCTGGATACAAAAAGATGTTAATAAACTGAAATCCAGATGCATTCCATGTGCGAAATCGATTGACATTGCCAATATGGGAGAAGCTGCACTTGTCAGTCATTCGAACGGAAAAAAATATTTGGATTGGAGGCAACTACATCCAAGAAAAACAGTCAACTCTTTTATGAGCTTTCAAACGAAAAAAACTGAATGTGCAAGCAATAATAATAGTGACGCATCCAAGATAATATCTTCTGTTGTCAAGTCTGATGTTTTAAAAGCCGAAATTTTATGGACACTGGCGTATGGAAAAGGTATGGAAAGTTTCTCGCCGGTGGTCTTGGAAAGTCCTTGAAAAGTTTTGGAAAAGTTGTGGAATTTTTCTCCCTTAGAAGTGTATGAACCCTGGAGTTCTTTCCAGGGCTATTATGTTTACCACGTATAACTCCGCCGCAACAGTGGCAAATTTGGAGTTAATCAGACATGATGGAACCTTGCGTCGTCATCTTTAATAGATGATAAGGTTGGGTCGCTCCGGTATCCAGACACACAATTTTTGACGATAAGCTTCCATTGGTTTATGATCAAGCTACAAAGAAAGTGTCTAATACACTGCTCCTTAAGTCGGCGTCTAATCAACCCACGGCAGCAGAAAAGAGTAAGGGAGGATGTCCTAAACAGAAATCGTCTAAAGGGAACTCCTCGCGAGGGTATAAGAAACCCTCCTATTATTACTCTAGGGATCGTCAATACAGCGACCCGGGAAAGGGGCATAGGTCTGGTCGAGACTACCGGTCAGACGCCCCTAAGCCGGCGGATCGAGGCTCTTTGTGAGGGGGACGTGATTTCTCCCTCCTGTAAGCCTCGCAGGTCCTACAGGTGATGATCAGGGCCTCTATTGCTTGCCAGTTGGCAGAAGGTTATCAAGATTCGCTACAAACTGGATAACAATTACGGAAGACCAGTGGGTGAAAAGTGTGGTCTCGGACGGCTTACGGCTATCTTTCCAAGCGAAACCACCACTAACAAGATGTCCGCGGTGGACAAATCTTCCGTCAAATCCTTGCAAAAGAGAGTCTCTTCTATCGGAGGAACAGGCTCTCTTGGCAAAGGAAGCAATAGAGGTCATCGAGAATCAAAATTCTCTAGGATTCTACAGCCACCTGTTTCTCGTACCGAAGCCACGGCTCGTTCCAACCGGTAATATACTTGAGCTGGATAAACAAACTTATCATTGCTCCAAAGTTCTATATGGAGACCATTCAAGTGAACGACTATGCAGCAAGCATAGATCTGAAGGATGCGTACTTTCATGTCTTGGTACATCCGGCATTCAGAAAGTACCTACGGTAAATCAATTCCAAGCGATGTGCTTTGGTCTGAATCTAGCGCCCTGGGCGTTCACTTGAATAATGAACTCGGTAATGTCTCACTTCTGAGCTCATTCGTCTGCGGTAACGTTGGCTTACTTGGACGACATTCTTCAGAGATACGGCAACAAAACTATTCTTCAGAGCGACGTTCAGAGTCTGCTTCTCTTGCTCCGAAGTCTCGGCTTCATTGCAAAAGAGAAGAAGTCGGATCTAGCTCTGTCCAAGTCATTCATTCACTTGGGAATGAGCTTCAAGACTCACAACAATGTGGTTCATCTGCCGTCACCCAGAGCGAAATTAGTCAGTTGTTATGCTCGCTTTTGTCTACTCTCAGACGCATTAACAGCGAGGGAATTTATGTGACTGATGGGGTTGTGCAGAGCAGCTGCGGATCTTATTCTGATGGGTCGCTTGCGCACATGTCTCCTCCAGATATTCTTTACTCAGAACTGGAGTGTGAAGACGCATTCGCTCGAGACCAGTATTGTTTTAACGGACCTGGTAAAACAAAAGGGCCAGATTTGGGCAGATATTCAGTGGTTAACTCAGGGAGTTCCACTGCAGCTGCCGGATCCGGCTTTCACGATTATGACGAATGCGAGTCGAACACATTGTGGACTCTCAACAAGCAAGTATTCAGACAGATTTGCTACCAGTGGGATCGACCTATGATAGATTTGTTTGCGATACACCTCAACAATCAGTTGCAGACTTACGTGTCGCCATGTCCAGATCATCAAGCGTATGCAGTAGACGCTCTGTCAATCTCATGGGACGGAATGATTCAGCAGATCCTGTTAGAAATCAAACAGTCTCGCTGCAAGATTCTGTTAGTAGCATCTCTGTTGTCACAGAAACCGTGGATCAATCTTCTCAGGTGCCTGTTATGGGACGTTCCCCGGAAGCTTCCTCCACGAGAGGACCTTCTTCATCAAGGGAAATCACGCACACTGCATCACAACCTGGAAGGTCTCAATCTTCACGTATTTCCATTGTGCGGTCCTTCTTGCATTGCAAGCAATTCACAGGACGAGCAGTGGACACAATTTCTAACTGCAGGAGGTCCTCCTCTTTGCTGAATTCCGCAGCAAAGTGGAAGGTTTTCTTCCATTGGTGTATGGATCAGTTGATAGACGTCTATGATCCGTCCATACCGGATATTGCCAACTTTCTGTTTGACTACTGTTTGTCATTCTCAAACTGCAGCCCGTCACTATTAAGGGCTATAGGTCTATGTTAACGGACACTTACGCTCATCATGATAACTTGGCAATTGGATCTAATGCTTCTTCATCCAAACTAGTTAGAAATTTCTCTATAAATCGACCTAGAACCCTCAGATTAATTCCTAAGTGGAATTTAGCTTGGGTTCTCTTGAAGCTTAAAGAATCTCCGTTTGAGCTGTTAGACATTGTAGAGTTCAAATTCTTGACCAATAAAACAGCATTTCTCTAGCCTTTGCTTCCTCTAGAAGAGTTAGTGAATCCATGCTTTATTTGTTGACGAATCTTACTACTGTAGTGTTGGTAATACCATCACTTTAACTACACAAGTGGGGATTTTTGGCTAAGAATCGGGCTTCAGATAAACGGCCAGAGCCTATTATCATGAAGGCTTTGCTGCCCACGCACAACCGTAGACCTCTGCTGTGTCCAGTCAGGGCTGTGCGCACATAAAAATGCCGATCAGAGTTTATTAGAAAAGGAAGGAAATGCTTCTTTTTATCATTGATTCCTAACAGAAAAGATATTTCTGTCCATTCAGTTGCTAGATGGATTCAGTTGGCAATAGGCATTGCCTATGAAAATCTATCTTCGGATCAGCTTTCGGTTAATAAGATATCAGCGCATGAAGTTAGAGCGCTGTTCACTTCTTGGGCTTATTTTAACAGTATAGCCATTACTGATCTCATGAAACCTGCATACTGGACACAGTCTTCTACATTTACCAAGTTTTACCTTAGAAATTTAGAGTCCATCTCCGGTGACCTTAGATGTTTATGTCCGCTATCTGTTGCTCAGAATGTCATCCACTAAATGATTACATCTATAGTTATTTAGTCAACCCGTTTCAGCAGTGATGCTGTTCTGCTGCTCTCTTTGTTCTGAGGACATGTACCTGAGAACAAGGGGAAGGAGGGGGGGGGGGGGGGGGGGTGGACGTTTTTTTTCCCTTATGATCATCTGACTTTATAGTGAAATGCAAAGGAAGACCTCCTCCAAAGTCATTAGTCTCGAGTGTAGCTCGGTGTAAAGCAAAATTAATATGTCTCATTTATGTATTGTTTTTAAAGTGTAGCTCACTGTGAAGCTTTTGTCACGTGTGAAACGGACGTTATTATACGATCCTCGGACACTTTTAAATGAGTATAAAGAGTCTCATTCTCTGGACTATCTTTATATATTGGCTTCCCTTCACCGAATTAGCACAGTGGGTTATGCTCGCATTAAATGGAGAATTATATATTATGTAATGCTCAATTACATTGTTGGTGATATGTCTTTCTCGTTTCTCGTAAATGAGAAAGACATATATAATTCCTTTCTCTCCTATTCTCCTTTAGGGGGCTATTCTTTAAGAAGTGATTGAGAAATTGGATTTTCCTCTATGTCCTAGGCCTTCCAGCCTTTTTACCATTCAGCTAGTCTGGGCCATTAGTTGTTGTATAAAAATATTATAGATTCAAAGTAATTTGTATATTTTTTATACTTACCAATGGCCCAGATGGGGATGGCCCTCCCATGAGTGGGTACTCATACCTCCCCACTGCTGACAACTTTTAACAGGCAAATTCTAGAAAGAATGATGGTTGGCGCCAATTTCGGTGTCTTCCTGGATACTGCGCATGCACAGTTCGCAAAAAGTATGGAGGACCAGTTAGGACAAAATTTTTTCGGTTTTGCATGCAAATTTTGGGGATTGGGGAGGCAAAATTTGTGTTTGGCTCTGAATATTTTTGAGTTAACATCAGCTAGTCTGGGCCATTGGAAAGTATAAAAAATATACAAATTACTTTGAATTTATAATTTTTCAGTTATTTTTAACTCTTGACTGCCTAATTCCGACTCTGATCACTTATTAATGCAACAATACAGGTGCCTCAAAGTACAGTCTTTGGTACACTTGCAAGTTACAGTCTTAATACTTTGGCAGTTGTTTGTAGGCAAGTCTTGGCTGCCTATATAGGCAGTCAAGACTTGCCTATAAACAACTGTTAAGCTACAGAATGTTTGCAGTTGAAGTGCTGTAAAACTGAAGAATTAGCTCCAGGCCTTTAAGGGTTAAGATACATGTATCCGTGGTTGTTAAAAATATCATTAAAAATTATGTGGCTATTGTTGCAACTCATAATATGACATTTTGTACTATATCTCTCTAGGTTTTGAAGCTTTATGCCTGGGAGCCATCATTCCAGAAGAAAGTTTCTAATATTCGAAATCAAGAACTTCAAGTCCTGAGAAAAATTGCATACCTGAATGCCTTTTCAACATTTTGTTGGACCTGTGCACCATTACTGGTAAGTATTTGGTGAATTTCTAAATAATTTATTTCATTCATTGTGTACTTAAATAACAAGCAGACAACAATACCAAAAATATTTCCTGAATTATGTTCTTGTTCGAAAATATAGCTTATGACCCCTCATTTGAACAAGCTTGATGAGTTTCTTCCATTGAGGTATCATGAGCTACATTTTCAAAGCAAAAATTCAAAAATAAAGTTTGTTTGGCGCGATGATCTGAATAGTTCTGTTTGGTTCTGACCATTACGTTAACCCTTTACCTAACGAAGTACCCACATCCACCCGCGTAATATGCAAATTGAGCAGTTGAAAAAATAAAAGTTTTCAAAATATTTCAACAAAACCATATCATGTGACCCCTCATTGGAACAAACTCAATGAGCTCGTTCCAATGAGGGGTCACATAATATGGTTTTGTTGAAATTTTTTGAAAAATTAAAAAAAATTATATATTCAAAATAATAAATTTTGATATCGTCTGCGTTGGGTAAAGGGTTAAGTAAAGGGTTTTATAATACGCTAGCCTGTGAATTATCGCAAATTATCTAAAAGATACTTCTGGATATCCATCGACTTGATGGATAACAAGGAATGTCCCTCAGTAGCTTCCTAAATGATGTCACGCTTTGGCAATTCACTTCGCGTTTGCTATGCTTACTGGTGATTCTGTGCCAGCTTTATCAGCAGCATCAGATTATCATGCTATTCCAAGATTTTTTGGTGATTCTATGACTGAAAGATTACATGTATAATGATAAAATAATAAAGTAAAATAATGAGATGAAAAGAAAGTGACTCTAAGAGTGATATTGAGCCTTGAACTGGGTAACTTTTCCGAAAAAGCTTGTCGATCGATTTGTCCAGGCAGTTTTTCTTTTGATGAGTCAGCACACTCAATTCCAAATTCCTTGTTCAGGCTTCGTACGAGACCTTGAAGGTGCTTGAATTAAAAAATCGAAAATCCAGGTCCTGGAAAGTGCTTGAAAATCATATTTCCAGTAGTAAAGTCATGGAAAGCACTTGAAAAATATGTACAGAGATAAGATTTTTCATTTTTTTTATCGGACTTTAGTCTTTTTCGAATTTTTAAAAAAATTTTTTTTTCTCTTTCAATTCACATGAAAATGGTCTTTCAGACCATTTCCATGCGAATTCAAAGAAATAAAGGTGGAATCACAGCTTTACAAATTGGTTATGATTTTGATACATTTCCCTCCATGCAAGCACAATTTCTGTTTATTTTCAGATTTTTGTAATAGACTGAAATCTCATGCTTGTATGTAGTGTCAGTAATCCAGCGTGTTTATGAAAGACAATTGCTGTAATAGATTGCATAATTGCGTAAATTGACAGTGCATAAAGTCGGTGGTTTTTCATCAAAAAAACAGCGCATGCCTCCTTAATTGTGCATCAGGTATTCCCGTTATTATTCAGACCATTAAGTGACTGCCATTATGTTATAAACATGTTAGCAAGTATGAAATAGGGTCAGCATTATGTTGTCAGAAGGTCCTGGAAAGGTCCTGGAAAATACTTGGAAAAAGTCCTTGAAAGTCCTGGAATTTTATTTTCTCAATGGTGTACGAACCCTGTTTGTTGTGAATTGACATTTATAAAATGTTCTAAAAATTAACATTAATGAAAACTATGAGAATATCTCATTTTTAGTTTAGTAGTATTATAATTATTAAATTCCATCTGTGAGTTGAACAATAAGTTGGTTAAATAATCATGGGAAAGTGGGACTATTTTATTAGGTTTGAGTGATTTGGCTAGTACAGGCTTGAAAGAATGATCAGCTGATCTTTTATTGTTTTGAAATATACGCGTTTGCAGTTGAATTGTGTTGAATATTGCACAGTAAAATGTCATGTAGCACATAATAAAAAGAAAATGTATGCTATTTCAGTGAATATTGGGAATTATCTCATGGTTTTGACCGGAAAGTTTTATTTTTCTGGAATGCTTGTGCGAGTCAAAAATAATTTTTCAGATCCACACGATATGCTCTATATATATTACACATTATGTGATCAAAAGATCCTAAATTCCTTGGGATTTGTTGTAACATTTCTGGATTGTTTTTGCTAAAATAAATCTGATCCGAGGTTTACTGAGGCTCAGTTCGATTTTAGTAAACATAGTTCAGTAATTTCATATTAAATCAGGATTCGTTAGAGATACTTCAGTAAGCTTGTTCTAGTGAGGAGCCATAAGCAATATTTTGAAAGAGAAAAATTAAAATGATCAAGTTTGAATTGTGATTTATTTTGTAAAATACAGGTGGACTTGGGTAATATATGAGATAAATAAATAAAATAAAATACAGTTGGACTTGGGTAATATATGTGATAAATAAATAAAATAAAATACAGTTGGACTTGGGTAATATATGTGATAAGTAAATAAAATAAAATACAGGTGGACTTTGGTAATACATGTGATCAAATCTTTAACCCTTTACCTAACATGAAAAGCAGACGACACTTGCAAAAAAAATCTTGATAACTAATTTTTTTCATTTTTTGTCTCAAAAACATAGGTTATGACCCCTCGTTGGAACGAGCTCGACGAGCTCGTTCCAATGAGGGGTCATAACCTATGTTTTTGAGACAAAAAATGAAAAAATAATGAAAATTAATTGGCGATTTTTGAGAATAGTGCTGGCCGGTTTTGACCGTTACGTTGGGTAAAGGGTTAACAAACTGGCCACTGGAGAATGTAAACTTTTTGTTAATATATTTTATTTGTTTACTGTTTTCCTTATTGTCAAAATAAAGTTTTTGATATTTTTATTGGGACAGCCTTGCTTTAGTTATGATGATTCTTTTGGGTGTCTACAGGGGCTGAATATGGGACCCTTTCTTAACGGCATTTAAACATGGTTTTTCCCAATTCCCAACCCCAAATGTCCTATTCTCAGCCCCAACTCAAACCAAAATTTAATACACAATTGATGCTCTGAACTCGGGGGTCATAAGGCCTCAGAAAACCATTAGTTTTTTGAGGGTTTTTTGCGTGAAGAAAAAATTGTACATAAAATTTATATTGCATACCTAATGAAGCTTAGAAAGTGACTTATTTCAAAAGGTAAATGACAAGTTCTTCTTTAACCCTTTACCCAACGCAGACTATTTCAAAATTTATTATTTTAAATATCATTTTTTAAATTTTTTCAAAAAATTTCAACAAAATCATATCATGTGACCCCTCTTTGGAATGAGCTTGAGGAGCTCGTTCCAAAGAGGAATCACATGATATGGTTCTGTTGAAATTTTTCGAAAAATAATATTTTTTCAGCTGCTGAATTTGCATATTACGTGGGCGGATGCGGGCGATTCGTTGGATAAAGGGTTAATAGTATAAGTACAGTGTAATACAGACTACAGAGACTGTGTTGAACATATTTCCATGTGACTGTTATAAGACTTACTTGTAGTATACATGCAGTTGCTTAGGTATCGGTCTTAACCCTTTGAATGCCAGAGGCCACTTTTCCAGCCTAGTGACATGACACTTCATAATTTCATTAAGTAGGTTGACTTTTGAGTGAAGGTGTGGTGTAGACCAATCAATATTTTCAACGTGCAGCCCCAAGGCTGCACGTTGAAAATATTAATTGGTCTATCCCCAAATAAAGAATATGGACTCTTCCCGTTGCTGCCAATGAACTGATATGGAAGATACCACCAGGGTTCAAAGGGTTAATGTTCTCTGTTCAAGTCAAATGTAAAATTTCTTAGTCTTTGTATATTTCTTCACATCTATAAACAAATTCGCAGTTGGAGACCCCATGATTCAAATTTCCCCAACGGCATGGGCTCCATGACCCTTTCCTGAAGATGGCAGTCAAATCTCTGTGTGAATCAGGAGCAGTGATTTGAAAGGAAAATGCACATACAGTGGAGCCCACTTAATTGGATATCTCTTAACTGAATAACCCTGTTAATTGAATATAATTTCCCAACACAAAACCATTTACCATACCTCCAGTACAAATTTGACCTGTTAATTGAATATAGGTCATAGAGTAAACTCCTGTTAATTGAATAACAAATCTTGTAACCTGTCAATAAATTACCCTGACTCTCCCCAGTTTTTCTTTGTTTCTAGACCTATTTGGCCTCAGTACATCCAATACAGACATTTAATCTATTATATCTTGTTTGACAGAGCTCATGGAGCTCTGTCAAACAAAATACAATAGAATAAATGCTAAGTTTATCTCTAGAATACAGGATAGTGATGCAATTCCTGTTAATTGAATACTCCTGTTAATTGAATAATTTTCATTGGCAAAGTGACTATTCAATTAACAGGGTTCCACTGTAATTATATTAGTTGAATGTTTCCACATTTATTTAAGAATTTAATGCAATTTTTAGCTCATCTTGACAAAGTCAAGCTGAGCTAATCTCATCGCTCTCCTTCCGTCATCCGTCAACACCATGTTTTGGTCTTCTCCTCCAAAGCTACTGGGCCAATTCAAGTGTTTAAAAGTCTTCTTCTCAAGAACCAGTGTGTACAATGACTTGATATTTGCTATGGAGCTTCCATATGAGTTGTAGAATCAAGTTTGTTCAAACGAAGTTCATGAAGTAATATTTGGCTTTGTAATAGGAGGGGTAAGATTTTTGGCCCCGCCCAAAATTTCTATTTTCTGAACCGATGGTCCGGTATGAACCAAATTTGGTTTGTGGTAGTATTGGGTCATAAGTACTTGACCCATGCAAAAAAAAAAAAATTCCCGCATCCCCATGGGAACCCTGGGAGCTAAAAATAGAAATATTTTCAAACGCCCATATTTCCCAAACCCCACGGAACAGAGAGCTTTTATATGGTATGAAGTATCCTTATGACCAGTAGAATTGAATGGTAAAAAAAAATTGCCATCGGTTTTGTTAGAGTGTTCTGTAATGGGCATCGAAAAAGTGCTGAGTCAGCATATTTGCAAAAATTTTAAAAAAATCTTTTCTCCAGAACCAATCATCAGAATCTTTTGATATTTGGTATGCAGCATTCATAGGGGGGTCAGATAAAAGTTTGTTGAAATAAAGCTCATTGGTTCATATTTGGGCTCTCTACAGGAGCCCGAAGTTTTAACATAGGGTAATATGAGGAATATTCTTTAAAAATCTTCTTCTTCAGAACCACCAGTCAGAATCTTTTAATATTTGGTATACATCATTGTTATGAAGGTCAGATTCTAGATTGTTCAAACCAAGTCCCTAGGTGAATATTTGGGCTTCCTACGGAAGCCCAAATTTTATCTTTGTTCAATATGGAGGGTAATTTAAAAAAATCTTCTTCTTCAGATCCATCAGTCAGAATGCTTTGATATTTGGTATGCTACATCTCTATGGGGGTCAGATTCAAGTTTGTTCAATTCAGATCCCTAGGTATATATTTGGGCTCACTATGCTAGCCCAAATTTTTACTTAGTGCAATATGAGGAAATTTCTTTAAAAATCTTCTTCTTCAGATCCACCAGTCGGAATGCTTTTATATTTGGTATACAACATCTCTAGGGGGGTCAGATTCCAGGTTGTTCAATTCGAGTGCCTAGGTTAATATTTGGGCTCCATATGGGAACATGAAATTTAACTTAGTAAAATATGAGGGAATTTCTTCAAAAATCTTCTTCTTCAGATTCACTTGTCAGAATGCTTTCACATTTGGTATACAACATCTCTAGGGGGGTCAGATTCAAGTTTGTTCAAATCGGATCCATAGGTTAATATTAATAATAAATTTGAACTTAGTGCAATTCGAAGAAATTTCTTTACAATTTCCCTTCTTCAGATCCAACAGTCAGAATGCTTTCATATTCGGTACACAACATCTCTAGGGAAGTCAGATTTAACTGTGTTCAAATGAAGAACCTGGGTTAATATTTGGGCTCTCTATGGGAGCCGGAATTGGCCATTTTGCTGAAGATTGAAAAATTTTGTATTCAGTACCCTCTAGAGGTACTAAGATTAATCCACATAGGTTGTATCAAGGGGCTTCATAGGGGAGCTCTACATTTTACTTATGATCAACTGAAGAAAAGGCATGATGCCCAGATTATTTTTGTCACTCCTGAGGGACTCAAGGATTGACAGTGTAGCCTATGGAGATGGCTTGCTTAATGTAGACTCATTCTTGGACTCTGTTTAAATTGTGTTCTGTACAAGATGAGCGCTTCAGGCCCCGTGGGGCCTCTTGTTATAATCTTTATTGGAGTATGAACGTGTGGGAATGGGTACAATTTATGTATGAATCCCAATAAAGATTATAAAAATTGCATTCGATTCTTATAATTACATTCCGTAACTGTTTAAACTACTTTTTACCAAACAACAAAGCAGAAAGACGAAATAAAACATTTACGAATGAATGAGGCGAAATACACCCTCACACAAAAGACAAAGCGCACAACTCTGATTTTTAATTTTCACAACTTTAGAAATGGATACGAGTATTTTAGTAACGGGCTTTATGCCGCAGTTGGGAAATGTCACCAAAGAAACAGCAGCGGAGTTGATCACTGCGAGAGGCGCTAAAAGTTAAAAACCCGCCCAGATCGATAAGAGCTGATCATAAAATCATAAGTGTTATTTTAACCCTTTCAGCCTGGTGTGCATAAATTTTTGCGTGAAGAAAAAATTGGTAGTGGATGAGCAGACGATATAGAGAGCAAAAAATCTGAAGTGAGGCTTGGTAATAATTTAATCCCACACAGCTCGACAGAGCTTATGGATTAAATTATTACTGAATCTCCCATCAAACCAGGATGGTTTCACCCATTTCGGAGTTGACAGTATTGACTGAAATGATACCATCCAGGGTACCAGTGTTGAAAGGGTTAGGCCTAAAAAAATAAAAAATCTGTTTCTCAAGCCCTCCCACATGGTCCTTTTGGCTACCGCATGATCTCTTTTTAAAACCAATTTAAACTTAAAAAAATTAAAATTAAATGGTTTATGTCTGATATTTTACCCAAGTTAAAAAAGTTGATGAATTTGTCCCTTCAGTTCAAGAAGGCTTTGCAATGCTTTAGCATTGCAAAGCCTTCTTGCACTCAAGGGATGAAATACACCACCACCCATGCTATTCTGTAGATTATGAGGCCTAAAACTTGAACCAAGAACATGAACTTTTTATGGCAAAGAAGTAATTACTGAAATAAAGAATAAAATAAAAAAACGCTCACCCGCATGCAATTTCACAAATAATGGCCTGAGAAACAGAAGATCTACTTTGTTTGGGCTTAACCTGGGTTTTTTATCATTAATTCTTTGATACTTTTGTGTGTTTTATTACGTTCGAAATCTTTTGTTTAATTTCACCCTTTGATACTTTTGTATGTGATATTACATACGAAATCAAACAGCACATTGATACTTTGCGGTCATTTGTTTTTTTTTTATTATTTTTCACTTTTTTAAAGTTTTAACCTCAAATTGCTATTTTCTCCCAAATAGTGCTCAGTGATAACTGTTGAGTCAAATGTTATCGCAGCTTAAAATACTAATATAATCCTGCTGTCAAGACTTCTAAACTGGTTGAGTGCTAGAAGCCACTATCAGGGCTTTCAAAAAATGAGGATACCAGAGCAAAAACCAACACTTTCCTTGCTTATATTTCATATTCAGTCAAGCAAAATAATATTTTGTTTATATGTGTTTTATTACAAATTATTGGAGAGTGTATGTGGGCACTCTCTAATAATTTGTAAAAAAAACAAGTTTTGAATAACAAATTGAGACCACCTAAAATAATCTAGACCTCAGTCAGATAATCACTAATGTGAAAAATATCTTGTTATTTGTACTTTCTGATGTTTGACGTCGCATTTTGAAAAACGTTGAAGAAACTGAATTCCTAGTGACGTTTGAAAGTCAGGATAATTAAAGTATCAAAAGGTCAAAGAAATGGGTTCTGTCCATCCATCCTTCCACCCATTTTTTGTGAACATGTTAACTCGAACAAATGTTATTAGATTTTGATTAACTTAGTATGGGCAATCAGTCTGAGAATATCTTGAAAGAGTTCGATATTAAGTGAATTTCGTAAATTTTTATGAGAGTTATGCCCTTTTCCTATAATTCTTGGTGTTTGGAAATCAGTGATCTTGTGAACGCGATACCTCGAACAAATACCAGATTTTGATGAAACTTGGTACAATAGAACCTGTCTTGAGAGTCCCCCCTTTGGGCCAAACAAAAGTGGTCTCTCAAGACAGGTGGTCTCTCATAACAGGTTTCAGGTTTTCTCAAGTCAGTGAATAACCAACCACAAAATTCAGAAATGGAGAAGAATGGATTTTTGTAATTACTTTGTAGTTGTTCTTTTTTATGAAGTTTTTGTAGCAAATTGAAATGGACTGTTATAAAAATTATAAAAATAAATTAGTGTTGAAAATCTTCATTGAAGATTTTCAACTCTAATTTATTTTTATAATTTTTATAACAGTCCATTTCAATATGTTACAAAAAGATTTTCAACACAAAATTATTTTTATTCCTATCTGTCACATTTCAGGTATGTATGAAATTGTTTATTCAGAAATAATCTTAATCTTTTCACAGGGGTCTTATAAAAACATCTCAATCCTTAATGAGTTAGCAATTGAAACCCAGTTAAGAGCTTTTAATACATTTAATTATGTTACTATAACCACAACGAATTTTCCAATTCCACAACAGGTAAAAAGTTTTTGTCATGGTTTCAGTCTTCAAAGGGGCGGTCTCTCAAGACACGTCCATTATGGCATAAAAATGCAAGTTGATACCTGGTCACAGTGGTCTCTCAAGACAGGTGGTCTCCCATAGCAGGTCCATTATAGAGTAAAACCAATCGGTGCCTGGTAGATGTGGTCTCTCAAGACAGGTGGTCTCTCAAGACAGTGGTCTCTTAAGACAGGTTTTACTGTATGGGCACTCACTATGGGAGTATCTCAAATGAGTTCAATATTCATTGAATTCTGTTTATTTTTGTGTGAGTTATTTATTATTGATTCAGAAAGATATATATAAAATAGTATTAGACAAAGGAATACAGGTAATTGAATCAGTTTTAAGTGCTTGAAATTTTGGTTCTCATTTTTAAGGCCTTATAATTCTTCAAAGACACTTTGATTTTTGTTGGGGATACTTAAAAAGCTATTTAAATTTAAAAAAAATGTCATCATTAAGACCTCTAGGATAACCCTAAGGGAATGTTTAGCATTTTAATCTACTAATAATAAAGTTCTTAAATTATTTCTAGGAAAGTTGTCTATTTCCAAGAAATAATATGAGAGACTTAAATTGTCACAGATTGGTCATACCTGTACCAATGAATAATATACACTGAATGTCTGCATTTAGTAATATATGAAAAAAATTAATGAAGATTTCCATGGATTTTTTTTTAACTAAGTGAGGTCCAATCAGTTGGATATCTCTTAAATGATTAACCCTGCTTGTGAATTTGAATAGAATTTCCAAAAAAAAAAACATTTACCATACCTTCAATATAGTTTTGATCTGGTAATTGCATATGGGTTATAGAGTAAATTTCTGTTAATTGGATAAAAAATATTGTGATATGTCGAGAAATAACTCTTGACAATCACCAAATTACCCTTGTTTATAGTCCTATTTGGCCTCAGTGCATCTGATACAGGAATTTAATCTATTATATCTTGTTTTACAGAACTCCATGAGCTCTGTTAAACAAGAAAAAACAAAATAAATGACCATCATGGGAGCCATGGGATGTGAAGCAGTACATGTGTATTGTGATAAACAAGCTCTGTTTTACTGGTAAAATTGTAGCCAGTCAACAATGCTTGGTTTGGAAGTCCTTTAAAAGGTACAACATGAGTATAAACAATTGACTAAGGCCACACAAAGTAGATCTTCTGTTTCTCAGGCCATTATTTGTAAAATTGCATGCGGGCGAACGTTTTTTTATTTTATTTTTTATTTCTGAAATTATTTCTTTGCATCAAAGTTCATGTTCTTGGTTCAAGTTTTAGGCCCCATAATCTACAGAATAGTATGGGTGGTGGTGTATTTCATCCCTTGAGAGCAAGAAGGCTTTGCAGTGCTAAAGCATTGCAAAGCCTTCTTGCACTCAAGGGACAAATTTATCAATTTTTTCAACTTGGGTAAAATATCAGGCATAAACCATTTAATTTTTAATTTTTTTAAGTTTACATTGGCTATAAAAAGAGAGCATGCGGCAGCCAAAAGGACCATGCGGGAGGGCCTGAGAAACAGATTTTTAATTTTTTTTAGGCCTAAACTTGACTTTATCAGTGTTGTGGTCAGTGCAACTATTGTGCAGAAATATGTGGCCATAAACACAAATAAATAAATAGATATCAATAGAAAACAGAAAAGTTCACAAATCACTGTTAATTGAATAACTTTCACTGGCAAAGTGTTTATTCAATTATCAGGATTCTACTGTACTGGAACCAAACAGTTGAAGCCTGGTAATTGACGGGTCATTTTGTTTGTGAAAAATATTCAATGAACTCGAATATTCAGTTATCCAGAAATTCTCTTTTTACAGCATTCTGCTGATTAAAGTATCAGATTAGAGTGTTTATTTTATTTTATTACTTTCCGAAGTGTGATTTACTGGGATTTCCGGGTTTGATTATAAATGATAACTTCACAAGTGAATTATGCAATCAACAATTGGGCCATGTATCCGTGCACGCAAACGAAGATGCTTTTCCATGGGTGTAATGGGGACTTCATTGGGTTTTTTTGGGTTTTTTTTAACCCTTTACCTACCATGAAAAGCAGACGACACTTGCAAAAAAATTTCTTGAATAACTATTATTTTAATTTTTTGTCTCAAAAACATTAGTTATGACCCCTCATTGGAACAAGCTCATTCCAATGAGGGGTCATAACCTATGTTTTAGAGACAAAAAATGAAAAAAATAATGAAAGTTAATTGGCGATTTTTGAGAATAGCGCTGGCTGGTTTTGGCCATTACGTTAGATAAAGAGTTAAATAATATAATTATTGTTAATACTGAAAAGTAATAAACAGAGTAATCGCTTGACTGGACTGGTTACGTGAAATAATTCATTTGAGGCGAAGGACTATATTATAAAACACTTGTGCGCATTTGTGCACTCGTGTTTGTACAACATCCCTCACCTCTCATGAATTATTTCACATAACCAGTCCAGTCAAGCAATTACTCTCTATGTATCTTACAATAAGTTTGCATTGAGCCCGCTGTACCTGAATGCACTGTGTATCTTCGATCTATGATACAAACTTGTATCCTGCAACTGCACACAATCTTTCTGGAATGTTGATGCATACTAGGGTCCTGCAAATCTTTGAATTTGATTCAAATTTCAAATTGTTTGTCTGATTCATTTCGATTTGATTTTCAAATATTTGATAGCCAAATACTGAAATCGAATATCCTAATACTGGTCACGGAAACTTATGTCCTTTCTTTTCGTATCTATCATTACATGTGATTATTATTTCTGCCAATTAATGTTAATATCAAGATTATTATGGTTAATTGGTCAGTCAGAGCTGTCGGGCGGTTATTATTTTAAAAGTCAGAAGCTGGGCATTGAATGGACTTATCAGGGGCAACCGAGCAGATATTATGTCAGAATTAATGCACATGCATCAGTTATACAGACAGCTCAACAATGCATGAAGTTGAAAAGGATGGAATGCATGAGACGTCTCAACTGTAATCAACACAGGATAACTCTGTTAATATAGAAACCATTGTCACCACAAACACAAACTTCCATCACCAAATGCAATTTTCCAATTCAATTCAGATTTGATTCGAAATTGAACCTTAAACACATGATTTGATTCATATTCAATTTGAATAGAAAAAGACTGATTCGCTGGTCCCTAGGCTAATGAATACAGTTTCAACAAAGTATTTTATGACTCCATGAAATTAAAATTCTTGTTAATCATGTTATTGGCACACCAGCCGTGAAATGTATGATAAATCTATCATCACCATTATACAGTGCATCCCACTTAATTGAATATCTTTTAACTGAATAACCCTGTTAATTGAAAATAATTTTCCTACACAAAACCATTTACCATACCTCCAGTACAAATTTGACCTGTTGAATATAGGTTATAGAGTTAACACCTGTTAATTGAATAAAAAATCTTGTAACCTGTCGAGAAATTACCCTGACTCTCCCCAGATTTTCTTGGTTTATAGACCTATTTGGCCTCAGTACATCCAATATAGCAGGGTTCCCGTGCCTCCTTGAATTCCTTGAAAGTCATTGAATTTCAAAACCCCCTCCCAAGGACCTGGAAACTCCTTGGATTTTTAAGCACCTCCTGGAAACTCCTGGAATTTTGGAAAAATCGAGTCGGTTGCTCACTGGATTAATTCAACTCCCAACATTTTTCCTTCTTCCCAACACATGGTTGCTTTATACTGCTTGAAAACCCTTGAATTTCACCCCCTTTCACTGACTCCTGGAAACTCCTTGAAAAATTGATCCGAACCTCCTGGAAACTCCTGGAATTCACTTCTCAATTTGGTGCTGGAACCCTGATACAGGCATTTATTCTATTGTGTCTTGTTTGACAGAGCTCATGGAGTTCTGTCAAACAAGATATAATGGAATAAATGCTAAGTTTATCTCTAGAATACAGGAAAGTGGCACAATCCCTGTTAATTGAATACTCCTGTTATGTCATTGGCAAAGTTGCTATTCAATTAACAGGGTTCCACTGTATTTATGTTCAAAATGTTGTAGCTGAGGCTCATGCTTGTTTTGAAGGTAATGTCTCGACTTGTTGAGTTATTGGTCTCGGAAACAAGAGCTTGAATCTGATAAATTTTGTACATAAACATAATGGTGACAATGTATAGATATCATGTTTGACAAAGCTCCTGGAGATATAACTGATTAAATAGAGATTATTACCATTATGTAGATGTACAAAATATGTATCCGATCGAGCTCTGGGTTCTAAGGGTAGATCACGATGAGTCGAAGACGAGTCATTATCTACCCTTAGAACCTGGCGCGAGACTCCGATACATATTTTGTACATCCACATAATGGTAATAATCATTTTATCTTACAATATATTGGGGATAAGTCAAGAATGTAGACGAATATATATAGACAATAAACATATAGTGTGTTTTTATATCTGTGTTATACAACGGGTTGAAATATGGTTTATTTTTTCGAGGCTTTGCCGAGAAAAAATAAACCATATTTCAACGAGTTGTATAACACAGATATAAAAACACACTATATGTTTATTGTTTTTATCTGATAACAAACAGACACCCGTCTTGTGTGTCTACCCGACTTATATATGCTTCCCACGGGCCTCCAAAGAAAACCAGTCTACGAGACAAAGGAAATAGGACAAGACGCATAGAGTTGTGTCCCTTACATTACAAAATCGATGACGGCGATTGTAAAGTGCGATTGCACTTCTTGCATCATGTAACTGTGCTGGAACAAAATAAATTTCAACTATTTTATTAACAGTAACAAAACGGTGTTTCAGTAGAGTTATTCTTCCATAGTCCCAATATAACAAATAATTTTGCGTTTGTTTACTATTTTTACGAAGTGTTTTTTTTTCAGGTAGAGCAGACAAACTTTTAATTAGCGCAGTTCCGCGAGTACTTTTGATCGAGGCTGTGACTATAAATAGTTCGCAGTCGCCGCATACTAATTACTATTAACATTCAAGTAATTTCTACAATGTTTTGAAGCAAAATTTTTGGTTGCCTTTATTGAAGCAAAATAAATAAGAAATGACACCATCAGAGGATTTTGACAAAGTGCAATAAGCGTACAATTAAAACCTGCCCTGTGATATAACGATGTTTCATGAATGAATGAATGAAAATGGAATTGAAAAAGGTCAGAGGTCGTTTGCATAAATTATAATTATATACAACACCCGTTGTATATACTTCAAGTATATACAACGGTTGTTATACTCTATGGTTATCAGATAAAACAAACTATTTATTCATACGGATGATCAAAAAGAAATAAAATGGAACTCACGCAAAAGGAACGTGCTTGTATCTGACCCCCTGAAACAAACATCTGTATCGGGGGGTCGGATACACAACACTTGCAGAGTTAATACAGACAAAATACATAACTCGTTCCCCAGCATAATGGCCAGAATGGCCAGCACTATTCACAAAAATCATCATTCAAGTTCCATTATTTTTTGGCTTCGAAACAGCTTATGACCCCTCAAGGGAACAAAATTGTTGAGCTTGTTCCAGTAAGGGGGCATAATATATGTTTATGAAAAAAAATGTTTAATGAAAAAAATTTAGTTATTTAAGAATTTTGTTTTCATGTATCGTCTCCCTTTCATGGTAGGTAAAGGGTTAATTAAGGCCATGTGAATATCCAATATTTGACTCAGAAATTCCTTCAAGCTTTTAATCTGTTACATTGATGAACATTTTTGTTTTATGTTTACAAGTGATGTCATGAGTTTCCTGAAGGTTCCTGTAAACAAAATACAAGAGTCTGTTTGGCATTTGCGGAAATAAAAAAAACCACTTTGTTTACGATTTAATGCCAAATAAATTCATCTGCAAATTATGCTCTGCAAATTTAACTACACAGAAGATAGGTATGAAGTCACCACTTGTGCAGCCATATGAAAAACAATTTTATACCATGATTACCTATTCTACTATATATGAAAAGCCTATGACATAAATTTTAGCTTTACACACCAACCGTGGTGAACACGCCATCAATGGGATTTCAATAGTTAAAATTGACACCTACAGTAGAACTACATCCCCGTTGACCTTTGGTGACGTTGACCTGAAAGCAAACTTGTCTAAATTTATCGCACGTCGCCTCGCAAAGAGTGAAATGAAAGCGGCAATTATTTATTATGTTTTTAAATGGGTTTACCCCATAAGACACCAAAAATTAACAAACATGCATTGTCTCATGTTAATAAAGCATGCATAACTCGAAATAGCATGTTATTATGTTACTAAAATGAAAAGGGACCCTTTTCTTTTTCCATTTCGTTTCGCTGATAAACTTGACAGCAGAAGTACCGCCCACCAATGCTCATATGTAAACAAAAACAGATTCAAATGTAAGTACATCTGCTGCTCAGTAAAATCGAGAAAATTTTTAATTTTGCAGATGACAATCTGCTTATTTTCTGGCTTGAGCATAACCCTAGTTCTGAGTCTTTTTTCATTGTAGATTAACCTAATATTCGATTCTATGTTCGACTCACTTCATGATTTTTTAGAAGATTCAATTCAAAAATTTGAATCGAGAAAAAAAAACGCTCTTTGCAGGACCCCAGGTCTTAACAGTTAAATTGCTGAAAACAAACTTTTTAAAAATATTTTCAGGTAACATTAGCCACTTTTACAACATATGTTCTCACGTCACCTGGCCACTACCTAGATGCCCAGAAAGCATTTGTAGCCTTATCTCTGTTCAACATATTGAGATTTCCAATCAATATGTTACCAGTGATAATATCTCTATTAGTTCAGGTATGTAAATTTTTATTTTCAAAAGCAGTATATTAATACAAAATGCTGTTTTTTGCTCATATCGTTTTCAGTCGTATATTTGCACCTGTCTTTGTTGTTTAACTCATAAACTGCTTAGTATTTTCAAAATATTTTTCTTAAAATTCATTGTGGTCAAATAAAATGCCGTTTTTGGTTTTAGTCATATCATTTACAGTCAGATTTTTGCACCTGTCTTTGTCATTTCACTCTTTACTCTTAACCCTTTACCTAACGCAGACAGTATCAAAATTTATTATTTTAAATATCATTTTTTAAATTTTTTCCAAAAATTTTAACAAAACCATATCATGTAACCCCTCTTTGGAACGAGCTCGTTCCAAACAGGGGTCACATGATATGGTTTTGTTGAAACTTTTCAAAAAATAATATTTTTTCAGCTGCTGAATTTGCACATTACGTGGGCGGATACAGGCGATTTGTTGAGTAAAGGGTTAAGAGCATGAAGATATTTCATACCTTTTTGCTTTGACCATTCACATTCTGTGATTTTGCAGTTGTTTCTTGGCAAGTCTTGGCTGCCTATGCATGCAAACAAGACATGCTAAGAAACAACTGCCATGAAACTTTAAATGTAACTGGCATGCTTACCCCAAAACTGCATGTTGAGGCACCTGTTTTGTTGTAGAAAATG
Organism: Pictodentalium vernedei; assembly: GCA_031216915.1. Classification (NCBI taxonomy): domain Eukaryota; kingdom Metazoa; phylum Mollusca; class Scaphopoda; order Dentaliida; family Dentaliidae; genus Pictodentalium; species Pictodentalium vernedei. Next base: position 36,966,296 of record CM062288.1, read on the forward strand.
TGATTAAAGTCGGAACTAGGCCCCCAAGGGTTAACCTGCTGAGTATTTTCAAAATATTTTTCTTGAAACCCTTTATAGTCAAACAGAATGTCGTTTTTTGCTCATACAGTACAGTCGCCATGGGCGGTCACTTTTCCACATGTCCACAGTGGTTGTGGACAACCATGGGCAAATTACCTTTCAACTGCCCACATAAATTTTTGTGGACAGAGATTTTTCTAGACTGTGGGCATGCTACCTACTTGCCCACGGAATTAATAACTAACACGGCAATTCCCGTGGAGCCCACATGATCTAACTTTTTATTACACTATTATAATATTTATGTTACTTAATTTTTCTACACAATAGCAATAAGAAAAAAAATCTGTTAACATCGGAACGAGGTCAAAATATCAGATTAGTTTCTGTTCTCCCCTGTCAGGACAAATTCTCGGGATAATCCAACTGACGAAAATGCAGAAACTAAAAAGCTCGGACGGAATGGTTTCGCATGCCGAAGGCGCGCAGGGACGGTTTGGGGCAAGCCCCTTTTGACCCTCATTGACGGTTCGTTTTTTGTTGAATGTCAATGCGTGGTAGAGGAGGAAAAGGGAAGAGGGGGAGGCTTACCCCCGCATGGGCTTCTTCCGGCTCTTTTTCTTTGGAGGTGGTTGAGATGGTGATGTGGAAGTCGATGATGTTGAGTTTAGTGATTGGATTGCGTCTAATGCCTTTTTGGAGTTTGCCTTGGATTTTCCCTGAACTCGCGGGTTTCGGGAAATTATCCACTAAAAAGTGTGACTTTCATATTGTACTTTTTAGTGAATAATTCCGAAGTAATTTATCGATAGGGCCAGGTTAAAAAAAGGAAATTAATTTGACGATGCATTTTTATTGTACGCTGAACAATCAGAATTAAAAAAGGTTCAAGGCCTGGGTGTACTGTCATGATTAGCTTCTTTCTGCATAAATATATGACATTAAACACAAATAAATAAATAAATGGGCCTGAGTACTCGGCGCTAATTTCACTGGGCTGATGTTCCTTTGTCAAAATATTTCCAGGCCGAAAATTCTAGAAGCTGAATGTTCCCCTTCCCGCCCGAGCTTAGAGTTGTCAACGAGAAAGCAAACGAATTGTTCAACAGTCGATCGAAAATCAGATTCGGTTTAACAGAAAGATCATATCAATACATAATTGCATATCAGCGATATTTGCAGGTGTACTCTTTTATTTTCAACTATTTTTTGCGTTTTGTACACATTTTTTTCAAAGCACTCGTTCGCAATCGACATGGGTTTGTCACTGTATGTCTTGTTTTCACAGTGTGGGTTGTGCTATTCACTTTTCAGATTGAGAAAATGTGACGTAATTTTAACAAGTTATCATTTTTTTCCTTTTTGTAAATACAAAAATGACCATATACCTGTGCTTGCAAATTGAAATGATGAAGAAATAAATTTTTTTAATCAGAGTCATATTCTATCAAGACATGTTAAAAATTACTTCCAGTTACATTTCTGTGGGCAGACGTGTTTCGGATTAATTATGTGGACACTGCCGGCCGGCATTATCATCGTTCAGTAATCTTTTCCACAGAAGACCACAGGCTTTTGCCCACAGAACTACATGCCCACAGAGTCCACAGAAATTGGTATCAAACTGATTTCTGTGGAGAATCAGTGGGCGCCCACTGTGGACATGTGGAAAAGTGACTGCCCACGGCGACTGTACAGTACCATTTACATTCAGATATTTGCACTTGTCTTTATTGTTTAACTCTTAAGCCGCCAAAATAGGTGCAAAATTTTGACTCCACGAATCGATTTGTGCAAAGATTAGCCCAAATCATTAATCTTAGTAGATTCATGTAAAAATTTGATTGGTTGTTCTAATCTGGAACACTAACTTGTTACTTTCTGCATTATGGCTATTTCATGACCACAATGCATGCATAAAGTCAAGTTTATCCAGCCGGTGTACAAGTCGCACCTTTTCCCTAAAAAAATGATCCCCAAATTAATGGTGCATCTTATACAACAGTAGGATAGAATATCCAATTTTGGGGTGAAAAACTCAGGCAGATGAGTTTGTAAATGGTTGGCAACACAGTTAGTTGTATTTTGGGTGATTCACAATTGAATAAATTTTTTTGTACTTGCTACCTCATATTCATCTGAAACCAATATCCTAAATAAAGCATTTTTTTACAAACATGCACAGCATTATTTTATTCCGATTTAAAATTGCAATAAACAGACAGCGGAGACATTGGGGAAAACAATAAGTGCCATGATTAATCACTCAAGTGTTTATTAGCTCACCTGACTCAAAGTCAGGGTGAGTTATAGTGACCACTACCATCCATCGTCCATCATCTGTCCATCATCTGTTGTCTGTAAACATGGTCTTTGCACCTTCTGCTTCAAAACTACTGAACTGATTTCAGTTAGCCCTTTGAGACTTTAATTATCCTGACAGTCAAATGTCACTGGAAATTCAGTTTCTTCAACGTTTTTCAAAATGCGACGTCAAATGTTGGAAAGTACAAATAACAAGATATTTTTCACATTAGTGATTAACTGGTTGAGGCCTAGATTATTTTTGGAGGTCCGAATTTGTTATCCAAAAGTTGTTTTATTACAAATTATTGGCGAGTGCCCAGAATCATTACAGTGGTCAGTATCAAGTTTGTCCAAATCAAGTTCTTTGGTTAATAATTGTGCTCCCTATGGGATCCTGAAATTTATTTTAATGCAATATATTGAATAATCTTAAAAAATCTTTTTTTGATCTACCTTTCAGAATTTACTGATATTGGGTATGCAGCATCCTTACGAGTGTTAGATTCAAGTTTGTTCAAAGCAAGTTTCTCAGTTAATATTTGGTCTCCATATAGGGACACAAATTTTAAATTGGTGCAATATGAGGAATGATCTTTAAAAATCTTCTTCAGATCCACCAGTCGAATCTTTTGATATTTGATATATAGCATCCTTCGGGAGATCAGATTTAAGTTTGTCCAAATGAAATCTGTGGATTATAATTTAGGCTCCCTATTGGATCCTGAATTTTCACTTAGTCCAATATGAGGAATAATCTTTAAACCTCAACTTCTCCAGAACCACCAGTTAGAATCTTTTGATATATACTATACAGAATCCTTACAGGGATCCGATTCAAGTTTTTTTCAAATCAGGTCCATCGGTTAATATTTGGTCTCTCCTTGGAAGCACAAATTTTAACAGTGCAATATGGGGATTAATCTTTAAATATCTTTTTCTTCAGATTCACTGTCAGAATCTTTTGATATATGGTATACAGCATCCTTATGAGGGGACAGATTCAAGTTTGTTCAAATCAAGTCCTTTGAATAATATTTGGGCTCTCTATTGGAGCCAAATTTTTAAATGATGCAATATGATGCATATTTTTTACAAATGTTCTTCTCATGAACCCCTAATCAGAATCTTTTGATACATGGAAAACACCTTTCTTAGGGTAGTCAGATTCAATTTTCGAAAAAATCAAGTCCCTGGGTTAATATTTGGGCACCCTATTGGAGCCTAAATGTCCATTATGAGGAATAATCTTTAAAAATGTTCTCTAGAACCTCTTAGTCAGAATGCTTTGATATATGGTACACAGCACCTTTATTTGGGTCAGATTCAAGTTTGTTTAAATTAACTTTGATTAATATTTGGGCTCAATAGAGAAGCCCAAATTTTTACTTGGTGAATATGGGGAGTATCCTTTAAAAATCTTCTTGAGATCACACATAAAAGAGGGGCAATTCAGCTAAAAATTTGGGGGGTGTGATTTTTACACTAACTGGTATCTTTCCGAAAAAGATTTTAAAAAATAATAATACAACTTGATTTTAACCATTGTGACAACTTTCATTGTTGGTGTTGTTTAGACAATTATTGCCAGGAACTTGCACATGATCGAAAAGAAAGCCACCTACTGGTATTGACAGCTTCAGAAATGAAACAAGTCAGTGTTGTGTTTGACTTTTTATTTTTTAATAAAGAAAGAATACTTACCTCATTGAAAGCCAACACAGTTTATTAAATAAATGTTTAGGCCACACAAAGTAGATCTTCTGTTTCTCGGGCCATTATTTGTAAAATTGCATGCGGGCGAGCATTTTTTTATTTTATTTTTTATTTCTGAAATTATTTCTTTGCCATCAAAGTTCATGTTCTTGGTTCGTGTTTTAGGCCCCATAATCTACAGAATAGCTTGGGTGGTGGTGTATTTCATCCCTTGAGAGCAAGAAGGCTTTGCAATGCTAAAGCATTGCAAAGCCTTCTTGCACTCAAGGGACAAATTTATCAATTTTTTCAACTTGGGTAAAATACCAGACATAAACCATTTAATTTTTAATTCTTTTAAGTTTACATTGGCTATAAAAAGAGAGCATGCGGCAGCCAAAAGGACCATGTGGGAGCACCTGAGAAACAGATTTTTAATTTTTTTAGGCCTTAGGACGATTTCCTAAATGCAATTTCTTATCAACCTACTCACAATTGTTTACAACAGGCTTGCACTACAATGTAAGTCCAACTCAGAAGTGCACTGTCTTATTTTTGGTTCTTTCCCAAGCAAGTTGTGAAAGAAAAGGTGGTGCAAAAGCACCAAGAAAAAATAAGCCGAAAACACACCCAGTAGGGTACACTCTTCTCTGTACCAATCCAGTATCCAGTACCAGTGCACACTGCGCAGACATATAACCAACGTGTCATTCTTTTTTTGTGAAGATGCATTTGATTTTGCTCTCATCAGTGATGCCTATTGACTCACTACTGACGATGTTCCTGTGCTATATAATGGATTCATAAGCAGTTACTTCACCATTCAGACATACAGGGCTGTGTTTTTGTATATTCTCTCGTTTATTCACTGTATTTTTTCATGAATATATTTTTCTCTGTACCAATTTTGTGCACGATTTTCACGTACCGTGTTGTTCAGTCTCTGTTTTATCTATGTTAACCTTTTGGGTACTGTTTATGTTGGAGTTAGGTGTAAGCGGGGGCGAACATTCATTCTGCAGGTGTTTATTCCTGCCTGTTCTTGGTGCTGAAGTAGGACAGCAGGCCCAGACCAGTTATCGATCGAAGTGTCCTGATCAAGTCTATCATTGCTCCCAAATTCAGCATGCAGACTTTCAGTTCCTTCACCTGACTGATGTCGCATGTGTTAGCTTTCCTTCGCACTCAGTCCATAGTGACCACTTCGGCTTATCTGGACGGCATCCTCCAGAAATACTCCAATGCTGCTCTTATGGAGTTTGATGTCCACACTCTGTTGAACCTGCTTTTGTCGCTGGGGTCCAGAGTCAACGAGGTGAAGTCTGATCTGGTTCCTTCTCAGTCGTTTTGTCTTCTGGGGATGGACTTCCCTACTCATCTGAATACAGTAACTGTTCCTTGGTCCAGAGCAGTGACTCTCTCTGCTTTCACCCTGAGTTTGACCCAGTCTGCGACAGCCCAGAATTTTTTCTTCCTTCTTGGTCTATGTGGTTCGGTGACAGATCTTATTCCTTAAGGTTGGCTGCTTGTCAGACCTCTCCAACCCTTTCTGCTAAGTTGTTGGATGCCAAATGCTGATTCTCTGGATCTGGTGCTTCAGTTACCAGCATCTCTCATTCGTCACCTTCTTCCCTGGATGGATGTTCAATGAATTATGCAGAGTTCCATTCATGTTCTGACAGCAGATGCCAGCGATCTCGGAAGGTCTTTCCATTCATGGTGGTTGGGAACAGGATCAGGCAGCTCTTCACATCAACCAGAAGGAGCTTCTTGCTCTGCATTTCCAGCAGTGGATCCCCTCACCTCACGAAAACATCAGGTCCTCCGACAATTTGAAAGTGGTATCTTACATTTGGAACCAGGTTGGCACACACTCGGTTCCCATATACAAATTGGCTCAGGATCTTCTATTGCGCACTTAGGACGTCAACTCCAGTGTGCTTGTTCTCCACATTCCTGGCTGTTTGAATGTTCTAGCCGACTCCCTGTCCCGATGGGGCAGGGTCATTTCTACTCAGTGGATGCTTCACTGAGCAGTGTTCCAATCGCTTTGGAGTCTCTGGGGTCGTCCCCACATCGATCTGTTCCATAACCCATTGGAATCATCAGGTGGACACTTTCATGTCCCCATGTCCTGATCCTCTGGCTTTTGCCATGGATGCTCTGTCACTCGATTGGAATGGACTAGTCAGCTATGCCTTCCTTCCGGTTCCGATTCTCCCTCAGCTTCTAGCAAAGATACGAACCTGCAGTTGTCAGATCATTCTGATCGCTCCCCTGTCAATCAGCTCAGCCCTCTGTTGGCGGCGGATCCAGTATGTCTCCCTCGACATCACAACCTTCTCTGTCAAGGTCACCCGAGGAGGTTTCACGTCAACTCAACATCATTGTGCATTCATGCATATGTTTTGTCCTGTCTCCTAAATAGTGTTTTTTCGAGACGAGCAGTAGAGTGCATGTCTTCTTCAAGGCCGCACTCCACTGGTTTAGCCTATGTCACTAGGTGGAAGGTCTTCTGTCACTGGTGAGCTGATCACTCTGTTGATTATGCCAACCCTTCAATTACACAGTTTGTAGAGTTTTTGGTTTATCTGTTTGATTCTTGAGGTCTCCAACCTGTTACCACAAAGGGGTACAGGTTTCTGCACTAATCAGTACCTCTCCAAGCTCATTCGTCACTTTTCTTTGAATTTTGCACCTCACCCCAACATGAAATCTTTCTTTTGGTGCTGCTTTGCTTTGGGGAGAGGGGAGGGTGGTGCCATTCAAACCATTATCCCAGGTTGATATGCATTTTCTCACATACAAAATGGCTTTTTCCTCAGCCAGGATGGTTGGTGAGTTTCATGCCCTCTCGGTTGATCCGGCTTTTTTCAGGATTTCCGCTAACATTGTTAGTCTTACCACTCATTGCTCCTTTTTAGCCAAGAATCAGATACCAGAAACATCTCCGCCTCCTATCTGTATCAAGGCTCTTCCTTCCTTCAGTTGATGGTAGTCACCCTTTGCTCTGTCCTGTTTGTGCCATTCACATTTATCTTAACAGGACACAGTTCATTAGAAAAGGAAGGAAGCGATTCTTTCTGTCCCTGATTCCTGGTCAACAGAAGATCTCTCCTCAATTCATCTAGAAAATGTATTTGTCTTGTTATTACTGCGCCTTACGCTCGTTGGCGAGGGACGATTGTATTACCAAACGTATTTCTGCCCATGAGGTGCATGTATTGTCTACCTCAAGGGCTTATGCTAACTCTGTCAGGTTGTCGGGTGTTATGCAGGCAGCCTACTGGAGAAATGCTTCTACTTTCTCCTCCTTTTATCTGTGTCAGTTGCAGGAGCAGTCTGAGTACCTTTTTTTCTCTAGGACCACTTTCTTCTATTCAGACTTTGTCAACCCTCACCAATAACCTTTTCTTTCAGGACAAGTTCAGTCCTTGTGTATTGTTACCGTTCTTTCTGTTTATGTATCACACATGGCCACATGGTCATATGCCTCATCTTACATTGTTCTTTATTGATGTTTGTGATGCAATGGCACTATAGGCCTTAGGAACTCCTCTCATGTCCACAGTTCCAGTGCAGTCGGGTTATGTTGGGGTTGATTATGTGATTCCTGCCTACTATTGTCTATTCAGCCTGTAGTAAACAAATGTGAGTAGGTTGATAAGAAATTTAAATTTTATAGTAAATTTCCTTTCCTATTATACCTACCACAATTGTTTACCTGGATGCCCTTCCTCCCTCTTATTTGCGTAAGAATCCTTTCTTCCGGCTGATCACATAACTCCAGTGTTGGCAGATTCAAATAGAATGATACATCTGCTCCCTGGTACTGGAAGCTGTGGATTGGTACAGAGAACAGTGTCCCCTACTGGGTGTGTGCCAATTGCACTCGGCCCAGTTTTTGGCTTATTTTTTCTTGGTGCTTTTGCACCACCTTTTCTTTCCCAACTTGTTTGGGAAAGAACCAAAAATAGAGAGTATACTTCTGAGTTAGGGACCTACACTCTAGTTCAAGTCTATTGTACTATTGTAAACAATTGTGTTAGGTATAATAAAAAAGGATGTTTACTATGAAATTTAAATTTCCAAACTATTTCAGTGTTTACAATCATTTTGAAAATCAATTTACAAATATATTAGCAAGGAGATGTTCTGTCATGTTGCTTTGCGGTATGATTCCCAGAATTCACGTGAACTCTGTTTCATGAGAATCCACATATATTCACCCAAATTTGGCAAAATTTTGACTTTGGAGTATTTTCAAGATCTTTTTCATTAAATCTAGTCATGGCTGCTATGAAGCATTCCAGACTAGATTTGATAAAAAAATCATCTAAATTTAACCCCAGAAATCATGAGTCAAAAAAGTCCATTCGATTTAGAGGGGGACCAGGGACCAGCCTAGAGGGTAATTTGAGGGAGAAGTCACTTCTCCCTCCACTGACTTAAGGGAGAAGTCAGATGAAACGGAGAAGTGAGAAGAAAATGTAGAGCGATGATTCTGCATTCGCATGATCTACCGGTATATTATATTTTCATCTCTCACAAAATTTTATTTAGAAAGCCTCAACAGTTATTTTCCGTCGTATTTTATTTATTTTACAAAAACGGTCATCACTTTGTGATCGTAAGTTTCACTTGGGCCCGAATTTCGCAACAAACATACCGATGTTGTGGAACGGTTCAGATTTATGTTTTGATCTGTATCCAAATCCATCAAAACACAACTCCATGCAGCAACCTCGAAAACCTCAGGTAAAAATAGATTATGCTATCCGTTATGTCATTGGTAAACAAACATGTTGGCTGCTGGCGTAAAATGACAACAACGGTGAACTTTTGAGTGAAATCAGGGGAAAATGAAGACCCGCTGATAAGGTAGTAATGTGAAAATTCGCTCCTTCACCTATTCTTTAATTTGAGTGGTTGTTTATAATTGAATAACAAACAGAACAGGAGATACGCGATATAGTCTTTCGCCAAGTATGTTTCGGAAAAGACAGTAATTTCAAGGTAGGTCAGTTGGGAATTTACAAATTACAGGGCAACACGATTTCGCTTTTTAGTGAAGTCAGAGCGAAGTTATGTAATCCAAGACGACTTTTTCGCCCCAGTCGCCTGGTCGGCTGGTCTCTGAGGGGGACAATTTGATAAAATGTGCTCAAATACAGTGGATCCCACTTAATTGGATATCTCTTATCTGAATAACCCTGTTAACCCTTTACCCAACACTGACGATATCAAAATTTCTTATTTTAAATATCATTTTTTCAAAGTTTTCAAATATTTCAACAAAACCATATCATGTGATCCCTCGTTGGAACGAGCTCAACGAGCTCGTTCCAATGAGAGGTCACATGATATGGTTTTGTTGAAATTTTTTGAAAAATAAATTTAAATAATATTTTTTCAATTGCTGAATTTTCATATTACTCGGGCAGATGTGGGCGATTCATTGGGTAAAGGGTTAATTGAATATAATTTCCCAACACAAAACCATTTGCCATACATCCTTTACAAATTTGACCTGTCAATTGGATATAGATTATAGAGTAAACTCCAGTTATTAAATTGAATAAAAAATCTTGTAGTGTGTCGAGAAATTACCCTGACTCTCCCCAGTTTTTCTTTGTTTATATCTTTGGTTATAGACCTATTTGGCCTCAGTACATCCAATACAGGCATTTAATCTATTATATCTTGTTTGACAGAGCTCTGTCAAACAAGATATAATAGAAAAAATGCTAACTTTATCTCTAGAATACAGGAAAGTGACACAATCCCTGTTAATTGAATACTCCTGTTGACTGAATAATTTTCATTGATAAAGTTGGGAGCGCAGTGGCTCAGTAGGTAGAGGTGCAGGCTGCAAGCCAAGAAGTCCTCGGTTCGAATCCCACCTGCGGCAACCGCGTTGTGTCCTTGGGCAAGACACTTCATCTCCATTGCCTGCGTGGGGGCATGGTGGCGTTGTGTACTAAGGCGTACTGCACGTCGATGGTGCACTTGTTTTCAACCAATGCTAACCCTGCTTGTGTAGAGTTAGTATGTTGGGGAGCTGACAGGTGCTTGCCGTTGCTCGGTGGTTCTCTCTGGGTACTCCGGCTTCCTCCACCCGTAAAACTGTTACGGTCATGATTAGCCATTGTGCATAAATCTGTGACCTTAAACACCAATAAATAAATAAATATATTGATAAAGTGGCTTTTTCATTAACAGGGTTCCACTGTAATACTTTTTTCACTTTCAAGAGATTTTGTGTTCAGGGCAGAAATATCCATCAGCAAAATGCAAGGAGTTAAATATTTCAATTGTCCTTAGACAAAGTAGGTGTGGTGGGGATGGAAGGGGGGGTGGGAGGTCGGTTTGCTATTTTTCAACTTCGCTGTGCATTGTGGGACACCTTTCAATCAACTGACTTTTTGAATATTTTAATAACTTTGAATATCTAGATTTAATAATATTTTAACTATTTTGGACCTTTTTCACATTTTTGTTTTGGACCAAAAAGATTTCAACACCTCAAAATAAAATTAATTTTGATGAGTTTTATACCATGATTACCTATTCTACTATATATGAAAAGCATATGACATAAATTTTAGCTTTACACACCAACCGTGGTGAACACGCCAGCAATGGGATTTCAGTAGTTTAAATTTACACCTACAGAGCAACTACATTTAAGTTGACCTTTGGTGACCTCGTCCTGAATGCAAACTTGTCTAAATTTATCGCTCGTCGACTTGTTTAAAGTCGTTTTAAATGAGTTTTCTTCAGAAGATACCAAAAATTAACAAACATGCATTGTTTCATGTTAATAAAGCATCCATAACTCAAAATAGTATGTTATTAAAATGAAAAAGGCCCCGTGATTTGTGCGTTTCTTTTTCCATTTCATTTCGGCGTTAAAAAATTGAAAGCGGAAGTACTGCCCACCGGTGTTCATGTAAACAAAAACAGATTCGCATGTATGCAAGTCTGCTGCTCAGTAAAATGGAGAAAAAATAATAGCGACTCTTAATAATCTGACGATCATGGTATAAATAAAATGTACCCAAAGTAGCTTGGTGTACGAAATGTTCACCACTCGTGGTGAATTGCTGTTAAAGTAAAACCTGTCTTGAGAGACCACTGTCTTGAGAGGCCACCTGTCTTGAGAGACCACATCTGCCAGGCACTGATTGGTTTTACTCTATAATAGACCTGCTATGGGAGACCACCTGTCTTGAGAGACCACCTGTCTTGAGAGACCACTGTTACCTGGTACCAACTTGTATTTTTATGCCATAATAGACCTGTCTTGAGAGACCGCCCCTTTGAAGACTGAAACCATGATAAAAACTTTTTACCTGGTGCAGAATTGGAAAATCCATTGTGGTTATACTAACATAATTAAAAGTATTAAAAGCTCTTCATTGGGTTTCAATTGCTAACTCATTAAAGATTGAGATGTTTTTATAAGACCCCTGTGAAAAGATTATGATTATTTCTGAATAAACAATTTCATACATACCTGAAATGTGACAGATAGGAATAAAAATAAATTTATTTTTAAAATCTTTTTGTAACAAATTGAAATGGACTGTTATAAAAATTATAAAAATAAATTAGTGTTGAAAATCTTCAATGAAAATTGAATTATGATTTTTAGCTCAACTTTGGCAAAGCCAAAATTGAGCTTATGCCATGGCCAGTCGTCCATATGTCCATCTGTCCGTCAACAATTCAATACGGCTTAGGCTAGAGGCCGTATTTAAGAACCGATCTTTATGAAACTTCTTGGGTACCTTTGTTATGACCGTGGGACGAGAATGAGTGTTTTGGGGTCTGATCAGAAATTCAAGTTAGCCGCTGGCGGCCATTTTGTACAGACTTAGGTGAAATCAGATTTTTGTGCAAAACTTCCATATGAAAGCACTGATTTGAATAATTTTTTGTATGAATGTTTAGTACCATGGGATTCATCACATATAATACGGGTTTTTTCTCGTACATAAATTATGCAAATTAGACTAACTTTGATGTATTTAGTGTTACTTTCAGCACTGTAAGTGCAAATGCCAATACGGCTCAGGCTAGAGGCCGTATTTATGAACTGATCTTTACGAAACTTCTTGGTTACCTTTGGTATCACCGTGGGACAAGAACGAGTGTTTTTGGGTCCGGTCTGAAATTCAGGATGGCCGATGGCAGCCATTTTGTACAAAATTAGGTGCAATCAGATTTTTGCACAGAACTTCCATATGAAAGTGGTGATTTGAAAATTTTTTTGTATGAATGCTTAGTACCATGGGATACATCACATATAATACGGGTTTTTTTCTTGTGCAGAAATTATGCAAATTAGATGAACTTTGAATTTTTCAGTGCTACTTACACACAGTAAGTACACATGTCAATACGGCTCGGGCTAGAGGCTATATTTATCAACCGATCTTCACGAAACTTCTTGGGTACCTCTGTTATCACCTTGGGACGAGAACGAGTGTTTCTGAGTGCGGTCCAAAATTCAAGATGGCTGCCAGTGGCCATTTTGTACCGAAATTAGGTCTAATCAGTTTTTTGTACACAACTTCTATACGGCTCAGGCTACAGGCCGTATTTATGAACCAACCTTTATGAAACTTCTTGGGTACCTTTGTTATCACTGTGGGATGAGAACGAGTGTTTTTGGGTGTGGTCCAAATTTCAAGATGGCCACCACCAGCCATTTTGTACCAAAATTAGTGCAATCAGTCTTTTGTACAGAACTTCTGTATGAAAGTTCTGATTTGAATAAATTTTTGTATGAATGTTTAGTAAAATGGAATACATCACATACAGTACGGGTTTTTTTCTCGTGCAAAAATTATGAAAATTAGATGAATTTTGATTTATTTAGTGCTACTTATACACTGTAAGTGCACATGTCAATACGGCTCGGGCTAGAGGCTGTATTTATCAATCGATCTTCACGAAACTTCTTGGGTACCTTTGTTATCACCTTGGGACGAGAACGAGTGTTTCTGAGTGCGGTCCAAAATTCAAGATGGCTGCCAGTGGCCATTTTGTACCGAAATTAGGTCCAATCAGTTTTTTGTCACAACTTCTATACAGCTCGTATTTTTGAACTGATCTTCACGAAACTTCTTGGGTACCTTTGTTTTCACCTTGGGACAGGAATGAGTGTGTTTTGGGGTGCCTTTGTTATCACTGTGCTATGAGAACAAATATTTTGGGGTTCATTCAGACCCACTCTGGGACTCAAAGATTTCTTTTCTAGTTTAGCATCTGACTGTCACCCACCTTTACAATACTTTACTTATACATTCGTTACAGGCTACGGTCAATATTTAAGTACAGACCGTTACAATACTTCATATGTACCTTTGTTATCAGGTCATTACCTAGATGTTTGTCATTGCTGTGCCACATACTATACATGTATATGTCTTGACAAGTTGAGCTACAGTTTCATTGACACTTTCATTATAACAGTCCATTTCAATTTGCTACAAAAACTTCCTCACAAGAACAACTACAAAGTAATTACAAAAATCCATTCTTTTCCATTTCTGAATTTTGTGGTTGGTTTTCACTGACTTGAGAAAAGCTGAAACCTGTTATGAGAGACCACCAGTCTTGAGAGGCCACTTTTGTGTGGCCCAAAGGGCGGTTTCTCAAGACAGGTTCTACTGTATACCCAAAGTAGCTTGGTGTACGAAATGTTCACCACTCATGGTGAATTGCTGTTAACACCACTTCACCACTCATGGTGAACATTTGGCACACCAAGCTACTATGGGTATATTCTATATTTATCCTATAGAATAATGAGGTATTATTCAATTTTAAACCATTTTTTTTAGCTCCGCTGACAAAGTCAGCAGAGCTTTTCTTATACTGATTCGTCTGTCGTCTGTCGTATGTCCGTCCGTCCGTCTGTCGTCAACATTTTATTTGTCCGAGCCATAATTTCTAAACCACTGAATATTTTTCCACCAAACTTCATAACAATATGTATTATCAATAGACGGTGTGTCATCAATTATTCTGCAGTCTGTAAATCCACAGGGTCAAGGTCACAGGTCACAGGATCAAGAAAATCTTAAGATATTTTTGATATTTGTTTGTCCAAGCCATAATTTCTGAACCTCTGAATATTTTTCGGCTAAAGTTTGTAACAATATTAGTATTAGAAAACATGCCCATGTGATCAGTGGCCCTCAGCGGAGCTCTCTAGGCGTGACAGGCCTCGTTTTATTTTAGGTTCAACATGTACAGTAGAATCCTCTTAATTGAATATCCATTTTGCCAGTGAAAATTATTCATTTAACAGGAGTATACAATTAACAGAGATTTGGTAGTTTTCTGTGTTCTGGAGATAAACTGAGCATTTATTCTATTATATCTTGTTTGACAGAGCTCATAGAGCTTTGTCAAACAAGATATAATAGAATAATATAGGATGTACTGAGGCCAAAAAGGTTGATAAATAAGGAGCATTTAGTGCGTGTCACAGTAATTTTTTCGACATATTACAAAGATTTATATACAATTAACAGGAGTTTACTCTACAACCCATATGCAATTAACAGATAAAATTTGTGCTGAAGGTATGATAAATGGTTTTGTGTTAGAAAATTATATTCAATTAACAGGGATATACTATTAAGAGATATCCAATTAAGTGGCTTCCACTGCACTGCCAGTGTATTTATTGTGGAGGTGCTTTGCAAGCAATGCTAACTGATGGAGACTAATTAAAATGGCTCACCACAAGCTGTCACCATGAGCATTTTTATGTGTCGGTTGAAATTTGTTTTGTGGAGTGGGGTTAGGAACATTTATTTCATAAAATGGATGTGCCCTGTATGCAGGGTTCCCACAAGTCTTGAAAAGCCTGGAAAAGCCTGGAATTTCAAAAATGAAATTCAAGGCCTTGAAAAGCCTTGATTTGGCTCCCTGGGCCTGGAAAAGCCTTGAAAAATTGCGCGCCGAGTTGAGATGAATGAAATACGTTCGGGACGGTTTGAGTGGTTCAACTACGATAAGCCTGGAAAAACCTTGAATTTAGCTTTCTTAATATTAGCCTTGAAACTCCTTGAATTTGGGGTGTATATAGCCTGGAAAAGCCTGGAATTTCATGTCAGGTCAGGTGCAGGAACCCTGGTATGGAGAGAGACATTAACCCTTTGCAGGCTAAAGATCCCTCTGTAGTATTGAGAAGAAGAGCAAGGCCACTATGAAGGTCATCCCCCACACCTGTACCATTGGGCCAAGGAGAGGCGTTTAATATAAGTTGTATAGCCTGCTCATAAATTCTTGTAAAATAAGATTAAAACAAAGACATATGAACAAATTGTGGCAAAACAGGAAGAATTTTGCAGTCCACCAATTACAGGTTTCTAAACTGCTTTTCTCTCATTATTTTAGGCACATGTGTCTATTGGCAGAATAAACAAATTTTTGAACAACAAGGATTTAGATCCAGACAATGTACAGAAGAATATTAGAACAGGTATATACATTTCAGACATTTTCAGATTCTTTATCATATACGATTCAAAAAAGTAGGGGATATTTGATAAAAGTGAGATATATGAAGAAATATATTTATATTTTCATCAAAAAGACAGTCGAGGCATTGCACCAGGGACCAGCCGTGAGGGTGACTAGGGCGATTATGTCGCCCTTCTAAGCCCAAAGTCACCTAGAAAAATAGTTGGGGCGATTACAAGTCGCCATCTAAAAATTGGCCAAAATGAGGAAAGGCTGAACTGAGTGATCCGAGGTTTACATAAAAAAGATTATTTTCAAGAATCGAATGTGCTTCAGTGTGATAAATGAGCATTTTCATTCGTCAAATAAACAACCATTTATTTGAAATCACACGACAATCAATTGTTCATTGTCACTTTTGGCAGATTTTTTATTTCTATTTTGTTCCGTTTCAGTCAGAGCTTCAAGTGTCGAAACAAAAATAGATGACTTACGCGACTCATCAAAATAACCCAGTTTGAAAGTAGGCTTATGTTTCCGTAGTCTATTCCGGATTACATGGAATAGTGTGACATGCACAGTGAAGATACAGAATAGCAATCACAAGGAAACAGCAAATTGCACTTCAAATGTAAACCAGAATGGAATTTGAGGAAGTGGCGCTCGCAATTTTTGTTAATGATTTTGTCAATGACAACATGATGCTGTTTTTTCTCAGTGCAGCATCTGTACAAAAATGCACAGCTCTCGGTAGGTCAATATGACCAGATTAAAAAGAAAACAAAAAATTTGCAAAGAAATGCTGGACAGAGCATTTGAGTTTTCTTATTATTTCGACTCCCATTTGTTCAGGGGTGTAGCCAGGATTCTATAATTGAGGGGGGGGGGGAGGCTAGCCATTTGTTTGTGGGGGCTGGGGCATACCATGATATTTGTAATGTTATGGGGTTTCGGGGGCCCTTGCCTAGTCCATGCTAGCACCCTCCCGTCGTTACCCCTCCTCCCACTTCCCTTCATGGAAGTGGGAGGATGGGGTAACGACCGGAGGTCCTAGTTAGGACAAGGATGTGGGTGGAGGCGGGTGACAACCAAAGAGTCCTAGTTTGGACAAGGCCTCCCCCGAGAAAATTTTGTGTTCCAAGATCAAATATGGGACAATTGTAGCATGTGTAGCCCTATACTGAAGAGCATTTTGGGGCTCTTAAGTTGTTTGAAACTTGCATTGGATCAATGTTTGCACCCCCTCCCCTGGCTGTGCCACTGCATTTGTTATGCCGTGGTCTGAAGCTGATTCTTTGCCGAGGAATTAATGCCTCCAACCCTGTCATGTTTGATTGATTTTGAAACGAATATTTTGGGGTTTTTGTTCTTTTTTTCTTTATTCCACTGCCGACTGAGATGGATGTTCGACACATGAGCAGTTGGGTACACGGGCGTATCCAGGCCCAGGATTATCAGATTCTATAATTGAGGGTAGGGGGTTATTGGGGGGCAGGGGTGGTGGAGCCAGGAGCACAGGAGGCAAGTGCCCCCTCTTTTTTCACCAATTATGGGTACCCAAACAGGACATATTCTGACATAACCTACGCAACACCTATGGCCACATTGACTGTGAAGGATGATAATAGTTTGAACAAAATTAGAAACATAATACTGTCGGCATCGTTGTCCATTTTATATATGGAGATATTGCACGTCGCAAGTTCGCAACCAGTAAATCCAATATTAAATCCAATAAGCACAGACTATAGTAATAGTACAACTAGTCCAAACTTGGACCCAAATTCCGTAATACAATTTTTGGGTTTGGTAAACTAGTCCAAATTTGGACCCAAATTCCGTAATATTACTTTTTGGGTTTCGTACGTCCTACGGACGTACCAAACCCAAAAATTATTTATATTGCGAACTTTGGATACAAGTTTGGTCTATGATATTTAACATGCACATGTGTTCCCTTTCCGGAGTTGCATTTAATTTAGTTCCGTATTCATGACATACGCGATAACAAAACGTTGTAGTGTGACACAGCCTTCCCAGAACACAAAGTTGCGGTTAAGTTGTGTGCCAGGGTACATGTAACACTAATGCTTACCTAAATTTTATGGACATTTTTGTAATTGATTGTAATACAATTGTCACTGTTGATGTTGAAAACTTAACTGGTGAGATATTTTTGGTTATAAAAATTTGTTGACGTGTCTTTGCCTTGTTAGAATTTAAGGGAGAGTGCCTACAGGCACCCCCATGAATTGTAAGAAGGCAAATTCCAACAAAGTAATTTCATTTTGTAGCTAATGTCAGAGACTGCGGAATTGGAGGGGGTGGGGGTTCAGAACCCCCCACCTTTTTGCCGGGCCATGTTTTTTTTGTATGCATATATTTTAACATAACCAATGACTGGTGAAACAAGAGGCGGATCTAAAGCCTCCCTCATATTTTTGCCAACTATGTTTCTCTCGTACTGGTTCAGTTTCCTTGGATTTCGGATTATTTTTGCAGTAAGTGGCAGCAAATGCTAAAATGTATGCAGTCTGTTAAAAAATCGGTTAACTGAAATGGGTCGTAATCTTACAGACATGCAAGTACCAAATCCATCCAAGACAAGATAATCCACAGACAGTATAATTGCTGTTGACGTCTGGTAAAGCACACAGGTGAGATCTATTTAACAGGTTTTGTCGTTACTACCAAAGCTGATAAATAGATCTCACCTGTGTGATTTACTGTTTTTTAATGACCCTCAAAGTGTGAAACCTTTCAAATACATCTCCTGAAAAATCTCAAAATATCCACTCAATTTCATGGAAATGGGGGTTTTGGGACCCTGGAATTTAAAATTTTCGTTTGACGGGCGAACCATGGTCGGCCTGTCATACTGCCGACCAGAGACCAGGCGACTGGGGCGAAAAAGTCGCCTTGGATTGCATAACTTCGCTCTGACTTCACTAAAAAGCGAAATCTTGTCGCCCTGTAATTTGTAAATTCCAATTGACCTACCTTGAAATTAGGTGAAGTCACGTAGAATTTACAAAGTAATTTCCATCTGAAAAGAGTATTATTGCTAGGTTTAACTGTTATTGTGAATAATTTTCATAGTAACTAAAATTAAAATCAGCATCTAAAAACAATGCCTGATTACTAATGCAATCATGAACCGTCTTGGCCTGCATTGAAATTAGGTGACAAGTCGTCAAGTTAAGACAAGATTTTCTATTTAAGTAATAAGTATTTTTCACAACTCAGAATTTTTTTTCTGGGGAGCAGTTTTTCATAAAACAATACTTTTTTGTAAAAGCTGAAGTTTTAATTCCAATCTGGATTTTATTTTTATGCAATTTATTTTTATGCAAGACATTTTGAAAACCAATACAGAAAACTGACCTACTTTTTACTCACTCTGGACTAAGAAATTGACACACTTAAATTGTTTAATTCAAGGCTAATCTGTCTCATCTAAAAATTAAATGCCCATTTGAATTTGAATTGTAAACTTTTCTTTTTATAAATAAATTAATATAGAGAGGCATGTTTTTTCTCGTAAACAATTCTTTGTACAAATAAATGAACACATAGAGATGTGTTATTGCCCAATTGTAGTGATTTATTTTTGTGAGAGATGAAAATATAATATACCAGTAGATCATGCGAATGCAGAATCATCGCTCTACATTTTCTTCTCACTTCTCCCAGTTTCATCTGACTTCTCCCTAAAGACTGAGGAGGGAGAAGTGACTTCTCCCTCAAAGTATCCCCTAGGCTGGTCCCTGCTGTCGACCATCCATAGTCCGACTCAACCCCCCCCCCCCCCCCCCCCCACACACACACACACACACACACACACACACACTTTGAAAATTGTTCCGCTGCCCCTGAAGGTGAAGCACATCCAAAGAATATTGCAGCACTTGAACTTCAGAATAACTTAGCCCGAATATGGGCTCCCACTCCAACACCGAACCAGTTGAAAAATAAAATTCATTTATTCAATTTGGGGGTGGGTCAAAGGGCCTGATGTTTAATTGACTTTATAGTTCTTTCTCATTATTTTCATCAATTATTTGTGGGTATATTGTGTTTAAAAATATTTTGTTGAATTCCATGTAACTGACATATTTGTTATTGTCTTGAATCCTCACACTTTTTTGAGAATACAACGAACAGGGAAATATTTTCCACTATTTGTTGATAATTGCTCGTGTCAGGAATAAAAGGTAAACCATCTAAACCTGCTCGCGAGGTGGTTTACTCAGAATGATTCGGAATGATATTCCAGAATGACGGTTTGCAAAGAAAACAACAAGATTGACTAGATGGTGCCATTTGTGTGCGAAGCACACTATAGTATATCCCCGCATTTGCACTTTCCTTTTTGGTTAGTGCAGGATACAGACTTGGATAAAAAGGCTTCACGCATGTGTGTGATTTTAAATGATAAAACAGTATTTAATTTCCTTCTGAAGACTCACATGTGAAACTACTTCAATATTTAAAACAAGATACTTCACCCAACATGATGTATAAAGAGTAGTGTTCTGATCACATCATTGTCACATGATTGTAAAACCACTTGGACCCAAATCAAAATTCCAAAACCTTCATGCACATCTACAGATGCTATCTGAACATGTTAACATGGTTTAAACGTTTCGAATTCAATACCCTAAGAGCCTTTGAGCGGACAAAGATTTTCTGAGGGTAAAAGTGGTTCCACTGGAACCACTTGGACCCAAATGAAAATTCCAAAACCTTCATGCACATCTACAGATGCTATCTGAACATGTTAACATGGTTTAAACATTTCAAATTCAATACCCTAAGAGCCTTTGAGCGGACAAAGATTTTGTGAGGATAAAAGTGGTTCCACTGGAACCACTTGGACCCAAATCAAAATTCCGAAACCTTCATGCACATCTACAGATGCTATTTGAACATGTTAACATGGTTTAAACGTTTCGAATTCAATACCCTAAGAACCTTTGAGCGGACAAAGATTTTCTAAGGATAAAAGTGGTTCCACTGGAACCACCTGGAACAAAATCAAAATTCCGAAACCATCATGCACATCTACAGATGCTATCTGAACATGTTAACATGGTTTAAATGTTTCGAATTCAATACCCTAAGAGCCTTTGAGCGGACAAAGATTTTCTGAGGGTAAAAGTGGTTCCACTGGAACCACTTGGACCCAAATCAAAATTGTGAAACCCTCATGCACATCTACAGATGCTATCTGAACATGTTAACATGGTTTAAACGTTTCGAATTTAATACCCTAAGAGTCTTTGAGTGGACAAAGATTTTCTAAGGATAAAAGTGGTTCCACTGGAACCACTTGGACCCAAATCAAAATTCCGAAACCTTCATGCACATCTACAGATGCTATCTGAACATGTTAACATGGTTTAAACGTTTCGAATTCAATACCCTAAGAACCTTTGAGCGGACAAAGATTTTCTAAGGATAAAAGTGGTTCCACTGGAACCACCTGGAACCAAATCAAAATTCCGAAACCTTCATGCACATCTACAGATGCTCTCTGAACATGTTAACATGGTTTAAACGTTTCGAATTCAATACCCTAAGAGCCTTTGAGCGGACAAAGACTTTAAGGATAAAAGTGGTTCCACTGGAACCACTTGGACCCAAATCAAAATTCCAAAACCTTCATGCAGATCTACAGATGCTATCTGAACATGTTAACATGGTTTAAACGTTTCAAATTCAATACCCTACGAGCCTTTGTGTGGACAAAGATTTTCTAAGGATAAAAGTGGTTCCACTGGAACCACCTGGAACCAAATAAAAATTCCGAAACCTTCATGCACATCTACAGATGCTATCTGAACATGTTAACATGGTTTAAACATTTCGAATTCAATACCCTAAGAGCCTTTGAGCGGACAAAGATTTTCTGAGGGTAAAAGTGGTTCCACTGGAACCACTTGGACCCAAATGAAAATTCCAAAACCTTCATGCACATCTACAGATGCTATCTGAACATGTTAACATGGTTTAAACGTTTCGAATTCAATACCCTAAGAACCTTTAAGCGGACAAAGATTTTCTAAGGATAAAAGTGGTTCCACTGGAACCACCTGGAACAACATCAAAATTCCGAAACCTTCATGCACATCTACAGATGCTATCTGAACATGTTAACATGGTTTAAATGTTTCGAATTCAATACCCTAAGAGCCTTTGAGCGGACAAAGATTTTCTGAGGGTAAAAGTGGTTCCACTGGAACCACTTGGACCCAAATCAAAATTCCGAAACCTTCATGCACATCTACAGATGCTATCTGAACATGTTAACATGGTTTAAAAGTTTCGAATTCAATACCATAAGAGCCTTTGAGCGGACAAAGATTTTCTAAGGATAAAAGTGGTTCCACTGGAACCACTTGGACCCAAATCAAAATTACGAAACCTTCATGCACATCTACAGATGCTATCTGAACATGTTAACATGGTTTAAACGTATTGAATTCAATACCCTAAGAACCTTTGAGCGGACAAAGATTTTCTAAGGATAAAAATGGTTCCACTGGAACCACTTGGAACCAAATCAAAATCCCGTAACCTTCATGCACATGTACTGGTGATACCTGAACACATTAGCATAGTTTAAACATTAATGCAAGTGAATGTAACACCGGACGGACGTACGGACGGACGTACGTACGTACGTACGGACGGAGATAACGACAATATCCCCGACGAAAGCGGGGATAATAATCCGAGTTGTCCTGACATGCCTGGAATAAACCATGTATTCTGCAATGGACTACAAAAACATGAGCTAGGTTGCCTCGCTTAGCTATAGAATACCGAAATTGTATACACAAAATATGTATTTTCTTATACTGTATTTTTATTTCGTTTTGCTGACGACTGTTAACTGTTGGACCATCCATTCCCAGAAAAACATGAATGGAATTGAAACACGTGAAAAAAAGCTTTAGTGATGACAAGAAAAGCTTTGTACAGGGCACAAGTGTGCATGTGAAGGATCTTGAAAAAGAGGTCCTCCTAAACACCGGTATAACACGATATGATGCGGAATGACACCAAAATGCCATAAAAATGATGCGGAATGACATTTATTTTACAAAATACTCGACCCCAGAATGTATTTTGTTTATTAACTAACAAAGTACCTTCCAAGCAACCTTCTTACATCTGGTCCTGTTCACACTTTCAGACTTAGGAAATCATTAGCTTAGTAGACTTTGGTGAAAGGCAACCACAGGAGGGTGCTGGGGGATTGGCACGAAGAAGAGGGGAGGGGTCATGAAGGAGAGGGTAGCAGTGGGCGATTTTCAGTCAATAATTACTTTGAGATTTTTTAACCTGGCATAGATGCATCATAGACAACTGGACCTGGATTAATTGGGTGTTAATGGAGGACCACAAGCTGAAAATATGAAGGTGGGGGGGGGGGGGGGGCAGGGGGTGGTACATAAATATTCTTAATTTTCCCCACTTGCCTATGAAGTCTCCCTACTTGACTCTGCAATCTCCCTATTTTTTCTGGAGGGAGACATGAAGTCTCCCTAAAATTCCCCCCTTGGCTGGTCCCTGCATTGCACTATGACATCTGGTGAATGATTTCAGCTATAGTTGGGTGTCTGACAGGCACACATTCCACGCACTGAACTGTAGAAGACATGGATGGTAAGTCAGAGAATTTACCACATTCAGTCCAAGACCTCAATACCTTGTAAATCCTCCTCGGTTCGCTAAACAAGCGCAGATCCAACGTGGCATACTTCTCACCAAACGTCCTATATCAGCTTGACTGGTGTTATTCCATTCTTCCTGCAGTGCAGCGGCCAATTCCATGAACATTGGTAGGTGGCTGATGGCATTGTCGTAGGCACCTGCCAAGCATATCCCAGACAGCATTGTCATCTTGGAAATGAATCGACAGCTGTGATGTCATGCAAATGGCACCACATGAGCTGCTAACATGTTGTCACGGTAGTACTGCCCTGTGACACGCCCTTGGATGTAATGCTGTTCTGCTTGTCATGGTATTGCCACCTCACACCATAACTGATCCACCACCAAAACGATCGTGATGCCTAATGGTTACGCCATGGTATTGTTCGTTCCGCCACCTCCACACTCTGTTTTGCCTGTCCTGGAAGTCGAGAGTAAACCTTGTTTCATCGGAAAACATGACGTTGCTCCCAGTTCTGTCGTGCTCCACACCAATTACGCCTTGCTGAGATGTGATGTTCAGTCAAATGTGGAATTATTTGAAGTATTCAAGCATACAAATTCCAGCAATCTCTCTACAATCTCTTCATCACATTCCTCCTACAGTTCAAGGTATTTTGACAAAAAAAATTTGTACACGTTATTAGTACGATGGGTAGAGATGAATGAAGAAATCAGGTCCCAGTAAACTAATTTCTATTATCTTTCCCTTCACTGAAAACATGAAGAAAAACATCCTAGTTATTGAGTTTAGGTATTTATAACATGCTCCGCTAAGGAGTTCAACTAGTTAATGTAAGGCCACACAAAATAAATTAATTGATTCTCAGGCTATTTTATTTTCCAGTTAGCAAGGAGGGAGATTAATTTTTATGTTTTATACAACCGTTTGGTAAACAGGCATATTATGTAATCAGTCTGTCTCTCCATCTGTCCATTAATATTTTTGGTTTCTGACCAATAACTCCAGTTTGGATTATTTGAACTCAACCAAAGTTTGTATGTGTATTACCCAGCTAGTAATACAGGCCAAGTTTGAATATGGGTTCCACCCAATTATTTATACATCAGTTAAGAGTCTTATGACCCTTTTTTTACTTAGAATTTGACCGTCTATTAACATTTTTTTGTTTCCGACCAATGACTCCTGTTTGGATCATTTGATCTCAACCAAAGTTGATACAATTCAAAATAGCTAACGGGCAAGCCAGAAAATAAGCAGACTGTCATCTGCAAAATGAGGTCCTCAGAGTGTGAATTTGGTGATGCTACCCTGCAGAGCAGGGTAGCATCACTAAATTCACCCTCTATGAACCTCAATCTGAATCAAGGTCTTAACCCTGAACAGAAAGAGTTACCCAGAGGATACATTGGCAAACTGTATGGGATAGCATCGGCACATTTACCCTCTGGGGACCTCATTTTGCAAATGACAGGTTGCTTATTTTATGGCTTGCTAACAGGCATATTTTAGCCGTGCCTGGCAGTGCTCTTGTTTCGTGAATATAATGAGCATTGATTGAGAGGCTTTCCACTGTCTTTTCACACAAAACTATGCAGAAAGTGCATATATGTTTAAATTAAGGCTTAAAAATTGAAAAAATCTGTTTCTTAGGCCCTCTCGCATGGTCCTTTTGGCTGCCGCATGCTCTCTTTTTATAACCAATGTAATCTTAAAAAAAATAAAAATTAAATGGTTATGTCTGATATTTTACCCAAGTTAAAAAAATTGGTACATTTGACCCTTGAGTGCAAGAAGGTTTTGCAACGCTTTAGCTCTCAAGGGACAAAATGCACCACCATCACCCATGCTATTCCGTAGATTATGAGGCCTAAAACATAAACAATGCACATAAACTTCTGATGGCAAAGAAATAATTACAGAAATTAAAAATAAAATAAAAAAACGCTCAACCGCATGCTATTTTACAAATAATGGCCTGAGAAACAGATCTACTTTGTGTGGCCTAACTCATTTAACTTTAACTCTCAAGAGCCTAATTCCAATTTGATCACTTTTTACTAACCAAAGAACATGTGCCCCAGCATGCTGTCTCTGGGGAAATTTGCAAGTTGCATTCTTCGTGCCTTTGAAATTGTTTCTCGGTAAGTCCCGGCAGCCCTATTTCTGAAGAGCATAACTAAAGATAATCTTCATCCTGTGGCATTGTAGTTGTTTCTTGGCAATATATAGAGGATATGGAATTAGTGTTTTTCTCATATAATATTTATGAAACGAGTCTAAGAATTTTCCGTTTTGGCGAGCCCAAACGGAAAATTCGGAAGTGTTTCATAAATATTATTTGAGAAAAACACTCATTTCATATTCTATTTATCACATGACACACACACGCACACATTAGCCACTTAGTATGACCCTTTTAACCCATCACCTAACTTGAGTTGCAGACGGCACTTGGAAAAAACATCCTCGGTTAACTAAAATTTTTCATTTTTTGCTTCCAAAACATAGGTTATGACCCTCTCATTGGAACGAGCTCGTCGAGCTCGTTCCAATGAGGGGTCATAACCTATGTTTTGAAAGCAAAAAGTGAAAATATAAAAAAAATGAATGGCGTTTTTCTTGTAGGTAAAAGATTAATACAATACAACCCACCCTAAACAGGACAGATAACATAAATTCTCCCTACTGACATTATGCAAATGTCACCCAGTTGTATTTTATTTAGCCAACCAAATTGTTCAGTTTTGAAATTGACCAATGAAAGCTCCCAACTCTAATTATGCAAATTATGAAAATGTGGCCCAGTTTTATTTTGTTCAGCCAATCAAATTGTCTAGTTTTGAAATTGACCAATGAAATTGATGGAAGGCTTAATATGAAAACAAAATATCAAATGTTTTAAAGTGAACAAAACGGACGAGTCATATGATAAATATATTTATAGGCCTATACAGGCATTCTAGACTTGGCAAGAAACAAATGCAAAGCCACAGGATATAGACGTTTTTAGTTATGCTCTTCAGAATTCAGTCACATGTTCTTCATTGTTCTTCATCCAATGTAAATTGATTGTATTGAATTATCTTTTTTAGATTTTGCTTTGTCGATTGAGGAAGGAATTTTCAGCTGGGACAGGAAACTGCAGCCAGCATTACAGGAGTAAGAACATAATTATTATATTTTATAAATTCTTTCAAATCTTGTATGAATTAGAAATGATCTGTGAAAAGCTAGACTCTCTTTACAAGTAGATATACTTCAGTAAATATCTTCATATCATTGCTTTCTGTGATGTAGTTATTATCAATCCCCACCCCCCCCCACCCCCCCCCCCCTCCCCCCTTTGTCCATCCATCCATCTTTCTGCCCATCTCTCCATCTTTTTGTTTGTCTCGAAGCTTGTTTATGCAATAACTTGAACAATCGTTATCTGATTTTAATGAATTTTGGTTTGCTGCTTTATATTGACAAGGTCTTGAACATGTTTGATAACCTCTATCATTTGATGAAAATTAAAGGAGTTATTGCCCCTTGTTTGTTGTATTTTGCCTGAAATTTAATTGTTTATGTGAAAACTTGAGCAGTAGATCTCAAATTTCAATAACATTTGATAGAGTGCTTTATATTAAGTGTCTTGAACAAGTTTGAAATCCACTGAGATTTCTAAAAAGAATGACAGTTATTAGGCCCCACAAAGTAAATCTTCTGTTTCTCAGGCCATTTTGAATTTTATTTGTAAAATTGTAAGGGGGTGAACAGTTTTTTATTTTATTTTTGTAAGTATTTCTTTGCCATCAAAATTTCTTATTCTTGGCTTGTTTTATGTTTTAGGCCTCAAAATCTTCAGAATAGCGTGGGTGGTGATGTATTTCGTCCCTTGAGTGCAAGAAGGCTTTGCAATGCTACAGCATTGCAAAGCCTTGTTGCACTCAAGGGACAAATTTACCAATTTTGTTAACTTATGTAAAATATCAGACATAAAATATTTAACTTTAATTTTTTTTAAGTTGGTATTGGTTATAAAAAGAGTGTAAGCGGCAGTCATAATGACCATGCGGGATGGCATGAGAAACAGATTTTTATTTTTCTTAGGCCTTATCTTTTTTTTATTCAATGTGCTTGAGAATTCATTGTTTATGCAATAATTTGAACAGTAAATGTCCGAATTCAGTAAATTTTGGTGTCATGCCTTGGAACACATGCATTCAGCCAATGCAACTCAGGATAAAGGTTTCCAAGTGATTGGTTGGTGAGATGAAAAACCTGACAGTTACTTGGTGCATTTTTAGCTCAACTGTGACGTAAGTCAAATTTGAGGTTATGTCATGGCCCGTCGTCTGACTGTCCGTCCCTCTGTCCACCTGTTCGTCAACAATTTAATACGGCTCGGGCTAGAGGCCGTATTTATGAACCGATCTTTACAAAACTTCTTAAGTACTTTTGTTATCACCGTGGGATGAGAACGAGTGTTTTTGGGTGCGGTCCGAAATTCAAGATGGCCACCAGCAGCCATTTTGTACCTTAATTGGGCAATCAGTTTTTTGTACAGAACTTCTGTATGAAAGTTCTGAATTGAATAAATTTTTGTCTGAATGTTTACTAACATGGAATACATCACATATAATACAGGCTTTTTCTCGTGCAGAAATTCTGCAAATTAGATGAACTCTGATTTTTTCAGTGCTACTTACACACAGTAAATACACATGTCAATACACCTGAGGCTAGGGGCTGTATTTATGAACCAATCTTCACGAAACTTCTTGGGTACCTTTGTCATCACCTCGGGACGAGAACGAGTGTTTCTGGGTGTGGTCCAAAATTTAAGATGGCTGCCAGTGGCCATTTTGTACTGAAATTAGGTCCAATCAGTTTTTTTGTACACAACTTCTATACTACTCAGACTAGAGGCCGTATTTATGAACTGATCTTTATGAAACTTCTTGGGTACCTTTGTTATCACCGTGGGACGAGAACGAGTGTTTTGGGGTGCAATCCGAAATTCAGGATGGCCACCAGCAGCCATTTTGTACCAAAATTAGTGCAATCAGTTTTTTGAACTTCTGTTTGAAAGTTCTGATTTGAATAAATTTTTGTATGAATGTTAAGTAACATCGAATACATCACATATAATACAGGTTTTTTTCTCATGCAGACATTATGCAAATTAGATGGACTTTGATTTATTCAGTGCTACTTATACACAGTAAGTAAACATGTCAATACGGCTCAGGCTTGGGGCTGTATTTATGAATTGATCTTCACGAAATTTCTTGGGTACCTTTTTTATCACCTTGGGACAAGAAGGAGTGTTTCTGAGTGCAGTTCAAAATTCAAGATGGCTGCCAGCGGCCATTTTGTACCGAAATTAGGTCCAATCAGTTTTTTGTACACAACTTCTATACGGCTCAGACTACAGGCCGTATTTATGAACCGATATTTATGAAACTTCTTGGGTACCTTTGTTATCACCTTGGGATGAGAACAAGTGTTTTTGGGTGCAGTCCAAAATTCAAGATGGCTGCCGGTGGCCATTTTGTACCAAAATTAGGTACAGTCAGTTTTTTGTACAGAACTTCTATATGAAGGTTCTGATTTGAATAAATTTTTGAATAAATGTTTAGTAACATGGAATACATCACATATAATACAGGGTTTGTTCTTGTGCAGAAATTTTCCAAGTTAGATGAACTTTGATTTATTCAATGCTACTAATACACAGAAAGTGCACATGTCAATACAGCTTGGGCTAGAGGCTCTATTTATGAACCGATCTTCACGAAACTTCTTGGGTACCTTTGTTATCACCTTGGGACGAGAACGAGTGTTTTGGGGTGCGGTCCGAAATTCAAGATGGCTGCCGGCGGCCATTTTGTACTGAAATTAGTTCCAATCAGTTTTTTGTTCACAACTTCTATACGGCTCAGGCTAGAGGCCGTTTTTATGAACCGATCTTTAGGAAACTGCTTGGGTACCTTTGTTATCACCTTGGGATGAGAACAAGTGTTTTTGGATGCGGCCTGAAATTCAAGATGGCTGCTGGTGGCCATTTTGTACTGAAATTAGGTGCAATCATTTTTTGTACAGAACTTCTATATGAAGGTTCCGATTTGAATAAATTTTTGAATAAATGTTTAGTAACATGGAATACATCACATATAATACAGGTTTTTTTCTTGTGCCGAAATTATGCAAATTAGATGAACTTTGCTTTATTCAATGCTACTTATACACAGTAAGTGCACATGTCAATGCGGCTCGGGCTAGAGGCTGAATTTATGAACCGATCTTCACGAAACCTCTTGGGTACCTATGTTATCACCTTGGGACAGGAACAAGTGTTTTTGGGTGCCTTTGTTATCACTGTGCTATGAGAACAAATATTTTGGGGTTCAGTCAGACCCACTCTGGGACTCTAGTTTAGCATCTAACTGTCGACCACCTTTACAATACTTTACCTATACATTTGTTACAGGTTACGGGCAGTATTTATTTACAGACCGTTACAATACTTTATATGTACCTTTGTTATCAGGTCATTACCTAGATGTGTGTGTCATTGCTGTGTCACATACTATACATGTACATCTTATACAAGTTGAGCTACAGTGCCACTGACACTTTCATATTGGTAGTGTTATCAGGTACTACACACCTATGTAGTCTGTTACTATATGACCGTGAGGGTTGGAAGTGTCTGGTTCTCAAACAAATAAACTCAGACACTTTTTAGCTGGGGTCATATTGTGTTTGAAGAGCAAGGGTAGAGGTAACAGAAGTAACTAGAGACAACCACTGCACAGTGCAGTTCTTGGTATTAATCCTTCATCTAATTTTTGCTGAGGCCCTGAAAGATAACATTAGAGAGGAGCCTGAACAAATAGTTATTTGTTATCCCCCCCCCCCAAGACGTTTTGTGGGGTGTATAGAAATGGGTTCCCTCTGTTTGTCCATCCATCCATCTATCTGTTAATCCATCCTTCTGTTTGTCCATCCGTAACAAGTTTGGACCTTCATATCTCAATCAGTGAATGTTGGATTTAAAAGATCTTTGGTATGCTGATAGACCACCATGGGGGAAAGGATACTCACAAGTTACAGGTTTTGTCCATTTTTTTTCTAGAGTTATAAGCCTTTTCTGCTTTTTTTTCAACTTAGAAACCCTTGGCAAGGGATACTAGTGGTGTTGCACCTTGTTTCAATTGGCTAAGTTATTTATTTTGCTGCAGTGTTTTTAGTACCAGATACACCAGCATTTGTCATCCGTGACCATATTTATAATGTGCCAGCAATTGTGTTACAAATCAAATCAATTTGAGGCTTGTGGCGGAGAATAAAAATTATCAATATTTTTAGGGTATGTACAGTTCCCCATACTGAGTTTGATACCTACACATTTTGCGAAAAAGTTGATATGTGTTTTTTAATTCTTTTTCAGTATTAACTTAGAGATTCCTCATCACAAATTATTTGCAGTGGTTGGACAGGTTGGATGTGGGAAATCTTCATTAATTTCAGCATTTTTGGGAGAGATGGAGAAATTAAATGGCAGTGTTAATATTAATGTAAGTTGATGTAACAGTTTGCTAGAGTGATATATCTTCATGGTGGTGGATTGTATTCCCATCCAATATAGCATTACATAAATAAGCCATCAGTAAATGTATAATCAGCCTTTTTTTCATTAAGGGTGTACCTGTATTTTGGGTTAGAGAGAATTTAGCAAAATCTAGCTATAAATATAAATTTTTCCAATTGAGGGATTTTAAATTTAACCTTCTTCACACATTTCTTCTGGTCTTTTGTCCACCTATTTTAAAAAAAAATGGGAATATTATGTTTATTTTGATTTGGTGCTGTAGATCAGTCCAGGCATCTGTCCATCTATCTTTCTGTTAACTTTTATCATGTCTGGATCATAAATTTTTAATGAAAAGAGATATCATAATGAAACTTGCACAACATATGCACCACCACTAGATCCTGTTTTGCATACTAAATTACGACTGTCCACCAAGGTCAAGGTCATATATGGAATGAGTATGCACGTTAACTTTTTTGTGTCCGGGACATAACTTTTAAGAGAATGACATATCACGATGAAATTTACACATTATATGGACCACCACTAACTACATAGTGTGTAGCGTACAAAATACTGTCTAGTCCACCAAGGTCAAGGTAAAGGTTACCATTTGAAATGAATATGCTCATCATCTGTTTTGTATTCAGGACATAACTAATGAGTGCTTAAATATATCACAATGAAACTTACACAACCTACTGACCAACCATAGATGGTGTGTCATGTACAAAATTCATGACCATCCCGCCTCTGTCAAGGTCACAGATGGGGATCAACACATGGAATCATCATGCAAATCAACTTTTTCATGTCCAGGTCATAACTTTTTAGCAGAAGTAGCTATCACAAAGATGCTTACACAACATATGGACAACCACTAGATGGTGTGTTGCATATAAAATTCATGATCAACCTAGCAAGATAAAGGTCACAGAAAGAGGTTATCACATTAAATCTGCATGCACATCATCTTTTTCTTGTCGGTGTGATATCACAATGAAACTTCCACAACATGTGTACCACCAAAAAGTGGTATGTCATGCACAAAATTCAAGTCCGAACATCAAAAGTGAAGGTTACAGATCAGAGGTCAATACATGGAATCAGCATGGACATCAACACATCTAGTGCCTTCAACCAAGTGATATATAATGGGCTTATGATGTACTGGCAGATGGTGCTCTGGGTAACCTTACTGTAGACAAGCAGTATAGAGAGTGGAACTCTGTTAATTGAATAACAGCTATACCAGTGAAAAATATTTATCTGACGGATATGGACATTTGAAAGGGATTTGGTGATTTTTCTATATTCTACCCCTTAAGGGCATGGACAATTGTCCTGCATTTCCAACTGACCACAGCCTGTACATGTCCAGTGGCTCAACAGTGATTTCTAATCATGTCATGGCTGCCTAACAGCAGGGCTTATATTTCATCTAAATTTGTGAAAATCCATTTGGATTCTCGTGAAAATGGTTGCGAGAATCCATACCAACTATGAGTGTCCCAGGATCCCATGATGCTACCAAGATTGAACCACTGTTATATACTGATAACAGGTGGCACGGTGGCTCAGTAGGTAGAGGTGCAGGCTGCAAGCCGAGAGGTCCTCGGTTCGAATCCCACCTGCGACAACCACGTTGTGTCCTTGGGCAAGACACTTCACCCCCATTGCCCATCTCGGGGCATGGTGACGTCGTGGACTAAGGCATACTGCACGTCGATGGTGCACTTGTTTTCAATCAATGCTAACCCTGCTGGTGTGGAGTTAGTATGATGGTGAGCTGACAGTTCCTCTCCGTTGCTCGGTGGTTCTCTCCGGGCACTCCGGCTTCCTCCACCCGTAAAACTGTCATGGTCATGATTAGCCACAGTGCACAAATATATGACCTTAAACCCCAATAAATAAATAAATAATATATACTGATAACACATGTTAACCTTTTACCCAACACACTTTTTTAATTTTTAAAACTAAGTTTGATAATTTTTAAACAATAAATAATACATAAATGATAAAATAATTAAATGAACAATATTTACCAATAAAATCTTACAAATATGGCTGTCGTTGGAACCGGCTCAACGAGCCGGTTCCAATGACAGCCATATTTGTAAGGTTTTATTGACAAAGTGTCATGGTATTTCAGGGCATGTTAGCTTTCTATTGGTTAATTTGTTGTCACTGTGTTAGTTAAATGGTTAAATTGACCGAATTTTTTTCACGCAAATCCTAGCAGAGGTGCAGTGAGAATCTACATAGATTCTTGCCGGTTTTATTGCGTGAATCTTTGTTCGAATCGATTCTCGGATTCTCATCGAAATATAAGCCCTGCCTAACAGGCAGTCAAGTCTTGAATAGAAACCACTGCCTATGTAATTTGTTTATTGTCAGCAGGACCTACTCATAATGGCATGTTGAGGGCACCTGTTCTTAGGTTGTAAGTGTGTGAAATAGGCCTTTAAGGGTTAAAGTTAAACTGAATATTTATTCTATTACATCTCATTCGACAAAGCTCATTCATATATTAGATATAATAAATTAAAGAGGTCATCACATTAAATCTGCATGCAGTAGCCGAGAGCGTAACGCGTTGCGCTCGGAGCCCAAGGTTTGCGAGTTCGAACCCCAGCCGGGGAAACGTAACGTAATGCAATACCGACGTGGATTCAAAACCACACTGCTCCTCCATAGTGCCATGTTCACGGATGGTGCTATGCTCGTCCTATCGGGTGAGGACGTAAATGGCTGTCCCGTGCGCAGTAATTACTGTGCACGTTAAAGAACCCTACTGTGGCAAAAGAGCTGCAGCTCGGCAAAATTCCCCCGATTCCCCCCTTGTATATAGTGTATATAGTTCATTACCTGTATAAAGAACCCCCGCAATGAATGAATCAGGGTCCTCCGAAAAATCAAACGGAGGAGTGACTGTAAATTCTCAACGCACAAAGATGTGTGATGCGCCAAAACGTCAACTGCGGAACTTTAAGTAACAAGAACAAGGACAATGCCTGGGAGCATGGTGGCTCAGGAGTCACAGCATTGGACAACAAACCACAAGGTCTACAGTTCGACCCTCTACAGGGTTAACTGCATTGTGTCCTTGGGCAAGGCACTTAATTTTGATTGGCCACGTGGGGGCACAGTGGCACTGTGTACTTGGGCCTACTACACGTCGATGGTGCACTTGTATTCAACCAGTGATACATGTTTGTTATTTGTGTTTGGACTCAATACAGGGCCCAGTTTTTAACTTGGTGCATTATGAGAAGTAATCTTTAAGGAATCCTCTTTTCCAGAACCACTAGTCAGAAACTTTTGATATTTGTTATACTGCCTCGTTGCAGGGGCAGATTGAAGTTTGTTCAAATGAAATCCCGCAGTTTATATTTGAGTTCCCTTTTGAGGCCTGAATTTTAACTTACCATACAGACCCGTCAGTTAGCCCACTTCCATGGATAAGCCCACTCCAAAACTTTTGTAAAAATGTATTTAAGGCCTAAAAAAATTAAAAATCTGTTTCTCAGGCCCTCCCTCATGGTCCTTTTGGCGGCCACATGCTCTATTTTTATTAAACGGTTTTTGTCGAATATTTTACCCAAGTTAAAAAAATTGATAAATTTGTCCCATGAGTGCAAGAAGGCTTTGCAATGCTTTGGCATTGCAAAGCCTGCTTGCTCTCAAGGGACGAAATACACCACCACCAATGCTATTCCGTACATTATGAGGCCCAAAGAATAAACCAAGAGCATGAACTTTTGATGGAAAAGAAATAATTACAGAAATAAAAAATAAAATAAAAAACCGCTCGCTGCAAGCAATTTTACAAATAATGGCGTGAGAAACAGAAGATCTACTTTTTGTGGCCTAATTGGAAGACACCCCAAAATAAGCTCACCACAGATTTTTCAACATTATTTTTCAGGTACATATGTGTAACATGTACCGGTAAGTTACACCAACGACAAGGATTTCCCAAGTTACCAATCAAAATAAAATGTTACTTAAGCCACACAAAGTAGATCTTCTGTTTCTCAGGCCATTATTTGTGAAATTGCATGCAGGCGAGCGTTTTTTTATTTTATTTTTAGCTCACCTGAGCGAAGCTCTAGGGGAGCTTTACTAATCACTTTCTGTCCGGCGTCCGTCATCCATCGTCCGTCGTCCCTCCGGCATTAACTTTACATTATCGACTTCTCCTCCTAAACCACTAGCCCAATTTTATTCAAATGTTGGCTAAATGTTTATTACCTAATGCCAATTCAGATTTGTTC
This sequence comes from Pictodentalium vernedei, assembly GCA_031216915.1. NCBI lineage: Eukaryota > Metazoa > Mollusca > Scaphopoda > Dentaliida > Dentaliidae > Pictodentalium > Pictodentalium vernedei. The sequence goes on from CM062288.1 coordinate 37,001,355, forward strand.
AAATGAAATTGCCCCTCCTCCTGGGTGGTGCCACGCCCCCAAAGGGGCACCAAAATCTTTGTAAATCTTCTTCTCATGAACCAGCAGTAGCAGAGACTTGATATATGGTGTGCAGCTTTCTTTTGAGGTGTAGACTCAGATTTGTTCAAGACAAGTTTGTGGGGCTATACTTGGCGTCGTTATGTGAGGGGCAAAATTTTTTGCCCCGCCCAAAATTTCTATTTTCCAAACCGAGAGGCTGATTTGAACCAAATTTTATGTGAGGGCTTATTGGGTCATGAGTACTTGATTTATGCAAAAAAAAATTTCCCGCAGCCCCGTGGGAACTGCAGGAGCTAAAAATAGAAAAAATTTAAAACGCCCATATCTCCAAAACTGCACGGCATTGAGAATTTTTATTTGGTGTGCAGCTTCCTTAGGACCAACAGAAAGGATTGGTAAAAAAAAATTGCCATCGGTTTTATCATAGGGTACAGTTTCGGGACTTTGAAAAAGTGCTGAGTCAGCACTTTTTAACACTGTAGGCAATGGGAAAAACATTAAAAAATCTTCTCCAGATCCAGCAGGCAGAATCTTTTGATATTTGGTATGCAACATTGTAGGGTGGATCTGATTCAAGTTTGTTCAAATCGGCCCCCTGGGTTCATATTTGGGCTCAGTATAGGAGCCTGATTTCGAACTTAGTGCATTTCAGGCAAATTTCTTAAAAAATCTTCTTCTCCAGATCCAGCAGGCAGAATCTTTTGATATTTAGTATGCAACATTGTGGGGTGGATCTGATTCAATTTTGTTCAAATCGGCCCTCTGGGTTTATATTTGGGCTCAGTATAGGAGCCCAAATTTGAACTTACTGCATTTCAGGCAAATTTCTTTGAAAATCTTCTTCTCCAGATCCAGCAGGCAGAATCTTTTGATATTTGGCATGCAACATTGTAGGGTGGATCTGATTCAAGTTTGTTCAAATCGGCTCCCTAGATTCATATTTGGGCTCACTATAGGAGCTTGAATTCGAACTTAGTGCATTTCAGGCAAATTTCTTCAAAAATCTTCTTCTCCAGATCCAGCAGGCAGAATCTTTTGATATTTGGTATGCAACGTTGCGGGGTAGATCTGATTCAAGTTTGTTCAAATCGGCCCCCTGGATTCCTATTTGGGCTTACTATAGAAGCCCGAATTCGAACTTAGTGCATTTCAGGCAAATTTCTTAAAAAATCTTCTCCAGATCCAGCAGGCAGAATCTTTTCATATTTGGTAAGCAACATTGTGGGGTGGATCTGATTCAAGTTTGTTCAAATCGGATCCCTGGGTTAATATTTGGGCTCAGTACAGGAGCCCAATTTCGAACTTAGTGCATTTCAGGCAAATTTCTTAAAAAATCTTCTTCTCCAGATCCAGCAGGCAGAATCTTTTGATATTTGGTATGCAACATTGTAGGGTGGATCTGATTCAAGTTTGTTCAAATCGGCCCCCTGGGTTCATATTTGGGCTCAGTATAGGAGCCCGATTTCGAACTTCGCATTTAGGCAAATTTCTTAAAAAATCTTCTTCTCCAGATCCAGCAGGCAGAATCTTTTGATATTTGGTATGCAACATTGTGGGATGGATCTGATTCAAGTTTGTTCAAATCGGCTTCCTAGATTCATATTTGGGCTCACTATAGAAGCTCGAATTCGAACTTAGTGCATTTCAGGCAAATTTCTTAAAAAATTTTCTTCTCCAGATCCAGCAGGCGGAATCTTTTGATATTTGGTATGCAACATTGTGGGATGGATCTGATGCAAATTTGTTCAAATCGGCTCCCTAGATTCATATTTGGGCTTACTATAGAAGCTCGAATTCGAACTTAGTGCATTTCAGGCAAATTTCTTAAAAAATCATCTTCTCCAGATCCAGCAGGCAGAGTCTTTTGATATTTGGTATGCAACATTGCGGGGTGGATCTGATTCAAGTTTGTTTAAATCGCCCCCCTGGATTCATATTTGGGCTCACTATAGAAGCTCGAATTCAAACTTAGTGCATTTCGGGCAAATTTCTTCAAAAATCTTCTTCTCCAGATCCAGCAGGCAGAATCTTTTGATATTTGGTATGCAACATTGTGGGGTGGATCTGATTCAAGTTTGTTCAAATCAGCTTCCTAGTTTCATATTTGGGCTCACTATAGAAGCTCGAATTCGAACTTAGTGCATTTCAGGCAAATTTCTTAAAAAATCTTCTTCTCCAGATCCAGCTTCAGAATCTTTTCATATTTGGTAAGCAACATTGTGGGGTGGATCTGATTCAAGTTTGTTCAAATCGGCCCCCTGGGTTTATATTTGGGCTCCGTATAGGAGCCCAAATTTTAACTTAGTGCATTTCAGGCATATTTCTTAAAAAATCTTCTTCTCCAGATCCAGCAGGCAGAATCTTTTGATATTTGGTATGCAACATTGTGGGGTGGATCTGATTGTGATTCATGAACGTATTTATTTGTAAAGTTGATAGAATCTTAGACAAAATTTGCAGAAAAGATCTACTATAGAAGGGGTGGTATCCAGGGTGAACCGTTTACCCAAATCTAGCAGTACTAATGCATTATTCACACAAATCTCCGTTCAAATTTTATGACCCCTCATTGGAACACACGCATTCAGCTCATTCCAACAAAGGTCATATGCCATGTTTTTGAGACAAAAGAATAAAAATTTTAGTTATTCATGAAATTTTTAGGCAACTGTTGTCTGTTATTCACATTGCTTCATGAAATTTCAGTACTTTTAGAAGTTACCTCAGTAATCAAGGGTTAATTCCCCTTAATTAAATGTCGCCTCTAAAAAACAACCACTTTGCATATCTTACCTTTTTACAAGCATAACTGCCAAAACTTGTCAGCATTCTTCGCAAAAATCGCTATTCAAATTTTAATTTTTGTCTCTTAAACATACATGTACTTATCGCTTGTAAATACCCCATTGGAATGAGCTTTTTGAGCTCATTCCAATGAGAGGTCCCACACCATGCTTTTTGAGTCAAAAAAGCAATTTTTTAGTTATTACAGAATTTCGTACGTAAAACACAGCTTTATGACTTCACATTAAAATGAGCTCTCTAAGCTTGTTCCAATCAACATTCACGCACTATGTCTTTCACACAAAAAATAAAATTTTCCATTTATTCAGGAATTTTGTTTGCAAGAACACTCTTACCCCCCCCCCCCCCCCCCCCCCCCCCCACACACACACACACACAAACACAGACACACACATCTAAAAGTTCGTCAGCAAAAAAACAGTTACTTCAATTTTTAAATGCATTATAGGAACAACTTGCCTAATCAAATTTAAATACTTTTGCATCATTCTGTATCTAGAACAAACCATTTACCATATCTTTACGCAAAATTCTCCAGCATCATTCACAAAAAAATACCATTATTTATATATTCACATTTCTGTCTCAAAAATATACCTGATCTTCCCATACCCCTATTGGAATAAGCTGTTTGAGCTTGTTCCAATGATGATAAAAAAAACTAATATTTTGGAAAATTTGTGAAAATTTTTGTTTTCTTGCATGCAAATATGTACATGTAGCACCAGGAAGATATCCACAGTTGGGGAGAGATGTCCAAGGCTATCTCTTCACATTCCTTGTTTGTGCTTCATGCTAAACCAGTTTGTCTGCAGAGATAAATTTGCTTTATTAAAAATCATTGGAGATTGGCCACACACCAATGATTTTAAATAAAACTAATTTTAGGTAACAAATGTTGAACTTCAAACAAAATCTATCACTCAACCAGTTAATGTTGATGAGGCATGACATGGTGAAGGTGACCTAAAATACTTCTTAGACTCACTTTGTCAGGTGAGCGATTAAGGCCACGTGGGGCCTCTTGTTTATTTCAGTAATTACTTCTTAGCCATCAAAAGTTCATGTTCTTGGTTCAAGTTTTAGGCCTCATAATCTACAGAATAGCATGGGTGGTGGTACATTTCGTACCTTGAGTGCAGGAAAGCATTGCAAAGCCTTCTTGCACTCAAGGGACAAATTCATCAGTTTTTTTTTAACTTGGGTAAAATATCAGACATAAACCATTTAATTTTAATTTTTTTTAAGTTTAAATTGGTTATAAAAAGAGAGCATGCGGCAGCCAAAAGGACCATGTGGGAGGGCCTGAGAAACAGATTTTTTATTTTTTTAGGCCTTATTTTGTTGATATTTTCATTTTATTCATTTAGCACAATAACATTGCTTCTTAAATAAAATTTTATAATCATTTTGAAGTGTTACTTTATCTTTTATATTGCAGCTGAATTAAAATTCCCAAAACGTATTTTGTGTTGTCAATTTTGTTTCTCCACTCTGTTATATTCCTTTATATTTAGAAATGAATGGGAAATTCCCAGTTCATAATTAATTATTCCAGGCAGTATGGCCACCCAGGTGTCGGGTTTTTATTTGTTGGAAAATGAGTTGTTTGGTTATCTAAAGCAGTCATACTGAAAAGGCACTTCAAAAAAGAAATATAACTTCACACCTTCATTTAAATATCCACTTTGTCAAATATGAAATGAAAAGCTGTTTGAAAACAACACACATGAGATGCCATTTTTGTATTAACATTGGGGAGTCTCAATCCACACCATGGCAGTCTGATTAAATATAGCTTGTTTTTTTATGAGCACTCCCATGTGCTTTTATTAGCTCACCTGAGTGATGCTCACGGGGAGCTTTACTGATCACTTTCTGTCCATCCGTCATCTGTCGTCCGCTATAGTGTGTATGTTCCCTATCATATGTCAATTCAAATTTGTTCAAATCAAGTTGACCTTCCCCTCGGTGGGGCCACGCCCAAAAAGTGTACTTAAATCTTAAAAAATCTTCTTCTCATGAACCAGCTGTAGCAGAGACTTGATATTTGGTGTGCAGCTTTCTTTTGAGGTGGAGACTCACATTTGTTCAAGAGAAGTTCGAGGAGCTATATTTGTCTTCGTTATGGGATGGGCAAGAACTTTTGCCAAGCCCAAAATTTCTATTTTCCAAACCGAGAGGCAGATTTGAACCAAATTTGATATGAGGGCTTATTGGGTCATAAGTACTTAATTTATGCAAAAAAAAAAAATATATATTTTCCTTCACCCCATGGGAACCGCAGGAGCTAAAAATAGAAAAAAATTAAAACGCCCGTATTTCCAAAACTACACAGCAGTGAGAATTCTTATTTGGTGTGAAGCTTCCTTAGGACCAACAGAATGGAATGGTCCAAAAAATGTTATCATGGGGTACTTTTTGGGGACTTTGAAAAAGTGCTGAATCAGCATTTTTTAACACTGCGTAATGGGAAAAACATTTGACATAACTTTTCTCCCAAACCACTGCTCCAAAAGCTTTCAGATTTCACATATAACATCTTTGGAAGAGATTGTTTCACATGTTTATTGAAATCAATTCCCTGGGTCCATATTTGGGCTCTTTATGGGAGCCCAAATGTTTAAATTAGTGCAGTATGAGGAATATTCTTTAAAAATCTTCTTCAGATCTACCAATAATAATCTTTTGATATTTGGTATGCAGCATGCTTAGGGAGGTGAGATTCAAGTTTGTTGAACCCAAATCCCTGGGTTCATATTTAGGCTGAAAATTTGGGATCCCGGTCCGGACTTAGAAATTTTGGACCAAAATCCGGAAATGATTTTTTGTTTTTTTATGCGTTTCGGTCAATTTTAAGACCAAAAAATTTAATTTTTTTTTTTACACTGAAAATTTTAAGAAGAAAAAAAAAAAATTTAGTCTGAGAATATTTTATTTGGGACTTCGAAAATTTCCGAACAAAAATAAAAAAAAATCTGTTTTTTATGTGTTTATCTCAATTTTGTTAGGTTATCAGCCTTCCAAAGTCATAAGTAGATCAGTTGTTGTTTAGTTGTTGTTTATGAATCATGTCGTCCATACGTAATCGCTATACACTGGAAACTAAAATAAAAGTGATTGAATGGCATCATCGGAATGATGAAAATCAAACTAAAAATTCCAAACAATTTAATGTATTTTATTTTATATTTTACCTTAGAAAAGTCTAACAGTATCATGTACTGACACTGAGTCAGCTTAAAAAATGATTCTAAATCGACCATGTGTGTTTTCATCAGTTTCAGCTTACTTTGTCCCGATTTGTAAATATTATTTTTGTCCTTTTCTCTGTTAATTTTTATTTTTAAACAATTGGAACAGTGGATCTGAAACAAAGAAATAAACAACTCAGAAATGTATGTGCATTTTCATTTTATTTCTTTCACAAATAACCAAAACAAATATGGAGCGATCAGTCACTCACAATATACCTATACTGAACATCATAATCTGTGACAAGTACTCGTAGGGAATCTTCGTTCTCTTTACACTTGGTTTCCGCTGTAAATAAGCCCACCCCCAATTTTTCTCCCAATTTTTTTCATGTGCCACTGGGCTTACTGACGGGTCTGTATGGTAGTCCAATATGAGGAATAATCTTTAAAATCTTCTTCAGATCTACCAATTAGAATCTTTTAATATTTGGTATACAGCATCCTTAGAGATGGCAGATCTTAGTTTGTTCAAACCAAGTCTCTGTGTTAATATTTGGGCTCCCTATTGGATTTTAACTTAGTCCAATAGGAGGAATAGTCTTAATTTAAAACTCTTCTTCTCCAGAACCACAACCCAGAATCTTTTGATATATCATATACAGAATCCATACAGGGATCAGATTCAAGTCTGTTCAAATCAAGTCCATCAGTTAATAATTGGGCTCTCTATTGGCGACCAAATTTTTATTTAGTGCAATATGGGTAATAATCTTTAAAAATCTTCAGATCCACCAGTCAGAATCTTTTGATACAGGGATCAGTTTCAAGTTTGTTCAAATCAGCTCCCTTGCTAATATTAAAGAATCTATTGATATTTGGTACACAGCAGCCTGGGGGCTGGATGAGGAAGGGTCAGATTCAAGTTTGTTTAAGTTAAAGTCTCTAGGTTGATATTCGGGCTCCCTAGTTTTGCATTACTGGCAATCTAGGCATTATTTATGTGGTCACAATACTAGATAAAAATCATCTGACATGGACAACAGTCTTATAAATAATTAAATAACTACATTCTTCTGTAGTGTTAATTAGCCATAGATGCTAATTAAGTTCTTCTTTAAACAACTTTGTCAGGTAAGTGTCTCAGGCCCCTGGGGCCTCTGGTTTCATTAAATATTGCAAAAAATCATTGACTTGCAAATGTACACCTGCAGTGCATTATATATTGCGTTTGCCTTTTCCTAGATAAATTCCTGTGGGTGGTGTAGAAATACTTCAAAACATTTTCCAGGTCGTTTGGTTTTCAAACATTTTCCTGGTCTTTCTGGAAAAGTTATTGTTTGGTTTTCAACATGGCGGTTGTATAATGTTCTCCCAGTTTCTTATATCTTTTATAGGGTTCTATTGCATATGTATCCCAACAAGCATGGATTCAGAATGCCACCTTGAAGGACAACATATTGTTTGGTAAAGACTTGAAGAAAAGCAAGTATGATAAAGTAATAGAAGCATGTGCATTGGGTCCAGACTTGGAAATCTTACCTGGAGGTGATATGACAGAAATTGGAGAAAAGGTTACTTTTTTATTTTTTTAAATGCAGATATGTCCTTTTTCTTAATACAAGAGATGGCGGTATTTGAATTTTGAGTTCAGAATCAGTTTTGGTATTTTTAGGGGGTATATTACAGGATTGGTTCGGTATTTGACTTGACTGTGAATTGCTGATTGAACCAAAGGGGAGCCCCACCAGGAAAATACGGAATAAATTTATTCTTGTATCATTCTTCTACTACAGTGCCACAAATACAGCAGGTAATGAGCAAAAACACTGGCATTCTTTTACCAGCATAACCATATCTACAATAACTTTGTGTCTTGTTCTAAATGCACCTTAACCCTTTACCCAACGAATCGGCCGCATCCGTCCGCGTAATATGCAAATTCAGCTGATGAAAAAATATTGTTTTTCAAAATATTTCAATAAAACCATATCATGTGACCCCTCATTGGAACGAGCTCGTTCCAACGAGGGGTCACATGATATGGTTTTGTTGATATTTAAAATAATAAATTTTGATATCGTCTGCATAGGGTAAAGGGTTAACCTTTAAAGGCCCATTTCCGACTGTTGAGATCTCGGAGATTGTGCCCTTAACATGCCATTATTAGGAGGTCCTGCTGACAGCAAAACTCAGCTTAAAGCAAAAGAAAAAATCACCCAGTGGACCACAAGGTTTGTCAACTTTCTCAACGTTACAGGAAATCTGGGTATTTAAATCGTCTGATATAGACAACAGAGTTATAAATAATTACATGACTTCTTTTATCTGTAGTGTTAACTTACATCATTGATGCTGAATGGTACCTTGAATCCTTCTTTTAACTCTTTACCTAACGTAATGGCCAAAACCGGCCAGCGCTATTCATAAAAATCACCAATTAATTTTCATTAATTTTTTAGCCCGACTGTTTACAGTGAGGGCTATAGTCATGACTTTTGTCCATCCGTCTGTCCGTCTGTTAACATTTAGAGTTTTGGTTACAGTTTGTGGTTAAAGTTTTTTACTGAAGGTTCAAGTGTGTTTTTCTTTTCCTGTTTTGTTATGACTTTCTTCTGTCTGTCTGTTAACATTTGGAGTTTTGGTTGAAGGTCGTGGTTAAAGTTTTTTAGTCAAGTTTTTTTTTTTTTTTTTTTTTTCTTTTTTTTTTCTTTTAAATTGATATTACTATTGTTTGGGAAATATTTAACCCTTTTTTGTATGGCAATTTAACTTATAACTTCCAGGTTAAAGTTTTTGGTTAAAGTTTTTTTTTTTGGGGTGGGGGGGGGGGGGGGGGTAAAATTACACCTTTAATTCTTAAACAGGTTAGTGGAATGTCACTGTTTCTTATTTGGGACAATGTCTAATATCTACCGAACATTTCTTCTGTGATTTTCATCAATATCAGCATGATTTTAACCCCTTTTAAACATGTTTTTAGACTTACTTTCTTTGTATTTGAAATTCGTCTTTGCCACATCCATTCTAACTCTAATTCTTGCATGGTCAGTACAACTTAATGATTCCATTAACATCACTGATTTCTTTTATCGGTTTTAGGAAATATTTAACCCTTTTTTGCCAATCAATTTTACTTAGTATTCCCAGCTTAATGTTTCGGATTAAAGTTCTGCTTTTCAAGGTTCTACCTTTCATTCTCCAAACACTCTGTTACAACATCATTTCTTTTTTAGCTCACCTGACTTTCAGTCAGGAAAGCTATAGTGATCACTCACCGTCCGTCGTCGTCCGTGGACATGGTGTTTGCGTCTTCTCCTCCCAAACCACTGAACCAATTAAATTTATATTTGAGATAATAGTTTGTTATGACATCGCAAATTTGATTTTGTTCAAATCAAGTTGCCTCACCCCTTTGTGTAGGGCCACACCAAAAAGTGTGCTGAAATCTTAAAAAAATCTTCTTTTTATGAACCAGCAGTAGCAGAGACTTGCTATTTGGTGTGCAGCTTTCTGTTGAGGTGTAGACTCAGATTTGTTCAAGAGAAGTTTGTGGGGCTATATTTGCCGTTGTTATGGGAGAGGCAAGAATATTTGCAACTCCCAAAATTTCTATTTTCCAAACCGAGAGGCAGATTTGGACCAAATACGATATGAGGGCTTATTGGGTCATAAGTACTTAATTTATGCAAAAAAAAATTTTCCCGTCGAACCACAGGAGCTAAAAATAGAAAAAAATTAAAACACCCATATCTCCAAAACTACACCACACTGGGAATTCTTATTTGGTGTGAAGCTTCCTTAGGACCAACTGAATGGAATGATCAAAAAACATTGCTATCGGTTTTATCATGGGGTACTTTTCTGGGACTTTGAAAAAGTGCTGAGTCAGCCTTTTTTAACACTGTGGGTAATGGAAAAACATATGACTACTTTTCTCCCAAACCACTGCTCCAAAAGCTTTCAAATTTCACATATAACATCTTTGGAAGATTGTTTCACATGTTTATTGAAATCAATCCCTGGATCCATATTTGGGCTCTCTATGGGAGCCCAAATGTTTAAATTAGTGCAGTGTGAGGATTATTTTTTAAAAATCTTCTTCTTCAGATCTACCAATAAGAATCCTTTGATATTTGGTATGCAGCATCCTTAGGGGGTGAGATTCAAGTTTGTTCAAGTCAAGTCCCAGGGTTCATATTTAGGCTGAAAATTTGGGGTCCCATTCCAGACTTAGAAATTTTGGACCAAAATCCGGAAATTTTTTGTTTGTTTTTATGCGTTTAGGTCAATTTAAGACAAAAATTTTTTTTTTCTTTTACACTGAAAATTTGGGGGTCCGGGTGGGACTTAGAAAATGTTGGACTAAAATCCGGAAATTTTGTTGTTGTTGTTTTTTATGCATTTCGGTCAGAGGTCTGCAGTGACTCTCCTGAGTTCCCACACTCAAGATCCTTGGGGAATTTCATACCCCTATAAGCATCTGGCTTCGGCTGCCACCCATCGTTCCGCGTTGGATGTTCTTGGGGATCATGACCCTTTGCTGGTTAAGAGGGTCAGGAGTGAAGCCACTATACCTGGTCCTTCCCATGTTGGACTGGCAGATTCAGGTCATGAGCTTAGGGAGGTCCTCTCCTTGTTCATGCAGGTTCTTTCTAAGAGCCTTCCCATTGCAGGCTGCTTTCTGATCCCCCTGGTGTTCTTACTCTGTAGATGGGTCAGCCATGCCTGACATTGAGAGCCATCAGTCTTCTGACTTAGGGCGGATCTTGACTTTGTGTTTTAAGTTCCTTCCGGTTTGTAGGTTTCAGTCAGGCCACGATCAGCGGCCATGCACATACAGCCTGTGGAGCCTGTGGAGCAACCTGCTTCTGGGCCCCTTCGACTGTACCATTCGGTACAGGTGGTCAAAGCTTTTGCTGCATTGGACTCTAAGCTGAGCTCCAAGACTATGAAGACTTCGCTCTTCACTTGGGCTGATACTTTTTTTGCCCCCTGTGCGTTATCATTCCTGGTTGGGATCTTCTGCTCGTCAACTCCGGTGTGGTGGTTCGCCACATTCCAAGTCGTCTGAATGTCCTAGCCGACTCCCTGTCCAGACAGGGCAGGGTCATTTCCATCAAGTGGATGCTTCACGGAGCAGTGTTCCAGTCGCTTTGTGATCTCTGGGGTCATCCCCACATTGATCTGTTAGCAACCCTTTGGAACCGTCAGGTGGACACTTTCGTGTCCCCACGTCCAGATCCACAGCCCACTGGCTTTCGCCATGGATGCTGTCACTCGTTTGGAATGGACTAGTTGGCTATGCTTTCCCGTCAGTTCCGATTCTGCCTCAGGTTCTAACCAAGATACGAACCTGAGTTTTTTAATCATTCTGATCGCTCCCCTGTCGCCTCAGTGTGTGTGGATCAATCAGCTCCACCCTCTGTTGGTGGTGGTTCCAGTTTGTCTCCCTCTACGTCTCGACCTTCTCTGTCAAGATCACCCAAGGAGGTTTCACGTTGACCCAACATTGTGCCTTCATGCATGTATTTTGTCTGGTCCTCTCTCCTCCATAGAGGTTTTTCAAAACGAGCAGTGGAGTGCATTTCTTCTTCAAGGCGGCACTCCACCGGTTTAGCCTATGCTGCTAAGTGGAAGGTCTTCTGTCAATGGTGTGCTGATCACTCTGTTGATTATGCCAATCCTTTGATTACACAGATTGCAGAGTTTCTGGTATATCTGTTTGATTCTCGGGGTCTCCAAACTGTTACCAACAAGGGGTACAAGTCTACGCTTTCGGAGACCTTTTCATGTGTGGGAAAGCATTGTATCGGCACTAATCAGTACCTCTCCAAGCTTATTCGTCACTTTTCTTTGAAAAGGCCAAGGGGTTTGCAGCTGACCCCAAGATGGAATCTTTCTTTGGTGCTACTTTGCTTGGGGGGTGGGGAGGGGGGAGGGTTCAAACTATTATCCCAGGTGGATATGCATTTTCTCACATACAAGACGGCTTTTCTGATGGCATTTGCCTCAGCCAGGAGAGTTAGTAAGCTTCACGCCCTCTCGGTTGATCTGGCCTTTTTCTGGAGCTCCACCAGCAGTGTTACTTTTACCGCTGATTGCTCCTTTCTGGCCAAGAATCAAATACCAGAAACTACTCTGTCTCCTATCTGTATCCGGGTTCTTCCTTCAGTTGATGGTAATCGTCCTTTGCTCTGTCCGGTTAGTGCAGTTCTCATTTACCTCAACCAGATGCAGTTTATTAGAAAAGGCAGGAAGTGATTCTTTTTCTGTCTCTTATCCCTGGTCGTCAGAAGATGTCTCCTCAATCCATTTCTAGGGGGATTTGTCTTGCTATTTGTGTGTTATACGCTCGTTTTGTGAGTCACAATTGTATTACCAATCACATTTCTGCCAATGAGGTGTGTGCATTGTCTACCTCCTGAGCCTATGCTAACTCTGTCAAGTTGTCAGACATTATGCAGGCAGCCTACTGGAGAAATGCTTCTCCTTTCTCCACCATCTACCTGCATCAGATGCAGGAGCAGTCTGAGGACCTTTTTTTTAGGACCTCTTTCTTCTACTCAAGCTGTTATCAACCAGCACTGTGCTTGGGTACTGACCTTTCTGCCTGTCTGTCACACATGGCCATACGCCTCATCTCTCATTGTCTATTTCAGTGTTTGTGAGGCGATGGTTTTATAGGCCTTGGTTACTCTTCTTCTGTCCACAGTTCCAGTGCAGTCGAGTTATGTGGAGGTTGGTTATGTGATTCCCTCCTATTATCTGTTCAGCATGTTGTGAACAAATGTGAGGTAGGTTGATAAGAAATTTAAATTTTATAGTAAATTTCCTTTCTTATTATACCTACCACAATTGTTTACCTGTAGGCCCCCCGTCTTATTTGGGTAAGAACCCTTCCTCCCCACAGATCACACAACTCCAATGTTGGCAGATTCAAATAGAATGACACATTGGTTTTATCTAACAATCATATAGATGATTAAAAATAATTTAACCCTTTACCTAACATGAAAAGCAGATGCCACTTGCCCAAAAAATTCTTGAATAACTAATTTTTTTCATTTTTTGTCTCAAAAACATAAGTTATGACCACTCGATGGAATGAGCTCATTCCAATGAGGGGTCATAACCTATGTTTTTGAGACAAAAAATGAAAAAAATAATGAAAATTAACCGGCAATTTTAGAGAATAGCATTTTCCGTTGAGAATAGCATTGGCCGTTATGTTGGGTAAGAGGGTTAAGATTTAATCCATGTATGTGACAGAATTGTTAGATAAACCGGCTCATTGAGATCCCATTCTGGACACTGCCTCGAATCTGATACAAACCACAAGACATGCACATTATCATGATATTCTGTATATCCGTCTGTACACTGGTACCGGAAATATGTGGATTAAGTACAGAGAAGAGTGTCCCCTGCTTGCTGCGCTCGACCCAGTTTTGGCTTATTTTTTCATGGTGCTTTTGTCCCACTTTTTCTTTCTCAAATTGCTTAGGAAGAACAAAATAGAGAGTATACTTCTGAGTTCGAGATTCCACTGTAGTACAAGTCTGTTGTAAACAATTGTGGTAGGAATAAGAAAGGAAATTTACTTTGAAATTTTTAATTTCTCTGTTGTGTTTACTAGCTATAGATGCTAATTGAGTCCTTCTTTAAACAACTTTGTCAGGTGAGTGCTTCTGTCCCCAAGAGGTCTGTTGGTGTGTTTCCTTGTAATTGATCTAGTTATATAAATGTCATTGTTGTTACAGGGTATAAATCTTAGTGGAGGACAAAAACAGCGAGTAAGTTTAGCCAGAGCTGTATATAATGATGCTGATATCTACTTACTTGATGATCCACTCAGTGCTGTAGATTCACATGTTGGAAAGCATATCTTTAGTAAAGTTATTGGTGAGAAGGGAATGTTACGACGCAAGGTAAGAAATTACCAAAGCAAAACCTGATTTTCAGTGATATCGACAAATTTCTGACTCTAGTTACAACACATATTTTTCAGATGATATTCATTACAGTTCAGTGTTACTGACCTTGTTAATAGTGTACCACATTCTGCATTACATAGTGCAGGTGTTGGCACATATTATTCCCCACCACGTAGTGGGAGGGGCATATAGAAATAAGTTTCATCCATCTTTCTTGCCATCCTTTCCGCACATCCATCCTTTCCAATTTCTTGTCATCACATTTAAATGAAAACATTCAAAATATTTTTCCCAAATTTAATGGAAATCTTTTCGGTAGTAATATTATGAATGAAATTGGGAACCAGTTCTGTATTTCTTTAAGAGTTATTGCCCTTGTTGGGCTTACTTGTCATTACATTACCATTTTTTCCCTAATTTAATATATAGCTTTTTGGTGATAACATCATGAAGGGGATTGCAAATGCAAACCAGCCTTGTCCAAGAATTTTTTTAGGAGTTATTGCCCTTGTTGGATTTAGGTGGTGGCCGATTGGCCATACCATGGCATTGCACTTGTTTAACTAGGTTTACTTGATTGTTCTGCACTAGTTATTACATAATAGCTATGTGATTTCATAACTTGATAATTAATATTTTGAAGGCGCGGTGGCTCAATGGGTAGAGGTGCAGGCTGCAAGCCGAGAGGTCCTTGGTTCAAATCCCACCTGCGGCAACCATGTTGTGTCCTTGGGCAAGACACTTCGCCCCCATTGCCCACGTGGGGTCACGGTGGCACAGTGTACTAAGACGTACTGCACGTCGATGGTGCACTTGCCTTCAACCAATGCTAACCTTGCTTGTGCGGAGTTAGTATGTTGGGCAGCTGACAGTTGCTCGCCGTTGCTCGGTGGTTCTCTCCGGGTACTCCGGCTTCCTCCACCTGTAAAACTGTCATGGTCATGATTAGCCATTGTGCAGATATATGTGACCTTAAAAACACCAATAAATAAATAAATTAATATTTTGAGACGTCTCTTTTTCCTTTCAAATATACAAATGTATTTTACATTTGTTTTAAAGTAGTAAACTCCTGTTAATTGAATAAAAAATCTTGTAACTGTCGAGAAATTACCCTGACTCACCCCAGTTTTTCTTTGTTTATAGAGCTATTTTACCTCAGTTGTACATCAAATACAGGCATTTAATCTATTGTATCTTGTTTGACAGAGCTCATGGAGCTCTGTCAAACAAGATATAATAGAATAAATGCTAAGTTTATCTCTTGAATACATGAACGTTATACACGCCCTGTTAATTAAATACTCCTGTTAATTGAAGAATTTTCATTGACAAAGTAGTGGCTACTCAACAGGGTTCCACTGTAGATGGTCTTTTGCAATTGTCTCTTAAAAGCACACACAGCACAATAAATAGTATAACTGAACCTACTTAATTCAACATGTTTTAATTGAATAACCTTGTTCAGCATGACTATATACTATATAGTGTAAATCCTTTTAATTGAATAATAAAATCATGTGATATGCCGTGAAATTACCCTGGCAGTCACCAAATTTTCCTCATTTATAGACCAATATGACCTCGGCATATCAATACAGGAATGAGCTCTATCTAACAAGATATAATAGAATAAACATTATGTTTATTCCTAGAATACAAGAAAGCGATCAAATCCCTGTTAATTGAATACTCCTGATAATTGAATAATTCTTCTTGACAAAGTGCCTAATCAATTAACAGGCTCCACTGTATCATTAATAAAAAAATAACAAAGCATTTGCTTGTACATTGCTGTAGAAAAATACAGAATTTTGTTTCAACTCCCCTTGATGAACATATACAGCGATTGTGCATTGCATAGAAAATACCTGTTTTTTGTGCATGATGCATAATTATTGTAAGATGAAATATTTATATTCTTCTAATCACTATAAATGTAGCATCAAAATATGATTTGTTAATAATATTTTATCATCAGACAAGGATTCTGGTAACCCATGGTGTACACTGGCTTCCAATGGTTGATACTATTGTTGTTATGGTAGATGGTAAGATATCAGAAATTGGCTCTTATGAGGAACTTCTGTCACATGATGGAGATTTTGCCCAGTTCCTGAAGACGTACCTCACCCAAGACAGTGATGAGTCAGAAGATGAGGAGCAGGATCAAGAAAGTAAGTATTCTATTAACTTGTTGCATGCTTGAAGCCACTATCATTGCTCTATTTAACCCTTTACCCAACGAATTGCCCACATCCGCCCGCCTAATATGCAAATTCCGCAGCTGAAAAAAAAATTATTTTTTGAAAAATTTCAAGAAAACCATATCATGTGACCCCCTCTTTGGAACGAGCTCATTGAGCTCGTTCCAAAGAGGGGTCACATGATATGGTTTTGTTGAATTTTTTTGAACAAATGTAAAAAAATGATATTTAAAATAATAAATTTTGAAATCGTCTACTTTGGGTAAAGGGTTAAAAGTACTGAAAGCCCCCTTAGTAGCTTTAAACTGCTTGGTTTAAATAATATTTATTGCATGTCTAATTACCCATGAAAATTCAAATCACTACAACATAAAAGTATATATGCTGATAATTATAAAACTGGTTTCAGCAGCAAGCTAGAAGCTTATATGGCTGTTTTACGTACACTTTCAGCAGCAAGCTAGAAGCTTATATGGCTGTTTTATGTACACTTTCAGCAGCAAGCTAGAAGCTTATATGGCTGTTTTATGTACACTTTCAGCAGCAAGCTAGAAGCTTATATGGCTGTTTTATGTACACTTTCAGCAGCAAACTAGAAGCTTATATGGCTGTTTTATGTACACTTTCAGCAGCAAACTAGAAGCTTATATGGCTGTTTTATGTACACTATCAGCAGCAAGCTAGAAGCTTATATGGCTGTTTTATGTACACTTTCAGCAGAAAACTAGAAGCTTATATGGCTGTTTTATGTACACTTTCAGCAGCAAACTAGAAGCTTATATGGCTGTTTTACGTACACTTTCCGCAGCAAGCTAGAAGCTTATATGGCTGTTTTACGTGCACTTTCAGCAGCAAGGTAGAAGCTTATATGGCTGTTTTTTTGTACACTTTCAGCAGCAAACTGGAAGCTTATATGGCTGTTTTACGTACACTTTCAGCAGCAAGCTAGAAGCTTATATGGCTGTTTTCCGTACACTTTCAGCAGCAAGCTAGAAGCTTATATGGCTGTTTTATGTACACTTTCAGCATCAAGCTAGAAGCTTATATGGCTGTTTTATGTACACTTTCAGCAGCAAGCCAGAAGCTTATATGGCTGTTTTATGTACACTTTCAGCAGCAAGCTAGAAGCTTATATGGCTGTTTTACGTACACTTTCAGCAGCAAGCTAGAAGCTTATATGGCTGTTTTACATACACTTTCAGCAGCAAGCTAGAAGCTTATATGGCTGTTTTATGTACACTTTCAACAGCAAGCTAGAAGCTTATATGGCTGTTTTACGTACACTTTCAGCAGCAAGCTAGAAGCTGATATGGCCTGTTTCACATACACTTTCAACAGCAAGCAAGAAGCTTATATGGCTGTTTTATGTACACTTTCAACAGCAAGCTAGAAGCTTATATGGGCTGATAACATGTACAATATTTTTACACTGTAAACCAATGGCCTAGACTAGCTGGTGCTCAACTCAAAGTTATTAAGGACCAAACACAAATTTTTAACCCCCAATCCGCAAAATTTGCTTGCAACCAAAAATTAAAAGTCCTATCTGGCCCTCCATACATTTACTCTCCACACATGCGCAGACGTCAGGAAGTGACCGGAATTGGTGCCAACATCTTTCTTTGTTTGGTCCTAAAAGTCATCAACAATGAAATGACATCTGTGCTTTAAAATCTCCTTTTTTGAGGATGCCAGGCACAAATCAATGCAAGAATTGTTGGATACAAGGCTGTTATTGGATGAAGGAAGTGTTCAACGGTGGTTTTGGACATTCAGGGCTGTAACTTTATAATATTTATAAAATTATTTTATGTTTCCCAACTTCAGGACATATGCCTGATGTCATCATTTTTGAAAATGATTATTCCACTGTGTGTTAAGTATTCCTTCCCTATCCTTCATGAACACTTCCTGTTAAACTCTTAAGCTTTTTGGCTATTTTTTATTCCAATTTTTTTTAAATTTCTTGGGAGTTTAACTTTTATTACAGAATATTATTCTGTTTCTTCCCCAGGGTTACGTCCTCACCATAGGGGTGTTAGGGCTTTTAGTCTTGCATCTTCTATCCGATGTATTGTTTTTTCTTCATATGAAGATCTAGCTTTGCATTTGATAGCATTTCAGTTGGCTCTGATTTTGGGCCTTTTTGTGTGCCTAATGTCTTGTTTACATTGATGTTGTTTACATTATCAACGTTCTTATATATAGGTAGTTTCTTATATTCTGTTACTGTTATTTACTGTAGAATACGTGGATTATTATTCCGGTAGTGTAGCTCAAAAAATTTAGGATTTTGTCCACACTTGTGCTCTATCGGGATGCCCTTGGGCTCTTAATGTTCCCTTTGGGAACTTGGGCGTTTCTCAAAAAAAAAGTTTGTTTACAAAAAATATTTTGAATTTAATTATCACTGCTATTATTCATGTATCTCAGTTATATATATATATATTGTTGTGGAGTTTGGAGGACTGATATCGACTTTAGTTGATACACTCCTGTGGACTCTTGTCATTCTTGTGTTGCACTGGGATGACTGATGTTGGAGATGGTTGTCACGGTATATTGTTGGTGGTGAGGTTCTTAGGATCAGAGCCTCTTACCACGTTTAATTCATTCTGTCAGTTTCTATTTCAGAGGAAGATGAACATGGTGATGATATTCTGACACCCATTCAAGTGTGCTACCGTCATTGCGCTCCGTGGAGCATATAGAGCTAGCTGCAGTGCTCATTATTGCAAGAGTTAGGGCCTTTGGTTAAAGGTTTTAATCACTTGCAAGCAGCTAGCTGGACCGGTGAAGCAGTACTCCATCCGTGGGTGCCATGTCCATTGTGGTCTAAGAGATGGATACGGTAGAGCAAGCACTATAATATAAATAGCACACCCAGCGACGACGGAAATAGGGAGGAAGTCTGCAAGTTCTTGTACTTGGCAAGGTCTGATAGACCGCGAGCAGGAGAGGCCCCTCTCTCTAATATAGCAGCATCTGGGGTCAGATGTGGTTTTGAGAAACTTGCACAGGCCGGAGCATATGTCCACCCTCTACTCGGGACGCTCTGTTTAGTCTGCAGCCGGGGTCGGCTTCAGCCAAGGCTTCCTCAGCTACGTTTTCACAAAGCTGAAATGAAGTTTTCTGGTTGGAAACTTGCACGAGACAGAGCATATGTCCGCCCGCCACTCGGGACGCTCCATCTATTCTGCAGCCAGGGTGGGCTTCAGTCATGGCTTCCTCCGCTACGTTATTTAAGCACACACGACCGCATCCCAGCTACCCGACTTTGAATATCCAGCCTGCTGCATGAAGAAAGAACCACTCTTTACCTGTGAAGTTGGACCATCCGTAGCTAGGAGACGAGGCCTTGATCATCAGGATGATCGGAGAAAGGATCCGTTTCTGGCACACCGTCCCAGGAGCAGCATGCGGCTAAGGAATGGAAATCCGCTCCTCCTCAGGCCTCGGGGATGGACTTGCTGTCGCAGATTACGCAGCTAATCACAGCATCCCAGTAAGTGCAGATGCAGCCTCCCTCAGACTCAGAATCTGAGCTGTTGGACGGTGCTGGGTCGGTCCAGTTACCTGTTTGCGCAGATGCAGTGGACCAAGATTTGGAACTGATTCTCTCAGATGGTGAAAGGGCTAAGGAAGAGGATTACCCTTCCCTTTCAGATCAGTACATGGTTGCGGTGGCTGTCATCCATGAATACTATCCTGCTTCTGTTCTGCCAAATCAGAATGCTGCGACGATGGCGTCGTTAGGTGCAGACTTCATCCAGACAAAGGAGGAAGTCCTTTCTTTTCCAGTTCAGTTTATGCAGGTGTCGCAGGCTGTCGGCCATGTAGACGACACCATATTTATCCTCTTGAGGAAGAAGGTGGTTTCTTATCTTCATCTTCCCTATACATACCATTTTTTGGACCACGTTCATTTAAAAATGGTCGGGGAAGATATTCAGAGAGTTCTTCTGCATTTGGATGAGCAGGCCGGGGATCTAGAGGTATCCTTACCTGTATCATTCACTATTTGCTCAGATGCAATTGAGATGGCAATTTCTTCAAATAGTGCGAATTTGGACGTTATGTCTTAAGCAGATCACCTTACAAGAGCTATGGCACAACATTTCAAGGGAAAGGAATTTTGAGGACGTTTGTACCTCTCTTAGAGTTCTTTCCAGGGCAATTATGTATACCACGTATTACTCTGCCCTAACAGTGGCTAATTTGGAGTTAATCAGACATGATGCTGCCCTTGTGTCATCATCACTGATAAGATGACAAGGTGAGAAGCTCTCTCCGAGTCGCTCCGATTTCTGGAATTTTATTTTTCGACAACTAGCTTTCGTTATTTCGTTAGTCTATGAACAGGCTACTAAGAAAGCATCTAGTGCTCTGCTTTTGAAGTCGGCGTATCAACAACCTGCTTCAGTAGACAAGAGTAAAGGAGGGTGTTCCAGACAAAAATCGTCAAAAGGAAACTCCACACGAGGATACAAGCAACCCTCTTATAATTACTCTGGAGGTCGTCAGTATAGCGACTCGGAATAGGGGCGTAGGTCTGATTGGAACTATAGGTCAGATGCCCCTAGGCCGACGAGACAAGGTTTTTCGTGGGGAGGACATGGTTCCTCCTCCTGTAAGCCTTGCAGGTCATACAGGTGATGGTTTAGACCTCTATTGCTGGCCAGTTGGCGGAAGGTTATCAAGCTCTGTAAATAACTGGATAACATTCACAGAAGATCAGTTGGGGAGAAGTGTAGTCTCGGATGGCTTACGGCTATCATTCCGAGTAAAACCCCACTAACAAGTTGTCCGCATAGGACAAAGCTTCCATTAAATTCTTGCATAAGAGAGTTTCTCCTACCGGAGGTATAAGCTCTCTTATCAAGGAAGCAAAGCAGGTCATCTCGAATCAGGATTCTCAGACGGCTCGTTCCGACCGGTAATAGACTTGAGCTGGATAACAAGTTTATCATGGCTCAAAAAGTTTATCTATGGAAATCATTCAGTTGGTAAAAGCGAGTGATCGACTATGCGGCAAGCATAGATCTAAAGATCTGTACTTTCATGTCCTGGTACATCCGGCATTCTAAAAGTACCTGTGGTCGCCGTACAAGGGAAGGTGTACCAGTTCAGAACAATATGCTTTGGTCTGAATCTGGCCCCCTAGGTATTTCACTCGAATAATGAACGTGGTAATGTCTTACAAGCTCATTTGTCTGCAGTAATGTCGGCTTACTTGGACAACCTTCTACAGGAACACAGCAACAGAATTATTCTTCAGAATGATGTTCAGAGTCTGCTTCTATTACTTCAATGTCTCGGTTTCATTGCAAATGAGAAAAAGTCGGATCTTGCTCCGAACAAGTCACCTATTCAAAGCTCAATCCTATTCATTGGGAGTGAGCTTTGAGACTCACAACAATCTGGTTCGCCTGCCATTACCCAGAGCGAAGTAATTGGGCAGATATTCAGTGGTTAACTCGGGGAGTTACGCTGCAACTGCCGGATCCAGCTTTCACACTTAATGACGGATGTGAGTTAGATGGGTTGGGGCATGACCCTGATTCCTGCAGTCTTGAGGTGTCAGGGTCTTTGGGACCCTCGGTTCCAGGAGAAACTCATAAACATCAACGAGATAATGTTAATTAGCTAGCGCTACAACATTTGGATTCACATAATAACGGACGTTCATGTTCAATTTGGTCAGACAACTCGACAATAGTAACGTACATCGGGAACCAGGGCGACACCCATTTATTTCCGTTATGCCAACTAACGGAGAAGATTTTCCTAATACGTCATGAATCATCATGTTCATCTTTTTATCCGTCATATACCGGGTCATCTGAACGTACTAGCAGACTCACTCTCTCGGAAAAGTTTCCCGTTGCAATTGGATTGGACACTCAACAAGCAAGTTATTTGGACAGTTTTGCTACCAGAGGGATTGCCCCATGATAAATCCATTTGCGACACACCAGAACAATCAGTTACCGTTGTTTGTGTTGCCATGCCCAGACCATTGAGCACATGCAGTAGACATTCTGCCGATCTTATGGGGATGGATGATAGGATATGCGTATCCTCCAATTCATTTGATTCAGTGGATGATGTTTAAGATCAAACAGTCTCGTTGTGAATCCTACTAATAGCAGCTCTGTTGTCACAGAAACCTTGGATCAGTCTTCTCAAGTGTCTGTTATGGGACATTCCCTGGAAGCTTCCTCCACGAGAGGACTTTCTTTATCAGGGGAAGTTTTTGTTCTTCACATCCTTCTCTGCCCATAGTGGTATAATGGAGTCGGTTAGACATGAGGTAACCATTGTGGTTCCTATATTATTTTATGACTGACACAAGAACAATTAAGTAATGCGGGTGAGGAGGGTTCGATATGACTTCGTATCATGTTACTGGAATTTATTGTACACCTGAATGGGGTTGCCTGTGGGTTACCTCGGAAGTGTGTTTACTCCCCAGAGATCGTTCATTGTGGTTCGATTGGACATGTATATGTTATATATTATATCACCAGTTTCGATCTATCTGCATATGCCATCTCCGGTGTACGTTATATTGCGGGCAATATTAATCGTCACTATAGCCTTAACTTCTGAAGTGGAGTTAAGCACCATTTATTAATAATAAATTAATACCTGAGTGCCTGTTCGACAAATATTTATATTGTTTTTTGGTACCGCTTTTACTGATTCCAGAGCACTCCCCTCTTTCTTTTTGAAGATTCCTTCAAAAGAAAATGGGGGGGGGGGGTGATTTTTTACCTCTCCTCTGGCTTGATAGGTATGTAACTATGAGGGAAGCTGTTTTGTCCATAATTATCCTGCATACAGCTGGAGTTTTATTGTGTATGGCGTATGTTTGTGGGGGATATTCTCTCATTCTCAAATGCACCATTCTAATTTTTGGGGCTCAGCCTGGGCTAACCTTAAAAATTGGAAACTTGTTACATCCAATTAGCATAATCTTCATGCTAAGTATATGGAATTACTTGAACTGGGCTCCTTTTGTATGATATGTCTTCTCTATTACTGTATACAGAGAAATACATGCAATTCATAATAATTTTAATTTCCTTTCACCTTGGATTACAGGTTTGGAACTATGTTGATCTACTAATTCTGAAGTACTAGGCCCTCCACCTTCTTACAATTCAGCTAGTCTGGGCCATTGATTTACAGTCTGAAAATATTATAAATTTATAGTAATTTGTATATTTTTAGCTTAACTTGACATAGTCAAGATAACCTATTGCCATCACGCGTGCGGAAGTCTGTTAGTCTGTGAGTCTGTGACGTCTGTTCACATATCATTTAGCACGGGCTACACCCCGCAGTTCTTGTCTGATCGTCACGAAATTTCATATGCAGGTTTGGGGTCATGTCTAGATGAGAACGTCCCCTTTTGGTCACGATCGGGCAACCGGTATGGCTGCCTGAGCCCAAAACCTGAAAACCATTAGCACAGTCTACAGGTCGTATTTATGAAGGGATTTCATTGTAACTTGGTAGGATGCCTCTGTATAGTGCCTAGACGAGAACATCCCCTTTTGGGCATGATCTATCAACCGTGATGGCTGCCCAAGCCCGAAACCCAAAAACTTTTAGCACAGTCTGCAGGTCATGTTTAATGTGGAGGGATTTCATTGTAACTTGGTAGGATGACTCCTTGTGATGTCTAGATGCGAATTTCCCCATTTGGGCATGATCTGCCAACCGTGACGTCTGCCCGAGCCCAAAACCCGAAAACCTTTAGCACAGTCTACAGGTCATATTTATTGAGGAATTTCATTGTAACTTGGTGGGTTGACTTCATACAATGTCTAGATGAGAAAGTCCCCCTTTGGACGTGATTGGGCAACTGTGACGGCTACAGGAGCCCGAAGCCCGAAAACCTTTAGCACAGTCTAGAGGTCATATTTATGAAATGATTTCATTGTAACTTGGCAGGATGACTCCAAATAATGTCTAGATGAGAACGTCCCATTTTGATCACGATCATGCAGCCTTGATGGGTGCCCGAGCCCAAAAACCTTTAGCATAGGCAAAAGGTCATATTTATGGAAGGATTTCATTGTAACCTGTTTGGTTGACTCCATATAATGCCTAGATGATGACATCCCCTTTCGGTCGTGATTGGTCAGTTGTGATGGCTACAAGTGCCCGAAGCCCGAAAACCTTGAGCACAGTCTACAGGTCATATTTATGAAGGGATTTCATTGTAACTTCTTAGGATCACTCCAGATGATGCTCAGATGAGATTGTCCCCTATGGTTGCGATCATTCACCCATGATGGCTGCCCAAGCCCGAAGCCCGAAAACCTTTAGCACAGTCTACAGGTCATATTTATGAAGGGATTTCATTGTAACTTGGTAGGTTAACTTCATATAATGTCTAGATGAGAACGTGCGATCATTCACCCATGATGGCTGCCCGAGCCCGAAGCCCGAAAACCTTTAGCACAGTCTACAGGTCATATTTATGAAGGGATTTCATTGTAACTTGGTAGGTTAACTTCATATAATGTCTAGATGAGAACATCCCCTTTTGGACATGATTGGGCAACTGTGACGGCTAAAGGTGCCCGAAGCCCGAAAACCTTTAGCACAGTCTACAGGTCATATGTATGAGGGGATTTCATTGTAACTTGGTAGGATGACTCCAAATAATGTCTAGATGAGAACGTCCCCTTTTGATCGCGATCATTCAGCCTTGATGGGTGCCCGAGCCCAAAAACCTTTAGCATAGGTAAAAGGTCATATTTATGGAAGGATTTCATTGTAACCTATTAGGTTGACTCCATATAATGCCTAGATGATGACATCCCCTTTTGGTCGTAATTGGTCAGCTGTGTTGGCTACAAGTGCCCGAAGCCCAAAAACCTTGAGCACAGTCTACAGGCCATATTTATGAAGGGATTTCATTGTAGCTTCATAGGATCATTCCAGATGATGCCCAGATGAGATTGTCCCCTTTGGTTGCGATTATTCAACCATGATGGCTGCCCGAACCCGAAGCCCGAAAACCTTAAGCACAGTCTACAAGTCATATTTGTGAAGGGATTTCATTGTAACTTGGTAGGTTGACTTCATATAATGCCTAGATGAGAACGTCCCCTTTTGGACATGTTTGGGCAACTTTGACGGCTAAAGGTGCCCGAAGCCCAAAAACCTTTAGCACTGTCTACAGGTCATATTTATGAAGGGATTTCATTGTAACTTGGTAGGTTGACTCCAAATAAGGTCAAGATGAGAACGTCCCATTTTGGCCATGATCATTCAGCCTTGATGGGTGCCCGAGCCCAAAAACCTTTAGCATAGGCAAAAGTTTATATTTATAGAAGGATTTCATTGTAACATTGTTAGGTTGACTCCATATAATGCCTAGATGATGACATCCCCTTTTGGTCGTAATTGGTCAACTGTGATGGCTACAGGTGCCCGAAGCCCGAAAACCTTGAACACAGTCTACAGGTCATATTTATGAAGGGATTTCATTGTAACTTTGCAGGATCACTCCAGATGATGCCCAGATGAGATTGTCCCCTTTGGTTGCGATCATTCAACCATGATGGCTGCCCGAGCCCGAAGCCTGAAAACCTTTAGCACAGTCTAAGGTCATATTTATGAAAGGATTTCATTGTAACTTGGTAGGTTGACTTCATATAATGTCTAGATGAGAACATCCCCTTTTGGACACGAGTGGGCAACTGTGACGGCTTCAGGGGCCCAAAGCCCGAAAACCTTTAGAACAGTCTACAGGTCATAATTATGAAGGGATTTTATTGTAGCTTGGTAGGATGACTCCAAATAGTGTCCAGATGAGAACGTCCCCTTTTGGTCATGATCATTCAGCCTTGATGGCTGCCCGAGCCCAAAAACCTTTAGCATGTCTGTAGGTCGTATTTATGGAAGGATTTCATTGTAACTTGCTAGGTTGACTCCATATAATGCCTAGATGATGACATCCCCTTTTGGTCATGGTTGGTCAACTGTGATGTCTACAGGTGCCTGAAGCCCGAAAACCTTTAGCACAGTCTACAGGTCGTATTTATGGAGGGATTTCATTGTAACTTGGTAGGTTGACTTCATATAATGTCTAGATGAGAACGTCCCCTTTGGACGCAATTGGGAAACTGACGGCTACAGGGGCCCGAAGCCCGAAAACCTTTAGCACAGTCTACAGGCCATATTTATGAAGGGATTTTAATGTAACTTGATAGGATGACTCATTTTGGAATAATTTCATTGTAATTTTGTTGATATATGTTAACTGTGAGGGCCACATATATTAACTGTGAGGTCATATTAACCCACCCCTCAGATCTTTAGTACAGTGTACACCTCATATTATTTTTATCATAAACATAGCATACAGGGAACAGAAATGAACATATTCCCAATTATCACAATTCTTGTCTTATTTCATAATCCTTTCATAAACATTGAACATTATCCTTTTCATCAAACACAACACACAAGTTAAGCTACAGTGTCATTGACACTTTCATTATACATACCAATGACCCAGCCGGAGATGGCCCTCCCATGAGTGGGCACTCATACCACCCCACTGCATTTTTATGTAGTACTCTTTTTTACAAAGAATGATGTTAGCGTCAATTCTGGCCACTTCCTGACGTCTGCACATGCACGGAGAGTATATGTATGGAGGGCCAGATAGGACTTTTAATTTTTGGTTTTGCAAACAAATTTTGGGGATTGGGGGGTTCAAAATTTGTGTTTGGCCCTTAATAACTTTGAGTTAAGCATCAGCTAGTCTGGGCCATTGGTATAAAAATATGCAAATTACTATGAATTTATAATTTTTAGATGAAATGCATTTGAGTAAAAAGGTTTTGAAAAATGGTTGTATTATGTAATAAGTCGATACATCGATCTGTCTGTCTGAAAATTTTTGGTTACCAGCTGATAACTCCAGTTTGGATTATTTGATCTGAACCAAAGTTGTTATGTGTATTACCCAGCTAGTAATGCAGGTCATGTTCGAATATGGGTTCTGTCACAATTATTTTTAAATGAGTTACGGTCCTTTTTCAACTTAGAAATCAACCGTTTATTAACATTTTGGGTTTCTGCCCGATAACCCCAGTTTCGATCATGTGATATCAACCAAAGTTGGTATGGTATGTGTATTACCCAGCTAGTAATACAGGCCAGGTTCGAATATGGATTCCGTCCATTATTTTTAGATGTGTTACTACCCTTTTCGACTTGGAATTCGAGTGCCTATTAACATTTTTGGTTTCTGGCCGATAACTCCACTTTGGATCATTCAACCCTTTACCCAATGCAGACGGTATCAAAATTTATTATTTTAAATATCACTCTTTAATTTTTTTTCAACAATTTCAACAAAACCATATCATGTGACCCCCTCATTAGAACGAGCTTGACAAGATCGTTCCAAAGAGGGGTCACATGATATAGTTTTCTTGAAATTTTTGGAAAAATAATATTTTTTCAGCTGCTGAATTTGCGTATTACACAGGTGGATGTGGCCAATTCGTTGGGTAAAGGGTTAATCTCAACCAAAGTCGGTGTGGATATTTTCAAGCTAAGAATACAGGCCATGTTCGTATATGGGTTCTGTCCAATTATTTTTACATGAGTTAGGGTTAACAGGCATATTTTGGCAAGCCTGGTGGTGCTCTTGTTATTTCTTGTGGTAGATATCAAGAATAATTTCATATTCTTTAAGACAGCAAAAGAAAAAAAAATGAGAAAAGAGATAAGTAAATTGTTGGTTTGTTGTTTGTTCTGCATTTGGAAACAATTAAGAATTAAGTTGTTACAATTTATTGGTGAGTGTCAGTAGGCACTCTCCAATAAATTGTAACCCAATAATTTTGATTCAACTGCATTTCTAGCCCCAAAGCAGGCAGGAGTAGCTGTCAAAATGTTGGAAATGAAAGATTTTAAAAGAATTATTTATCAATAAAATCTTGCTATACAAAAGCTTCTGTTGTTGGTAACATGGTATCTTCATACTCAAGTTGCAAATTATCTTTGAAAAATAGCTTAGCACTCTACCAGTTAATTCTTTACCTAACAAATCGCCCGCATCTGCCCACGTAATATGCAAATTGAGCAGTTGAAAAAATTAAATTTTTCAAAATATTTCAACAAAACCATATCATGTGATCCCTCATTGGAACGAGCTCATTGAGCTCGTTCCAATGAGGGGTCACATGATATGGTTTTGTTGAACTTTTTTGAAAAATTTAAAAAAATTATATGTAAAATAATGAATTTTGATATTGTCTGCGTTGGGTAAAGAGTTAAACAAAGTTTAAACGCAAATGAAAAGTCCTTGAATTTAGACAATTTCTTTGAAAAGCGCTTAATTTCATTTATATCCTTGAAAAGTACTTGATTTTCCATCACCTTCCTTGAAAAGTACTTGAATTCAGTTTACCTGCAACCTTTGAGCCACACATAGGTAACCGCATCTCTATCATCTCTGTATAAAGGTCACAAACTGCAATTCCCAGTATTTCAGGTGCTGTATAATTTTGTCACAAGAACCTCTCTCATTCTGAAGGATACCCGAGGAGACTTGACCGTTTAGAATCATCCTTATTGCAAAAAATCCTTACTGCTGTTTACATCTGTTTTTACAAGCTTTTTCTTCTGATTTCATTAAATAATAGTGTACTTGAAAAGGATAAATTCAAATGATATGCTCTTCTAAAAAATCAAAACATTTGTTTTTAGGACTCGGGATAGTTACTGGGGGCGATTGTATATAAAATACAAAGTTTTTATTGATATAAAAATAAGGTGATATTTGATGACAACCATAGATGTTTAATTACAGTAAAACCTGTCTTGAGAGACCACCTGTCTTGTGAGTCCACTGTCTTGAGAGACCACCTGTCTTGAGAGACCACAACTGCCAGGCACCGTTTGGTTTTACTCTATAATGGACCTGCTATGAGAGACCACCTGTCTTGAGAGACCACCTGTCTTGAGAGACCAGGCTGTAACCTGGTACCAACTTGTATTTTTATGCCATAATGGACCTGTCTTGAGAGACCGCCCCTTTGAAGACTGAAACCATGACAAAACTTTTTACCTGTTCTGGAATTGGAAAATCGATTGTGGTAAAACTAACATAATTAAAAGTATTAAAAGCTCTTAATTGGGTTTCAATTGCTATTCAGTTACATAACTCATTAAAGATTGAGATGTTTTTATAAGACCCCTGTGAAAAGATTAGGATTATTGCTGAATAAACAATTTCATACATACCTGAAAGGTGACAGATAGGATTATAAAAATAAATTTGTGTTGAAAATCTTCAATGAAGATTTTCAACACCAATTTATTTTTATAATTTTTTTAACAGTCCATTTCAATTTGTTACAAAAACTTCATAAAAAAGAACTACAAAGTAATTATAAAAATCCATTCTCCATTTCTGAATTTTGTGGTTGGTTATTCACTGACTTGAGAAAACCTGAAACCTGTTATGAGAGACCACCTGTCTTGAGAGACCACTTTTGTATAGCCCAAAGGGCGGTCTCTCAAGACAGGTTCTACTGTATGTGTGTTGGAAGTGGATTTTGGCCAAAATGCAAACCTTTCAACTTGACTGAAGAATGAGTTCAGTACTTTTTCAAGCATTATTAAATTATCTATAGATAGAGTATATTTTCAATTGAGTTGTGGTAGTGTGGGGAAAAATTTTTTTTAAAATTTGGTTTTACCATTTCATAAGGTATGTTTTGAAAAGAATTTTGCATTTGGTGAAATAATTTTTTTAAAAGTTCACTTTTGGCATTTCTAAATTTAGTGTCATATTAAATACGATACAAAATCAACATGCTGTGACAGGCCATCTTAACAGTATGCATGCAATAATAGTCCTTGAAAATTGTTAACCCAATTCTTGAAATGTGCTTAAATAGTGCTTGAATTTGATTCTTAGATATCTGTATGAACCCTGATAAAAATTTAAATCATTTACTAGTAATAACAGATTATTGGAATAGCATTACTAGTAGTACCTTCAGCAGGTCACTCTTTTTAATACACTTCTTTGGTTTAGAAGCAAAATTGCATAGTGCTCAAAGCTTATTTCCTAAAATTACTTAATCTTTAGCTGGTAGAGTGCTGAATTATTTTTTGTTGTCAATATCAAAATACATGTCTTTGCCTTGTTATAATTTATGAAATAATTTCACTTGAAAGATGATAATAAAGCCCAAATAGGAGCTTTCAGCACTATACTAATTAATGGGACACATTATTGTATGGCCGGGGGTGCAGCCAGCAATTTGTTTTAAGGGGGATCGCCCACAATGCAAATTTAGGATGAGAAGGTCTGCAACGAAAAAGTCGGAAATCTTGGTCAGAAGCCAAAAGTCAAGTTGGAGGAGATTATGGGAGGGGTGACCCCCTCCCATAATCTCCTCCAACTTGACATTTGGCCATCGGTGGTGGTCCGGTGGGAGGAGGTGGGTACCCCAGACAAATTCCTCAATATTTGATATCAGCAGTGATCAAAGATTTCATGTTGAGGAAAAGTGCATATATTAGATTGCTGTGGAGAATATTGACCTTTTGGACTTGGGGGGAGAGGTATGACCCCTATGACCCTCCCTGGCTACACCCTTGTATGGCATTGTCTATATATCGGTCTCTACACCCATTACAAATATTTAGAGTAAGATGATTTTGTAATGAGAACTATTACACATATTTCAGGATTATTTGAAACTTTATATTGCATTATTTTCAATTTCATATTGCCTTTTGTACAACTCATCTATTATATGCTTCTTTTTTGAAGTTATACTGTGTGCTGAATCTATTTATTTTTTTTTACCTTTTTCTGTTTCATAGAAGATTTCTTGCTGGATACAAGCCTTAAAATAAGCAATCTGTCATTTGAAGAATGAGGTCCACAGAGGGTGAATGTGCTGATGCTATCACATACAGTGGGCCAATGTATCCTCTGGGTACCTCTTTCTGTTTAGGTTTGAGACCTTGATTCAGACTGAGGTTCACAGAGGGTAAATTTAGTGATGCTACCCTGCTGTGCAGGGTAGCATCAACAAATTCACCCTCTGGGAACCTCGCTTTGCAGATGTCAGGCTGCTTATTTTCTGGCTTGGCTGGATATACTTGATAAATTTCTCGAAGTTCTGGCACACTGCAACATGTTAATAAGGTGGCTTGGCATTGATACCCAGTCATTTTTTGGTTGCTGGTATAGGCAGCTAAGATTTGACTAGTAAGATGACTGGGCTGTTATGTGGAAATCTACATGGCATCTGTTGTAATGCCTTGAAATTTGTCAAAGATGAAATGTAGGCCATTCAGGGTCACGTTGGGCAATATTTCTTGTTCAGCATGACTTTATACTATGTTGCTGCCTTTAAATTACTGGAAGTAACTTCAGCTATACTGAATCGTTCTTATTTTGAATGGCTTGTTCATTGCATTTTCATAGAGAGCATTTTCTTTTTGCCGTCGTGACATTGAATTTTTTAAGTGTCTGTACTTGCTTTTTACTTTTAGTCATGAAATATTGATATTCTGTGTCTTTTTAAAATAATAGAAATGACATCGGCTTTTTTAATTCTTTCTCCAAGTTTATAATCCTCTCCCAACTCCCATCGCCATGTATATTTTTTCAGAGGGGGTTAATTAAGTAGTGTATGAACTTGCAGAAAAGGATACGAATTGTTCAGAGGTGGTATGAACTGTCAGATACTGTCCAGAGGAGGGGTACGAATCATCCAGACCGAAGGTACGAATTGTCCCAGGAAAAGGTATGAATTGTCCAGACATTGGGGTACAAATTGTCCAGCAAACTGTATGAATTGTCCAAGGTATGATTTGTCCAGGGTATGAGTTGTCAAACTCCCTGATGGATGGACAGACAGAAATGCAGTCACACATTTTGTAATAAATTCAATTTCAGTTTCTTTTTGAATGCTAAAACAAACTAGAATTAGTAGAGATGAAATATTTTCTTTGGAATCAGTGACAGTATGCAAATGTTATTTAGAGGTCGATTTTGGGAAGTAGTGTTGAAACGATTAATGCCATTTGGATTTTTACTAATCAACTAATCGCCGGGTAGTAGTCGATGATTAATCGACTAGTCAGTTATGCTAAACTGAGCAATAAATTGTACAAAACTGGTTTTAACTGAATTCATTGGCTGGAGTGGCTTCCAAATTACGATACAGTTAAAGGGTATAACTGCGCAACATAACGTAACCTGATGTCTCCATGCCCTTGCGACCAAACAACTGGTGCTGCAAAAATAAATTTGTCTAATAATAAATCTTTGGTGTTCCAATATTCAGTTCTGTCAAATATTTTTAAGCGAAATTGAACTTTTCCCCAAAAATTCCCTTGTATATTGTGGTCTAATAAGAAATTTCTGCACTTTGTTATTGTGCTAAAAAACTTTGAAAGCAGAAAACAGGTCACTGAAGTAGTGTACACTGATGACATGATTGTTCCATGACCTGCATAACTTAATCAACCCCCAGTGAAAAGCTAGACAAACTATAAACAATAGCGTCATTGAATATTAAATACATCATGTGACCAAACATATTACAGCAACATTTACCCAAAACAAGAACGTGTTGAAAAAGCATGAACATCTGTAGAGAGCTTTTGTTTCCAATGTAGAAGCTCAAGTGCGATAGCGCACCTCAAATCGAAAGTACTGAATTAAATTTAATAAAATTGAATTAAATAAACAAAGTGGAAACTTCAAGGCTTCAGAGAATACACTGAGGCGACTAATCGATGAGAGATTCACTAATCGGTTAATAGATTTGTTTAGTACTAATTGCATTGAAAAGTCATTTCAACACTACTGGGGAGGTTGGTATTTAGGCTTTTTCACCATTTTTGGTGAAAAATACTAAATATCAGAATCCCCACCACCAGATGTTGGTCAGACGAGGGCGACACTGACTAGTTTGAAGATGAATTCAGTTCTATTCTGGTTGCAAGCTAAAACATCCAGGAAATAAAACATGTTTTACGAAAACACTAAGAAAGTGTAATTTAAATGGGAGTTGTGTGGGGTTCTGGTATTTTGGAGAACCTGTCAGATCATAAAATTGGCTGTCCTCTGCACTGTAATTCTGACAGTCTTAAACTGACCTTGTCTTGTATCACTGGTAAAAATAGTTCATAGACTGGAGCCAGTGAACTTGTGAAGGAAAAATCTTGGAAATAAATGAATATCGCTGTTCGCGTGCATGTCTGTTTCTGTAAAAGTACAAGACTGCAAGGCTGTGTTTTGAGAACAGATTTCACCGAACCGTACATCAACATAACTTTTAATTCATCTGAACTCTGGCTGTTGCTAAAGAAATTGCGCTAAGTTCCCCACAAATGAAAAAGGCCCACTAAAAGTGTCAATAAATCACTTATTTTATTCTTTTTATTCAATGTCAACAACTTGTAAATTGCACGTTCTCAATTAAAATTGAAACTGGGCTTTGAATCTGATGAAACTGGCAGTGGACGGCATTGGCACTTCGAGGTTTCAAACAATACCTCACTTCAAAAGTCACTTCATTATTTAATTATCTGTCATAGTTTCGAGCATTCTGCAGCAAGATATTTTACATAATTTCTTTTGATAAGCCACAAACAATTAAATATCTGTTACAATGATTCCGGATTATTTATCAGTAGGAGAGCCACGCCACCAGATGGCCCCCCAAACTCTGTTGTATTCTATATAAGAATTATAAAATCATGGATACGTACCTGCATTACCTATGTGTACACATGCCACATAGGTAAAAACAAGATTATAAAATCATGGATACGTACCTCTATTACCTATGTGCGCACACGCCACTGCGTGTTTGTGCACTATTAATTCTTTCAGACAATTTGACAGTGGTTGCTTTCATAAGGAACCAGAGGCGGGACTCACTTGTTCTCTATGTATCTACTAACAAAGGACCTTCTCCTTCTAGGTCACCAGCTATCTACTCCAGTGTTAGTCAGACATATTCCAGGTCATCTAAATGTGTTAGCCGATGCTCTATCTTGAAAAGGCAAAATTCTTTTGTAGGAGGGATGCTGAACTCTCAACTTTTCAGGTCAATATGCGACAAGTGGAGTATTCCCCAAATAGACCTTTTCACAACAAGGTGGAAATTTCAGATAAACACTTTCATTTCTTCAAGCCTTTGCAGTCATTGCTCTATCATTGGATTGAAGTGGGATAGACGGTTGTGCCTTCAACCGATCCAGTCATCCACTGTATTCTAAACAAGATTCGAGTATTGCACTGCCAGATCGCTCTGATTGCCCCAATCTCTCCTCGGAAAATTTGGATCAGTCAGTTATGGGCTCCACTTCTAGATGTTCCCATATGGATACCTCTTCACGAGGATCTTCTCCATCTGGGTCAATCCTACAGATTCCCACTCAATGTCAGACAGTTGCACCTTCTCACTTATCTTTTATCAGGTTCTGTCTCCGACAAAGATGTTTTTCTAGAAGAGCACCCAGGAGGTTCTCCACAAGTCTAGTTTATTATGCTAAGTGGAATGTTTTCACTAGTTGATGTCTCGGTAATAACATTAGTTTTAAACACCTGTCCACAGCTCAGCTGGCTGATGTCTTCGTTTATTTATTTGTCACCAAAGGCCTGCAACCTGTTACTATCAAAGGCTATCATTCTGTGCTGTTGGAAACTTTCTTGTTTGCCAGGAACTGTAATATCGGTTCCGACCCTTTCTTAGGAAATACAATAAAACATTCACTTTAAAAAGGCCCAAAGCCTCAGAATTAAACCAAAATGGAATTTGTCTTTGGTTCTTCATTATCTCACAGAGCCTCGTTTTGAACCGCTAGCTGATACTGATACAGTGGAACCCTGTTAATTGAATAGCTACTTTGCCAATGAAAATTATTCAATTTACAGGAGTATTCAATTAACAGGGATTGTGTCACTTTCCTGTATTGTAGAGATAAACTTAGCATTTATTCTATTATATCTTGTTTGACAGAGCTCCTTGAGCTCTGTCAAACAAGATATAATAGATTAATTGTCTGTATTGGATGTACAGAGGCCAAATAGGTCTATAAACATAGGAAAACTGGGGAGAGTCAGGGTAATTTCTTGACAGTTTACAAGATTTTTTATTCAATTAACAGGAGTTTACTCTATAACCTATATTCAATTAACAGGTCAAATTTGTACTGAAGGTAAGGGAAATGGTTTTGTGTTTGGAATTTGTATTCAATTTACAGGGATATACAATTAAGAGATATCCAATTAAGTGGGCTCCACTGTATTTAGTTTCTGACATTCCAGAGAGCTTTCCTCTTGGCCTTTGCCTCCGCTAGAAGGGTTAATGTGATCTATTAGTTGATTCTCATTATTAGTGTAATGTAGGGAATACTGTTACTTTCACTCCCAATGCTTCCTTTTTTAGCAAAGAATCAAGTTCCAGTTCTACCTATCATCAGAACTCTTCCCCTTGAAGATCGATCGCGTAATAGACCTCTTCTGTGTCCAGTTCGAGTTATTAGGGCTTGTGTTGATAAAACTATGTTTATTAGGAAAAGTAGGAAGAGATTTTTTCTTTCTCTCATTCCTTCAGAAAGGATATCTCTCCACACTCCATTTCATGTTGGATTCCAGTCTGCTATTCGCCTTCCTAATGAACATCTGACCACTTCCAACAGAGTTCTTCATAATCTTTCTGCCAATGAGGTTAGGGTTCTGGCGACCTCTTGGGCTTATGGTAACTTGGTTTCTATTAGTGACCATATGTCTGATGCTTATTGGAGAAACAGAAACACTTTCTCCACCTTTTACCTCCGAGACCTACAGGAGCAGACTGGAGACCTCTATTCCTTGGGACCTACAGTCACTGCTCAGTCTACAATTTTTCTGCGTCACTAACAGCTACTGACTTCTAATGTGTATTTTAACCCTTTACCCAATGCAGACGATATCAAAATTTATTATTTTAAATATCATTTTTTTTAACTTTTTCAAAAAATTTAAACAAAACCATATCATGTGACCCCTCATTGGAATGAGCTCAATGAGCTCGTTCCAATGAGGGGGCCACATGATATAGTTTTGTTGAAATATTTTGAAAAATTTTATTTTTTATTTTTTCAACTGCTCAGGTTGCATATTACGTGGGCGGATGGGGCGATTCGTTAGGTAAAGGGTTAACATGTTATTCTACCCAGCTTTTGTCTTCATCAAGTGTATATTTTTTGGGTCTAGTGAAGAAGACTACATATGCTTGTGACCACGCCAGGTAAGTTCTCACTTGTGTGGCAAACTTCATCAAGGGATGGATGAATCACTTTTTATTGCATTATGAATTATAACCCTGGTCTTTGTGTGAATTTTCAGTTGGCCTTGCGCAACTAACAGGGGTCAGACAATTGGGTGACTATGGCGAAGAAGACACCTTGTCATTCCTCAAGTCACCTTGGCTTACATTGATTGTGAAATTCAAGTTGCCCTCCAAAACTTCCTTAGGAGACATGACAGTTTTATGTATTTTCTTGTTTTATTTCCCCCCAAAATGCTTATGCAATCATAACAAAGTAAATATGGTTGTTGTTGAAATTTGTCATAGGGCTCTGAAAATAGCCTAAACTAGCCCAATTTTATATTTCTTGAAAGAGTTGTAATTGCATGGTCATTCGAACAATTCGCTGCAACTGGTAGCAACCAGCACAATGCTATTTAAAAACAGTGCCAGCAAAAACAACAAATCACATAAGACACACATCGTGTTAATTAGGATTTATTAAAATTAACCACCGTTTCAAAACAAAAAAAAATGTGTAGGAGACAGTTCATCCATAAAAAGTCGAAATTGCTTACGGTTACACTCTTTTCCATTGAAAAATTGGTACCATTGAAATTTGCACTGCAATTTACATTGAAAGTTTTTCTTTGAAAACTTACATTGCAAAGGGGTTAAAGGTATAAAGTTTATAAGGTTATGATAGAAATCACACATATTAGGATGGATAAGAATGGTAGGCCTTCATAGCACCAATCACATTGTAAGATGTGGCATTGTTAGATGGTTGACAGAAATTGTCATTTTTCTGCACAATGTATTGGTATTACAGTGGAACCCTGTTAATTGAATAGCTACTTTGCCAATGAAAATTATTCAATTAACAGGAGTATTCAATTAACAGGGATTGTGTCACTTTCCTGTATTGTAGAGATAAACTAGCATTTATTCTATTATATCTTGTTTGACAGAGCTCCTTGAGCTCTGTCAAACAAGATATAATAGATTAAATGCCTGTATTGGATGTACAGAGTCCAAATAGGTCAAAAAACATAGGAAAACTGGGGAGAGTCAGGGTAATTTCTTGACAGATTACAAGAGTTTTATTCAATTAACAGGAGTTTACTCTATAACCTATATTCAATTAACAGGTCAAATTTGTACTGAATGTAAGGGAAATGGTTTTGTGTTCAGAATTTGTATTCAATTAACAGGGATATACAATTAAGAGATTTCCAATTAAGTGGGCTCCACTGTATTACCCAGCGCAGAGGGGATGGGACACAACTGAAATATTTTGTCATTTACCTTAGAAATAAATTACCTCAAATTGTTAATAACGCTTGATTAACGAAGGATATCGAAAACTTTTTTAACTATGATTTTCAATTCAATTAGGGCATTCAGAAACCAAGAATGACCCAGCTTATGTGAACTTGAAATTTATTTTAAATACAGTAGAATCCTCTTAATTGAATATTCATTTTGCCAGTGAAAATTATTCAGTTAACAGGAGTATACAATTAACAGGGATTTGGTCAGTTTCCTGTGTTCTGGAGGTAAACTGAGCATTTATTCTATTATATCTTGTTTGACAGAGCTCATAGAGCTCTGTCAAACAAGATATAATAGAATAAATGCCTGTATTGGCTGTAGTAAGGCCAAAAAGGTTGATAAATAAGGGGAATTTGGTGCGTGTCACAGTAATTTTTTCGACATATAAAAATTTATATACAATTAACAGGAGTTTACTCTACAACCCATATGCAATTAACAGATCAAATTTGTACTGAAGGAATGGTAAATGGTTTTGTGTTTGAAAATTATATTCAATTAACAGGGATATACAATTAAGAGATATCCAATTAAGTGGGCTCCACTGTACTGTGAATATTTTTTTCACAAGAATATACCTTCTTTTACAGAGAAGAACACTCTCACAGTTGGTAATGCTAAATTTCAAATCCACTGCTTTGAGGCAAATAGAAAATCATCTGCATGGTAACCATAGCCATCACTGGTAGGGAAAGAGTTAGGACATTCTGAAACCATGAAAGACACAGCCTTTTTGTAGGGGGAGGGATGGGGGATGGGGTATTTAACTGGTAGAGTGCTGAAAGCCCATATTTGGGCTTTAATCTGAAGTGCAGGTAACACATCTTAAAGACTTCATATTCCATGGTTAGACTTCATATTATCCTTGAAGTGAAATCATTTAGACTTTAAGGATTTGCTTTGTTACAATTTATGGGAGAGTGCCTATGGGCACTCTCCCATAAATTTTAACAAGGCAAAGACATGTCGGCAAATTTTGGTCACCAAAAATAATTTAGCACTCTACCAGTTAACCTACATTATTGTTATATACCATCTGACTTATTTTTATGTGTATGTTTGAAAAACTTTTATTTATTTTTTTTTCCACAATTTGGCATGTTAGCTATTGTTGTGTCCTCAATGTACATTGATTTTGTCACGATATCATATACATTTTATGTTTTTTCTGACTTTTCCCTCATGTTAACTGACTTCTCCCTCATGGCCCCTGACTTCTCCCTGAGGTTCTGCACTTTTGCAAAGAAGTGAAATTCTAAACATATGGCTTATGTTGAAACTAATGCCCTGTAAATTGGAGATATATTTTTAGTATCAGATGTATGATTACATTAGGCTATTTGTTGGACTAGAGAATTTCAAGTTTTGCTTCTAAAGTTGGAGTCGGATGCACAGGGGTAAATTACCAGATGAATTATGGGAAACAGTGGCTTCGAAAAATCGGCTATATTTTTATACTTTACCAATGACCCAGACTAAGCTGGTGCTAACTCTTAAAATTCTAGGGCCAATCACAAATTTTGCACCCCCCCCCCCCCCAATCCCCAAAATTTGCATCAAAATCCAAAAAATCAATGTCCTATGTTGCCCTTCCATACTTTTATCCACTGCACATGTGCAGTGTCAAGGAAGTACCAAAATTGGCACAAAATCCTCATTATTTATTTGGCCCTGAAATCAGTAACATCTCACTGATATCTGTGCTTATAATCTCAGTTAAAATGATGCCAGACACAAAATCATGAAAGAAATGGTGGATCTTAGGATGAAATAAGAGGAACAGAGGAAGAAACAGTGGAAGGATGTCTTCAGGGCTGTAACTTATAATTTTTATGCAAAATTATTTCATGTTCCCTAATTTTGGGGCATGGGCCTGATGTTTACATTCTTGTTATGAAATTTCCACGGTTTGTTCAGTGTTTCCTCTCTCCCTTTCCTTTATACCCCCCTTGCTATTCTCCCATGCTTTTGGAATAATTTTTGTAATTTTTTTACTGAAATTTCTTGGGAGTTTTTAGCTTGGTAACAGAATGTTTATTCTGTTTTTCCCCATAGTTACATCCTCACCCTAGGGGTGGTTAGGCATTTTGGTCATGCATCTACCATCCGATGTACTGCAGTTTCTTCTCTGGAAGCTTCTGTTTTACATCGGATAGTGTTTAAAATTGGTTACTGATTTCGGGCCATATTTTCAGTGCCTGGAATCTTGTTTCCAGTTTTATTCACTCTTGTTTACGTTGACAACGGTTACTTCTGACAGTGATTACTTGTCTTCTATTTAGTTCTCTTCTTAGACAGATACATTAATATTGTCCGAAAGTGTAGCATTAATTTTTAGATATGTTTTAAAAATTTTGTCCATACTTAGGCTTTTTGGGTATCCATTTGGGCTCATCGTTCCCATTGGGAACTTGGGCTCATCTTGAAAATTTTTTGAGAAAATTTTTCTTTTGAATAATTTTCGAAATGTTTGTAATGGATTATATTATTATTATGTATCTTTGTTTTCAAGGGTTAGTGCAAGTACGATGACTGTTTAATATTTTTTTCAGAATGAAAGAATATTTTTCGATTTGTAAATCGAGGAAGTCTTCCTCTGATTCTCATGTTCATTGTATTTGCTGTAGTCAGTGTACTCACACTAATTCTTGCTCAGTGTGTGCCAATTCGGATGACAAACGTTGGAGACGTGTGTCACGGTCTATTGTTAGTGGTGAGAGGTCCATGCCGGTCCTCTCGCCACAGGGTCACTCTAGTTTTTTTAGTCTCTGTTTCAGAGGAACAAGAACAGGGTGATGTTTCCGTGATGTCTTCAAAAGTGTGCTTCCGTCGTTGCAATGAAGAGCTAGCGGCAAAGTGCTTAATGAAATGCGGCAAGTGCCTAAGAGGTCCCTAGTAGGATTGACGGTCACTTGTCGGCCACTAGCTCCCCCGGTGAAGCAATCATTCACGAAATGGTTGTGACGCCGAGTTCGTCTGTTGCGGTCCAGGTGAGGAGAAGGGGTGTTGCGAGCACTATAATCTCGGATCACGCACACCCGGCGACGATGGATAGGAGGATGGAGCGGAGGAAGCCAGTCAGTCCGGTAGCTAGCTCCTACAGGTCTACCCGGACTGCGAGCGAGAGAGGCCTCCTCTCTCTTACAACATCTAGGCCCAGATGTTGTTATACGTATGTTTGTCAGTCGGAGCATACGTCCGTTCCTCCTGCTCGGGACGCTCCATCGCATAGACAGTCCGGCACGGCTAGTCTAATGGCTTCCTCTTCCACACATAAGCACACATGACCACACCTTGGCTATGTGACCGCAGATATCTAGCCTGTTTCGCTGACCAGGGGTTCCACATCGACCAGGTCACGCCATCCACTAGCCAAGGACACGAGGCCTTTCCAGTCAGGACGTTCGCTTAAGAAGTATGCAGGAATTAGCGTCTCAGGAGCTTCCAGCGGCTAAATTACGTAAGACCGTGGCTCCACAGGCCTCTGTGATGGACTTGCTATCACAGATAGCTCATCTCATCGCAGCATCCCAGCGCCATCAGAAACCTTTTCAGAACAGGAACTGTCTGAGGAAGCTGGGTCGGTTCGCTCCCCTGCAGAGTCAGTAAGGGACGACAGAGATTCTCATGCGGTCCAGTTGGATGGTGAAAGGGAATCAGCGGAGCTGGAATTTTCCCTTTCCGAACAACATAAGTTGACTGTAGATTTCATCCGGCAACACCTTCCAGAATTTGTTCCTCCAGACCAAAATGCTGCGTTACTTGATAAGAGACTGATAGCGTCACTGGACACAGACTTTTTCGGCCGGAATAGGGACATTGTGCCTGAGTTTCCGACCAGTCCAGAAATGTCACACGGACATTTGAACTTCTTAGTGACGCTATATTCAAGCTAGCCTCTAAGACTGGCAAATCTGTTTCTTATCGTCTCATGCTCTACAGCTGCCTTTCATCAATAATAGAAATAGATTTGAAACGGCAGGGCAGGGTGTGCCGAGAGTTTCTGTGCATTTAGATGACCAGGCAGAAGACTTGGAGTTGTCATTGCCGGCGTTTATGTCAATTCTCTCCAGTACGCTGGAGACGACAATCTCGTCTAACAGAATCAGTTTAGACGCCTTATCTTACGCAGATCACCTTACCAGAGCGTTATCACTACGTCTCGATGGAAATGAATTCCAGGATGTTCAAACTTCCTTGAGAGTTCTTTCGAAGGCCATAGCATATTCTACGTATAACTCCGCCCTTTCAGTGGCAAATCTGGAGTTAGTCGTGATGCTGTCCTGGCTGCATCCACAAGAGTGGATAGTAAGGTGAAAAACTCTCTTTGAGTCGCTCCGGAGAGGTTCTCTTCGACGGTAAGCTTTCTATAATCTATGATCAGATTACTAAGAAAGCTTCGGACTCTCTGCTTTTTAAATCCGCTTCGAAAAAGTCGGAGGAGTAAGGCAGGCACTTCAGGGGCGAGTACATCCAAGGGAAGTTCCTATAGAGGATCTAAGAAAGCCTCTACTTCTTACTTTAGAGACAGTCAGAGTAGCGACTCAGGTAGGGGGTCGTAATGCTGGCCGAGACAACCAGTCAGACGCCCCTAGGTCGACTGGGTGAGGTGTGGGGCGTGGAGGACAAAGTTTCTCCTGCCGCAAGCCTCACAAGTCCAGGAGGTGATTAGGGCTGCACGATATTCGGATTTCAATACCGGTAATGGTAGTTTAAAAAATATCGCGATATACCGGTATATCGTCAAGTTCAAAACATGTAAGATTCTCACCCAAATTGTGCCAGTGTTTTTTTTGACATTTGAAGTCAAATAATTACATTTTAAAAGAATTAAAATAATAAACCTAACTTGTCTTAATTCATTCTTGTATAAATATTTGGAAATAAACTTCATGATGGCACAATAAATATTGTTTATTTTGAGTCGATAATTTCAAATAAATATATACTATTTGATCCATCACTTTACAAAACATTAACGCTTAACCTGCGTTTTGTCGTGTACGTGTGAATAGATGACCACTAGAGGGCATTTGCCATGTACTGGTTAAGCAGGACGCCGCTAGAGGGTTAGCAGTTTGTACACTTTTCCACAAATGAAAGCAGTCAGTTTTGTCACGTGGTATCACAAACAGCTGACACGCACATGCTCGATATGCTCGTTTTGATGTGCCGGTAAACCACCTCATGCAGTGGGTGAATGCTGGCGATGTATATTTCAATATCAAATCACTCTTAACAAAGTGAAAATAAACAATATTATTCGCTGTATAGTTTTATTATTGTTTTAAGATCAAACGTTCATCTACTTTTCAAAACAGTAACACGTGCGAACTGGTGTTGACAAAAATGAATATGCATTACTGCAGCGCTTGGAATTGTGGGTTCATTAATACGTATGCGATTTGTTCATATTGAAAAACACATTCCAAGTGTGCCGGTAATAAAATAATATTTATTACTGCCGCGCTTGGAATTGCGAGAACAAGTGCAATGAATTGGGAGTAAATATTAGTATTAAACAAGAAATTTTCTGGTCCAACAAAAGCCATTATTAATGGAAATATGGTAATCATTCTTCACAGTTTACTTTCGAAGCCATACTGTTTGGGGAAAATCTGTACTTTCCTGTGTCATCGGAGAAACAAAAATGAAGCAGCCTATAGGAGAAAATTTTACCAGTTCCAGGACATGAAGTGTATTGATAAAAACAAACAAACTGCTTTCACAGTTTCTGTTTATATACACTTTTTTTCAATCAGCTGTGAGATTAAATAATTTTTACGGAAGATGTCTGTCACTAAAAATTGCGGCTCGAAATGAATATTGTCACAGACGATATACCGGTATTAAAAAAAATGGACGATATTTAACAGTTTAAGATTTCAATACCAGTATATCGAAATACCGTGCAGCCCCAGAGGTGATGGTCTAAACCTCTATTGCGTTCCAGTGGGCGGAATTCTTATCCAATTGGTTGTCAATTACGGATGAACCATGGGTGCAAAGGGTTATTTCCAAAGGTCTAAAACTGTCCTTCAAGGAAAAACCTCTGTTAACTCGAAATCCAAGTCCAATCTCTTCTGCAGAAGAACGCGATAGTGGTCGTAGAAAACCGGGAATTTCCAGGTTTCTACAGTCACCTGTTCCTGGTTCCAAAACCAGACAGCTCGTTCGTCCAGTTATAGATCTCACCTGGATAAACAAGCTGATCACGGCTCCAAAATTTTATTTGGTGAACATCCGATCGCTCAGAGCGAGCATTCGAGTGAATGATTATGCTGCGTGCATAGATCTCAAGGATGCATACTTTGACGTCATGGTAAATCCGGCGTTCAGAAAGTATCTTCGCTTCGCTGTCCTAGGAGTCGTTTATCAGTTCCGAGCAATTTGCTTCGGTCTGAATCTAGCGATCTGGGCTTTCACTTGAATAATGATCTCGGTAATGACTCATTTCCAAGCTTATTCGTCTGCGGTAACGTCGGCCTACTTGGACGACATTCTTCAGAGGTTCGGCAACAAGTTAACGTTTCAGAACAGTGTTCAGAGTCTGCTTCAACAGCTCCGACATCTCGGTTTCATAGTAAACTCAAAGAAGTCGGATCTAGTGCAGTCCAAGTCATTCACCCACGTGGGAATGAGTTTCGAGGCACACAACAGTCTCGTTCGTCTGCCGTTAACCAGAGCGAAATTAGTCAGTTGTTACGCTCCTTTTTGTCTTCACTCATATGTAGTAACAGCGAGTGTATTCATGCGACTGATAGGTTTGTGCGGAGCAACCGCGAATCTTATTCCGATGGGGCGACTACGCACTCGTCTACTCCTGATTTTTTTACTCAGAATTGGAGTGTGAAGACGCTCGACATGAACATCATCTTGTTGAATCAAGTGAAACAAGAGATTTAGACTTGGGCAGATATTCAGTGGTTAACTCAGGGAGTACCACTGCAACTGCCAGATCCGATTTTTACGATAATGACGGATGCGTGTCAAACAGGTTGGGGTGCAACTTTGAGCCCAACAGATTCGAGGTGCCA
Source organism: Pictodentalium vernedei (assembly GCA_031216915.1). Classification (NCBI taxonomy): domain Eukaryota; kingdom Metazoa; phylum Mollusca; class Scaphopoda; order Dentaliida; family Dentaliidae; genus Pictodentalium; species Pictodentalium vernedei. The sequence goes on from CM062288.1 coordinate 37,046,230, forward strand.
AGGTCTTTGGGGATCCATAGTTCCTAAACAAGCACATAAACATCAAAGATATGATGTCAGTGTGGCTTGCGCTACGTCATTGGATGAACATTATTCAGATTTTGCATGTTCAAATTCTGTTCGACAATTCGACAGTAGTAGCGTATATTTGGAACCAGGGAGGCACTCATTCCATTCCGTTGTTCAACTTAACGGAAAGAATCCTTCTGTTTGTCCTAGAGCATCAGGTTCTTCTGTCGGTCCGTCATATTCCAGGTCGTCTGAACGTTATAGCAGACTCCCTTTCTTGGAAAGGTCTATGTTGCCGTCAGAATGGACTCTCAACAAACGAGTATTCAATCAGATTTTCAATGGGATCATCATATGATAGACTTATTTGCGACGCATCTCAACAATCAGTTGCAGACGTATGTGTCGCCATGCCCAGATCCTCGAGCGTTTGCAGTAGACGCCCCCTCAATCTCTTGGGATGGAATGATGGGATATGCTTATCCTCCAGCTCTGCTGATTCAGCAGATTTTGATAAAGATCAAGCAATCTCATTGCAAAATTCTGTTGGTAGCATCACCCCAGAGACCATGGATAAATCTACTCAGGTGTCTGTTGTGGGACATTCCGCGGAAGCTTCCTCCATGGGAGGACCTTTTTTTGCAGGGGAAATCGCGCACCCTGCATCACAACCCGCAAGGTCTCAACCTTCACATATTCCGTTGTGCGGTTCTTCTTGCACGTCAAGCATTTTACAGGACGAGCAGTGGACGCAATTCCTAACCGTAGGAGGATCTCCTCTTCGTTAAATTTTGCTGCTAAGTGGAAGGTTTTCTCTAAGTGGTGTAGGGATCATTCTGTTGATATTTATGATCCCTCCATTCCAGACATTGCTAATTTTCTGGTCAACCTGTTTAACGAGATCCAACTGCAGCCAGTAACTATTAAGGGTTATAGGTCTATGCTATCGGATACCTATGCTCATCATGATAGCTTACAAATTGGATCTAATGTCTCTTGATCTAAGTTAGTGAAGAACTTTTCGATAAATAGACCTAGAACCCTTAGGTTAATTCCTAAGTGGAATTTAGCTTGGGGTTTTCTGAAGCTGAAGAAGAAATTTTTTGATGCAAATTTTGGGGATTGGGGGGGCAAAATTTGTGTTTGGCCCTAGAATTTTAAGAGTTAGCACCAGCTAAGTCTGGGTCATTATATAAATTACTATAAATTTTTTAACTTTTTAAAAAAATGTCATTTTTACATGGGTTTGTTACCTTACCAGGCATGTAACACGAAAATGAGACGGAAAGGTGGTATTTTTTTTCACATTTTAGAAGCAGGGGGTTATATGCTCCATGGTTAGGTGAGTGGGGATAGTGGGAAAAGTCTACTTCTGAGGCTGCTGGGTGTCTGAAATGACTGGTATCGCCATTTTTTCATGCAATTTTGCAGGTTGAATTCTTGCCTTTGATAATAAATTATTTCACCCACGTTCAAATTATTTATTTCTACTTAGTCACATAGTGTTATATGTTTTTAGTGGATTTATGAAATGTAATACATGTTATGGGTTAGATAACTAAGTTACAGAATATTTGCATTTGAAGAGAGTGTATGGCATGTCATTTTAGGAAGTGCCTGGAAAACTGTGGAGCGGAACCTAAGGTCTCTTGAGGGAGAAGTCACTTCTCCCTAAAATCAGCTGCCAGACTGACCCCTGATTCACTAAATTGTTATAGTGTTGAGAACTGAATGAAAGCAATTATTATTTTAAATGGTAGCTAGTTACAGGATGATAGCTATAGATGGGTTATATTTCTAGACTGTTTCCCTTTCAGATGGTTCAGAGGAACAGGTACTAAGACGTAGGCCATGCTTAATTGCTTTTGAGCGTATTTACTTCTTATCGCGTGTTAGAATAACGCATCAATATTTGTATTTTTCATAGCCTTTACTTCAGACTGATTTAATTTGCATTGTGTTCTGAAGTTGTTATTTCCAATTGTGTTAATCATCATTTGCCTTTGTAATCTTTAAGGCTGTCATGATTAATCGATTGTTGATTGGTCCTGCCGAAATCGATTAGCATTTTTCGTTGTCGAAGAATCGGCAAATTTTACCCAGTTTTAGACGTTTAATAATTTTTAAAAAATTGATGAAAAAACTATTGTTTCTAAAGGTAAAAAGTGAAGAACGTCAACATTAAACCTCAAGAAGCTGTTAGAAGCATTTGTCTTTTAGGTACATTCAAAGCTTTGATGTTCTGAACTTATGAACCGTCAGTGTAATAATCAAGACCGATCGGCAGTTGCGAACTAACGGTTCAAAAGTTAGAACATCAAGGCTTTGAATGGACCTAAAAGAGGATCATCTTTGTTGTTTACTTCAGGTAGGTCAACTGACTTGAACTTCATTTTTAACGACTTCAGAGAGAGGGAGAGGGGGTCATCTAGGTAGGATTAATCAATTAGTATTGATTATTTGTGACGTTTAATTGATTCGAAAATCGTGACAGCCCTAGTAATCTTTTCTGTAGGTAAATACTGAACTAAATTGTCATTATAGCATCAATTTCATTTCATTCTTTTGACTTACACTCGTTTAATTCAGGCACAATATGCATTATACTCCCGCCACCCATTGTTCATTCCAGCAATTGTCTTACTTTGGTAAGATGTGAAATATTAAAATTTTATCCCAAATTTTATTTTTTATTATATTTACTAAAGTAACGAAAAACTAGTGCCCTCCAGGCATTATAATAATATTATATCTGCTTGCCTTCCCACAAACTTTTATACATGCATAATAGTCTATTTGGAAACTGATAATGTTTTGGCGAAATTGGACATTAGGTGACTGTCCTTTTCTGGATGCAGGTTACCATACACAAATCAGCACCTGGTAAACCCGGTTTGGTTAATTTTAGCTCACCTTGCTGAAAGTCAGGGTGAGCTATTCTGATCTATTCTGATCACTTATTGTCCATTGTGAAGGTGATGTTTGGGTCTTTTTCTCCCAAACCACTGGCCACATTTTAATGAAATTTCACAAGTGTAATGGTTATATGGGCATTTAGGTTTCTCTTCAAATTGGGTTTCTGCTCATATTGAGAAGTGAGTGCGGCCAAAATGCCCCAATTTTTAAAAAATATTCTTCTCAGGAACCAGCTAGCTGTAGCAGAGACATGATATTTAGTGTACAGCTTCCTTTTGAGGTGCAGACTCAAGTTTTTGTTCAAGAGAAGTTTGAGGGGGCAACCCGGCCTAAATTTCTATTTTACAAACTGAGAGGCCGATTTGAACCAAATTTGATATAAAGTATTAATGGATCATAAGTAATTGATTTATGCAAAAAATAATTTCAAAATGGCCTGTGGGAACCACAGGAGTTAAAAATAGAAAGGATTTCAAACGCCCATATCTCAAAAACTACACTGTACTGAGAATTCTTATTTGGTGTGAGGCTTCCTTAGGAGCAACAAAATGGAATGGGCCAAATAAATTGCGATCGGTTTTATCATAGGGTACTTTTTCGGGACTCTTGAGTCAGCATTTTTTCACACTGTGGGTAATGGGGAAAACATTTAAGACTCTTCTCCCAAACCACTGCTCCAAAAGCATTCACATTTTACATATAATATCTTTGGAAGATTGTTTCACAGGTTTGTTGAAATCAAAAACCTGGGTCCATATTTGGGCTTTCTGTGGGAGTCCAAATGTTTAAATTAGTGCAATATGAGGAATAGTCTTTAAAAATCTTCCTCAGATCCACCAATCAGAATCTTTTGATATTTGGTATGCAGCATCCTTAGGGAGTGAGATTCAGATTTGTTCAAGCCAAGTGCCTGGGTTCATATTTGGGCTCCCCATGGGAGCCCGAATTATAACTTAGTTCAAAATGAGGAATTTTCTTTAAAAAAATTCTTCAGATCCAGCAGTAAGATTGTTTTGATATTTGGTATACAGCATCGTTTGGGAGGTGTGATTCAAGTTTGTTCAAGCCAAGTCTCTGAGTTCATATTTGGGCTACCTGTGGAAGACCGAATTATAACTTAGTTCAGTATGTGGAACATTCTTTAAAAATATTCTTTTTCACATCCACCAGTCAGAATCTTTTACATTTGTTATACAGTATCCTTAGGGAGGTGAGATTCAAATTTATTAAAACCAAGTCCCTGGGTTCATATTTAGGCTCCCGATGAGGGCCTGAATTATAACTTAGTTCAGTATGAGAAACATTCTTTAAAAATCTTCTCGTTCACGTCCACCAGTCAGTATCTATTGATATTTGGTATACAGTATCCCTAGGGAGGAGAGATTCAAATTTGTTAAAGCCAAGGCCCTAGGTTCATATAGCTTAGTTCAATATAAGGAATATTCTTTAAAAATATTTTTCTTGAGATCCAGTAACGGGACTCTTTTGATATTTGGTATACAGCATCCGTGGGGAGGTGGCATTCAAGTTTGTTCAAGCCAAGTCCCTGGGTTCATATTTCAGCTCCCTGTGGGAGCCTGAATTATAACTTAATTCAGTATGAGGAATATTTTTTGAAAATCTATTTTTTTTTTCAGATCCACCAGTCAGAATGTTTTGATATTTGGTAACTGGTTTTCTTAATGGGGCAGATGCAAGTTTGTTCAAATCAGGACCCTTGGTTGATAGTTGTCAGTGTCATGTGAACACTCTCAGGCCCCTTGGGGCCTCTTGTTTTTTTGTTTTTTTTGACATTTTTATATTCCCCTATGGTTTTTTCTTAGGATTTTTCTAAATCTGCCCACTTTTTCAACCGAAAGATAAAGAAGAGGTTTAAGCAATTGTGTTACTTTGGCAAGTATAATAAAAAATAAAATTTGGTAAACTGGCATGACTGTAGCAAAAAATGTCTCAGGTCCATGCATGAGGATTGTTCTTATTTTATTTAGGCAAAACCCCACAATGCACAATGGCTAATGACCACGACAGTTTTACAGGTGGTGGAAGCTGGAGTACCCAGAGATAACCACTGAGTAATGGCAAGCAACTATCAGCTCCCCAACATACTAATTCTACACAAGCAGGGTTAGCATTGGTTAAAGACAGGTGAACCATTAAATGCAGTACGCCTTAGTACACAGTGCCACCATTCCCCCACATGGGAAATGGGGGTGTAGTGTCTTGCCTAAGGACACAACGCCGTTGGTATAGGTGGGGTTCTAACTGAGGACCTCTCGGCTTGCAGCCTGTACCTCTACCTACTGAGCCAATGCCCCCACCCCTGAGGAAAAGGCTTTGATGTCAAGAAATCTGGTGGGTGGGGATGGTTGGAAGGCAGGCTCTCTGGCTAGGTCATTTTCTTGCAGTATACACTTTTCTCCCCTCACTGCATGTTTAACACACGTCTGTCCAGGGTGAGATAGCAGGGAGAGACAGATGTATCCCACCCCACCGACATGACGTTATACATTTATAATGTTATTATGACGTTGTGCATATCGTATCAGTTTCTTGCTACCAACTAATTCATTTTTACGTCATCAGAATGCCGTGTGATCAAAGTTTGATGCTCTAAAACTCTTTAAACCCCAAGATGCCACCATTCCTAATCGATTTCATGGTATATATCTTTGGTATATACATAACTTTTGCATGCTCTTTCCGATGATGTCATTAGTTTTTCAAAACAATGAATACCAAATAAGTTGATTATATCAGCATGTGACTGCCAATTAACTCTGGCTAACGTAACCGCTGTATGGTGGGGGAGAAAAATAATTCCAGATGGGTACAGGTGTGGGATGGGAAAATCTCACCCTCGGGACAAGATATTTGGTCCAGACACTCGGCAAGCCTCATGTCTGGCCCAAATATCTTGCCCTCGGTTGAGATTTTCCCATCCCACACACGTACCCATCAGAGATTATAATAATCTTGTTATTTGTTAATTGATATTGTACATGCACTTGTGTATACTGCAAGACCATATTCATTCATTCAAATTCATTCATTCAAGTTCTCTTTCTCTGGTCTGGTAACCTATGCCTGGAGTGGAAGTTCTATAAAGTTTTATTGCTTTATTTCAGTTAGAGATATGAGAACCAAGATGCTGGAAAGAGTTGACTACATCACATCAGATGACGTTACAACAGATGATGGTGAATTAGATTTAAGGTAATATTTTGATTTAGCTTTAATTTAATATATAAGATATTATTTATTATTTTGAGAATTACCAACTTTATTAAACATTGTGAAACCATGTGATATCTTCTGAGAAATCTAAAACTACAGTGTACTTGGCTAATCTTAACATTAGTAGGAATGAATTATTTTTGTCATCAAGAGATTGTCCACATGGGGGCACGATGAGGCCGTGTACTAAGGCGTACTGCACGTCGATGGTACGCATGTCTTCAACCAATCTAACCTTGCCTGTGCTGCAGTGTGGAGTTACGATGTTGGGGAGCTGGCAGCTGCTCGTCATTGCTCAGTGGTTCTCTCTGGGTACTCTGCCTTCCTCCACCCATAAACCTGTCACAGTCATGATTAGCCATTGTGCATAAGTATGTGACCTTGAACACCAATAAATAAATAAATAATTCTACCTTGAATCCTGCAGAATTTCAAACCAAATTTTAGCCTTGAGGAGTTAATATGTCTATATCACTGGTCGTATCCCCATCTTAAGTTTCAGAATCGCATTTACTATCTGAGACTTAAAAAATATGCTCTATAATCTCACTTCTCTTGAAATGTTCCTGAGTCGAATTCCTCACAGATATTTTGTCTGAAAGACATTCCAAAACAAACCAACAAACGTTTTGATCCAAGCTTTTTTCCTGTCCGTGGGCGGTTGTGGTGCAAACTTTTTCTAGACTTTTGACATTGACCATAAAAAGAACTCCACGATTTTGTAAATCACAAAAATAAGAGAGTTACTTGCTCTAGAGCAATTGTACAGTTATATGGTTTCGAATTTCGACTTCAGTCGCAGTCGGCAGCAATTGGGTAATTGGCAGCAAAAGAGTTAAGGGTACCTGCTCTGCGGTTGTAAAAGTCAGAATTTGCCTCTAAAGGTCAAGAAATTAATTCTAGGAGCCTTGGAACTACTTGGTAGTGTATAAACTTTTTAATGAGGTTGACATTGTGGGGTGGGGGGGGGTGGGGGGGTGGGGAGGTGCTTTAACACTTGGGAATCAAATTCTGACTTTTACTATTTATTACTGCAACAAAATAAATACCCAACAGGCAGTCTTTGGGTAAACTTACAAGTTACATTCTAAGTACCGTGGTACTTGTTAGCTCACCTGAATGAAAGTCAGGGTGAGCTTTTCTTATCACTCTTCGTCCATCATCTGTCTGTACGTCGTCCATCGTGTGGCGTCCGTCATCCATCATGCTGCGTGAAGGTGGTGTTTGAGCCTCTTTCTCCTAAACCACTGGCCACATTTTAATTATATTTAATGTAAGTAGTGGTTATATAGGGGCATTTTGATTTTTATCCAAATTAGGTTTCGGCTCATATTGAGCAGAGGTGTGGGGAAAAAATGGCCAAATGTTTGGAAAATCTTCTTCTAATGAACCACCAGTAGCAGAGACTTGATATGTGGTATACAGAGTCCTTTTGAGGTTTAGAATCAAGTTTGTTCAAGAGAAGTTTGTCGTGCATTATTTGCCTTCGTTATGCGAGGGGCAAGAATTTTTGCCAGTCCCAAAATTTCTATTTTCCAAACCGAGAGGCAGATTTGAACCAGATTTGATATGAGGGCTTATTGGGTCATAAGTACTTAATTTATGTCCAAATTTTTTTCCCGTCACCCCAAGGGAACCGCAGGAGCTAAAAATAGAAAAAAATTAAAACGCCCATATCTCCAAAACTACATGGCACTGAGAATTCTTATTTGGTATGAGGCTTCCTTAGGACCAACAGAATGAAATGGTCAAAAAAAATGCTATCGGTTTTATCATGGGGTACTTTTTGGGGACTTTGAAAAACACTGTGGGTAATGGGAAAAACATGTAAGACTACTTTTCTCCCAAACCACTGCTCCAAAAGCTTTCAGATTTCACATAACATCTTTGGAAGACTGTTTCACAGGTTTATTGAAATCAATTCCCTGGGTCCATATTTGTGCTCTCTATGGGAGTCCAAATGTTTAAATTAGTGCAGTATGAGGAATAGTCTTTGAAAATCTTCTTCAGATCTACCAATAAGAATCTTTTGGTATTTGGTATGCAGCATCCTTAAGGGGTGAGATTCAAGTTTGTTCAAGCCAAGTCCCTGTGTTCATATTTAGGCTGAAAATTTGGGGGCCCATTGCAGACTTAGAAATTTTGGATCAAAATCCGGACATTTTTTTGTTGTTTTTTATGTGTTTCGGTCAATTTTAAGACAAAAAAAATTATTTTTTTTACACTGAGACTTGGGGTCCGGGTGGGACTTAGAAAATATTGGACCAAAATCTGGAAATTAGTTTTTGGGTTTTTTATGCGTTTTAAAAAAAAAAAAAAAATTAAACTGAAAATATTTTGTTTGGGAAAAAAATCTCTTTTTATGCGTTTATCTCAATTTTGGAACGTAAAAGTGCAGAACTGACAACAGAAGGAAAATCCTGTGTATTGTGTGGGTATTATCGCTTCATCTAGTTGGTATATGCTTTTCTTAGGAGGGGCGTATGCAACTTATTGAAGTCCCTGGTTTGATATTTAGACTACCATGTCAGGTGAGCGCCCTCAGGCCCCCTGGGGCCTCTTGTTTTTAAGTACAGTGGCAGTTGTTTTAGGTTAGTCTTGGTTGTCTATGTATCAAAGTACAGCAAAACTGTATAAAAATCTCAAAGCACCTGAGGGTTAAGTCAAGGATCACGTCAAGTTGCAAGTAACAAAATATCAAAATGGGTTTTTTTTCAATTAACCCTTTACCTATCATGGAAGGCAGACAGCACTGCAAATATAGTTCTTGAATATATTTTTTTCATTTTTTGCATAAAAAACATAGCTTATTTATTCAATGAGCTCGTTCCAATGAGGGGTTATAAGTTATGTTTTTAAGAAAAAAAAAAAAATTCAATGGTGATTTTTGTGAATAGCGCCAGGCAGTTTACGTTGCATAAATGGTTAATTGTTGATTGATTTGCTGTCAGTTATGAGAAAGCCTATAATATTATTCAGGCTTGGCAATTTCAGGAGAGCGATTTTTTAGCTCTCCTTACTGCCCTCCTGAAAGAATTAAGGAGAGCGAAAAATTGCCCTCCTAAATATTTTGGTCTGGGATGATTGAGATTACATGTATTATGCTCACATTAAACTTTTGTTGTAAAGCAAAAATGTAATTTAACTTCGAAGTCACATAACATCATGTAATTTCATTTTGAAAGTGGTTTAGTGGTAAAAGGTAATGGCTGCAACCATACCCAAACACAGTTGCAATCATTTGAAGCAAAATGGGTCGCAGCAATATTTTTTTTCTGTCAGTTTCAAGTTCAACAACTGACATCACAGTTTGAGGAGTAATTATTCAAGGAATATTGACACTATAATATACTACCATTACTACTATCCTGTCACTTGAAGCACTTGCACCAGGATGTGACTGTAGATTCAAGCAGACCTGTTGTCCAAGAAAGTCATATGCCTACCACTACCACTTTCAACCCCCTTGGGGGGTTGAAGGTGGTAGTGGTAGGCGTATGACTTTCTTCGACAACAGGTCTGGGTACACACACAGGTCTTGTCAAGTGTGTGTTCGGTTGTTGAGTGAGACATCTAGAGAGTCTAAGAGATTTCGCTTTACCTTAGTAAAGTTAATAAAATCACTGATGTAGTCTGTTGGTTTCAGTTTCAATGAGTTCGTTCAATTGGATACTTAAAATGCTAGTAAAACATTATAAATATCTCCAGGCACCTGAGGGTTAAGTCAAAGGTCATGTCAAGTTGCAAGTAACAAAATATCAGCAAAAGTTTTTGCAATTAACTCTTTACCTGGCACGACACTTGCAAATAAAATTCTTGAATAACTATTTTTTTTTCATTTTTTTGCTTCAAAAACATAGCTTATGACCCCTCATTGGAATGAGCTCATCCCAATGAGGAGTCATAAGCTATGTTTCTGAAACCAAAAAATGAAAAGTGAATTATGATTTTTAGCTCAACTTTGGCGAAGCCAAATTTGAGCTTATGCCCTGGCCAGTTGTCCGTCGTCCGTCTGTCCGTCTGTCCGTCAACAATTCAATACGGCTCGGGCTAGAGGCCATATTTATGAACCGATCTTTACGAAACTTCTTGGGTCCCTTTGTTATGACTGTGGGATGAGAATGAGTGTTTTTGGGTCCGATGCGAAATTCAAGTTGGCCGCCAGCTGCCATTTTGTACCAACGATGCAGAAATCTGTTTTTTGTACAGAACTTCCATATGAAAGCGCTGATTTGAATAATGTTTTGTATGAAAGTTTAGTACCATGGGATACATCACATATAATACAGGTTTTTTTCTCGTATGTAAATTATGAAAATTAGACTAACTTTGATGTATTTAGTGTTACTTTCAGCACTGTAAGTGCAAATGCCAATACGGCTCGGGCTAGAGGCCGTATTTATAAACCGATCTTTACGAAACTTCTTGGGTACCTTTGGTATCACCGTGGGACGAGAACGAGTGTTTTGGGGTGTGGTCCGAAATTCAAGATGGCCAATGGCAGCCATTTTGTACAAAATTAGGTGCAATCAGATTTTTGCACAGAACTTCCATATGAAAGTGCTGACTTGAATAATTTTTTGTGTGAATGTTTAGTACCATGGGATACATCACATATAATACGGGTTTTTGTCTCGTGCAGAAATTATGAAAATTAGATGAACTTTGATTTTTTCAGTGCTACTTACACACAGTAAGTGCACATGTCAATACGGCTCAGGCTAGAGGCTGTATTTATCAACCGATCTTCACGAAACTTCTTGGGTACCTCTGTTATCACCTTGGGATGAGAACGAGTGTTTCTGAGTGCAGTCCAAAATTCAAGATGGCTGCCAGTGGCCATTTCGTACCGAAATTAGGTCTAATCAGTTTTTTGTTCACAACTTCTATACGGCTCAGGCTAGAGGCCGTATTTATGAACCGATCTTTACGAAACATCTTGGGTACCTTCGTTATCACCGTGGGATGAGAACGAGTATTTTTGGGTGTGGTCCAAAATTCAAGATGGCCACCAGCAACCATTGTGTACCAAAATTATTGCAATTAGTCTTTTGTACAGAACTTCTGTATGAAAGTTCTGATTTGAATAAATTTTTGTATGAATGTTTAGTAAAATGGAATACATCACATATAGTACAGGTTATTTTCTTGTGCAGAAATTATGCAAATTAGATGAATTTTGATTTATTTAGTGCTACTTATACACTGTGAGTGCACATGTCAATACGGCTCAGGCTAGAGGCTGTATTTATCAACCGATCTTCACGAAACTTCTTGGGTACCTTTGTTATCACCTTGGGACGAGAACGAGTGTTTCTGAGTGCGGGCCAAAATTCAAGATGGCTGCCAGTGGCCATTTTGTACCGAAATTAGGTCCAATCAGTTTTTTGTCACAACTTCTATACAGCTCGTATTTATGAACTGATCTTCACGAAACTTCTTGGGTACCTTTGTTTTCACCTTGGGACAGGAATGAGTGTGTTTGGGGTGTGCCTTTGTTATCACTGTGCTATGAGAACAAATATTTTGGGGTTCAGTCAGACCCACTCTGGGACTCAAAGATTTCTTTTCTATTTAGCATCTGACTGTCACCCACCTTTACAATACTTTACCTATACATTTGTTACAGGCTACGGCCAGTATTTATGTACAGACCGTTACAATACTTTATATGTACATTTGTTATCAGGTCATTACCTAGATGTTTGTCATTGCTGTGTCACATACTGTACATGTACATGTCTTGACAAGTTGAGCTACAGTGTCATTGACACTTTCATTGTGGATAGCGCTGGGCGGTTTTGGCCATTACATTGCATAAAGGGTTAATTGTTGATTGATTTGCTGTCAGTTATGAGAAAGACTATAATACCATTCCACCAGTAAATAACAGTGGAAGCACCAGTTGTATCAGACAGAATCTGAACAGGGCTGTGTAATTTCATAAAACAGTCAACAGAATGTTGTTTTTTTGGCTTATGTAAGATTATGAAGTGGAAGCATAATAATTGAAACTAATTAAACAATTTCAGCATCTTTTTATTTTCAAAATTATTTCAACTAAAAATGGTGATTGTGTGCATGACATTTGAAAAAGTGATCATCAGATATTTAATGGAAGTTAAATAGTTTTGTTCTAAAAAGTTGCACTGAGTGCCCGTAGATGTCATATGTTGGAAGTGATGCTTGAAGTGTGATAAAAAATTTTTAGAAAAAATTATCACATGCTGTCCCCCCACCACTATAGACTCATACTTTAACCCTTTACCCAACAAATCATCCTCATCCGCCCGCGTAATATGCAAATTGAGCAGTTGAAAAAATTAAATTTTTCAAAATATTCCAACAAAACCATGTCATGTGACCCCTCATTGGAACGAGCTCATTGAGCTCGTTCCAATGAGCGGTCACATGATATGGTTTTGTTGAAATTTTTTTTTAAATTTAAAAAAATGATATTTAAATTAATAAATTTTGATATCGTCTGCGTTGCATAAAGGGTTAAAAGTAATAATTCATGGTGATTCAATTGCATTTTTCGGGGGCGCGGTGGCTCAGTTGGTAGAGGTGCAGGCTGCAAGCCGAGAGGTCCTCGGTTCGAATCCCACCTGCGGCAACCGCGTTGTGTCCTTGGGCAAGACAATTCACCCCCATTGCCCACGTGGGGGCACGGTGATGCTGTGTACTAAGGTGTACTGCACGTCGATGGTGCACCTGTCTTCAACCAATGCTAACCCTGCTTGTGTGGAGTTGGTATGTTGGGGAGCTGACAGTTGCTCGCCATTGCTCGGTGGTTCTCTCCGGGTACTCCGGCTTCCTCCAGCCGTAAAACTGTCATTGTCATGGTTAGCCATTGTGCAGACATATGTGACCTTAAACACCAATAAATAGATAAATAAATTGCATTTTTCAAGTAACCAATGATGTGTGTAGTTGCTTTCTTCTTACCCAAAAACATTTATTGTCTCAATAAAATACTTTTATTGAATGCTTCAAAAAATATATGTCATTATGGTCTGTTTTTATGATCCCCAAAAACATTGCCAAATGATTGCTCATAGTAGGGGACCACAATTTTACGAATCTGCTTGTTAACTAAGTCAACTGCAGGGGAGCATTCATCAGTTTTACTGATTTTCTTGATTTTGTAGCAGATACTCTGCCAAACTTTTTCGGGGTAGATTCTTTGTCCATCCATCCATCTGTCCATACATCCATCCATTCATATACTAAAAGTTTGCTAAGCACCAAATATTTGACACATCATTATGAAATTTTCTTGTGACACATTTGTGATAGTTTGTGCGGATATGATTGAGGAATGTATTGAGATGGTCCCCGGTGTTTACATTAGCTCTCTTGAGAGGCAGATTTTTCGTGACAGTCATGGGAAGCATGTACCCCTTGATTTCCACGATGTTTTTGTGTACTGTCTACATGTACATGAGGTGTGTAGGGTATTCAGTCTTCATTTCAACACAAACCCTTGTGATTTAATGATTGAATATGGCGAATGCAAATGTAAGAAGACATTTGTCTGAAACAGAAATGTGGTGGTCTGTAGGGATGGTGGAACAAGGGGCAACCCATCGTCAGGTTGGTGAAGCCCTTGGTGTGCACCATACGATGATCACCAGAGCCTAGGCAAGATTTCAGCAATATGGCTCACCAGTCAGACGACAGGGTGGTGGCAGAGACTGGGCAGCATCTGCAGCTGAAAACCGGTTTTTGCTCGTTCAGGCCCGTAGGAACCACTTTGACACAGCAACCCAGCTTTGCAGTGACCGTCATAATGCATCCGGGGTAAATGTTTTAACGCAGACTATCCGGGCAAGGTTGCACGAAGATGGTTTCTGATTGAGAAGACCATGTATTCGCATTCAGCTGTGCCAGAACCACCGCCAGGCACGATATGGATGGGCCATGGTCCACGTTGGTTGGACCAGATAAGATTGGCGACTTATCCTTTTTACAGATGAGTCAAGGTACTGCCTAGACCACACAGATAGGTGTTCTAAGGTATGGAAAAGACCAGGAGAGCGATTCCATGCAGCCAACATTGCTGAGCATGACCGCCATGGTGGAGGGTCAATCATGGGCTGGGGCGGCATCAGCATGGATGGACGTACCAAGCTCTGTGTCCTTGAACGTGGTACATTGACTGCACAGCGGTATATTGATGAAATCCTGGATGCCCCGTCAGATTGTATGCAGGTGCAGTGGGTGATAGATTCATTCTGAGGGACGATAATGCCTGCCCTCATGTTGCCCATGCTGTCCGGGAGTACCGACAGAGGAAGGGGATTGAGCGTATGGACTGGCCAGCAAGATCCCCTGACCTCACTCCAAACGAACATGTCTGGAATTAGTTGCAGCTTGCAATTTCAGTCCGTCCAGTCCAACCAAGAAGTGTCCAGGAGCTTGGTGCCATGCTGGTCCAAGAATGGAACAATATCTCACAACATCTGGAACCTGATTGGGAGCATGAGAAGGCGTTGTCAAGCTGTAATTAACAATAATGGGTCTCATACTCGATATTGACCCATATCAGTTCGCTCCATCAACTTTTTGGCAAATTTGAAAAATTTCCTCTTTTACCAATAATATCCATTTTCTTTGGTTATCATATTCAAAAGCTAAAAAATAATTTCAAAACACAAATAAAATCGTAATTTTTGTACTTAAATCATTAAAGATATAATTAAATCTAATATATAAATGTGAATGTCTGCATCTGTCTCTCTATCTTTCTTCTGGGTGAACTCCTCCGTTTTTTGACCGATCAATCTCAAATTTTGTACACGGGTAATTTGTCTGTACGAGTAACATGGGATGGGTGCCGTGCCCGTGCAGGGTGACTTTGACCTTGAAATTGGTGACCTTGACCTTTTATTTAAAAAACGGCTGGGCCAATCGGGGTAAAATTTCATATGTGTGGGTATATTGATCCATCGATCATTTTGCCTTTATCGGGGTGCCTGTGCGGGGTGACCTTGAACTTGAAATTGGTGACCTTGACCTGATCATATCTGAGGGTATATTGATATAACCTTCTTCTCCCGTGCAATGCCGGGTATTCACCTGCTAGTATAAAATATATACACTTTTCATAACAATATTTCAACTAAAACGTAAAACAGGTAGTTGGATATATTTGGTGGTTAGTAAACTTTGAGTAGTATAATTTCAAAGCCCTTAGTCGGATTTTCATCTCCTTTGGTATGCTGATAGACCTGCAAGGGGGAATGGATATGCACAAGGAACAGGTTCCATCCAATAACTTTTCCCAGAGTTATGGCCCTTTTTTGACTTAGACAAATTTTCTCAACCTCTGTATTGTATTCACTGCATGTTTGATTTGAAAACCAATTATTTGATCAAAGCAAATTTTTTGAAGTTACTTGTGGATGACAAGACAATGCCTCCTTTCGATTTTGGTCTGGCTAGCCAATTCAATATGTCTGCCATGGCATTATGACACCATTGGAACATTTGTTTCGCTTTGCATTGCTCTTGTTCTCCATTGTTTGGTTCTTCGTGTGAATTATTGTATTTTAAGAGTTATTAGATATGTTTAGTAGTATGTTTGTGTAAGTTACTAATGTTTACATAGGCAGTCATTATTAATGTCTAAATCAGGCCTGAAAATAAGCTGTCTGACATTTGCAGAATGAGGTCCTCAGAGGGTGAATTTGATGATGATATCCCATACAGTGGGCCATTTATCCTCTGGGTACCTCTTTCTGTTTCGTTTTGGGACGACCCTGATTCAGATTGAGGTTCACAGAGGGTAAATTTAGTGATGCTACCCTGTTGTGCAGGGTAGCATCACTAAATTCACCCGCTGAGGACCTCATTTTGCAGATGTCAGTCTGCTTATTTTCTGGCTTGGTCTAAATGGATTTGTTTTGTGCTTTTTTCTTCTCTTTCTCTTTGTTTGTTTCAGCACTGTTGTGCATATTTAACAAGTTGGAGAATCTGACAGTCTCTCGGTGATTCTATCTGGATACTGTCTTCCTCCACCTGTGAAACTGTCTGTCACGATGTGACCTTGGTTGTTAAAAGTGCCTTAAACCCCAGTAAATAAACAGGCAAACACAGGAATAAACAAACAGTCTGTTCAAAAATAATTTGTGTATTCTTTTCAAGTTTTAGTAGGAAAAGAAATCGCTTTGCACGCCATCGAAGCAGAAGAGAATCAGAAAGAAGCATGAAAGAGTCAGAATTCGAAAAAAGTTTAAAGGCTACCAAAAAGTTGATAGAGATAGAAAAAGCAGAAACTGGCGAGGTATTTATTTATTTATTATTTATGTATTGGTGTTTAAGGTCACATATTTCTGCACAATGGCTAATCATGACCACGACAGTTTTACGGGTGGAGGAAGCCGGAGTACTCGGAGAGAACCACCAAGCAACGGCAAGCAACTGTCAGCTCCCCAACATACTAACTCCACACAAGCAGGGTTAGCATTGGTTGAAGACAGATGAACCATCGACGTGCAGTACGCCTTAGTACACAGCGTCACCGTGCCTCCACGTGGGCAATGGGGGTGAAGTGTCTTGCCCAAGGACACAACGCGGCTGCTGCAGATGGGATTCGAACCGATGACCTCTCGGCTTGCAGCCTTCACCTCTACTAACTGAGCCACTGTGCCCCCAACTGGTGAGGTATATATTTTATGTACTGTAAATGCAATTAGTATGTTAGGCTTGTTTTTAACAAATAGGCAATTTTCCTTCAATTTTGTGATGAGGGAATACACTCTTTTTTTAGCTCACCTAACTGAAGGTAAGGGTGAGCTATTGTGACCACTCACTGTCTGTCATATGTCATCTGTGAACATGATGCTGCTACTTCGTCTCCAAAACTGCTGAACCAATTTCAGTTAAATTTGAGGTGTTTGTTTGTTCTGACATCGCATGTTTATTCTGACATTTTGTTTTTGTTCAAATCAACTTGTCCCACCCCAAATCTTCTCATGAATCGATGGGTACAGTAACTTGATATATGGTACTGAGCTTCCTTTTGATATGTAGAATCAATTTTGTTAAAACAAAGTTCTTGGGACAATATTTGCCATTGTAATAGGAGGGGCAATATTTTTGGCCCCACCCAAAATTTCTATCTTCTGAACCGTTTAGCCAATTTTAACCAAATGTGGTATGTGGTGTTATTGAGACTTAAGTACTTAATTGATATGCAAAACAAAAAAAATTCCACTGTCTGTGGGAACCCCAGGAGCTAAAAATAAAAATATATTCAAATGACCATAACTATCAAAATGCTCAAAACAGAGAAATGTTATGTGGTATGAAGCATCCTTAGGGCCAGTAGAATCGAATGGTAAAAAATGCCACTGGTTGTGTCAGGGTGACCTGTAAAGGTAATCAAAAAATACTGAGTTGTCATATTTGCCAAAATTAAAAAAAAAATTAAAAAATGCTGAGTGGGCATATTTGCAAAAAATTAAGAAAACTGGTATGCAGCATCCATGTGGGGGGAGAGGGGTCATTTACATCTTTGTTAAAACCAAGCACCTAAGTACACATTTGGGCTCAATGCAGGTATCCAAATTTTCACTGAGTACAATATGAGAAGTTATCTTTAAAGAATCTTTTTCAGAACCACCAGTCAGAATCTTATGATATTTGGTATAGAACATTGTTACGGGGACAGATTCAAGTTTGTTCAAATGAAGTCCCTCAGTTAATATTTGGGGCGGGGTCCAAATATGAATTTAGTGTAATATGACGAATAATCTTTAAACATCTCCTTCTTCAGATCCACTATTATATCTTGTATAACAGGGCTCATGGAGCTCTGTTAGACAAGAGATAATACAATGAATGTTTGTAGTGAATGAATTGACACCTCAGAGGTGTGTAACATGGGCAATTCAGTGTTTCTCAGTCATTCTTCAGTAGATTACAAGAGTTTTTTTCAAGTAACAGGAATATACTCTATAACCCATTTGCAGTTAACCCTTTGATTCTTTTGTATGTCTTATGACATATGAAATCAAACGGTGCATTGATACTTTGTGGTCATTTGTTTTGTTATTATTTTTCGAATTTTTAAAATTTTAACCTCAATTCCTATTTTCTCCTGAATAGTACTCAGTGAGCCAAATGTTATTGCTGCTTAAAATACTATTATATTCCTGACCGTCAAGACTTCTTAACTGGTTGAGTGCTGGAAGCCACAATCAGGGCTTTTTGAAAATGAGGATACCAGAGCAAAAGCCAACACTTTCCTTGCTTATATTTCATGTTCAGTCAAACAAAAATAATATTTTGTTTATATAAATTTGTTTTATTACAAATTATTGGAGAGTGCCTGTGGGCACTCTCCAATAATTTGTAATAAAACAAGTTTTGAATAATAAATTCAGACCACCAAAAATAATCTAGCCCTCAATCAGATAATCACTAATGTGAAAAATATCTTGTTATTTGTACTTTCCAACGTTTGACGTCGCATTTTGAAAAACGTTGAAGAAACTGAATTCCCCGTGACGTTTGAACGTCAGGATAATTCAAGTCTCAAAGAGTTAACAGGTGAAATTTATACTGAATGTATTGTATAAATGGTTTGGTGTTTGGAAATCAGTAGGGCTATCATGAAATATTCAATTAAGTGATCTCTGCCATACCACCACTATTAGACGCTCCCAGCTCCCAACTCTGATAGCCTCAATAATGGCTTTTTGTATTGATGCACTTTTTTCAAGGCTTTCCAACTCATTATTGGATCAACATGAATGATTCGCAGTTCTGTGGTTATTAATGGCACATCACTTTGCTGAGAATGGTTATTGGCTGATAGGCTTTAATGTTGGTCTCATAATGAAGTGTCAAGTGTGATAAAAATGTGTTATTAGGCCTATTAAGCAAATAGTGATGAACCGATAATCGGCCATCGGAGCCGGCCTGTTATGGGGCATCAGCCGATTATGAAAACTGGCAATTGAAAACCAGCAGTTTCCGATTGTTCTATATTTAACACTGACTATTAAAAATTTCTTTGATGTCTGGCCATTTCAATGAAGTGTGCCCATTAAAAATGTATGTAGTGCATAGCAGAATATTTAAGAATCTGCAGAGCAGAGATATTACAGGATTTACCGTCTGAAGTCAGTACAAGATCGCCACCATTTCCTGGCTGATCGAAGTCACTGGCCTTCAGTCATGATGCCGTACAATGTTGCATTGAGTACATAATGTTAAAGAATAAATACAATGCGTTCAGCCAGTAGTCTGCAGTATTTGAGGATGCGGGCATCACAACACAATAATTAAAAGTCCTATCAGGCCCTCCATACTTTTAGTACTGCGCATGCACAGCACCCAGGAAGAGACCAGAATTGGCGCAAAGCATCATTCTTTTGTTTGGCCCAAGTCAGTAAACATTTGAACTGACATCTGTTCAATAATTTCTCATTTTTGAAGATGCCAGACACAAATCAATGATGGTTTTCATGGAATCAACAGTGGAGCAGGATGTTGGAAGTGAATAACAGTGGTTTTGGATGGTCAGGGCTGTAACTTTATAATTTGGATTTTCCTTTGAAAAAGGAAAATACATTTGTTATTCTTCGGAATTCTTATTTTTATTTTATTTATTTTTTTTTTTCCAACCCTTTTATAATCACTAAATCTCTGAAAAAAACTTTACGATTTTTTTTAAACTTGGGGAACGCATAGAGCGTCCCAAAGTATATGCTTTTGTCGCTAAACCGTTCTGGGCTAAATTATCCTATGACCCTCATTTGGAGCCGGAACATCCTCCAAAATGCCCGAAATGGCCAAAAAATCGAGAAAAAAAAATTCGATTTTTTGAGTGTTTTGTATCAGTCATTAACCCCAAAAACACCCACCAGAATTTTTCCTCCCAAAACATTTCGGTTAGGACTCCACGACCAAAAAACGAAAAATCGGTCTTCGGACTGGTAATTTGACCTGATTATACTGTACTACAGGAGTGGGTTAAAACGCCAGTGATTGAGACTCTGTAGCCCGTATACAGGTAAAAGGATTCCCTGTAGTTTGGAAGCACAATTATGTTACGTTTGGCTTCGGGCGGTCGCCAAAGGTACACTCTCGGCCTCTCAATGGTCCGTACACCCTCTTTTTGCCATGAGAATTCTCAGTGTTCTTGACTCGTATTAGATTTCCGTGATTGAAATGGCAACATTCACGGTCTCTTTAAACCTTTTCCTACCCCATGGGAATAGGGTTTTATTTCACTTGGCTTCTGATGGCTAGAGAACTACCACTCCGGTTCGGACTTGGAAAATTTTGAACAAAAATCGGAAATTTTTTTTTCTGTTTTCTACGCGTTTTAGTCAATTTTGAGACGAAAAATTTTTTTTTTTTTTTTTATTTGGAAAGTTTTTGGTCCGGTTTGGACTTGGAAAATTTTTGAACAAAAACCAAACATTTTTCTTTCGATCGCCACTTTGACCTGACAAAACTGTACTACGAGACGGGTTAAAGTGGCTGTTATTCAGAATTTGGATATCCGATGCGACTGCCCAACCCCCACCCAACACAAACACCCATTAGTTGGACTCTGCAGACTCTGGCGTCCAAGCGTCTGAAAAACATTGATCATTTTGCACCCGGCAACCACAACTTCAGTGAACGCTGTACATATCGTTACATGGTATTTTATATCCTAAACTGAAATCGAAAGTAGAACACTGAGAGTCTGTTATTTTTTATGGGCATATGACTCCAGCTACTCATCCCCTCCCCCGCCCTCATTGAATTTGACGATGGTAGCAATTCCGACGGTAGTGCCAAATGTCACAGCCAAATTAGATTTCTTCTGTGTATTGTCACTTTCTTTGTGATTCAAATTTATTTAGAATAAAAAATGTGATGGCGTCGTATTTGCCTTCGATTACCTCTTACTGACTTGAATACATTCCACAGGGTTCGCAGAGCAATTTGAATGTGTTTGTGTTGGGGCGGGGCGGGGGGATGTTTCTGCCGGGAGCTGCCAACATTAATGCTAGTGGGCTTCCTCCCTGATTATACTGTACTACAGGAGTCGGTTAAAAGCGGCGGTGATTGAGAATGTGTAGCTCATATATAGGTAGAAAGATTCCCAGTAGTTTGGAAGCACAATTTTGTTGCTTTTGGCTTCAGGCGGTCGCCAAAGGTACACTCTCGGCCTCTGAACGGTCCGTACACCCTCTTTTTGGCATGAGAATACTCGGCCTTCTTGACTCGTATAAGTCTTCCGTGATTGAAATGGCAACAGTCACAGTCTCTTTAAACCTTTCCCCAGCCCATGGGAATAGGGTTTTATTTCACTTGGCTTCTGATGGCTGGAGAACTACCACTCCGGTTCGGACTTGGAAAATTCTGAACAAAAATCGGAATTTTTTTTTGGTTTTCTATGCACTTTGGTCAATTTTGAGATGAAATTTTTTATTTTTTTTTACCTGGAAGTTTTTGGTCCGGTCTTCAGACTGGTACTACGACTTGATTGTACTTTACTACCGGAGTGGGTTAAAAGCAGTGGTGATTGAAAATGTGTAGCACGTATATACCTGAAAAGATTTCCCGTAGTGTGGAAGCACAATCTTGTTGCATTTGGCTTCGGGCGGTCACCAAAGGTACACTCTTGGCCTCTCAACAGTCCATGCACCCTCTTTTTGGCATGAGAATACTCGGTGTTCTTAACACGTATAAGATTTCCGTGATTGAAATGGTGACATCCACGGTCTCTTTAAACCTTTCCCTATCCCATGGGAATAGGGTTTTATTCCACTTGGCTTCTGATGGCTGGAGAACTACCAGTCCGGTTCGGACTTGAAAAATTTTGACAAAAATCTGAATTTTTTTTTTGGTTTTGTATGCGTTTTGGTCAATTTTGAGACGAAAAATTTTTTTTTTTTTTACCTGGATGTTTTTGGTCCGGTCTTTGGACTTGTACTACGACCTTGATTATACTTTACTATGGGAGTGATTTAAAAGGAGTGGTGATTGAAAATTGTGTAGCCCGTATATAGGTAAAAAGATTCCCCATAGTGTGGAAGCACAATCTTGTTGAATTTGGCTTCGGGCGGTCACCAAATGTACACTCTCGGCCTCTCAATGGTCTGTACACCCTCTTTTTGGCATGAGAATACTCGGCGTTCTTGACACGTATAAGGCTTCTGTGATTGAAATGGAAACATTCACGGTCTCTTTAAACCTTTCCCCATCCCATGGGAATAGTGTTTTATTCCACTTGGCTTCTGATGGCTAGAGAA
The DNA here is from genome assembly GCA_031216915.1 of Pictodentalium vernedei. NCBI lineage: Eukaryota > Metazoa > Mollusca > Scaphopoda > Dentaliida > Dentaliidae > Pictodentalium > Pictodentalium vernedei. The sequence continues at coordinate 37,068,654 of CM062288.1, forward strand.
CTACCACTCCGGGTTCGGACTTGGAAAATTTTGAACAAAAATCGGAATCTTTTTTTCGGTTTTCTATGCGTTTTGGTAAATTTTGATACGAAAAAAAAAAAATTTTTTACCTGGAATTTTTTGGGTCTGGTTGCGACTGAAACTTTTTTATCAAAAACTAAACTTTTTTCTTTCGATCGCCACTTTCACCTGACAAAACTGTTCTACGAGACGGGTTAAAGTGGCCGTTATTCAGGATTTGGATGTTGAGGCTCTTCCGCCACCCGTAAAACTATCCGACGCGACTGCCCAACCCCCACCCAACACAAACACCCATTAGTTTGACTCTACAACTCGGGCATCCATGCCAGGAAACACGTCTGAAAAACATTGATCAGTTTGCACCCGGCGACCTCAACTTCAGTGATCGCTGTACATAATTTGAAATCAAAATTTGCAGTAAAACCCGCAGACATTGGAATTCGCGTTTCTTTTAAATATTTAATATTACTTAATCAGTCCTTGAGGATAGAAAACCAATTCAAATGATTTGTTGTAATTTGTAATATATTCAGAAAGATATGCGCTTTTAGATTATATAGGTTAGGCGTTTAGTGACATTTTACGTTTTGAGTGAAAAATCATTGAAACTTGAAGGGTGTTTAATTACAAGAAATATCCCGACAATTACCTACCTGCAACTACCCATTTGCTTCCTAACATTCTGACATGGAAGCCAAAATTAATAGAGCACCACGAAGGCCTGGAATTAGTTGCTGTAGCCAGATTGACGACTGGGAAACTCTGCCCCCCCCCCCCCCCCCCCAAAAAAAAAGGTGGGTGTGCTGCGACGGTGGCGTACCGTGACCCCAATAAACATCTCTGTCGAAAATTTACACATTCTATTGGAAAATAATTTCTGACCAGTGAGGCATAGTCCCAGAGCCAGCAGCCCAGAGAAGTTAACGAATGTCCGATCACCTCCTACATAAGTGTTAGAATATCATGATTGTCAAAGAACTCATTATTCAAGTCGGCAAAGAGATTTTCCAACACCATACCAGAACTGAGACCGGAAAGTGTGGGATTTAAAAATGTCACACACCATTGTTAACCATTGACTAAAGGCAGAGCCATGACAAGCCTCAGATGAGGCATTACGAGGTTCTAGAATTGTTATCACAGCCTCTTATTTAAAAAAGTCGGGAAGGGGAGGACCCCCTCAAATATCCCCTCCCCATCTCGGGGCTGTGCACTTTGAGTTTGCCTAATATGCTACGGACTTCGGGTCCAAGTTTGAATTAGCTTTAGGTATACATATGCCCCCCCCCCCCCCCCCCACTCCTCTCCCCACACCCATGTCAAATTTTTAAATACTGCTGACTTCGAGTCTGGGAAGTTGCCTTCTGGTACCGCATTTCAATTTCAGGCTTTCACCATAAGAGCTCACGGCATAGATAAATAACTGAGAATTATTCATCTACCCGAAGACCCTGCGACATACATGTAGGTAAGAAGCAACAGGAAGGGTTGGGGCAATATGACCAATGCCTGGTGGAATTCCTCTAAATTGGCAACAGAAAACATGATTGGTTAATCTTGACTTTAGGCCTATACTTGTTGTGATCGTACAAATCCAGACTTGTCATTACCAGAATGGCAGGAGAGCCATAATGTTCCGCCTAAAATGGATCCAGGAGGTCCATCTTGGTCCACCTTAATTCATCAAAGGAGGGCAACTGGGTTCGGGCCTATTCTTGAGTTGACACGAAGTTAGTTGATCTTTGCCGATCCAGTGACCAGTGATGTCCCACAAATATCAAACAGTTTACCTTGGGTACCGGCAAGAAATTTGGTGAAAAAAACCCAAAGAATAATACATACTGGTAAATATATTGCAAGAATTGTTACTCAATAAAAAAATATTTTGGTATGATGTTATTTCGAAAACAGAACGTTTATAAAAAACTGGGAGTGTGAAATTAAGGAAGAAAGCTGTAATCAGCTGCTCTGTACATCAAGGGAGAATACTCGATCCAATTCTCTTGCCAAAGCATTCTGTTTCAAAAACGGATTGTCATTCACTTCACGTGGTTTCACGAAGAAGGCTGTGCACTGCACAACACAGCGTTATGACAGAATTTGTATCTTTCACTTTGCGACATGATGGAACTCTGATCTAAATAATTATGGCAGAGGACAATTGTTGAACCGATTGCATATCGAAGGCTGACCTTTAGTTGGTATAAAACTAGCAGTTGGATATTATACTAACTCACATGTTTGTGAATTTTCAAATGAAAAAGCACAGGAACTGAAAATAGGAGGAAAATCCTGTGTATTGTGCGGGCACAATCACTTCATCAGTTTTTATGTAAAATTATTCATGTTTCCTATTTTCTGGATATGCTTCTGAATGTTGTCATTATAATATGACTCCACTGTTGTTTTGTTAGTATTACTTCCCTTCTCTCTCCTGAACCCTCCTGTAATACTCCTAAGCTTTTTTGCATTTTTATTGAGAATTTTTTATTAAAATTCCTTGGAGTTTAATTTGTTTTACGGAATAGGTATTCCGTTTATCCCCTGTGTTTACGTCCTGTTTGTTACTGTTCAGGATGTTTTGTTCTATCAGATGCATTGTTTTTTCTTCCTATGAAGATCTAGCTTTGCATCAGTTGTTGATCGGTTACTGACTTTGGGCCTCTGTTGTGCATGTTGTTGGTTAGTTTCCGGTTTTTCCTCTTGATGTCTGTTCAATTATGTTTTGGATATGTATTAATTCAGTGTTTAGTTAAAAGCAATTATTGTTTTTTCTATTAGGATACAGATTATATCTTATTCCGGTAGTTTAGCTTTAATTAGGTAGTGCTTGTCCACACTTAGGCTCTATCAGGATGCCCTTGGGCTCATGAGGTTTCCTTGGGGTACTTAGGCTTCATTCAAAATTTCTCGAAAATTTTTTTTAATTTGTTTAGAAAATTTTTGTGATTGGGCCACACAAAGTAGATCTTCTGTTTCTCAGGCCATTATTTTTGAAATTGCATGCGGGCGAGCGTTTTTTTATTTTTTTTTTTATTTCAGTAATTACTTTTTTGGCATCAAAAGTTCATGTTCTTGGTTCAAGTTTTAGGCCTCATAATCTACAGAATAGCATGGATGGTGATGTATCTGATGTAGTAGCTTTCACCGCACTAATACTAGTCTTTCAGTCTCTTTTTCAGAAGAACAAGAACGTGATGGTACTTTGACACCTGTCCATTACGTGCTGCCGTTGTCGCACTCTGATGAGTAAACAGAGCTAGCTGCAAGGTGCTCATGAATTTTAGCAGGGGATTGAGGTCTCTAGTTAGTTCGCTTAATCCTGTGCATGCAGTTAGCTCGACCGGTGAAGTGGTTGTCCCTATATTCGAGCCGGGACGCCGGGTAGTTCTGTTGCGGTCAAGAAGTATAGATATGGGTAGAGCGCGAGACCTCATTAACTAAAGCTCCCCCAGCGACGATGGCAAAAGGAGAAGAAGCCTGAAATTTCTCAACGGGATGCTCGTGAGATCTGGGGTAAGATCGTGAGTTGGAGGACCCTCTTCATCCCATCAGGGTCGATTGTGTTCATCGCGAGAATCTTCAATGAGTCGGAGCACCCATCCGAAATGTGTGAGTTGGGATGTTCCTTCCACACTGCAGCCGGGGTCGGCTGCGGTTATGGCTTCTTCTTCTTACATGGAAGAGCACGTGAAGGAGATTAGCCTACAAGTTTCTCAGTGGGAAACTCTGTGAGATCTGGGGTCAGATTGCGAGTTGGAGAGCATTCTCTGTCCCTTTAGCAGTCGGGGTCAACTGTTTTTTTGTTGTGAGCTACTTAGGTGAGTCAGAACTCCCAACAGAAATGTGCGACTCAGGACACTCCTTCCACTCTTCAGTCGGGGTCGGCCATTGTTACGGCTTCCTCTTCTTCCATGGAAAAGGATGATAAGGGCTAGAAGCCTATAAGTTTCTAAATGGAACGCTCGGCAAGATCTGGAGTCAGATCGCGGGTTGGAGACCAGTCTCTGTTCTGTCAGCAGTCGACTTTGAGAAACTTTAGTGAATTGGGGCATCCGGTCATGCTTGCGGTCCAGGAGGCATGTTGGACCGCAAACCAGCTGTCTGACTTCGCATGTTCATGTTGTTCCACGGAGGTGTTCCCAGTCTTCATCACTGAAGTTAGATGAACCTGCAACTAGTGGTTCGAGGCATATTCATACGGGACATGCGTCAAAAGCAGGCCTGAAAATAAGCAGTCTGACATTTGCAAAATGAGATCACCAGAGGGTGAATTTGATGATGCTATCCCATACAGTGGGCCAATTTGTCCTCTGGGTACCTCTTTCGGTTTAGTTGTGTAACCCTGATTCAGATTGAGGTTCACAGAGGGTAAATTTAGTGATGCTACCCTGCTGTGCAGGGTAGCATCGCTAAATTCACCCTCTGGGGACCTCATTTTGCAGATGTCAGTCTGCTTATTTTCTGGCTTGGTCAAAAGATCTGGGGTCAGATCTCCGTCTCGTGAGCAGCATATGGTGAAGAAACGGATAACCGCTGCTCCGCAAGCCTCGTTCACGGACATGCTGCCACAGATTGTGCAGCTTATTGCAGCATCCCAGTAGTTGCAGTTTCAGCCGTCAACAGTCTCCGGTAGTGAGCTGTTGGACGGTGCTGAGTTGGTCCAGTCATCTGTCCATTTGGATGGTGTTGACCATGTTTTTCAGATGGATCATTCAGATGGCGAGACAGCTACAGAGGATGACTCTCCATCCCTCACGGAACAGCACAGTAAGACTATGAATTTTATTCATAAGTTCTTTTGAATCTTGTTCCATCTGAACAAAAGTCTGCGTTTGCTAGGCAAAAAACAGCTTATGGTACCGGGCAAAGGAAAGATGGAAGATCATTCCTTCCTGGATCTTTCTGCTCAGGTGTCGAAGGCCTTTGGTCCACTTAACGACGCCACCCTTAGTCTACCAATAGTATAAGAAAGATAATGATCTATTCTTTACGAATAGAAGATCGATATCTTGTAGTTAGGCTGAAACAGCTGTCTTATTTGGAATAGAGCCATTAGAAGGAAAACATTTGTCTTTTCCTTTTCAGTGTTGTATTCCTAGGCATCGAAGGCATTTAGCTCTGTTGTTGATGCCATCGAAGCCTTATGTACTGTTAGAGTGGTCTTTTCTTATACATTAGCGGCTAATGTCGTAAGTCTCTCTTTAGTGAGCTCTCCAAGGTTTTACGATAACACATAGATATCTGTCTTCACTGATATATGTCTTTTAGGCTGTGTTAGATACGCTGAGACGCTATTTTTTTGCAATAAGGCATAGATGTCACAGGCATTTAGCCCCATTTTTGTCGCCCTAGTAGTCTTATGTGAATTAAGAGCATTCTGTTTCTATAACATTAGTGGCTGACTTCATAGTGGCCTTATATATTTTACAACTGTCTTTTCTTGTACATTACGGCTAATGTTGTAAGTCTCCATTTAGTGAGCTTTCCAAGGCCCCAGGTGACACAGAGATCTGTCTTCATGGAGATGAAGACTACTAAGCTGCGTTAACTAAGCTGAGACTACTGTCTCTTTGGAATTACGGACATTAGAAGAGCGGTCCTTTGTTGCATACCTTGAGCGACTAATGTCGAAAGTCTCTGTTTAGTGGGCTTTCAAGGTCGCAAGTTCCACTGAGATATCTGTCTTCACAGAGATGAAGCCTTCTTAGCTGCACTAGCTAATCTGAGACTGCTGTCTCTTTGGAATTAGGGCTGTTAAAAGGAAAGAGTGCGATGTTTCCTTCTCGGTGTTGTATTCTTAGGTGTCTGAGGCTTTCAGTTCTTTTGTTGATGCCCTATTAGAACCGAGTGTGACCCTTTCTCCCTTAACTTGAGCGACTAACGTTGTAGGTCTCCATTTAGTGAGCTTTCTAAAGTCACAAAATTACACCGAGATATCTGTCTTCACGGAGATGAAGTCTTCTGAGACGTCTAAGCTATGTTAGCTAGGCCGAGACCGCCGACTTTTGGGAATAGAACCGCTAAAAGGAAAGAGTACATTTTTTCCTTCTCAGTGTTCTTTTCTTAAGTGTCAGACTTTAGTCTTATTGTTGACACCATAGTAGACTAGCTGGAATTATGAGTGGTGTTTTTAGCTGCAATTAGCAGCTCTATAAGTGGCAATGTCAGTCTGTCGGTCGGTCAGTCGGTCTATCTGTGACCAACAAGCTTCAAAACTCAATAACTTTTGAAATACTTGATGGAATGACTTTATATTTGGCATGTAAGTGTATCATATTGATGCCTAGCCACTGTTCAATGCATGTGTTGTTCCAAATATTTTTCTTGGAGTTATGGCCCTTGATGAACTTAGAATTTTGTGAGATTGCACCACCCACTGCAGCTATGGCGTCGATGTCGCGATTTTTTCTCTATCATTGGCAGCTGGCATTGTAAGTCTCCTTTAGTGAGCTTCTAGGGCTGCAGTTAACAGCCATATAATTGTCTTCACGAATAGGAAGACCTTTAGCTGCTTCTACTAGGCTGAAACCACTGTCCTATTGGACAAGCTACCATCATAATAGAAGAGGTTGTTCTCTCCTTAACGATATTGTTTTGTGTTAGTTGTCTGAGGCTTTTACCCCTATTGATGATGCCATATTTACCTAGTGAGAATAATGAACATTCTTTCGAATGCCTGTAGTTAAACTCCTTTTTCAGGAATATATTTCTTGCTATAATCGGAACGAAGCACAAGGAGTTCATCTAGGTTTTTATGATCAGGTGCTGAAACTTAGTTTTTCGTCGCCCACTTTGTTTTAAATACAATCTATTGTCATGGATTATATTTCCACTTGAAGGATTTGGATATTATGTCTATATGGGGTGTTGTTTGGGGCCATAGCGTACTGTCTTGATTTTGTTATATCAGCCGGTATATCTCCTGCAATAGTGCCATGTTCATCACGTCCCTCTCCATCCTTAGTGGCATTATGGAGTTGGTCAGATATGAGGGAGCCCAACGGTTTTATACTATTCGAGATGAATAACATTAAAGCGTTACGAGTCACACCGGGTTATAATGGTCATGCTTGTTTTAACCCTTTACCTAACATTAAAAGCAGACGACACTTGCAAAAAAAATTCTTTAATGACTAATTTTTTTCATTTTTTGTCTCAAAAACATAGGTTATGACCCCTCGTTGGAACGAGCTCGACGAGCTCGTTCCAACGAGGGGTCATAAACCTATGTTTTTGAGACAAAAAATGAAAATATAATGAAAATTTATTGGCGATTTTTGAGAATAGCGCTGGCCGGTTTTGGCCGTTACGTTGGGTAAAGGATTAACTAACGATAAGCTTTTATTAGCTGTATTACTCTCTGTGGAAATTTTTAGTTATACAGTAGAACCTGTCTTGAGAGTCCGCCCTTTGGGCCACACAAAAGTGGTCTCTCATAACAGGTTTCAGGTTTTCTCAAGTCAGTGAATAACCAACCACAAAATTCAGAAATGGAGAAGAATGGATTTTTGTAATTACTTTGTAGTTGATCTTTTTTATGAAGTTTTTGTAACAAATTGAAATGGACTGTTATAAAAATTATAAAAATAAATTAGTGTTGAAAATCTTCATTGAAGATTTTCAACACTAATTTATTTTTATAATTTTTAGAACAGTCCATTTCAGTTTGTTACAAAAAGATTTTCAACACAAATTTATTTTTATTCCTATCTGTCACATTTCAGGTATGTATGAAGTTGTTTATTCAGCAATAATCCTAATCTTTTCACAGGGGTCTTATAAAAATATCTCAATCTTTAATGAGTTAGCAATTGAAACCCAATTAAGAGGTTTTAATACTTTTAATTGTGTTAGTATAACACAATTGATTTTCCAATTCCAGAAAAAGTAAAAAGTTTTTGTCATGGTTTCAGTCTTCAAAGGGGCGGTCTCTCAAGACAGGTCAATTATGGCATAAAAATACAAGTTGGTACCAGGTTACAGTGGTCTCTCAAGACAGGTGGTCTCTCAAGACAGGTGGTCTCCCATAGCAGGTCCATTATAGAGTAAAACCAATCGGTGCCTGGCAGATGTGGTCTCTCAAGACAGGTGGTCTCTCAAGACAGTGGTCTCTCAAGACAGGTTTTACTATAGCAGCAGCAGTATAGCTTTGGAAATGTAGCGGGAGGTTTCCTTTTCCTATAGAGAAAAAGGAATTTATAACAGTTCTAATCTATAATATTACTGCACCGGCCTAAATTATCTAGCAATTCAAGTAATGCGGATGTGGGTGGGGGTGGAGGTGGGTGGGGGATTCGATATGATTTATTTGTTGAATCCCCCCGTCAATATGTTAAGATGAAATTACAGGGCAGGACGTAGTTCTCTTCCCGTAAGCCTCATATGCTTTCAATTATATGCATGTCTTTCATTGCTCTTCGATTGTCTGATGGGTTGTGGTTTAACGGCGACTTTTCAGGGGTGCATCCACTCTTTAGTTGGTTTGCTTCCTGTGGTTGTTCGTTCATAAGTTGTATACAAGCATATGATTCCTGAACAGTGACTGTTTTTGGATTCCGAATTCTTTCATGAATACATTCGTTTGATATTGCTAGCCTTCATGTAGCTATGTGGCAGGCATGACGGTTATCTGGACGACATTCTCCAAATATAGCAATTAGTCCACTCTGAGAAGTTTCGCTCAGAGTTGTCTGCTTTTGTTATGACATATGAGTCTCTTCCTCAGGTTAAATCGCATTAATGTAATTTTATTCCGTCAGTTTCCTGGTTATATATTGCGTTTCGCTCGATTACGCCGTTGATACAAGCTGTATTCAAGCAAGGGTACATGCAGGATTCTGTTGATTGCATGCATAATATGTATTTATCATTAGACAGACGTATTTCATGAATAGATTCTCTTAAATTCTTGCTCAGTGTTGGTATAGAGCTTATGAGAATTTTGTTTCTAGTTGGATCAGTTATGGAGTTTCCTACAGGCCGCCTTTGCATCCGTTCTCTATTTTTGCTTCATTTTTCGGAATGGTATATTCTTTCGCGGAACGGTCATTGGTTTTAATGGACCTAGGTAACAAGGATTTATTTGGGGATGGTCCATGAGAGTTTTTTTTTAATCATATCCTGTTCTAGGTTCTGAATCCAGTCTTCAACCGGAAGCGGTACACAAAGGGGAATCCTACTCTCTCATTCTCGTAGACTGAACGGTTACAATTTGGAAGTTCATTATTGGAATGCACTTGTAAACCTGAACGTGGTCGCCTGTTAGTTGGCTCAGAAGCGTATAAGTTCTTTCAGATAACTTTCCATTGGGATTCAATTGGACAAGTTTAAGGTTGTACATATTAATATCACCGGTTATCGACCTATGTACGTATTTCGGCACTCATACCTCCCCGCTGAGTTATAACATTGGTAGGCACAACTAGGAGGAATGATGCTTGGCACCAATTCTGGTCTCTTCGTGGCTGCTGTGCAGGCGCAGTACTAAAAGTATGGAGGGCCAGATAGGACTTTTAATTTTCGGTATTGTATGCAAATTTGGGGGATTGGGGGAGTTCAAAGTTTGTGTTTGGCCCTTCATTTTATCGAGTTCGCACCAGCTAAGTCTGGGCCATTGGTAAGTATAAAAAAATATACAAATTACTTTAAATTTATCATTTTCAGATTGTAAAGTTCATTTTTTTAATTCAGTTACCTCCCTTGATGTTTCTCTCCAATGTTGACTGTAGAGTACATGTAAACATTTGAGAAACACATCAAGGGAGGTAAGAAGTTAAAACATGAACATTAAATTTTGATATGTTTTGTTCCTTGCATGGACACAAGTTCACAACACAAATTAACATCAAAATTATTATTCAGTTAAAACACAAAGTATATGTGCTCAGTATATTTCTGGTTAATACAGCTGCGTGAACTGTATTCTTACTCAAAACTGTATTAACACTTTTTACCAGAATAAATAAACACAGTGCTCACAAGAGAACCATATCGTGTGATTATATCATTAATAAAGATCTCCCCACCCCCCTCCCCCCCCCGCAAAAAAAAAATCAAATTCTACGTTGGCTAATGCATGGACCGATCAGGACTCTTTAAAATACACTGTAGTCTCGGAGCCTATTTTTTCAATTCATGCGCCAGATTTCAATTTACGGAGTCACACTGCTGTTTGTAACACACACTGCAAGTATGTAATAGCTCTCATCATTTTCATTTAGTACACTATAGCAAACATTAATCTTCACTGTGGTTTCTGATCAAGTCTTGGCTGCCTATTTAGGCAGCCAAGACTTGATCAGAAACCACAGTGAAGATTAATGCTTGGTAATTTGGATTTTCCTGAAAGGAAAATCTATTTGTTATTGCCAAGATTATTATTCCTTTTTTTTTTTTTTTTTTTTTTTTTTTTTTTCTTTTTCCCAACACATCGGGGAAAGAGTTTTCTCGAAAATGGTCTTTAAGATTTTTTTCAAACTTTGCACGATCAATGATGGCCATGAGTTCTAATAAATAAAACCATCAGTATTTGAGGGAAAATGTTTCTTGGTGGGCAAAAACGCCCAAAGCTTCGTAGGCCAATATCTCATGAAAGAAAAAAGCTATCGACTTAATTTTTTGACAGACTTGTCAGAATTACTCTTGTCTAAAACAAATATAATCGGTATTTTTTTCCATTTTTTATGTTTTCTGCCAAAATTTTTCACAAAACGGAAAGTTATCTCAAAAATCGGCCATTTTGGATTGAAATATCGAGATTTAAATATAAAGAGCCCTCTAAAAGGGTTCCAAATTGAAGGAAATAATACCGCTTTATAAAAAAAATCGAAAGAATTTCGTTTCGATTTTTCGTTAATCCAAAATGGCAGCCAAAAAATCGAATTTTTTTTTTTCGTTTTTTATGTTTTGTTCAATTTTGAGACGAAAAAAAAAATTTTTTTTGCACTGAAAATTTTCGGTCCGGTTCGGACTTCCGAAATTTTCAACCAAAATTCGGAAATTTTTGTTTTTGTTTTTTACGTGTTTTGTTCAATTTTGAGACAAAAAAAATTTTTTTTTTTTTTTTACACTACACCACCAAAAAACGAAAATTGGTCTTGAGACTGGTACTTTGACCTAATTATACTGTACTACCGGAGTGGGTTAGAAACGGCAGTGATTGCGAATGTGTAGAGCATATATAGGTAAAAAGATTCCCCATAGTTTGGAAGCACAATTTTGTTGCGTTTGCCTTCGGGCGGTCGCCAAAAGTACACTCTCGGCCTCTCAACGGTCCGTACACCCTCTTTTTGGCATGAGAATACTCGGCGTTCTTGACTCGTATAAGGCTTCCGTGATTCAAATGGCAACATTCACGGTCTCCTTAAACCTTTCCCCACCCCATGGGAATAAGGTTTTGTTTCACTTGGCTTCTGATGGCTGGAGAACTACCACTCCGGTTCGGACTTTTCAGCCAAAATCCGGAAATGTTTGTCTTTATTTTCATGTGTTTTGTTCAATTTTGAGACGAAAACATTTTTTTTTTTTTTACACTACACCAAAAAAACGAAAAATCGGTCTTCAGGCTGGTACTTTGACCTAATTATACTGTACTACCGGAGTGGGTTAAAAGCGGCGGTGATTGAGAATGTGTAGCCCATATATAGGTAAAAAGATTCCCCGTAGTTTGGAAGCACAATTTTGTTGAGTTTGACTTAGGGCGGTCGCCAAAATACACTCTCGGCCTCTCAACGGTCCGTACACCCTCCTTTCGGCATGAGAATACTCAGCGTTCTTGAATCGTATAAGGTTTCTGTGATCGAAATGGCAACATTCACGGTCTCTTTAAACCTTTCCCCGCCCCAGGGGAATAGGGTTTTATTTCACTTGGCTTCTGATGGCTGGAGAACTACCGCTCCGGTTCGGACTTGAAAAATTTTGAACAAAAATCAGAATTTTTTTCGGTTTTCTGTGCGTTTTGGTCAGTTTTGAAACGAAAAAAACCTGGAAGTATTTGGTCCGGTCGTCGGTCAGCTACTACGACCTGATTATACTTTACTACCGGAGTGGGTTAAAAGCGGTGGTGATTGAAAAATATGTAGCACGTATATAGACAAGAAGATTCCCCATAGTGTGGAAGCACAACCTTGTTGCATTTGGATTCGGGCGGTCACAAAATGTACACTCTCGGCCTCTCAACCATGCGAACACCCTCTTTTTGGCATGAAAATACTTGACGTTCTTGAATCATATAAGGCTTCCGTGGTTAAAATGGCAACATTCACCGTCTCTTTAAACCGTTCCCCCTACCCCATGGGAATAGGATTTTATTTCACTTGGGTTCTAATGGCTGGAAAACTACCATTCCGGTTCGGACTTGGAAAATTTTCAACAAAAATGGGATTTTTTTTTGGGGTTTTCTACGCGTTTTGGTCAAGTTTGAGACGAAAAAAATTGTTTGTTTACCTGGAAGTTTTTGGTCGGGTCTTTGGACAGGTACTATGACCTCATTATACTTTGCTACCGTAGTGGGTTAAAAGCGGTGGTGATTGAAAATCTGTAGCCCGTATATAGATAAAAAGATTCCCCGGAGTGTGGAAGCACAATCCTGTTGCATTTGGCTTCGGGTGGTCGCCAAATGTACACTCTCGGCCTCCCAACGGTCCGTACACCCTCATTTTGGCATGAGAATAATCGACGTTCTTGAATCGTATAAGTCTTCCGTGATTGAAATGGAAACATTCACAGTCTCTTTAAACCTTTCCCCATCCCATGGGAATAGGGTTTTATTCCACTTGGCTTCTGATGGCTGGAGAACTACCACTCCGGTTCGGACTTGGAAACTTTTGAACAAAAATCGGATTTTTTTTTTCGGTTTTCTATGCGTTTTGGTAAATTTTGAGACAAAAAAATATTTTTTGTTACCTGGAAATTTTTTGGTCCGGTTGGGACTGAAAATGTTTGATCAAAAACCAAACTTCTTTCTTTCGATCGCCACTTTGATCTGACGAAACTGTACTACGAGACGGATTAAAGTGGCCGTAATTCAGAATTTGGATGTTGAGGCTCTTCCTCCACCTGTAAAACTATCCGACGCGACTGCCCAACCCCCACCCAACACAAACACCCATTAGTTGGACTCTACATCTCGGGCGTCCATGCCAGGAAACACGTCTGAAAAACATTGATCATTTTGCACCCGGCGACCTCAACTTCAGTGAACGCTGTACATAATTTGAAATCAAAATTTTCAGTAAAACCCGCAAACATTGGTATTCGCGTTTCTTTTAAATATTTAGTATTACTTAATCAGTCCTTGCTGATAGAATACCAATTCAAATGATTTGTTGTAATTTGTAATATATTCAGAAAAATATGCGCTTTTAGATTGTATAGTGTAGGCGTTAAGTGTCATTTTACGTTTTGAGTGAAAAATCATTGAAACATTAAGGGTGTCTAATTACAAGAAATAACCCGACAATTACCTACCTGCAACTATCCATTTGCTTTCTAACATTCTGACATGGAAGCCAAAAGTAATAGAGCACCACGAAGGCCTGGAATTAGTTGCTGTAGCCAAATTGAGGACTGGGAAACTCTGCCCCCCCCCCCCCCCCAAAAAAAAACGGTGGGTGTGCGACGGTGGCGAATCGCGACCCCAATAAACATCTCTGTCGAAAATTTACACATTCTGTCGGAAAATAATTTCTGACCAGTGAGGCATAGACTCAGAGCCAGAAGCCGACGAAGCTAACAATTGTCCAATGACCTCCTATATAACTTTTAGAATATCATGATTGCCAAAGAACTCATTATTCAAGTCGGCAAGGAGATTTCCCAACACCAGACCAGAACCGAGACCGGAAAGTGCGGGATTTAGAAATGTCACACGCCATTACGCAGAGCCATGACAAGCCTCAAATGAGAATTGTTATCAGAGCCTCTTATTTAAAAAAAGTCGGGAAGGGGAGCCCCCCCCCCCCCCCTCAAATACCCTCCCACATCTCGGGGCTGTGCACTTTGGATATGCCTAATATGTTACGGACTTTGGGTCCAAGTTTGAATTAGCTTTAGGTATACATATGACCCCACTCCCCCCTCACCCCACACATGTCAAATTTTTAAATACTGCTGACTTCGAGCCTGGGAAGTTGCCTTCTGGTACCCGCGTTTCAATTTCAGGCTTTCACCATAAGAGCTCATGGCATAGATAAATAACTGAGAATTATTCATCTACCCGAAGACCCTGCAACGTACATGTAGATAAGAAGCAACAGGAAGGGTTGGGGCAATATGACCAATGCCTGGTGGAATTCCTCTAAAGTGGACAACAGTATACATAAGTGTTTAATCTTGACTTTAGGCCTGTACTTGTTGTGGTCGTACAAATCAAATCCATCAGGTTTATTGAAGGAGAAGTAGAACTTATTAAGAAATGACATAAACTAACACTCCTCATACTGATTTGTCAGCTCCCACCCGAACCCCCCCCCCCCCCCACTCCCACCCAATTACGCGCTCGTTTTTTATTTCTGAACTCTAGATATTTCTTCTGCAATCGTGAGGAACCACGACATCACTGCCCATCATGTAGTGTTTCCGCCTCCACGCATAAGAATTGGATGCAAAAGCATTTGGAAATCTTCAAAAGTAACCTTCATTGAAACACTTATGGTAGCAGTTGTTTTGGACTTCTGAATGGGAATTACAACTGACATGGATTTACTGGCAAATGTCGTCCACTCGTTGACATTTAATGAGGTCGACATAGTAATAATGCGCAGTTTGGAATGGCTATGGTTGTTCCAATGTATGGAGCCTTGGCGGTCAGTACATAATATCATTAGATGTGACCTCTGGGAGCTGGCATACTGCATAGAGGTCTTGCAATTATATCTTCTACCGACAGTATGTTGATAGGCTCATCAAAAATCCATTTTTCTGCGTTCTTCTCAATTTTGAGACGAAAACGCTCAGGAACTGAAAATACGAGGAAAATCCTGTGTATTGTGCGGGCACAATCACTTCATCTAGTTAAGACTTGAAGTATTAACTTAAGCACTCTACAACAATGATAAATGATAATCATATATATAATACATGTAAGAGTGTTTCTCTCGATTATCCATCGAAAGAATATCAAAATATGATCTGAGAAGTTACGCGCCAACTGAGAAGCCTATTTCTGAGATTTAAGAGCCAGGTCCTGATGTTTCAGAACCAAATACGCACTGGCGCATGCCCAGGTCGGTCCCTGCTAATGTTGCCCAGCACTAAACATGCATATTCTGAGAACTTATGTGTTATTAAGCTTTTGTAATTTGATGATTTTTCAACAAAATTTAGTTGTATAACAGTCACCAACAGATTTATTCTGTGTCCTGTTCCAGTCGGCAGAAGCGGCAGAGAAATAGTTTTGATAATCGGTTCATCACTGAAAAAACATTCCTTGTTTCTCAGACAATTTTCTCTCAATTTCATGACGAGGGAGGCTTCTTTTTTTTTCATTTTTGTTAATCTTCAAATTGTCCTGAAACTAGCTAGAATTAGAAATTTAACTACTTACACTATTATATGGAGAAACATTTATTTCAGCAGGGAGAATTTCCCATAGTGCAGTTGCAAATTTAAACAACTATTTAAACTGAAAGAATTTTTCAACTTTACTGTGTATCATTCAGAATATTTAAAAGGCTTTGATTGCTTTACAGAGTTCTAACAGAATTGTTTTGGGGTTTTTTAGGGTGGTGGGTGTGGAATTCAGTTATCTTGATGTTAGTTGCAATTGTTAGTATAGTACATTTAAATTGTTCAACATCAGTATATTAAATGATTTATCCACATGTACAAACACAGAATTTATAAAGAAAGAAAAATCATCACCTGACATGGGATGCATGTAATATGCATGTTTATCATATGACTTGTCCGTTTTGTTCACTTTAAAACATTTGATATTTTGTTTTCATATTAATCAGTGATAAATAAAGCCTTCCATCAATTTCATTGGTCAATTTCAAAACTAGACAATTTGATTGTCTGAACAAAATACAACTGGGCAACATTTTCATAATTTGCATAATTAGAGTTGGGAGCTTTCATTGGTCAATTTCAAAACTTGACAATTTGATTGGCTAAACAAAATACAACTGGGTCACATTTGCATAATTTCAGTAGGGAGAATTTACGTTATCTGTCCTATTTAGGGTGGGTTATATTGTATTAATCTTTTACCTACAAGAAAAACGCCATTCATTTTTTTTTATATTTTCACTTTTTGCTTCCAAAACATAGGTTATGACCCCTCATTGGAACGAGCTCGATGAGCTCGTTCCAATGAGGGGTCATAACCTATATTTTGAAAGCAAAAAATAAAAATTTTTAGTTATACAAGGATGTTTTTTACAAGTGCCATCTGCAACTCAAGTTGAGTGATGGGTTAAAACATTATACTAAGTGTCTAATTTGTGCATGTGTATGTCATATGATAAATAGAATATGAAATGAGTGTTTTTCTCATATAATATTTATGAAACTTGTCCGAATTTTCCTTTGGGCTCGCCAAAACGGAAAATTCTTAGACTCGTTTCATAAATATTATATGAGAAAAACACTCATTCCATATCCTCTATGTATTTTATATTATGAGTATGCTTGGCCATATTTCCTTCAAGATCATCTAGTTTTAACTCTTTGCATGCCGCTGGCGGATATTACTGCCGTGCACAGGATTTCTCTTCTCACTGAAATACGTATAATGTGGACATATTTAATCAAATTGTACCTCTGTAAATTGTATGAAGTTTTTCATCAATGGTTGCTGGAGTTAAATTTAGATCAATTTTTCATCAAATCTAATCATGGCTGCTTCACAGCAGCCATGACTAGAATTGATGAAAAATATTCAGAAAATACTCAACGGGTTAAGAGTTAACCCTTTACCCAATGAATCGCCCACATCCGCCTGCATAATATGCAAATTCAGCAGCTGAAAAAATATTATTTTTCCAAAAATTTTAACAAAACCATATCATGTGACCCCTCTTTGGAACGAGCTTGTCGAGCATGATATGGTTTTGTTAAAAAAAAATTTTAAATTTGAAAAATGATATTTATACCCCCTGCAAACAAAGTTTGGGGGGGGGGTATATAGGAATCACTCTGTCCATCCATCTGTCTGTCCGTCTGTCCATCTGTCCGTCTGTTCATCCTTATAAGCGCAACTTCTCCTAAACCATTTGAAGAATTTTCATGAAACTTTACACAGTGGAAGAACTCCATATGCAGATGTGCATGAAGCAATATAATTCCGTTTTGACATTTCCAAGGGGAGATAATCTAACTTATACATTTCAGACGTGGGGGGTATCACTTTGTGAGCTTGATCACAGTACCTCTAGTTAAAATAATAAATTTTGAAATCATCGGTGTTGGGTAAAGGGTTATGGAAACAAACATCTGCCTTTGTTAACTGGTTGAGTTCCAGAAGCCAGTATTTATTATGACTCCATTGAACAGTGCTAGAAGTCACTTTAGTGGCTTTACCCTGGATGAATTAGATTGTTGTTTGCTCAACAGTAAAAAAATAAAATGTGAAATGTCATTTAATACGGTTGAATTTTCTCATTTCTCAGTGACCATGCACTTTAGTTTCCAATTCTTGTTTTACGCAAGAAGAATACAGTAAAACCTGTCTTGAGAGACCACCTGTCTTGAGAGACCACATCTGCCAGGCACCGATTGGTTTTACTCTATAATGGACCTGCTATGGGAGACCACCTGTCTTGAGAGACAACCTGTCTTGAGAGACCACTGTGACCTGGTACCAACTTGTATTTTTATGCCATAATGGACCTGTCTGGAGAGACTGCCCCTTTGAAGACAGAAACCATGACAAAAACTTTTTACCTGTTCTGGAATTGGAAAATCCATTGTAGTTATACTAACATAATTAAAAGTATTAAAATCTCTTAATTGGGTTTCAATTGTTATTCAGTTACATGTACATAACTCATTGAAGATTGAGATGTTTTTATAAGACCCCTGTGAAAAGATTAGGATTATTGCTGAATAAACAATTTCATACATACCTGAAATGTGACAGATAGGAATACAAATAAATTTGTGTTGAAAATCTTTTTGTAACAAATTGAAATGGACTGTTATAAAAATTATAAAAATAAATTAGTGTTGAAAATCTTCAATGAAGATTTTCAACACTAATTTATTTTTATAATTTTTATAACAGTCCATTTCAGTTTGTTACAAAAACTTCATAAAAAAGAACAACTACAAATTAATTACAAAAATCCATTCTTCTCCATTTCTGAAGTTTGTGGTTGGCTATTCACTGACTTGAGAAAAGCTGAAACCTGTTATGAGAGACCACCTGTCTTGAGAGACCACTTTTGTGTGGCCCAAAGGGCGACCTCTCAAGACAGGTTCTGCTGTAGACAAAATGCCAGGTAAGTATGTCTTTTCAGAAAAAGGTGGCTGGAGAGAAAAAGATTTTTGATTGGCTCGAACATGACTTGAAAGATGACTTGATCAAGCATATTATGTCAAGTTTGGAGATATTGGAAATACGTGCTGACACAGGCAAATTGTTCTGTATGACCTGAAACTTTTATAAGTAAAAATTGTCAACAGACATCAGCTAAAATCTTTTTCCTCGATCAGCATGTTCAAATACACTTTAACCCTTTACCCAATGCAGACGATATCAAAATTTATTATTTTAAATATCATTTTTTAAAATTTTTCAAAAAATTTCAACAAAACCATATCATGTGACCCCTCGTTGGAATGAGCTCGATGAGCTCGTTCCAACGAGGGGTCACATGATATGGTTTTGTTGAAATTTTTTGAAAAATAGTAATTTTTCAACTGCTGAATTTGCATATTACACGGGCGGATGCGGGCGATTCATTGGGTGAAGTGTTAATCACTGACAATATAACAACAATTCAAACTCAGTCCAATAAAAGTGACTATGTTTCTGCTTCAGTTTGCTTCATAAGAACACCCCTGATTGTCATGTCGAACACAACCAATTCGCTATGAATTTCGTAACATCGGAAATTAAATATGCACTGAATACCCTGAATGCTGGTCAAAATGGCCCCTCAACGAAATTTGAGTGGTGAGCCCACACAACTCCATTTTTGATCAAAACATCCTTCCTTGTTTGTCAAAAAACGTCTTCAGGTATTGATCAAAATGTCTCCACTTTTAGGGCAAAAGGAACCCCATAATTGTAACCACTACATTTCAAATGGAAATAAATGACCAGTATTAAAATAAAATATATATATATACAGTAGAATCCTCTTAATTGAATATCCACTTTGCCACTGAAAAATATTCAATTAACAGTATACAATTAACAGGGATTTGGTCAGTTTCCTGTGTTCTGGAGGTAAACTGAGCATTCTATTCTATCTTGTTTGACAGAGCTCATAGAGCTCTGTCAAACAAGATAGAATAGAATAATTGTCTGTATTGGATGTAGTGAGGCCAAAAAGGTTGATAAATAAGGGGAATTTGGTGCGTGTCACAGTAATTCTTTCGACATATTACAAAAATTTATATACAATTAACAGGAGTTTAGTCTACGACCCATATGCAATTAACAGACCAAATTTGTACTGAAGGTATGGTAAATGGTTTTGTGTTTGAAAATTATATTCAATTAACCAGGATATACATTTAAGAATATCCAATTAAGTGGGCTGCACTGTATATATACAACATGTATTCAGCTTTACAGATACAAAAATAAATGTAGGTCCTGGAAATTTGTGATTTAGGTCCTTGAAAGTCCTGGAAAAGTCCTTGATCTTCAATTTAAATTTGTGGTACAAACCTTGGTCATCATAGTACAGTAGAATCCTCTTAATTGAATATCCATTTTGCCAGTGAAAATTATTCACTTAACAGGAGTATACAATTAACAGGGATTTGGTCAGTTTCCTGTGTTCTGGAGGTAAACTGAGCATTAATTCTATTATATCTTGTTTGACAGAGCTCACAGAGCCCTGTCAAACAAGATATAATAGAATAAATGCCTGTATTGGATGTAGTGAGGCCAAAGAGGTTGATAAATAAGGGGAATTTGGTGCGTGTCACAGTAATTCTTTCGACATATTACAAAAATTTATATACAATTAACAGGAGTTTACTCTACGACCCATATGCAATTAACAGACCAAATTTGTACGGTAAATGGTTTTGTGTTTGAAAATTATATTCAATTAACTGGGATATACATTTAAGAGATATCCAATTAAGTGGGCTCCACTGTATATATACTACATGTATTCAGCTTTACAGATACAAAAATAAATGTAGGTTCTGGAAATTTGTGATTTAGATCCTTGAAAGTCCTGGAAAAGTCCTTGATCTTCAATTTACATTTGTGGTACAAACCTTGGTCATCATAGTATGTATTAGATGAATGTTTCCTACAGTTATTAATGGGTGAATTCTGGTGATATTTTTGGTAAAGATCTGATCATAAAATCCTAAGTCTTATTTTAACCCTTTCAGCCTGGTGTGCATAAATTTTTGCATGACGAAAAAATTGGTAGTGGATGAGCAGACGATATAGAGAGCAAAAAGTCTGAAGTGAGGCTTGGCAATAATTTAATCCAACAGCTCGACAGAACTATTGGATTAAATTATTACTGAATCTCCCATCAAACCAGGATGGTTTTACCCATTTCGGAGTTGACAGTATTGACTGAAATGATACCATCCAGGGTACCAGTGTTGAAAGGGGTAACCTGCGTTTTTTGTATATATACTACATCCATTCAGCTTTACAGATACAAAAATAAATGTAGGTTCTGGAAATTTGTGATTTAGGTCCTTGAAAGTACTGGAAAAGTCCTTGATCTTCAATTTAAATTTGTGGTACAAACCTTGGTCATCATAGTATATGTTTCTTTTAACAGGTAGAGTGCTAAATTATCTTTTAAATACAATACCAGAAGAATTATGGTAGTTTTTAGGCAGCATTCATATTACATTTATATGGTTAGTTCAGGGTTAATTATCCCAGATCTGTCTTTTTGTCATCCTTGAGTTATTTCAATGACCTCAGTTTTCTCCCCCCACTGCATGTGTAACATACGTGTGTCCCGAGATAGCAGGGAGAGACAGATGTATCCCACCCCACCCATGTGACGTTATACATTTATAACGTTATTATGACGTCATACATATCGTATCAGTTTCTTGCTCCCAACTAATTCATATTGACGTCATCGGAATGCCGTGTGATCAAAGTTTGATGCTCTAAAACTCTTTAAACCCCAAGGTTCCACCGTTCCTAATTGATTTCGTGGTATATACCATTGATATATACATAACTTTTGCATGCTCTTTCCGATGGTGTCATTAGTTTTTCAAAACAACGAATACCAAATGAGTTGATTATATCAGCACGTGACTGCCGATTACCTCTAGCTAACGTAACCACTGTTTGGTGGGGGGAGAAAAATAATCTCTGATGGGTACGGGTGTGGGATGGGAAAATCTCACCCTCGGGACAAGATATTTGGTCCAAACACTCGGCAAGCCTTGTGTCTAGCCCAAATATCTTGACCTCGGGTGAGATTTTCCCATCCCACACCCGTACCCATCAGGGATTATAATAATCTACATTTGGGTTGGTTTGCACAAGTTAATTATGACAGCACTCCGGACATTTTGTGCTTGATTTCTCGCTGTGTATTTGTGACCAGTCAGTCTGTGAATTGCATCGAAACGACTGGGTCAGGTGGTGAATTTCCAATAAAAATTCCACCCGCCTCCCGAACCAACACCTTTGTAAATTCATTGCACTGATATAGCTTGTCAAGTGTCCTCGGTATGGGTACCGTTTAGGTTGTGTGGGCATTTTTTCATACCTTCCACAACGTAGGCAACATTTTCCAAAATGAAACTCCCCATAGAGCAGTAATTATAATTATTCTACTACTCCTTTATTGGCTACACTGTACTTATGATACATATATCAAACAATAAAATCTACATTAGTAATTTACAGTGTAGTCCTAAAACACATACATTAGTTCTTATTAATTGCTCATTGCAAGTTTGGTTTTCCGATCCATGATGGCTGCATAAAAGTGATTTGTGACTGAAGTAATTTTCTTTCAAAAGATACCATACTACTAGCATGAGAAGCCTTGAGTCACAAGATAATGTTAGAAAATAATTGTTTTATTATCAGTTATTGGAGAGTACCCATTGGCAGTCACCAATAAATTGTAATAAAACAGTTAAAAAAAAAAAGATTTGTTTCTACTGCTGAGCAAACAACAATAAAATGCATACAGTGTAAAGCCATTAAAGTGACTTTCTACACTTGTGGCTTGTAGCACTCAACTAGTTAATATGTAGTTAACGCCATGTTACAATAATGTCAAATGTTGATTGATTGATTTATTTATTAAGGTTTAACGACACTGTAACAGCCAAGGTCACATTGTGTCCGTGACAGTTTTATGGGTCGAGGAAGCCAGATACCCAGAGCGAACCACCAAGCAATGACGAACAGCTGCCAGCTCTGCACTGCACTGCAGCACAGGCAGGGTTAGATTGGTTGAAGACATGTGAACCATCGACGTGCATTATGCCTTAGTACATGGCATCATTGTACCCCCATGTAGACAATCGGGGTTAATGCCTTGCCCAAGGACACAACACTGCAGTCCGAATCGATAGCTCAGATGGTCACCCATCCAAGGACTAACCGGGCTCGACGTTTCTTAACTTTGGTGATCTGACAAGAACCGGTTACCGCAACACCACCGCACGCCTGTCAAATGTTGATAACAGTTTTCTTTTGTTTGATATGTTTTATTATTTAAGAAGGATTTGACAATGTTTTTAATCATATTTTGTGTTTAATTTCAGGTGAAGATGTCTGTGTTTTTTGGCTATGCTAGAGCTGTTGGTGTTCTTGCTTCTATTTTAATAATATTGTTCTTCTGTTTCTTCAATGGATTGACATTGTTCTCAAACATCTGGCTAAGTACCTGGACATCTGATCCATACCTGATGAACAAATCTTTGGCAAATACAAGCGACTACTTGCAAAAAAATGACATGTACCTTGGTGTTTTTGGTGGTGTTGGAATAGGTCAAGGTGAGTGTCCTAACTTATGTATGTACATTGCAGGGTCTCTATATTAATTTTTCATTTCATTTACCCTTTGTGCAATTCAGACTGGTGTTTTGTTTCCACAAATTCAAATTTGGGGTTGCCTGAATGATATTTAAAGAAAATAATCACTGAAAAGAGGAACAAAGTATTTATTTGCATGGACTAATGAGTTTGTGTGTTTGTTTGTTTATTAGGGTTTAACAATACTTCAACAGCGAGGGTCATATTGAGTCAGACATTTTTACTAATGGAGGAAGCCTGATTACCATCAAGAAAGAATCATTGAGTAGTGGCAAGTAACTGTCTGACTCTACAGCTTATTAACCTGGCACAAGCAGGGTTGCATCAGATGAAGGCAAGTATACTGACATCAAGCCCTACGGTAATTCGGAAAACCACCAAGCTGTGGCAAGTAACTGTATGACCCTACGGCTTATTAACCTGGCACAAGCAGGGTTGGCATCAGATGAAGGCAACTGTACTGTCGTCATGTCCTAATTCCAAGAACTGATTACCAGTGGCAAGTAACTCTAATTCTCCAATATTTTAACCTGGCACAAGCAGGGTTGGCATCAGTTGAAGGCAAGTGTACTGTCCTCAAGCCCTAATCCCATGAACTACTGAATAGAGATGGGCGATTTTCCAATTTCTGTTCGATTTTCGATTCCGATTTTTTTAGACGAAAAATCTCGATTCGATTTCGATTTTCGATTCTTTTCAGTAAAGCTAGGAATCTCCTCATCAAAAGTTCAAAACACCACTATTAATGGTGTTTCGAACCTTTGACAGGGAAATTCCCCATGGTCCATTATTTGCCAGCTAAGCTGAGCATTCGGCGGAAGACATTAGTCTTTAAATAGGCAAGTATACATTTTGGTTGTGTGACTGTGTGTGCGTGCCGGTGTTTTGCAGAATTCCTCCAAAAACTAAGTTAAGTACGTTTTGGTAAATATATCATTTCACTTTAATAAAAATAAAACATTGTTTTCATGTTTGCAGGACTGCACATTGCGCATTAGTGCACATAACATAACAAATTAACAAATGACGACTGACTTCAACTGACTGACTTAAAATTCAAATTACCCATCGCGCAGCTGAGTGGCAAAAAGTGAAAAACCAAATAAAACTTTCAGTGTTGCATATCAGGGAAGCTAATAAAATAAATAAATGTCAAGTCATGCCTCGCTCGGTGAGCGTTGAACGTCAAAGAAAAATGTCGAAAATATTGTTTAGGTATCACCGGCGAGGGCCCGAAAGAGGCTGCAGCCACTGGCCCTCTTGTCACAAATCAAGATTAATTCAATTTTGGAGGAAAATTGACAGGCAAATCTTGTGAGTTTAGCTTTACGAATGTGTTTGTTCAGTGACTGCAAATCCACTGTCAGTATAACACTGCCTGTATTGTCCAGTACTGCAGTACATCTCTGGACTTTTTAATATTTTTCACCCCAATATTGGCAATAACATGGGTCCCAAACATCCAGATTTGGGTGTTAAACACCTAGATCTTGAGTGCAATGCATTGAATGCAACCAAAAGTTTGGGTACGAAATTTCCCATTAGGTACAGAACATTCAGCATGATTTCTGTCATTTACGGACTGTTGGTTATGAGCACCTAAAAAAAATCTTGATTTCCGATTTTTTGCATTCACTCGATTTGTTTTTTTGATTTTATAAAAGAAATTGAATCGTTCGATAAAATCGAAAAATCGCCCATCACTGCTACTGAACAGTGTCAAGTAACTATCCAACTCTACAGCTTATTAATCCAGCACAAGCAGGACTGGCATCAGTTGAAGGCAAGTGTTGTCAGTCCCTGATTCCAAGCACAAGCAGGTTTAATAAGCTGTAGAATTGCCATTGCTCGGTGATTCTTGGAATCACCGGGCTTATTAAACCTGCACAGCTTATTAAACCTGCACAAGCAGGGTTGGCATCAGTTAAAGGCAAGTGTACTGTCGCCATGTCCTAATTCCAAGAATCCCGGAGCAGTGGCAAGTAAGTTCCTGTCCGACTCAACAGCTTATTAACCTGCATAAGCAGGGTTGGCGACAGTTGAAGGCAAGTGTTCTGTCGTCACGTCTTAAATCCAAGAATCCCAGAGCAGTGGCAAGCAACTGTCTGATTCTCCAGCTTATTAACCTGGAACAAGCAAGGTTGGCATCAGTTGGAAGCTAGTGTACTGTCGTCAAGCCCTAATTCTAAGAAAGTTTTGTCATTTTATAAGGCAGAAGTGAATTGGAAATGATACCTCTCAAACTTGCAAGTTCTGTCACTGACCCTGACAGGTTGCTTACTTGCAGGCATAATCTTAACCCTTTACCTAACACAAAAGACAGACACTTGCAAACAAAATTCTTGAATAACAAAATTTTTATACTGTACCAATGACCCAGACTTAGTTGGTGCTAACTCTAAAATATTTAGGGCCAAATGCAAATTTGATCCGCCAATCCCCAAATTTGCATCTAAAACCGAAAATTACATGTCCTTTATGGTCCTCCATACTTTTACTCCACTGCGCATGCGCAGTGTCAAGGAGGTCTTGAAATTGCCGCCAAAAGTCATTCTTTGTTTGGCTCTCAATACAGTTACACTTCACTGTTATTTGTGCTTGTAAATCTCAGTTTTAAAGATGCCAGACACATAATTATGAGAGAAATGGTGGATATATGGTGGAAATAGAAGGTGGAGAGGAAAAAACAGTGGAAACAAATGTTCAGGGCTGTAACTTATAATTATTTTATGAAATTATTCATGTCACCTATTTTCGAGGCATGACCTTGTTGTGGTCATTCTTGCTATGAATGTTCCATTGTTTAATCAGTGTTTCCTCTCTCCCTTTCCTTTATTCCCCCCTAGCTATTCTCCCATGCCTTTGGCTTATTTTTTGTAATGTTTATTACTAAAATTTCTTGAGAGTTTTGGCTTGGTAACAGAATTATTTTCTGTTTTTCCCCATGTTTACATCCTCACCCTAGGGGTGTTTAGGCGTTTTGGTCTGCATCTACCATCTGATGTTCTACAGTTTCTTCTCTGGACGCCTCTGTTTTGCATCAGATAGTGTTTAAATTGGTAACTGATTTCGGGCTATGTTTGTTTCAGTGCCTGGAGTCACGTTTCCGGTTTGTTGACACTTTTGTTTATGTTGACAACTGTTACTTCTGACAGTGATTACTTGTCTTCTGCTTAATTTAGTTCATAGCAAGATACATTAATATTGTCCGTAAGTGTTACATTAATTTTTCAAAATGATTAAAAATTTTTGTCCACACTTAGGCTTTTTTGGGATCCTTTGGGCTCAAGGTTCCCATTGGGAACTTGGGCTCTTCTGAAATTTTTTTTTGAAAATTATTTTCTTTTGAAATGTTATAATGAATTATATTATATTATGTATATTTATTTCAAGGGTTAGTGTGAGTAATATGACTGTATATTTTTTCTGGCTGGAAAAAATATTCTTCATTCGTAATGCAAGGATATCTTCCTCTAATTCACAAATTCATTGTGTTTCTTATAGTCAATGTAGTCGCATTAATTCTTGCTCTGTGTG
Organism: Pictodentalium vernedei; assembly: GCA_031216915.1. Classification (NCBI taxonomy): domain Eukaryota; kingdom Metazoa; phylum Mollusca; class Scaphopoda; order Dentaliida; family Dentaliidae; genus Pictodentalium; species Pictodentalium vernedei. Next base: position 37,095,388 of record CM062288.1, read on the forward strand.
TGTTGATTGATATGACAACATTGGAGACGTGTGTCACGGTATTTTATTAGCGGTGAGGGGCCCATTATGGTCCTCTCTCCATAGGGTCACTATATATTATCAGTTTCTTTTTCAGAATTCAGAGTGATGTTTCTGTGATGTCTTCAATAAGTGTGGTCTCCGTCATTGCAATATTAGGGCTAGCGGGAAGTGCTCAAGGTATTACGACAATTGCTGGGAGTTCGCTGGTTTGATCGAAGGCATTGTCGCCCGCTAGTCTGCCCGGTGTCACGTCCACTCAAAGAATGGTACAGCACCCGGGTTAGTCCGTTGCGGTCCAGGGAAGCAGATTGGGTGATGCGAGCACTATAAAACTTCAGATGTGCACACCCAGCAATGACGGACCCGAGGATAGTACGGAGGAAGCCTGTCAGTCCGGTAGCTAGCTCGTCCAGGTCCCCCGGACCGCGAGCGAGAGAGGCCCCCTCTCTCTTGCATCAACATCTGTGCCGCGATGTTGTATGTTGTTCGCTTAGTCGGAGCTTACATCCACTCCTCCTGCTCGGGACACTCTGTTACATGACAGTCTGACGCAGCTGTTATATTGGTTTCCTCATCCTTGTCAACACACACGACTGCACCTTGGCTATGTGACACCAGATTTTCTGGGGATGTTCGCATATTATATAAATGAAGGATTGAACGTCCCTGGTGCTCCTGCTTCGCCGACCAAGGAATACACGTCGACCTGGTCACTCCATCTGCTAGCCAAGGATACGAGACCTTTCCAGTTGGGACGTTCGCATATTATATAAATGAAGGAATGAATGTCCCGGGAGCTTCCAGCGGATATTTCACGTAGGACCGCGGCTCCACAGGTCTCATGGGGTAACATGAACTAGGTATTGTTACCGTGATGTCTTCGTAAGTGTGCTTCCGTTGTCACAGTCAAATGAAGAGCTAGCGATAAAGTGCTCATGCAGATACGTCAATTGCCTAAGAGGTCCCAAGTAGGATCGACGGCATTGGCGTCCGATAGCTCGCCCGGTGTTGCGACCATTCACCGAATGCCTCAGCACCCGGGTTCGTCCGTTGCGGTCCAGGAAGGAGATTTGGGTGATGCGAGCACTATAAAATACAATGTGCACACCCAGTGACGACGGATACGAGGATGGTACAGAGGAAGCCTATTAGTCCGGTTCCTAGCTCATCCAGGTCCATCCGGGCTGCGAGCGAGAGAGATTCCTCTCTCGTATTACAACATCTGGGCCCAGATGTTGTGGTACAAAACGTTCCTCAGTCGGAGCATACGTCCACCGCTCAGGACGCTCCGTTATACAGGCAGTCTGGAGAGACTGCTCTTTCGACTTCCTCATTCTCACAGCAGCACACGCGACCGCTCCTTGGCTACGTGACCTGTGATATTCAACCAACATCGCCGACCAGGGATTCTATGGCGACCAGGTCACGCCATCCGGTAGCCAAGGATACGAGGCCTTCATACTCCGGGCGTTCACATATTAGATTATGCAGGAGTGAACGTCCAGGGAGCTTCCAGCGGCTAAATCCTATAAGACTGCTGATCCACAGGCCTCTGTTACGGACATGCTATCACAGATAGCACAAATTATCGCAGCATCCCAGCAACCGACAGTAACTCTGTCGGATCAGGAATTATCCGAGGAAGCTGGGTTGGTACGTTCCACTGCAGGTTCAGGCACGGACGACTAAGAATTACAAGTGGTTCGACAGGATGGCGAAAGGGATACGGATGAGTTGTATTTTCCCTTTTCGGAACAACATAATTGCCGTAGAGTGCATCCGGCATTATCATCTGACGTTGTTCCTCTGGACCAAAATGCTGTGTTGCCGGATAAGAGACTGATAGCGCCACTGGACACAGAATTCTTAATCGGTTTAGGGACATCATCCCTCAGTTTCCAACATAGTCCAGATATGTCTCACGGACATTTGATCTGTTGAACGACACTATATTTATTTAACTTGCTACCTAATTGGGCAGGTCAGGTTTCTTATCGGCAATATGCTCTACATCTGCCTTTCATCAATTCAACGAATATTTTGAAATGGCAGGACAGAGCATTCTGAGAGTTCTCTGCATCTAGACGACCAGGTCAGGACCTAGTATTGTTTTTTTACTGTCGTCTATGTCAGTTCCAACCACGATGTTGGAAATAACAATATCGTCTAGCAGTGTCAGCTTAGACGCATCATCGTACGCAGATCACCTTACCAGAACGTTATCATTACGTCTCAAAGGAAAAAGAATTCTAGGATGCACAACCTCCTTAAGAGTTCTTTCAAGGGCCTCACATAAAACTCCATCCTTTAGTGGCAATATGGAGTTGGTTAGACATGACATGGCTCTGGCTACATCCACGCGTGTACATAGTAAGGTGAAAAACTCTCTCAGTATCGCTCCGGTCTCCGGAGAGTTTTCTTCGACGGCAAGCTTTCCACAGTCTATGATCAGTTAACTAAGAAAGCTTTAGACTCTCTGCTATTAAAATTTGCTTCCATATAGTCGGATTCAGCAGATAAGCGTAGGACAGGCACTTCTGGGACGAATACGTCCAAGGGAAGTTCCTATAGAGGTTCCTATGCGTCCTCTAGGTCTTATTCTAGACACCGTCAGGGTAGCGACTCATATAGGGGCCGTAATTCCAGTCAGACGTCCCTAGGTCGACAGGGCGAGGTGCGGGCCATGGAGGACATGGCTTCTCCTTCCGCAAGCCTCGCAGGACCAGGAGGTAATGGTTTTAACCTCTACTGTGTACTAGTGAGCGGAAGACTGTCGAGTTTCTCAAATATTTTGGAATAGATTACGGACGTCCCTTGGATTCAAGGGGTGATTTTGGAAGGACTAAATTGTTCCTCAAACGAAATCCTCTGTTAACTCGGAGTCCAAGATGGACTCAGCTTCCACCAAGTGAGTAGGATAGAGTCTCGCTTCCATCAGAAGTCTAGTCTCTTCTGGAATGATCGCGATAGGGATCGTAGAAATCCAGGAATTTCCAGGTTTCTACAACCATCCTTTTCTGGTTCCAAAAACCAGAAGGCTCGTTCCGTTCACTCATTATTCGGAACTGGATAAACAAGCTGATCGTGGCTACAAGTTTATATATGGAGTCCACCCGATCGGTCAGAGCGAGTATTCGGGTGTACGATTAGGCTACATGTATAGATCTCAAGATGCGTACTTTCACGTCATGGTACATCAGGCGTCGGAGAGTATCTTCGCTTCCTTATCATGGGAGTCGTATATCAGTTCCGAGCAATATGCTTCGGTCTGAATCTAGCCCTCTGGGCCTTCACTCGAATAACGGACTCGGTAGTGACTCATTTCCGAGCTTATTCGTCTGCAATAAAGTCGGCCTACCTGGACGACATTCATACAGGTACGGCAATGAGTTAACGCTTCAGAACTATGTGCAGAATCTGCTTCTATTGCTCCGACGTCTCGGTTTCTTAAGTAAACGAGGAGAAGTCAGATCTGGTATCATCCAAGTCGTTCACCCACCGGGGGATGAGCTTCGTAACGCACAACATTTTCATTCGTTTGCCATTACCCAGAACGAAATTATTCAGTTGTTATGCTCACTATTGAGACTGATACATTTAGGCGGAACTGCCGCGATTTTATTCCGATGAGGCGGTTACGCATTGGTCCTCTCCAAATTTCTTTAATTCAGAATTGGAGGGTGAAGATTCTTTCGCTCGATACGGACATCTTCTTGTCAAATTAAGTGAATAAGAGATTCAGACTTGGGCAAGTTTTTTGGGCTTAACTCAGGTAGTTCCACTGCAATTGCCGGATCTGAGTTTTACAGTCTTGACGGATGCCAGTAAAACAGGTTGGATCGTTTCAATGAGCCCTACAGATTCAAGTGCCAGGGTCTTTTGATTCCGTAGTTCCTTATCAAGCACTCAAATATCAAGTATGATGTCATTTTGGCTTGCACTACGTTATTGGATAACGTAATTCAGAATGTTCATATGCTAATTCTGTCTGACAACTCGACGGTATTAGCGTATTTTCGGAATTATGGAGGCACTCATTCCATCCTGTTATTCATGTTAACAGAATGAATCTTTCGGTTGCTACTAGAACATCAAGTTCTCCTATCGGTCTGTCATATTGTGGGTCTTCTGAACGTATTAACGGACTCCCTTCACGGGGGGGTGGGGGTGGGGGGCTGGGGGGGGATTGGTTTGTTGCCACCAGAATCGGCTTTCAACAAACAAATTTTCAATCAGATTGCTACCAAGGCGAGCGGCCAATGATTGATTTATTCGCGACGCATCTCAACAATCAGTTGCAGACGTATGTGTCATTATGTTTGGATCTTCGAGCGTTTGCAGTAAACACTCTATCGATCTTGTTAGACGCAATAATAAGATATGCGTATCTTCCAGCACTGTTGATTCAGCAGATATTGCTCTAGTGTAATTATTTCAATGCAAATTCTGTTGGTAGCTTCTGTAGCTCCACAAAGACTGTGGACTAATTTACTTAGGCGTCTGTTGTGGGACATGCCGTGGAAGCTTCCTCCATATTTCGGTCCATTCTATGGTCAGATGGATTCAATCTACAGTCAGTTCTGCTTATGATTATATCTTCATTCAGCATTCTGTGTTTTAGTTTTAAGCTCATGAAGTAAGAGTTCTTCTACTTCATGGGCTTAAGCTATTAATATTGTTATTACAGACTTAATGAGGGCTGCATATTGGTGTTAGCCCTCCATTTTCACGATTTTGTATATGAGAATATTGAGTCATTTTCTGCAGATCTACATTGTTTAGGTTCGCTATTTTTTTACTCAGAATGTCGTCTACTAAACAGTGGCAACTATGTGTGTATAGGCTTTCGGTTCCGGCAGTGATTCTGTCCTGCTGCCCTCTTTGCTCTGGATTATTTGATCCAGGGCAAGGGAAAGGGGGGGGGGGGAGGTGTTCCCTTAGGTCACCTGCTTTATAGTGTAAAGCAAGGGAATACCTCCCTTGGACTTAGTAATTCCATGTCGGTTCCGAGATTATTTTAGGGTTAAGCCTATGTTTACTCATCTGTGTAATATTTTTTAAGTGTTGATTGGTGTGAAGTATTCGTATATATCACGTGATTAATTGAGCGTTAATATACAATCTTCGAACACTTTTAAATGAGTATATAAAGTCTCATTTCCCTAGACTCCCGTATTTATTGGCTTTCCTTAAAAAATATTAGTATAAAGGGTTATACTAGATGTTTATAGAGATCATTGATGTTATTGTGCTCAATTACAGAATAGTATTGTGTCTTTCTTTTTTTGTTACAAATAAGAAAGATACATGTAAGACTATCTCTCCTTTTCTCCTTAAGGGGATAGGTCTGTTATAGGTAATTGAGTCTATTGGATTTTCCTTATGTCCTAGGCCCTCCAACCTTTTTACTATTCAGCTAAGTCTGGGTCATTGGTACAGTATAAAAATGTTAAAAAATTTATAGTAATTTATATATATTTTATACTTACCAATGACCCAGACGGGGATGGCCCTCCCATGAGTTGGGAACTCATACCTCCCCGCTGAGTACATAATGCTTACCAGGCACTGGTTGTAAGAATGACTTTTGGCGGCAATTTTGAGACCTCCTTGACACTGTGCATGTGCAGTGGAGTAAAAGTATGGAGGACCATATAGGACATGTAATTTTCGGTTTTAGATGCAAATTTTGGGAATTGGGGGGTAAAATTTGCGTTTGGCCCTAAATATTTTAGAGTTAGCACCAGCTACGTCTGGGTCATTGGTAAGTATAAAAAATATATAAATTACTATAAATTTTTTAACTTTTCATCTTTTGTGTCAAAAACATAGGTTATGACCCCTCAATGGAATGAGCTCATTGAAAATGAAAAAATGAAAATTTAATGGTGATTTTTATTTATAGCACCAGGCATTTTAGGCCGTTACATTGGGTAAACGTGTTAATAAAGTTAAAGGTGCACCTAGATGTTTCTGTTCCCCAATAGTTTTAGGTTGAGTTGTGTTAACAACTGAGACCTATGGCAGGGACCGATCAGGACTATTTAAAATATGCTGTAGCCTCGGAGCCTATTTTTTCAATTCATGCGCCAGATTTCAATTTACGGGGTCACACTGCTGTTTGTAACACACACTGCAAGTATGTAATAGCTCTCATCATTTTCATTTAGTACACTATAGCAAAAATTAATCTTCACTGTGGTTTCTGATCAAGTCTTGGCTGCCTATTTAGGCAGCCAAGACTTGATCAGAAACCACAGTGAAGATTAATACTTGGTACTTAAGACTTGAAGTATTAACTTAAGCACTCTACAACAATGATGAATGATAATCATATATATAATACATGTAAGAGTGTCTCTCGATTATTCATCGAAAGAATATCAAAATATGATCTGAGAAGTTACGCGCCAACTGAGAAGCCTATTTCTGAGATTTAAGAGCCAGGTTCTGATGTTTCAGAACCAAATACGCACTGGCGCATGCCCAGGTCGGTCCCTGCCTATGGTTTGGCAATGGTCAGTGTGCATCCAGCTGAGTGTTTGGGCATCCTTGCACTGTTAGTGCAATAACTTGACCGAACGTTCTCTGATTTTATTATTATTTGCCACACAGGTCTTTTGCAGTAATATCTCAAGCAAGTTTGAAAACTGGCTTGGCCTGATTTTTCATTACAGAGTTATGGGCCTGATTAGTCAATTTTTATAAATGTTGAGCTCGTTAGTGCAATAACTTGAACAGACGTTCTTCAATTTGACTAATATTTGCCACACAGGTCTTTTACAATATATCTCGAGCAAGTTCAAAAAGTGACCCAGCCTGATTTTCATTACGTCGTAAGATGTACAAAAGTTTCAAAGGGTTAAAAGGAGTTTAATGTGTAACCTATATGCGATTAACAGGTTAAATTTGAACTGAAAGTAAGATAAATGTTTTTGTGTTTGGATATTATTTTTATTATTAGTTAAGGGTTAAACAAGGGAGTATGAATTTGGAAACATTATAACTTACTGTGATGAATTGACAGTAACAGGGTCTGAGACGCAGAGAGAATTTAGGTTGAACATATGCACCAGACCTGTTAACCTCTGAAGGTGACTGCCAGTGAGATTTTGATGAGCTCTCAGTGAGATTTGGATGCTTGTCAGTGAAATTTTTGCTGGCGGCCAATACATCAATATTTTCCTTGTTATGCCTCCCACAGTCCCCCCCCCCAACCCAAATGCATTAAATAGTTCATTTTAATAATTTATTTCAACACTTTTAATGGTATTTGTCAGTAAAAGCATACAGATATGGATATCACTGGTCCACCACCCCCCTCCCCTCAGGGACAATCCCCCCCCCCCCCCCGACACACACACAAATGTGAGTGGATGCCTATCTAGCCTTTGCCTGTACCCCCTCCCCCCCCCCCCCAGTCCATTTTTCCTTGCTCATGCAAGCCCATCCCGGTGCTTCAATACATGGAGGCTGAAACATCTTGTGCCGAAACGTCCCAGGCCCAAAACGTTCAAGAACCAACACAAGCATTCCTTCTTCATTCATGCCATTTATTCATGTAAATTCTTTGTTCAATCTGTTCATTTTTAGTGAGAAAATATTAATTCTTATTATCTTTTGATAGGTTTTATTGTACAGTAAAAATTACTCAATGCTAACAATACATATCGTTTTGTTTAAAAAAAAAAACACCTGTTGTTGCAGGTACAATGAAGTTGTGTGTGATTGTGGTAATTTTGTTTTCGTTTTTTTATTAAAAAAAATATTTGAACTGTGTTTTGTATTACTCACGTTACAGAAGGTGCCCTCAGTTTTCATAACTCTCATTGTGAAAAAAAAAAAACAAACAAAATAATCCTGTTGGTTCAAAATGAAGACAAAATACTCTGCTGGGCACGATTGTTCTCAATCTGTTTGTATATAAGTAAGGGGAGGTAACTTAAGTCTTGTGATATGTCACAACAGATTTTTTTTCAGTTTTCATCAAACTTTCAATTACATTTTTTTTACACAAAATGGATCAATTTGGTATGAACCATAACAATAGTATATATAAAAGGCTAGCTGAAGTTAATTATACTTGAGAGATTATGTTTTTATTTAATTTATATTTTGGGTTTATATAATTTTGATTTCACATAACCGCGACAGTATGAGAATATATTTGGCATACAATGCATCCTAGTCCCACTGATACTCCCAATCAACTGCCGGCTCCTGAGCCGGTAAAGTTGGATGAGGAACGTCCAGTGGAGACTGAGGTGGAACTGGAAGTTGCTTTTTCACCACCTCCCTCCCCTCACTCTCCTCTTCCTTCACTGCTGGAACGCCTGGACCTGACAGATCCGGCCAACTTGTCAGTAGAAGAACTCCTCAGAAGAACCCGTGCAGTACTGGAAAAATACTGTCCTGAAGAGAAGCACACCACAGCGGCCCAAGAAATCCAAAAAATCCAAGCAACATCACAACCACCTCCAAGGAAGAAACACCGGAAAAAGAACAAACGCGGCTAAACCTCGTCCTTCCTTCTACTCCTTTGCCACTCTCAGACTAACACCAACTCACACACTGTCACTGAGGGTCGAAAGGGGCCTGTTCCCCAAATTGTCCCTGCGCGCCTTCAGCACGTGAAACCATTTCTTTTATCTTGTGATGGATTTCAGGACAACTATTTTGGAAAGTGTCAAATCGGGAGGAAATAGGATGTGAGAGCGTGAGTTGGTGCCTCAAACCGGGAGACTCACGATGAAACGGGGAGAGTTAAAAGGTCTGATACGCACCGAGTTGCAAACCTCAGACCATGTTACCATCAATTCATCACAATAATGTATATATTCCATTTAGACCCAGCCCATAGACCAAAACCCATATCGTGAACTTAGCAACTGCAGCAAATAAAGCACTTGTGTACCCAACAACTTCCCTGACAAATAATCAATCAGTAAATCAGATAAAGGTCAAGGTCACTTCATCTTAGTATCAAATCATAAAGTGATTTGTAATTTAACCCTTTCAACACTTATATCTTCCATGCCAGTTAAATGGCAGAAATTGGAAGAGTCCATATCCATTATTTGGGGGTAGAGCAATTAATATTTTCAACGTGCAGCCTTGAGGCTGCACGTTGAAAATATTAATTGCTTTACAATACACAGTCACTTAGGAGCTATCCTACCTAACGAAATTATGACATATCGTGTTCCTGGACCGGAAAAGCGGCCTCTTGTGTTGAAAGAGTTAAACAACACTTCATTCGAAACATCATCAACAGTATATATGAAAAATCTGGAAAAATGATATAGTTTGCAAGTCACTCAGACATGTTAACCTTCAGAATAATTTTTCAGGGAACCTGAGAGTGATTTTCAGGGAAATGGGATGGATTTCAGGGAAAAGTTCACGCGGGGACAAAATAAAAGAAAAAAAAAATTTTCAGCTCATGGACCACTATTAACACCAGGTTATATCCAGAACTAGTTGCCAGCTATGCTGATGCATTTATGCTATGTTAAAAAATCATAAAATAACTGTTGATTTGCCCCCCCCCCCCCCCCTCCAGGATCCTCTTCTTCATGAGCTACCCCCCCCCCCCCCCCCCCACTGTCCCACAGAGCACCTCAACCTGTGTTTTGCTCTTATCAAAGTCTACTTAGCTAATAATTTCCCGAGTCTGGAAATATTAACAGGAAAAGATGTCCCTCAGTTCAGTTACTTCAAGATCATTAGTACTTAGAAAGTATCTTTATCAAACTTCATGCATTGGGGACATTTGTGACCTGCACAAAATTTTTCGTTTCATCATTGAAGCATTTTTTTCAATTCGATTCAAAATTTACTGGGTACAGATGGCCAACAGTTTACAGTTCTGTAGTCAGCACAACAGAATAAATGTAGTGTTAGAAAATAAGTCCATTGTGTTTAAATATGCAGTCATAATTTTTCGGCATTCTAAGCGACCTTAACCAACTTTTAAATTGTGCTAAATAGTTGTTGTTTACGTTTTGATTTTGGAAAAGTGATGAGAATTGAAGCTATTCTATGAAGGAATAAATAAATATATATTATTTAATTTCTTTTCATATATTTTAATTTCCAAAAACTGCATTTAAATGAAGGTGGAGTTTTCAATTTTTTGAAAGTAAGTCACCTATTTTCACTTTCATATTTGATCCAAAACTGATTCCGTCCGGGAGGCTGGGAACTACACTGAAATTCCGGGATTTTCCCGAGCATTCCGGGAGAGTTAACATGTCTGAAGTCACTCATTTGATGAAACAAATTACGAGACGAGCATCCACATTTCAAATAGTTCAGATTGTGGCATAAAATGGGAACAAATGCTATTTGGGCCGTAAACATAGAAAAAACTATAGAGCCCTTGGCGAATCAGAGGGCAATTATTTTAGTCTTTTTTTGATCATTGTTAACATTTTTTTTAGATTAGTCCAAATTCATGGTGCTGAATAATGTCCCCAAAATACAGCCATGTCCCAAAATTATGAGAGACGTACAGTGAAAATATTCAACAGAAATTGGGAAAATTTTTTATATAAATGATATGTGAGAAACATATATAGAATATACCCATAGTAGCTTGGTGTACTAAATGTTCACCATGAGTGGCGAAGTGGTGTTAACCGCAAGCCCTTGGCATGAGGATAACACCACGAGTTGTGGACATTTGGTATACCAAGCCACTATGGGAATATTATATTTATACCACAATCGTCAGATTAATAAGAGTTTAAATGTTAAATAAATCAATATTCACACATGTGAATCTGTTTTTAAAAGAGTTTACATAAGCACCAGTGGGTGGTACTTCCACTGGCAATTTTATCGCCGAAATGAAATAGAAAATGAAATGCGCAAATTACGGGTCCTTTTTCATTTTAATAACATAACTACATACGTTTTTGAGTTATGGATGCTTTATTAACATGAGACAACAGATGTTTGTTGATTTTTGGTTTCTTATGATGTAAACTTATTTAAAAATCCAATAATAAATAATTGTCGGTTTTATTTCACTCTTCACGAGGTGATGAGTGATAAATTTAGACAAGTTTGCATTCAAGGCAAGGTCACCAAAGGTCAACTTGGTTGTAGTTTCATTGTAGATGTAAATTTTTACTATTGAAATCTCATTGCTGGCGTGTTCACCACGGTTGGTGTGTAAAGCTAAAATTTATGTCATAAGGCTTTTTATATATAGTAAAATAGGTAATCATAGTATAAAATATATTGTCACATTCAAATGAGAAATCTGATGTAATTCTTCAAGAATCTGATGTTTGGTGAAGAAAGATTATAAAAATGTCACTGGGACCTGGTGACTTCAGATCTCTGCAACTTCATATTAAAGTGATTGAAGGGACAATAAGCCATGAATTTTAAAAAAACTATATTGATCATTTGTAAAACCACAGCGTTCATTGTGCTAAAGTATAGTACAGTCGCGGTGGACTGGTCACTTTTCACAGGTGGGTAATATTTCCATGGACACAATAATATTAGATTCCAAACACTAATTATAGGAATAATCATCAAAAATTTAAATAATGAAGCACCGGGTACAACCCGGTGCTTCATTAATTAAAATTTTGCTGCTAATGATTTTTTTTATCTGGTATCTGGTAAGTCAGAGAGCACTGCAATGGATTCTAGACCAGGCGTGTCAAAGTACCATCAGTACCACTAAACTCTCTGCCAGTATGGTACTGAGGATTGCAACTCGGTACAGGTTCCAATCAGTGAAACAATAGTAAGCGACTAGATAAATTGAATAGATGCAATACCAAAAATCATTGTTGGTTTTAATTGTTTCCTGTCGAAATTAACACCAACAACGATCTTTGGTATTCCATATATTCATTTTATCCAGTCGCTTACTATCAAGCTGTTATAGGGTCTCACTTTACTATCATTTCAATTGACTGTAAAGTGGTCCCCTGTAATAGCTTGATTGTACTATAGTAAGAACGTTTGTCATATAAGAATAAGTCAGTAAGCTCAGATTAATTTAATCGATCGAGATTTCCAAAACAAAAAAAACCCAATTAAGATGATAGCACAATGGTGACTCTCATCGGGCTTCCATTATTTGAAGAACAATAAAATAAAAAAATTCAGTAACAGAATCTTTTGGTCGATCTTTCAACCATAATTCAAGATTCATTTTCTTGTTGGCTCCACTAGATAGTGTGCTCAGATGAACATGGGAGCATCTAAAAACTCATCACTCACTTGAGCACATATTTTCATACAAAACAAAGAACACGTCGAGAATGCATATTACGCCTCACAGCTCTTTGCCTGTATTGTCAACACATCACTGTATAAGTTCCGGGGTTATAGATAGGGCTGTCATGATCAATTGATTGTTGATCGGTCACGGCAAAATCGATTAGTATTTTTCGTTGTCGAATAATCGGTAAATTGTATCCCATATTAGATGTTTAATAATTAAAAGAAAATTTGATGAAAAAACTATTGTTTCTAAAGGTATTGAGTTAAGAACATCGATGTTTAACCCCAAGAAGCCGTTGGAAGCATTTGTCTTCCAGGTACATTCATCAAAGCATTGATGTTCTGAATCTTTGAACCGTCAGTGTAATAATCAAGACCGGTTGGCAGTTGCGAAGATCGCAACTGCCGACCAGTCTTGATTATTACACTGACGGTTCAAAAGTTTAGAACATCAAAGCTTTGCATGTACCTAAAAGTTGATCGTCTTCGTTGTTTATTTGAGGTAGGTCAGCTGACTTGAACTTCATTTTTATCGACTTCAAAGTGAGGGAGAGGGGTGGGGGGTCATCTAGGTACGATTAATCGATTATTTGCGATGATTAATCGATTCCTAAATTTAAAAATTGTGACAGCCCTAGTTATAGGATGAAGTTTGGTGCCTTCCCATGTTTTGAAGTCCTTGGTCAAATTTACATAATCACCCAAACCTGATGGAGAACAGGCAGCAGATTTGGTAACGTAATTGAGTTCTTTTTGTAGCTGCTTCAGCATTGAGTCGTTCAACAGTTTCGTTATTCTCAGCATCTTTAAAAGAACTATCACTAGTTGGCACTGACACTGTATGTGCAATGCGACAAGATTAGCATCAGTTTGATGCAGGGCTCAAAATAAGCAGTGTCGCGTCGCTTTTTGCTATGCAAAACTTGCAAAAAGCTACACAGTGTTCAATTATGTATAGCATTTTGCGATACAAGATAATCAACTGCAGCCTATTAGGCTGCAGTTGATTATCTTGTATCACAAAATGTAAATGAAAATTTGCAAACAAATATGAAAACCAGTTCACTGATGCTTTGCGTCTGATTGTGGAACATTCCAGGCATAACTCAGATTAACTCTCCATCAAGCATCATTAGCAACTTCATATGTAAGATGAATTCTATTGGTTTAAATTCTTCCAGTTTTTACAACATTTTGCATAAAATGTACATTAAAAATAACTTCAAGCCAATCAAATTAAAAATTCCAACTTCCATTTTGAGAACTCTATTGATCAACCAAGATGCTATTTGAAAATATCCAAGTCCATGCAACCCTTAAAGGCAGTTCAGTTGAAAAAAAACATAGTAAATATTTCATGTGTTGCAGATCATTTGGAAATGCCCAGAAAATGGATGGAAACTATTCTATCTACTTAGAAGAATTCAATACAAAACAGCATAACATAACTCTGGTATACAAAAATAGCTATGTAATTTTTACAAAATGCTATTCATTTTTTGGAAATTTGTAGCATTTTGCTACGCAAAGGAAAAAAGTTATTTTGAGCACTGGTTTGATGTAGTACATTTCAATTCTAAAAGACAAAGTGTTCAACGTCAATCATGCATTTGCAGTAACCTGGCAATTGTCAACATATTAGCAGGTGATGACAGATCAAAGAGAATAACAAAAGACTGCAAAATCTCTGAAATGAGAGACTCAGGAGATGTAGTATTTCCTCTCCAAGTTGGAGCATTAACCCTGCTGATTCTGAGTCTCGAAGTAGTATATTTTATTCTCAGAATTGTTCACCTTTGCAGAACCTATTGACCTGGGATGGTAGCTTTTTATTACTCGATTGTCTGGCAGATTTGATCTCCATGTGAAGAGAAATGTTTTTTTTTTTCTCAGTTAACAAGATTACCGGTTATGATACCTTGACTTCACACTGTCATATGTTCAGCTATAAATTGAGAAGGTGCTGTGAGAGCAAGGTCCGTGATTGAAGTTAAGCACCGGTGACCGGAATCTTGCATTTTTTGCAAGGGATTACAGGGTATTGTGAAATATTGATACATTTTATGAGCCTTCTAGCAAATCTAGACATAATTCGAGAAGTACTGATATTGTACTGTGTACCGTCGGTACTTGTATTCTGGTACCAGTGCCATTAAAATGGGCAAGTACTGATGGTACTGGTACCGGTACTGGTGCCGGTTGAACCTACAACAAGAAAATTCATAGCTCCTAGTGTAATTCAGGGACTTACAGTGCCCTGCAAAATAGCTGACTTTGGATGCATTGGACTTTCCTGTGCGATCAGTGTTGCTCCGGTGGGTCCATTGCCTCCAAATCTCAACATCCCAAAATCAGCCTATCTGAAGGCATGCTTTCTTTTGTACAGAAGGCCTTTTTCAAAGTTTGTGATACTGGATCAAAATATCCATCTACACCTGTTCTTCTGGTGGGAGGGTAGAAATTTTTCAGAAATTTGCATCAAAGATCAAGGTAAGAATTTACCATGGTGTCTTTTCAGTAATTTCACCTTTTCGTCACCAGCATTTAAAGGCCTCGAAATAAGGATTTTTTTCGTAACCTGATATTTAATGGTCATAACCTGTTTAAGGATTATGACGGGTTACGTGAATGTCAACTGATCGCAACCTGTGGAACCCATTTCTAACCATAGCTTTTATGGGTATGCTAAGACTATAAAATTGAATTGCATTTTTGGACCAAGTTTAATTAATTTTCAGTTTATTGTTATCCAACCCATTTTGTTTTATTTTTGCAACCCTGCTGTGCACATTTCTTCATCACTGGAGCATAAATTCATGGCTGATGCTGCCCTCACAATTCATAAATTTTCCCTGCTGTAATATTTTGCTGTAGCAAACTTTATGGGATTAACATTGACCAGGGCATTATAATGCAGTTCAACATGCATTCGTTTTCATGGGTTCACATGACTGATACACTAATAAGACCGTAAGTTTGCTTACCTCGATTTATCTGTTCCATCGAATCAATCTGTGTCACTTGTTTGAGATTGAACTTCAAAGTTTCAGATCACAGTTTGCGTCGTACACATGCGCAGTTGATGAATTTATGTTGGTTTTTCCTGAACGTGCTGAATAACTGCGCATATGTGCACCACAAACTGTTTCTGGAGAGGTCATGGTATAAAAAACCAATGACATTAAATGATTAAACGAGTCTGTGACTGCTCCCCCCCCCCCCCCCCCATAACATAAGTTCACGAGTTACAGATACTTTGAACTTAGCCGGGTTTAATTCGTGCATATGGTGAATTGTTTATATCTCATCCGGTTTTTGGATTCATTATGGGCATTAATTATCTGAAACAAAAGTGCCAAAAATATAGATTCCACCTTAAGCATGGAAGGGAATCCACATGGATTACTGTATTTTCGTTTTACAGGAAATTACAGAAATCGGATTCCTGCTGAGTTTTTATGGGACTTGATTTGAACAATCTTGAATCTGACCCTCATAACAATGATGCAGACCAAACATTAAAGGATTCTGACTGGTCCCTCGGTTAATATTTGGGCTTCCTATGGAAGCGTAAATTTTAACTTAGTGCAATATGGGGGGATAGTCTTTAACTCCCTTCACTCTGATGTCACAATATCCAAATTTTAAGTAGCCATTTTTCCAATAATGCAACAGGGAATTTAACCAATTCAGTCTTGTTTGACAGAGCTCAATGAGCTCTGTCAAACAAGACTGAATTGGTTAAATTTCTAGTTGCATTATGGGAAAAATTTGAACTTAAGATATTTTGACATCATTGTGCAGGGGGTTAAAACATCTTCTTCAGATCCACCAGTGAGAATCCTTTCATATTTGGTATTCAACATCTCTAGCAGGGTCAGATTTAATTTAAAATCATGTCCCTGGGGTAATATTCAGGTTCTCTTTTGGAGCCTGAAGTTTAACTTGCAATATGAGGATTTTTTTTTAAAAGTCTTCTTCAGATTCACCTGTCAGAATCCTTGCATATGTGGTATACAACATCTCTAAGGGGTGGAGGGGGGGGGGGGGGGTGTCATTCAAATTTGTTCAATTTGAGTCGCTGGGTTAAAATTTGGTATTCTTATGGGAGCCCAAATTTTAAGTTAGTGCAATAGGGGAAATTTCTTTAAAAATCTTTTTCTTCAGATTCACCAGTTAGAATCCTTTCAAGTTTGTTCTAATCAGGTCCCTTGGTTAATATTTGGGTTCCTGAATTTGACTTAGTGCAATATGAGGAAATTTCTTTAAAAATCTTCTTCTTCTGATCCAACAGTTAGAATGCTCTCATATTTGGTATACAACATCTCTACTACGGTCAGATTCAAGTTTGTTCAAATCAAGTGCCTGGGTTAATATTTGAACTCTGTATACACAAATTTTAACTTAATGCAATATGAGGAAATTTCTTTATTCAGATTCACCAGTCAGAATCCTTTCATATATGGTATACTTTGGGGGGGGAGTGCACATTCAAGTTTGTTCAAATGGGGTCCCTGGGTTAATATTTGGGTTCCCCATGGTAGTGCAATCTGGGAAAATCTCTTTAAAAATCTTCTTCTCTAGATCCACCAATCAGAATGCTTTTGCTTTTGTATTGGGTATGCGACATCTCTAGGGGGGAGGGGCGTCAAATTCAAGTTTGTCCAAATCAGGTTCCTGGGTTAATATTTGGGCTCCCTGTGGTAGACCAAATTCTAACTTGGTGCCAAATGAGGAAACTTTAAAAATCTACTTCCTCTGATCCACCAGTCAGAATGCTTTTAAATTGGGTATGCAACATCTCAAGGGGTGGTCAGATTCAAGTTTGTTCAAATCAGGGCCCTGGGTTAATACTTGGGCTCCCTATGGTAGCCCAAATTCTAACTTAGTGCTATATAAGGAAATTTCTTATAAAATCTTCTTCTCCACCCATAAAACAGTCACGGTCATGATTAGCCATTGTGCAGAAGTAGGTGATTTTAAAAACCTATAAATAAATAAATTCATTTTGTGGTGTATGATTACTGTTACAATGAAAACTATCAGTGAATGGAAGCTCTAGTATTTAATAGTAGGCTCTCACAGCTCAATTTCTTATCAACCTACCTTACAATTGTTTACTACAGGCTTGTTCTACAGTGGATGACCCAAACTCAGAAAATATACTCTCTATTTTGATCTTTCCCAAGCAATTTGGTAAAGGAAAGTGGTACAAAAGCACCAAGAAAAAATAAGCCAAAACTGGGTCGAGTGCCACCGGCGCACACCCAGTAGGGGATGCTCTTCTCTTAGTACAAATCCACAGCTTCTGGAAACCAGTGTGCAGGCAGTAACTAATGAATCATTCTTTTTTTGTCCGCCCATGTGGCGAGACGTCCATATTTGCTTTAAGAAACAATGATAATTCAGCTCATTGATAATGGTTACCTGTGACTGGAATTGTGGATCTGAGGATCGTATAATAACAGGACTGTGTTTTATATATTCTCATTATTATTTTCAACCACATTTTTATTGAATTTTATATATTCTCCGTGTTCGCGTACGATTTCCACGTACTGTGCGGTTCGGACATAAAATTTTCGGTTGATTACTTTATGTTATCCTTTTGGATATTATTATTATTATTATTATTATTATTATTATTATTATTATTGGAGTTAGGTGCCAATGAGGGGCTGAATGGACAGGATTTCTCCTCTCTGTTGAGGGCAGAAATTTCTGTTTTTTTGGTCCCTGTCGACCGTCTGGGTTCAGTTGTGTTCCCGCCAGTCCTTTATTTTCTGCCACCTTACTCTCGTAGTTGGGGGTGTTCTACTTTCTACATCTGTTGAGTTCACCTTTTTACCTGCATCGCCAGTGGCAGAGGAGGTCTAGTAACCGCTCGACTCCGTTCGTCCATCAGTCCGTCCGAAACACTTCTTACATCAAAGTTTTCTTGGCTTCTATGAAAGGGAATGATTGTATATTTCGTCTGCTGCTTCATAATGATGAGTTGTATCGTGTATCTGATTTTCAGATCTGCCCGTGCAGCCACTTCCTGTTTGCCAATACTTTGTAGTCTGTTCATCTCTGTAATCAATTGCATGCAGCGACGCAGGTCCTGACCCGGTATTGGTCTTGGCTTGTTCTTCTACTGCTCACACCTCTGTTATGCCCACGACTATTCCTTGAGGGCAATGACTTTTGCCCATGCTTGTGTGTTCTTGTGGCTGTTCATCCCGCACCCGCAGGGGTTGGGGGGGGGAACGCTGTTGTTCAGGGTCTCCCAACACGGCCACATCTGGTGAGAGTTATACCCCCTCTGTGGGGGATGTGCAGACTTTTCTGTGGTGGATACTGCTGGAGCTGTTGAGTTGTCTGGTGAAGAGATGCTTGGTTCTGGGACTATTGTCCCTCTCCAGTCGACATCTGAGGCTGTCACTAGGGTCGTGACTCCTCCTTTGGAGCCGAGCTCGGTTGCTCTCTCCCCTTTTCCACCAGTCTTAACAGCTCCTGTCGTATCTGCTGCTACTGCTTTTCCGTCTGCAACGTCATCAGTCACTGTTTCAGCTGGCCTTGGCTGATCTGACTTCAACTCAGCAAAGTTGGAAGGGGTTGCCGACCGAACCCTCTGCTGTGGCCTCTCAGCCGTTGAGCACAGCAGTTTTATCCCTGCAGGGGTCTGTAGAGATGCCTGGTAGTGTGGGCATGGGGTATCGGCCTCAGCCTTCCCTGACTTCAACTCGGCGAAGCCGGAAGGGGCGGCCGGCCGAACCCTCTGCGGTGGTTTCTCAGCCGTCGAGCACCGCAGTTTTCTCATTGGATTCGGATGTTCATGGTGGGGCCACCATGAACTCCATGGCATTTCCGTCCATGCACTCTGGTCCCATGGCCAGTTTTGCGGGACCAATGCCTTTTGTGCAGCCTGGACCTTCTGTCCCTCAAAGATCCACGTCGACTCTCCTGAGTTCCCGCTCTGTAGATTCTCGGGGTATGTCATACCCCTGTACACATCTGCCTTCAGATGTTTCGGCTGCCACCCGTTGCCCCGCGTTGGGTGTATTTGAGGATCGTGACCCTTCACTGGTTAAAAGGGTCAGGAGTGAAGCCACTTTGCCAGTTCGTTCCCATGTCGTACCAGCTGACACGGGCCGTGAGCTTAGGGAGGCCCTATCCTTGCTCACTCAGGTTCTTTTCAAGAGCCTTCCCATTGCTTCCAGCGAGGCTACTAGTGGTTTCCAGGTGCCCCCTGCGGCAGCACCGCCACCTCCCGGGATTGGAAGCAGGCCGCTTTCTGATCCGTCAGGTGTGCCTACACCATGGGAGGCATCAGCTAGTTTGCCCATGATGGGCTATGTGTCTTCTGACTCAGAGGATGAGTCCGACATACCTGACGTCGAGAGCCAACAGTCTTCTGACTTGGGGGCAGCTCTTGACTTTGTGTTTGGGTTCCTTCCAGGTCTCAAACCGTCAAACCAGCTGCCAACAGTGTCAGCCAGGCCACGATCATTGGTCACGTGTCTACAGCCTGTGGAGCAACCTGCTTCTGTGCACATTTTGACCGTGCCAGTCGGTACAGGTGGTTGAAGCGTTTTCAGCTTTGGACTCTAAGCTGAATTCCAAGGCTGTGAAGACTTCGTTCTTCACCAGGGTTGACACTTTTTTGCCTCCAGTGCATTATCGTTCCTACGATTCTGCCAATCCGTCAGTCTGCCAGACTTTGACGGTCTTGGATCAGGACTCCACCTCCCTCGGGCTTTCCAGGCCCAAGTTGGCCGTTTTTCCTATGGCGACTCTTGAGTCCCTGTTGGGCTTATTGAGAGAGATGCTGGGCATGCTTTCTCCCTCGGATCATCTTGTCTCTGGTTTAGCTGCTTATCTGCCTCCAGATAAGTTTGACGACGTACAGGCTCCTTTGCATGTGCTTTCCAAGGCGCTCAGGCTCATGCATGCCTGTAACACGGCTAACTTGGAATTTGTGTGCAGGGACGCTGTGTAAGACACAGGCCATTGCCTTCTGGAGGGGCAGCATGCTGCTCTTCGATCTGCTTCTTTGGTGGGTCCGCAACTATTTCATGGTTCTGTGGCGACGGTCCGGGATGACATCCTTACGGCATTCCATAGATCAGCTGCTGCTTCATCAGTTTGATCAGCCTTCTGTTGGAGGCAGGTGCCATCCCAAGCGTAACAAGCACCCTTCTGCTCTCTCCGCGAAGCCAAGGGCTGATTCTCCTGCCACC
Source organism: Pictodentalium vernedei (assembly GCA_031216915.1). Lineage (NCBI taxonomy): Eukaryota > Metazoa > Mollusca > Scaphopoda > Dentaliida > Dentaliidae > Pictodentalium > Pictodentalium vernedei. Next base: position 37,115,883 of record CM062288.1, read on the forward strand.
ACTTCTACTTACTCATGGGGTAAGGGTAAGTGTCAGCAAGCTAGAGGGAGGACTCAGGATTCTTCATATAGTAGAGGAGGTGGTTTCTCCTCCCACTGGCCTCGCCGATGTTCAAAATGAAGGTCCTCACCTCGATTCGTCCCAGATTGGAGGAAGGATATCAGAATTTGCAGACCATTGGGCCACAATCACATCCAATCCTTGGGTATTAGAAGTTGTTCGGTCCGGGCTGCAGATATCCTTCTGGAGGCATCCAACTCTGTCGAGAGTGCCTCTTCCATCACAAGTTCCTTTAGACGTTACACATTGGGAACTTTTGATCTCGGAGATAGACAATCTCCTGTCAAAGGGGGTGATCGAGGTCATCAAGATCATTTATTCAGTGGGATTTTATTCAGCCTGTTCTTGGTGTCAAAGAAGGACAGCCGACTCCAACCAGTTATCGATCTGAGGACCTTGAACCAATCTCCATTGCTCCTAAGTTCAGCATGGAGACTTTCAGGTCGGTTCTGCGCTCCATTCACCAGGGAGTTTTCGCTTCAGCATCGACCTGCGAGACGCTTACTTTCACTTTCCGATTCATCGGACATCACGAAAGTATCTCAGGTTCACTTTTCTGGGGCGAGTTGACCAGTTCAAGGCCTTGCCCTTCGGCCTCAACTTGGCTCATTGGGCCTTCATCCAACTGATGTCGCATGTGTTAGCCTTACATCGCACACAGTCCAGGGTGACTACTTCGGCATATCTAGACGATATCCTCCAGAGGCATTCCAATGCTGCCTTTCTGGAGTCAGATGTCGACACACTGTTGAGCCTGCTCACGTCGCTAGGGGTCAAAGTCAATGAAAAGAAGTCGGACCTGGCCCCTTCCCAGTCGTTTTGTCATCTGGGGATGGACTTCCGTACTCAGCTGAGTACGGTGGCGGTTCCCCGGGCAAGGGCTGTGATTCTCTCAGCTTTTGCCCTGACTCTCTCCCAGTCCACGTCCGCGACACCTTGGGGTCTTCTCGGGTTGCTCAGTCTCTGCGGTTCGTTGACGGATCTCATTCCTCTAGGTCTGCTGCATGTCAGACCTCTCCAACACTTTCTGCTCAGTCGTTGGGGGCCGAATGTTGATCCTCTGGATCTGGTGCTTCAGTTACTGGAGTCTCTTCATCGTCACCTTCTCCCCTGGATGGATGTTCAGAGGATTATGCAGGGAGTTCCTTTGGACTTACACACGTCCAATTGTGTTCTGCCAGCAGTCACCAGCGATCTCGAATGGGGTGCGACGTTGGATCCTCTAGGTCTTTCCCTTCACAGGGCATGGGACCAGGATCAAGCAGCTCTTCACATCAACCAGAAGGAACTTCTTGCTCTTCTTCTGAGTTTCCGGCAGTGGATCCCCCACCTTTCGAATCACCAGGTCCTTCTGTTGTCTGACAATTCGACAGTGGTTGCTTACATTTGGAACCAGGGCGGCACGCACTCGGTTCTTATGTACAAATTGCCTCGGGATCTACTGCTCACTCAGGATGTCAACGCCGGAGTGGTGGTTCATCACATTCCTGGTCGTCTGAATGTCCTAGCCGACTTCCTGTCCAACTCAACTTCATTGTGCCTTCATGCATATCTTTTGTCAGGTCCTGTCTCCTCCATAGAGGTTTTTTCGAGACGAACAGTGGAGTGCATTTCTTCAAGGAGGCACTCCACTGGTTTAGCCTATGTGGCTAAGTGGAAGGTCATCTGTCAATGGTGTGCCGATAACTTATGCCAATCCTTCGATTTCACAGATTTTGGAATTTGTGGTACATCTGTTTGATTCTGTTACCATCAAAGGGTACAGGTCCATGCTTTCGGAGACCTTTTCGTATGTGGGACAGCGTCGTATCGGCACTAATTCATACCTCTCCAAGCTTGTTTGGCACTTTTCCTTGAAAAGACCTAGGACTTTGCATCTTACCCCAAGATGGAATCTTTCTTGAATGCTGCTTTGCTTGGGGGGACGCCAGTCGAACCTTTATCCCAGGTGGATATGCGTTTTCTCACATACAAGACAGCTTTTCTGATGGTTTTTGCCTCAGCCAGACGGGTTAATGAGCTTCACGCCCTCTCGGTTCACCCGGCCTTTTTCATGACCTCTCCTAACAGTGTTATGTTTACCACTGATTGCTCCTTTCTGGCCAAGAATCAGATATCAGAAACTACTCCACCTCCTATCTGTATCAGGACTGTTCCTTCTGCTGAGGGTAACCGCCCTTTGCTCTGTCCGGTTCGTGCAATTCGCATTTATCGGATGCAATTCATTAGGAAAAGCAGGAAACGATTTTTTCTGTTTCTTAATCCTGGTCGACAGAAGATCTCTTCTCAATCCATTTCTTGATGGATTTGTCTTTCTATTCATGTGGCTTACGCTCGTCTAGCGACTGACGATTATATTACCAATCGTATTTCTGCCCACGAGGTGCGTGCATTGTCTACATCTTGGGCTCATACTAACTCTGTCATGTTGTCGGATGTTATGCAGGCAGCCTACTGGAGAAATGCTACTTTCTCCACCTATCTGTGTCAGTTGCAGGAGCAGTCAGAGGACCTTTTTACTATGGGTCCTCTTTTCTTCTGCTCAGGCTGTTGTCTACCCTAGCCATTAGGCTTCTTACAAGGTCAGTTCCAGCTCTGTGCTGTTACTGTCCTTTCTGCCTGTGCGTCGCACAGAACCATATACCTCATCTCTCATTGTCTTTTACTAATGATTGTGATGCTATGGTTTGATAGGCCGAGAGACCTCATCCTCTGTCCATGGTTCCAGTGCAATTGGGTTATGTGGGGGTTGGTTATGTGATTCCCTCCATCCTATTGTCTATTCAGCATGTAGTAAACAATTGTAAGCTTCACGCCCTCTCGGTTCACCCGAACAATTGTAAGGTAGGTTGATAAGAAATTTAAATTTTATAGTAAATTTTATTTCTTATTACACCTACCATAATTGTTTACATGGAGGCCCTCCCGTCTTCTTATTCGGGTAAGAATCCTTCCTCCCCACTGATCACATAACTCCAATGTTGGCGGATTCAAAGAATGATTCATTAGTTACTGCCTGCACACTGGTTTCTGGAAGCCGTGGATTTGTACTAAGAGAAGAGTGTCCCCTACTGGGTGTGCGCCGGTGGCTCCCGACCCAGTTTGGGCTTATTTTTTCTTGGTGCTTTTGCTCCACTTTTCTTTCCCAAATCACTTGGGAAAGATCAAAATAGAGAGTATATTTTCTGAGTTAGGGTCTTCCACTGTAGTGCAAGCCTGTAGTAAACAATTGTGGTAGGTATAATAAGAAAGGAAATTTACTATAAAATTTAAATTTTTGGCATCTGCGGCCATTTCATCAGGAATAAACAAATAAAAACCACCCTCCCTCAATTGTTTTTAAAACAAAATGCTTGAGAATCAATTATTTAAATTAAACTATTTGTTTCCCTCTTTCTTAACCCTTTCCCCAACTAATCTTTATCAAAATTTATTATTTTAAATATTATGTTTTTAAATTTTTCAAAAAATTTCAAATTATATCATGACCTCTCATTGGAACGGCTCAGTGAGCTCAATTCAGTGTGGTGGTCACATTTTGTGGTTTTATTGAAATTTTGGGGAAATTATTATTTTTTCAACTGCTGAATTTGCATATTACATGGGTGGTGTAGATGATTTGTTAGGAAGAGGGTTAATTGCCATCATTTCTAAATAGTTGACAATGAGAGCAGAAAAATCCTAAGGGTGCTAGAGATGGAACCAAATTTTAAATGGAGAAGGCAATTTGGCTTATGTTTCTCTGCAGTTTTTGATATGATGGTTTTAGCCCTGGGAATGGCACTGATTACATTGCAGTGAGAGTGCAGTTTATTTTTGGTCAAGATGTGTTAACAACCGAGACATATGATTTGGCGATGGTCGGTATTTTTTTTTCTTGGAGTTATTTGCTTTTTTTTTTCAGCTGTTTTTATGCTGTTATATTCTCTGATCTCATCACTGGCCATGGTCAGAGCAGCTGGTGCATTACATGAAAGGATGCTTGGCAACATATTGAAGTCACCGATGTCATTCTTTGAAACAACACCAATTGGAAGAATTGTGAATCGATTTGCAAAAGATGTTGATACAATTGATAATGCTCTGCCAGCTATTATCAGGAGATGGTTGAACACAACATTCCAGGTGCTGACTGCTCTCATTGCCATTTCTTACAGTACTCCAATATTCATGGTGGTTATCTTACCACTTGGTGTTTTATACTATCTCATGCAGGTGAATAGCTTTATTTTTGTTTTTGTCATGCATGTGCAGTGATTAGTCCTATTTATTTATTTATTTATTTATTTATTTATTTATTTATTTATTTATTTATTTGTGATTAAGGTCACATACTTATGCACCACTGAGCATCGATGAGCAACTGTCAGCTCTTCAACATTCTAACTCTGTTCAAGCTCAGCATAAGCAGGTTTATGGCAGTTGAAGACATGTGCACCATCGACATGCTGACATGCTGTAGGCATTAGTACACGGCATCATCGTACCCCTATGTAGGCAACCAGGATAAAGTGCCTTGCCCAAGGACACAACGTGGATCATCCTGGATGGGATCGAACTCGTGACCTCTAGCACAGAAATCCAACCATCTACCACTGAGCAACCATGCTCCCAATTAGTCCTATAAAACTCAAATTGTCAAAACAGTCGCTGTTAACTGGCAGAGGGCTAGAAGTCCACATTTGGGCTTTATTCTGAAGTGCAGGTACCACAGCTTGAAGGCTCATATTCAGTGCATGTGCTTTTTATTATCTTTGAAGTGATATTATTTAGTCTGTAAGGATTTGCCTTGTTACAATTTATGGGAGAGTGCCCACAGGTACACACGCAAAGGCACAGCTCACACATGCCCAAAGGCACTCTCCCCTAAATTGTAGCAAGGCAAAGACATGTGTACAAGATTTGATGGCCCAAAATAATTTAGCACTCTACCAATTAAAGACTGTACACCATCCCTTCATTATGCGAACAAGTCAAGAAAGGGAAGAATATTGTAATATAAACTGGTTATTACCACCATGGGTTTTCAAGATCTTGACCTCGCCTCTGGGTCATACTCCCACGCCTCTTGGCACTTTATCGTGTCAGACATCAGGAGCTGTGTGAAGTGCCAGAATGAAATGGGTTATTCCTTCCCATTTGTAGCTAGGGTTGCACAATATTTTGGTATACTGGTTGGTACTGGTATCAAAATCATAACCGATTGGATATCGTCCATCAGATTGTGTACTGGTATACTGTCACTAAAGGTATGCAATTTTGTGGCACAGTATTATAATTTTAGAGTGCTAGTTTTCTTAAAATAAACAATATATACTACATGAAAAGAGAGAAAACACAGATTAAATGCAAGGGGTATAATTGATAGAAAATAATATTTTCAGAACTACAAGCTTGGAAAATAGGTAATAAAAGGGAAAGACTAATTCATTTCTGCAAAAGTGTTGCACTGAATAGTAAGCCATAAAATTGTTACTTGTTTTCATCCCATAGAAACTTTGATACAAGTCATCACTCATTGTCAGAACGATGCAGGCTGATGGTTAACAGGGTCGAGTAATGCCGCAGCACTAGAAGCAATCAGGGGTGAGCCTGGGTGGATGAGGATGAAGGACAGGATAAATGGTCGAAGTGAGGGAGCTAATAGAGAACAACTCATTGGAGATCTCAGACCTGGACATTGGGACAAACCAGGCTTACCAGGGTAAAAAAATTATCAGAGAAAGGGTCATGGAGGATGGTAACCTCAATTGGCAAGAGGGGGTCAAATCAAAAAAGTCTTTGGGATAAAGAGAAGCTTGGTTTTGAAGAGTACCTTGATGGCACCATTGGGAGTCACAGTTGTTCAAGCTGAGGTTGCAGTCCCTGGAGCTGAGGGGGAAAAGTGAAAAGTGAAAAAGAGTGCCAGATGTGTAATTTTGGCGTGGTGGAGACCCTGGAACACTTTCTTCTAGAATGCCCAAAATACCAGTCTAAAAGGATAAGATTCACTGGGAGTATAATGGGTAAGCGGGATGGGATTATGAAGGACATGTGGTTAGTGAGAGACTCTAATGAGAGGGTTAATATGCTAATTGGAGAGATTGGGAATAATGGGGCAAGGGATGTCATCAAGCAGTTCGTCTCTGAGTGCTGGGATGAGAGATCTGTGGGAATAGGAAGGCAGTTGGGAGTACAGTGGTAACCAAGGCCTTCTCACCCGAGAACCACGACAAATCAGCGGCCGGCCAAAGTGTTATTATGTCAGTTTAATTCCTATAAAAACATGGTCTGAATCAAGTGTGATTGAACAGGTGTCTAATAATGCATTGGAGAGTGTTGATCAGCCAGCACAAAAGAAGATAAAAATATGCACTTTATTTAAGAATAAATCTCCTCCTTAAGATGAGAAGAAATGTGATCTTGATAGGCAAATTTCATCAGTTTTGGGAACTAATTGTCGGTTGTTGAATGACAGTTCGACTTGCTTGTTAGCTCCTCCCATTTTCCTTTTCTCTCTCACTCAACCTCCAACCAAAAATGAACCTGCTATGTCCGCTATTAACCGGGCAAATAAAACACCTATTATACCTACCATTCCAGGGCTTACCCTGAGCTATACCAGAGACGGCATACTGCGGAATTTAGCCAGAATACTCGAGACTGAACGGCCATGACTAGACATTACGCTCATACCAGTGATGTTCACTCCCCTACGGACCACCTTAGGCCTAAGAGTCACTGCCGTACGCGCAGTTTCCACATGGCTTCTCGTGTCAAACTTAACCAAAATCAGCGTACACGACTTCGAATGAAACGACACTCTACACTAACCGCACACGCTGAGACAGCTAGCAAAACCTATCGAGTTACACCCTCAGTAGACCTGATATGATTGTACTCGGCAAGGGACTGAAATTTATACCAACGCCTCCCAAACCTACCAAATCCTTCTTCAATGAGGATATCCAATTGCATCTAAATAGAATGCGATTGAGAGTTATACATGCTGACCAACAGCAGCAGTTCATTAACCCCTTCCACCAGAAGACCAATACCACTCCGACCACTTGTCACAATGTTGCAGTGGAAACACGCCTATCTTCGCAGGAGGTTGTAGTTCCAATCCTGGCCTGTACCCCAGGGCCAACCTAGAGTCCATATACGGTGACCACATATCGATAGCCTTATCCCGCTTTCATAAACATGAGATATATGTGACTATACGCAACCAGGTACCAACCCCCCCCCCTCCCCCAAATGGGGATGCCAGCCATGTATGACAACGGTATGATGAACATGACACCCTGTGTGTTCTCTCTTGACACAAAATGATTGTGCTCTCCACAAATCCAGCTCACACTACCAAGTAACAATGCCCCCCCCCCCCCCCCCCATGGGGCTGGGCATATAGGGATGGGCTACCATGGCCCTCCCCATCTCGCACCGCTGTTAGATGACCGCACCCAAAGCTTGTGGGCGAACCTAGTGGCTACTATGTCCCCCACTCTCACTATTGCAGTAAATTGTATAGTGTCAGTATCTTCGACAAGGTGTGATAATCTTTTCTTTGTTTCCTCTGACTGCCGGTTCATGTTTATTGATTGAGGATAATCGTCTATTAATCAAGAATATACCCATAAATAAAAATACGGGAAGTTTTTTGCTTTCTAAACTTGTCCAAATGTTATGTTCAAATTTGTACCAAATAATTGTTGGACCTTTGCCATTTTAGTTCAATTCATCTTCAGCTTATTCATTTGAAAGATGCCAAAAAAAAGAAGAGAACATATAATAACTAAATACTATTCACTGTAAGACAGTGGCCTACCTTCAGAAAATAGCACCTGTGGTAAGCACTGAAATATAATTGAGTCTCCAACGTTTCGAAAATTTATTTAAAAATCACCAGTTAACCCTTTACCCAACGTAACGTGCAAAACCGGCCAGCGCTATTCTAAAAAATCGCCAATTAATTTTCATGATTTTTTCATTGTTTGTCTCCAAAACATACGTTATGACCCCTCATTGGAACGAGCTCGTCGAGCTCGTTCCAATGAGGGGTCATAACCTATGTTTTGGAGACAAAAACTGAAAAAAATTAGTTATTCAAGAATTTTTTTTTGCAAGTGTTGTCTGCTTTTCATGTTAGGTAAAGGGTTAAAACATGTAGAATGACATTTTCTAAAAATGATTAAGAAAACCCGAAATTGAAAACCGATAACATGATTAAGTCTCCAAATTTGAGAAAATTTATTTTTTAAGAATCACCAGTTAACCCTTTACCCGACGACACTTCCAAAATAAATTATTGAACAACTTAAAAATTTTAATTTTTGTCTCAAAAACATAGCTTATGGCCCCTCATTGGAACGAGCTCAGGGAGTTCGTTCCAATGCGTGATCATAAGCTAAATGGCATTTCTTGTCTGGCCCTGCCCACCTCCCAAATATCTAACCCCCCCTCTCCTCCCCCCAGCGGGAATTGTCTGGCGCTACCCTTGCACAAATTATTAGGCATTTGTCGACTCTGAAGAACCATTATTTAACAAATTGTTGTTTCCGACCATGACCCTGGGTTGTCCAAACTTGGACCTAATGTAAACAATTTAATTTTTTGGTGTGATATGTTCATGCGTGCAGCAAAAAAATATATATTGCAGACCTCTGGCCCAGGTTTGAAAACACAGCTGGATTTTTTTTTTACACCAAAGCTAGGTTTATCAACCTGACCGACAAATTATTAAAACTACATGAAAATATTGGGGGGTGGTTCAACCTGCCCCCCCCCCCCCCCCCCCAAATTTATGGCCCTGCCCCCATGGTACAAATCTGTCTGGTTATTTGTCGAGCGATTTGTTATTGCATTTCCAATCCCCCTCCCCAACTTGCAAACTAATTAAGCATGCTTCCATCAATATTTACAAACACAGCTGGGTTGTTTATTGTCATGGAGATGAAATAGTTCAGTTTAGTGAGGAATCTATTTATAGTCAAAGGTGGGCGTTAACTAGCTTCCTGAACTGGACTCAAATTTTTAATGCACTGTACACGTAATGAATTGTCGGTTGTTGAATGACAGTTCGACTTGCTTGTTAGCTCCTCCCATTTTCCTTTTCTCTCTCACATAACAAAGTAAGTTATCAACTAGCAGAATTACAAATTATGAAATGTATGGGAATTATTTTTTAAAATGGACCCTTGTACATCATATTTAAAGTAAATGTATGGGGGGGCCCATTTCATTGTATTTTGCTTGATTTTCTCAACCGTATGCTGGTATACCATAGAACTGTTTTTAATACCGTCACTGGTACTAAAATCCAAATATCATGCAACCCTATTTCTAGCTGCAGGTTTTCAAGCTTTATTAAATTTTTCAGTTTAATGTAGTTTTCTTTTGCGTTTGGAAGGGAATGTCACAGAAACATTTCACATAACTATAATGAGAGGTTTGGCTTATAGAGATTTGTCATCTGAAATGAAAGAGACATGAGAAATTCATTCTGTTATTTAAAAATCCAAATATCATGCAATCCTATTTCTAGCTGCAGGTTTTCAAGCTTTATTAAATTTCTCAGTTTAATGTAGTTTTCTTTTGCGTTTGGAAGGGAATGTCACAGAAACGTTTCACATAACTATAATGAGAGGTTTGGCTTATAGAGATTTGTCATCTGAAATGAAAGAGACATGAGAAATTCATTCTGTTATTTAAAAAAGAGGTAATATGAATTGATTTTATGATGACAAAAAAAATGTGACAAATAAATTATTGGAAATAGCTTGTTTTTATAGATGTTATTAATAATCTCAATTTTCTTACCTAAATCCAGTTCAGTACATTGGCACTGTTTTGAGGGTTCAGCCATTTTTGTAAGATTTCAGAATTGTTGTAACGTCTGAAAGCAGCAAGTAGACCTGTATTAGATCCAAAAATAAACAAAAGCCACACTTCACAAGCTATTTTACATACATAAAAAAACACGAACAATTTCCTGTAATAATATAGTGTCATTCACCCAAAGTTCTGTTTCACAATATTAATTAACTATTGGGCAAAAAAAAAAAAAAAATCTGTTTCTCAGGCCCTCCCGCATGGTCCTTTTGGCTGCCGCATGCTCTCATTTTATGACCAATCCAAACTTAAAAAAATTAAAATCAAATGGTTTATGCCTGATATTTTACCCAAGTTAATAAAATTGTCCCTTGAGTGCAAGAAGTCTTTGCAATGCTTTAGCATTGGAAAGCCTTCTTGCACTCAAGGGACTTAATGTACCACCACTCATGCTATTCTGTAGATTATGGGGCATAAAACAAACCAAGAACATAAACTTTTTAATAGCAAATAAATATTTACAAAAATAAAATAAAAAAACACCCACCTGCATGCAATTTTGCAAAAAAAACTTTGTGAGGCCTAATCTGCCATAATAAGAAAACAACAGATTTATACTTCTGTCTTGTTTGAGATTATGGGATGGATTCTGAATTGGTTGACGCTCAGGTGTTTCAGTTCATGATCAAAGTTATAATTGTTTGGATTAGTGAGTACTGAAATGCATCAAAACTGTGATAAATCTCAGTATTCGGAATAGTGAGTTTTTAGTTTATAGAGAGTCTGAATAGAGAATAGTGACTTTAGGCCTGAGAAAGTTAAGAATCTGTTCCTCAGGACCTCCTGCATGGTCATTTTGGCTACCACATGCTGTCTTCTAACCAATAAAAACTTAAAAAAATATAAATTAAGCCCCAAAAAAATAAAAAATCTGTTTCTCAGGCCCTCCCGCATGGTCCTTTTGGCTGCTGCATGCTCTCTTTTGTAACCAATTTAAACTTGAAAAAAAATTAAAATTAAATAGTTTATGTCAGATATTTTACCCAAGTTAAAAAAATTGATGAACTTGTCCATTGAGTGCAAGAAGGCTTTGCAATGCTTTAGCATTGCAAAGCCTTCTTGCACTCAAGGGATGAAATACACCACCACCCATGGTATTCTGTAGATTATGAGGCCTAAAACTTGAACCAAGGACATGAACTTTTGATGGCAAAGAAGAAATTACTGAAATAAAAAATAAAATAAAAAAACGCTCGCCCGCATGCAATTTCACAAATCATTTTCCTGAGAAACAGACGATCTACTTTGCATGGCCTTAAATGGTTCATGTCTGATATTTTACCCATGTTAATAAAATTGATAAATTTGTCTCTTGAGTGCTTTGCACTCAAGGGACAAAATACACCCCATCTATGCTATTCTGTAGATTATGAGGCCTAAAACATAAAACAAACCAAGAATATGAACTTTTGCCAGGAAAGAAATAATTACAAAAATAAAAAATAAAATAAAGAAATGCCCGCCCGCATTTAATTTTACAAAACAATGACCTGAGAAACAGTTGATCTAATTTGTGGGACCTTATATAGGCTTATATTTGGAACCTTTGAAATTGTTTGGTTTAGAAGGAGGCTCAGTGGTGTCTTCCCACTAGACCAATTCCCCTTAGACCAACTACATAGTGTTTCTGATTAAGGGTTGATTAAGGATAATTAGGTAAACAATTATTTATAAAAATCTGCCCAACATCTATAAAATATCGACAAGCCAGAAAATGAGCAGACTATCATCTGAAAAATGAGGTCCCCAGAGGGTGAATTTGGTGATGCTACCCTGCACAGCAGGGTAGCATCACTAAATTTACCCTCTGTGAACCTCAACCTGATTCAAGGTCTCAAACATAATCAGAAGAGGTACCAAGAGGATAAACTGGACCACTGTATGGGATAGCATCAGCAAATTCACCCTCTGGGGACCTCATTCTGCAAATGACAGACTGCTTATTTTCAGGCTTGAATATCAATTAAATACATTTATAAATATTTTTAAATATATCAAATTACTGATATAGAATTATTTTTAAAGTAGAACACACCAGTTGGTCTAAGGGGAATTGGTCTTTTGTGAATTGGCCTTGTGGGAGTTGGTCTACAGGGAATTGGTCTAGTGGGAATGAACCCTCAGTTTATAGAGTCTGGTTTGGAGGGATTTCACTGTAGATCTTTGATACAATACTAAATTAACTTTCGTTGTCAAAATTTGTTCACATGTTTTTGCACGATTGCAGTTTATGGGAGAGTTCCTATAGGCCCACTATTGTAAATTATAACAAGACAGTGCCATGCAGACAAAATAATTTCTGTTTTTAAAGAATATGAAGCACGTCTTCTGTGTATGAAGTTTTTTAATTGTGGTAACTGCACATTAAAATTGAACCAATTGATGGGCTTCAGGCAACTGAGAGAGTTTTTTCATACCTTTGCCACTAGAGCTGTAGGTTTTTAAATTTCTTGTTTGGTTTCGGTTTTGGTTTTTCAGGGGGAGTAAAACCTTGGTTCTGTTCGGTTTTCGGTTTGTTCATGAGGCCAAATAAAATTCAATAAAACTGATTCTTATGTCCGGAGTCATAACTGAATGGCGGAGTCATAACTGAATGGCAGTGAAATTGAGTGAAACTCAATGAATGCCCGAAATAAGCTATAATACATGAAGAATCAGGAAGGCCAATATAATAATTACCTAAATATACAGAACTTTTATTGTGCTTGGCCATTTTTCGAGGTCTGACACCTACACGCAACTTGAGGAAAGCTGCAAACACAACTAAACTGAAATGTCGGAAATTCACAGAATGTAGCCTTCCCAGAGTAGTGAGAGTACCCAGACACTGCCAATGGCAGTGTCTGGGTACTCTCACTACTCTGGGATGGCTACATTCTGTGTATTTCTGCAGCAAGAGAGTATTTAATCAAAAAACGAAAAACCTTAGATTATGGGATGTCAACGGTTTCGGTTTCGGTTTTTAAAAAAAACTAAAAACCTCGGTTCGGTTTCAGTTAACCTACAGCTCTATTTGCCACATGGGGTTGCCTGTTGTGGGTATGTATAACACATTGTGTTGGTCACATGTTCTGGGGATATGTTTTATACAATGGATCTACTGTGGTAGTATAGAAGCAATGCTGTGTTGCCAAATGTGGTATATTTTTTAGCCTTGGTACATGGGATGCCCAATTTTACTATTTTTCATGGAAAGCTTTATATTATACCGTCTTGTGGTGTCTGGGGGTGTCCAATTGTTCCAATGTACTCTCCAGTAGCACAGATGACTCTACAACTTGGATTACTTATATTTTTCTCAATTTTCTTCAGAAATTTTACATCCCAACTTCCCGTCAGTTGAAGAGAGTAGAATCAACCACAAGATCACCAATATATGAACACTTCAGTGAGACTATTAATGGCGCTAGCACTATCAGAGCATACAATGTTGTTGCCAGATTTATTGAAGAGAACAAGATGAAAATTGATAAAAATCTTAAATTTTACTATGCTCGTGAAACCTCAACAAGGTGTGTATTATTACTTAATCTGAAATCATACTATAGAGTTACAGGATGATTAGTTGGAGGGCACATTGTCACGAAAGGTGAAGTGAGAATAATATTAACCCCCTGCACTCTGATAGTGCAACAGAATTTTCTCCTTTCACTGTTTTTCTCTTGTTTAACTTTGAATTTTACCAATTATATCTTAGTCTAAACAATATTTTATTAGAGTTGAAATGGTTAACTGATTAATCAATTAACCAATGATCAATGTCTTGATCGATCAGAAAAGTAATTGATCGATTTAACCGTTACTTTTGAACTACTGTATTTTCTGGGTTAACAAAGGAACAATCTTGCTCCAAAACAGGCAAACATTGTCACACTGACTCACATCAATTATATGAGACAGAATAAAGCATGCATGTTATGTGATGACATACTTGTTCACTTGCATGATCATTATACTGTATCAGTAGCTGGAACTGGGGTCATTCTTAAGTTAACCTTTACCCAATGCGGGTATCAGACAACACTTGCAAAATAGATTCTTGAATTACTGAAAATTTTCCATTTTTGTCTCAAAAACATAGCTTATGATCCCTCATTGGAATGAGCTCATTCCAATGAGGGATCATAGCTATGTTTTTGCGACAAAAATTGAAAACATAATAAAATCTGAATAGAGATTTTGGTATGTAAAGGGTTAATGCTATAAATTGTCAACGGTATGGCAATTATTCAGCTACCTATAAGGGCAAGTGATTAATTGGTTAACCAAGATTTATCCATGTGATTAATTGACCAAGAAAACCCTTTTATTTGGAAGAATAAACTCTAAAATTTTACATACACTGACAATCTTATATGAACAGTAATATAAAATACAAAAAGAAATATTGAAAGTAAACACGATAAAAGAACAGGATTCGACAGCAAGCTTTAAGCTTTTGTAAAGTCGTCACCTGCATGGTGACAGATGTACACAGTTTCATTACAAGACTTGGGCTTGGTCCAATATATTTTCTCATTAAGAGTAGAATAAGAGAAATGAAACAGCAGAGAGAAAGAAAAAAAAAAGAAGTGAGAATATATGCAGTTACAGGATGGATGATTGCCAAGTCGATTCAAATTGGAGACCAAGGGTTTGTGTCTAGGGTCGGCAAAGCAGACATGTCACACATTAGTGTTCTTTTGTGCATCCCTTTCTAAGGTGGTGGGACGTTAGGCATCAAAAATCAAAATGATAGAATCTGCGCAACCTATGCCCAAACACCGCAATGACAGGTATACCACTGAGCTCTGTTAAACAAGATATATTCGTTTAAATATTAAACTGCATTATGGGAAAGATTTGCTGTTGAAAACTTTGCCATTGTGACATTAGAGTGGAAAGGGTTAACTGGTAGATTGCTAAATTTTTTTTCAAAGATGATTTGTAACATGAGTAGTCTTTTTGGAAGATATCACACTATCAGCAAAAGGAACCTAAGCTTAGCAATATTTGTCCATAAATAATTGTCTTATTACAATTTATTGGAGAGTATCAGCAGGCATCTCCAATAAATTGTAACAAAACAATGTTGAAATAAATATTTTGTTTTCTACTGCCGAGGAAACAGTGAGCTAATGCATATAGTTTAAAGCCACTAAAGTGGCTTCCAGCACTTTTCAATAGAACCATGATAGTGGTTTCTGGCACTCAACCACTTTGACTCATCGGACACCAAGCCTAATATTGTTCTCGCTGAGCCTCATGTGACACCGTATCCACCAACTAAACGTTCCAAAAGTATTTGTCATGCCAGCTTATGAATTGTGTGCAGCCTACGAATTGTTTTTTTTTATCTGTAGCATTCCTTTTTTTAGCTCAACTTTGGCGAAGCCAAATTTGAGCTTATGCCATGGCCAGACGTCCGTCTGTCCATCTGGCTGTCTGGCCATCTGTCTGTCTGTCCATCTGACCGTCGGTCTGTCAACAATTCAATACGGCTCGGGCTAGAGGCCGTATTTATGAACCGATCTTTACGAAACTTCTTGGGTACCTTTGTTATGACCATGGGACGAGAACGAGTGTTTTGGGGTTCGATCCGAAATTCAAGTTGGCCACTGGTGGCCATTTTGTACAGACTTTGGTGCAATCAGATTTTTGCGCAGAACTTCCATATGAAAATGCTGATTTGAATAATTTTTTTGTATGAATGTTTAGTACCATGGGATACATCACATATAATACGGGTTTTTTTCTCGTACGTAAATTATGAAAATTAGACTAATTTTGATGTTTTTTGGTGTTATTTTCAGCACTTTAAGTGCAAATGCCAATACGGCTCGGGCTAGAGGCCGTATTTATAAACCGATCTTTACGAAACTTCTTGGGTACCTTTGGTATCACCGTGGGACGAGAACAAGTATTTTTGGGTGCTGTCTGAAATTCAGGTGCAATCAGATTTTTGCACAGAACTTCCATATGAAAGCGCTGATTTGAAAACATTTTTGTGTGAATGTTTAATACCATGGGATACTTCACATATAATACAGGTTTTTTTCTCGTGCAGAAATTATGCAAATTAGATGAACTTTGATTTTTTCAGTGCTACTTACACACAGTAAGTACACATGTCAATACGGCTCGGGCTAGAGGCTGTATTTATCAAGCGATCTTCACGAAACTTTTTGGGTACCTCTGTTATCACCTTGGGATGAGAACGAGTGTTTCTGAGTGCGGTCCAAAATTCAAGATGGCTGCCAGTGGCCATTTTGTACCGAAATTAGGTCTAATCAGTTTTTTGTACACATCTTCTATACGGCTCAGGCTAGATGCCGTATTTATGAACCGATCTTTACGAAACTTCTTGGGTACCTTTGTTATCACCGTGGGATGAGAACGAGTGTTTTTGGCTGTGGTCCGAAGTTCAAGATGGCCACTAGCAGCCATTTTGTACCAAAATTAGTGCAATCAGTCTTTTGTACAGAACTTCTGTATGAAAGTTCTGATTTGAATAAATTTTTGTATGAATGTTTAGTTAAATGGAATACAACACATATAGTACGGGTTTTTTTCTTGTGCAAAAATTATGAAAATTAGATGAATTTTGATTTATTTAGTGCTACTTTTTCACTGTAAGTGCACATGTCAATACGGCTCGGGCTAGAGGCTGTATTTATCAACCGATCTTCACAAAACCTCTTGGGTACCTTTGTTATCACCTTAGGATGAGAACGAATGTTTCTGAGTGCGGTCCAGAATTCAAGATGGTTGCCAGTGGCCATTTTGTACCAAAATTAGGTCCAATCAGTTTTTTGTCACAACTTCTATACAGCTTGTATTTATGAACTGATCTTCACGAAACTTCTTGGGTACCTTTGTTTTCACCTTGGGACAGGAATGATTGTGTTTTAGGTGCCTTTGTTATCACTGTGCTATGAGAACAAATATTTTGGGGTTCAGTCAGACCCACTCTGGGACTCAAAGGTTTCTTTTCTAATTTAGCATCTGACTGTCACCCACCTTTACAATACTTTCCTATACATTTGTTACAGGCTACGGTCAGTATTTATGTACAGACCATACCAATACTTTATATGTACCTTTGTTATCAGGTCATTACCTAGATGTTTGTCATTGCTGTGTCACATACTATACATGTACATGTCTTGGCAAGTTGAGCTACAGTGTCATTGACACTTTCATTACAAAGCCTGATGAATAGTGATGGGCCAAACAAAAGTGGTCTCTCAAGACAGGTGGTCTCAGGTTTTCTCAAGTCAGTGAATAACCAACCACAAATTCAGAAATGGAGAAGATTGGATTTTTGTAATTACTTTGTAGTTGTTCTTTTTTATGAAGTTTTTGAAACAAATTGAAATGGGCTGTTATAAAAATTATAAAAATAAATTAGCGTTGAAAATCTTCATAAGATTTTTAACATAGTCCGGCCGCCAAACGCCATTTTTTCACCAAACCATGTTTTGTTGTATTAAGTTTTTTTCTCAATGGTTTTTATTAGTTCAGACACCCCTCTTACTAATTTTTCTTACTGAACAGCTGACAGCATTGAGAATTTTTTTTAATTGGGCCTTAAAGTGAGGTACTGTTGAAGGGGTCGAAAATTAATGTGGAAATTACAGATCCGAATAATTATTTCATCTTAACTCACTATATAAGCACAAAACGTGATGTAATTGTGTTTCGATATAGTAACTACATCCACATTGGGTATTTGTTAGAAATTGAATGGATATTACACCGCTATTATTATCTATCAACGCTATTTATATCTAATAACGCTCTTTATATGTGAATGCGTTTGGAGATTACATCATATAACTGTTCTTTCTCTTTGATTTCTTAGAGCGAGGATGCATTATTGCAACTGCGCAATTGTGTCTCACTACACATCTCATAAACTTACAATTTTGTCTTGCATTTTATCACTAGCGTTTCTATTTCTTCAACTTCACTCGATATAGCATCAGGTTTGGGCGACCTTTGCTTTGAAACGACATAGACTAACTCCGTCATGTCAGATGCTTGTTTTTTCTCAACCACGTTTGGTTGTGCTGAATTGAGGAGCAAAGATCCTCTAATGAACGTGAAAGCAAAGCGAATTGAGAATATACTCAGGTGAAGTAGGATTTATAATGATGACTTACATATAGCTTTGCAACATGGGTACAATGCAGACCCAGATTTGACTCTGGGTTGCCATAAATACTGTGTTGAGAAGTATTTGCACCCGAAGAATGTGAAGCAAGCAAGCATTGCTCATAGCACATCCCTAGATTCTGATGCTCCGCCTGAAAAATGACCCAAACGTTCACATGACGAATTTACTTTCAGGCGTTATTGCCTATTTTGTGGTGATGACTGCATAGTTGACCGAGATATGAAGAATCCTTCAAGGTGGAGGCCCACCTACCTGTTTCGCCAAATAGGCACACATACACCGCATATGTCAGTTAGTGATGAAATAATTGACATTTGTTGTCGTAGGAACAATAAATGGTCCGAAGAAGTAAAGCTTAAAGTGTGTGGTGCTGCTAGCGACTTACATGCTGCCGATGCTCGGAACCATGTTGACTGTAAGTCGAAATTTATGAATCCAAAATTGGTAGAATCAGCTGCAAAACAGAAAATTGATCTTTCATCACCACATAGTCAGGCCATACAATCTGTCATATCTTACATGAAAAATGACACATCCCCCGAGTTCTGTCGAATTATTTGATCTTTATCTGCAATCTGGTGGGACTTACAATTCCTGTCGATCATTTGTGTCTGATCTAGTCGATAGCTGCGGAGATGACATTTTGGTGTTGTCTTCCCCGGGAATCGCCACTGTTTTGGCAGACAAATCCAGAGCTGGCACCTTACTTAGGCACATTAAAGACTCGGATGATGAAAATATTGACAGTTCCATAAAGATTCTCAGTAAAGCAATTGGCAAAGAAATCAAAGATATGGATCATGACAAAGATAACTACGCCACTGATGTTAACAGCGAGAGCGTATCCTCGTTTGTAAGTGCTACACTTCTCACATTACTAAGTCGTTTAGCTTCACAGTTGGACCATACATTACCTGCTCTGATGATAGGAAACATAGTGACATCAGCATTGTGTGGAAAATACACACTTCAAATTTCGTTGGCAACACTGTTAAGAGATTCTAAAGAGTTGGTAAAAGCCATGCATGATTTTGGTGTTACATGCTCTACGAGCTATTGAGATTCAAAAAATCTGCGGCAGCTCTGGCTGCAAAGAATGCAAATGATACACTGATTTCGGATGCCAACAATGGTCTCATACAAGTGGTTGTTGACAACTTTGATGCTGAAATTGCTTCTCAAAATGGGAAGCTAAGCACCCATTCATTGGCAATCGTGATGGCTCAAAAGGACAATAATGATTCCATTGAGTCTCAGGCGATCCCAAGATTGAAAAAGTCAGATATGACAAAACCAACAGTACCAATTGGATGTTGTCCATTTCAATGGACCCAAACGACCCGACATGCCCACATCACATGTACGAAACACTGTTCCCCTTCTTTCAACATTGTGTCGCAGTGCAATGTCATTACGCAGAGTGATAGAACTTGACCTCGCATTTTTAAAAGATATGGTCAGTGACCAGAACTGTCCGGAGTTCAATGGGTATAATACCTGCATGACGAGAGACTCGGGTCAAGCAACGAACCCAAAAAACAAACACAGCATACCTCCCTCTAATAGACTTGACACCTGCTGATCCAGACACTGTCATGACAGCTATGGAAAAGGCAGAGCAACTATCGTCAGATGCCGGACAGCCGTTCACTATATTTACTGCGGATCAGCAGTTATACAAGATAGCAGTTCAGGTGTTATGGTCTTATCTAGACTAATTCGCAGCATTTGTTCCTCGATTGAGTGGCATGCATTTGCTCATGAGTTTCATTGGTTCAGTTGAAACGCTCTTGGCCAATACTGGACTTTCAGATATACTTGAGTCAGTATTCGGTGGGGTTGAAAAGATGTTGACTGGCAAAAAGTTTCCAATGAATATGAGAACCATGTGTTTGTTATCAGAAGAACTTTTGCGAACAGCTTTCGAGAATAATGATTTGCAATATGCAGAAGATTATTTGCATTGCTAGAAGAGAACGCGTGCAAAAGTCGCACAACAAAAATGTGGGTTGATGCTTTTTTGAAACCATGCTTCCTCAGAGAGAAGGTGACTGGCTTTTGCACATTGAAGCTGTGAAAAGCATGCTTCCTTATTTCTTTGCTTCTGGTCATGCAAATTACGCAAGATATGGGCTTTACTATCTGCGGCAGATGCAAAATATACCACCTGATATTTTATCTCATTTCTTGAAGGGTGAACATGTGATGAGACACATACCTGGTCTATGGAATGGCATATGGAGCGATATGTATATCAAAACTACCTTCATGTGATATGGCCATGGCAAATCTGGTATAATAGGGATCACATTAAAGCCAGAAACACTAAAAACCTGGGCATTGAGTTTGCATGCATGTGGGAAGTTAGCTACCGGCATATCAAATTTGCGAGAAGATCGAGATAGTGACAAATTACAGATGGCGCATAAGGAAGAGGCCAAGTCTAGAATTGCAAGTGATTCTGTCGACCGTATGGGTCTGAGAACTAAACTAGGAATGTGTATCGACCCATTGGATCCAAACGGACACCCCGAGACCATAATTAACATCGCAACTGGTAGGATAGGTCCAACACCTGTCAATGTCAATAAGATTGTCAGCCTCGGAGTTCAGAAGATGACGGAATTTAAAGAGGCCTTCCCGAGTGGATTTTTTGAGTCAATTTCGAAACCAGTACAAACTATGGCAATCTTGAAAAAGTCGCTGAAGGTTGGGGAGGTCAAAATATATGACACTAATCTCATTTATTCCAGAGTTATCGGACTTTTATGTAGTTCACGTGAATTAGATATCAAACATATCCTTTCCTTTGAACTGTCACCACTACCAACCGCCATATTTGATGAATCCGGGGATATGCGCGTGTGCACATCAAAATCAGTATTGAAAAATAAAACAGTTGTTGAGAAACCAAAAAGAATGTCTGGTGTGGATAAGAAATTTGCTATTGTTATCGATGGCTGTGCACTGCTCTGAATACCTCATTGGCCCATGTCTACCAAAACCAGACCGGCAACTGTTCTAGACTCCATTACAGTGTTTAAAGACAACATCAAACAGAAGTTGCGATCGATTGATGTGTATTTGGTATTTGACAGATATGTTCACTACAGCACCAAGTGCGTGACAAGGGCACACAGAAAGGCTGATAGCTGCCGGGTGTTTCAACTTGTACCCACCTCCCTGCTACCACCACAAAAACATGTGCTGACCGTAGTGGAGAACAAAAAGCAACTGATCTCCATTATATGTGATCATCTCACCACGGACAAAAGTTTTGCTGAGCAAAACATACGAACTCACAAACTTGTAATTACTGGCCAACATGATGTTCTGGTTGAGGTTAGTTGTGGATCGGTGACAGATAGAGTAGATATGGCAACTAGTCACGAGGAAGCTGACAACATTATCGTTCAACAGGCAATATTGTTTGCTGCAGCTGAATGTAATAACGTTGTGGTTGTTGCTGACGACACTGACGTCTATTTGTTGTTGCTGCATCACTACCTTGAACAACACATGACAGTCGCAATGACTATGGAGTCACAATCCATGGACGGGTGGTGATAGATATACCTGTTGATAAGCACAAGAAAATTGTTCCTCAATTGCCCGCTGCTCACGCGATACTGTAGGGGGATACTTTTGTATCGGCAAAGGGCGTGTACTGAAGGTTCTGCAAACTGGTGGGACACTGGAATCACTTGGTGAGAATAACATGGAGACATTGGATGTTCTAGAACAAGCCACCAAGTTCATAGCATTATGCTATAGATCTCCTAAATCAACATCATTGTCCGATGCTCATTTGTGCATATGGAGAACAGGAATTGGGAATCCGACTGCAACATCTGCTCCTAAATTGAGCAGCCTACCACCCACAACAGAGGCTTTTACTGAGAATGTCAAACAGGCCCACTTGCAAACTTGTACATGGAAGCACGCCCTTCAACCTAACCCACCACAGATGGACCCAACTGTATTTGGATTCGAGAAAGACATGAATACAAAATCTTTGAACCCTGTGACAGTCGCGTCCAGCGTCAAGCTAGCACCTGATGAAATACTGAAGATGATTAGGTGCACATGTTCGAGTAAAATGCCATGCAAATATTCAAGGTGTAAGTGTAATACAGCAAACATGGCATGTACCATTTTCTGTGCATGCTGTGTTTCAGAGGACTGCTGCAATGAATAGACATCGCTGGCAGTAATGCGTAGTGATGAGTCGATCTAAGGAACTACACAGTCATTCAATTTGATATTCACTGCATCTTGTGTGGTCCTTATAAAGTACTTCACCAATGATATTTGCAAACATCTCTCTTGTTACAATTTCTCGAACATTTCAGTTCCCACCTCCGTTTTGGAGTCTTTAACACTACTGCTGAAAATAGCAAAATGTTACTAATTTTGGTAGCCATTTTGATTTTTTCTGGAAAATCTGGGGATAAGCTGACTCACTTTGTGACCAACACAATCAGTTGGAAATGGCATGCTGTACTGAATTATTTAGTAAAGATTTTTGACTTTCAATTTCAATATTTTCAGTGGTATCGGCGGAAACTTGAATTTGGGGCCATCTTTGGTTTTGGTGGTTATAAGGAAATTGATCAACCCTGTCAGCTGCCCAGTAAAAGGAATCGCATGAGGAGACCATATAGTTAAACGATATAGTGATACGATAATACACCGAGAAAAAACCAGGTTAAGTGTATTGGCGACTGGACTATGGGCAGATGAGTGTAGACTGTAATTGCTTTGTTACTTTTCCAATTTTGGGGGCATTTTGGACGCCATATTGGGTTTCTCAAACAATTCCTTTGATCATATATAACAAACTTTGATCATATATAACAAAAGAGTATCACACCATGTGGCTAATTCATATCGGTAATTATGGTTGGACATTTAAAAATAATAGCGCCTAATAGCCACCTATATTTGTAAGAAATGATGATTTTTTGCCATATTTGCAGCCATTTTGGACGCCATCTTGGGTTTTGAAAGAATATATTTCATATGACACATGAGAGTAACAGTAGGTTCATGAAAATGTGCCGATATGTGTATATACCTTACATTGTTTATACATATAATATCGGTTAATTCCGACAGACATAACATAATTCGCAACTTTTTTTGGATTGATAGGTTATACCAGTGTTTATAAATAACGTGATAGAGTGAGCAACAATCCACTTCTGGTGGATATTAGAGTACCAGTGTGTGCAGAAATGGCCCTTCTGGTAAATAGAATTATATAAGCATGCATATTTGTCAACATCTTAACAACAATATGAAGGATACGTGGTGAAATCTCAAAAAAATGAGACAAGTGTGACACATTGGATTTTGGTAATCTTATTTTGGCCACTAAGTAGCAATTATATATGTGTACGATGAATCAAGAAGAAAAATCTTCAAAATTCCATATTATCTTATCAAAAATTCTGATCCAAGTTATATGGTGATATTGTATTTTTTCATAGCTGCCACCTTGGCCGCCATCTTGAATTTTGTCAAATAAAAAAAATTGCTCAACACTGTCAGCTGTCCAGTAAGAAAAATCTCATCAAGGAGACCCTATAGAATAATAATCTGCCGAGAAAAAAACTTAATACAACAAAACCAGGTTCAGTGCCTCGGTGGCCGGACTAACACAAATTTATTGTCACATTTATTGTCACATTTCAGGTATGAATGAAATTGTTTATTCAGAAATAATCCTAATCTTTTCACAGGGGTCTTATAAAAACATCTCAATCTTTAATGAGTTATGTAACTGAATAGCAATTGAAACCCAATTAAGAGCTTTTAATACTTTTAATTATGTTAGTATAACCACAATGGATTTTCCAATTGCAGAACAGGTAAAAAGTTTTTGTCATGGTTTCAGTCTTCAAAGGGACGGTCTCTCAAGACAGATCCATTGTGGCATAAAAATACAAGTTGGTACCAGGTCACAGTGGTCTCTCATCATCATTGATCATTCCACATTGGTGTCATTCCATTTCATTGATTCATTCATTCAGTGATCATTCACACCTCTGAACTTAGAGTGCGAACAACCAGCAAGAGAGCAATCATGTCACTGGAATTACCAGCCACACTCAGGAAGACCATTGCAGCTCTGGGCATCTCTTGCCCTATCACCTGGACTGTCCAGGAGATAGGCAAGAGCGTTCATCTGTCTATGGAATTCAAGACAGAGAAAGAATCAACAACACCACCCTCCTCGGGGAGAGGTAGCACCTTTAGTGAGAGGATCCCCTCTCACACTGGTCCTCACCCGAGGAGGTCAGGAGGCCCTGAAAAGGAAAAGGAAAACATCAAGAAAAAAGGCAGAAAGAAGAGCCCATCCACCAGATGCTGGGATTCCAGGCACCTGGAGACCTTCTTGGAAAAGAAGAGAGAGAAGAGTGAGGAAGGGAAGGAAGAGGAAACAGCTACCATTTCTACTCCAACTCCCACGGACTCAACCCATCTTGCCTCCAGCCCCCCAGCTGGAGACACCAGATGTGGACGGTCCGATGGAGACTGAGCTGGAAATGGAGGCTGTCTTCTCGCCTCCTCCCACTCCTCTCTCGCCTCTCCCCTCTGCTCCTGAAGACCTGGACCTACAACGGGATAACATCAATAGGGAGTATAGAGAAAGAAAAACCATATGGCAACAGAGGGACGAAGAATTTGAACTAGAAAGAATCGAGAGACAGAAGGCCATAAACAAAATGCAGGAACAAATCAAGAACATACTAATAGCAACTGCACAAAATACAGCGCCTCTCAACAACAACAACACAGCTCCTTCACCACCAACACCAAAAGCAGACATCGACACTTTATCACCATCACAGCCTCCTCCTCAAAAGAAAAAAGCCAAGAAGGATCGGTGCCATTAACACTCTACCTATCCCTTTCCTCCTTTAACACGCTCGGACATGATGAAGTGCAAAAAGTAATAGGAAAACTAGTAAACAGTAATTGAGGGTCGAAAGGGCATGCCCAAATCGTCCCAGCGCGCCTTTGGCATGCGAAACCATTTTTCATTCATTGGTCTCTCAAGACAGGTAGTCTCTCAAGACAGCTGGTCTCCCATAACAGGTCCATTATAGAGTAAAACCAATCCTTGCCTGGCAAATGTGGTCTCTCAAGGCAGGTGGTCTCTCAAGACAGTGGTCTCTCAAGACAGGTTTTACTGTACACTATCAGCAAAAAGAACCTAAGTTTAGCAATATTTGTCCATAAATAATTGTCTTATTACAATTTAGTGGAGAGTATCAACAGGCACAATCCAATAAATTATAACAAAACAATGTTGAGATAAATATTTCTTTTTCTACTGCTGAGGAAACAGCAAGCTAATACATATAGTGTAAAGCCACTAAAGTGGCTTTCAGAACTTTTCAATAGAACCAGGGCTTCTAGCACACAACCAGTTAGGCTCATTTAACACCAAGCCTAATATTGTTGTCGCTGAGCCTCATTTGATACCATATCCCCACCAACTAAACATCCCAAAAGTATTTATTTTGCCAGCCTATGAATTGTTTGCAGCTTACAAGTTGTTGTTTTTTTTATCTATTGCATTCACTTGTTATAAAACTAGATGAGTAGTGATGCAATGCAAGGGGAGTAATCCAACAATGATTGGATTGTTTGTGTCAGATTATCTTCGTAACTGCTATGGTTTTTGTGGGGTTTTGTTGCCTAATTTATTTTTCAGTAATATCTGTATCTGATGCTGATCCCTTGGATTCTCTCTCTCAGAGTTTCCCACTTATCAATACCTGGCGCAGGTATTAATGGTTTAGAATACATGTTTGACGATAGACATTATCAGCATCTTCCATTTTAATGATGTTATCCACCCCACCTATTTTAATGATGTATGCCATTCCACACTCCCTCCTCCATGTAACCTTTATTTACAAAACAATAAACATTTGTGAAGCAAAATGAAGAGACAATGACTGTCATTCACTTCATATTTCACTTATTTCTACATTTACAACTCACTCTACCTTGTATAGTCCTAAATGACTGTTATTGACAATACTTTATGTTGACTTCAGCATCTTACATTATTCACTTCAGACTTTGGCAATGGTAGTTGCCCCCCGAAAATTTTTCGGGGGACTATTAAAATTAGGGCTGTCATGATCAATCGATTAATCGATTGTTGATCGGTCACGGCGAAATTGATTAGTATTTTTCATTGTCGAATAATCGGTAAATTGTATCCCGTTTTAGATGTTTAATAATTAAAAGAAAATTTGATGAAAAAACTATTGTTTTTAAAGGTATTGAGTTAAGAACATCGATGTTAAACCCCAAGAAGCCGTTGGAAGCATTTGTCTTCCAGGTACATTCATCAAAGCTTTGATGTTCTGAATCTTTGAACCGTCAGTGTAATAATCAAGACCGGTCGGCAGTTGCGAAGATCGCATCTGCCGACCGGTCTTGATTATTACACTGACGGTTCAAAAGTTCAGAACATCAAAGCTTTGAATGTACCTAAAAGTTGATCGTCTTCGTTGTTTACTTGAGGTAGGTCAGCTGAGATGAACTTCATTTTTATCGACTTCAAAGAGAGGGGTGGGGGTCATCTAGGTACGATTAATCGATTATTATCGATTATTTGCGACGATTAATTGATTCCTAAATTGAAAAATCGTGACAGCCCTAATTAAAATAGCAGTGTCTGTCCGTGTGTGCATCCATCCCACTTTGGTTTCCTGATGATATCTTTAGTGACAGTTGGCCAAATCAAATGAAATTTAGTATGTCGGTGTATCAATATAAAATACAGGTCAGTCAGGATGCGATCCAACAATTTTTGCCTGAGTTTTGCCCCTTTTTCTACTTCAAAAATTCATTTTTTGGTTTCCCGATGATAACTTCAGTTATAGTTGGCCAAATGAGATGAAATTTGGTATGTAGGTGTATCAACATAAAATACAGGTCAATTCTGAATCGGGGTGCAGTCCGATAATTTTTGCCAGAGTTAGGCCCTTTTTCAACTTCAACAATTCATTTTTTGGGGTTTCCCTATGATAACTTAGTTATAGTTGGCGAAAACAAATGAAATTTAGTATGCTGGTGTATCAACATAGAATACAGGTTGAATCGGGTGTGGTCCGACAATTTTTCCAGAATTATACCCCTTTTTTTACTTTGAAAATTCTTTTTTTTTTTGGGGGGGGGGGGGTTCCTGATGATAAATTTAGTTGTTGTTGACCGATTCAAATTAAATTTGGTATATAGGTTTATCAACATAAACCACAGGGCAAGTTCAAATCGGGCTTTGGTCCAACGTTGTTTGCCAGAGTTATGTCCCTTTTTCGACTTCGAAAATTCTTTTTTTTTTCGTTTCACGTACCTCAAATTGCACACTTTTTTGGGGACATGTGGCCGGGCGGCCTTTTATTCTTAGTGAAAATACTCAACTTGATACAGCCTGTCCACAGTCACATTTCAATGATTTGATTTCCTGAAGTGTCTTCTGTAACTCGGATTTACTTTATTATTAATATTAAAATTGATATCTACTATAAAAGGTAATTTCAAAATAAATGGCTAAGCACTTAACCATTAAATCCCCATAAAGCCACAGTCTTCCACTTTTATATTCCTTTGAAAAAACGTTGCCCTAAGTGTATTTTTCTGTGAGAACTCAATGGTAGGCTGGATTTATCTTGTCAATGTTTTTAACCCTTTGATACTTTTGTACGTGTTATAACGTACGAAATCTTTTGTTTAATTTAACCCTTTGATACTTTTGTACAGGTTATAACATACAAAATCTTCTGTTTAATTTAACCCTTTGATACTTTTGTATGGGTTATTACGTACAAATTTGTTTGTTTAATTTAACCCTTTGATACTTTTGTAAGTGTTTTTATGTATGAAATCAAATTGCACATTGATACTTTGTGGTCATTTCTTTTGTTATTATTTTTCGATTTTTTAAAGTTTTAACCTCAAATTCCTATTTTCTCCTGAATAGTGCTCAGTGATAACCGTTGAGCCACATGTTATCACAGCTTAAAATACTAACATAGTCCTGCTGTGAAGACTTATTAACTGGTTGAGTGCTAGAAGCCACTATCAGGGCTTTCAAAAAATGAGGATACCAGAGCAAAAGCCAACACTTTCCTTGCTTATATTTCATATTCAGTCAATCACAAATAATATTTTGTTTATAGAAATTTGTTTTATTACAAATTATTGGAGAGTGCCTGTAGGCACTCTCCAATAATTTGTAATAAAACAAGTTTTGAGTAACAAATTCAGACCATCAAAAATAATCTAGCTCTCAACTAGATAATCACTTATGTGAAAAATATCTTATTTGTACTTTCCGACGTTTGACGTCGCATTTTTAAAAACGTTGAAGAAACTGATTCCCATTGACGTTTGAACGTCAGGATTATTAAAGTCTGAAAGGGTTAAATCATTGTTGGCTGCCTGAATGATATACAAACACTGTCAAGTGGCATGCAGCTGTAGACATGTATATACGGTAATAAGTGAAACCCACTTAATTGGATATCTCTTAACTGTATTTCCCTGTTAATTGAATATAATTTCCCAACACAGAACCATTTATCATCCCTCCAGTATAAATTTGACCTGTTAATTGAATATAGGTTATATAGTAAACTCCTGTTAATTGAATAAAAAATTTTGTATCTTGTCGAAAAATTACCCTGACTCCCCCAGTTTTCCTTTGTTATTTGGTCTCAGTACATTCAATACAGGCATTTAATCTATTACATCTATATATATAGATATAATAGAATAAATGCTGAATTTATCTCTAGAATACAGGAAAGTGACAATCCCTGTTAATTGAATACTCCTGTTAATTGAATAATTTTCATTGGCAAGTGGCTATTTAATTAACAGGGTTCCACTGTACTTATTGTAAAATTAATATGAGGGTATAAGGGTTAATGAATCTACCAATATCGATTTATTTAGTATTGAGGGGTGCATATGTCATGAACAGTGAATATGCTGATCTCATCTATTGTTGACGTCTGTATATAAACATCTGAAATTATTGAAATAACAGGGAAAGATCCTAGAAAGTTCTTGAAAATTCTTTTACAAAATCCTTGAAAGTTCTCGACATTTGTTTCTTTATTTCAATGTCATGTAGATGACATATCAAATTTGGTATTGAAAGTTGCATTTTGTAGAGTCTTGTTCTTGTAGTACTGTAAACCACCTTAAAATTTTAAAACAAATGACTACACCAGTTGCAGTTTATTTGTGTTTCAGATGGTCATGTTTGCAGTTTGAATTTTCCAATTAGTTAATTTTACTGGGAATTATTAATTTAAATTACAGGTGGTTAGGGGTGCGACTTGACTCTTTAGGACAGTTGATTGTTCTGGCAGCTGCAATGTTTGCTGTGTTAACACCCGATATAAGCGGCGGTGTAGTGGGATTATCTGTCTCCTACGCGCTACAGGTAAGGCTTTTGAAAAAAAACCTTTATTATTAGCTCACCTGAGCGATGCTCAAGGGGAGCTTTACTATTCACTTTCCATGCGGCCATCCATCAGTTGTCGTCCATCTGGCATAAACTTTACATTACCAACTTCTCCTTACATACTCTTGGACCAAATTGAACCAAATTTGGTGTGCATATTCCTCATCATATGTCAATTCAAGTTTGTTCAAATAAAGTTGCCACGCCCACAGGGGGTACCACAAGGGTCAAAACTCTGATAGCACTCATAAATGTTTTCAAAAATTAAAAAAAATCTTCTTCAGATCCACCAGTCAGAATCTTTTCATATTTGTTATACAACATCTCTAGGGCGGTCAGATTCAAATGTGTTCAAATCGAGTCCCTGGGTTAAGATTTGGGCTCTCTATTGGAGCCTGAATTTTATCTTAGTGCAATATGTGGAATATTCTTTAAAAATCTTCTTCTTCAGATCCACCAGTTGAAATCTTTTGATATTTGGTATACAACATCTCTAGGGGGGCAGATTCAAGTTTGTTCAAATCGGGTCCCTGAGTTAATGTTTGGGCTCTCTTTTGGAGCCTGAATTTTAACTTTGTGCAATATGAGGAAATTTCTTTGAATATCTTCTTCTTCAGATCCACCAGTCGATTCGGAATCCTTTCATATTTGGTACACAACATCTCTAGGAGGTCAGATTCAAGTTTGTTGAAATCGGGTCCCTGGGTTAATATTTGGGCTCCCTATTGGAGCCCGAATCTTAACTCAGTGCAGTATGAGGAATGTTCTGGCATTTTAGACTGCAGTGAGCAGAAAAGATTGTATGACCTGAGCAGGTTTTTCCATTCAAGTTTGATCTAACTCGGTGTTCAGATGACACTAGAAACAACTGTGTCTTCATAATCATGTGTTCAACAATAAAAAATTTTCAGGCTTCTGAAGGTTAATTGCATGTACATAGAGGATATCTACGCTGCTTTAGTGAATATTGGGAATTATCTTATGAGTCTGGACCTGAAAGTTTTATTTTTCACGAGCACTTGCGCAAGTGAAAAATAATACTTTCAGGTCTGCACAAATGAGGTAATTCACGATATTTACTAAATAGCTTAGGTTTTCTTTTTATTATATGCTATGTGACATGTTACTGTGCAATATTCAGCCCAATTCTACTGCAAACAGTTTCAAGACAATAACGAAGATCTCCTAATCGTTCCTTCAAGGCGACACTCAAGGTGACACTCAAGGTGACGTCATGCGCTGAAGTGTGTGGACCTGAAAGTATTATTTTTCACTTGTGCAAGTGGTCATGAAAAATAAAACTTTCAGGTCCACACTCATGAGATAATTCACGATATTTACTAAAATAGCTTAGATTTTCTTTTTATTGTATGCTATGTGACATTTTACTGCACAATATTCCGGCCAATTCAACTGCAAACAGTTTCAAGACAATAACAAAGATCTGCTGATCGTTTCTTCAAGACGACATTCTAGGTGGCATCATTAGCCAAAGCATGACATCATTTAGGACGCTTCTGAGGAATATTTCTCGATATCCATGGGAGTCAATGGATATCTTTTAGATAATTTGCGATAATTCACAGGCTACCATATAATAAATGTACTTTATTCTGGCGCTATCATTAATATTTGATTAATCAACTTTCATAAATTTATTAATTCTTCCACAGGCCTGAAAATTTCATTTTCTGAATGGACGGCCTTAAACTTGTACAGAAGTTAGCTGGGATGTTTCCAGGTAATTCAGATCAAAGATTTTCTTTATGCTTGGCCTGTATACAAGTAACAAAGTGTCCTATTGATTTTTGTATCACAACTGATACACTGAATATTTTAAAAAAGAAAAAAAATACCATGACATGAAGTATTGTTGATACCCTCACACTGGCAACACACTTTGTGTAGGCCATTGTATGCAACAAGTAAGTTGGTGGCAGTTCCCACGGAATAGACGGAACATATTTTATTTGAATAGGAACTTGGTCAGTACTAATTGTACCCTACCCATCCCAGCATCAGATGCCTTAAAAACACTCCCTATGAAGTGCAGGCTCTACCAAAACATTGATTATGACTGTATTTTTCAAGTGGTGAAGAATCTTGAGCTTTATTTTCAATAAAGTCACAGCTTGAATGAAATGACAGTTGGTGGTCACACTATGGCTGCCATGGATGGGTCACTTTCCACAGTTGAGCAATATTTCCATGGATGCAATATTAGATTCCAATCACTAATTATAGGAATAATCATCTCAAATTTGATTAATGAAGCAACCCAGTGCTTCATTATTTAAATTTTGCTGATCATAATTTTTATTATATGGTGAACACGTGTATGGACGTCACTACCCATGCATGGATTACAACAAGTTCGTGGCAGCTGTGCTATATATCCAGATACATTGCTTCTAATTTTGTTTGTCTCCATCAAAATTGTCAGCTGCACCATCCAGGAGTGGGCTGAGGAAGAAACATGAGAGGAGCAACATTAGTCAGTGGTTCACTTGCAGATACAGTAGAACCTGTCTTGAGAGACCGCCCTTTGGGCCACTCAAAAGTGGTCTCTCAAGACAGGTGGTCTCTCATAACAGGTTTTAGGTTTTCTCAAGTCAGTGAATAACCAACCACAAAATTCAGAAATGGAGAAGAATAGATTTTATAATTACTTTGTAGTTGTTTTTTTATGAAGTTTTTGTAACAAATTGAAATGGACTGTTATAAAAATTATAAAAATAAATTAGTGTTGAAAATCTTCATTGAAGATTTTCAACACTAATTTATTTTTATAATTTTTATAACAGTCCATTTCAATTTGTAACAAAAAGATTTTCAACACAAATTTATTTTTATTTCTATCTGTCATATTTCAGGTATGTATGAAATTGTTTATTCAGCAATAATCCTAATCTTTTCACAGGGGTCTTATAAAAACATCTCAATCTTTAATGAGATTTTCCAATTCCAGAACAGGTAAAAAGTTTTTGTCATGGTTTCAGTCTTCAAAGGTGCAGTCTCTCAAGACAGGTCTATTATGGCATAAAAATACAAGTTGGTACCAGGTCACACTGGTCTCTCAAGACAGGTGGTCTCTCAAGGCAGTTGGTCTCCCATAGCAGGTCCATTATAGAGTAAAACCAATCGGTGCCTGGCAGATGTGGTCTCTCAAGACAGGTGGTCTCTCAAGACAGTGGTCTCTCAAGACAGGTTTTACTGTAGCTGTGAATTTTATGACACTACTGCAACCCATTGGGAGTGCTGATAGTAGTGCAGATAAAAGAACCCAACACAACTGAGAACATTTTTACTTTGATGAAATCTCTTCTTGTTCACTTCCCTTTCTTGTTCATTTCCAAGTTTGTTACCATTCAACTTCAGCTTTAGTTTTCCACATGGTAATATTTTAGTTTTCAAAAGGCATCTCTTGATGTTCCTTTTAATTCCTGTTGCTGTGAAAATCCCCTCTGGGAACCCAGGTAAGTGAAGCAGTGCTTGTTTACTGTGGTAAACAAGCTCTGTTTTGCTGGTAAAATTAGATCCGGTCACTAATGCCTGGAGTGGAAGGCCTCTAAAATGGGCAACATGGGATATAAATGATTGGCTGAATTTGACTTTATCTCCATGTTGTGTCACGATTTGCCATTGTACAGAAGTATGTGACTTTGAACACCAATAAATAAATGCTATGAAAATGAGTTGCCATCAGATGAACATTTCAGGAACACAGCTGCTATGGCATCATGAGTAGCTCTTGACCACTGGTAGATGCATCTAGGTCAACATTCACATATTTATTTGTGGGGAGGGATGTGTGTAGAGTGGGATCAAGCATGTTAAGTTTCACAGAAACTTCAATGAGTCTACAAAGTTGCGCTATAATCTGCCACATTCTTGGTAAAATGAGCAATTCTCCCTGATAAAGAAATTTTAAGATTTGAATATTTTTTTTATATTTATGCTTCAATCACATGGGCAATTGATGTAACGAGAAACTGTAAGATTTGAATTTGAAATTAGGCCACACAAAGTAGACCTTCTGTTTCTCAGGCCATTATTTGTAAAATTACATGCGGGCGAGAGTTTTTTTATTTTATTTTTTATTTCAGTAATTACTTCTTTGCCATCAAAAGTTCATGTTCTTGGTTCAAGTTTTAGGCCTCATAATCTACAGAATAGCATGGGTGGTGGTGTATTTCATTCCTTGAGTGCAAGAAGGACCGTGCGGGAGGGCCTGAGAAACAGATTTTTTATTTTTTTAGGCCTTACCAAATTTGATTTTACTCCTGGACTATTCTGTTATTGTTTTGTGCATTTCCAAAGATGTAGGGCAGGGGTCAGCTGAGTGGGCGACTAGGGTGAAGAAGTCGCCTTGGCTTACATTGGGGGCGAAATTCAAATCGCCCTCCAGAAGAACTTCCTTGGGAGACATGGCAGTTTTAAGCATTTTCTTGTGTTTTATTAAAAAAAACGCTTCCGCATTCATTAAGTAAACACAACTGTTGTTAAAATCTGTCATACAGTTCTAAAAATAGCCTAAACTAGCCTAATTTTATATTTCATTATTTGTGAAAAGAGTTGTAATGATGTAGTCTTTCGCACAATTCGCCTCAACTGGTAGCAACCAGCACAAAGAGGCTGTTTAAAAACAAAGTACCGTCAAAAACAACTAATCACTCAAGACATGCATTGTGTCAATTAGAATTTATTAAAATTAACCACCGTTTCAAAAGAGTAAAAATGTGAAGGAGACAGTTCATACATAAAAAGTCGAAATTGCTTACGGTTACAGTACATTCGTTTTCCATTGAAAAATTTCTTCCATTGAAGTTTGCACTGCAATTTGCATTGAAAGTTTTTCTTTGAAAACTTGTGTTCCAAGGGGTTGTTAAATGTAATAAGGCTATGATGTAAATCACACATATAAGGATGGATTAAAATGGCAGGCCTTCATTGCACCAATTGCACATGTCAATGTATGATGGTCAGCAGAAATTGTCATTTTTCTGCACAGTGGAGACAACAAATACTGAATTACCTTAGAAATAAATTAGCTCAAATTGTTAATAATTCTTAAATAACGAAGGTTATCAAAAATGTTTTAACTACACTTTTTCAATTCAATTTGGGCATTCGGAAATCATGAATGACCCAGCTTCTTATGTGAACTTGAAATTTATTTTAAATACTTTAAATATTTTTTTTTAAAAGAATATACCTTCTCTAAAAGAGAAGAACACTCTCACAACAGGTAATCCGAAATTCCACATCCACCACATTGAGGTAAAAACAAAATCAGCTGCATGGTAACCATAGTTATCACTGGTAAGGAAAGAGAAGAATCCATGAAAGACACAGTTTTTCATTTTTCTGTGGGAGGGGGATGGCTGGATTTGTTTCTCCACAATTCGTCATGTTAGCTATTGTTGTGTCCTCTATGAACATTTATTTTGACACGATGTCATACATGTTTTATGTTTTTTTCTGACTTCTCCCTCATGTCCACTGACTTCTCCCTCCTGGCTTCTCCTAAAGTCAATGGAGAGAGAAGTCTCTTTTACCTAAAATCAGCTGCCAGGCTGACCCCTGATGCAGAACATTAACACTGATATTTTAGTAACTGCATGTATACTACAAGTAAGTTTTATAACAATCACAACTTGTACTGAAATGGTTAACCGGATAACCGGTTTGCAACTGATTACCTACCTAACCGATTTGAAAAAAAACGTCAACTGGTTATCCGAAATATCGATAGTAATCGTCATTCCATGGTTAAAACGTAGTAAATCTGCCTCTTCTCCTTTGGGATAGATTACACCTCGAAGCAGCTGTGTATATATTGAGAAATAATCGACTTTGGTGTTCAAGACCTTGTTAATGATTGGCATTTTCTGTGAGTACTGAGTAACCACAAAAACTATTCCGTGGTATGTATACAAACGAACGTTGTCAAGTACTCGACAACGTTCGTTTGTATACACACTATGGAATAGTTTCTGTGAATACTGCTTTCCATGAATAATAGTCACACTTTACAGACATGACAGTCAACTACACAGTGAAGGTATTGTTTATTAATATTGAACTCTGTTTCTCTGGGACCATTGTTCAGTTATAACTAAATATCTGTCCTTTTATTGGAAAGTAATAACACTATAAGTTATTCTGTTTGTTGACAGGCGACATGGTCTCACGTTCCCTGCATGAAATTTATATTCAACTGAGGTGTCAGCCGAGGTTGAATATATGTTTCATGCAGGGAATGTGAGACCATGTCCCCTGTCAACAAACAGAATAACGTATATGTCCCGTTCTTACACAAGGAAAATTGAATTGGAAGCGAATATTAGAAAGAAGACGTTGCAGTAAGGTGTTAACTTTTATCATAACAGGCTGGAGTGATTTCCCTTTATTCAATGTTTACGTACACAATCAATGGGGCGAGATTCTCTCGATTCGTTTCAGTTTATGTTACAGTAAATTAATGAAAAGAGCCCCTATAATCTAATCGATTTCATAAATAATTACCCATGTTTACATAACTAATCTTTTTGTACGTAATAACGGTACTTTTGTGTGTATTTTACTTCAGTTAAATGTATTTGTCTCAGTTGATTTCAAGTGAAAAAAGACATTGCGATGAACTGTTGCTCATGGCAACGAGACGCTTTCCTTGACAGTGGACATAAGAATCGCTGACAGTAGACATATGCGCATGCCCGGCGACATAAAATTAAATCAACGAGGCATTGACCGATCACTGTAAGGTATTGCAGTTGGTATCGGGACATAATGTACTATTGGTGTCCTGAGCTGGGTGATCATAAGGCCTCAGAAAACCAATGAGAACTGAGATTGGAAATTTGGGTTTAAGAACTAGAAAAAATCATGTCCAAATTTAGGCTGTCACGACTATCAAATTTTTTAGTTGGTTAATCATCAATGTTAATTGACAGTTAGTCCATTAATAGTCATTTGCACTAAATTAAAAAATAACCTCTAATTAATACTTTAAAATCGAAACTAATCTGTATGTTTGTGTGCTGTCGGCTGTGAAGATGACAGAACTCGGGTAAGTTTTCAGTAACGTGTGACTGCATGGAAATGCTGAAGTAACATCAATGGATTGTTGCATTAATGCAAACTATATAAATTCACATCACAGTTCATGTTGGGTTATCATAAGAACCAGTGTGGTATACTTCGATATCTTGGAAATATATAGCACCCAACTCTATTCCTATACACGTTGCAATAGCTTAAACTGAATCCTTACTGTTAGTTTTGAAATTCTACATGTAACTTTCACGTTACCCAACTTCCCATGGATCATTCGATTTAATCAAGTGTATCCAACTGAAAGTACCTTCTACACAGTATTCTGCAATACTCTTTGAAACTTCCCATTGTTCCTATAGATCACCATTTACTCTTAAGGGCTCAGCCATCATTATATCAGAACAGTGTGTCTGTTAACTTTGTTTACCAGATTAGTCGACAGTTATTCGTCTGATTGAATAATTGTGACAGCCCGAGTCCAAATGTCATTGGGAAAGGGTCCCTAAAACAACTTAAAATTGTGACATAATGAACTGGACTAAATCATTCAAAATCTGTTTTTTATGGTCTGCAACAGGTGGACCAGCAAATGTCAAAGGAGTCCAAACGTAATGTCGTCTGGCTATCAAACGTCTCTTTATCCTTCTCCCAACTAATATCAGGATTTTTTTTCAAAATTTTCAAAACATTTCAAAACAACTTAAAATTGTGACATAATGAACTGGACTAAATCATTCAAAATCTGTTTTTTATGGTCTGCAACAGGTGGACCAGCAAATGTCAAAGGAGTCCAAACGTAATGTCGTCTGGCTATCAAATGTCTCTTTATCCTTCTCCCAACTAATATCAGGATTTTTTTTCAAAATTTTCAAAACATTTCAACAGAACCATATCATGTGACTCCTCATAGGAACAAGCTCACCGAGCTCATTCTAATGAAAAGTCACATGATATGGTTTGGTTGAAACTCCCCCTCTCATCCAAACATCTGTAAGATGTGATGGATGAGAAGGATTCTTTGAGTATAAGCCTGGAGGCTTTGAGGGTTGAACATGGCATATCAATTCGCTCGTGCAACTCGCCGCTCTTATTCAAAGTCATCAATACAAGAGAATAAAACGCCCTGTCCCAGTGAGATTCCCGTCTTTGGAATGAGAGTGGTAAGACCAGAGCAATCATTGACCAAAACGGGAGGGCAGACAGGATTGGAAAAGTGAGTGAGTACAAGCCTGAGGGAGGGAACAACCCTCAAAGCCTCCAGGCTTATACTCAAAGAATCCTTCTCATCCATCACATCTTACAGATGTTTAGATGAGAGGGGGATTCTTTTCCATGAAGCCTTCCAGCTTCTCGGGTTGAACATGGCATAGTTCACAGTAGTCAGCGATTGTGAAACTAAATGAATAAACCAGTTACTTTATTTGACAAAATAACATGTACGTTCCATAGTTCATTTTTTTGCTCAACTGATTACAGTGAGGGCTATAGTAATGACTTTTGTCTGCCCGTCCGTCTGTCCGTCTGTTAACTTTTAGAGTTTTGGTTAAAGTTTGTGGTTAAAGTTTTTTTAGTGAAGGTTCAAGTGGTTTTTTTTTTTTTTTTTTTTCTCTTTTCCTGTTTAGTTGACATTTGGACTTTTGGTTAAAGTTTGTGGTTAAAGTTTTTTATTCAACCTTCAAGTACAGGCTATACCCAGTAGTTCTTGTCTGATCGTCACAAAATTTCATATGCAGGTTTTAGGTCATGTCTACATGAGAACGTCCCCTTTTGGCCATGATCGGTCAACCGGTATGGCTGCCCGAGCCCAAAACCCGAAAACCATTATTACAGTCTCACAGTACACAGTCTACAGGTCGTATTTATGAAGGGATTTCATTACAACTTCATAGAATGCCTCTGTATAATGCCTAGATGAGAACGTCTCCATTTAGGCATGATTGTCAACTGTGATGGCTGCCCAAGCCCGAAACCCAAAAACTTTTAGCACAGGATGCAGGTCATGTTTAATATGGATGGATTTCATTGTAACTTGATATCATGACTCCGTATGATGTCTACATGACAATTTCCCCATTTGGGCGTGATCTATCAACCGTGATGACTACCCAAGCCCAAAACCTGAAAACCTTTAGCACAGTCTACAGGTCATATTTATGGAGGGATTTCATTGTAACTTGATAGATTGACTTCATATAATTTCTGCATGAGAAAGTCCCCTTTTGGACGTGATTGGGCAACTGTGACGGCTACAGGTGCCCAAAGCCCGAAAACCTTCAGCACAGTCTGCAGGTCATATTTATGAAGGGATTTCATTGTAACTTTGTAGGATCAATCCACATGATGCCCAGATGAGAATGTCCCCTTTTGGTTGCGATTATTCAACCATGATGGCTGCCCGAGCCCCAAGCCCGAAAACCTTTAGCACAGTCTACATGTCATATTTATGAAGGGATTTCATTGTAATTTGATAGGTTGACTTCATATAATGTCTAGATGAGAACATCCCCTTTTGGGCAACTGTGACGAAAACCTTTAGCACAGCCTATAGGTCATATTTATGGAGGGATTTTATTGTAACTTGATATGTTTACTTCATATGTCTAGATGAGATTGTCCCCTTTTGGGCAACTGTGATGGCCCGAAGCCCGAAAACCTTTAGAATATTCCACAGGCCAAAATTATAAAGGGATTTCATTGTAGCTTGGTAGGATGACTCCAAGTTTGTGGTTAAAAACCCAGACAAACACCACCACCCCCTACCTCCCCACCCCCACCCCCCCACCCCCCACCCCCAAATAGGCTTTTTTCCCCTTTTTTCTCCAATATGCATTTTGAACTATTTACAGTCACTACATGTGGAACCTTTTTTTAAACTTACGTAACCCCATCCCCACCCCCATCTCACCCTCCACCCCTCCACCCACCCCACCCCACCCCGGGGGCCAATTAGGCACTTTTTTTTCTTTCGTCAAAAATGCTGGTTTACAGTTTTGGTTAAAAACCCAGACAAACACCACAGCCCCCACCTTACCCCAAATTAGGCATTTTTTTTTTTATTTTCCCCAATATGCATTTTGAACCATTTACAGTCACTACATGCAGAACCTTTTTTTTCCTTTTGTCAAAAATGCTTTTTTACAGTTTTGATTAAAGTTTGTGGTTAAAAATCCAGACAGAAATTTTTTTCTCGTGCAGAAATTATGCAAATTAGATGAACTTTGATTTTTTCAGTGCTACTTACACACAGTAAGTACATATGTCAATACGGCTCGGGCTAGAGTCTGTATTTATGAACCGATCTTCACGAAACGTCTTGGGTACCTTTGTTATCACCTTGGGACGAGAACGAGTGTTTCTGGGTGCGGTCCAAAATTCAAGATGGCTGCCAGTGGCCATTTTATACCGAAATTAGGTCTAATCAGTTTTTTGTACACAACTTCTATACGGCTCAGGCTAGAGGCCGTATTTATGAACCGATCTTTACGAAACTTCTTGGGTACCTTTGTTATCACCGTGGGATGAGAACGAGTGTTTTTTGGGTGTGGTCCGAAATTCAAAAAGGCCACCAGCAGCCATTTTGTACCAAAATTAGTGCAAGCAGTCTTTTGTACAAAACTTCTGTATGAAAGTTCTGATTTGAATAAATTTTTGTATGAATGTTTAGTAACATGGAATACATCACATATAGTACGGGTTTTTTTCTCGTGCAGAAATTATGCAAATTAGATGAACCTTGATTTATTCAGTGCTACTTATACACTGTAAGTGCACATGTCAATACGGCTCAGGCTAGAGGCTGTATTTATGAACCAATCTTCACAAAACTTCTTGGGTACCTTTGTTATCACCTTGGGACGAGAACAAGTGTTTCTGGGTGCAGTCCACAATTCAAGATGGCTGCCAGTGGCCATTTTATTCCGAAATGAGGTCCAATCAGTTTTTTGTCACAACTTCTATACAGCTCGTATTTGTGAACTGATCTTCACAAAACTTCTTGGGTACCTTTGTTTTCACCTTGGGACAGGAATGAGTGTGTTTTGGGGTGCCTTTGTTATCACTGTGCTATGAGAACAAATATTTTGGGGTTCAGTCAGACCCACTGTGGGACTCAAAGATTTTTTTCTAGTTTAGCATCTGACTGTCACCCACCTTTACAATACTTTACCTATACATTAGTTACAGGCAACGGTCAGTATTTATGTACAGACCGTCACAATACTTTATATGTACCTTTGTTATCGGGTCATTACCTAGATGTTTGTCATTGCTGTGTCACATGCTATACATGTACATGTCTTTGTCTTGACAAGTTGAGCTACAGTGTCATTGACACTTTCATTTACTTCTAACCATGGCTTATTAGTCCTCATTAGAACAAGCTCATCAAGTTTGTTCCATTAATAGGTCATGAGGTATGTTTTGAAGTAGAGAAATGAAAAAATAAAATTTGAATAGCAAATTTTGTATATCACGAGTGCAGATATAGCAGATTCGTTAGGTAAACTATTAACAAAAAATGGCTCCGACTATTTGCGTCTAAGCATTGCCATTCCTTGGAAAGTCGGGCTGCATGCGTGACATCACTCTAGTTCTTGGTAGCTGTGCTCAGCACCACTTAACCAAAAGCCGACTTTTGTTCCGTAGAATGTCTGAAATAAAATTTGAAAAAGGTATCAGCAGAAGTCCAGTTTACTGTCTTCAGAATATACTGGAGAGAAAGTCCAGAGGAAAAAGCAGCTGATGTAGAGGCACTATGAACAGAATGTGCACTGAAAATATTAGTGTCGATGCCAGCGGCACACATTGATTGTTTAATCCACCGAGCCACGGTGGAAGTGGAAACAGATCTTTTTGTTTTATAAGAAATTAATAAAGTTTTACAGTTTGGCTTTCTAATTGTGTTTGTTCTGTTTAAATATTCAGTCATAGTGTGAATCACACCAACCTTTTTATTCCGGAAAGAATAAAAATCAACACTGATGGGTGTCCGGCTGGGCTGTGATGTTGTCAATACACTAACAATGCCAAAAGAAATGCGATTGGCTGTAATTGTCATAAAGTCCAAATTGAGTGCTGTCAAGGTTTGGCACCGTTGTGCACTAGTAAGGGCCATAAGACAAACCAGTTTCTTAGTGAGAAGCTCCAAAGAAAGTGAATTGAGTGGATAAAGTGTAGCCAAATAATTCAGTAACACTGACACATCCCATGTAGAAGAGTATCTGGGAACTGGAGGATTGTGATGGAATGTGCCCTTCATGAACCTCCTAATAAGTGGTGTATTTTGGAGATCAGACCTCCCCAAAAGTAAAAATGTTTGCATGATGGTGGACCTATGAGTGTTAACAACACTGTATGATTTCTGTGCAGTGACTAAGGAGCATAAATAATTTACAATTTGAGCCTCTTGTACTTGTATTTGATCAATGTTCCATTGACAACACCACAAACACCATTTTCTCCATGCAAGGTTGTACTGTTTGTTAGTGGAGCTCCTCCATGAGTCAGTGATAGTGCAGGCTGCTGTTTCCGAAATGCCTTTTGCTTTGAGATAATTCTGGATACATGACAAACGATCAAGTATAGGTTGTCGGCCAGAGGATGAGACGCCCCGGTTAAAGGATTGCTCAGTAGCCTGAATGAGGGGGCACCAAGAGAGGCCGTTGAATGAGGACCTGAAGAAGCATTGGAAACCAATGCTGTGTTGGCCATGATGGTACAATCAGGATTGCATCCTGAACATGATCGTCTTCTAGTTTCTGAAGCACCCTGGTCGATCAACCTGAAAGGTGGAAACAGGTAAGGTGAAAATTGTGCCCAACACAGCGAAAAAGCTCAGGCCTGGGCGTCGGGAAACCAGGTAGAAAAAACAGGTATTTGAGCATTCCGGCGGGATCCAAACATATCAATGTCTGGGAAGAAAAAAGTTTGACAAAGTTGAGTAAAGATGGATGGATTGAGCATCCATTCGGAGCAAGATGTGGCCTCCCGTGAAAGAGTATCAGCCATACAGTTTTCCTTACCAGGAACATGTTGTGCTGTCAGGAAAAGGTCATGCTCAAAACACCAGAGCCAAATCTGTTTAGAAGATTTGCCAAAGGACCGCCTTTGTTGTTAATGTATGATACTGCAGTCATGTTATCAGACTTCACACAAATGTGGCCATGACTAAAATTAGAAGCCAAAGCAGTTGCACCCTTATAAATTGCAGTGATCTCTAATTCATTTATATGAAGCAGTGATTCTTGTGAAGCCCACAGCCCATTCTGAGACATAGAGTCGGTAACAGCTCCACAACCAGTTTTTGATTCATCAGTTTCTGTGATAAGCACTGGTGGTGGTTGTCGAATGAGGGAACCATTCATCATATCCAAATTGGTGTACCACCAAGAAATTTCAGCTTGTGCATCTGACGATAGAGTCAAAGTACTATTATAAGAACCCAGTGTTAACTGATGACATTTGGCAACCTCCAGGTGACGGTAAAAGAGGGGTCCCAACAACTGTACAAGACTGTTGTGTAAGAAGCTTCTTTGAAGCATCTTTAATTTGGGTCACTTTATGTGGCGGTAAGGAAATGGTGAAGGAAACTGAATTGAGAATGTGACCAAGATACTGAATCTCTCTTGCAGAAGTAAGTTCAGATTTAGCTCTGTTAACAAGGAAACCCAAGTCCTCGAGGGTAGTGCATAAATGAGATGTTTGTTCATTACATATATGTGAATATGAGTTAATGATAACCGAATCATCAATATAAGTACTACATTTGGTACCCAGAGAGTGTTCACCAGCAACAATAGGTCACATAAGTTTTGTGAACACCCGAGGCGTGGAAGCCAGACCAAAAGGGAGGTAAAGAAATTTATATACTTGGTCTCGCCATTGAAATTTAAAAAAAACGCTGAAAATTGGTATGAATAGGTACACTCAAATAGGCATCAGTTAGGTCAACGGAGCAGAAAAAGTCATTTCTGTCAATCAATGAGCATACTGCATCAAGCATTTCCATTTTAAAGTGATGGTATGTAATAAACCGATTCAGATAACGCAGATTAAAAATAAGCCGAAATTTGCCAGATTTCTTTCTACGTAAGAATATATTGGACAAGAAATCATTTGCCGAAAGGGTAGTCAGCTGAATGGCTCGCTTGTGCAAAAGATATTCAATTTTGGAGTCAATGAACAAAGATTCCTCAGCACTAAACCTGAAAGGTGTAGGAGGCGAACCCTGGGAGGGTGTGCCCGAGAATTCCAACTGGTACCCAGCCACAGTATTTAAGACCCAAGGGTCACAGGTAAGCTTTTTCCAAGCTGGTAAACAAAATTCTAGTTGCCCCGCAACAAAACTATGCTGACAAATATTTACCTTGGTTAATACCTGTTGTTGTTGTTGTAGTAGTTGTT
Source organism: Pictodentalium vernedei (assembly GCA_031216915.1). Lineage (NCBI taxonomy): Eukaryota > Metazoa > Mollusca > Scaphopoda > Dentaliida > Dentaliidae > Pictodentalium > Pictodentalium vernedei. The sequence continues at coordinate 37,159,937 of CM062288.1, forward strand.
GCACTGGAATTTGCCTCTTCTTCCCCAGCGGGCATTCCGGTTGGCATACCGGTCGGTACGAGGATATCTTCCTCTTGCGTCTAAAAAAGACTGGTGCTGACGATTGTAATGCCCTCGGCTAGAACGACCAGAAGTAGCAGAATAGGATCGTGGAGTGACTCTAGTGAAGTCTTTACAAGACTTCAAAGACTTCTCAATGTCGTCCCCAAAAAGTAAAGTAGATACAGGATGATCCATGGAGCAGAGGCTCTTAAATTGGTTCAATAGAGTAGGCCATAAGAAAAAACGTCGTAGAAGCGACATCTCAAAAGTGGAGGCACCCAGGAGCGAAATGCCATCCACAATCAGGACACGCATGTCTGAGAACAGTTGATCCAGTTCAGAGTTGACTGTTAGCATTTGCTGTTTAAGTTTTCCAACCTTCGGAGTATCTGTAGTCTGGGCAATTTTCGTTGCCAGATGAGATTTACTGGTGTGCAAGTGCCTGATACGCTTCAAAACATTGTTGAGTTTGATGTGAGAGACCATTCCCCATCCCAATAATTTCTGCACTTCCTGAAGTCGGCTGCGCGCATCCAGTTGGGCCCAAATTTCCTGATTCACTTTTGGAGCATCCACGAGAGTGCAATTATTAGGGATGAGATGTTTCTTTACTACCTCAAGCGAGTCAGACTTAGACGTAGAAGCCTTATTAGCATAAGAAGCAAATTTGGAGCTAACAGGTTCACCCAAGCTAGCGTCTTGTAAAAAGATTTTGGGAAAATCATAGTCATCGCTGCTTCCAGAGAAATTCATATCTGAGCCAGAATGGGCAGATGAAGCACTGCCAGGACTAAGTTGATCCAAAGCACGTCTATGAGGAATAGTTATCAAAGGCCAAACACAAATTTTGAACCCCCCCAATCCCCAAAATTTGCTTGCAAAACCGAAAATTAAAAGTCCTATCTGGCCCTCCATACATTTACTCTCTGCACATGCGCAGCCGTCAGGAAGTGACTGGAATTGGCGCAAACATCATTCTTTGTTTGGCCCTAAAGTCAGCAACAATGAACTGACATCTGTGCTTTAAAATCTCCTTTTTAGCTCACCAACTTTAGTTGTGTGAGCTTATGGTATGGCTTGATCGGTCTGCGTCAGCATACGTGTCCAGTAATGTTGAAGCTTCTGTTCAGGTCACTTACTCGCCCTATTTCCATATCATGGCCTTTATAATGCTGCTACATGATGATTATTATCATTCTACCATGATTTAACCCCTCATACCCTGCATTTTAAACATTTTTCTTAACATTTTTAGTTGCGTTTAGTTTTCTGTTTAGCTCAGAATTTCGTGTTTAACTAAGTGTTTAGGTCAGCTGCTGTGCTCCTTCTCTTCCCATGGCACTTATATTCATCATACATGTTCCTCAGTATCATTGTTCCATGATTAACCCCCTCATACTCTGCATTTTAAACATTTTTCTTGACATTTTTAGTTGCGTTTAGTTTTCTGCTTAGCTCGGAATTTCATGTTTAACTTAGTGTTTAGGTCAGCTGCTGTGCTCCTTCTCTTCCCATGGCACTTATATTCATCATACATGTTCCTCAGTATCATTGTTCCATGATTAACCCCTCATACTCTGCATTTTAAACATTTTTCTTGACATTTTTAGTTGCGTTTAGTTTTCTGTTTAGCTCAGAATTTCATGTTTAACTTAGTGTTTAGGTCAGCTGCTGCGCTCCTTCTCTTCCCATGGCACTTATATTCATCATACATGTTCCTCAGTATCATTGTTCCATGATTAACCCCTCATACCCTGCATTTTAAACATTTTTCTTGACATTTTTAGTTGCATTTAGTTTTCTGTTTAGCTCAGAATTTCATGTTTAACTTAGTGTTTATGTCAGTTTCTGTGTTTTACTTTGAAGAGTTGTGTTTAGGTCAGCTTTGTCGCAAGTTATGAGCCTGTTTGATACAGTTCTTGTGTTTGCCAAAGTTATTATCAAAGAGGAATGTTGGTGAGCTATAGGGCGTTGGCGTCCTTCTTGTTTGAAGATGCCAGAATGCAAGAATTGGTGGATACAAGGCATTTATTGGATGAACGAAGAGTTCTGGACGTTCAGGGCTGTAACTTTATAATATTTATAAAATTATTTTATGTTTCCCAATTTCGGGACATATGCCGGACGTCATCATTTTTAAAAATGATTATTCCACTGTGTGTTAAGTATTCCTTCCCTATCCTTCCATGAACCCTTCCTGTTAAACTCTTAAGCTTTTTGGCTGTTTTTTATTGAAATTTTTTATTAAATTTCTTGGGAGTTTAACATTTATTACAGAATATTATTCTGTTTCTTCCCCAGGGTTACGTCCTCACCCTAGCGGTGTTAGACCGTTTAGTCTTGCATACTCTATCCAATATATCGTTTTTTCATCGTATGAAGATCTAGCTTTGCATTTGATAGCATTCAAATTGCCTCTGATTTTGGGCCTTTTGTGTGCCTGACGTCTTGTTTACATTGGCGTTGTTTACATTATCAATGTCCTCATATATGGGTAGTTTCTTATATTCTATTACTGTAATATACTGTAGAATACATGGATTATTATTCTGGTAGTGTAGCTCATAAAATTTGGGATTTTGTCCACACTTAGGCTCTATCGGGATGCCCTTGGGCTCTTCATGTGTTCCCTTTGGGAACTTGGGCATTTTTCAAAAAAAATTTTGTTTACAAAAAATATTTTGAATTTAATTATGATTGTTATTATTCATGTATCTCATTTATATATATATATATATTGTTGTGGAGTTTGGAGGACTGATATCGACTATAGTTGATAGACTCTTGAGGACTCTTGTCATTCTTGTGTAGCACTGGGATGACTGATGCTGGAGTTGGGTGTCGTGGTACGTTGTTGGCGGTGAGGTTCTGAGGAGCAGAGCCTCTTACCACGTTTTAATTCATTCTGTCAGTTTCTGTTTCAGAGGATCATGAACATGGTGATGATATTCTGATACCCATCCAAGTGTGCTACTGTCGTCGCGCTCCGTGGAGCATATAGAGCTGGCTGCAGTGCTCATTATTGCAAGAGTTAGGGCCTTTGGGTAAAGGTGTTAATCTCTTGCAAGCAGCTAGCTCGACCGGTGAAGCGGTACTCCGTCCGTGGGTGCCGGATAAGTCTGTTGCGGTCTAAGAGGTGGATTGGGTAGAGCAAGCACTATAATATAAATGCTCACCCAGCGATGACAGAAATTGTGAGGAAATAGGGAGGAAGTCTGCAAGTTCTGGTACTCGGTGAGGTCTGATAGACAGCGAGTGGGAGAGGCCCCCTCTCTAATATAGCAGCGTCTGGGATCAGATGTTGTTTTGAGAAAATTGCACAAGCCAGAGCATATGTCTGCCCTCCACTCGGGACACTCTGTTTAGTCTGCAGCCGGGGTCGGCTTTAGTCAAGGCTTCCTACATTTCACAAGGCCAAAATGAAGTTTTTTGGTTGGAAACTTGCACGAGACGGAGCATATGTCCACCCACCACTCGGGACGCTCCGTCTAGTCTGCAGCCGTGGGTCGGCTTCAGTCACGGCTTCTCCGCTACGTTATTTAAGCACTCACAACCGCATCCTAGCTACCCGACTTCAGATATCCAGCCTGCTGCATGAAGAAGGAACCACTCTTCACCGTGAAGTTGGACCATCCGGTAGCTAGGGAGACGAGGCCTTGATCATCGGGACACTCAGAGAAAGGATCCATTTCCGACACACCGTCCCAGGAGCAGCATGCGGCTAAGGAACGGAAATCTGCTGCTCCTCAGGAGGCCTCGATGACGGACTTGCTGTCGCAGCTAATCGCAGCAAGTGCAGATGCAGCTTCCCTCAGACTCAGAATCTGAGCTGTTGGACGGTGCTGGGTTGGTCCAGTCATCTGTTTGCGCAGATGTAATGGTCCGAGATTCGCAACTGATTCTCTCAATGGTAAAAGGGATAAGGAAGAGGATTACCCTTCCCTTTTGGAACAGTACATGGTTGCGATGGCTTTCATCCGTAAATACTACCCTACTTTTGTTCCGCCGAATCAGAATACAAGAGAGAAACCGCTGGCGTCGTTAGGCACAGACTTTATCCGGACAAAGGAGGAAGTCCTTTTTTTTCCAGTTCAGTTTGTGCAGGTCTCACAGGCCTTTGGCTGTACAGACGATGCCGTATTTATCCTCTTGAGTGTAAGGCCGTTTCTTTTCTTCATCTTCCGTATACATACCGTTTTTTGGTCCACGTTCATTTAAAAATGGTCGGGGAAGATGTTCAGAGAGTTTTTCTGCATTTGGATGAGCAGGCCGGGAATCTAGCTGAATCCTTACCTGTATCATTCACTGTTCGCTCAGACACAATTGAGATGGCAATTTCTTCAAATAGAGCGAATTTGGACGTTATGTCTTATGCAGATCACCTTACAAGAGCTATGACGCAATGTCTCAAGGGAAAGGAATGTGAGGATGTTCGTACCTCTAAGATCTTAGAGTTCTTTCCAGGGCAGTTATGTATACCACGTATAACTCCACCCTAACAATGGCTAATCTGAAGTTAATCAGACGTGATGCGGCCCTTGCATCGTCATCACTTATAGATGACAAGGTGAAAAGCTCTCTCCGGGTCGCTCCGGTCTCCAGACATACTATTTTTGACAACAAGCTTTCGTTAGTCTATAAACAGGCTACTAAGAAAGCATCAAGGGCTCTGTTATTGAAGACAGCGTCTCAGCAACCCGCTTCAGCAGACAAGAGTAAAGGAGGACGTTCTGAGTCTAAAACGTCAAAAGGAAACTCTTCACGAGGGTACAAGAAACCCTCTTATAATTACTCTGGAGGTTGACAATATAGCCACTCGGGAAAGGGGCGTAGGTCTGATCGGGACTATCGGTCAGACACCCCTAGGCCGATGGGACGAGGTTTTTTGGGGGAGGACATAGTTTCTCCTCCCGTAAGCCGCGCAGGTCATACAGGTGATGTTCAAGACCTCTATTGCTGGCCATTTGGCGAAAGGTTATCAAACTTCGCAAGAAACTGGATAACAGTCACGGAAGACCAGTGGGTGAGACATGTAGTCTCGGATGGCCTACGGCTATCATTCCTAGCGAAACCCCCAATAACAAGTGATGCTTATGGTTTGATAGGCCTTGGGATCTCTTCCTCTGTCCACAGTTCCAGTGCAATTGAGTTTTGTGTGGATTGGTTATGTGATTCCCTCCACCCTATTGTCTATTCAGCCTGTAGTAAACAATTGTAAGGTAGGTCGATAAGAAATATAAATTTTATAGTAAATTTCCTTTCTTATTATACCTACCCCAATTGTTTACATGGAGGCCCTCCCATCTTCTTATTCGAGTAAGAATCCTTCCTTCCTGCTGATCACATACCTCCCATGTTGGCGGACTCAGAAGAATGGTTTTGATTACTGCTTGCGCACTGTTTAACGGAAGTCGTGGAATTGTACTAAGAGAAGAGCGTCCCTTACTGGGTGTGCGCCGGTGGTGCTCAACCCAGTTTTGGCTTATTTTTTCGTGGTGTTTTTACACCACTTTTCTTTCCCAAATCTCTTGGGAAAGATTAAAATAGAGAGTATTTTATCTGAGTTCAGGTCTTCCACTGTAGTGCAAGCCTGAAGTAAACAATTGCGGTTGGTTTAATAAGAAAGGAAATTTACTATAAACTTTATATATCTAATAATCAGACATAACAAGCAAACAAGCATGATACTTCCTGCCCATTTCTCATTCAGGCTCGTGTGTTACTTTGGTTAGATTGGAAAAATATTAAAATTTTATACCTAATTTTATTTTTTATTATGCTTACCATAAGTGATTCCGCCCCACTCTCATGTATGCATGCGTCAATGTCTTTGAAATATGGAAATTGTCTTTGTTCTTGATGTGTGGGAATTGGACAATAGGTCACCATTCTTTGTATGTTACCAGTTTTTTGTGTACCAACACAAATCAGCACCAGGTGAACTCAGATCTAAATTTTGACTTTTGGTTATTGGAACCCTCCTAAAAGTTTTTTTTATTAGGATTCTCCAAAATTTGTCCTCTTTAACATTTGACTTTTGGTTATTGTAACCCTCCTAAAAGTTTTTTTTTATTAGGATTCTCCAAAATTTGCCCTCTTGAACATTTGAAAGTAAGGAAGAGGAATAGGCACTTGTCTTACTATCATAAGTATAATAACAAATAAAATTTGATATCAAATTTTAATTTCTCAGTGAATTTTGAAGACCTGTTCACTAATTCTGCATCTACTGAAATATGGTATGTGCCTTTGTTATCACAAGTTTAAGTGGTTGTATAGACAAGAATTTTGAATGCGGTACTGGAAAATTCTCAGTGAACACTGGAAATATACTTGGAAAGAACTGGAATTTCAGCCAAATCTGAGTGTACAAACGCTCTATTCAATGGGTAAAAGATTAATATTGTTGTCACAATGTTGTATCTAACTGTCTATTTAACTGGTTGAGGGCTAGATTATTTTGGGTTGTCTGAATTTGTTATTCAAAATTTGTATTATTTCAAATTATTGGAGAGTGCCTATTGGCACTCTCCAATAATTTGTAATAAAATAAATTTATATGTTTGCTAAGCACAAAGTATATCCAACTTCCTGTTTACACTTTAGTTGAAATATTGCAATGAAAAGTGTATATATTTTTTATTTAATTATATCTTTAATGATTTAAGTACAGAAATTAAGATTTTATTTGTGTTTGACATTATTTTTTAGCTTTTGAATACGATAACCATGGAAAATGGATTTTATTGGTAAAAGAGGAAATTTTTCAAATTTACCAAAAAGTTGACAGAGCGAACTGGTATGGCTTCAATATCAAGTATAAGTACAGCTTAACAACGCCTTCTCATGCTCCCAATCAGGTTCCTGGTGGTCCTTTGTGGGATGTTGTTCCATTCTTGCACTCGCATGGCACGAAGCTCCTGGACACTTCTTGGTTGGACTGGACGGACTGAAATTGCAAGCTCCAACTCATTCCAGACATGTTCGATTGGATTGAGGTCAGGGGATCTTGCAGGCCAGTCCATACTCTCAATCCCCTCCCTCTGTCGGTACTCCCCATCGGCATGGGCAACCTGAAGGCAGGCATTATGGTCCATCAGAATGAATCTATCACCCACTGCACCTGCATACAATCTGACGTGAACATCCAGGATCTCATCAATATATCGCTGTGCAGTCAATGTACCAAATTCAGGGACACAGAACTCTGTATGGCCATCCCTGCTGATGCCGCCCCAGACCATGACTGACCCTCCACCATAGCGGTCATGCTCAGCAATGTTGGTTGCATGGAATCGCTCTCCTGGTCTTCTCCATACCCTAGACCGCCTATCTTGACACATCTGTAAAAAGGACAGGCTGCCAATCTTTTCTGGTCCATCCAATGTAGTCCATGGCCCATTCATATTGTACCTGGCGGTGGTTCTGGGACAGCAGAATGCAAATACATGGTCTTCTCGATCGGAGACCACCTTCGTGCAACCTTGCCCAGATAATCTGCATCGAAACATTTACTCTGGATGCATTCTGAAGGTCACTGCGAAGCTGGGTTGCAGTGGCAAAGCAGTTCCTGCGGGCCTGAATGATCAAAAACCGGTCTTCAGCTGCAGATGTTGCCCTGTCTCTGCCACCACCATGCCATCTTAGTGGTGTGCCATACTGCTGAAATCTTGCCCAGGCTCTGGTGATCACCGTATGGTCACACCAAGGGCTTTACCAACCTGACGATGGGTAGCCCCTTGCTCCACCATCCCTACAGCCTGCCACATTTCTGCTTCAGACAAATCAATCATTAAATCACAAGGGTTTGTGTTGAACTGAAGATTGCATACCCTACACATGTCATGTACATGTAAACAGTACATGAAAACATCATGAAAATCAAGGGGTACATGCTTTCCATGACAGTCATGAAAGGTCTGCCTGTCAAGAGAGCTAATGTAAACACTAGGGACCATCTCAATACATTTCTCTATCATATCCACCAAAAATATCGTAAATATGTCACAAGCACATTTTACAATGATGTGTCAAATATTTGGTGCTTAGCAAACTTTGAGTAGTATATTTGCATTTGACTGAATATGAAACATGCACAAGGAAAATGTTGGCTTTTGTTTGGGTACCCTCATTTTTCTGAAAGTCCTGATAGTGGCTTCTAGAACTCAGGATATTCATCCCTAGCACTGTTTTTTGCTTTCTTCATCATTAACTTTGTTTCAACCCACAGAATAGTTATACAGTCACTGTCATAGAACTCCGCCAATAAATATAACCATTACCGATGACATTGGGAGTGCAGTGGCTCAGTGGTAGACTGTTGGACTTCTATGCTAGAGGTCCCAAGTTTGATCCCCGTCCGGGACAACCCATGTTGTGTTCTTGGGCAAGGCACTTTATCCCAGTTGCCTACATGGGGGCACGATTATGCCATGTACTGAGGTGTACTGCACGTCGATGGTGCACGACTTCAACTGCTGTAACCCTGCTTGAGCGGAGCTTGAACAGAGTTAGAATGTTGAGGAGCTGACAGTTGTTCGTCGATGCTCGTTGGTTCTCTCCGGGAACTCAGGCTTTCTGCACCCGTAAAACTGTCACGATCACGATTAGCCATTGTGCATAAGTATGTGACCTTAAACACCAATAAAAAATAATGATTGCATTATTTGACTAATTACAGCATCCTTATCACATTCATTGTATTTTTTTACTCATCAGATAACAATTTATCTCAACTGGATGGTTCAAATGAACAGCGAATTGGAAACTAACATTGTATCAGTAGAAAGAGTGAAGGAATATTCAGAGACACCAACAGAAGTGAGTTATAGTATGTTTTTATGTTTGTCTGTCAGTTTGTGCACAGGACTGTTGGAACCAGGGAGTAAAAGAGGACCCCTGCCCCCACTAATTTTTTTCCTAAAAAATGCCAGATGTATTACATGAGAGAAGGTTCCCCCTCAAATGGAAAGCCCTTGAATTTTGGCTCCTTCCTCGAGATTTTCTTTTATTTGTTTCTATCCTTGAAAAGTATTTGATTTTCCACAACCTTCCTTGAAAAATACCTGAATTCGGTTTACCAATAACCTCTGAGACAAAAAGTTTCATGATAACCCACCTCAGTCGAATGTGTAGATTGTAGACCATTGCAGCTTTGTTCATGCATTTCTGTCAGTAATCCGATAATATGCTGTGACGTAAATGGAAAGGACTCAGAGAGCCCTTTTCAACAATGTGCTACATCACAGCATTTCATCATTATGTCATCATAACACAAGTTTTATCATGAATGTAGATGACGGTTCTGTGATATTAAATGGATAAAATGGCAATTTGAGTCCAGATATTTCTTTTCAACCTACTCACAATTGTTTACAATTGGCTGTAACGTAAGTGCAAGCCCTACTTCGGAACTAACTCAAGCTTTTAGAGAACTTTTCCAAACAAGTTGGAAAAGTAATAGAGTGCAAAAGCACGAAAAAGATAGAAAAAAGGGTCGAGCGAGACCAGCGCTCGAAATTACAGGTATTCTCTCTGCACACCTCTTGCGTTTACCGAGCGCATGCGCAACAACCGTGACGTCAGTTCCTTTTATTTCCGCCATTTGTACATGGTCGGAAATTTTTGTGACTCGTGCTACTTTGCTGTTATTCTTCGTGAACAACTTATTCTATTTTCTCTGCATTTCATTGTGTGCAAGTGGATTGTATCCTTTTATCATGCTATCCAAAATTGTTTTTGATTTATGTTATTTTTGATCATTATTGCTTGTTTCTTCACATTTAATCTTGTTTTTCCTCCACGTGTGAACACGACCTTTGTGCTGTTTTCCGTCGGCGGGAAGCTTGATTCCATTTTCATTCATATAATGCCAAAGACTATTCCTTGTACCTCTTGCTTGCAAGTGAAGCATGTGGACGACTCTCATTCCACATGTGTCACTTGCAACAATTGCACTCAGGCCCAATCATGTGGTATTTGTGGGGTTTGGTCCTCTAAATTCTGGGCTTCTGTTAACAAGGTGGTTCTGTCCAGAGCTAGAACCCCTCGTTCTCGGAGTAAGGGTAGCCGTGCTGTAGCAGACATTTCTGCTGGTGCACGTGGTGACTCTGTCACACAGGATTCTGATTTGTCTTCTGTGGCGAGTTCCTCTGCAACTGTTGACGGTGCTAGTTCAGTGATACCTGACGTGAAGACCGTGGTCTCTTTGTCTTCTGATGTCACTCTTGAGGCGTCTGTTTTCGTGGAGAGCTTCTCCGAGGTCAGCTCGGTGACCCTCTCCAATCTGCCTCCTATGCCGTCGACAGTTGCTGAGGAGGTTGTTACTACAGATCCTATTCTGTCTGATGGTGGCTCTTCCATCTCCTCTGGGGATGGTCTACAGTCTTGGTGGACCAAGGCTGTATCTGCTGGTGTGTCTGTGTGCTCTCAGCCTCCCCTAGCCTCGCGGTGGGGCTGTGCGGGTTTGCTGTCTGCGCCGTCTCATCTGGCTAGGTTTGCTCCTAGTCAGTTGAGCCGGTTGGTCGCTTCGGCAGCGATTCCTCGTCCCTCGAGTGAATCGTTTATTGTTCCTCCTTCCCCTGCTAGTGTGCCGCCTAGCTGGATGGTGTTGGGACGTTGGCATCCAGGGCCTGCTGTTCGGCAGCAGTCAGTGACAGCCCCTGATTGCTGTCACTCTCGGAACCTTCCTCCGGTGATTCCTCACTGTGTTCCGAGTCTGGGTGGCGATCGATGCTTGCTGTTGGTCTCAGAGGATGGGCAGTTGGGGCCGTCTGCCGCGCAGGGGCCAATAACAGGTTCCTGTCATTCTTGGGACAATCCTCCGGTGTCTTCCCACCGTGTCCTAGGTCCAGCTACCGATCGACGTGCGCTGTCGGTCTCTTTCGAGGATTTGCAGGCAGGACCTTCTGTTTCGCAGAGGTCAGTGATGGCCCCTGGGCGTCACAATCGGGACTATCCTCCAGTGTCTTCTCACCATATCCCCATTCTGTCTGCCAATCGACGTTCGAAGTCGGTCTCTTCTGAGGATTTGGGTTCTTCTACCAGAAGGGTCCATTGGGAGGACACTCCATTGGGCGATGCTGCTGCGACGGATTCTCAGGGTGACCTGCGTCAGGCCGTTTTGGCACTCACCCGGTTGCTTTCTGGCAACCCTCAAGTTGGCCTCCCTGTGCCTCCTGAGGCACAACCTCCTTTGGTCAGTCGCCGAGATGTCTTGCCTGGCCCCTTGGATACTGCTCAGTCTTCCCAGGAGGTTTCTGCTGGTCAGCCCGAGTTGGGCTACGTCACCTCTGCTACGGAGCATGGCGATTATCTGGAAGGTGATGGGCCCCCCACGTCAGTCTTGGGGCAGGCTTTCGATTTCGTCTTTGGCTTATTGCCGGACGTTCAACCTTCAGACCAGCCATCTGTGACCATCCGGCCGCGGTCCACTGTGGGGCGCCATAACCCTGTTGAGCCTTCTAGCTCCGTGGCTTTGCATCCTCTGCAATCGGCTCAGGTTGTTGAGTCCTTCCAGGGCTTAGATGCCAAAATGCGTTCCAAGGCCCTCAAGGGTTCCTTTTTTCTAGAGCTGATGCCTTTCTGCCTTCATCGCTGTTTCGTGTTTACGATTCCGTCTCTCCACCAGTCTTCGAAGGGATGACTACTGTGGAAGAGGATTCTTCTTCCCTCGGGTTAACTAAGCCTAAGTCGGCAGTTCTCCCGATGTCGGTAGTTGAATCTATGGTGGGCCTGTCCCGAGAGATGCTGGGCATGTTAGCTCTCTCGGACCATGTCGTCGCTGCTCTGGCTGAATATTTTCCACCAGGGGAGTTTGACGACGCTCAGGTGCCTTTTCGCATTTTGTCACAGGCTCTTATGAACTTGACACACGCTCACGCCTGTAACACGGCTAATTTGGAGCTGGCACGCAGGGATGCGGTGTTGGATTCTTCTCCATCCCTTCCTTCTGAGCAATGTGCTGTTCTGAGGTCTGCCTCTTTGGTGGGACCTCAGTTGTTCCATGGTTCCATGGAAGCTGTTCGCGGCGATGTTCTTCGTCATTTGAAGGACCCGCTTTTGCTGCGACAGCTTGACCAACCTGCTGCTCCGGGTGGTGGTCGTTCCAGGCCCACCAAGCGTGCTGCTGCGTCTGCCTCGTCGGCTACGCCTTCAGCTCTGTCGGCACCTTCTGCACATAAGAAGCGCTGACGTGGCCAGGCTCGCTGGCAGCCTCAGGCAGGAAAGTCTCAGACTCTGTCACTTCCCGAGGTGGTTTCTCCTCTCGGGGGCCTCGTCGAGGCCGCAAGTGAAGGTTCTCACCTCGATTCGCCTCCAGTCGGGGGAAGGCTGTCGCTGTTTTACGACCGTTGGACAGAGATAACGTGGGACCCTTGGGTCCTCGACGTCATTCAATCCGGTCTGCGAATGTCATTCCATCGGCACCCCAGTTTATCTTGGGTGCCCCTCCAGACTCAGGTCCCTTCCGATTCTCTGCGACGGGATCTTCTGGTGCAGGAGATCGACAATCTCCTCTCCAAAGGGGCGATCGAGGTGGTCAGGAACACCCTTTCACCAGGGTTTTACTCGAGACTTTTCATGGTGCCGAAGAAAAATGGCCAATTTCGTCCTGTCATCGATCTGAGTATCCTGAACGAGTACATTATAGCTCCTCGTTTCAGTATGGAGACTTTCCGGTCGGTTTGACGTTCAGTTCATCAGGGTGACTTTGCTGCCAGTATCGACCTGAAGGACGCCTACTTCTATGTACCCATTCATCTGGCGTGACGGAAATACCTTCGGTTCTCATTTCGGGATTGAGTCTATCAATTCAGAGCTCTCCCGTTCGGTTTGAACCTGGCTCCTTGGGCCTTCACCCGACTGATGTCACATGTGCTTGCTTTCCACCGTACTCAGTCGTCTGTGACTCCGTCAGCCTACCTGGACGACATCCTTCAATGGCACCACGATGCTGCTGTTCTGGAGTTAGATGTCCGGCAGTTTCTTTGCCTGCTAGCGTCGCTGGGTTTCAGAGTCAATTGCGAGAAGTCGGATCTCCTTCCTTCTCAGCGATTCCGTCATTTGGGGATGGATTTCGACACTCTTCACAATGTAGTGTCGGTCCCCCATGCTTGGGCGACGATTCTTTCTGCCTTGACTCGGAACCTGCTTCAATCTTCCATGGGTCTCTGCCAGGACTTTCCTTCAGATGCTGGGCCTTTGCAGTTCGGTGACAGATCTCATTCTGCTCGGTCGCTTGTTTATCCGACCTCTCCAACACTTCCTGTTGGATCATTGGCGTCCAAATGTAGATCCGCTGGACCTGGAACTCACTATTCCTCGGTCTCTGCTTTGTCACCTCCACCCTTGTACCGTTCCGTTGGATCTTCCTTTGGCCGATCGCATCCTTACTGCGGATGCCATCGATCGGGGCTGGGGTGCGACGTTGGATCCTCTCGGTCTGTCTACTCATGGCGAGTGGGACAGCAAGCAGGTGGGCCTTCATATCAACCAGAAGGAGCTCCTTGCTCTTCTGTTGAGTTTTCGGCTTTGGATTCCTCATCTGTCGGACCATATTGTCCTACTTCTTTCGGACAATTCGACAGTAGTGGCCTACATACGGAATCAAGGAGGCACACATTCGATTCCCATGTATCGGCTGTCTCGGGATCTTCTTCTGTTGGCGCGGAATGTGAACGCTCGGGTGTCCATTCGACACATTCCCGGGCATCTCAACGTCACCGCAGACTCCCTGTCCTGATGCGACAGTGTCCTTCCAACCGAATAGATGCTACATCGGTCGATGTGTCAGGCGATTTGCGAGCAGTGGGGCCGTCCTCAGGTCGACCTTTTCGCTACTCGCTGGAATCATCAGGTAGAGACCTTTGTCTCCCCTTGTCCAGATCCTCTGGCATTTGCAGTAGACGCCCTGTCTCTGGACTGGACAGGTTGGATCGGCTATGCCTTTCCTCCTGCACCGATTCTTCCTCAAGTATTGGCGAAGAATTGTGCTTGCAGTTGCAGGATCATTCTGATCGCACCCCTGTCTCCACAGAGGGTGTGGATCAATCTGCTGCAGCCTCTGTTGGCCGATCGGCCAATTCGTCTACCTCTACGTTGCGATCTTCTTTCCCAGGGTCATCCCAGGAAGTATCACAACAACCTGGCGAGCCTGTCCCTTTACGCCTGTCTTTTATCATGTCCTGTCTCCGACGTAGAGATTTTTCGAGACAATCAGTGGAGTGCATTTCTGCATTGCGGCGACATTCCACGGGCATGACTTATGCTGCGAAGTGGAAGGTTTTCTGCCGCTGGTGTGCAGATCACAATGTGAATTACCATGATCCGTCAATCGCACAAATTGCGGATTTTCTGGTATATCTTTTTGACTCCAAGGGCCTCCAGCCTATTACGATTAAGGGCTATCGGTCTATGCTGTCTGATATTTTCTCTTATGTGGGAAAGCGGTGCATTGGTCGTAATCTTTTTCTCTCCAAACTCATTCGGCACTTTTCTTTGAAGAGGCCTCGAGTTTTGCGTCTTACACCCAAGTGGAACTTGGCATGGGTGTTGCACTGTTTGGAGGGGGCGCCATCCGAGTCTTTATCTGAGACCGATATGCATTTTCTCACCTATAAGATGGCTTTCCTTCTAGCGTTTGCTTCTGCTCGACGAGTCAGTGAGCTTCATGCGCTATCTGTTGATTCTGCTTTCTTCAGAAATGAGGCTAACAGTGTCACCTTCACTACTGATTGCTCTTTTCTGGCTAAGAATCAACTTCCTGATTCGGTACCTCCCCCCATCTGCATTCGGGCTCTCCCCGCTGTCGATGGTCGGAGACCTCTTCTTTGTCCTGTTCGTGTGATCAAGACTTACACTAATCGCCTTTTCGCATTTTGTCACAGGCTCTTATGAACTTGACACACGCTCACGCCTGTAACACAGCTAATTTGGAGCTGGCACGCCGGGATGCGGTGTTGGATTCTTCTCCATCCCTTCCTTCTGAGCAACGTGCTGTTCTGAAGTTCTTCGTCATTCGAAGGACCAGCTTTTGCTGCGACAGCTTGACCAACCTGCTGCTGCGGGTGGTGGTCGTTCCATGCCCACCAAGCGTGCTGCTGCATCTGCCTCGTCGGCTACGCCTTCGGCTCCGTCGGCTCCTTCTGACCATAAGAAGCGCTGGCAGCCTCAGGCAGGAAAGTCTCAGGACTCTGTCACTTCCCGAGGTGGTTTCTCCTCTCGGGGGCCTCGTCGAGGCCGCAAGTGAAGGTTCTCACCTCGATTCGCCTCCAGTCGGGGGAAGGCTGTCGCTGTTTTACGACCGTTGGACAGAGATAACGTGGGACCCTTGGGTCCTCGACGTCATTCAATCCGGTCTGCGACTGTCCTTCCATCGGCACCCCAGTTTATCTCGGGTGCCCCTCCTGACTCAGGGCCCCTCCGATTCTCTGCGTCGGGACCTTCTGGTGCAGGAGATCGACAATCATCTCCTCTCCAAAGGGGCGATCGAGGTGGTCAGGAACACCCTTTCACCAGGGTTTTACTCGAGACTTTTCTTGGTGCCGAAGAAAAATGGCCAATTTCGTCCTGTCATCGATCTGAGTATCCTGAACGAGTACATTATAGCTCCTCGTTTCAGTATGGAGACTTTCCAACCGTATGGATGCTACATCGGTCGGTGTTTCAGGCGATTTGCGAGCAGTGGGGCCATCCTCAAGTCGACCTTTTCGCTACTCGCTGGAATCATCAGGTAGAGACCTTTGTCTCCCCTTGTCTAGATCCTCTGGCATTTGCAGTAGACGCTCTGTCTCTGGACTGGACAAGTTGGATCGGCTATGCCTTTCCTCCTACACCGATTCTTCCTCAAGTATTAGCGAAGATTCGTGCTTGCAGTTGCAGGATCATTCTGATCGCACCCCTGTCTCCACAGAGGGTGTGGATCAATCTGCTGCGGCCTCTGTTCGTGTGATCAAGACTTACATTAATCGCACTCAGTTCATTAGGAGGGGTCGGAAGAGATTCTTTCTGTCTCTCATTCCTAAGAGGCAGTCTATCTCTTCCCATTCTATTTCCAGGTGGATCTGTCTTGCAATCAAGCTAGCTTATTCCCGCTTGTCTGCTTCGGATCTTGTTTCGAACCGGTTTAATGCTCATGAGGTTCGTGCCATTTCTGCATCCTGGGCGTTCTCCAATTCTGTTTCGCTCCAGGATGTTATGAATGCGGCTTACTGGAGGAATGCTTCTACCTTCTCCTCCTTTTATCTCCGCCACCTACAGCAGCAGTCTGAGGACCTTTATTCTTTAGGCCCTCTCGTTGCTGCTCAGGCTGGTGTGCACCCTCGTTAAAATAGTTATCGAGGTTGTGCTTCGCTCAGCCTTGTTCTTTTCAGGTGCCTTCTCTCTATCTTCATTACAGGTTTTCGCTATTGTTCTCTGCCCTCCTTGCTCTTGTTGGTATTGGTTATGTGATTCACCTCCTCCTATTGTTTATTCAGCCAACTGTAAACAATTGTGAGTAGGTTGAAATGAAATTAAAATTTTTTAGTAAATTTTGTTTCTTAACATACCTACCACAATTGTTTACCGGAGGCCCACCCTCCTTCGGGATATCTTTGGTATCGATGCCTCCCCGCTAAATCACAAACTTCTCGTTGGCGGAAATACAGAATTGACGTCACGGTTGTTGCGCATGCACTCGGTAAATGCAAGAGGTGTGCAGAGAGAGTACCTGTAATTTCGAGCGCTGATCTCGCTCGACCCTTTTTTTGATCTTTTTCGTGCTTTTGCACTCTATTACTTTTCCAACTTGTTTCTCTAAAAGCTTGAGTTAGTTCCGAAGTAGGGCTTGCACTTAACGTTACAGCCAATTGTAAACAATTGTGGTAGGTATGTTAAGAAACAAAATTTACTAAAAAATTTTAATTTTTGTGAAGATCTAGTAATGCAGTTGAGTGAAAAATTATCACCTTATTTTTAGGCGAACAGCAGGCAAATGAAATGTTAGTTTGCCCAATAGGTACAGTGTTGATAGTCCTTGAAAATCATTGTCAAATTATTTGAAAAGTGCTAAACTGGTTGAGTAGGGGGCGCAGTGGCATTGCGGTAACCGGTTCTCATCAGATCACCGAAGTTAATCAACATCGAGCATGGTTAGTCCTCGGATGGGTGACTGTCTGAGCGACCGATTCGGACTCCCGCGTTGTGTCCTTGGGCAAGGCACTTAACCCTGATTGTCCACATGGTGGCATGGTGACGCCGTGTACTAAGGCATACTGCACGGCGAAGGTGGGATGGAGATGGAGAAATCTCACCCAAGGGGAAATCTTCCCCTGAGGGTGTGGTGGGGAAAAAATCATCCTCAAGTGGTGTGGAGGTGGGATGGAGAAATCTCAACCAAGGGGGAAGCTTTCGCTGAGGGTGTGGTGGGAGAAAAATCATCCTTAAGTGGTGTGGCGGTGGAATGGAGAAATCTCACGTAAAGGGAATCTTTCCCTGAGGGTGTGGTAGGAGAAAAATCCTCCTTATGTGGTGTAGGGTGGTATGGGAAAATTTCCCGGGAGGGAAGTTATTTGACTCAGACACGAGGCTTGTTTTCTTTTGAAGTGAGTTGAAACATTTCACATTCTTGTGACGTGCCTTTTGAAACTATTGATGTCAGTGATGTTATGTTGCATGTATTGGTAGAAACTCATCCTCCAGATATGTGGGGGTGGGGGAGGGGGGTCATAAAAAGGTTCAAGGTGCAAGGTTCATGAAAAAATGCTAACTAAAGAGAGAGAAACTATAAAAAAGTTAATAGCATTTATTTAGCCCATAAAAGTGGCTTTTCAAAAATATTCGTTTCTCAACTGAAAGTGTTTTTTTCTCTCAGAAGATGCTTTTTGACCATTTTATTTCCATGATAGCAGTAACGCAATTTCTGACACCATCACTGGAAAGTTTCTAATGAGGGCCTTTTAATGATGGTTTTCTAAGATTGTTTAAAAATGAAAGCAGGGATATGTTTCCCACTCTTTGGATATCCCCCACCAACAATGTGTTCATGCTTCACGTTTTCCTAACGACACCAAGCAGGGTTTACGTGGAATAGTATTATCTCCCTCCTAACGAGGGGGATAATACTATTCCACGTAAACCCCTGCCTGGTGTCGACACCAAGCAGGGGTTTACGCATTTTCTAACAACACCAAGCAAGGGTTTACGTGGAATAGTATTCGCATTAAATATATCATTTTATTGGGATTTCTAAACCACAGTTTAGGTTTTCATGGAATAGGAAACCATGTAAACCGGAATAGTTCACTGAAACATACCCCAGTTAACCCTGGGTATGTTTCAGTGAACTATTCCAGTTTACTTGGTTTACTATTCCATGTAAACCTTAACTATGGTTTAGAAATCCCAATAAAATTATATATTTAATGCGAATACTATTCCATGTAAACCCCTGCTTGATGTTGTATCTTCACAGGCTCTAAGCACTATGATCATATAACACCACTGCTAAAAAAATTGCACTGGCTCCCTGTACGACAGCGAATTATTTTAAAAATTTTGGTTTTGGTATTTAAATGCATTCATGGCTATGCACCTAAGTACTTACAAGACCTTCTGGCAATTATAAACCTGAAAGGAACTTGTGCTCCTCCTCATAAATCAAGCTTCAGATGCCCTTCTCTAGGTCCACTTTTGTGAATAACAGAGCTTTCTCTTTTACTGGACCTGCACTTTGGAATAATTTACTAGTTCAGGTTCAGACATCGAAAGATCTCAACCAATTAAAAAAAAATTTTAAATCATATCTCTTCAGAGAGGCTTTTAACAGTATGTAACCTGCTGGCCTTCACATTTTTCTCAGTCTGTATATTGCCTGGATAGTCACAAGCTCATTGTTTATTTAACTGTACAGCATTTTAGAGCGTTTTTGTGATTTTACGCTTTATAAAATTTCATTATTATTATTATTATTATTATTATTATTATTATTATTATGTCACTAGGAAACACGAAGCATGAACGTTTTGTTTGGAGGGGGATATCCAAAGCGTGGGAAACAGATCCCTGCTTTCATTTTTAAACAATCTTAGAAAACCATCATTAAAAAGGCTCTCATAAGAAACTATCATGGAAATAACATGGTCAAAAAGGATCTTCTGAAAGTTGTAACAATTTTTCTGAGAGAAAAACACCCTTTCAGTTGAGAATCAAATATTTTTGAAAAGCCGCTTTTATGGGCTAAATAAATGTTATTAACTTTTTTATAGTTTCACTCTCTTTAGTAAAATCATTTTTCATGAACCTTGCACTGTTTATTTATTTTCGACACTCGAAATCAGAATATTTTTTAATGTTGTTGTGCGAGGCATAGAACTTTTATGTGCATTCCACTGCACGTCAAGAATAGAATCCACCTGTACCTGTAGTGTGTATATTGACTGTAGCCAAGCTGAGATCAGTATGCACATTAACCCTTTAATGAATGCACACTAATGACACGATATCAAAATTTGCAATTTTATGTCACAGGAAATAAACCAATTGATTCTTAGGCAATTTTTTTTAAATCAGGGAGGGAGGGAGGGAGGATTTTATTTTTAATTTTTATTTTTCTTTTGCAAAAAGGGAGCAAACATGGTAAGGATTTCGGCTGTCTTTTTACACACAGAAATACATGTATAGAAAGTGCATATTAAAACAAATAAATTCATTTTTAAGTTGAAAAATAAAACATTCTTTTGAAAACAAACTGTAGGTATGGCAATTGAAAGGCTTCATATTCATCTAATGCTCTTCATATTATCTTTGAAGTAGAAGTATTTAATCTATAGTGGTTGCCTACATGGTTGTACTAAAGCGTACTGCATGTCGATGGTGCACATGTCTTCAACCGCTGTAACCCTGCTTGAGCAGAGCTTGAACAGAGAGCTAGAATGTTGAGCTTACAGTTGCTTGTCGTTGCTCAGTGGATTCTCTATGGGTACTCTGGCTTCCTCCACCGGTAAAACTGTCACGATCACGATTAGCCATTGTGAATAAACACCAATAAATAAATAAATAAATTTAATCTATGGAGATTTGCCTCTTTACCATTTATGGGAGAGTGCCTCTAGGCACTCTCCCATAAATTGCAGGCCTCGAAATAACAAAATTTTGATAAACCTTCCAGCAGGTTGCCTCATTTGACAATGGTTAACCTGTTGACCGGTTACCTAGATTTTGTTCCTAAACCTATTGGTTAACCATTGCATTAAAAGTATTAATACTGACAAAGCTTCAGTTAGTTTGGCACAAGGGACCCAAGGCAGGCGCAGTACAAAACAAGAACATACACAAGCCCCCCCCCCCCCCCCCCCCCCCATACACACGCAAATTAACATATGCACGCATTAACATTTGTTGTTCTTTGCTTTATATGATTTTTTGTGTCTAATAAAAATTAAAGAATTTTAATTGTTTATTTGGCTGTGTGGCTTATTATTTCAGAAACCCAAACACATTTGTCTCGAACTGGGAGTGGGAATTGGGCAAATGTGTGGGGATGGGGTCAAATACCGTCGATGGACGTCTGTATTACGAATACATTGAACTTTAGGGGATGGGAGTTGCACTGGCAGTCTCTGATTAACATTGGAAAAGAAACAATTGTAATTCATATCCACCTTTCCGGAGAATGTAATCCAAAGTTCCAAACTAAAACTTTATTTGTGCCACAGTGTTCGAAATCATTTGGAAAAACCCATATTCACAACTATGCTGGCTGTTTAGTCAAACGGAATAAGCGCGTAAATAAGAAGTCAGCATTGGTGAATAAAAGACGTTTCCATAATGTTTTTCTCATGGATTGGTAGGGTAAAAAGGGGCAAAATGCAAATAATTAACAACAGCTCATTTGATTTTCAATATGTCTCCTTTTTATTGTATCAAAGACTTATTTTCAGCTTCCCGCAGTGCAAGAGTTAATAACTTACGTGTGGTAAATGTATTAACAAAGCAGTTAGCTCCCTTTAGCTGTAACAGACAATCGCTTTTCTCAGAATCGAAACAAATTAATTGTTTCAAGAGCCAGAGGGTGCCGCGAGTTGGTACTGCAGATCTTCAGTACCGCTAATACTATAGATTTATGCTTGCGGGGACAAGTACAGTAATGATTGAAACACGCTGTATGATAACCATATGAGCATTTTGTTCTCGTTTTGTTCACCGCAGTCTGCAGTGCTTCTTTTAAATCAGTGGGAGGAAAAACGTTGATAACATTTCTCATCCCGTAACAACTAACTTCGTTGGCCATCGGTGCGATTTTTCAAATTTTGATTAACCGATCGAGCGTTCGCCTGAAAACAAATCTGCGTAACCGATAGGTGAACGGTACGAGCGTTTGCCTCTTATTTCGAGGCCTGAATCGCAACAAAGCAAACATATTGGAGACGCAACTAAATATAAATATACATCAATCAAAAAATGTAAAAAGTTTTGAGTCTCCTCGAGTTTGTACCACTTTTCAACAAGATCATATCATGTGACACCCTCATTGGAATGAGCTCATTCCATTGAGGGGTCCCATGATTTGGTTTTGTTGGAGTTTTTTGAAAAGTACATTTGTTTCAACTGCTCAGTTGTGTGTGTTTGTGCATTGTGTACAAATGTGCACAGCATATTGATGGTGCCTTTGCCTTCAACCACTGCTAACCCTTCTTGTGTGGAGTTAGTATGTCAGGGAGTCTGAGAGCTGCTTGGTGGTTCTCTCTGATACTACCCCCTTAATTCATCCATAAAACTGTCAGACATGGGGTGGCCTTGGCTATCAAAAGTGTCACTAAACCCCAATAAAAAGAAATCTGAGAAAATGCGTGACATTGGATTCATGTGGTTCTTTGAATTCCTTGAAAGTTCAAGAATTTAAAAATCCCTTTACAAGGACTGGGAAAGACCATGAATATTGAAACAAGGTGATATGAAAATGAACAAGGTGATATCAGCGATCAGAGGAGATTCATTTCAGGACAATTCACCTCAGTTCATAGTGAAGTGAATATTGATGATTCGAATGAACCTCCCTGCATAACAGAATGTCTGCATAATAGAATAAGTATCATGCATTGGTCTTGCATGCATTAGGATATATAAATATCAGTTGCCTGGAAATTCCTTGAATTTTGTGGTACAGTAGAATCCTCTTAATTGAATATCCATTTTGCCAGTGAAAAGTATTCAATTAACAGGAGTATACAATTAACAGGCATTTGGTCAGTTTCCTGTGTTCTGGAGGTAAACTGAGCATTTATTCTATTATATCTTGTTTGACAGAGCTCTTAGAGCTCTGTCAAACAAGATATACTAGAATAAATGTCTGTATTGGATGTATGAGGCCCAAAAGGTTGATAAATAAGGGGAATTTGCTGCATGTCACAGCAATTTTTTCGAAATGTTGCAATAATTTATATACAATTAACAGGAGTTTACTCTACAACCTATAAGCAATTAACAGAGCAAATTTGTACTGAAGGTATGGTAAATGGTTTTGTGTTTGAAAATTATATTCAGTTAACAGGGATATACAATTAAGAGATATCCGATTAAGTGGGCTCCACTGTAGTGTCTAAACCTGTATGAGGAGTGTTCTGGCTCAGTGGTTACGGCATTGAACTTCAAACTGAAAAGTCTTTGGTTCGATCCATGCCATAGGTAACTGCATTGTGTCCTTGGGCAAGACGCATAATTCTGATTGCCCATGTCGGGGCACAGTTGTGAAATGTACTAAGGCGTACTGCACATCAATGATGCACTTGTATTCAGCCAGTGCTAACCTTACTGTTGCAGAGTTAGTATATTGGGGAGTCTGACAGTTGCTTTCCATTGCATGGTGGGCCTTTCCTGGTACTTCAGCTACCTCCACCCGTTTAACTGTCCGACACGAGGTGACCCAGGCTGTTGAAAGTGTTTTTAAACCTCAGTAAATAAATAATGAACCTGTATGAAATCTTTAATTTATCAATATTTGTTGTAGTTGAACATTTGGTTGTGTTGCAAACCATGAAATAATTTCAAAAGTTAATCATGTAAATCCTAGAAATTAGAGCTGTAGGTTAACCGAAACCGAACCGAGTTTTTTGGGTTTTTTTAAAAACCGAAACCGTCGACATCCCGTAATCTAAGGTTTTTCGTTTTTATTAAAATACTCTCTTGCTGCAGAAATTCACAGAATGTAGCCATCCCAGAGTAGTGAGAGTACCCAGACACTGCCAATGGCAGTGTCTGGGTACTCTCACTACTCTGGGATGGCTACATTCTGTGAATTTCCGACATTTCAGCTTAGTTGTGTTCGCAGCTTTCCTCAAGTTGCGTGTAGGTGTCAGACCTCGAAAAATGGTCAAGCACAATAAAAGTTCTGTATATTTAGGTAATTATTATATTGACCTTCCTGATTCTTCATGTGTTATAGCTTATTTCAGGCAGTCATTGAGTTTCATTCAATTTCACTGCCATTCAGTTATGATTCCAGACATATAGAATAAGTTTTATTGAATTTTATTTGGCCTCATGAACAAACCGAAAACCGAACCGAACCGAGGTTTTACTCAACCTGAAAAACCGAAACCGAACAAGAAACTTAAAAACCTACAGCTGTACTAGAAATTACCCATGGACAATCATTTAGGTTACACAGGGGTTACTAAAATTATATTCAATTAACAGGCTTATTCAGTTGAGATATCCTAATTAAGTGGGATCACATCAACACATCA
Organism: Pictodentalium vernedei; assembly: GCA_031216915.1. NCBI lineage: Eukaryota > Metazoa > Mollusca > Scaphopoda > Dentaliida > Dentaliidae > Pictodentalium > Pictodentalium vernedei. The sequence continues at coordinate 37,183,702 of CM062288.1, forward strand.
TTTAAATCCAATCATGGATTGCAAACAGTTTCAGAATTTGTAATTATTCATTTTTATGCCTAAATTTCCCATCGTGGTTTGGTTGGTTATTCATTTCAAAACATGAAAGCCATGAAATTGAATTTGTTTCAAATTGAATTCACCATGTTAGTTTCATTTAAATCAAGTAGAGTTATTTCCCCTATATTGCAGCACTTTGTAGCAGCCGGTTAAAACGGCCTTGCTCCAGGATTCCAAGATAAATGTTAATATTTTGTTATTAATAGTTAATAAATTATTACATTTCCATTTATGCAAATTGTTTAATATTCTTTTCAAGTTATATCTGTGATATAGGAAATATTTTACTGTTTCTTTAATGGACTGTTAGTGAACCAAAATTCCTTCACATAGTAAATATGTTACCACATCTCCAGTTCACTGGTTTTGCATGGCACAAGGGTTGGAGAAAATATTAGGCCTAAAAAAATAAAAAATCTGTTTCTCAGGCCCTCCCGTATGGTCCTTTTGGCTGCCGTATGCTCTCTTTTTATAACCAATTTAAACTTAAAAAAAATAAAAATGAAATGGTTTATGTCTGATATTTTACCCAAGTTAAAAAAATTGATGAATTTGTCCCTTGAGTGCAAGAGGTCTTTGCAATGCTTTAGCATTGCAAAGCCTTCATGCACTCAAGGGATGAAATACACCACCACCCATGCTATTCTGTAGATTATGAGCCCTAAAACTTGAACCAAAAACATGAACTTTTGATGGCAAAGAAGAAATTACTGAAATAAAAAATAAAATAAAAAACTGCTCGCCCGCATGCAATTTCACAAATAATGGCCTGAGAAACAGAAGATTTACTTTGTGTGGCCTTACTATCCTCTTCTTCACGTTGGGTTGCATTGTTTCCTCCTCACCTTTTACCACACTATACAAATCAACCAGATATGCAGTAACTTATAATACCAGGAGGACTCCTCAGGAATTGATGATTCCTTCTTCATGTGCAGGAAACGCTGATGCCCAACTTTGTACTTGTATTTCACATTCTCACTCTTTATTTGTAGGCTGATTGGAAAGACCCACATCATACACCAGAACCTGATTGGCCTCAAGTTGGAAAAGTTAATTTTGTTAATTATGAGACTCGATATCGGCCTGGATTGGATCTTGTACTGAAAAGCATAACAGCAGAAATTAATGGATGTGAAAAAGTAAGATTTATTGCTTTTCATCCGTGTCCACAGAGAGGATAGTATTACTTGTAATTTTATGTTTTTTTAGTAAATAGTATTAAGGCTTAATTCCATCAGTTATAAATAAATTAAAATTAAAAATAATATGAAAACAAGACTGCATAAAAAAAAAAACGACCAAATCTGAGATGTAGTGTTTTCACGATTGTTTTTGTCAAGCGTGATTCCTCTGTGTTCTCCACAGAGAAGTGGACAGAAAATTTCAACATCAGTGCAGTCTTGAAGCAATCTGGAGCCAATACAATAAATCTTTTACAATTGTATTTTCTAGAATTGTATATAACATTGATATAACAAACAAAAATGTTTCATTAACATTTTGAAAGATTGCCAACCGGCAAACTGCCACATCTTTGAAAATGCTAATGGTTTATTTCAACCAATTTAAAGTTATAACTAGAAAATAGGAAAAATACAATTCTAGAAAATACAACTGTAAAAGGTTTATAGTCTTGGCCCCTGGTCAGAATGTTCTGTCTGCTTTTGTTATGATAGTTGTGTACCAAGCAGGCATGTCAAAGTACCATTGTTGCCACAAAACTCAGTACTGGTATGGTACTGAGGTTGCAACACAGTACTCGGTACCGGTACCAATCAGTGAAACAATAGTAAGCGACTGGATAAATTGAATAAACGCAATACCAAAGATCATTGTCAGTGTTAATTGTTTCTTGTAGGGGGCACGGTGGCATTGCAGTAACTGGTTCTCGTCAGATCACCGAAGTTAAGCAACATTGAGCTCAGTTAGTCCTCGGATGGGTGACCATCTGTGTGAACGATTCAGACTCCTGCGTTGTGTTCTTGAGCAAGGCACTTAACCCTGAATGTCCACATGGGGGCACAATGATGCCATGTACTAAGGCGTACTGCACGTCGATGGTGCGCATGTCTTCAACCAATCTAACCCTGCCTGTGCTGCAGTGCGGAGTTACAATGTTGGGCAGCTGGCAGCTGCTCGTCGTTGCTCGGTGGTTCTCTCCGTATACTCTGGCTTCCTCCACCCATAAAACTGTCACGGTCATGATTAGCCAGTGTGCATAAGTATGTGACCTTAAACACCAATAAATATATAATAAATAAATAAATTGTTTCTTGTCCTGTTCCCACATGAACCCGGTGATTTATTTTCAACATGATTAGAGCGTTTCTGTCTTTGAAACATTATCAAATATACGAATTACAAAAGAATCCATATCCGGAAAAATATTTGCTCTGATGGCCCCTGATATGCAGGGCAATGAAACTAGAGAGGAATGATGAATCAGAACAGAACAGGAAACAATTAACACTGTCAATGATCTTTGGTATTGTATCTATTCAATTTAACCAGTTGCTTACAATCAAGCTATTACAGGGGCTCACTTTATTATCATTCCGAATGACCGTTTGTCATATACAGTACATGGAGAGTGGATTGTAACTAAAACACCCGGGGAGTGGAGTTATCACCCAAAGTATCACTTTCAAATGCTGTACATATGGACAAAATGCACAAACAATGTTGCAGCCATTGGACCTCCGGGTTTAACCCGGAGGTCCATTGGCTGGAACTTTGCTTGTGATGGTTATGCTTTGCAACAAATTTGCAATTATTGCTTGGGTGGAATCTCCACTCTGCAGGTGATTTAATGATAATACACTCTCCACGTACTGTAGATTTCACTTGGTATCAGTGGTCACGGTTCTACAAGTAAGCCACTCCAACAGATTCTGTTTACACTAAAAAGCCTAGATTCCACTTGATATCAGTGGTCACGGATCTACACTATCGTCATGTATATTAATTATACTAAGAAGCCTAGATTCCACTTGATATCAGTTGTCACGGATCTACAATATCATCATGAATATTGATTAGACTAAGAAGCCTAGATTCCACTTGATATCAGTGGTCACGGATCTACACTATCGTCATGTATATTAATTATACTAAGAAACCTAGATTCCACTTGATATCAGTGGTCACGGATCTACAGTATCATCATGAATATTAATTATACTAAGAATCCTAGATTCCACTAGATATCAGTGGTCACGGATCTACACTATCATGAATATTAATTATACTAAGAAGCCTAGATTCCACTTGATATCAGTTGTCACGAATCTACAATATCATCATGAATATTGATTAGACTAAGAAGCCTAGATTCCACTTGATATCAGTGGTCACGGATCTACACTATCGTCATGAATATTAATTATACTGAGAAGCCTAGATTCCACTTGATATCAGTGGTCACGGATCTACAATATCGTCATGAATATTAATTATACTAAGAAACCTAGATTCCACTTGATATCAGTGGTCACGGATCTACACTATCGTCATGAATATTGATTAGACTAAGAAACCTAGATTCCACTTGATATCAGTGGTCAGGGCTCTACACTATCATCATGAATATTAATTATACTAAGAAACCTAGATTCCACTTGATATCAGTGGTCACGGATCTACACTATCGTCATGTATATTAATTATACTAAGAAACCTAGATTCCACTTGATATCAGTGGTCACGGATCTACACTATCGTCAGGAATATTTATTATCATACTAAGAAGCCTAGATTCCACTTGATATCAGTTGTCACGGATCTACAATATCATCATGAATATTGATTAGACTAAGAAGCCTAGATTCCACTTGATATCAGTGGTCACGGATCTACACTATCGTCATGAATATTAATTATACTAAGAATCCTAGATTCCACTTGATATCTGTGGTAACGGATCTACACTATCGTCAGGAATATTGATTATCACACTAAGAAGCCTAGATTCCACTTGATATCAGTTGTCATGGATCTACAATATCATCATGAATATTGATTAGACTAAGAAGTCTAGATTCCACTTGATATCAGTGGTCACGGATCTACACTATCGTCATGTATATTAATTATACTGAGAAGCCTAGATTCCACTTGATATCAGTGGTCACGGATCTACAATATCGTCATGAATATTAATTATACTAAGAATCCTAGATTCCACTTGATATCAGTGGTCACGGATCTACACTATCATCATGAATATTAATTGTCACACTAAGAAGCTTAGATTCCAATTGATATCAGTGGTCACGGATCTACACTATCGTCATGAATATTAATTATACTAAGAAGCCAAGATTCCACTTGATATCAGTGGTCACGGATCTACAATATCGTCATGAATATTAATTATACTAAGAATCCTAGATTCCACTTGATATTAGTGGTCACGGATCTACACTATCGTCATGTATATTAATTATACTAAGAATCCTAGATTCCACTTGATATCAGTGGTCACGGATCTACACTATCGTCATGTATATTAATTATACTAAGAAACCTAGATTCCACTTGATATCAGTTGTCACGGATCTACACTATCGTCATGAATATTAATTATACTAAGAAACCTAGATTCCACTTGATATCAGTGGTCACGGATCTACACTATAAGAATAAAGTCAATAAACTCAGATTACTTTAATCGATCATGATTTCCAAAATGAACAAAAACAATGAAGATGATAGAACAATGGTGGCTACCTAATCACACTGTCATACATTCAGCTTTTAATCGAGGGATTACAGGGTATCGTGGAATATTGATACATTTTATGAGTGAATCTAGCCATAATTCGGGGAGTACTGATATGGTACCAAGTACCGTCGGTACTTGCCTTCTGGTTTGCAGTACCGTTAAACTGGCCGAGTACCGACAGTACCAGTACTGATTCTGATTGACAATCCTGGTACAAAGTAAACAAATAATGTCAAAAAGTCCAATTATAAACTTCCAATACTTATCATCTGGTCCCAGAGATACGGGCTTCCTCAACTGATAACTAAATAACAGTATTAGCTCAACCTTTGTCCCTGTTTTTGTAAAGGCAATGAAGTTATAACCCTCCATGTAACAGTCGAAATAATCTGCACCCTGCACAAAAGTTGTCTTTTTTTAACTTATATTCCATTTGTTTTCAAATCCTAGTCTTTTAAGGGGCAAAATAAGATCTGGTTTCTTTAAAAAAAAAACCTGATGGAGACTCCCCAAAATTGGAAGCAGTGCTCGTTTACTGTGGTAAGCAAGTTCTGCTTTATTTGTAGAATAGGTCAGGATCCAGTAACCATTGTTTGGGGTGGAAGTCCTGAAAATGAATAGCTTGGATATAAATGATCGGCTAAACTTGCTTTTACAATTATGTAGCTATTGATGCTAAAAATGATCTTAAATGCCAATAAATTTGAAAAAAAGAATATTTCTGAACTTTTTATCTGTTTTCTGCCTAATCTGACTAGTACTACACACAAAACTACCGTGCAAACATGAATATTTTATTGTTTGCATTCAACACACAGCTTATGATCCCTTGTTAAGCTCATTCCATTGAGTAGTCATAGGTTATGTCTTTTGGAACAAAAATTGAAATGCTCAATGAATTTGTATTGGAACAGTGGATTCTGCTTAACTGGATATCTCCTAATTGAATAACCCTGTTAATTGAATATAAAATTCAATCATAAAACAATTTACCATACCTTCAGTGCAAATTTCGCTAGTTAATTGCATTTGAGTTATAGAGTAAGCTACTGTTAATTGAACTGAACTCCCCTGGTTTATAAACCTATTTGGCTTCACTTTATCCGATACAATCATTTAATCTAGGATACTTTATTTCATAAAGCTCAATGAGCTCTGTTAAGTCTTTACCTGTGGAATTGGCCGCAAATAATACAAATTCAGCTGTTGGAAAAAAAATAAATTTTTAAAATGTCGACAAAACCATATTATGTGTCCTCTCATTGGAACAAGCTTGTCAAGCTCATTCCAAAGAGGGGTCGCATGATTTGGACTTATTGAACTTTTTTGAAAAACGAATATTTCAAATAATAAATTTTGATATTGTCTACATCATGCAAAGGTTTAAACAAGATATGAAAGAATAAAAACTCCATTTATTTCAAGAATACAGGAAAGTGGTTAAATCCCTGTAACTAATTGGTTAAATCCTACTGTTAATTGAATAATTTTCATGGGCAAAGTGGCTATTCAATTAATGGGGTTTCATTGTACTGTAACTTGCCATAGATAAGAGTTGAAGACTCTCCTTTTATGAGTTGATATTTGGAAGACAGTTGGGGAGCGCGGTGGCTCAGTAGGTAGAGGTGCAGGCTGCAAGCCGAGAGGTCCTCGGTTCGAATCCCACCTGCGGCAACCGCGTTGTGTCCTTGGGCAAGACACTTCACCTCCATTGCCCGCGTGGGGGCACGATGACGCCGTGTACTAAGGCATACTGCACGTCGATGGTACGCATGTCTTCAACCAATCTAACCCTGCCTGTGCTGCAGTGCGGAGTTACGATGTTGGGGAGCTGGCAGCTGCTCGTCGTTGCTCGGTGGTTCTCTCCGGGTACTCCGACTTCCTCCACCCGTAAAACTGTCACGGTCATGGTTAGCCATTGTGCATAAATATGTGACCTTAAACATCAATAAATAAATAAATAAATAAATTGGAAGACAGTTATTATACCCTCTCTTTCGAAGAAAATGGGGGGGTATTCTGGATTACATGCATCCGTCCATCTGTGTGTCCATCCATCCATCTGTGTGTGAGTCCATCCGAGAATATTCATAACTTTCATAACTTAAGTAAATTATTATGGAACTTGTTCATTTATGCTTCATCAGTCCAGCAGTGCAGTGGGTGTATGAATTGTCTTCAGCAATAGCTCTTGTTTTTGTAGGTTGGAATTGTGGGTAGAACTGGAGCAGGAAAATCATCGCTCACTGTTGCTTTGTTCAGATTGATAGAGTCTGCCAATGGTAGTATTATTATAGATGGAGAGACAATTGCAAACATGGGTCTCCATGATCTTAGATCCAAGTTGACAATTTTACCTCAGGTAAGATTTTTAGTTATATTTTCCTGTTTTACATTGATTCCTTGAGCATGTTAGTGTTGTATGAAAGGAAGATTGACATTGTAATAATCTGTAGTTAACCCTTTGAATCCTGATGGTATCTTCCATGTCAGATCAATGGCAGCAATTGGAAGAGTCTGTATTCATTATTTGGCGGTAGACCAATTAATATTATTGACGTGCAGCCTTGTAGCTGTATGTTGAAAATATTGATTGGTCTACCATAAACATTCACTTAGTGGCTATCCTACTTAATGAAATTTATTATGTATCGTGTGCCAAGAAAAGGGCCTCTCAGTTCAGATGGTTAAATACTGAAAAACATGATTGAGAGAACAATTGATTACACCCAAGGTTCAACAGTAGAGTCCACAAAATTGGATATCTCTTAACTGAATAACCCTGTTAACTGATATAATTTTCCAACACAAAACCAATTACATACCATACCACCAGTACAAATTTGACCTGTTAATTGAATATAGGTTATAGAGTAAACTCCTGTTAATTGAATAGAAAATCTTGTAACCTGGCAAAAAATTACCCCGACTCTCCACAGGTTTCCTTTGTTTATAGACCTATTTGGCCTCAGTACATCCAATACAGGAATTTAATCTATTACATCTTGTTTGACAGAGCTCATGTGGCTCTGTCAAACAAGATATAATAGAATAAATGCTAAGTTTATCTCTAGAATACAGGAAAGTGACACAATCCTTGTTAATTGAATACTCCTGTAAAATGAATAATTTTCATTGGCAAAGTGGCTATTCAATTAACAAGGTTTCACTGTAGTTCTCTCACAATTTTGGAAGATATTTTTTTCACAGTCGTAAGATCTGAAAGATGGTTGGATTATATTTTTTTTTTTATAAAAATAAAAACAAACTTTTGTGCTTATCTCAACATCTTTGTTTTCTTTACAGTTGCTAATCAGACTATATTTTTTAATCCACTTTTGAGAAAGCTTTCAGGGTTTTCTTCACAGGTCGATAGGCAGGTTGCACATGGATCTTTTGGGTGATCCAAGCATTTTATGCCGTAGGCATATCATGAAGATGAAAGTCTTGAGTTGGTGAAAGGTTTCAAGGCTGTTTCCCTCTCACCTTTGTTGGACCAGGGGAAAGTATATTTTTATGCCTCCCGACTTGGGTCGGGTGGCATATAGTGATTGAAGTGTGCATGTATCCGTGTGTGTGTCCGAGCCAATAACTCGAAAACTGTTAGGGCCACAGTGATCAATCTTCACACAATTATAAAGGACCATGGGAGGATGTGTCACACACCATAGCCGTGTTCGTACCTTCAAGGTTAAGTCACATTTCAAGGTCACACTAAAAATCGGTCAGTATTCGTGTCTCAGCCATAACTCGGAAACGAATCATAGTACAATAGTTAAACTTTTTACAAATGTTAAGGACAGTCAGAAGGTGTGTCGCGTATAATAGTTTCCGCCGCATCTGCAAGGTGAAGGTCATGGGGGGGTGGTAACTTTCTGCTTGTTTTTTTTAAAATTACAAAATTTGGAAAAATATGCCCCAAAAAGCAGTATTTTGCAGCTCAAAAGACCACTAAGCATGGTGTGTCCTCTGTAATTTCATTAGTTGATGTCCCATGGAGACTGTCGAATTGAGGATTTTAGGGAGGGTTTTTTTTTTGGGGGGGGGGGGGGGTCTTCTCTCATCACCCCATCTCCACCCCACATCACCACCACACCATCCTCTCCCACCCTATGCCCACTCCTCGGGCTATACCACTGGTACTTCATAATAGCATCCGAACCCCCATATTTAATAAAAACACAAGTTCAGACTCTAGATTATTCAAGTTGGTTGTTCCTTAATTTAAGTTGACATTTGACCCACTCAGTTGCGTTACATAAATTTTTGTGACAAGAAAATTCATTTTTCAGTTAGTGAACAGCATAATGAACAAAAAATGGCTTAAGAGAATATGTAAAAATTAATCCTGAAGTCCTCCCCACAAATACAAAATATATTGACATATATTTATTTGATGATCCCTCAGGAATTCTCAGTTGAAAGGATAAAGTCACCTTTCTACAAGTAGACTCAAAATTGTGAGTAAAGACTCAAGACTGTATTCAATCTTAAACTTTGTCATTCTTTTCCAAAATATCCAACTGGAGTAAAATTGAGTTTTGTGTCCACTTTGTGACAGAAGTCAGACTTAACTCCTTGCATTCTGCTGCTGGATATTCCTGCCCAGGACACAAAATTTCTTGTCACTTAAATAAGTATATTTTGGGCACATTTAACCCAATTGCCCCCGTATACATTGGATGGATGTCTTGACCAATGATTTGAGTCAAATTTTGATTAATTTTTCATCTCATCTAGTCATGGCTGCTTCACAGCAGTCATGACTAGATTTGCTGAAAAATATTTTGAAAGTACTCAACAGGTTAAGAGATAATTTTTTTAAATATGGGGCACTGGGTGAAAAGACCTGCAGAGTTGAATTCTCACCCATACAGTGACTCTCAAATCCACTGAAAAATGTTGAAAGCTATACCATACCGACCCGTCACTAAGCCCAGGTGGCAGGTGAAAAACGTGGATAAAAAAAATATACTCCCACTTAATGACATTGCCACAATTTGCACCCATTTTGTAAAGCCATAATTTCCGATTTTTGAGGTAAGCTATGCACACTGAATATTTTCCAACCTGTTTTTGTCATTGGGCAATTTTTTTTAAATTTTCGATATTTTTTGATCTCTAAAGAAAAAAAAAATTGTGTCCGGAAATTTAGATGAAATACGGCCGCTGAGACGCTAAAATGGAAGGAAATGGGGGTTTTTGAACCCAAGAATTCAAAATTTTCCTACGAAAGGCAGATGATGGTTGATCGCCCCATAACTTTAAACAGGTTACAATGATCAAGGTTACAAAACTCATTCCTTATTTCCAGGCCTGCAGATGCAACTTGTTCAAATCAATTCTTTGGGTTGATATTTAGGCTACCATGTCAGGTGAGCACCCTCAGGCCCTCTGGGGCCTCTTGTTATTTTTCTTGTCGGAATTAGTTAATCCATAGTTCTTTCAATTTCATTTTGAACACATGGTTCACATGAGTGTCCATTGGTTGGACAAGTGGCGTACATCCTGTAAAAAGAAGCAATTCTCTTTTAAAAAACTTGTTTATTGTCAAAGAAACCCATTTCCCTGGTGGGGGTAGGGGGAGTGGGGGGGCTCAGGCGGGCAGACCTGCCTATCTGTACAAGCCAATAAGTGGCAAGATAGTCACAGAATATTTCCTTATGTTTTTTCGTCATTGATTCTTTCAACAAGAATCAGTGACGGAAAATCAGGAGCAAATTTTTTTTAACTGAATAGTGGATAGAATGGGCGGAAAACACTGTTGGTTCAAAATGATAACAAAATACATTCACCTGGACATGTACCGAATGTGTTCGTATATAAGTAAGGGGAGATAACTTGTTCTTCTTGTGTATTTTCCAGAATATTTTTCGCTCTTAAACAAACTTTCAATTCCATATTTTTTTACACAAAAACATAAATTTTGTATAAGCCATAACAACAGTATATATAATAGGTCACCTGAAGTTAATTATACTTGAGAGGTAATGTTTTTATTGAATTTATATTTCAAGTTTATGTAATTTTGATTTCACATAACTGCAGCAGTATGAGAATATATTTGGCATACAATGCATTGATAGTTGAGAGCACTTATGTTTTGAGAAGTTTAAGGCATTGCCGAGCACTGACTCTGGGAAAGATTCATTTATGAATTCTGTCATCTTGCATGTGATCTTACCGGTATGACCCCTCGTTGGTACCAGCTCTTTGGATCATAAAATCCTGTAGGGAACTGGTTTTCTATGATGTGGTTGCAATTTTTCAGCTGATAGAACACAATTTGCGGTCCATCAACTGAAAATTTCTACCCACATTGTAATAATGTTTATGGAAAACTGGACAATAACAAAGTAAAACAAAATTCTCACCTTCGGGTACAAGAACGACATCTGTATCCCTCTTTTCCAAGCTGGTGGTAGTCTCAGCTATATAGTGTGGCCTATAAATGTCTAAAATAAGAAGCCTCCTCACATCATCCTCATACTTTTATACAACAACCAATGGCCCAGACTAGCTAGTGCTAACTCAAAAATATCCAGGACCAAACACAAATTTTGCCCCCCCCAATCCCCAAAATTTGCATGTAAAACCGAAAAAATTATGTCCTAACTGGACCTCCATACTTTTGTGAACTGCGCATGCGCAGTATCCAGGAAGATGCCGAATTTGGCGTAAACCATCATTCTTTGTTTGGCCCTTGTGTCGGTAACAACAAACTGACATCTGTGCTTTTAAATCTCAGTTTTAATGATGCCAGACACAAATCAATGGTAAATTTGGTGGATCCAAGGACACATTTGGATGATGGAAGGAAGAAACGGTGGTTGGAAATGTTCAGGGCTGCAACTTTATAATTTTTACAAAAATTATTTCATGTTTCCCAATTTCAGGACATGGGCCTGATGTCATCATTCTTGCTAATGATTTTTCCACTGTTTGTTAAGTGTTCCTTCCCTATCCTTCCTTGAAGCCCCCCAGTTAAACTCCCAAACTTTTTGGCTTGTTTTATTGAAATTTTTTTAGAAATTTCTGGGGAGTTTGATATGTTGCACAGAATGTTTATTCTGCATATCCCCATGGTTACATCCTCACCCTAGGCATTTTGGTCATGCATCATACATCCTATGTCTCATTTTTTCTTCTGATGAAAATCTTGCTTTACTTCGGATAGTTCAAAATCTGTTACTGACTTCGGGCCTTTTTATTAGTGTTGTACGGTTAACCGGTTTTATAAGTCGGTTTCGGTTTTGCTTGAAAACCGAAACCGAAACCGTGTAACTGGTAAATGAGTACGGTTTCGGTTTTTTCCTAAAATGTCGGGAAGAGATGTTTTCTTTATTCAGTTTGCACTAACAATGTCTGAAATGTCAAGCTTTGTCAGGAAATAACAGTGTCGTCAATGCACGCCACATTCTGGGTGTAAAGGGGCCACTGCAGCATGTCCAGATCACTCGAGAATTATGTATGACAAGTTGTCAATCACACATCGTTGACGTAAAAATGGGTTGTGTTTTCTGAGAGAATGACAAAACAGACAGCCAACACGCCTACATTTCACTGATTACAGGAAATACCTTGCGCAATTGGCTTCATTTTTGAACAGGTTTATATGACATAGTCAATCAGTTTAATTAAAATTACTTATCTACAATCTGTTGGACAGGAAATAATATCATATCAGAAAAAGGTCTTGGTATTTCATTGTCGTATTCAAAAATAACATTTGTCACGGATTGCCCCACCACGTGTATCGGATGTTGTCTGTTGCCTCCCTTGATGTGCTTATCTGGGAAGAGGTTTTACTGCAATTCAGTTTTGGGACGTTCCGGCCCGAGACGATTTGTCCTGAAGGCTTCGGCCCACTAAAACATGAAACCGCAAGTTCTTATTCTATTTAGTTCAATATATGAAGGCCAAAACGTCTTGAACCGAAACGTCCCGAGGCCGAAACGTCCCAAGACCGAATCGTCCATATCCACGGGATAAAGCTGCGTTCCGTAATATCGCTGTCAACGTGCCACGGTTGCATTCCCACACAACTTACTTTAAGGAGGCCAACCAAAGGAACAAATAAGCGGTAGAAATAGAAATTGGAATGGCAAGAGGCAAACGCAAAAAAGTTACAATATATAACAGTACACCAGTGAATTTGTGAAATCAATTCTGTTGAGCTAAAACCATTGCGTGTGCGAGGTGGGGGGGGGGGAGACAATAGGTATTTGGTAAAGTGGTTCGTTTTGAAGTCCACCCAGCTACAAACAATATGACTTTACCATTCCAGGCTGACATGAAATGATTGCTGATTATTTTACTAGGGCGGGTGGTGCCACTAATCACCACTGTGTGTGTGTGTGGGGGGGGGGGGGGGGTATTGAAAAGAGTGCATACATCAGTTCATTGTCAAATATGTTAGGATGGGTGTCTAGGTAACCCACTTGGCAACGCTTGTTATTATTTGCAATGCCTGGTAGGGTCATTTTGTTAGGCTGCCCAGGGCCCACCTAGGAGTGAGCACTGAACAGAGCACTGGAAAATTGTGAATTAGCTCTTTTCACACCCATGTGTTAATATCAATTCATCATAGACTCTCTATGCCTGAACTTAAAGACCAGAGGTGGGGGGGGGGGGGGGAGCATGTGCCTAGAATTGGTGAGTGGTGATATTCTACAAACACTGTTACATTTTATTTTCTTTTATATTATTTTGTTAGCTCAACTTGACAAAGTCAAGCTGAGCTATTGCCATCACTTCTCGTCCATCGGCGTACGTATGTACGTACGTTAGTACGTACGTCCACAATTTCCTTTGGCACACCTCACAGCTCGCATTTATGATCAGATTACTTTGAAACTTCTTATGCTTGTTTGGGGTGACCTCTAGATGGGAGCTATCGATTTTCTTCAATTTCTGTCAAAAAATGTTGCCGCGGCCAACGTTCTTAGAACTTAGTTTAGTCAAACCACAATATTTCCCTTTGGCACACCCTACAGGGCACATTTATGATTTGATTGCTTTGAAACCTGATACACTTATTTAGGGTGACCTCTAGATGGGAGCTATCGATTTTCTTCAATTTCCGGCCAAAAATGTTGCCACGGCCAACGTTCGTAGAACTTAGTTTAGTCAGACCTCAATATTTCCCTTTGGCACACCCTACAGGGTACATTTACGATCAGATTGCTTTAAAACCTGGTATGCTGGTTTGGGGAGACCTCTAGATGGGAGCTATCGATTTTCTTCAATTTCTGTCAAAAAATGTTGCCGCGGCCAACGTTCTTGGAACTTAGTTTAGTGAAACCACAATATTTCCCTTTGGCACACCCTACAGGGCACATTTATGATTTGATTGCTTTGAAACCTGGTATGCTTCTTTAGGGTGACCTCTAGATGGGAGCTATCGATTTTCTGCAATTTCTGGCAAAAAATGTTGCCACGGCCAACGTTCGTAGAACTTAGTTCAGTCAGACCTCAATATTTTCCTTTGGCACACCCTACAGGGCCCATTTATGATCAGATTGCTTTGAAACCTGGTATGCTTGTTTGGGGAGACCTCTAGATGGGAGCTATCGATTTTCTTCAATTTCTGTCAAAAAATGTTGCTGCGGACAACGTTCTTAGAACTTAGTTTAGTCAGAAGACTCAATATTTCCCTTTGGCACACCCTACAGGGTACATTTAGGATCAGATTGCTTTGAAACCTGGCATGCTTGTTTGGGGTGACATCTAGATGGGAGCTATCGATTTTCTTCAATTTCCGTCAAAAAATGTTGCCACTGCCAACGTTCTTAGAACTCACTTCAGTCAGACCTCAATATTTCCCTTTGGCACACCCTACAGGGCACATTTATGATCAGATTGCTTTGAAACTTGGCATGCTTGTTTGTGGAGACCTCTAGATGGGAGCTATCGATTTTCTTCCATTTCCGTCAAAAAATGTTGCTGTGGCCAACGTTCTTCAAACTTAGTTTAGTCCGACCTCAATATTTCCCTTTGGCATACCCTACAGGGAACATTTATGATCAGATTGCTTTGAAACCTGGCATGCTTGTTTGGGGTTACCTCTAGATGGGAGCTATCGATTTTCTTCGATTTCCGTTAAAAAATGTTGCCACTGCCAATGACCTTCAATGAACTTAGTAAAAACTTAGTGCAGTTAAGCATCAATATTTCCCTTTGAATCACCCTGCAGGGCACATTTATGACTGGATCGCTTGCAAACTTGGTGAGCTTGTGTGGGGTGACATCTATATGAGAGCTGTCGATTTTCTTCCATTTCTGCCAAAAAATGTTGACCTTTGAACTTAGTTTAGTCAGACCTCAATATTTCCCTTTAACACGGCCTTCAGGGCACATTTATGTTCAAATCACTTTGAGACTTGGTATGTATGTTCAGGGTGACCTCTAGATGTGAGCTATTGCTTTTTTTCATTTCCATAAAAATTTATTGTCATTATCACCAACCTTTGAACTTACTGCATTTGTGCATCAATTTATCCCTTTTGCACTCTCTGCAGGATATATTTATGAATTTCCATAAAAAACCCATTACCTCAAGCAATGACCTTCCACTTATTGCATTTGTGCATTAACATCTTCTTTTGGCATGTCTCAGAGGACACATTCATTATCAGATTGTTTTGAAACTTTGCCGCTAGGAGCTGTTGATTTTCTTTTCATTTCAATCAAAAACTGTTGCTGTTAGCAACAATCTTTGAATTTATTGCATTTGTGTATCAACATTCTTTGACATGGCCTACAGGCCACATTTATCATAGGATTGTTTTTGAACTTGGTGTGCTCATTAGGCAAGAGCTTTAGAGATAAGGGCTATTGATAAGCATTCATTTCTGTGAAAAAAGTTGCCATTTACAATAACCTCTGAACATACTGCATTTGTGTATCAACATTCTTCCTTTAGCCAGTCTTAGAGTTTACATTTAAAAATGCATGGATTACTCTGACGTTGTGCACACACAATGCTGTTATGTTGAAATTTCATCAAATAACATTGGTACCAATGATGTTCAATTTTATCATTTCATTTACAACTTACCAAGTTCAAGTTTGTCAAGTTGAGCTACAGTGTCATTGACACTTTCATTTATACTTACCAATGGCCCAGATGGGGATGGCCCTCCCATGAGTAGGCACTCATATCTCCCCACTGGTGACAGCATTTAACAGGCAAATTCTAGAAAGAATGATGGTTGGCGCCAATTTCGGTGTCTTCCTGAATACTGCGCATGTGCAGTTCGCAAAACTATGGAAGACCAGTTAGGACATAATTTTTTCGGTTTTGCATTCAAATTTTGGGGATTGGGGAGGGCAAAATTTGTGTTTGGCCCTGGATATTTTTGAGTTAGCACCAGCTAGTCTGGGCCACTGGTAAATATAAAAAATATACAAATTACTTTGAATTTATAATTTTTCTCCCAAACCTTTCTAATCCATTTCCTGACTTCTTCACCTTTGGACGCACCAGTATTGCTTATCCGGACAGTCTTTTTTCCCTTTACTAAATTGGTATAATTTGAACACTATCAAAACATACCACAGTCTGGTCCATGTTTGCCATATTGTGGAATGTATAGTCATTTTTTTAATTCTCAAGTTTTCAATTTTCTCCTTAAAGTCAGCTGAAATTTTCTGAGAAACATTAGTTCCTCTGTGGACACCGATGCTAAAACGTTTCTTCCACTGGTTCAAGCATTTATTTGAACCTTTAAAACCCTGAAGTTTCAGTTGTCCATCAACTTCCCAAGCCTTTCCCTGTAGCATAAAATTGGAGATGGGCCTGCCTTTCCTCACACAACCAGTCAAAAACTCTTTGATCAAGCTCAGCTGACAGGGGTTCCTCTCCAATGTCGGGGATTTCTTATTTGAAGCAGCTAACTTTGTTGACAATTTAAATTTATGAAAGTCCCAATTCAACAAGCGAATTTGTTTTCTGTCCACATTAAATTGTTTTGATGTTTTAGCCTGATTCTCGCCACTCTTACGATGCCACCCTACCACTTTTATTTTCATTTCCAGTGTATATAGAAGACATGATTCACATACAATAATTAATTTGCCAATGACTATAAAAGGTCAGACTTTCTGTTTATTGATCAAATTGTCGGTCTACACAAATTTTCAAAGGCTGCAAAATGTCATTGATCTCCTTTTCAAGCCTCCTGTGTTGAAGAAACATGCGATATGAAATGTCAGTAAAACACATGGGCATGTTTCATAAATAAACTAACTATATTTAAACTGACTGCCATGGTGTACATAATGTGTCTCCATTGTTGTAAACAATATGGCTTCCCATTGTTTTGCTTTCAAAACAGCCTTTCATGTAGCATGGATCAAACTGGAAATTACAACTCGGGGTATTAATTCATATTTATTTTTGAACAGCTATTTTTGCACGGAGCACATCAGGTAAGTTATAAAACTCATTTTCTAAAGTAATAAAAATGAACAATTTGAGTCACTGAACACGCTGTCATTAATAATTTATGAACTGGGAATTTACCATTCGTCTTCAACATAAAGTTGATAAACATGAGGGCTAACAATAATAAATAACACAAAAGCAGTAGTTTGGGAATTCAGGGCTTATATTTCATCTAAATTTGTGAGAATCCATTTGGATTCTCGTGAAAATGGTTGCGAGAATCCACACCAACTACGAGTGTCCCAGGATCCCATGATGCCACCATGGTTGAACCACTGTTGTATACTGATAACACATGTTAACATTTTACCCAAAACACCTTTTTAATTTTTAAAACTAAATTTGATAATTTTTAAACAATAAATAATAAATAGATGATAAAATTATTAAATGAGCAATATTTACCAATAAAATCTTACAAATATGGCTGTCATTGGAACCTGCTCAATGAGCCGGTTCCAATGACAGCCATATTTGTAAGATTTTATTGACATAGTGTCAGGATATTTCAGGTCATGTTAGCCTTCTGCTGGTTAATTTGTTGCCGCTGTGTTAAATAAAGGGTTAACTTGACTCAATTCTTTTCACGCAAATCCTAGCAGAGGTGCAGCGAGAATCTACATGGATTCTCGCAGGTTTTACTGTGCGAATCGATTCTTGGATTCTCATCGAAATTTTAGCCCTGGGAATTTTATTTTAGCTGAAAATGTGAAAAAAAAGATTAAATTGAGGAAAAAAAACAAACTCCAAAATACTTTCACATAATTTTATTTTGATTCAACAATTGAAATTTTCGTGCACATTTTCGTGATGACCTCTGTGTTGTAGAATGCTTCATCGGTACCAGTAGTCAAAACTTCAATTCAGAGAAATATGGGGTGGGCTTACTTTGGGGTGATACCCCAAATAATATGTTTTCTGAAAAGTTGGGGATGAGCTTATCCACGAGAGTGGGCTTACTGATGGTCAGTACAGTAAATCATTTTGCAGCTCATCTCGGATGGTCCTCAACACATACCCTAGAATCTTTTCACTCAGAGTGTTTAAGTTGATGCCCAATATTATTGTGCTGAAGATACATGGATTTGGCCTTTTTGTTGGGTGAAAATTAATATGATTGAATGAAATTGTTCCAATAAAGTTATAAGTGATAATATTTGAAGAAAATGTTGGAAGGGGTGATATTTACTTTTATTTCCAAACGAAACAAAATACTGCATTTTGATTGGCTGAGAGGTACGGTGTAACTTGCAATTCACAGTGGCTTTTTTTTACACCATGTTTAACCACGGTGTAAAAACAAGATTCTAATACAATTACTATAAATCTCGAAATTTGATTGGTTAATCAATAAAAATTTGCGACAGTAAAATCAGCGTAACCTGTCGCAAATTTTATGTTGTCGAAAACTATTTCAGGAAGTCAAGATGTATTCGTGGGCGTTCTATTTTCGTTGCATTTGGAGTCATTGACTACCGTATCCAATGTAAACAAACGCTGTGAACGCGTTGACTTGCTGTAAAAAACGTTCTCTATCTTTCTTGTAATTAACTGTATTTAATATGGATGAAGTTGGAAAGTTTAATATTATTGTGGAATAGGGGTTTGGCAGAGACTGCTGAGTAATGAAATGAGTGTTAAAAAACTGATTTTGACGGTCTTCACGGAAACCGTGTGGAACCAGTAAGCGATATGAAAATATAATTTATAAATAGCCATTTTTCGTACGATGAAGAATTTATCGACGCTGTGTGCGAAATAGAAAACCAAAATTTCGACAACTGGCAATAATAATTTTAATTGTTCAAGGCCAAATATTTCTGACAGATCTGCTAGCGATGTTATAACATCGACTTCAAGTGCAAGCGGTCCTTTCATTTTCTAATTTGTTACCTGCGTTCGTGGCACCACATGTATGTACAGCTACAGAGAAACGCATTCACCACCGAGTGAGAGAGGTGAACTATTCGTTCTGCAACAATTATGTCAATACCAGTAGCCCAATTCCACAGGACATAACTTCCTAGAAACAGTTTGAAATGAACAACTGTTCTGTAACCGTAAGTAATTATTACGGTTAAACAAGGGCTTCCAATCAAAGATCTCAAATTTTTTAACGTTAATGGTAAATCCTCGGGTGCTTTCCGACGCCGACTGAAAGTTGAAACATCACAAGGTGAACTCTAAACTTTAAACAGAGAAAGCGGCCGGCGTATTTTGTTTTCAGATTGTCACAAACATTTAAACATGATAAATGTTGTCAGTACAAATATAAATATATTTTGTTATTGGTGATAAAATGACTAAAACGTTTGGAATTATTTGTAATGTGGCAGCGTAAAATATATTTGGTGATTTGGTTCGGAACTCCCAAATGACGTCACAAAGTCTGTATTTTTAGTTTTAAATTGTTGACAATGTTGTCTTCAACAAGGCGTTGTTTTATAGTTGGGAGATCAAATCTGTCTCTGTTTTCAGCCGAATTATATTAGAATGGGGATAACTATGTTGTATTTGATTGTTTGGGGCCGTAAACGATGGTTTTACTGTCGCAAATATCCGTTTTACCGGCTCCGCTAACGCGTCGCCGGCAAAACTCAATTTGCGACAGTAAAACCATCGTTTACGGCCCCAAACAATCAAATACAACATAGTTATCCCCTAAATATACAAGAGGAAGCTTTATGGCTAAAAAAGGACCCATTTTTAATTATTAATTCATACCTTCTGCTCAGTTATGTTAGAACAAAAATAAAAATACAGGAAATTTAATATTTATGTGCAATAAAATATTACAGATATTGATGTCATTGGAGCTGGCTCATTGAGCCAGTTCCAATGACATCTATATTTGTTTGGTTTTATTTAAGAAACTTGCAGAGTACAAATTTTCTGTCAGTTTTTGCCCACAATGTAGGTTAAAGTAATAAGTACACCAAAATTCTTGGAAATAAATCTGTTATTCTTGGAAATAAATCTGTTATCTTGGAAATAAATCTGTTAGCTTATCATGGGAATTGGACATGTTAAGCTGCTGAATTGTAAAATAGAGAGATTTCTTAGAAAAAAATAGTGAGATTTTAATTTTTAGCTGCGACTAGCAGCTCAATAAGGGCAATGTCGGCCTCTCTGTCGGTCTGTCTGTGACCAATGAGTTTCAAAACTCAATAACTTTTGAAATACTTGATGGAATGACTTTATATTTGGCATGTAAGTGTATCTTATTGATGTCTAGCCACTGTTCAATGCATGTTTTGTTCCAAATATTTTTCTTGGAGTTATGGCCCTTGATGAACTTAGAATTTTGTGAGATTGCACCACCCGTCGCAGCTACGGCGTTGATGTCGCGATTTTTAAATGGTTCAAGGAGTAAAAAAGTTTTATTTTAATAGTGAGATTCTGTTAAAAATCCCAATTTTAGGCTTATTTAATAAAAATTCATTCTGGAAAATAGTGAGTCTCCCTCTAAAATAGAGAGACTTAACATGTCTGATGGGAATTTACACCGGTTTGGGAACTCATACACCCTTCGGCTTCGCCTCAGGGTGTATGAGTTCCCAAACGGTGTAAATTCCCATACACCCTGGAAAACACAAGGATAACTAATAGTACTGCTGAGAAAATCTTGAGATTTATTGCAGAAAGGGTTGACTCTACAGTTGCACGTTTGTGAAAAACTACCCAAGCTCAATGGAGGTTTTCTCATGCAATTGGAAGCTATTGTTCTTGAGAAAAGTATGATTATTCCTCAAATCAAACAGTTGCCAACTAAAGTTTGTTTCTGATTGTTGATACCATAAACAATTTACTATTCTGTCAGTCAGATGAGAAATTAACGCCATCTTTAGCAGGTTTGCAGTTTCTTTTAAATCTAGGATAGAAAAAATTGCTTTCTTGGGACCTACTGAGTAATACCAAGGTCATCAAATTGCTCTCCTGAACTATGTTTCATTGTTTTGTTTCACAAGCATCCTCTAAGTGCCAAGTAAATGGTGTGTGTTCTCCATGGAATGCAGTCACGCCAATCAATGCCAATAAAATGTTGTTGAACCTGTCACAGTGTTATAGACAGACATGTTAACTTTCTCAGAATGCCTGGGAAAATCCCAAAAGTTCAGTGTAGTTCCTGGCCTACTGGATGGGAATCAGTTTTGGACCAAAAATTTCCGAAAACTATAGTCAAATATTTCTTTCCCATTGTAACTTATGTAAAATGTTTGGAGTCAAATCACATGCATTTCAAACTCTGGCAAAAACTCAGAAAGCAGTAAAATATAGATTTAAGTTAAATTTATTTAAGAAAAGGGTATTTTCTGATATATATTTCAACTGTGTTCATGTTTATTTCTGGGTTTTTTCTTCATAATCGGAGATTTGTGATAATGTGCGAGTGTCGAAGCTAAAATAAGTGACTTACTTTCAAAAAATTGAAAATTCCACCTTCATTTAAATGCAATTGTTTTGGTAAATAAAATAAATGAAAACAAATAAAATAATATATACTTATTTATTCATAGAACAGCTTTAATTCTAATCCCTTTTCCAAATCAAAACGTAAACAACACCTTGACCTCAACTATTTAACACAGTTTAAAAATAGGTTAAAGTTGTTTTGGATGCGGTAAAATTATGACTGCATATTTATACACAATAGACTTATTTTCTAACACTACATTAATTCTGTTGTGCTGACTACAGAACTGTTAACTATTGGCCGCCTGTACCCAGAAAATTTTGAATGGAATTAAAAAAAAAAAAAAAAAATGGTTCAATGATGAAAAGAAAAGTTTGGTGCAGTGCACAAACGTCCACAAATGCATGAAGGATTTTGATAAAGATACTTTCCAAGTACTAATCTTCTTGAAGTAACTGAACATTAGGACATCTTTTCCTGTTAACATTTCTAGACTTGGGAAATTATTAGCTAAGTAGACTTTGATAAAAGCAAACCACAGGTGGTGCTCTGTGGGTGGGTGGGGGGGGGGGGTGGGGGAATTGTCATGAAGAAGAGGATGGCAATTATTTTATGATTTTTTTTTAACATAGTATAAATGCATCAGCATATTGACAACTCGATCTGCATATAACCTGGTGTTAATGGTGGTTCATGAGCTGAAAATTCGCAAGTTTTTTCTTTTGTTTTGTCCCCACACAAACTTTTTCCTGAAATCCATCCCATTTCCCTGAAAATCACCCTGAGGTTCCCTGAAAAATTATTCTGGAGGTTAACATGTCTGAACCTGTGTTTGTTTTTTTTTTTTTTTTTTTACAAAACATGTACCGAGTATGGACCGATTGCAGACATGTTAATTCTCCTGGAATTCCAGAGAAAATCTCTGAAATGCAGGGTTGTTCCTGGCAGCCATGTGATCAGGATTTTATAGCATGTTAAGCTCACCAACTTTAGTTGTGTGAGCTTATGGCATGGCTCGATCGGTCGGCGTCAGCGTACGTGTCCAATAATGTTAAAGCTTCTGTTTAGGTCACTTACTCTCCATATTTCCATATCATAGCCTTTATAATGCTGCTATATGATGATTATTATCATTCTACCATGATTTAACCCCTCATACCCTGCATATTAAACATTTTTCTTGACTTTTTTTAGTTGCGTTTAGTTTTCTGTTAGCTCAGAACTTCATGTTTAACTTAGTGTTTATGTCAGTTTCTGTGTTTTACATTTAAGAGGTTACAGTACAGTCGCCGTGGGTGGTCACTTTTCCACAGGCCTGGCATTCTGAAAAATGCAGGAGGGCAAAAAATCGCTCTCCTCAATCAGCTTAGGAGAGCAATTAGCTTTACACAGCATTTTAAGTATCCAGTTGAACAAATTCATTGAAACTGAAACCAACAGACTATTACATTGACCAGTGATTTTATTAACTTTACTAAGGTAAAGTGAAATCTCTTGGACATCTGGATGTCTCACTCAACAACCGAACACACACTTGACAAGACCTGTGTGTGTGCCCAAGTTGGGGGTGGGTGGGTTGAAGATGATAGTGGTAGGCATATGACTTTCTTGGACAACAGGTCTGCTTAAATCCACAGTCACATCCTGGTGCACGTGCTTCAAGTGACAGGATAGAAGTAATGGTAGTATATAATAGTGTCAATATTCCTTGAATAATTACCCTTCAAACTGTGATGTCAGTTGTTGAAACTGATAGAAAAAAAAATATTGCTGTGACCCATTTTGCTTCAAATGATTGCAACCGTGTTTGGGTATGTACAAAGTACACAGTTGCAGCCATTACCTTTTACCACTAAACCACTTACATGTAATCTCAATCATCCCAGACCAAAATATTTAGGAGGGCAATTTTTCGCTCTCCTTAATTCTTTCATGAGGGCAGTAAGGAGACCTAAAAAAATCGCTCTCCTCAAATTGCCAAGCCTGTTTCCACATGTCCACAGTGGTTGTGGAAAACCGTGGGCAAATTACCCTTCAACTGCCCGCAGAAATTTCTGTGGACAGAGATTTTTCTAGACCGTGGGCATGATACCTACTTGTCCACGGAATTAATAACTAACATGGCAATTCCCATGGAGTCCACATGATCTGACTTTTTATTACACTACTATAATATTTATGTTACGTAATTTTTCTACACAATAGCAATAAAAAAAATCTTTTAACATCGGAACGAGGTCAAAATATCAGACTAGTTTCTGTTCTTCCCTGTCACAAATTTCCGGGGTAATCCAGCTGACGAAAATGCAGAAACTAAAAAGCTTGAGGGCCATATGATATTTATCTACTCATCTGTTTGCCATTTGTTAACCCTTTACCTAACGCTAGGAGTAGACAATACTCGTGAAAAAAATTCTTGTGTAACTAAAAATTTTCATTTTTTGCTTCAGAACAAAGGTTGTGACCCCTCATTGGAACAAGTGTGACGCGCTCGTTTGGAATGAGGGGTCATAACCTATGTTTTGGAAGCAAAAAATGAAAATATAAAATAGGTTGAATGACGATTTTCGTGTACAGCACTGGACGGTTTTGGGCGTTACGTTAGGTAAAGGGTTAAATAAAAAAGGAGGGATATTTCCACCAATTATGAATTTATTGTCACCAAATAAGGCCTCTCCATTTCCCCCTCATGGTGTCATTTTTATCTTCCGCTTCCGCAAAGTTCCGGTTCGTTTTTGCGACAGCTACCGGCTGTCTTCGAAATTCGAATCAAGAGTTCAGAGTATAATTTCAGAAAAACAACTTCTACCCCAAGCATTGGTTACTGGGTCATAATCCACCAGTAAAGCAGGGCTTGTTTCACTTCCCGGGATCCCCACGGTGGTCGGTCCATTACAAGTGGGATAAGCACCTCTCGAGTATTCGCTTACCAATACCTGATGTTGGTTTTAACCCTACCCCGTTGATATTAATAAAAGTTAGCCCCAGTGGTCTGCGTCAGACAAGATAGATCCATTTGTCTCGTGAACACAAGTCGTTTGAAGTTTTTAATCCTTTCAAACACTGCTGTATATAGTATACACATGCCACTAACTTCTGTAAAACTACTTCAGAAGGATTATAGCGGGTCATAAATCATAAAAACAAGAGCACCATTAATTGCCGATCAACATAAGTCAATCAAGTTAGTTAATTTAATCATTGATGAATAACAAACAATCTTGCAGAAAAATAATAACAACCAACAGAATAAAAATGTTTGGTTTATATTTTTTCATTCTTTCACTTTGACAATTGAAAATATACATTGTAATTTATCGATAGGGCCAGGTTAAAAAAAATGAAATTAATTTGACTACGTATTTTTATAGCACGCTGAACTATCAGAATTACTCCAAAATTATCCACTAAAAAGTGCTCATTTCATATTGCACTTTTTAGTGAATAATTCCAAAGTAATTTATCGATAGGTCCAGGTTAAAAAAAAATGAAATTAATTTGACTATGCATTTTTATCCTACGCTGAACAATCAGAATTACTCCGAAATTATCCACTAAATAGTGTGACATTCATTTTGCACATTTTAGTGAATAATTCCGAAGTAATTTATTGATTGGGCCAGGTTAAAAAAAAACGAAATTAATTCGACAATGCATTTTTCTTATACGCTGAACAATCAGAATTACTCCGAAATTATCCACTAAAAAGGGTGACTTTCATATTGCACTTTTTAGTGAATAATTCCGAAGTAATTTATCAATAGGGTCAGGTCAAAAATAAATAAATTAATTTGACGATGCATTTTAATTGTATGCTGAACAATCAGAATTACTCCGAAATTATCCACCAAAAAGGGCGACTTTCATATTGCACTTTTTAGTGAATAATTCCGAAGTAATTAATCAATAGGGTCAGGTTAAAAAAAATGAAATTAATTTGACGATGCGTTTGTATTGTACGCTGAAGAATCAGAATTCAAAAAGGTTCAAGGCCTGGGGGGTACTGTCATGATTAGCCTCTTTCTGCTTAAATATATGACATTAAACCCAAATAAATAAATAAATGGGCTTGAGAACTGGGTGCTAATTTCCCCGGTCTGATGTTCCTTTGTCAAAATATTTCCAGGCCGAAAATTCTGGAAGCTGAATGTTCCCCTTCCCGCCCGAGCTTAGAGTTGTCAACAAAAGCGAACGAATTGTTCAACAGTCGATCGAAAATCAGATTTGGTTTAACAGAAAGATCATATCAATACATAATTGCATATTAGCGATATTCGCAGGTGCCCTCTTTTATTTTCAACTATTTTTTTCGTTTTGTACACATTTTTTTCAAAGCACTCTTTCGCAATCGACATGGTTTGTCACTCTATGTCTTGTTTTCACAGTGTGGGTTGTGCTATTCACTTTTCAGATTGAGAAAATGTGACGTAATTTTAACAAGTTATCAATTTTTTCCTTTTTGTAAATACAAAAATGACCATATACCTGTGCTTGCAAATTGAAATGATGAAGAAATAAATATTTTTAATCAGAGTCATATTCTATCAAGACGTGATAAAAATTACTTCCAGTTACATTTCTGTGGGCAGACGTGTTTCAGATTAATTATGTGGACACTGCCATCCGGCATTATCATCGTTCAGTAATCTTTTCCACAGAAGTCCACAGGCTTTTGCCCACAGAACTACATGCCCACAAAGTCCACAGAAATTGGTATCAAACGGATTTCTGTGGAAAATCAGTGGGCGCCCACTGTGGACATGTGGAAAAGTGACTGCCCACGGCGACTGTATTGTATGTTTAGGTCAGCTTTGTCGCATGTTATGAGCCTGTTTGATACAGTTCTTGTGTTTGCCAAAGTTACTATCAAAGAGGAATGTTGGTGAGCTATAGGGCATTGGCGTCCTTCTTGTTTTGGAGGTGGGGGTGTGGGGAGGGGCAGGCATGATCTGTAGAAGGCCATTATGTGAGGGTTTGGGGACCAAGAGTTTTGTAAGATTCAGTGCTGTATTTGCAAATCTGAGGCCTCAGTAGCATGTGCAGGCCAATATTGAAAATGATTTGACGGCTCTTTTATGTGAAACAAGGAGGATGTTTTGGGGGTTTTAGTTTCTTCTTCGTAGGGGTTCAAGCTGCTGCAACCACTGCTGCACAGAAGGCAGTCTGTTTAGGCCAGTAATCTTGGAAGTAACCATCAAATTTTTTTATTGAATCTTTCAGTGTTAAATCTCTGGTCTTGAAGCTCTGATTATGACAAATTGCATGAGGAGAATTGAGAACAATTTGAGTCAAGGCTTTGGCCAGGCCTTATGCTGTTCATGCTGTGCCTTGTGACACTGTATTCAACTAAACCCATAACGTAGTTATTATGACAGCCTATGAAGTGTTTGCAATCTGTTTCATGTTTTTGTTAAATTTTCTTATTGACATTCATTTGTTTCCAAAGGGGGCACGGTGGCATTGCGGTAACCGGTCCTCATAAGATCACCGAAATTGAGCAACATTGAGCCAGCTTGTCCTCGGATGAGTGACCGTCTGAGTGATCAATTCGGACTCCCACGTTGTGTCCTTGGGCAAGGCACTTAACCCCGATTGTCCGCATGGGGGCATGATGATGCCATATACTAAGGCTTACTGCATGTCGATGGAGCGTATGTCTTCAACCAATCTAACCCTGCCTGTGCTGCAGTACAGAGTTACGATGTTGGGGAGCTGGCAGCTGTTCAGTGGTTCTCTCCGGGTACTCCAGCTTCCTCCACCTGTAAAACTGTCACGGTCATGATTAGTCATTGTGCAAAAGTATGTGACCTTAAACACTAATAAATAAATAAATAATTTATTTCCAAAAGCAGATGAGAAGTGATGCAATGCAAGGGGAGTAATCCAACATTTTATTGATTGCCAAGAAAATTATTGATTTAATACTTTCAATAGTTTTTTGCCCATTTACAATTCTGTCTGCTTTCCATCGCTTCTAACTGAAAAGTAAACTTTCTAAAGTGCCAATTAGCCGAATTCAGACTGTGATTTTTTGTGATAAAAACAAAATGGTGGACAGTGAATTAATATGACGTCAGTGTCGGTATATTGAATTAATACAGGGTCACTGATGACCATTATTGATGATGTATTCGTCAGTTCTCAATCTGTACAGTATGGCCACCATGGACTGTCACTTTTCCATGGACACAATAATATTAGATTCCAAACACTAATTAGCGGAATAATCATCAAAAATTTAATTAATGAAGCACTGGGTACGACCCAGTGCTTCATTAATTAAAATTTTGCGGACAATACTTTTTATCACCTGGTAAGCGCATGTGTGGACATAACTGCCCATGCATGGCTTAAAACCAATCCACGGCGATTGTACTGTAGTAATGACCATTCATCGGTTACTCTGTCTAATTGGAGTAATTAATAAATGTATTGTTGTGAAAATAATTGTGTACACTTACGGTTACAGGATCCTGTTATATTTTCTGGTACTCTTCGCATGAATCTTGATCCTTTTGATCAGTATACAGATGATCAGCTATGGACAGCATTAGAGAACTCTCATTTAAAGACTTTTGTATCAGGGCTTCCACAGAAACTTGAGCATGAATGTGGTGAAGGTGGAAGTAATCTCAGGTATGTACAGAATACGAAACTCACTCTAATGAGAACAAAAAAGTGGATTGTGAGGTTGAATGGCTCCATAGGGATCCCCCTCAAAATAAAAAAAAATTTGAATTTTGGTTCCTACCTTGAAAAGTTTTTGAATTTGTTTCTATCATTGAAAAGTATTTTAACCCTTTACCCAATGCAGACGATATCTAAATTTGTTATTTTAAATAATTTTTTTAATTTTTCAAAAAATTTTAACAAAACCATATCATGTGACACCTCATTGGAACGAGCTCAATGAGCACGTTCCAATGAGGGGTCACATGATATGGTTTTGTTGAAATATTTTGAACAATTAAATTTTTTCAACTGCTCATTTTGCATATTACGCAGGCGGATGTGGGCGATTCGTTAGGTAAAGGGTTAAGCTCAGTTTACCTATACCCTCTTTCTTGATACCAAAAGTTTCATGATAACCCAAACACATAAGGCGATGTCACAAAATCTGTCCCAAACCACATCTCTTTTGATCTCAAGCTTGTGAAACTATATGCCTTCTGCAAATGCTCCAGCATTGAGATGGCACCTTATTGCACTCAGGACTGATATGTATCTAGCTTGTTAGGTTTTCCAGTAGTCAGGTTGAAATTCTTTGGGCTGCTCATGGTGATGTAAATTCACATGAAAATTATAACAGTCCTTAAAAATCATGATCAGAGTTCTTGAAAAGTGCATATTAATAAAAAGAGCTTGAAGTTACTTCTTTAATTTCACTGAGAACCTTGCTCCAAAAATAGAACATAGCAAACATTATTCAGGGTTCCCGTGGGGCCTTGAAAACCTGGAAAAGCCTGGAATTCGTCAAAAGGTCATTCAAGGCCTTGAAAGCCTTGAATTTCCAATGGGAGCCTTGAAAAGCCTGGAAAATCTGAGAATTTTGTGATGCGTAATTTAATCCAAACATATTTTACGGCATTTACAGCAAATGTAACTGTGTGGTTTATTAATCCGGTCATATTTTGGAGTATTTACGGCAGTGCCAATGCGTGCATTATTGATAGAACTTTGCAGTGATGTGACATTGAAATCGTTTGAATCAAGCATTGTGAATGGTTGCTATTGATGTGGGCGAGCACAATGGTGTATTTTTAAGCCAGTGGGAAGATTTATTGTAAAATCTGCCAGTTCGAATGCTGAGCGCACGTGCGTGGATAATTTATTCATATTGAAAATATTACAAATGGATGATTGTTCAGTTGAACTATTTGAGTATTTCCGAAGCATGTATGTATGATGAATTTGCCACAACGTCATCTTAAAGTCCTGGCACGGGCAGTCGCCATCACGGTGGATTCCGAGTTTGGATTTCCAAATGAAAGTGTTATTGTCTTATTCACCTCAAATGTTAACATGTGCGATTTTAAGGATGATTCGCCCATGTATGAAACATTAAAAACTTTTCGACACTTACTGCATTTAGCTGAATACCATTCAAATGGAACAGGCAGTAACCAGTTATAGTATGCAGTTGATTTAATCCAAGCTTATTGGAAGGTACACTTCCCCACAACGGAATTACATTTTGCTTTCCGAATGACATTTCCGGAGACATTGTGGGTTACGAAATGTGTCATTTACATGTAACATGTAGTTTACTCATTGGGAGAAAGGACGACATCAGTTCATTTGCATTCAGTAAGTATTCAGTTAGAATAGCGGTACATGTACAAGAGACATAGCTATTGTGCCACCTGGTAATTACACTGCAGTTGTAGGATAAACACAAGAAAATGTCTTTCTCAGGCTCACTAATTCTAATCAGTGATATCATTGCTTGGATAGCTTTCAGAAAGAGTTTTCCAAGAAATGATGTCAAGTGTTAGAATTACCAACAAAGGGAAATATAAGAGAAAGTTTCTAGTCGTTATCTGATAATTTAGTGTGCTTTGCCAGCCTCGGCCTTGAAAAGCCTTGAATTTCATAAATGGGGGCCTTGAAAATTCACGAAAATTGCCGAGAAATGGCCTGGAATGGCCTTGCATTTCAAAGATTTTAACCTGGGGGAACCCTGTTATTATTTATACAGTTTGTTAGTACAGTGGAGCCCACTTAATTGGATATCTCTTAATTGTATATCCCTATTAATTGAATATAATTTTCAAACACAAAACCATTTACCATACCTTCAGTACAAATTTGATCTGTTAATTGCATATGGGTTGTAGAGTAAACTCCTGTTAATTGTGTATAAATTTTTGTAATATGTCAAGGAAATTACTGTGACACGCACCAAATTCCCCTTATTTATCAACCTTTTTGGCCTCACTACATCCAATACAGGCATTCATTCTATTATATCTTGTTTGACAGAGCTCTATGAGCTCTGTCAAACAAGATATAATAGAATAAATTCTCAGTTTATGTCCAGAACACAGGAAACTGACCAAATCCCTGTCAATTGTATACTCCTGTTAATTGAATAATTTTCACTGGCAAAATGGATATTCAATTAAGAGGATTCTGCTGTAATAATAATAATAATAATGCAATGTTAACGTCTAGAATCCACCACAGTGCTCTCTGACTTACATTATTACCCCATATTACTGGTGTTCACACCCTTTGTTCATTCTATCACATTCTCATCTCAACTCAACGAAGCATACTGCCGGAGCTCCACAGACGGACACACAAGGCAAGCACCTCAACAGGTCCCTATTTTACACCTAGGTATGGTGGGAATTGCGTAGTACTGGTGAACATTCCCAACGTTCACAGCTGGCATCTGATGCTATGTCGCAGAATCACACATTCAAACTTCGCCGATCGCACACCAGCCACTATTACATGAAGCACCCGAATCAATCGCCAAATGGTCACCCATCCAAGGATTAACCGGGCTCGACATTGCTTAACTTTGGTGATCTAACGAGAACCGGTCTCACTTCGCTCAGTGACCTAACATGGTGTATATATCAAGCTTTGCTTCACTATACACTTAATCCCGATTGCCCACATGGGGGCATAATGGTGCTGTGTACTAAGCATCCTGCAAGTTGATGGTGCACTTGTCTTCAACCAAAGCTAATCCTACTTGTGTGGAGTTAGTAAGTTGGGGAGTCTGATAGTTTCTTGCCATTGCTCAGTGGTTCCCTCCTTGTATTCTGGCTTCCTTCACTAGTAAATAAATAACTTTGCTTCACTCTATCTCAGTATGTAATTAACCGACCCCTGTATAGACTATATTAGGTCACTAACAAACTGTAATTAGTATACAGTACAGTAATCATGGACTGGTCATAAACCATGTGTGGGCAGTGATGTTCACACATGTGTTTACCAGGTAACAAAATTCATCAGCAGCAAAATTTTAATTAATGAAGCACTGGGCTGTACCCAGTGCTTCATTAATTAAATTTTTGATTATTATTCCTATAATTAGAGCTTGATATCTAATATTATCATATGACTCGTCCGTTTTGTTCACTTTAAAACATTTGATATTTTGTTTTCATATTAATCAGTGATAAATAAAGCCTTCCATCAATTTCATTGGTCAATTTCAAAACTAGACAATTTGATTGGCTGAACAAAATACAACTGGGCCACATTTTCATAATTTACATAATTAGAGTTGGGAGCTTTCATTGGTCAATTTCAAAACTGGACAATTTGATTGGCTAAATGAAATACAACGAGGTCACATTTACATAATTTCAGTAGGGAGAATTTACGTTATCTGTCCTATTTAGGGTGGGTTATATTGTATTAATCTTTTACCTACAAGAAAAACGCCATCTATTTTTTTTATATTTTCACTTTTTGCTTCCAAAACATAGGTTATGTACCCTCATTGGAACGAGCTCAACGAGCTCGTTCCAATGAGAGGTCATTCCAATGAGAGGTCATAACCTATGTTTTGGAAGCAAAAAATGAAACTTTTTAGTTATACGAGGATGTTTTTTCCAAGTTCCTTCTGCAACTCAAGTAAGGTGATAGGTTAAAAAGTCATACTAAGTGGCAAATTTGTGCGTGTGTTTGTCATATGATAAATAGAATATGAAATGAGTGTTTTTCTCATATAATATTTATGAAACTCATCCAAATTTTCTGTTTGGGCTCGCCACGACGGAAAATTCTTAGACTCGTTTCATAAATATTATATGAGAAAAACACTCATTTCATATCCTCTATTTATTATGCCTGTGAAAATATTGCCCATCCATGAAAAGTGACCAGTATATGGTGTCCATACTGTATCTTACTGACTACTTTTCCTATCCACCGAACTATGCATTCAATGGTTGAATTCTTACTTGGTTGATGTGAAATGATCACCTGCTAATATTTTGAAAGGTCAATGAACAAAGGGGAGATGACTCCTTACTGTCAGCTGTATATATATTTTAACTGGCCATATGTCTATTAGGTCCATTCACTCTGTCTCCAGCTAGAAATTTATGCTTTGGTTATCTCCCTTGATATGCAGTGCAACTAGAAATTTTCCAGCTACAAGTCGGCCCAATAGTTGCTTATATGCACTTGTATGCTATATTTTAAAACCAATGAAATTCCTGGATACTTATAGAAGAAAAGATATTGTTTCTACTAACCCCTCAAATGTAAATTTAAAGGGGACACTGCAGTCAGTATAGTTGGTCAATCAGTTTGCTGAAATCTTGTGTAGTGAATTTTTGTGCTATATTTCTTAACCATGGAGGGTTTGTTTTTAGACATTTTGCTATACTTTGACAGTCCATATTCTTTCACTTTGCAGTTATTTCTAGGTAAGTCTTGGCTTTCATTATAGGCAGCCAAGACTTGGCTAGGATCAAATGCAGGCCTGGCATTCTTTAGGAGTGCAGGAGTGCTGCACGCCTAGATAAAATTGAGGAGGGCAATTTTTTGCACCCGTGATTTTCTGGAATCCCAGATCTGTTTGGGACGGCTTTTAAAATCTATTATTATTTCGTCCACGGAGTTCCAATGTGTTCTCTGTGCCTATTGGCACAGAGAACACAATGGAACTCGGGGAACAATTTGTCAATGTTGCATTGATTCACATTAATTCAAGACCTACTCAGTGTCCCATTTCGATACATTGTGAGTGCAGAAGACAGTCACATAAGAATTGAATGCAACATTTGGAATAATGAGATGTGTATGCCAATTTGTCCACTATGTAGCTGAATGTAGTACAATTTTTCAGTCACAATATTAATACCTTCAAGTGAATATAACCAAAATAGCATACAAGTTTTGCATTGAAAATTTCAGGTGCAATTGCACTCCCAAGAAATCTGAGGAGGGCAACTGTTTTGCACTCCTTGATTTTCTAAATTGCCAGGCCTGCAAATGTCAAGGCTCTTAAATGTAACTCACATGTTTACCCAAGAATAGCATGATGGGACAACTGTTTTGTTGTAAAAATTGTGATTAAAGTCAGAATGAAGCCCTTTACATAACAAATCAATCGCATATGTCTGTGTAATTTACAAATTGAGCAGTCAAAATGTTTAAAAAATATCAACAAAACCATATCATGTAACCCTTCATTGGAACGAGCTTGTTCCAATAAGGGGTTACATAATAAGGCTTTGTTTAAAAAAAAACCCTTAAAATAACAAAGATGGATGTCAAGTACATTTGGTTAATCCTTTACCCAACGAATCGTCTGCATCCACCCGCGTAATATGCAAATTCAGCAGTTGAAAAAATATTATTTTTAAAAAAATTTCAACAAAACCATATCATGTGACCCCTCATTGGAACAAGCTCGTTGAGCTCGTTCCAGTGAGGGGTCACATGATCTGGTTTTGTTGAAATTTCTTGAAGAATTTGAAAAAATGATATTTAAAATAATAAATGTTGATATCGTCTGCATTGGTAAAGGGTTAAGGGCATTTAAGGTATGACAGAACTAAATATTTTCCCAGAGGCGACCATTATAACATTCAGGTGGAAACAAATATGATCGCATTACTTTAATTTTGGCATTCAAACATCTCTGTCAAGTATAGCCCTTCAGGCAACATTTTCTGATCCGAAAACAGGGGGTCATGCAACAAATAAGAGAGAAAAACTGAGACAAAGGGAAGTACCAGTCACTTGCACATATGTTTCAGGGAATTCCCTACAAAAACACACAAAAAGTAAATTGTGTTTTTTAGGTCGAAAAGTCATCAAATCACCCTCTTGTTTTATCAGGAATATTCAACAATAATGCAACATGTCAATAGAATGTTTCAAACATTTATTAAAACAATATATTTTCCCAAGGCTGTTTATTTTTAGAAATTGCAACATTTCAAGGTGGGTAACTCTAATTCAAATATTTAGTTAGCGATACCTTAAAGCACAAGTGAAGATGTATGTGACATACATTTGCTGCAGCTCAGTTCAAGTGTTATAGATATATTGCCCTTTAATACTACACAGTTGTAGTAGTGAGGGAAATATTTGTGCATCAAACCACTTCAACATTTCATAAGATATTGGATTCTAACCACCTGGTAGTAGTCCTACAATGTTTTATGATCTCTTTACTGTGATGGAGACAATTAATAGTACAGTTGAACTCTGTTAATTGAATAGCCAACTTGGCCAGTGAAAATTATTCAATTAACAAGGATTCTGTCACTTTCTGTATTCTAGTGATAAAATTAGCATTTATTCTATTAAATCTTGTTTGACAGAGCTCCGTGAACTCTATCAAACAAGGTATAATAGACTGAAAGCCTATATTGGATGTACTGAGACCAATTAGGTCTATAAACAAAGGAAAGCTGGGGAGAGTCAGGGTAATTTCTTGACAGGTTACATGATTTTTTTATTCAATTAACAGGAGTTTACTCTGTAACCTATATTTCAATTGACAGGTCAAATTTGTACAGGAGATATGGTAAATGGTCTTGTGTTGGGAAATTATGTTCAATAAACAGGGTTATTCAGTTAAGACACATGCAATTAAGTAGGCTCCACTGTATGTATGTGTGGGATGAACAGAAGGGTTGATCGAGGCTAAGACAAAACTTGGGCTTTTTCCTAACTGGTTGAGTGCTAGAAGCCACTATCGGGGCTTTCGGAAAAATGAGGGTACCATTGCAAAAGCCTATGTGCACTCTCCAATAATTCATAATAAAACAGATTTTGAATAAGAAATTCAGATCACAAAAATTAATCTAGCCCTCAACCAGTTAAAAAACTGATGTAAAACTGAAGTCGATGACATGGACATTTTCATACATATGTACAACTGAGTATATGTGGGGTTTTTTGTTTGTTGAATGAGTAAAACAGGTATCTCTTTATCATGACCAGATACATGTTCTAACATTACCACTTTCTGTTCCTGGAAAATTTGCACCAAATTTTATTTTTTATCTGAATTGTAGCTTGTAAGTACCCGGTCTGTTGGGCTGAAGATATTCATTCCACTCTGAAGTTACCACAAATAGGAATAGGATGTGACAACATTATTTGTCACAAGGCTGTTTATTAGTCTGTGTGAAACACACAGACTATTGTGTTTGTACATTTTCTTCTTTTTTTTCTTCTTCTTCTCCTGTCTTCTGTCTTCTCATCACTCTTTTATCCGCAAGATAACTCGAAAACGAATTGTCCTATCTCGGTGATTTTTGGCATTCTGATAGACAGTCACAAGTTCTTGGCCACCTATGTTTTTCAGATTCCTGGGCATTAGTGGTGTCTGTAGGGGTGTTTTGAAAGTGGGTGGGTCATGCCCATATCTCAGGCGTGGTATGACGTATGGACCTGGGACCAACACCAAATGAGTCGACACTCGATGGAGATTCAAAACAAGGTCATGGAGATCACCAAGGGGTCATTAAATGCATTTTTCATAATTGTTGGAAATCACATTTTTTGACCCACCTAATGCATTCCCAAAGTCCATACATGTATTTTTACGTAAAAAAGTGGGCATGGCCAAAATCTTTGAAAGTGGGTCATGCTCAATACTCAATCATGGTATGATGCATGGACCTGGGACTAACACCAAATGAGTCGACACTTGAGGGAGGTTCAAAGTATGGGTCAATGTCACCGAGGTCACCCAGGGGTCGATGAGTGAAGGTTCCTGAATTACTGGAAATCACATTTTTTACGTCCAAATGCTTTCCCAAAAGTCATTACATGCATTTTTCATGAAAAAAAGTGGGCGTGGCCAAAAATTTCGAAAGTGGGTCACGCTCATATCTCAAGCATGATATGAGGCATGGACCTGGAACCAACACTAAATGAGTCGACACTTGGTGGAGGTCCAAAATATGGGTCAAGGTCATGGAGGTCACCTGGGGGTAATTGAGTGTATTTTTGAGAATTTTTTTACACTCTAAAGCATTCCTGAAGTCCATGCAGGCATTTTTATGTCCATATCTGATTCGTGTATCGAACCTTTTGAATGTTGGTCACATATATGCCTTTTCTGGTTTCTTATAAATATTGTTCTGATTCCTGTATGAATATCTGTAAATACTGCTAACGAAAACCCATTTCGAATTTTTTAAAAATATTTTACTCCTGAAAATAATAATACATAACTTCTCTTTTTATGTAGTTTATTCCCGATACTTTAACCCTTTTCACACAGACTTGAATTTACTGGATGCAGTAAATTCTGTTTCTCTAGTTTTAACTTTATTTTTGTTTTAATTGAATAGAGAGGATTATTTTTATTTTTTCTTCTAAAAAGTTTTCTTTGTTATAAAAAAATCCATATCCAGCCATTAGGAAAATAAAATCTTGTAACAGTTTTAAAGATAGAGGTCATTATTTTGATGATAGAAGAGATTTGCCATTTGAAAAGAATATTCAACTATATTTTCAGTGTTGGTCAGAGACAGTTGTTAAGTCTGGGTAGGTCTTTATTGAGAAAGACAAAGATTTTAGTATTGGATGAAGCTACAGCAGCAGTAGATATGGAAACAGATGATCTTATACAGAAAACTATTCGCACAGAATTCAAAGACTGCACAGTATTAACAATAGCTCACAGACTTAACACAGTCTTGGATTATGATAAGTAAGTATAGTTTCCCATTTAATTGTACAGTAGAACCTGTCTTGAGAGACCACCCTTTTTGCCATGGAAAAGTGGTCTCTCAAAACAGGTGGTCTCTCATGACAGGTCCATTATACAGTATAACAACCCATTTGTGCAAGGTCACAGTGGTCTCTCAAGGCATGTGGTCTCTCACACGACAATGGTCTCTCAAGGCAGGTTTTACTTTATACCACTTAAACTCCCTGTGAGAACCCAAGGAAGTGGAGCAGTGCTTATTTACTATGCTAAACATGTTCTGTTTTGTTACTGGTAAAACAGGACCCATCCACTAATGCTTGGGGTGAAAGTCCTCTAAAACGGACAGTGTAGTCCTAAAAAAATAAAAATATGTTTCTCAGGCCCTCCCGCATGGTCCTTTTGGCTGCCGTATGCTCTCTTTTTATAACCAATGTGAACTTAAAAAAATAAAAATTAAATGGTTTATGTGTGATATTTTACCAAAGTTAAAAAAATTGATAAATTTGTCCCTTGAGTGCAAGATGGCTTTGCAGTGCTTTAGCATTGCAAAGCCTTCTTGCTCTCAAGGGACGAAATACACCACCACCCATGCTATTCTGTAGATTATGAAGCCTAAAACATAAACCAAGAACATGAACTTTTGATGACAAAGAAATAATTACAGAAATAAAAAATAAAATAAAAAACCACTCGCCCGCATGCAATTTTACAAATAATGGCCTGAGAAACAGAACATCTACTTTGTGGGGCCATAGATATAAATAATATATACCTGACTTCATACCTGTATTGCAGTCATGATGTTGAAAACCACCATAAGGCCCCACAAAGTAGATCTTCTCTTTCTCGGGCCATTTTTTGTAAAATTGCATGTATGGGCATATTTTTATACTGTACCAATGACCCAGACATAACTGGTGCTAACTCTTAAAATATAGGGCCAAACACAAATTTTGCCCCCCAATCCCCAAAATTTGCATCTAAAACCAAAGAAAACATGTCCTGAATGGCCCTCCACACTTCACCTCTACTGCGCATGCGCAGTGTCAAGAACGTTCCGAAATTGGCGCCATTAATCATTCTCAGTTTGGCCCTTCATCAGTTAACATCTGACTGATCTTTGTGCTTGTAAATCTCAGTTTAAATGATGCCAGACACATAAATATTAGTGAAATGGTGATTCTAAGGAGTATATAGAAGGAGGAGAGGAATAATGTGTGACAGAATATTATCAGGGCTGTAACTTAAAATTTTTTAATGAAATTATGTTAAGTTACCTATTTTCGAGGCAGCAGCCATTTTGTTGTCATTCTTGTTATTTAGTTACACTGATTTTTCAGTGTTTTCCTCTCTCCCTTTCCTTTAAGTCCCCTCTTGCTATTCTCCCATGCTTTTGGCATAGTTTCTGTAATTATTATTACTAAA
Organism: Pictodentalium vernedei; assembly: GCA_031216915.1. NCBI lineage: Eukaryota > Metazoa > Mollusca > Scaphopoda > Dentaliida > Dentaliidae > Pictodentalium > Pictodentalium vernedei. Next base: position 37,222,430 of record CM062288.1, read on the forward strand.
ATTTATTGGGAGTTTTAGCTGAATAACAGAATGAATTCTGTTCTTTTCCCCATGTTTACGTCTTCACCTATGGGTGGTTAGGCGTTGTGTTCTGCATCTACCATCTGATGTTCTGCAGTTTCTTCCCTGGAAGTCTCTGTTTTGCATCAGATAGTGTATTTTTGGTAACTGATTTCGGGCCTGGGTGCCTGGAGTCTTATTTTTGTGTTTTTACACTCATTGTTTACATTTACAACAGCCCTCTGTGTGAGGGGGGGATTTCTTGAAAATAATATCTTGATGTTAATTTAATCATAACTAGATACATTATTATTGTTCGTAAGTGTTGCATAAATTGTTTAAAATATTTTTAAATTTTTTGTCCACACTTACGCTTGGGATCCATTGGGGCTCAATGTTACTTCAGAAACTTGGGCTGTTCTGAAAAAATATTTTTTCAAAATATTTTGATTTTAATTATTTTTTCTATGTTAATGGATCATATTATTATTATGTATTTTGATTGTCAGGGGTTGGTGCGAGTACCAGGACTTTGTTTTCTTTTCACATTGAAAGGATTTTGATCAATTGTAATAAGAGGAAGTCTTCCTCTGACTTTTATAATCATTATATATGTAGTCAGTGTACTCGCATTAACTCCTGTTCTGTATCTGATGATTTTGATGACAACATGGGAAGCGTATGTCACGGTATGTTAGTGGGGAATTGGACATTCCGGTCCATTCCCCGCAGGGTCACTCTACTTTATCAATTTCTATTTCAGACGATCAAGATTAGGGTGATGTATCTGTGATGTCTTCCAACAGTGTGCCTCTGTCGTCACAATTAATGAAGGGATAGCGGAAAAGTGCTCATGTTAATACGCCAATTGCCTAAGAGGACCCTAGTAGGTTCGACGGCCTTTGACGTCCGCTAGCTCGCCCGGTGTAGCGTCCATTCATCGAATGGTTTGGCAGCCGGGTTCGTCCGTTGCGGTCTAGAAGGAGTTTTGGGGTGATGCGAGCACTATAAATCAACCAAATGCACACCCATTGACAGCGGATTAGAGGGAGAACGGAGGAAGCCTTTTAGTCCGGTTCATAGCTCGTTCTGGTCCATCCGGACGGCGAGCGAGAGAGGCCCCTCTCTCGTACAACAACATCTGGCCCCAGATGTTGTGGTACAAAATGTTTCGCATTCGGAGCAGACGTCCGCCGCTCTGGACGCTCCGACATATAGTCAGTCCGGAGAGACTGTCAATAAGGCTTCCTCATTCTCATGGTAGCGCACACGACCGCTCTTGGCTACGTGACCTCGGATATCCAGTCAGCTTCGCCTGTCAGAGAATCATCGGCGACCAGGTCACACCATCCGGTAGCCAGGCGAGGCCTGCAGACTCCGGACGTTTGCATAGGAAAGTGTGCGGGAGTCAACGTACACGGAGCTTCCGGCGGCATTGCATCGTAAGACCGCTACTGCACAGGCCTTGGGGACTGATGTGCTATCCTAAATAGCACAGCTTATCGCAGCATCCCAGCAACAACTGAATCTGTCGCATAATGTTTTATCCGACGATGCTGGGTCGGGACGCTCCGCGGAAGCGGGTACGGACGTCCGAAAATTTCATCTGGTCCGACGGGATACCGAAAGGGATTCGGAGGATTTCGAGCTTTCCCTTTCGGAACAACATATGCTGTTGTGTATGTCATCTGACTTGATCTTCTACAGGTTCTTTCGTCGGACCAGAATGCTGCGTGGCCGGATAAGAAACTGATAGCGTTGGTGGACTTAGAGATTTTTGATTCGGTTCAGGGACATCGTCCCTCAGTTCCGACATAGTCCAATAATGTCACACAAACTTTCGAATTATTGAACGACGCTGTATATTTATTATTATATGCTTTCTATTACCAAGCATTTCTGGTTTCTTGTTAGCAAAAGTTACGGAGATGTCTTTCAAAAGTGTGCCTCTGTCGTCATAGTTAATGAAGAGCTAGCGGCAATAAGTGCTCATGGAATATGTCTATTGCCTAAGAGGTCCCTTGTAGGATCGACGGAGTGACATTCGCTAGCTCACCCGGTGTAGCATACATTCATCGAATGGTTCGGCTGCCGGGTTCGTCCGTTGCGGTCTAGGAATGAGATTTGGGTGATGCGAGCACTATAATTACTTTAGTACTCACCCAGTGACGGCGGATTGAGGACAGATCGGAGGAAGCCTGTTAGTCCGGTTCCTGGCTTGTCCAGGTCCATCCGGGCTGTGAGCGAGAGAGGTCCCTCTCTCGTCCAACAACATAGGGGACCGCATGTTGTGGTTCAGATATTTTACATTCGGAGCATATGTCCGTAGCTCGGGACGCTCTGTTATATTGACAGTCCGAGAGACTGTCGATAATGCTTCCTCATCCTCACAGCAGTGCACACGACCGCACATTGGCTACGTGACCTTGAGTATCCGATCAGTTTCGTCATTCAGTGATTCCACGGCGAACAGGTCACGCCATCCGGTAGCCAAGGGAGACGAGGCCTATACACTCCGTTCGCTCGCATATTAGTAGTATGCACGGGGTAACGATCACGGAGCTTCCAGCGGCAATGCATCGTAGGACCGCTTCTCCACAGGCCTCAGTGACGGACGTGCTATCCGAGTTAGCACAGTTTTTTCGCAGCATCCCAGCAATCGACAGTTTCACGGTCGAATCAGGAATTATCCGACGGCGCTGGGTCGGTGCGGTCCGCGGTTGCATCAGGTACGGACGACAGAACGCTTTATAGGGTCCGACAGGATGGCGAAAGGGATTCGAAAGATTTTGAGTTTTCCCTTTAGTAGCATCGGAAGCTGCCATATATATCTTCCGGCATTTTCTTCCAGTGATTGTTATTTCGGACTACATTGCTGCGATGTTGGATAAGAGACTTATAGTGTCATTGGACACGGAATTTTGGATCGGTTCAGGGACTTTGTCCCTGACTTACCGACACAGTCCAATAATGTCATTAGAACATGTGTATTATTTATCGACGCTATATATATATAAGCCTGCTACCAAGCATGATAGTTTAGTTTCTTGTCCGCAGTGCTCATTTCTGCCTTTTATCATTTATACAATTAATTTATTTTGGCAGAACAGGGCATACCGAGAGTTCATATGCGTCTAGACGGCGTGGTTAAAGACTCGAAATAATCTTTTTCGCCGTCTATGTCTTTTCCAACCACAATGTTGGAAACGACAATGATGTCTAATAGACTTAACTTAGACGCTTTATCATACGTAATCCACCCTACTGAGGCGTTATCATTACGTCTTCAAGAGAAAGAATTCCGAGATATGATCCTCAATGTGATTTCTTTTGAGGGCAGTAGTTTGTTCACGTATAACTCCGCCCTTCAGTGGCTGCTTGGAGTTGGTTAAACATGACGCAGCCCTAGCTACATCCACGCGCGTGGATAGTAAGGTGAAGAACTCTCTCAGTCGCTTCGTTCTCGGAGAAGCTTCTCTTCGACGGCAACTTTTCAGCAATCCATGAATTGCTCGATTTACACGTTCTCTTGTCTATCTAGTGTAGCAAGAGATTCAGACTGGGGCAAACATTCGGTGGTTGACTTAGAGAGTGCCACTGCAGTTGCCGGATCCGAGTTTTATAAATATGACGGTTGCCAGTCAAACAGGTTGGGATATAATATTGATCCCAACGGATTCGAAGTGCCAGGGTCTTTGGGTTCCGCAGTCTCTAAGCAAGCACTTATCTTCCACGGAATAATGTTTTTTTAGGCTTGCTTTATGTCATTGGATGAACATTATTCAGAATCGCATGTCCAAATCCTGTCCGTTAATTCGACAGTAGTGGCGTATCTCCGGAACCAGGGAGGCACTCATTCGTTTCCGTTATTCAATTTAATGGAAAGAATCCTTCTGTTTGTTATAGTACACCAAGTTCTGCTTCGGTCCGTCATATTCCGGGTCGTCTGATTGCATTACCGGACTCCCGTTCACTTATGGGTCGCTTGTTGCCGTCAGAATGGACTCTCAACAAACAAGTATTCAATCAGATTTGCTATCAATGGGAGCGCCCAATGATAATTTATTTACGACACAACTTGCTAATCAATTGCAGACGTATGTGTTTGCTTGTCCGGATCTCTGAGCTTATGTTGTTAACGCTCTATTGATCTAATAGGATGGAATGATAGGATATGCGTATCCTGCGCTGTTATTTCAGCAAGTATTGCTAAGATAAACAACCACAATACATTTCTGTTGATAGCATCTCTGTCTTCACAGAGACTGTGGGTAAATTTACTCTGATGTCTACTGTGGGACTTAACGCGAAATCTTCCTCCATGAGGGGATCTTTTTTCGCTGGGTAAAATCGTGTCATCTTTATCACAACCCGCAAGGTCTCAACCTTCACGTATTCCGTTGTGTGGTCCTTATTGCATTGTAAGCATTGTACTGGACGAGCTTTGGACGCGATTTCTTACTATAGGAGAACCTCTTCTTTGCTATACTATGCGGCTAAATTGGAGGCTCTTCTGTCGTTGGTGTAGGGATCACTATGTTGATATTGTGGATCCCTCCATACTAGTCATTGCAACTTTTTTGTATACTTGTTTGACAAGATCTACTGCAGCCTGTTATTATTAAGGTTATAGGTTTATGTTACCTCATACCTATGCTCTCTGTGATAGTTTACAATTGAGTCTTATGTCTCTTTATCTAAGTCAGTTAGTAACTTTTCGATAAATGGACTTAGAATCATTAGATTAAATTCCTATACGGAATTTAACTTCGGTTCTTATTTAGCTAAGTAATCATTTGAGCCTCTGGAAACAGTAGTTTTCAAATTCTGACCTTTTAGACAGTAATTCTGTTGGCTTCTCTTTTACTGAAGAGTCAGTGAGTTTCCTTGCACTATCGGTGGACGATTCTCACTTTCGTAGTATCGGAAACACTCATAAGAGTCAGGCTCCTAATTAATATCCGGAACCTATTGTTATTAAGGTCCTTCCATCTTCGTACGGGCATAGGCCTTTACTCTGTCCGGTTAGAGTTTATGTATTTATAAACAGATATCTGTTTATTACTATGGGCGTAAGGTTCTTCTGTCTTTGATGCCTAATAGAAGGACGTTACGCTCCATTCTATTGCTAATGGATTCAATTAACTATCGATACTGCTTATGGTATATCATTGACTCAGCAGTTGTGTTTGAGATTTCGGCTCATGAAGTAAGAGTTCTTCTACATCGTGGGCTTACATTAATAGTGTCGCTATTATAGATTTTTGAAGGCTGCTCATTGCGCTCAGCCATCCACATTCATGAATTTTTATCTCAGAAATATCGAGTCCATTTCTGGAGGCCTCTATTGTTAGGTCTGTTATCTACTGCTCAGAATGTCATTCATTTAACAGTTGCTACTATAGCTAGGTAGGCTGTCTGTTTCGGCAGTGACTCTGTTCTGCTGCCCTCTTCGCTCTGGGCTATTTGACCCAGGGCAAGGAAAGGGGGGGGGGGGGAGGGTGTTCCCTTGGGTCACCTGTTTTACTATGAAAACAAGGGGATACCTCCTCCGGAGTTAGTAATTCTGAGCTGTTATTGGGATGGTTGTTTAGTGAGAAGTTTATGTTTTAAAAATTCATTCAGGTCTTAGTTTTTATAGTATAGCTTTTGAATATAGCACGTGTCAACGGACATTATTATACATTCCTCAGACACTTTTAAGGAGTATAAAGAGTCTCTATTCTCTAGACTCACTTTATTTATTGGCTTACTTTAAAAATTATTAGTATAAGGATTATACTAGATATTAATAAAGTACATGGATGTATGATGCTCAATTTTGGAAGGGGTTGTATCTTTCTAATTTATCATAAATAAGAAAGATACATGTAAGGCCTAATACTTCTTTTTCCCTAGAGGGGATGACTCTATTTTATATTTTGAGCATATTCCATCTTGCTCTATGTCCTTGGCCTTCCAGCCTTTTTACTATTCAGCTATGTCTGGGTCATTGGTACAGTATAAAAATGTTAAAAAATTTATAGTAATTTATATATTTTTTATACTTACCAATGACCCAGACGGGGATGGCCCTCCCAGGAGTTGGGAACTCTTACCTCCCCGCTGAGTACATAGCGCTTACCAGGCACTGGTTATGAGAATGATTAATGGTGCCAATTTCGGAACATCCTTGACACTGTGCATGCGCAGTAGAGGTGAAGTGTGGAGGGCCATTCAGGACATGTTTTCTTTGGTTTTAGATGCAAATTTTGGGGATTGGGGGGCAAAATTTGTGTTTGGCCCTATATTTTAAGAGTTAGCACCAGCTATGTCTGGGTCCTTGGTAAGTATAAAAAATATATAAATTACTATAAATTTTTTAACTTTTGTTATTTTATCTTTTATTCTTGTAATTATTTTTTTGCCGTCAAAAATTCATATTGTTGGTTTGTATATGTTTTAGGCCTCATAATCTATAGAATAGCATGGGTGGGGTGTACTTCGTCTCTTGAGTGCGAGATGGCTTTGCAGTGCTAAAGCAGCCTTGTTGCACTCAAGGGACAAATTTATCAATTTTATTAACTTGGATAAATTTTTAGTCGAAGTCAAACTTGAATTATAGTTTGATGAATGGCGGGCTGGTAGGCATAAACAATTGGTTTCCGGATGATAACTTGATAATGGTTTGACCCACATTCACAAAACTTCATAGGTAGGCTGGCCTTGGTGAGAGGAAGAACCCTATTTATTTTGGACTCACAAGATCAACGGTCAAGGTCACAGTGACCCTGAAAATAGTAAATTGTAAACAATTGGTTTCCGGATGATAACTTGACTATGTTTGAATCTACATTCATGAAACTTCATAAGTAGGTTGGCCTTGGTGACAGGAAGAACCCTATCTATATTAGATGCACTATGTCAAAGCTCAAGGTCACAGTGACACTGAACATAGTAAATCATCAACAATTGGTTTCTGCATGATAACTTCATATGTAAGTTGGCCTTGGTGAGAGGAAGAAACCTATATATACTGGACTTGCTAGGTTAAAGGTCAAGGTCACAGTGACCTTGAATATAGTAAATCATAAACTTGTGGTTTCCGGATGATAATTTGACAATGGTTCAACCCACATTCATGAAACTCCATAGGTTGGTTGGCCTTAGTGAGAGGAAGAACCCTATCTATATTGGATTTGCTAGGTTGTGACCTTGAACATACTAAATCGTAAACAATTGGTTTCCGGATGATAACTTAACCATGGTTCAATCCACATATGTGAAACTTCATATATAGGTTGTCCTTGGTGAGAGGAAGAATCCTATTTATTTTGGACCCTGCGAGATGAACGGTCAAGGTCACAGTGATCCTGAACATAGTAAATCATAAAAAATTGGTTTTGGGATGGTAACTTGATAATGGTTTGACCCACATTCATGAAACTTCATAGGTAGGTTGTCCTAGGTGAGTGGAAGTCACCTATTTATTTTGGACTTGGAAGGTCAAGGTCACAGTGATTTTGGACCCACAAGCTGAATGGTCAAGGTCAAAGTGACCCTTCACATAGTAAACTGTAAACAGTTGGTTTCCCGATGATAAGTTGATAATGATTAAACCCACTTTTGAGCTGCCACAACTCGACATTGGATCAGTGATCCTATCGGCATTTTTTTTTATTTTAAGTTTGCATTGGTGATAAAAAAGAGCATGCAGGAGGGCTACAGAAACAGATTTTTACTTTTTTAGACCTAAACATCAGTAAATAAATAAATGAATGGCATAACAATTCATAATAATAACTCTATATAGTTTTCAAATGCCAACCCAGTATATATATTGCAATATATTTAGGCTTAAAAAAGTTTAGAATCTATTTTTCAGGCCCTCCCACATGGTCATATTGGGTGTCGCATACTCTCTTTTTATTATTGTAAAATTATAAAAATATAAAAATTAACTGGTTTGTGTCAAATAATTATGTTACCTAAGTTAATGCAATGGATAAAATTCTCCCTTGAGTGCAACAAGGCACCATCTGCAATGCTAAAGCATTTCAGATGGTGCCTCCAGGGATGAAATTCACCACTACCCTTGTTTTTCTGTAGATTATTAGGCCTAAAACATAAAACAAACCAAGTATATGAAACTCTAATGGTAAAGAAATAATAATTAAAAAAATAAAATGAAAGTATCAATGACACTGTAGCTTAACTTGACTGTGGGTAGTGTTTGATGAAAAGGAAAATGTTCAATGTTTATGATAGGATTATGAAATACGATAAGAATTGTGATAATTGAGAATATATTAATTTATGTTCCATGCATGCTATGCTTTTAATAAGAATAATTTGAGGTGTAGACTGTACTAAAGAATTGATGGGTTGGTTAAGGTGGCCCTCACAATTAATATATGTCAATCAAAGTTACCAAGTTACAGTGAAATTATTCCAAAACGAGTCCTATCAAGTTACAATGAAAACTCATCATAAATACGGCCTGTAGACTGTGCTAAAGGTTTTCAGGCTTTGGGCCTCTGTAGCCATCATGATTGACCGATTGCAACCAAAAGGGTATGTCTTCATCTAGACAGTATACTAAGTCATCCTACCAAGTTACAATGAAATCCCTTCACAGACACGATCTGAAGTCTGTGCTAATGGTTTGGGAGTTTTGGGCTCGGGCAGCTGACATGGTTGACCGCTATCAACCAAAAGGAGGCATTCTCATCTAGACATTATCTGGAGTCATCCTACCAAGCTACATTGAAATCCCTTCATAAATATGACCTGTAGACTGTGCTAAAGGGTTTCAGGCTTCAGGGCCCTGTAGCCGTCATTATTGATCGAGCTGACCAAAAGGGGACATTTTCATCTAGACATTATCTGGAGTCATCCTACCAAGTTACAATGAAATCCCTTCATAAATATGACCTGTAGACTGTGCTAAAAGTTTTCAGGCTTCAGGGCCCTTTAGCCGTCACGATTGACTGATCTGACCAAAAGGGGACATTCTCTTCTAGACATCATACGGAGTCATCCTACCAAGTTACAATGAAATCCCTCCATATTAAGTACAACCTGTAGACAGTGCTAAACGTTTTTGGGTTTCGGGCTTGGACAGCCAAGTCTTGAATATAGTAAATCATAAACTCGTGGTTTCCGGATGATAATTTCATGAAACTTCATAGGTTGGTTGGCTGTAGTGAGAGGAAGAACGATTGACACCAAAAGGGGATGTTCTCATCTAGACATGACCTTAAACCTGCATATGAAATTTTGTTACGATAGGACAAGAACTACGGGGTTTAGCCTGTGCTAAAGAAAAATGTGAATAGACTCACAGACATGGCAATAGCTTATCTTTACTTTGTCAAGTTAAGCTAATGAAAGTATCATTGACACTGTAGCTTAACCTGTCTGTGTGTTGTGTTTGATGAAAAGGATAATGTTCTGTGTTTATGAAAGGATTATGAAATAAGACCAGAATTGTGATAATTGGGAATATGTTCATTTCTGTTACCTGTATATTGTGTTTTTAATAAAAACAATATGAGGTGTAGACTGTACTAAAGAATTGAGGGGTGGGTTAATGTGGCCCTCACAGTTAATGTGTGTGGCCTTCACAGTTAATATATGTCAACAAAGGTTACCAAGTTAAAGTGAAATTATTCCAAAACGAGTCATCCTATCAAGTTACAATGAAATTCCTTCATAAATATGGCCTGTATACTGTGCTCAAGGTTTTTGGGCTTCGGGCATGTGTAGCCATCACGCTTGACCAATCACAATCAAAAGGGGTTGTCCTCATCTAGACATTATACTGAGTCATCCTACCAAGTTACAATTAAATCCCTTTATAAATACGACCTGTAGTCTGTGCTAAAGTGTTTGGGTTTTGGGCTTGGGCAGCCGTCATGGTTGAATGTTCCTGACCCAAAAGGGAACATTTTCATCTGTGCATTATCTGGAGTCATCCTACCAAGTTACAATGAAATCCCTTTATAAATATGACCTGTAGACTGTGCTAAAGGTTTTTGTGCTTCGGGCCCCTGTAGCCGTCACAGTTGACCAATCATGACCAAAAGGGGACGTTAATATCTAAACATTATATGAAGTCAACCTACCAAATTACAATGAAATCCCTCCATAAATACGACCTATAGACTGTGCTAAAGGTTTTCGGGTTTTGGGCTTGAGTAGCCGTCATGGCTGAATGATTGTGACCAAAAGGGGACGTTCTCATCTAGACATTATCTGGAGTCATCCTACCAAGTTACAGTGAAATCCCTTCATAAATATGACCTGTAGACTGTGGTAAAGGTTTTTGGGCTTTGGGCCCCTGTAGCCATCAGAGTGGACTAATCACGACCAAAAGAGGATGTTCTCATCTAGATATTATATGAAGTCAACCTACCAAGTTACAATGAAATCCCTCCATAAATACGACCTGTAGACTGTGCTAAATGTTTTGGACTCTGGCAGTCGTCACAGTTGACAGATCGCGACCAAATGGGGAAGTTCTCATCCAGACATCATACAGAGCTATCCTACCAAGTTACAATGAAATCCCTCCATATTACATAGAACCTGCAGACTGTGCTAAAAGTTTATGGGGTTTCGGGCTTGGGCAGCCATCACGGTTGACAGATCATGACCAAAAGGGGTCATTCTCATCTAGATGTTATATAGAGGCATCCCACCAAGTTACAATGAAATCCCTTCATAAATACAATCTGTAGACTGTGCTAAATGTTTTCGGTTTTTGGGCTCGGGCAGCCATCACAGTTGACCAATCGCGACCAAAAGGAGACATTCTCATCTAGACATGACCCCAAACTTGCATATGAAATTTCGTGATGATCGGACGAGAACTACAAGGTGCAGCCTGTGCTAAAGGAAATGGTGAGCAGACTCACAGACTAACAGACTTCCGCACGTGTGATGGCAATAAAACACAGCTGGCTCACATACATTTTTACGAAAAATAATCTTAGGAACTGAAGATTTACTTTGTGTAGCCTTAATACAAATTTAAGATGTTCGTAGCATTTGAGATATGGGGTGAATCCTGTGTATCTGAGCTACAGAGCTCTCTGATTTCTGTCAAATAAGATATAATAAATAAAATACTCCACCATAATATATGCAGCTGGGCATATTCTCGTTAATTAGATATTACTGGTATTGTTAATTGAATAAACTCCTTTGATAAATTAAAAAAAACACTAAGGGGAAAATAAATTGGAGTTGAAGCTATATTTCAGTACTAAAACCAATGGCCCAGACTTAACTGGTGCAACCTCATTAGTATTAAGGGCCAAACACAAGTTTTGACCCCCACAACCCTCAAAATTTGCATACAGTACCGAAAATTAAAAGTCCTATCTGGCCCTCCATACTTTTACTACCTGTGCATGTGCAGTACTTTGAAGAGACTGGAATTGGTGCCAACATCATTCTTCTGTTTAGTTACAACTGAACTGACATCTATGCTTTTAATTCTCGACAAAGTCAAGATAAGCTATTGCCATCACACATGCGGAAGTCTGTTAGTCTGTGAGTCTGTTCACATTTTCCTTTAGCACAGGCAACACCCCGTAGTTCTTGTCTGATCGTCACGAAATTTCATATGCAGCTTTGGGGTCATGTCTAGATCAGAACGTCCCCTTTTGGTCATGATCGGTCAACTGGTATGGCTGCCCGAGCCCAGAACCCGAAAACCATTAGCACAGTCTACAGGTCGTATTTATGAAGGGATTTCATCGTAACTTGGTAGGATGCCTCTTTTGGTTGTGTTTGGTCAACTGTGATGGCTTCAGGGGCCCAAAGCCTGAAAAACTTGAGCACAATCTACAGGCCATATATATGAAGGGATTTCATTGTAACTTCGTAGGATCACTCCAGATTATGCCCAGATGACAACACCCCCTTTTGGTCGCGATCATTCAACCATGATGGCTTCCCGAGCCCAAAACCTGAGTACAGACTACAGGTCGTATTTGCGAAGGGATTTCATTGTAACTTAGTAGAATGACTCAGTATAATGTCGAGATGAGAGCGTCCCCTTTTAGTTGCAATCGGTCTACTGTCATGGCTACATAGGCCTGAAGCCCAAAAACTTTTAGCACAGTCTACAGGTGATAGGATGACTCATTTTGGAATAATTTCACTGTAACATGGTAACTTTCGTTGACATACATTAACTGGAGGGCCACATACATTAACTGTGAGGTCATATTAACCCACCCCTCAGCTCTTTAGTACAGTGTACACCTCATATTATTTTTATTAAAAACATAGCATACAGGGAACAGAAATTAACATATTCCCAATTATCACAATTCTTATCTTATTTCATAATCCTTTCATAAACATTGAACGTTATCCTTATCATCAAACCCAACACACAGACAAGTTAAGCTACAGTGTCATTGACACTTTCATTGAAGATGCCAGACAAATCAATGATGGTTTTCTTGAAATCAACAGTGTAACAGGATGCTGAAAGTATAATGGTTGTTTTGGATATTCAGTGTCGTAACTTTTTAATTTTTATGTAAATTATTCATGTTATCCAGTTTCATGATATGATTCTGAACATCGTGATTATAATATGACTCCACTGTTGTTTTGTTACTATTACTTCCCTTCTCGCTCCTGAGCCCTCCTGTTATACTCTCAGGCTCTTTTGGCTTTTTGTTTTTGGCCTTACTTATCTAGCAATTCAAGTATTGTGGGTAAGGGGGGTTCAATATGATTTATTCGTCAAACCCCCTCCTCCCCCCCCCCCACCCCCAAATATGTTGAGAGGTGATTACAGGGCAGGACGTAGTGCTCTCCCTGTAAGCCTCGTAGGCAACATCAGGGGCCCAGCCACTCTAGTTGGTTTGCTTCCTGTGATTGATCATTCATTAGTGATATTCAGTAAAACCTGTTTTGAGAGACCACCTGTCTTGAGAGACCACAGTGACCTTGTACAATTTGTTTGTTTTACTCTGTAATGGACCTCTTATGAGAGACCACCTGTTTTGAGAGACCACTTTTGCCTGGCAAAAAGTAGGGTTGGACGGTTTATCGGTTTTTCGGTTCGGTTTGTTTTTTTTTTTTAAACCGAAACAGAACCACCGCCTTAACAAAAAACCGAGACTTTCGGTTTCAACAAATTTCCCAGAATTGGTTAAGTTTATGACCACTCAATCACTTGCTTTCCACACGCCAAAGGCTTAAATGTCAGGCAAAGGTAAATGCTGTGCCATTTATGCTTACTTCGAGAGGACTGACAACAAATCCCCCCCACCCTCCCCCCACAATAGTGGTAGCAAATTTCTTGTATCTTAAACAATATCTACAGAACCACCAGCAGATGGAATATGAAAAATTAAAAAGTCGTACGTAAAAATCCACACATGCAATTCAAGAATTGTTAAGTAAATTTACTGAACCGGGCATATTCGACCAAAGAGGTATTGCAAGTTACCTGACAATATATGGTGTAAAAGTATTATAAATTACCTTTGACCCAAAATCATCTGCGTACGGCACGTTGTAAATTAGATTGGAGGTAAACATAAAATTTATTGAGTTTTAAAACCTCAAAGTTCGCATGGGAAAAATGATGAGTAAATTATGTTAATTAACCAAATACTGGCACGTTCTCTGAAGTCACATGCTCATAGATAACGCTGCGCATTGGCAGTTATGTTTTTTGTCAACAATAAAATGGTTAAATTAAAATAGAACACATCCTATTAAATGGATGGCAGGTAACTATTGAAAGTTTTTTTTAAAACTTATTGGGAATTGTTTGTATACTATTTGAACTTACTTTAAGGAATTGCGCAGTACTGCAGGTCATTCAGGTACACACGCTGCATTCCCAATGGTAATACGAAGATGTTATAATCAACACGTGCCATGACCATTTTGTACACACAACAAATCCCAAGATGCAATATTGCAAACTTTCTTTCAAATCCCATTATGCAGCAGTCTCCCCTCCCTTCAAAAACATCAATCGCCTGTCTTGAAAAAGATGAAATCAATGCAGCCTGAGATATTACCAACTTTACTTTGCCCTCTTGGCTTATCCCTGGCAGGGGGGAGGGGGGGGGGCGGCTGGTCTCCCTAGATACCTCATGGCTGGCTCCACCACTGTTGCCCACTACAGTAGCCCAACACAATATGTCCATTAGCTGAGAAGAGTGGTGAACACTGATTAACCCGAATGACTCAACTCGCTATATGAGCCTCATGACTTGGATGACAAATACAGACAGATTTTATGTGAACATTACCCTCTAAAATGTGGATTTCTACAATATATTTTGAAAAACCGAAAACCGAGTTTTTGTACGAAACCGAAACCGAACAGAAATGCAAATTTCAAAACTGCCCAGCCCTAGCAAAAAGGGTGGTCTCTCAAGACAGGACCTACTGTATGAGCATACGATTCCTGAACAGTAACTGTTCTTGGATTCCAAATTCTATCATCATACATTCTGTTGATAGTAATAGCATTTGTGTTCCTGTATGGCAGGCATGCCGGTTATCTGGGCGACATTCTCCAAATGCGGCAATTAGTTCACTCTGAGTAGTCACGCTCAGAGCTGTCTGCTTTTCTTACGGCGTATGAGTCTATTCCTCAGGTTAATCACATTAACATCATTTTAAGGTGGGATTCTGTTTATTGCATGCATAATATGTATACATTATTAGGCAGACTTATTACAGAATAGATTCTCTTGATTCTGGCTCTGCATTACTATAGAGCTTATGAGAATTTTGGGGCAAGTTGGATCAGTTATGGAGTTTCAAACAGGCCGTTTATGCATACATTCTCTAATTTTGACTTCATTATCCGGAGTGATAAATTCTTTCTCTGAACAGTTATTGGTTTTAACAGACCTAGGGAACAATGAATTATTGGGGACGGTCCGTGACGATCTTTTTAATCGTATCCTTTTCCATATTCAGAATCCAGTTTTCAAACGTTAAGTGGTACACAAGGCTTATTCCTACACTCATATAATTGTGCGGTTACAATTGGGTGGTTCATTATTGGAATTGTACACCTGAACGTGGTTGCCTGTGTGTTGGCTAAGAAACGTATAGTTCTATTAGATAACTTTCCATTGGGATTCAATTGGACAAGTTTTGAGGTCGTACATTTCTATATCACCGGTTTTCGACCTATCTACATATTCTGGATGAGGCATTCGTTTTGAAGCTTGCGATTTTAATAACCGGGATCGCCACAATATAGCCTTAGCTGCTGATGTAGCATTAAGCACCAATAAATTAATAATAACAATAATTAATAGCTGGGTGCCTTTTAGACAAATATATATATTATTCGGTACCTCTTTTTCACTGTTTCCAGACTGCTCCCATCTTTGTTTTGAAGATTATTCCTTCAAAAAAAGAGGGGAGGGGGAGGAGGGTTCTCCTTATCTCTTCTGGCCTTTTAATAAGTGTGTAACTATGAGTTAAGCTGTTATCATCTGCAGATTATTCTGATATTATGGACACCTTGTTACATTATATATGGCGTGTGCTTGTGGGCGTTAGTCTCTCACTCTCGGACACGTTTTTCCTATTTTTAAGTGTCTTATTCAGGACTAGCAATAAAATTGAGGGTTTGTTGCACCCATTTAACATAATCATTTATTCTATGTAATAGGGAATTACTTGGATACTGCTCCTTATTTCTGTGGTATGTCTTCTATACTGTGGTATAGCGAGACATTTTGGTAATTCCTTAAATTATTGAAACTCTTTTTCACTTTGGGAGTTCTAATGCAGAATAAGGAGCTGTATTTTGGTCTGCTAATTCTTAAGTCCTAGGCCCTCCACCTTTTTCGATCCAGCTAAGTCTGGGCCATTGGTTTTAGTATTAAATTATGATAAATTTAAAGTAATTTGTATATTTTTAATACTTACCAATGGCCCAGACAGAAATTGCCCTCCCATGAGTGGGCACTCATACCTCCCCGCTGAGTTATAACTTGAGTATCAGTAGGCACATCTAGGAAGAATGATGTTGGTGCCATTTCCTGTCTCTTCCTGGGTACTGCGCATGCGCAAGTACTAAAAGTGTGGAGGGCCAGATAAGACTTTTAGTTTTCGGTATTATATGCAAATTTTGGGGATTGAGGGAGGTTCAAAATTTGTGTTTCGCCCCTAATAATATTGAGGTTGCACCAGTAAGTCTGGGCCATTGATAAGTATTAAAAATATACAAATTACTTTGAATTTATCATATTTCAGATGGAATCATTATGGTTTGCCCTGTGGTAAGAAAATTTTAAATGTTATTATTCTGAAAACACATTTCCTTCAGTCTGAATGACTGAATGAATTTATTAGACACTTAGAAAAGAGCAATTACATTATTGTGAAAAAGGCAGCTACATTACAGGAAGTAACATAGCCCAACTGACTGTTTTCCTGCACTGCCATTGATTTATTTTGAGAGGTAATGTCCTAGAAATGACTACACACAGATAAAAATGTGAACAGAAAGTATTTTATCAAACAGTCATCATAAAATATACCAAAATGTGAACAGAAATTATTTTATCAGACCGTCTTCATTAAATAGCCCCAAAATGTGAACAGAAAGTTTTTTATCGCAGTCTTCATTAAATAGCTCAAATAGTTGAACAGGAAGTATCTTATCACACTGATCATTGAGTAACCCAAACATGTGAACAGGAAGTATTTTATCAGGCAGTCTTCATTAAATAACCCAATAATGTGAACAGAAATTATTTTATCATGCAGTCTTCATTAAATAGCCCAAAAACATGAACAGAGATCATAAATTCAGCACACAGTCTTCATTAAATAACCACAAAATGTGAACAGAAAGTATTTTATCACAGTCTTAATTAAATAGCCCAACAATGTGAACAGAAATTACTTTATCATGCAGTCTTCATTAAATAGCCCAATAATGTGAACAGAAATTATTTTATCATGCAGTCTTCATTAAATAACCCAATAATGTGAACAGAAATTATTTAGCACACAGTTTTCATTAAATAGCCCCAAAAATGTGAACAGAAAGTATTTTATCACAGTCTTCATTAGATACCCCAAAAATGTAAACAGAAAGTATTTTGTCACACAGTCTGTATTAAATAGCCAAAACATGTAAAGAGAAAGAGAACTTCATCACAAAATCTTCATTAAAAAGCTCAAAACTAAGCAAAGCTCAAGGGGAGCTTAACTGATCACTTTCCGTCCGTCCGTTGTCCGTCATTGACTTTACATTATCGACTTCTTCTCACGAACTACTAGACTAAATTCAACAAAATTTGCTGTGATTGTTCCCTATCATATGGCAATTAAAGTTTGTTCAAATCAAGCTGACCCACCCCTCGGTAGGGCCACGCCCAAAAAGTGGGCTTAAATCTTAAAAAAATCTCCTTCTCATGAACCAGCTGTAGCAGAGACTTGATATTTGGTGTGCAGCTTCCTTTTGAGATGTAGACTCATATTTGTTCAAGAGAAGTTCGAGAGGCTATATTTGCCTTCGTTATGGGAGGGGCAAGAATTTTTCCCAAGCTCAAAATTTTATTTTCAAAACTGAGAGGCAGATTTGAACCAAATTTGATATGAGGGCATATTGGGTCATAAGTACTTAATTTATGCCCAAATTTTTTTTCACGTCGCCCCATGGGAACTGCAGGAGCTAAAAATAGAAAAAAATTAAAACGCCCATATCTCCAAAACTACATGGCACTGAGAATTCTCATTTGGTTTGAAGCTTCCTTAGGACCAACAGAATGGAATGGTCAATAAAAATTGCTAGCATTTTTATCATGGGGTACTTTTTTGGGACTTTGAAAAAGTGTTGAGTCAGCATTTTTTAACATTGTGGGTAATGGGAAAAACACTTCACCCCCATTGCCCATGTGGGGGCACGATGACGCCATGTACTAAGTTGTACTGCACGTCGATGGTATGCTTGTCTTCAACCAATCTAACCCTGCCTGTGCTGCAGTGCGGAGTTACGATGTTGGGGAGCTGGCAGCTGCTCGTCGTTGCTCGGTGGTTCTCTCCGGGTACTCCGGCTTCCTCCACCCGTAAAACTGTCATGGTCATGATTAGCCATTGTGCATAAATATGTGACCTTAAAACATCAATAAATAATAAATAAATAAATAATAAATGGGAAAAACATTTAACACTACTTTTCTCCTAAACCACTGCTCCAATAGCTTTCAAATTTCACATATAACATCTTTGGAAGATTGTTTCTCATGTTTATTAAAATCATTTCCCTGGGTCCATATTTGGGCTCTCTTTCGGAGCCCAAATGTTTAAAATAGTGCAGTATGAGGAATATTATTTAAAAATCTTCTTCTTAAGATTTCACTAATAGATATCTTTTGATATTTGGTATGCAACATGCTTAAGGAGGTGAGATTCAAGTTTGTTCAAGCCAAATCCCTGGGTTCCTAAATGGGCTGAAAATTTGGGGTCCCGGTCCGGACTTTTGGACCAAAATCCAGAAATTAGTTTTTTGGTTTTTTATGCATTTTGGTCAATTTAAAAAAAGAAGAAAAAAAAATTTTAGTCTGAAAAAATTTTGTATGGGACTTCGAAAATTTCCAAACAAAAATAAAAAAAAAATCTGTTTTTTATGCGTTTATTTCAATTTTGGGACGTAAAAGTGCAGGAACTGAAAATAGAAGGAAAATCCTGTGTATTGTGTGGGCACAATCGCTTCATCTAGTTGGTATATGCTTTTCTTAGGAGGGGTGTATGCATCTTAATCAAGTCAAGTTCCTGGTTTGATATTTAGACTACCATGTCAGGTGAGTGCCCTAAGGCCCCCTGGGGCCTCCTGTTTAAATAGCCCATTACAGAAATATCATCCACAACACATTTAATATAGTAAAACCTGTCTTGAGAGACCACGTGTCTTGAGAGACCACATCTACCAGGCACCGATTGGTTTTACTCTATAATGGACCTGCTATGGGAGACCACCTGTCTTGAGAGACCACTGTGACCTGGTACCAACTTGTATTTTTATGCCATAATGGACCTGTCTTGAGAGACCGCACCTTTGAAGACTGAAACCATGACAAAAACTTTTTACCTGTTCTAGAATTGGAAAATCCATTGTGGTTATACTAACATAGTTAAAAGTATTAAAAGCTCTTAACTAGGTTTCAATTGCTAACTTTTTAAAGATTGAGATGTTTTTATAAGACCCCTGTGAAAAGATTAGGATTATTGCTGAATAAACAATTTCATACATACCTGAAATGTGACAGATAGGAATAAAAATAAATTTGTGTTGAAAATCTTTTTGTAACAAATTAAAATGGATTGTTATAAAAATTATAAAAATAAATTAGTGTTGAAAATCTTCAATGAAGATTTTCAACACTAATTTATTTTTATAATTTTTATAACAGTCCATTTCAATTTGTTACAAAAACTTCATAAAAAAAGAACATCTACAAAGTAATTACAAGAATCCATTCTTCTCCATTTCTGAATTTTGTGGTTGGCTTTTCACTGACTTGAGAAAACCTGAAACCTGTTATGAGAGACCACCTGTCTTGAGAGACCACTTTTGTGTGACCCAAAGGGCGGTCTCTCAAGACAGGTTCTACTGACAGCTTCTACTGTAATCATGCCAGAAGTGTAGATAACATCATAACATTAGTTTTGGATTTAGAATTAATCTTCTCTGTTTTTGAAGTTATTTCTTATCTTTTGTATCAATTTTTGTGAATAGCACTGATTGGTTTTGGCCTTTGCATTAAGTAATAGATTAGATGACACATTACAAGAGTTCCATGATATCCACCTCACCCAACCCCAGGGGGAGATGCCTTAGCATACCTCCACTCCTACCCTGGAAATCTCCACTCCCAACCACCAAAATATGAGTAATAAGATAAAAGATTTGAACATTTATTTACTAATTTCCATCATATTAACATTGCAAAAATGTGCCATCATTGAATTAGAAATAGACAAACTTAGAATCTTTCCAGAATTTTTTTCTATTCTTTTGGACAAGGTGAGGTGGTGGTTGGGCGTTATGCAGGCCTGGATATCTTCCCTCTCACCAACTAAAAATACACAGCAACCATTTGGAAAAAATAAATAGGTTCTATTTCACTCGACCATAACAAACTCCAAACAATGGCTACAATGGTTCTATGAATGTGTTCGGGAGTTTGATATAGTAGGGGGGGGGGGGGGGAAGATGTCCAGGTCTAGTTATCTTCCTGTCCACCCATGTCAAAATAGAAAACAAAGAAGGAAGAAATGCTATACCATTAACCCTTTATCTAACATAACTGCCAAAACCGGCCAGCGCTATTCACAAAAATCGCCAATTAATTTTCATTATTTTTTCACTTTTTGTCTCTAAAACATAGGTTATGACCCCTCATTGGAACAAGCTCATCGAGCTCGTTCCAATGAGGGGTCATAACCTATGTTTTGGAGACAAAAAATGAAAATAATAGTTCTTCAAGAATTTTTTTGGCAAGTGTCGTCTACTTTTGATGTTAGGTAAAGGGTTAAATAACGACTAGTGTTCAACCGATGATCGGAATCAGTCACCCCAATCGGCTAATTGTGGGAGCATTTTTTTGTGATGATTTATTAACCACATTTTATTATCTTCTGCAGTTGTTCAATTGTTAATATAAAATGATGTCAGTGATACCATTCAATAAAGTTGAGAAACAACCACAATGTGTATTCTTACTTTCTCTAGATGCCCATTACAGGATATCAGGCCTTTATATTACCCCAATTTCACACCTTTTACAGGTGTGCCCAAATTATAGAAGTAGTGAAGGCATCAGGTAAAATATATAAATTCTCTGTGCCAGTTCTGCATTTTAGAATAACTTCCATCATAACATATATGGCCATAGAAACACAAAGAAAGGCATGACAATAAAAAATACCAGAACAAGACTGTTATTTCTGGTTTTAGTGTGCCCAAAGTTAGGACAAAATGGTGTACCCAAAAGAAATGAATTTAAAGGTCTAGGGATATACAAGTTAATCGACATGTAAAGCTTACAATTGAGCGTACTTGCTGCAATCGCCAGTTCATACCGGAAAAAGTGAAGGTTGGACTCCATTGACTCAGGTCACAGTAAAATGGCCAGTTGCATGCACTTGGGTGATACATGTGGCTTTGAGAGCCATGTATACCGTCCAAGTGTACGCGTCTGGTCGTTTTACTATGATCTGAGTCAACAACGTTTAACACTGTGAAATATGTTCAGTTTAATGGAGTTCTTTCAAGCCTTGACTCATCTAGTAGCGCACAGTATTACAATTGGAATTGGCATTGGAATCGTCCAAGTATAAGCTCAGTTAACCGGTAATCAGTCAGCGGCCATTTTTGGTAATTTGTTGAACAGTAATAATGACCAATGAATTAGAAATAGACAACCGTAGAACCTTTGCAGCATTTTGCATTTTTATTTTTTAGACACGCTGAAGGGGTTGACCTGCATATCTTCCCTCACCCATTCAAAAGAAAAAAACAGTTGGAAAATATAAATAGGTCCAAACAATGTCTGCAATGGTTCTATGAATGTCTATGGGAATTTAACCCTTTACTCATTGCACATGATATCAAAATTTAATAATTTAATTACTGTTTTTAAAAATTAAAAAAAATTTTTTTTAAATTTGAACAAAACCATATCATGTCATGTTTTCCCTTGTTGGAATGAACTCAACAAGCTCGGGAGTCCCATGATATGGTTTTGTTGAAATTTTTGGGAAAATATATTTTTTCAACTGTTTAAAATGTAAATTACATGGGCAGACACTGCAGATTTGTTGGGAAAAGGGTTAACAAGGTTGGGGGAAGATGTCCAGGCCTCGTTATCTTGCTGCACCATTAAATAACAACCAGTAAATTAGAAATAGAAAATCTTACAGCCTTTTCAGCATTTCTTTTTTACTTTTTGGACAGGTTGGGATGGGGTAGGGAGATGTTCAGGCCTGGATATCACCCACACGAAGAACATAGCACCCATTTGTGAAAAATAAATAGGCTCTATTTCCCCCTACCATAATGAAGTCTAAACAGTAGTTGTAAAGGTCCTCTGAATGTTCATGGTAGCTTGACAGTGTTAGAGAGAAGATAAGGTCTGGTTATCTTCCCCTAACTCGATCAAAATATATAGAACATGTTGAAGAAAATAATAATTTCATTTAATGCTAAACCTTTCACCAACAGCCAGTGAATTAGAAATACATAGAATTAGAAACAGACAGAGGATTGTATTAACACATTCACTCAACCATAACACAGTTTGTTTTTTTTTTTGTTTTTTTTGGGGAGGGGGGGGGGGGGGTGAAGCCACTTTTTGGACAAGTTGAAGGTGGGTGGGGGATGTTCCAACCATGTTATCTTACTCCTCACACACTCAAAAATGTAGCAACCATTTGGAAAAAATAAATAGGTTCCATTTCACCCAAACATAGCATCATCCAAACAGTGGCTGCAGAGGTGCTTTGAATATCTTTTGCAGTTTGACAAGGTTTGAGATGATGTCCACACATGGCTATATTCCCCCACCCACGTCAAAATATATAGAAAACAAAGAAGAAAATAGTAAATCAAAAGTTATGTAAATATGATGCATGTCAAATTTGGTAGAAAAATTAAATATGGCTGAATGGAGGCCATTTTTGTTGTACTTTTTTCATATTTTTTCACACACTGTTTTCACTATGGGAGTATCTTATTATTGAAATTAAAAAATTTATCAAGAAAGAACTTAAAGGCATATTAATTGAAAAGTCTTTTTAATGCTAATAGTGTTTTTAGTATTACAATAATGTATCTTTCATTTTTTTCAGAATCATGCTTTTGGATGAAGGAAAAATTTGTGAGTTTGACAGCCCTGACAATTTACTAAAAGATAAATCTTCACAGTTTTATTCAATGTGCCGAGATGCTAACCTAGTTTCATAGTTGACTGTGGTAAAACCACCTCATTAATATACCAATCTCAATCTGATTGAGTTCCATGTGTTGTGAACTGATGATGAGGAATTTATGTTATATCATAGTAATTGGCAGATAAGTGAAGTTACATTGAACTTGAATGAGTGGGATCACTCACGTCACTCATGCATATCAGCACACTTCTTGATGAATGAAAGGTTTTAGCGTGCCGAAAGCGCAAGGACGATGTGGGATATTTACAAATCCCTTGCGACCCGGTTAACCTTATTTTATTTCACTTGGATCACACAGGCCTAGCTTTCCTATTGCCTCAAATGGGGTCTGTGGGGGTATGCACGCCGTTAGAATTCCTGGCAGTTTACATTGGTGTGATAGATTGTCAATAATCAATCCCTCACCATCATTAAGACTGTTAGAGAGTGGGCTCTATCCGGTTCTAGCTTGGCGATGGTAGAGGTTTGAGTCCCACCAAGGTGGCGAGCCAGAATATAATGTTGTGCGATGGCAAATTTAAGGGAAGAAGAGAAAAGAAAACCAAACAGCAATGCCGGTTTGGTAGTGGCCCCGGTATATGACCATAGCGGTTAAAAAAAAAGGAATGGAGAAAGCTCCAACAGTTTAGTTTGAAAAACCGGGAGTCATCCATCAAGCCTTCTGGGAGATAGGATGCCATATGTGATTATGAGGTATCTGGTTATCCTTCGGGAATTCCAAATGACCCCTCCCCCCCCAAAAAAAAAAACCCATCCTCTCACAGACACACACCCTCAAGCCCTTAAAAGGGCTGTTAAATCTTTATTCAAATGCTTATTTATATAAAATTTACACTTGTCCCCAGCCAGACAAGCTTGTTTCAATCCTTGCCTGGTGTTTGGTGGTTTCCTGTGGATGTTGACAGAAAGGTAGGTTGCACCAATTCCTCCTATGCACACTTCTTTCAGTGCTGACGGTGGTGAAAGTTTGTACTGTGTGTTATTCAAGAAATGTTTGTTATTTTAGAGAGAGCTCTTAGAAATAGTAATGGCTTGGGAGTTCTGGCTTCATTTCTTTGCATACTGATCATGTGACATGTTGAGCACTTTTAAAACAAATTTGCTCAAGATCCCTTTAACCCTCTTCACACTTATGTCAAAATAAGGAAATTTCAAGCAGTAAATTTTCCCATAATGCATATAGGAATTTAACCAATTCAGTCTTGTTTGGCAGAGCTCGGTGAGCTCTGTTAAATAGGATTAAATTTATTACATTCCCAGTTGCATCAGATGAACAATTTGTAACTTAAAATGTATACTTTGACATCAGGTGCAGAGTGTTAAATAGTACAGGTGCCATAATAAACCTCTCATATTCTTTGAAGGAGCCACATAGCTAGTTAAATGCATATTATGTACATTTTTTCATTATACAGTGGAGCCCACTTAATTGGATATCTCTTAAATGTATATCCCGGTTAATTGAATATAATTTTCAAACACAAAACCATTTACCATATCTTCAGTACAAATTTGATCTGTTAATTGCATATGGGTTGTAGAGTAAACTCCTGTTAATTGTATATAAATTTTTATAATATGTCGAAAGAATTACTGTGACACGCACCAAATTCCCCTTATTTATCAACCTTTTTGACCTCACTACATCAAATACAGGCATTTATTCTATTATATCTTGTTTGACAGAGCTCTATGAGCTCTGTCAAACAAGATAGAATAGAATAAATGCCCAGTTTACCTCCAGAACACAGGAAACTGATCAAATCCCTGTTAATTGTATACTCCTGTTAATTGAATATTTTTCACTGGCAAAGTGGATATTCAATTAAGAGGATTCTACTGTACCCCCACTTTGAAAGAACTGGGGACTGTTGCCCTGTATGTCAGTACGTCTGTATGTCTGAAATTCTTGTCTGTGCAACTCCTCCTACATTTATGAACCACTTTCAATTAAACTTTTCAGACATTACCAACCACTAACAAGTATGGACACATGAATAATCCAAAATTTTTAATCTGCAACAATTTTAAGATTAGTGGCTTGAAATTTTTATATTTCAATTTCATTATTTGGATGGTTAATCATGTATGATGGACACATGTAACTTATTCACAACCTTTTCAAATTCTAATTACTGGGAGGGTGTAAATATGTTACATGATATGGTCACATTCATTACTGGTTTCTGAAACTCTGTTTATAGGATGTCAGTCCTCATATATTTACAGGACTGAAGAAGAATTCAAGTGTCCTTATTTCGAACAAAAAAACCAACTTAATTTCAGATGAAAGATACTTGAATAAAATTCAATTCAGGACTCTGCCTAGATTTTGACTGAAACAGATATTTTGAAATAAGTCAAATAAAAACTAATTTGAGATCACATTTTCCATCGGCATTCATGATTTTATCTGTTAGAGATCGATAGTTCCTTGAATTGGGCCTAAGAAAGTTAAGAATCCATTTCTCAGGCCCTCCTGCATGGTCATTTTGGCTGCCACATGCTTTCTTTTTATATCCAATGCAAACTTAAAAAAATAAAAATTAAATTGTTTATATCTGATACTTTACCCAAGATAACAAAATTAATAGATTTGTCCTTTGAGTGCAACAAGGCTTTGCAATGCTTTAGCATTGTGGAGCCTTTTTGCACTCAAGGGACGAAATATACCACCATCCATGCTATTCTGTAGATTATGAGGCCTAAAACATAATTCAAACCAAGAATAGAAACATTTGATGGCAAAGAAATAATTACAAAAATAAAATAAAAAAATGCTCATGCAGTTTTACAAGAATGGCCCGAGAATATTTATTTATTGGTGTTTAAGGTCACATACTTATGCACAATAGCTAATCATGACCGTGACAGTTTTACGGGTGGAGGAAGCTGGAGAACCCGGAGAGAACCACCAAGCAACGATGAGCAGCTGCCAGCTCCCTAACATCGTAACTCCACACAGTACAGGCAGGGTTAGATTGATTGAAGACATGCGCACCATCAACATGCAGTATGCCTTAGTACACAGTGTCATCATGCCCCCATGCAGACAATCAGGGTTGAGTGCCTTGCCCAAGGACACAACGCAGAGTCGGAATCGATCACTCAGACGGTCACCCATCCGAGGACTAACCGGGCTCGACGTTGCTTAACTTCGGTGATCTGACGAGAACCGGTTACCACAATGCCACAGCACACATGCTGTAGCCCCCCCCCCCCCCCCCCAACAACAACAATAGTGTGTCTTTTTCCCCATATAGCAAGACTTGGATGTAGCCCCCCCCCCCCCCCCCCCCCCCACCAATTAAGTAAACACACACAGGAAGTCGGTTTATAACCTTTTACCTGGCCCAAAAATAAGCAGCGTGATGGAAATCGGTTCCAAATTCCAATGACATCCATCTTGGCATGGTTTCTTCAAGAAACCTTCAAGATATTCCAGACTTTCCAAACTGTGCGAAGTGACCGTGGTACCATTCGATCGTGGTACTATTTGACCAATCCCCGTTTACAGTGCTATCAAATAAATTTGTTCACTTTTTACCTATATTGTCATATTTTCGTCCTCCCATTTGATTAATCATTGGCTAGCACCTGTGGTGCGTTATCTCTCGTTAACGAGAGGTAACTCGTTAACGAGAGATAACGTACCGTCAGGTACTAGTCATTGACCAATGTCGGTCCACTTCAGTTCCGTTGCGGGTCCGTTTTGGGGTCGTTTTGGGTCCGTTTTGGGCCCGTTTTGGGTCATTTGGGGTCGTTTTGGGTCATTCGTGCAGCCCCTAGCTAGGCTTCACACCGCACGATTCGACAGTACTTCAACTCACAGACATTTATGATGAGTTTAGTTGTACATTAGATGAAGGCAAAGATGTGAGGGTTGTTTTCTGTGATGTTAGCAAGGCTTTCGATAAAGTGTGGCATAAAGGTTTGATCTATAAATTGAATAAAATTGGTATCACTGGTGATCTCCTTGAATTTCTTAAATCTTACCTCAATGACCAAGTACAAAGAGTGGTTGTGAACTCTGACACTTCATCGTGGAAACCGATTACGTCACATGTTCCCCAGGGTTCAATTCTTGGGCCTCTGCTCTTTCTAATATAGATAAATGATATAGCTTTGGATTTGACAAGTAGTATTCGATTATTTGTGGATGATACAACATTGTATCTAATAGTTGACAATCCCAACAGGGCTTCCCTTATTTTAGACAGCGACTTGGCAGAAATCGAACATTGGGCCAAAACTTGGTTAGTTCAATTTAACCCCAAAAAAATCGAAATGCTGATCATATCTCGAAAGAAAGACCACGCTGGATATGCCGATTTAGTAATGGCCAGCACTGCCATTAAAGAAGTCACTGAACACAAACATCTTGGTATTATTTTAATTTCACGGTGTACCTGGGAAAACAATATTGAGCATATTTGCTCAAAGGCCTGGTCACGGTTAGATCAAATCAGAAAGAATAAATTCAATTTAGATCGTAAAACTCTGGAGAAAATTTACTTTGCTTTCATCCGACCTTTGCTTGAATATGCTGATACGTTCTGGGACAACTGTACTGAACTTGATTCGATGAAGCTTGAAAGCATTCAAGTAGCCACTGTGTGTATTGTGTCTGGTGCAACCCTAAGCACCAGCAAAACTGTGTTATATGTGGAAACTGGATGGGATACCCTCAGAACAAGACGGGAGAAGCATAAATTGATACAGTACTTCAAAATGTTTCACAATTTGGTTCCCCCTCACATCTCTAACAGAATACCTCCTCCTATCTCGACCATTGATCAAGCCCATGATCTCTGAGGTGCAAACAATCGTCGCGTTCCCCTTTGTCGAACCAAAAATTATCAAACATCGTTCATTCTTTCGACAACAAAATTATGGAATGAGTTACCTCTCAACATCAGAGATAAGCATTCATTGGTTGAGTTTAAAAATTATCTTAATCGAAATGTTAATCGCGAACCTAAATTTTTCTTTAATTCGATTTCTTGCAAGGCACAAATTTATCACTGCAGGTTGCACCTACGATGTAGTAATCTGAAGGAGCATCTTTTCAATAACCACCTGTCTGATACTCCGTACTGCACCTGTGGTGAGCGCGAGTCCGCTGAACACTTTTGTTAAACTGTCCCATATACAACGAGGTATGTAGAGTGACACTTGAACAACTTCCCTATCCTATCGACTGTAATATGTTGTTGTACGGCTCTGAATTTTACCGCGAAGTGGACAATAAATCCATCTTTGAAATAGTTCATAAATTTATTCTTGATTCAGCAAGATACACCTAACATCAAGTCTGATGATTAGACACTAGTTATAGAACTGGTCAAGAGTACTACCGTGATGTTTTACTAATAAAGATCCTCATCTCTTGCCGCACGTAACATTGATGCACACAGGTACCGGGTCGTCAGGACGAACTACAAGGACAATAACAAAAATATCTACATACTTTAGGACTATTTTCTACCTTCAACAACTCTCTTCTTATTTATAGTACATGAATCTGTTATGCAACAGCCAAGAGGAGCATTTCTCTGTTCTGTTGCAAGTTATAGTAGATTGTTCATAATTCTCCAGTAATGGTGTGTGAATCTCTCTTTTTCCTAGAATCGTAACTGGTTATAAAACGTTGTTCCTCTATATGTTAGGTCTTGAAACAGAACTGCTTTGGTGGGTAATGGATTTGAAGTTGATTACCTACCTTTCATCCTCGTCTGTCTATTACTGCGTTCAATGTAATACCTCTATGGAACGTAGTTGTACATTTATTTCTAACTTCTTGACATATTTGTTATCAAATGCTATTCATGCTTTTACTTGAAGGTTCCTCCCCCTTACCTTATTAAGCGGACTTACAAGATACTTTTAACTTAAAGGACATGTGGTCTATACCCAAAGCAGATAGGTTTTTATTGTCCGACTTGGATTCGGAGTAACGTTAAGGCCTCCTTTGAGCGTAGCACATCAGTACTATATCTTGTCTCAATCTAAATATTCCTCCTTCCTATACCTAACCTAATATCCAATCTAGTAAATTTACTTCCAATCAACATCGAGCTGTTTCTCTATAACCCATCGAATGAAATATTTTTCACATATGTATGAAGCTATTGGCAACAGGATGGGTTATAAAAATATTACATAAGTAGTTGCCACCTCGATTGTCATAGTAGTATTTGTACTTTGGTGGAAACGACCTTGATAAGCTTGCAGCTTCCCGTCGAATCCACACATGTGTTTTTGTTATATGTAGTATCCATGTACATTGGAAATAAGTATTGTTTAAACTAAATAGTTTCTTGATTTAAGTTGACTTTTTACTCTCCCAACTGGTAAGCATTAATTTTTGTATTAACCCCTTATCACGATTTTATCTGTTAGAGATCAAATAGATC
Organism: Pictodentalium vernedei; assembly: GCA_031216915.1. Lineage (NCBI taxonomy): Eukaryota > Metazoa > Mollusca > Scaphopoda > Dentaliida > Dentaliidae > Pictodentalium > Pictodentalium vernedei. The sequence continues at coordinate 37,251,802 of CM062288.1, forward strand.
CTTGATCTAAGATGACTTTTTCTCTCGCTACTGGTAAGCATTAAGTTTTGTTTTAACCCCTTATCATCAGGGACCAGCCATGAGGGCAACTAGGGCGATTATGTCGCCCTTCTAAGCCCAAAATTGCCTAGAAAAATAGTTGGGGCGATTACAAGTCGCCCTCTAAAAATTGGCCAAAATGAGGAAAGGCTGAACTGAGTGATGCGAGGTTTACATGAAAACAATTATTTTCAAAAATCGAATGTGCTCGAGTGTGATAAATGGGCATTTTAATTCGTCAAATAAATGTCCATTTATTTGAAATCACACGACAATCAATTGTCCATTGTCACTTTTGGCGGATTGTTTTATTTCTATGTTGTTGCATTTCAGTCGGAGCTTCAAGTGTCGAAAAGAAAATAGGTGACTTACGCGACCAACAAAATAACCCAGTTTGAAAGTAGGTTACGTCGCTTAGGATGCCGAAAATGTATACACAACGGGCGTATTTTATAACACAGTATTTTCATTTCGTTTTGCCGACGACTGTTAACTGTTGGGCTGTCTATTCCCAGAAAAACACGAATGGAATTGAAACACATGAAAAAAAGCTTTAGTGATGACAAGAAAAGCTTTGTACAGGACACAAGTGTGCATGTGGACGATCTTGAAAAAGGGTCCTCCTAAACACCAGAATGACACGAAATGATGCGGAATGACACCGGAATTCCATAAAAATGATGCGGAATGACATTTCTTTTACAAAATACTCGACCCCAGAATGTATTTCGTTTATTAAGCAACAAAGTACCTCCCAAGCAACCTTCTTACATCTGGTCCTGTTCACACTTTCAGACTTAGGAAATTATTAGCTTAGTCGACTTTGGTGAAAGGCAACCACAGGAGGGTGCTGGGGGATTGGCACGAAGAAGAGGGGAGGGGTCATGAAGGAGAGGGTAGCAGTGGTGGATTTTCAGTCAATAATTACTTTGTGATTTTTTAACCTGGCAAGGATGCATCATAGACAACTGGACCTGGATTATTTGGACGTCAATGGAGGACCACAAATTTAAAGTATGAAGGGGTGGCGGGGGTGGTACATGAATATTCTTAATTTTCCCCACTTGCCTATGAAGTCTCCCTACATGACTCTGCAGTCTCCCTATTTTTTCTGGAGGGAGACTTGAAGTCTCCCTAAAATTCCCCCCTAGGCTGGTCCCTGCTTATCATGATTATATCTGTTAGAGATCAAATAGGTCCTTGATTTAAGTTGATTTTTTACTCTCGCAACTGGTAAGCATTAATATTTTTCCACTATACCAATGGCCCAGACTAGCTGGTGCAACCCAATTTATTACCAGGGCCGAACACAAATTTTGAATCCCCCAACCCCCCAAAATTTGCCAGAAAACGCAAAAACGAGAAGACCAGTATGGTCCTCCATACTTTTGCACAATGCGCAACTTGTTGTCAAGGACAACAATAGGCTACCGCCATCTTGTCATTCTGTTGTTTGGCCCATGTCAGATCAACACGTATCCTGACTTTTGTGCTATAAAATCCTAAAGTATAATGTAGCCAGACGTGCACGATTTTGAAGTGGAATGGTGGAATAATTGCAGCAGAATGCAGCTGAATATAGACATTGAGTTTTTGAACATCAGGGCTATAACTTTATTGAAATTAAAATAATATTTCTTGTTCTTCCCATTTTCGGGATATGCACCTGATTTGTTCATTCTTTGTTTATCATATGTGTGTGTTCAGTGTTCACCTTTTTCCCCTTGAATCCTCTCATTAGATTTTTAAGAACTAATTGCTGTTAGCGAATTTGTTATTAATTAAAATTCTTCTTAAAAATCTTAGATAATTTACGGAATGTGGATTATTCGTACCCCCTTTGTCGCGTACCTGTTATTTTTGACTTAGTCGGACGTGTCTGTTTGCCATTACCCTTCTCTGTGGGGAATCTTCTGTGAGGTTTCTCTATTGTTAAGGGTATTATTGGGATACCGGTTGTCTGACCTGGGCCTTTGTTGTGCCTGTTTTGGACTTGGTTACCGGCTCCTATTCAGTTTAAATTTTTGCCTCGGGCGTGTGGGTATTATAAAGTCCTCATGTTCGAAATGTAAGAGGAAGAAGTCCTCTCTTGATTCTCATTCTTCATGTTTAGCTTGCACCCGTTGCTCGAAAGATGTTACCTGTGCAACTTGCTGTTCTTGGGATTCCAAGCGATGGAATTCTCTCTCTACTTATGTATGTGTTGGCGAAGCGCCGATTTCGGTGCTTTCGCCTAAGGTAACTAATCAAAATTTAGTTTCCATTTCAGAGGAACAAGAACATGGTATTGGTCATGGTATAACATCAAGTTCTGTGCTGCCGTCGTCTTCAGATACAGAGCATGTTGACTTACGAGGTATCGCAGAATACTCGGTACCTCGGGCAAGCAGACTGTCAACTAGCTCGACCGGTGTAACGGGGCCTTTAATTAGTGCTTCAATACCGGGAAAATCTGTAGCGGTCCAGGATACGGAGGATGGAAGGCAGTCCTCTGTTCAGACGACGGCACGTAAGGGGAAGAGGCCAGTGAAATTGAAAGGTGCATCAGTAGCGAAGCATTCTTCTGTTTTGGGGACAAAACAGAAAGATTCGACTTTTGTTGCCAGTTCCGCTGGTAGTCCGGTAGAAAATGCTTCGGAGCCAATTGTTTCTGATGTACCTTTCTCTGCCAGTGCGGCTGGCAGTAATTTTGATATAAGAGCCTCTTCTTCGTCCGTTTCCAGGACTCAACACAGTAGACCGCATGCTAGCCGGCAAGATCCAGAGGTAGAGAGTCAGAGCCAGGATACGGCTCTCTCTAAGGCTAGCATTTCGAGGCAAACGTCTTTTTCAAAAAGACGGACACAGGGCGCTGTGTCAGATCACCTTCCGGAGCCTAAAGGACGTAGAATGGGGGTGAACATAGCCTCGAATATGGAATTGCTGGAGCAAATTGCCCAGCTAATTGCAGACTCCCAGCAGCATAATATGCGGTCGTCATCGATCTCTGCTTCGGATGATTCGGACGGTGCTGGATCGGCAGAAAGAAGGGTTTCCTCAAATAATCAGTATGCCGATAATAGACCAGACCAGGAACCTCCAGCTGGTAGTGTTAGGGAGTTTGATGAAGACGAGACTGACACTACATCTTTGGCTGAGCAGCATATGGAAACTATGAGGTTCCTGCAGGATTTTTCACCTGAATTCCTTCTGGTCAGAGTTCTGCACCTTCTAGAGCCAAGCGCCTGTCTTCTTTAGACAGGGAGGTCATTAAGTCGAAGGAAAGTATCCTTCTGTATCCGTCTCAATCAGTCCAAATGTCAAATGCGTTTGATTGTTGTGACGAGGCTATTGCTGACCTGGCTCAGGCTAGAAAAAATTCTTTCCTTTCGGAAAAGAAGCTTGACCTACCGTTTAGAGGCAATACCTTCTTAAATACGGTAGGCGAGAATAAGATTCCAAGAGCTCCTCTGCGATTGGATGATGGAGCTAGGGACTTGGGTATGTCTCTTCCGTCATCGTGTGGTGTCAGTTCTTTTGTTATAGATACTTGCATTGAACCTAGCAGAAGTATTTTGGATGCTATGTCTTATGCAAATCATATTTGCAGGACATTGGCCGCCAATCTGGAATCTGAGAGCGTACAGGAGTTGTTATCTCCTTTGAGAGTGCTCTCTCGCGCCATAATGTATACAACATCCCACTCTGCTTTTTCAGTAGCGAATTTAGAGTTGGTCAGGCACGATGCTGCCCTTAAATCTACGTCATTTATTGGCGACAGTGTTAAGAGCTCTAAGGGCTGCTCCCATTTTGGGCTTTTCGTTATTTAATGATAAGCTAAAAGCTGTATTTGAAGATGCTTCTAAGAAAGCTACAAGTCAGCTTTTGTTGCGCTCAGCTTCGCAACCTCAGCCTTCCACAAGTGGTACTCCTCGGAGAGGTAAATTTTTCTCCAAGAGAGGCTCAGCCCGTGCTGCTTCTAAAACTAATCGTGGGCGTGGTGGCTCAAAACAGGGGAGCGATTTCAAAAAGGGGATGGCGCAGTTGGATAATAACGAAACGCGTAACCCCACACCGACGTCACAGAGGGGTGCGAGAGCTTCACGAGGTTTCTCCTCGTATAAGCCTCGAAAGTCCTACAAATGAAGATTTCGACCTCTACTGTTCTCCGGTTGGCGGAAGGCTTTCAAAATTCGCAAGCAACTGGAACAAAATAACTCAGGATCTTTGGGTTTGAGACGTTGTGAAAAATGGTCTACGTCTTTCGTTCCAGAGAAAACCTCCATTAACGCGGATTCCGCGATTTGTGAGCCTTCCACAAAATATAACAAAGAGAGAGGCTTTGATTTCAGCAGTAGCCTCTCTCCTACAAAAGGAGGCAGTAGAGGTCGTAGAGAATCCCAATTCAAAGGGATTCTACAGTCATCTTTTTCTTGTGCCGAAGCCAGACGGCTGGTACAGACCGGTCATCAATCTCAGTTGGATAAACAAGCTAATAATTGCTCCAAGATTTTATATGGAGACAGTTCGATCGGTGAGAGGCAGCATCCGAGTGAACGATTACGCCGCAAGTACAGATTTGAAGGACGCGTATTTTCACATCATGATTCATCCAGCTTTTCGAAAATACCTCCGTTTCGCGGTTCAAGGAAAGTTATACCAGTTCAGAGCAATGTGTTTTGTCCTGAACCTTGCTCTGTGGGCGTTCACTCGGGTGATGAATGCAGTAATGAGCCATTTCAGAGCACACTCGGCTTCGATGACGTCGGCATATCTGGACGACATACTTCAAAGGTACGAAAATTTTCATGCTCTCCAAAGCGACGTTCAGAGTCTGCTATCGCTGCTACGATGCCTAGGTTTTATAATCAATGTCGACAAGTCGGATTTAATGCCGACGAGGTCGTTTGTTCATCTGGGAATGAGTTTCGATACTCAAAACAATCGGGTCAGTTTGCCGGTAGCAAGAGCAAAATTAGTTTCGCTTTACGCAAAATACTGCATAAACGCACAAGTCATTACTGCAAGAGAGTTTATGCGTCTGTTAGGACTTTGCGGCGGCGCCGCGGAGTTAATTCCGCTAGGTCGTTTACGCACTCGTCCACTTCAAATTTATCTAATTCAAAATTGGAGTTTAAAATGTCAGTTGTTGGACAGTCCGATTGTTTTAACACAGTCAGTAAAACATCATCTTCAAATTTGGGCGGATATCCAGTGGTTATCCCAGGGAATACCGCTTCAGATTCAGGAGCCATCATTCATAATCATGACGGACGCCAGTCAAGAGGGTTGGGGTGCTTCTCTGATTCCGGGCGATCAAGTGTGTCACGATTTATGGTAGAGTCAGTTTCTTGTGTCCCATATAAACTACAAAGAAATGAGGGCAATTTGGTTAGCTCTAAATCATTGGCTCAGTCAAGTAATACACTCACATGTTCAAATTCTGTTGGACAATTCAACAGTAATAGCCAATATTCGGAATCAGGGAGGTACTCATTCCGTCCAGCTGATGAATCTTACCGAAAAGATTCTTCTGTTCTCTCAAGAGAATCAGATTCTGATATCGATTCGTCATATTCCAGGTCGTCTCAGTGTAATAGCAGACTCTCTATCGAGAAAGGATCGCCTGCTACCTTCAGAATGGATGTTAAAAAAGTCTGTCTTCAATCAGATTTGCTTCCAGTGGGAACGTCCAATGATCGATCTTTTTGCCACGAGTCTGAACAATCAGTTACAGACGTTTGTGTCTCCATGCCCGGACCCTCAGGCTTATGCAGTAGACGCTCTGTCAATTTCTTGGAACGGGATCATAGGGTATGCTTACCCTCCAGCTCCCCTCATTCAACAGATCTTGCTAAAGATAAAACAGTCTTCTTGCAAGATTCTTCTGGTTGCAAGTCTGTTGGCTCACAGACCATGGATAAATCTTCTCCGGGAACTTCTTTGGGACGTTCCACGGAAGTTACCACCTCTCCGGGATCTTCTGACACAGGGAAAACTCCGTCGGCTTCATCCCAATCCGGAAGGCCTCAACCTTCACATTTTTCCGTTGTGCGGTCCTTCTTGCACGGAAAACAGTTTTTCCAGACGAGCAATGGACGCAATTTCTATCTGTAGGAGGACCTCCTCTTCATTAAATTATGAAGCAAAGTGGAAGGTTTTTGTTCGTTGGTGTGAATCACAATTGATTGATTTTTTTAACTCAACTATTCCTCAATTAGCTAACTTTTTTATTTATCTTTTTGATGAAGTTAAGCTACAGCCAGTCACTATTAAGGGCTATAGGTCTATGCTTTCTGACACCTGTGCACACCAAGGGAAATTAAACATTGAGTCAGATTTATCTTTAAATAAATTAATGAGGAACTTCTCTGTGAATAGACCTCGCACATTGAGACTAGTCCCTAAGTGGAATTTAGCTTGGGTTCTTCTGAAACTTCAGGAAGCACCTTTTGAACCGTTAAATACTGTTGAGTTTAAATTTCTTACTTATAAAACGTTTGTTCTCTTAGCATTTGCGTCAGCTAGAAGAGTTAGTGAGCTTCATGCTTTGTCTGTTGAAGACTCATTATCATAGTGTTGGTAATTCTATTACCCTCACTACGAAAGTGGGATTCTTAGCTAAGAATCAGGTTCCGGACAAACAGCCTAGTCCTATTCTTATTAAAGCATTACCGTCTTCAGATGGTCAGAGACCTTTGTTGTGTCCAGTAAGAGCGCTTAGGATTTATAAGGAGCATTCTAGTTTTATTAGAAGAGGTAGGAAGAGGTTATTTCTTTCTCTTCTTCCTAACAGACATGATATTTCTGTTCATTCCATATCTAGATGGATTCAATTAGCTATTCGGTCGGCTTATAATCCTTTGTCTGTGAATCCGAGAATAGCTTATAAGATTTCAGCTCACAAAGTTAGAGCTTTAGCTTCTTCTTGGGCTTATGCTAGTAGTACTTCTTTGAAGGATTTGATGCAAGCAGCTTACTGGACACAACAGACGACTTTTACCAAATTTTATCTTCGAGATTTAGAATCAAATTCGGATGATCTCAGATCTTTAGGACCGTTATCGGTAGCTCAGAATGTCGTCCATTCTAATTAGGATTTTCATTCTGCTCTAGCACTGTCTCCAGTCTGCTACCCTCTTCATTTTGAAGTGCAGTTACTTTCAAAACAAGGGGAAGTGGGGGGGGATGGTATTTCCAAATAGTCATCTGGCTTTATAGTGAAAAGTATGGACATACCTCCTTCAGTGATAGTATCCTGGGATCGGTGCTATGGTAGTTTTAATGTGTAGCTTGGTATGAAGCAATTTTCAATGTATTATATGCTTTTAATGTGTAGCTCGATGTGTATATGTCATGTGTCAAGACGAGCTTTACTATACAATACTCGGACACTTTTAATGATTTATAAAGAGTCTCATTTCTCTGGACTTCTTTATATTTTGGCTTCCTTTATCAAATTAGCATAATGGGTTATGCTAGGCCTTAAATAGAGTTACACCTATATTTTCATTGTTTTTTCTGTAATAAGAGCAATGAATATCAAGTACTGGGCCCGCCTGCCTGTTTACTATTCTCAGCTAGTCTGGGCCATTGGTATAGTGGAAAAATATGAAAAATTTATACCAATTTTAATATTTTTAATACTTACCAATGGCCCAGACGGGGATGGCCCTCCCTGGAGTAGACACTCCTTCCTCCCTGCTGAGTTATATATTACAGTTCTTAATAACATTTAACAGGCACAACAATAAAGAATGACATGATGGCGGTAGCCTATTGTTGTCCTTGACAACAAGTTGCGCATTGCGCAAAAGTATGAAGGACCATACTGGTCTTCTCGTTTTTGCGTTTTTTTGGCAAATTTTGGGGGGTTTGGGAGATTCAAAATTTGTGTTTGGCCCTGGTAATAAATTGGGTTGCACCAGCTAGTCTGGGCCATTGGTAAGTATTAAAAATATTAAAATTGGTATATTTTTTTCATTTTTGTGTTAACCTTTCCCCAACACACACGACATCAAAATTTGAACTTAAGTTTCTTTCAAAATATCTGACTTGGGTAAAATCTAGTCACGAGTCTACTTTTGGACTAAAGTGAGACTTAAGTTTTCTTTTAAATTTTGGCCTAGGTCTAAATATCTCCATCCAACCTATCAAAAATAATTGTTAATGGGTACAACTATAATTTTTTTAATATTTTCCACATAGAAATCTCCAGGATGTGAGGCAGTGCTTGTTTACTGTGGTAAACAAGCTCTGTTTTACCAATGGGATTAAACGATTAGCTACACGTGACTTTATATCCATATTTTGGTCCTGATTATCCCTTGTGCAAAAATATGTGATCTTAAACACCAGTAAATAAATAATATTCAAACAGTAAATTTACCAAAAGCAGGGTTTATATTTCGTATAAATTTGTGAGAATCCATTTGGATTCTCGTGAAAATGGTTGCGAGAATTCATACCTTCTATGAGTGTCCCAGGATCCCATGACACCACCATGGTTGAACCACTGTTGTGTACTGATAACACATGTTAACATTTTACCCAACACACCTTTTAAATTTTTAAAACTAAATTTGATAATTTTTAAACAATAAATAATAAATAAGTGATAAAATAATTAAATGAACAATATTTACCAATAAAATCTTACAAATATGGCTGTTGTTGGAACCGGCTCAACGAGCCGGTACCAATGACAGCCATATCTGTAAGATTTTATTGACAAAGTGTCAGGATATTTCAGGTCATGTAAGCCATCTGTTGGTTAATTTGTTGCCGCTGTGTTAAATAAAGGGTTAAATTGACTCAATTCTTTTCACGCGAATCCTGGCAGAGGTGCAGCGAGAATCTACATGGATTCTCACCGGTTTTATTGCGCGAATCTTTGTGCGAATTAATTCTCGGATTCTCGTTGAAATTTTAGCCCTGAAAAGCAAATCGGACTCTGAATTGTGAAATAATGTGGAGGTCTTTATTATTCAATAGAATTTTTGACGAAAGTTTTCAGACTATCAGTCAAATTCTGTAAGGAATTTTTTGTTGTCAATGGACTGTTTAATTGCAACTTTTTGTTGAGTTTGCACACAGACTACCACTGATGTAATGTGATGTGCCTTTTCTGACAAATATATTCTTTTGTGCACCAGTTATAGATATCCCCATCAATAAGTATTTAATTCACCTTGAAAACATCTTCATGTTTACACAATTAGAATTTTACATGCAGTGTAATAATAAAACTACAGTCTGATGTTATGAGTCGTCATTCATAATATATAGTAAACAAACAAGTCTTGATAGTAATGGTAATGTCAAAAAAGATTTATCAAATCAAGTCTCAATTGAGGAACATTTATTGTGTTGAGTCAAAGAAAATGAATTCATGTCTAGTCTCCCTTGAGAAACATTTCTTAAGTTGATTCATAGAAAATCATTGTTTATAGTATTTTTTAATTTAAATAATTTATTTAATTAATTATTGGTGTTTAAGGTCACATACTTATGCACAATGGCTATTCGTGACCATGACAGCTTTACAAGTGGAGGAAGCCGGAGTACCCAGACAGAGCCACCAAGCATCGATGAGCAACTGTCAGCTCCTCAACATTCTAACTCTGTTCAAGCTCCACTCAAGCAGAGTTACAGTGGTTGAAGACATGTGCACCATCGACGTGTAGTAGGCCTTAGTACATGGCGTCATTGTGCCCCCATGTACGCAACCAGGATAAAGTGCCTTGCCCAAGGACGCAGCGTGGGTCGTCCCAGATGGGTTTTTAATTCAATTGGATGAAATATTTCAGTTGGTTGGAATAGCGAACCATGCAGGTCCATATTTCTGACCAACTGGTAGAGATGGGCTATAAACAAAAAAAACGAACTGTTACCATTATCATGGGGGGAGGGGGGGGGGGGGGGGTGGATACTGAAAAACCAACCAAATCAATCATTGAATGCCAAAACCATCTGAATTTTCAAGTTTTCCTACATTCACTATTTATGAGTCCTTGTTGAGGCTTGATAACAATTGAAAGGTTCATTTTCATGAAAGAAGTGACTGATTTTCTTTTCAGTTTTGTTAACCCTCAATGGACTGGGCAACTGTTCTGAATTCCCACTAGACTACAACGTGTGGATGTCCAATTGCTTAGCAGTTATTTCTACTCAAGTCTTGGCCACCTGGTAAGGCAGCCAAGACCTGACTAGAAATCAATATCCACGTGTTTTTTCTATTGTCAGCTGCGCCTCCTAAAGATAGTGTGGTCAGGGCACATGCTTTGCGATTGCAAAAACCTGAAATAGGTCTTTAAACATCTAAGGTGCATTTAGAACAAGTCACAAAATTACTATAGATATGATTTGTGGTCATAAAAGATTGCCACTGTTGAGCTCATTGGCAGTGTCATTTATAGAATAGTGGTAGAATGATACCAGTCCTGGAAATCAGACGGGCATGAGTGCAATTGCTTCCGTCAGCACTCGCATTTTCTAGTTTCTGGGAGCTAAAAAATGCACTTGAAAAAAACGTTGTGGAGCACCAGTATACTGTGAGGGCATATAAATGTGTGTTGTTTTGAGAAAGCAGCACTCTGTGGCCACTGGCAAGTTACTGCCATAATTCAGCAATTCCTTATACATTTATACATTTAACCCTTTGAAACAGAGCGGCTACTTTTCTGGCCAGGAACGTGATACGTCATAACATTGTTAAATAGGATGGCAGTTCAGTAAATGTGTGGGGTAGACCAATCAATATTTTCAACGAGCAGCCTCAAGGCTGCACATTGAAAATATTGATTGGTCTACACCAAATAATGAATATGGAATCTTCTAATTGCTGCCATTGAACTGGCATGGAAGATACCACTAGACTACAATCTGTACATATCCTATTGCTCATCAGTGATTTTAAGTTAACAGGCAGCCAAGACCTGACTAGAAATCACTGTCCAGGAGTTTTGTCTATTGTCAGCAGCACCTCCTAAAGATGGCATGGTCAGTACACACGCTCTGAGATCGCAAAGGCCTGAAATAGGTCTTTAACTGGTAGAGTGCTAAATTATTTTTGGTCATCAAAATTTCTTGACATATCTTTGCCTTGTTAAAATTTATGGGAGAGTGCCCAGAGGCACGGCTCACACAGCCCATAGGCACTCACCCATAAATTGTAACAAGGCAAATCCTTGAAGACTGAATAATTTCACTTCAAGGATAATATGAAGTGCATCCACTGAATATAAAATCTTTAAGATGGACTACCTGCACTTCAGATTAAAGCCCAAATATGGGCTTCCAGCACTGTACCAATTAAACATTCAGGTACATTTACAAGTCACAAAATTACTGTTGACATGATTTGTGATTGTGACAGAATGCCACTGTTGAGCTCATTGGCAGTGTCATGTTGAATGATACAGTAACATATTCTGTTTTTCTTGATGTTAATTCCTCTATGGCACTATCATCAAATCTTAGTAAAGTGACTAAAGTCAGATCCCAAACCGATACTGAGGAATACAGTTAAAACTAGGAAGTCCTGTCATGAAATGCGCACATTATTTATTATTATTTATTGGTGTTTAAGGTCACATACTTATGCACAATGGCTAATCGTGACCGTGACAGTTTTACGGGTGGAGGAAGCCGGAGTACCCGGAGAGAACCACCGAGCAACGACGAGCAGCTGTCAGCTCTCCAACATCGTAACTCTGAACTCTGCACCGCAGCACAGGCAGGGTTAGATTGGTTGAAGACATGCGCACCATCGACGTGCAGTACGCCTCAGTACACAGCGTCATCGTGCCCCCATGTAGGCAATCGGGGTGAAGTGTCTTGCCCAAGGACACAACGCGGTTGCCGCAGGTGGGATTCGAACCGAGGACCTCTCGGCTTGCAGCCTGCACCTCTACCAACTGAGCCACCGCGCCCTGAAATGCGCACAAATAGCACATTGATTTGCACGTTAATCTACATGTTAGGACCATTGTAAGGCTATCAAATTCTGTACATATGGCCTGTGCACAAGCAATGTTTCAGCCAATGGACCTCCGGGCAACCCGGAGGTCCACTGGCAGAAACATTGCCTATGTTTGCAATAAGTAACCAGCAGGAGAACCTTCCGTGCTTTGAGTGTCATTCGATATGGCTATTGCGCGCAATTCCTACATGCAATTAAGCCTAGATAAGCGCACAGTTCATGATAGGACTTCTAGTTTTAACTGTATCCTCCAGAAAATACCGAAACTGATACTGAACTCAAAATTCCAATACCACCCATCTCTGCCAACTGGAAGATTTCATATGGTTGAATCTAAAATAGGTAATGGCCAATTTAAGAGCTACACTGGTTCCTGGGAAAAACAGTGCCAGAAAAGCATGTAATCATTGCAGAAGAGATTACAAACAATCATCAATAATTAAATTAATGAATTTAGCTGATTTTTATGGTATGTGAAAATGATAATTTGTAATTAAATTATGTAATGAATTATTTTCACTGGTGATTAAACGAACTATAGTCCATCTTGTTTGTTTAAAGTTGTTCTTCAGTGAAGATGAAAACAGAAGGAATATATTCATATTTGATTTATGTGTAAGGTGGTCGATTGTGATAAACAGAAAATTTGTTCAGTGAAGTTTCAGAAACCCATTCCAAGGTGTTTTTTCAATTTTCTTCCAATTTTTTTTTGTATAATAGTAACACTTGGTTGATAATATTTTGTAGATAAGTTAATTGGGGTGGGGAGGAGGGGGTGCTAAAAGAATAAATTATATAGCTTTTTAGTTTTGTTACAGTTATGCTACCATTACTGATCATTCTTTATATTACACAATCTTGCTCCAGATTTTGCTTCATCCAACAAACAACAGAACCATATCCCCCCAAACATGAAAGTATTGTACAGTTAAACTCTGTAAATTAAATAGCCATTTTGAGAATAAAAATTACACAATTAACAAAGATTTGGTCACTTTCCTGTACTCTATACAGATAAACTGAGCATTTATTCTATTATATCTTGTTTGGCAGAGCTGATGGGGCTCTATCAAACAAAATACAATAGATTTTTAAGTGTACTGGATGTATTGAGGCTAAATATGTTTATAAACAAGAGGAAGTTGGTGATGGTCAATGTAATTTCTTATCTACCTACCCTACAGTTGTTTACTACAAGCTTGCACTGCAGTGGAAGTCCCTAACTCTGAAAATATACTCTCTATTTTGATCTTTCCCAAGCGATTTGGGAAAGAAAAATGGTGCAAAAGCACCAAGAAAAAATAAGCCAAAACTGGGTTCAATGCTACCAGGGCACACCCAGTAGGGGACGCTCTTCTCCTAGTACAGATCCACGGCTTCTGGTACCAGTGCGCAGACGTGTAACTAATGACTCATTCTTTTTTCTTCCGCTGTCATTGGAAGACGTACTTCCATTTACATTAAGAAACAGTGATAATTCAACTCGTTGATAATGATTACCTGTGACTAGAATTATGGATCTGAGGATCAAATAATAACAGGACTGTGTTTTATATATTCTCGTTATTAATTTCAACAACATTTTCATTGTATTTTGTATATTCACCAGGTTCACGTGCGACTTTAGCGTCCGTGTGGTACGGACATATAATTTTTTGGTTGATAAATTTGTTATCCTTTCGGATAATATTATTATTGGAGTTAGGTGTCAGGGGGAGGGGCTGTATGGTCCGGATTTCTCCTCTCTGTGGAGGGAGACTTCTGTTTTGGGGTCCCTGTCGGCCTTCTGGGTTCAGTTGAGTTCCAGCCGGTCCTTTAATTTCTGCCACTTTTCTCTCGTAGTTGGGGTGTTCTTCTACTTTCTACATCTGTTGAGTTCACCTCTTCTACTGCTCTCACCTCTGTTATGCCCGGGACTGTTCCTTGTGGGCAATGCCTTTTGCACAAGCATGTGGACGATTCTCATGCTTCTTGTTCCACTTGTAATAAGTGTTCTTCAGATCGACCCTGTGGGCTCTTTCGGTCGTGGTCATCCACTTTTTGGGCTTCCTTGAACCATGTGGTGCATTCTCGTGGCCGTTCCCCCCGCACCCGCGGGAAAGGGGAAAACTGTGGTTCAGGGCCCCCAGACACGACCATGTCTGGTGAAAGTTATACCCCTCCCGTGGGGGATGTGCAGTCTTTTCCTGTGGTGGATACTGCGGGAGCTGTTGAGTTGTCCGGTGAAGAGATGCCTGATTCTGGGACCGTGGACCCTCTCCAGTCGACATCTGAGGCTGTCACTAGGGTTGTGACTCCTCCTTTGGAGCCGAGCTCGGTTGCTCTCTCCACTTTTCCACCGGCCGGGTTTCAACAGCTCCCGACGTATCTGCTGCTGCTGCTACTGTTCCATCTGCAACGTCATCGGTCACTGTTTCAGCCGCCCACGGCTTATCCCTGCAGGGGTATGCAGAGATGTCTGGTAGTGTGGACGTGGGATACCTGGCTCAGCTTTCCCCGACTTCAACTCGGCGAAGTCGGAAGAGGCTGCCGGCGGAACCCTCTGCTGTTCTTGTGGGCCAATACTTTTTGCCGGTAAAAGGGACGGTATCCTGTAAAAAGGACGGTAAGTGTATAAAAACTACGTTTTAAAGTACTAAATGTACCTCTGAATGTGTGAAAAGTGGTTATTTAAGGAAGCTAACGTAATAATAAATATATAGAAGGAAGATTAAGTATTGTTTGTTTTATTGTAGACTATTTTCATGACAAAGTAGATCATTTCGACATCGACACTGATCGACACGCCATTTTGTGCAAGGAAAACCACGAATTCGCCGAGGTGCACGACGGGGTGAATATTATCATACTTGCTAGATGGAGGTGTAACTAATTCGCGTGCGTAACATTTTGATGTTTCTGTTCACTACGAGGGGATTTAACAGAAAGGTTTGGGGAGAGAAACCATCTATAATTTGAAAATAGTCTACAATAAAACAAACAATACTTAATCTTCGTTCTATATATTTATTATTGCATACGCATCATTAAATTGTCACTTTTCACACATTCATCTGTACATTTAGTACTTTACAACATAGTTTTATACACTTACCATCCTTTTTACCGGCAAAAAGTTGTGTTCCAGCTATTTTTTTAAACGGGTGTTCATAACTTATTTTTAGTTAGCGTTTCACCAAACACATGCCGGGGTTATGATAAATATTAAAACCAACCACAAATCAGTGGATACTAGTTCTAGATTCCTGTATGTCCTACCCCAATGATACTCACAGGCGCCTATTAAGACTGGAGCTCCTTGTTCTCACTCCACCCATCCCTATGTGTGAGCTCCCAGTGGTGGGCCTGGGGGGGGGGGGACGCTTAGGGCCCCCAAATGCAAACCATAATTAACTGTTTTTAACCCCCACGTTTCCCCAGGAGGCACCAGAATCGATCTCAGAGATTCAGAATTTGAAGAAAAAAAATATCATGGGAAGGGCTCATAATCGTGGGAGGGAATATGCACAATTCCATAGTTCAAGTGTTTTATCGATCTAGCCCCCCCCCCCCCCTCCCCTCCCCCTATTTCGTAGATGTGAAATGGATTTTTTTTATCTAGTAGGGGCGTAGCCAGGATTCTATAATGGGGGGGGGGGGGGCATTTTTTTGGGTGGGGAGGGCAATCATGATATTTGGAAGGTCGTTGTGGGGTTTCCCCCCCCCCCCACTCCCCCCATAAAAAATGCAAACTGTCACATACTGTGTTTAACCCCTACCTTTCTTCAGGAGGCACCAGGATAGATTTCCCACAGAGTGTAGGAGGTGTTCCTCTTCCACAGTTGGGGGTTGGCGACCAGTTTCTGTCTGGAATTAGCTTGAATAATTTATGTTACGCCTGTGTGTCTACAGCCATCAGACGCGTTATCAATCTGATGAGACGGTAGTCCAAACTTGGACCTAAAGTCCGCAACGCGCTCGTTCCAATGCGGGGTCATAAGCTATGTTTTGGAAGCAGAAAATTAAAATATATAAATAATTGAATGGCGATTTTTCGTATATAGCGCTGGCCAGTTTTGACTGTTACAACTGAGTTGGTCATTAGTTGTTTGCAACAGTCAACGTTTTATAAGATTATTTTGTACAAAATTATGTTTTTTTCTGTTGTTTGTTATTTTGATATTACTCGACACGATGATAAACTCTGTTCAATAAATTATGTTCACAAAGATCTTTGTTGTTTTTTTAGCTCACCTGAGCGAAGCTCAAGGGGAGCTTTACTAATCACTTTCTGTCTGTCGTCCGTCTTCGTCCGTCCGGCGTTAACTTTACATTATCGACTTCTCCTCCTAAACCACTAGCCCAATTTTATTCAAATGTTGGCTAAATGTTTATTACCTAATGCCAATTCAGATTTGTTCAAATGAAGTTGCTCCTCCTCCTGGGTGGTGCCACGCCCCCAAGGGGCACCAAAATCTTTGTAAATCTTCTTCTCATGAACCAGCAGTAGCAGAGACTTGATATATGGTGTGCAGCTTCCTTTTGAGGTGTAGACTCAGATTTGTTCAAGAGAAGTTTGTGGGGCTATACTTGGCGTCGTTATGGGAGGGGCAAAATTTTTTCTTTTCCAAACCGAGAGGCTGATTTGAACCAAATTTTATGTGAGGGCTTATTGGGTCATGAGTACTTGATTTATGCAAAAAAAAAAATTTCCCGCAGCCCCGTGGGAACCGCAGGAGCTAAAAATAGAAAAAATTTAAAACGCCCATATCTCCAAAACTGCACGGCATTGAGAATTTTTATTTGGTGTGCAGCTTCCTTAGGACCAACAGAAAGGATTGGTAAAAAAAAATTGCCATCGGTTTTATCATAGGGTACAGTTTCGGGACTTTGAAAAAGTGCTGAGTCAGCACTTTTTAACACTGTAGGCAATGGGAAAAACATTAAAAAATCTTCTTCTCCAGATCCAGCAGGCAGAATCTTTTGATATTTGGTATGCAACATTGTAGGGTGGATCTGATTCAAGTTTGTTCAAATCGGCCCCCTGGGTTTATATTTGGGCTCAGTATAGGAGCCCTATTTCGAACTTAGTGCATTTCAGGCAAATTTCTTAAAAAATCTTCTTCTCCAGATCCAGCAGGCAGAATCTTTTGATATTTGGTATGCAACATTGTGGGGTGGATCTGATTCAAGTTTGTTCAAATCGGCCCCCTGGGTTTATATTTGGGCTCAGTATAGGAGCCCAAATTTGAACTTACTGCATTTCAGGCAAATTTCTTTGAAAATCTTCTTCTCCAGATCCAGCAGGCAGAATCTTTTGATATTTGGCATGCAACATTGTAGGGTGGATCTGATTCAAGTTTGTTCAAATCGGCTCCCTAGATTCATATTTGGGCTCACTATAGGAACTCGAATTCGAACTTAGTGCATTTCAGGCAAATTTCTTCAAAAATCTTCTTCTCCAGATCCAGCAGGCAGAATCTTTTGATATTTGGTATGCAACGTTGCGGGGTAGATCTGATTCAAGTTTGTTCAAATCGGCCCCCTGGATTCATATTTGGGCTTACTATAGAAGCCCGAATTCGAACTTAGTGCATTTCGGCCAAATTTCTTAAAAAATCTTCTTCTCCAGATCCAGCAGGCAGAATCTTTTGATATTTGGTATGCAACATTGTGGGGTGGATCTGATTCAAGTTTGTTCAAATCAGCTTCCTAGATTCATATTTGGGCTCACTATAGAAGCTCGAATTTGAACTTAGTGCATTTCATGCAAATTTCTTAAAAAAATCTTCTTCTCCAGATCCAGCAGGCAGAATCTTTTCATATTTGGTAAGCAACATTGTGGGGTGGATCTGATTCAAGTTTGTTCAAATCGGCCCCCTGGGTTTATATTTGGGCTCAGTATAGGAGCCCAAATTTGAACTTAGTGCATTTCAAGCAAATTTATTAAAAAATCTTCTTCTCCAGATCCAGCAGGCACAATCTTTTGATATTTGGTATGCAACATTGTGGGATGGATCTGATTCAAGTTTGTTCAAATCGGCTTCCTAGATTCATATTTGGGCTCACTATAGAAGCTCGAATTCGAACTTAGTGCATTTCAGGCAAATTTCTTAAAAAATTTTCTTCTCCAGATCCAGCAGGCAGAATCTTTTGATATTTGGTATGCAACATTGTGGGATGGATCTGATGCAAATTTGTTCAAATCTGCTCCCTAGATTCATATTTGGGCTTACTATAGAAGCTCGAATTCGAACTTAGTGCATTTCAGGCAAATTTCTTAAAAAATCATCTTCTCCAGATCCAGCAGGCAGAATCTTTTGATATTTGGTATGCAACATTGCGGGGTGGATCTGATTCAAGTTTGTTCAAATCGGCCCCCTGGATTCATATTTGGGCTCACTATAGAAGCTTGAATTCAAACTTAGTGCATTTCGGGCAAATTTCTTCAAAAATCTTCTTCTCCAGATCCAGCAGGCAGAATCTTTTGATATTTGGTATGCAACCTTGCGGTGTGGATCTGATTCAAGTTTGTTCAAATCGGCCCCCTGGATTCATATTTGGGCTTAATATAGAAGCCCGAATTCGCACTTAGTGCATTTCGGGCAAATTTATTAAAAAATCTTCTTCTCCAGATCCAGCAGGCAGAATCTTTTGATATTTGGTATGCAACATTGGTGGGGTGGATCTGATTCAAGTTTGTTCAAATCGGCCCCCTGGGTTTATATTTGGGCTCAGTATAGGAGCCCAAATTTGAACTTAGTGCATTTAGGCAAATTTCTTTGAAAATCTTCTTCTCAAGATCCAGCAGGCAGAATCTTCTGATATTGGGTATGCACCATGCTTAGGGGGGTGAGATTCAAGTTTGTTCAAGCCAACTCCCTGGGTTCATATTTGGGCTCACTGGGGTAGCCCGAATTGTAACTTAGTTCAAAATGAGGAATTTTCTTTAAAAATCTTCTTCAGATCCAGCAGTCGGAATGTTTTGATATTTGGTATGCAGCATCCTTAGGGGGTGAGATTCAAGTTTGTTCAAGCCATGTCCCTAGGTCCATATTTGGACTCACTGTGGGAGCTCGAATTGTAACTTAGTTCAAAATGAGGACTTTTCTTTAAAAATCTTCTTCTTCAGATCCAGCAGTCGGAATGTTTTGATATTTGGTGTGCAGCATCCTTAGAGGGGGGGAGATTCAAGTTTGTTAAAGCCAAGTCCCTGGGTTCATATATGGGCTCCCTGTGGGAGCCTGACTTATAACTTAGTTCAATATGAGGAATATTCTTTAAAAATCTTTTTTTTTTAGATCCACTGGTCAGAATCTTTGGATATTTGGTATAAGCTTTTCTTAGGAGGAGCAGATGCAACTTGTTGGAATCAATTCTCTGGGTTGATATTTAGGCTACCATGTCAGGTGAGCGCCCTCAGGCCCCTTGGGGCCTCTTGTTTAAGTTGCTTGGTAAGCTAGCATGGCGACCAGAATTGAAGACTAGGCTAGTGTCCAATCCATGTACATGTTAATTCTCTTCTCTATATTCCCTGCCCAGTAAGCACATATGATTACATTGAAACTGGCATCTGAACACAATCCATACTGCTTTTCTCTGACACACACTGGCGCTTTAGGCTATCTTGAACTTGCACTCCAAGATTGGGCATCAAGTAATTGGAAGCATTCCAAATCTATTGCTTGTTAATTCCAGTCGCACACTATACATATTGTGTATGATAGACACTAATGTGTACAGTGGGCGATTGGAATTAATAACTAATGAATTGTTTACGATAATTTGTTTCTGGGGAGGTGTAGCCCTAGGTAGGCCTGGGGGGACCCCACAACGACCTTCCAAATACCATGATTGCCCCCCCCCCCCCCATTACAGAATACTGGCTACGCCCCGATAGATGTATAATCCATTTCCCATATTTTCGAAATGGTGGTGGGGGTGGGGGGGGGGGGGGCCAAGATCGACATAACGCTGGCATACTTCAGTGGTTTGAACTATGGAATTGGCGTATTCCCTCCCACGGCTGTGGCTCTTTCCAGGATATTTTTTTCTTCAAATTCTGAAGCTGAGATCGATTTTGGTGCCTTCTGGGGAAACGTGGGGTTAAAAACAGTAAGTTACGGTTCGCATTTGGGGTCCCTCAGCCACCACCCCCCCCCCCCCCCCCTCCTGTGAGCTCACACATAGGGATTGGTGGAGTTAGCACAAGGGGCCCTAGTCTTAATAGGCTCATTTAGGTATCACTGAGGTGGGACTTAAAGGAATCTAGAACTAGTATCCACTGATGTATGGTTTGTTTAATATTTATTATCACCTCTGCATGTGTTTGGCAAAACGCTAACTGAAAATAAAATGTGAACCCCCGTTTTCAAAAAAAGCCTGAACACAACTTTTTGCTGGTAAAAAGGACGGACAGCATATAAAAACTGTTTTAAAGTACTAAATATACATCTGAAAGTGTGAAGTGACAATTTAATGAAGCGTGCGCAATATAAAACGAAGATTAAGTATTGTTTGTTTTATTGTAGACTATTTTCAAATTATAAATGGTTTCTCTCCCAAAAAGCTTTGTTAAATCCCCTCGTTGTGAACAGAAACATCTAAAATTAGCTACACCTTCGTCGAGCAAGTATGATTACATGTATATTCACCCCGTCGTGCACCTCAGCGAATTCGTTGTTTTCTTTGCACAAAATGGCGTGTCGATCAGTGTCGATGGCGAAATGATCTATTTTGTCTTTTTATCTTCCTTCTATATATTTATTATTGTGTACGCTTCCTTGAATAATCACTTTTCACACATTCAGAGGTACATTTAGTACTTTAAAACGTAGTTTTTATAGACTTACCGTCCTTTTTACCGGCAAAAAGTATTACCCCTATGGCCAGTTTTGCGGGGACCGGCGCTTTTTGTGCAGCCTGGACCTTCTGTCCATCAGAGGTCGGGGCGACTCTCCTGAGTTCCCGCACTTCAGATCCTCGGAGTATTTCATAACCCTATAAGCATCTGCATTCAGATGTTTCGGGTGCCACCCGTCGCCCCGCGTTGGATGTACTAGAGGATCGTGACCCTTCGCTGTTAAAAGGGTCAGGAGTGAAGCTACTTTGCCAGTTCGTTCCCACGACGAACCGGTTGACATGGGCCGTGAGCTTAGGGAGACCCTCTCCTTGCTCACTCAGGTTCTTTCCAAGAGCCTCGCGTTGCCCCCAGCAAGTCTACTAGTGGTTTCCAGGCGACCCCCGCGGCGCCGCCTCCCGTGATTAGACGCAGGCCGCTTTCTGATCTCCCTGGTGTGCATACACCATGGGATGCATCGGCTGGTTTGCCCGTGATGGGCCTTCCGACTCGGAGAATGGATCAGATATACCTGACGTCGAGAGCCAACAATCTAATGACTTGGGGGCAGCTCTTGACTTTGTGTTTGAGTTCCTTCCGGATCTCAAACCGTCAGACCAGCCGACGGTGTCAGCCAGGCCGCGACCTTCGGTCGCGCGCCTACAACATGTGGAGCAACCCGCTTCTGGGCGTCTTCGACTGTGCCATTCGGTACAGGTGGTTGAAGCGTTTACAGCTTTGGACTCTGAAGCGTTTTCAGCTGAGTTCCAAGGCTATGAAGACTAAGTTCTTTACCAGGGCTGATACCTTTTTGCCTCCAGTGCGTTATCGTTCCTACGATTCCGCCAATCGGTCAGCAGGCTGCCAGACTTTGACGGGCTTTGATCAGGACTCCTCCTCCCTCGGGCTTTGCAAGCCCAAGTCGGTCGTTATTCCTATCTCGACTCTGGAGTCCCTGTTGGGCTTATCGAGAGGGATGCTGGGCATGCTTTCTCTCTCGGATCACGCCGTCTCTGCTTTGGCTGCTTATCTGCCTCCAGATAAGTTTGACGACGTACAGGCTCCTTTGCGTGTGATTTTCAAGGCGTTCGTGCATCTTACTCACACGCATGCCTATAACACGGCTAACTTGGAATTAGTTCGCTTGGATCTGTGTTGGACACGAGCCGTTCCGCGACTATTCCATGCTTCTGTGGCGACGGTCCGGGATGACGTCCTGCATCATTCCAAAGATCAGCTTCTGCTTCGGCAGCTTGATCAGCCTTCTGTTGGAGGCACGGGCCGTTCTAAGCATAACAATCGCCCTTCTGCTTCCTCTGCGAAGCCAAGGGCTGATCCTCCTCCTGCCGCTTCTACTTCTTACTCACGTGGTAACGGTAAGCGTCGGCAGACCAGCTGGAGGACTCAGCATCCTTCATCAAGTAGAGGAGGTGGTATCTCCTCTCGCCGGGGCTCGAAATGAAGGTCCTCACCTCGATTCGTCCCAGGTTGGAAGAAGGATGTCAGAGTTCGCAGACCACAATCACATCCGATCCTTGGGTGTTAGATTTGTTCGGTCCGGGCTGCGAATATCCTTCTGGAGGCACCCCACTCTGCCGAGAATGCCTCTTCCATCTCAAGTTCCTTCAGACGTTACACGTTGGGAACTTTTGATCATGGAGATAGACAATCTCCTGTCAAAGGGGGCGATCGAGGTCGACAAGAACATTCATTTAGTGGGATTTTATTCCCCCCTGTTCTTGGTGCCGAAGAAGGACGGCCGACTCCGACCGGTTATCTATCTGAGTATCCTGAACTAGTCTATCATTGCTCCCAAGTTCAGCCTGGAGACTTTCAGGTCGGTTCGCCCCTCCATTCACCAGGGAGATTTCGCTTCCAGCATCGACCTGCGAGACGCTTACTTTCACATTCCGATTTCTCGGACATCGCGAAAGTATCTCAGGTTCGCTTTTCTGGGGTGAGTTTACCAGTTCAAGGCCATGCCTTTCGGTCTCATCCTGGCTCCGTGGGCCTTCACATGACTGATGTTGCATGTGATAGCCTTCCATCTCACACAGTCCAGGGTGACTACCTCGGCATATCTGGACGATATCCTCCAGAGGCACTCCAATGCTGCTCTTCTGGAGTCAAATGTCACGTCGCTAGGGTTCAGAGTCAACGAGAAGTCGGACCTGGTCCCTTCTCAGTCATTTTGTCATCTGTGGATGGACTTCTGTACTCGGCTGAATACGATGGCGGTTCCCCAGGCGAGGGTTGTGATTCTCTCAGCTTTCGCCCTGACTCTGTCCCAGCTCAAGTCCGCGACGGTTCGGAGTATTCTCCGGTTGCTTGGTCTCTGCGGTTCGGTGACGGGTCTCATTCCTCTGGGTCGGCTGCATGTCACACCTCTCTAACACTTTCTGCTCAGTGGTTGGAGGCCGAATGTCGATCTTCTGGATCTGGTGCTTGAGTTACCAAACTTTCTTCATCGTCACCTTTCCCCATGGGCGGATGTTCAGTGGATTATGCAGGGAGTTCCGTTGGACTTGCCCACGTCCGATCGTTTTCTGATGGCAGATGCCAGCGATCTCGGTTGGGGTACGACGTTGGATCCTCTAGGTCTTTCACTTCAAGGGGTATGGGACCAGGATCAGGCAGCTCTTCACATCAATCAGAAGGAGCTTCTTGTTCTTCTGAGTTTCCGGCAGTGGATCCCCCACCTTTCGAATCGTCAGGTCCTTCTGTTGTCCGACAATTCGACAGTGCTCTCATACATTCGGAACCAGGGCGGCAAGCACTCGGTTCCCGCGTAGGAATTGGCTCGGGATCTTCTACTGCTAGCTCAGGATGTCAACACCGGAGTGGTAGTTCGTCACATTCCCGGTCGTCTGAACGTCCTAGCCGACTCCCTGTGCCGACGGGGCAGGGTCATTTCCACCGAGTGGATGCTTCACAGGGCTGTGTTCCAATCGCTTTGCGATCTCTGGGGTCGTCCCCACATCGATCTTTTTGCGACCTGTTGGAACCATCAGGTGGACACTTTCATGTTCCCGTGTCCAGATCCTTTGGCTTTCTCCGTGGATGCTCTGTCACTCGATTGGAACGGTCTAGTCGGCTACGCCTTCCCGCCTTTTCCAATTCTGCCTCAGGTTCTAGCAAAGATACGGACCTGCAGTTGTTGAGTCATTCTGATCGTTCCCCTGTCGCCTCAACGGGTGTGGATCAGTCAGCTCTGCTCTCTGTTGGCGGCGGTTCCGGCACGTCTCCCTCTACATCGCGACGTTCTTTGCCAAGGTCACCCGAGGATGTTTCACGTCGACCCGACTTCAATGTGCCTTCACGCATATCTTTTGTCAGGTCCTGTCTCCTCCGTAGAGGTTTTTCGAGACGAGCAGTGGAGTGCATTTCTTCATCACGGCGGCACTTCACTGGTTTAGCCTATGCGGCTAAGGTCTTCTGTCGAAGGTGTGCTGATCACTCTGTTGATTATGCCAATCCTTCGATAACGCATAACGCAGATTGCGGAGTTTCTGGTATATCTGTTTGATTCTCGGGGTCTCCAGCCTGATACCAACAAAGGGTACAGGTCCATGCTTTCGGAGACCTTTTTGTATGTGGGAAAGCGTCGTATCGGCACTAATCCATACCTCTCCAAGCTTATTCTGCAATTTTCTTTGAAAAGGCCTAGGATTTTGCAGGTTACCCCAAGATGGAATCTTTCTTGGGTGCTGCTTTGCTGGGGGGGGGGGGGGGGGGGGGAGGCGTTCGAACCTTTATCCCAATTGGATATGTGTTTTTTCACATACAAGACGGGTTTTCTTATGGTTTTTGCCTCAGCCAGACGGGTTAGTGAGCTTCACGCCCTCTCGGTTGATGCGGCCTTTTTCAGGAGCTCCGCCAGCAGTGTTACTTTTACCACTGATTGCTCCTTTCTGGCCAAGAATCAGATACCAGAAACAACTCCACCTATCTGTATCAGGGCTCTTCCTTCTGTTGAGGGTAATCACCCTTTGCTCTGTCCGATTCGTGCACTTCGCATTTATCTCAGCCGGTCGCAGTTCATTTGGAAAGGCAGGAAACGATTCTTTCTGTCTCTTATTCCTGGTCGACAGAAGATCTCTCCTCAATCGGTTTCTCTATTTTTGTCACTGCTATTCGCATGGCCTATGCATGTCTAGCGACTACGATTGTATTACCAATTGTATTTCTGCCCACGAGGTGCGTGCCTTGTCTACCTCCTGGGCTTATGCTAACTCTATCAGGTTGTCGGATGTTATGCAGGTAGCCAACCGGAGAAATGCTTCTACTTTCTCCACCTTCTATCTGCGTCGGTTTTAGTCTAAACATATTTTATTTGCCACTATACACAGCAAAAAGAATCGGAGAACAAGTTATCACAACTTGCAAAAACTTCTCTCCTTAGACAAGAATAATTAACATTTGCGGCACAATTATATACACTATAGAAATACTAAGAATTATTGTAGGCATCAGATAAAGGGTTGAAGATTTTGGGAAATAAGGATTTAACCGTTTTGAGCTCCGGTGGTATCTTCCACACTGAGTGTAGAATTAGCTGGAAGGGTCCATTTTCATTATTTTAGAGCTGACCAGTCAATATTTCCAACGAGGAGCCATGGGGCCACACGCTGGAAACAGTGGTTGGTCTGCACTACTTATTTATTTAACATTATTTTGTCAAGGAAATTGGGGTGTTTCTCTGGCTTTGCCCGAAAAAGGGCCATCGGGGCTCAAAGTGATAAAGAGTTATAGGATTAGAGGGTGAAGGATTGCCGTTGTCTAGGCTTGCCCAGTGACTTTTACATTATTGGATCTCTATCGTCTTTACAGAAAGAGAGCGTGTAATTTAAGAACAAATTGATGGAAATTAAAATGCAGTCCCATAGCACGCCACGTTGTCCCAACGCACGCAAATACACAACCAAGGGTGCATTATGCATCGTTTGGGTTCAGGTGATGTTATTCAAATCGGCCAGTTGTTAGAAGGAAAGTTTGAACTTTCCTGAATAAAAGTTCGTTTTGCTTTGTTGTTAAACCGATTATTCCATAAAGTAGCTCGTCGACATTAGATACATTGAACATGATAACAGCATTAAGAAAAGTCAATCTTTCAGGGTTGAAAGAAGAAATGGTGTGCATCTTCTTGGGGATGGCCACAGGTACATTGTGGGGTAGAGGAGCTAAAATTGTTAAATTTGTCGTGGTTTAGATCACTGCAACAGTTTCGTAGTTTGCAGTGGAGAACGTTTCCTTTCCTAGTTCCTGTGTAGAAATATGATGGTGGTTTGAAAGAAGGCTTCAATTTAGCAAGGTTGCCTTTAAATACAGAAAGTGTTGACGTAGTTTTGGAAGATGAAGGGAAGAGTGTATTTGAAAATTGTTCGGTCTGCGGCTGGAACAGATAAGTTGTAGTACTGTGAATTTAGTTACCTATTCCCGTTTCCTTATTCGACATTCAAAATTCGAAAAAAATCAAGGAATATTTTGGTGTTGATGGGTGGCTCCCGAGGAATAAAGAAGATTGACACCTCAATCGGACCACATTTAGGAGCCCTACTAAAGCCCCAAAAAGGGCCAATTACAAAATATCACCAAAGCAGGTTAAAATCATGGGATATTCTAGTGTTGATGGGTGGCCCCCGAGGAATAAAGAAGATTGACACCCCAACCGCTCCAATAGGACCACATTTAGGGGCCCTACTAAGGCCCCAAAAAGGGCCAGTTACAAAATATCACCAAAGCAGGTTAAAATCACGGGATATTTTGGTGTTGATGGGTGGCCCCCGAGGAATAAAGAAGGTTAATGGCTCAAACGCCCCAATCGGACCACATTTAGGGGCAATACTATGACCCGCAAAAAGGACCAGTTACAAAATATCACCAAAGCAGGTTAAATCACTTGATACTTTGGTATTGGTGGGTGGCCCCGACCAATAAAGAAGATTGACGCCTCAACCGCACCAGTTGGATCACATTTAGGGGCCCTACTAAGGCCCCCAAAAAGGTCAGTTACAAAATATCACCAAAGAAGGTTAAAATCACGGTATATTTTGGTGTTGATGGGTGGCCCCCAAGGAATAAAGAAGATTGACACCTCAACCTCCCCAATCGGACCGCATTTAGGGGCCCTACTAAGGCCCCAAAAAGGGCCAGTTACAAAATATCACCAAAGCAGGTTAAATCACCGGATACTTAGATGTTCATGGGTAGCCCCCCGAGGAATAAAGAAGATTGACGCCTCAACTGCCCCAATCGGACCACATTTAGGGGTCCTACTATGGCCCCAAAAAGGGCCAGTTACAAAATATCACCAAACCAGGTTAAAATCACCGGATATTTTTGTGATGATGGGGTGCCCCTGAGAAATAAAGAAGATTGATGCCTCAAATGCCGCAATCGAACCACATTTAGGGGCCCTACTAAAGCCCCCAAAAAGTTCTGTTACAAAATATCACCAAAGCAGGTTAAAATGACCGGATATTTTGGTGTTGATGGGTGGCCCTGAGGAATAAAGAAGATTGACACCTCAACTGCCCCAATCGGACCACATTTAGGGGCCCTACTAAGGCCCTCAATATTGCCAGTTTCAAAAAAATCACCAAAGCAGGTTAAAATCACGGGATATTTAGATGTTGATGGGTGGCCACCGAGGAATAAAAAAGATTGACGCCTTAACTGCCCAATCGGACCACATTTAGGGGACCTACTATGGCCCCAAAAGGGCCAGTTACGAAATATCACCAAGGCAGGTTAAAATCACCGGATATTTAGTTGTTGATAGGGCCCCCCCGAGGAATAAGGAAGATTGCCACCTCAATCAGACCACATTTAGGGGCCCTACTAAGGCCCCAAAAAGGTTCAGTTACAAAATATCACCAAAGCAGGTAAAAATCGCGGGATATTTAGGTGTTGATAGGTGGCCCCCGAGGAATAAAGAAGATTCACACCTCAACCTCCCCAATCGGACCACATGTAGGGGCCCTACCAAGGGCCCAAAAAGGGCCAGTTACAAAATATCACCAAAGCAGGTTAAAATCACGGGATATTTTGGTGTTGATGGGTGACCCCCGAGGAATAAAGAAGATTGACACCTCAACCGATCCAATTGGACCACATTTAGGAGCCCTACTAAGGCCCCTAAAAGTGCCAGTTACAAAATATCACCAGAGCAGGTTAAAATCACAGGATATTTTGGTGTTGATGGGTGGCTCCCGAGGAATAAAGAAGTTTGACACCTCAACCGCCCAAATCGGACCACATTTACGGCCCTTCTAAGGCCCCAAAAAGGGCCAGTTACAAAATATCACAAAAGCAGGTTAAAATCACCGGATATTTTGGTGTTGCTGGGGGGCCCCCAAGGGATAAAGAAGATTGACACCTAAACCGCCCTACTAAGACCCCAGGAAGGGCTAGTTACAAAATATAACTAAAGTAGGTTAAAATCATGAGATATTTTGGTGTTGGTGGGTGGCCCTCGACGAATAAAGAAGATTGACACCTCAACCGCACCAATTGGATCACATTTAGGGGCCGTACTAAGGCCCCAAAAAGGGCCAGTTACAAAATATCACCAAAGCAGTTTAAAATCATGGGATATTTTAGCGTTAATTGGTGGCCCCCGAGGAATAAAGATGATTGATGCCTCAACCGCCCCAATCGGACCACATTTAGGGGCCCTACTATAGCCCCAAAAAGGGCCAGTTACAAAATATCACCAAAGGAGGTTAGAATAATGGGATATTTTGGTGTTGATGGGTGGCCCCAATGAATAAAGAAGATTGATGCCTAAACCGCCCCAATCAGACCACATTTAGGGGCCCTACGAAGGCCCCAAAAATTGCCAGTTACAAAATATCACCAAAGCAGGTTAAAATCACAGGATATTTTGGCGTTGATGGGTGGCCCCCGAGAAATGAAGAAGATTGACACCTCAACTGCCCCAATCGGACCACATTTATGGGCCCTACTATGGCTCCAAAAAGGGCTAGTTAAAAAATATCACCAAAGCAGGTTAAAATCACGGAATATTTTGGTGTTGATGGGTGGCCCCATGGAATAAAGAAGATTGAAACTTCAACCGCCCCAATTCGACCACATTTAGGGGCCCTACAAAGGCCCCAAAAAGGGTCAGTTGCAAAATATCACCAAAGCAGGTTAAAATCATGGGATATTTTGGTGTTGATGGGTGGCCCCGAGGAATAAAGAACACTGACACCTCAACCACCCCAGCTGGACCACATTTAGGGGCCCTACTAAGGCCCCAAAAAGGACCAGTTACAAAATATCACAAAAGTGGGTTAAAATTATGGGATATTTTGGTGTCGATGCGTGGACGGACCTAGAAGAATAAATAAGACAGACACCTCAACTGCTCTAATTGGACCATATTTAGGGGCCCTACTAAGGCCCCAAAAAGGGCCAGTTACAAAATATCACAAAAGTAGGTTAAAATCACGGGATATTTAGATGTTGATGGGTGGCTCCCCAAGGAATAAAGAAGATTGACACCTCAACCGCCCCTATCGGACTACATTTAGTGGCCCTACTAAGGCCCCAAAAAGGACCAGTCACAAAATATTACCACAGCAGGTTAAAATCACGGGATATTTTGGTGTGGATGGGTGGTCCCCGAGGAATAAAGAAGATTGACACCTCAACCACTACAACCTGACCACATTTAGGGGCCCTACTAAAGCTCCAAAAAGGGCCAGTTACTAAATATCGTCAAAGAATGTAAATATCATGGAATATTTTGGTGTTGATGGGTGGCCCCCGAGGAATAAAGAAGAAGGACGGCTCAACCACCCCAATCGGACCCCAATTAGGAGCCATACTAAGGCCCCCAAATGGGCCAGTTACAAAATATCACCAATGTAGGTAAGAATCATGGAATATTTTGGTGTGGATGGGTGTCCCCTGAGGAATGAAGAAGATTGACACCTCAACCGCCCCAATCGGACCACATTTAGGGGCACTACTAAACCCCCAAAAAGAGCCAGTTACAAAATATCAAAAAGTAGGTAAAAATCACGGGATATTTTAGTGTTGATGGGTGGCCCCCGAGGAATAAAGAAAATTGACGCCTCAACTGCCCCAAATCGGACCACATTTAGGGGCCCTAGTAAGGCCCCAAAAATGGCCAGTTACAAAATATCACCAGAGCAGGTTAAAATCACGGGATATTTTGGTGTTGATGGGTGGCCCCCGAGGAATACATAAGATTGACACCTCAACCTTCCCAATCTGACCACATTTAGGGGCCCTACTAGGGCCCAAAAATGGCCAGTTACAAAATATCACCAAAGCAGGTTAAAATCATGGGATATTTTGGTGTGGATGGATCGCCGCCGAGGAATGAAGAAGATTGACACCTCAACCGCCCAAATCTGACTCCATTTAGGGGGCCTTACTAAGGCCCCAAAAATGGCGAGTTACAAAATATTGTCAAAATAGGTAAATATCACGGGATATTTTGGTGTTGATGGGTGGCTCCTGAGGAATAAAGAAGGACACCCCAACCGCCCCAATCGAACCCCAATTAGGGGCCCTACTAAGGCGCCCAAAAGGGCCAGTTACAAAATATCACCAAAATAGGTAAATATCACAGAATATTTCGGTGTGGATGGGTGTCACCCGAGGAATGAAGAAGACTGACACCTCAACCACTCCAATCGGACCACATTTAGGGGCCCTACTAAGGCCCCAAAAGGGCCAGTTACAAAATATCACAAAAGTAGGTTAAAAGCACGGGATATTTTGCTGTTGATGGGTGCCCCCCCCCGAGGAATAAAGAAGATTGCCACCTCAATTGGACCACATTTAGGGGCCCTACTAAGGCCCCAAAAAGGGCCAGTTACAAAATATCACCAAAGCAGGTTAAAATCACGGGATATTTTGGTGTTGTTGGGTGGCCACCAAGAAATAAAGAAGATTGACACCTCAACCTCCCCAATCCGACCACATTTAGGGGCCCTACTAAGGCACCAAAAAGGGCCAGTTACAAAATGTCACCAAAGCAGGTTAAAATCACGGGATATTTTGGTGTTGATAGGTAGACCCCCAGGAATAAAGAAGATTGACACCTCAACTGCTACAATCGGATCACATTT
This sequence comes from Pictodentalium vernedei, assembly GCA_031216915.1. Classification (NCBI taxonomy): domain Eukaryota; kingdom Metazoa; phylum Mollusca; class Scaphopoda; order Dentaliida; family Dentaliidae; genus Pictodentalium; species Pictodentalium vernedei. Next base: position 37,282,730 of record CM062288.1, read on the forward strand.
AGGGGCCTTACCAAGGCCCCAAAAGGGCCAGTTACAAAATATCACAAAAGTAGGTCAAGATCACGGGATATTTTGGTGTTGATGGGTGGCCCCCGAGGAATCAAGAAGATTGACGCCTCCACTGCTCCAATCGGACCACATTTAGGGGCCCTACTAAGGCCCTAAAAAGGGCCAGTCACAAAATATCACCAAATCGGGTTAAAATCACAGGATATTTTGGTGTTGGTGGGTGGCCCCCGAGGGAATAAAGAAGAGTGACACCTCAACCGCCCCAATCGGACCCCAATTAGGGGCCTTAATAAGGCCCCAAAAAGGGCCAGTTACAAAATATCACTAAAGTAGGTAAATATCGAGGGATATTTTGGTGTTGATGGGTGGCCTCCGAGGGATAAAGAAGATTGACACCTAAACTGCCCGAATCCGACCCCATTTAGGGGCCCTACTAAGGCCCCCCAAAAGCCACTTACAAAATATCAGCTAAGTAGGTAAAAACCACGGGATATTTTGGTGCTGATCGATGGACCTCGAGGAATAAAGAAGATTGACAGCTAAACCACCCCAATCGGATGCCATTTAGGGCCCTTCTTAGGCCCCAAAAGGGCCAGTTACAAAATATTACCTAAGCAGACAAACGTCGCAAGATATTTTGATGTTGGTGTGCAACTCGAGAAGAATAAAAAAGATTCCCTGGAACCCCGTCCCCAAATATGAGGATATGAGGAATGACAAATTGTGGCTCATTAAGAGTTTTCTCGTGGCCCTTATGACCATGAGGATATGTGGAATGGCAAGTTGTGCCTCATTGCCCTCGTATTTTCATATAATGAAAAGGTCATCCGGAAGGCCAGCCAAGTAATAGAAAGAGATTCCACAAATGATTCTTTATGCAACATGGCCCGTAAATATCCCAAACCGGGGCCCAACTTCCACTTCACAATTTACTCACCTTACCCTTACTTCCTTTCCTTCCTATCTCTTGGCATGCCCAAGGCCCTGCCTGATGTTTGCTTGCTTCTCCAAGCATACCAATACCACCCATTTCCCTTCCACTTTCCTATTCTTTCTAAGCTCTGGCATACCAACGGGCCTGTTGGTGTCTGCTTGCTATGTCTTGCATACCACACTACCCATTTCCTCCAACTTCCCTATTCTTCCTAAGCCCTGACATTCCCGAGGGCCTACCTGATGTTTGCTTGCTATGCCATTCATACGAACACTACCCATTCCCTCCCACTTCCCCATTCTGGTGTCTACTTAATATGCTCGCTAACACCACCCATTCCCTTCTACTTGATTATTCTTCCTGTAGCCATAACTTGCCCGTCTGCTATGACATGCGTACTAACTACTGTAGTTGAATACTTGGGTCAGAGAGTAGTCAGAACATGCCACAAAAGTTAATTATAGTAACAAATCACCGATCTTACTCCAAGTATGGGGCTCTTTTGTTCTACCGGAGTACATCCCTCATCAATCGAAAATACCCCTTAGGGGTGATATTTTGTAACTGGCCTTTTTGGGGCCTAAGGAGGGCCTAAATGGGGTCCGATTGGGGCAGGTGGGGTTCAATCTTCTTTTTTCCTCGGGGGCCACCCATCAGCACCAAAATATCCCGTGACTTTAACTTGCTTTGGTGATATTTTGTAATTGGCTCTTTTGGGAGTCTTAGTAGGGCCCCTAAATGTGGTCCGATTGCGGCAGTTAAGGTGTCAATCTTTTTTATTCCTCGGGGGCCGCCCATCAACACCAAAATATCCCGTGATTTTTACCTGCTTTGGTGATAATTTGTAACTGGCCCTTCTTGGGGCCTTAGGAAGGCCACTAAATGTAGTCCATTTGAGGCGATTGAGGTAACAATCTTCTTTATTCCTCGGGGGCCACCCATCAACACCAAAATATCCCATGTTTTTTTACCTACTTTTGTGATATTTTGTAACTGGCCCTTTGTGGGACCTTAGTATGGCCCCTGAATATGGTCTGATTGAGGCGGTTGAGGTGTCAATCTTCTTTATTCCTCGGGGGCTACTCATCAACACCAAAATATCCTCTGATTTTAACCTGCTTTGGTGACATTTTGTAAATGGCCCTTTTTGGGGCCATAGTAAGGCCCCTAAATGTGGTCCAATGGGGGCAGTTGAGGTGGCAATCTCCTCTATTCCTCGGGGGCCATCCATCAACACCAAAATATCCTGTGGTCTTTACCTCCTTTTGTGATATTTTGTAACTGGCCCTTTTTGGAGCCTTAGTAGGGCCCCTAAATGTGGTCCGATTAGAGCGGTTGAGGTGTCAATCTTCTTTAATCCTCGGGGGCCACCCAGTAACACCAAAATATCCCGTGGTTTTTACGTACTTTGGTGATATTTTGTCACTGGTCCTTTTTGGGGCCTTAGTAGGGCCCCTGAATGGGTTGGATTGGAGCAGTTGAGGGTGTCAATCTTTATTCCTTGGGAGCCACCCATCAACACCAAAATATCCTGTGATTTTAACCATCTTTGGTGATGTTTTATAACTGGCCCTTTTGGGTGGGCCTTAGTAGGGCCCCTAAATGGGGTCTGATTGGGCAGTTGAGGTGTCAATCTTCTTTATCCCTCGGGGGCCATCCATCCACACCAACATATCATGTGATTTTAACCTGCTTTGGTGATATTTTGTAACTGGGCCTTTATGGGGCCTTAGTAGGTCCCCTAAATGTGGTCCAATTGTGGCAGTTGAGGTGTCAATCTTCTTTATTCCTTGGGGGCCACCCATCAACACCAAAATATCCAGTGATTTTAACCTGCTTTGGTGATATTTTGCAACTGGCCCTTTTTGGGCCTTAGTAGGGCCCTACATGTGGTCCGATTGGGGTGGTTGAGGCGTCAATCTACTTTATTCCTCGAGTGCCACCCATCAACCCCAAAATATCCCGTGATTTGAACCAGCTTTGGTGATATTTTGTAACAGGCCCTTTTTGGGGCCTTAGTAGGGCCCCTAAATGTGGTCCGATTGGAGTTCTTGAGGTGTCAATCTTCTTTATTCCTCGAGGGCCACCCATCAACACCAAAATATCCCATGATTTTAACCTGCTTTGGTTTTATTTTGTAACTGGCCCTTTTTGGGACCTTAGTATGGCTCCTGAATATGGTCCGATTGAGGCGGTTGAGGTGTCAATCTTCTTTATTCCTCGGGGGCCACTCATCAACACCAAAATATCCTCTGATTTTAACCTGCTTTGGAGATATTTTGTAAATGGCCCTTTTTGGGGCCATAGTAAGGCCTCTAAATGTGGTTCGATGGGGGCAGTTGAGGTGTCAATCTTCTCTATTCCTCGGGGGTCATCCATCAACACCAAAATATCCCGTGGTCTTTACCTCCTTTTGTGATATTTTGTAACTGGCCCTTTTTGGAGCCTTAGTAGGGCCCCTAAATGTGGTCCGATTGGAGCGGTTGAGGTGTCAATCTTCTTTATTCCTCGGGGCCACCCAGCAACACCAAAATATCCCGTGGTTTTTACGTACTTTGGTGATATTTTGTCACTGGTCCTTTTTGGGGCCTTAGTAGGGCCCCTGAATGGGTTGGATTGGAGCAGTTGAGGGCGTCAATCTTCTTTATTCCTCAGGAGCCACCCATCAACACCAAAATATCCTGTGATTTTAACCATCTTTGGTGATATTTTATAACTGGCATTTTGGGGGCCATAGTAGGGCCCCTAAATTTTGTCCGATTGGGGCGGTTGATTTGTCAATATTCTTTCTTCCTCGGGTGCCACCCATCAACACCAAAATATCCCGTGGTTTTCACCTACTTTGGTGATATTTTGTAACTGGCCCTTTTGGACGGGCCTTAGTAGGGCCCCTAAATGGGGTCTGATTGGGCAGTTGAGGTGTCAATCTTCTTTACCCATCTGGGGCCATCCATCCACACCAAAATATCCTGTGATTTTAACCCTCTTTGGTGATATTTTGTAACTGGGCCTTTATGGGGCCTTAGCAGGTCCCCTAAATGTGGTCCAATTGTGGCGGTTGAGGTGTCAATCTTCTTTATTCCTTGGGGGCCACCCATCAACACCAAAATATCCAGTGATTTTAACCTGCTTTGGTGATATTTTGCAACTGGCCCTTTTTGGGTCTTAGTAGGGCCCTACATGTGGTCCGATTGGGGCGGTTGAGGCGTCAATCTACTTTATTCCTCGAGTGCCACCCATCAACCCCAAAATATCCCGTGATTTGAACCAGCTTTGGTGATATTTTGTAACAGGCCCTTTATGGGGCCTTAGTAGGGCCCCTAAATGTGGTCCGATTGGAGTTCTTGAGGTGTCAATCTTCTTTATTCCTCGAGGGCCACCCGTCAACACCAAAATATCCCGTGATTTTAACCTGCTTTGGTGATATTTTGTAACTGGCCCTTTTTGGGGGCCTTAGTAGGGCCCCTAAATGTGGTCCGATTGGGACGGTTGAGGTGTCAATCTTCTTTATTCCTCGGGGGCCACCCATCAACACCAAAATATCCCGTGATTTTAACCGGCTTTGGTGATATTTTGTAACTGGCCCTTTTTGGGGCCTTAGTAGCACCTTAAATGTGGTCCAATTGGTGCAATTGAGGTGTTAATCTTCTTTATTCCTCGGGGGCCACCCATCAACACTAAGATATTCCATGATTTTAACCTGCTTTGGTGATATTTTGAAACTGACTCTTTTTGGGGCCTTAGTAGGGTCCTAAATGTGGTCCGATTGGGGCGGTTTTGGCGTCAATCTTCTTTATTCCTCGGGGGCTACCCATCAACACCAAAATATCCCGTGATTTTAACCGGCTTTGGTGATATTTTGTAACTGGCCCTTTTTGGGGTCATAGTAGGGCCCCTAAATGTGGTCCGATTGGGGCGGTTGAGGGGTCAATCTTCTTTATTCCTCGGGGTCCACCCTTCAAGACCAAAATATTCCATGATTTCAACCTGTTTGGTAATATTTTGTAACTGGCCCTTTTTGGGGCCTTAGTATGGCCCCTACATGTGGTCCGATTGGAGCGGTTGAGGTGTCAATCTTCTTTATTCCTTGGGGGCCACCCATCAACACCAAAATACCCCTTGATTTTAACCTGCTTTGGTGATATTTTGTGACTGGCACTTTTTGAGGCCTTGGTACGGCCCCTAAGTGTGGTCCGATTGGGGCGGTTTAGGTATCAATCTTCTTTATACCTCGGGGGCCACCCATCAACTCCAAAATATCCGGTGATTTTAACCTGCTTTGGTGATATTTTGTAACTGGCCCTTTTTGGGACCTTAGTAGAGCCCCTACACGTGGTCCGATTGGGGCGGTTGAGTCGTCAATCTTCTTTATTCCTCGGGGGCCACCCATCAACACCAGAATATCCCGTAATTTTAACCTGCTTTGGTGATATTTTGTGACTGGCCCTTTTTGGGGCCTTGGTACAGCCCCTAAATGTGGTCCGATTGGGGCGGCTGAGGCGTCAATCTTCTTTATTCCTCGGGGGCCACCCATCCACACCAAAATATCCCATGATTTTTACCTACTTTGGTGATATTTTGTAACTGGCCCTTTTTGTGGCCTTAGTAGGGTCCCTAATTGGGGTCCTGTTGGGGCAGTTGAGGTTTCAATCTTCTTTATTCCCCGGGGGCACCCATCAACACCAAAATATCCCGTGATATTTACCTACTTTGGCGATATTTTGTAACTGCCCCTTTTTGGGGCCTTTGTAGGGCCCCTAAATGGGGTCCGATTGGGACGGTTGAGGTGTCAATCTTCTTCATTCCTCTGGGCCACCCATCCACACCAAAATATCCCGTGATTTTTGCCTATTTTGGTGATATTTTGTAAATGGCTCTTTTTAGTGCCTTAGTAGGGCCCCTAATTGAGGTCCGAATGGGGTGGTTGAGGTGTCAATCTTCTTTATTCATCGGGGTCCACCCATCAACACCGAAATATCCCTTGATTTTTTTTCGAATTTTAAATGTCGAATAAGGAAACGGGAATAAGTAACTAAATTCACAGTACTAGGTATATTCTCTCTAAAATTTTAGAAAGAAAGCATCATGCCCCCACCATCATAGTGATAATAATAATAATAATAATAAACGAAAGTAAAAGCACTACATAATTCGGCATTTCAGGATGGGTGAATTTCTTCTGGACACGCTGATGAGGGCGTGTCACATTCAAAAATTATTACATGTTATTCTTTCAAATATTTGAAGAGACATTCTACTCCCAAGCCATCATCTGACAAGTGCCCATTCATTCAAATTTTCCCCATTTTCTTCCAAACCATAGTTTGAGACTTTCTCAATGAAACAAGCTCATAGAGCTTATTCCAATCAGATGTCACAAGCTAGAATACAGGTACAGGGATGTGACTGTTACAAAACCATAATGGGGTTAGTTTTTCACCCGATGAGCGTTAACAATTTCTAAGGATAAAGTCTAAGAATTATTAACAAACATTAAACTCGCAGCGGCAACTGCCCCCTCCCCCCCCCCCCCCCCCGATTACAGAAATGTTCCAAAATTAGAGGGTATTTCGGATAATTTGGTTTGTTCTTATACTTTTAGTCCTATTTCAAACGTGATTAAACTCAAAAATGTTGGGAGAATTTGGGGTACTTGTAATGTAACTTCGATTTTACCCAGGGACTGCGTGTTGGGGCACATATTCAAAGGCAATAAAACCGACCAAAGTTGGAATTTGGCCCCCTAAGGATTAATAAGTCGTCTGAGGCACCAATGAAACCCGAAAAGCCAAACAGGGTCACTCCAGACAGTCAATATTACATATATTTTCTTCGATGTGGCCAAACAATCACTGACTTGGAGGTGAAGCACCAACTCCCTCGGTTAAATTTGGCGACCAGATACAAAGGGTGGCCGTATAACTGAGACTGAATGTACCGATGGGCATTGTATGACAACCAGCGGTCTCCTTCTAATCATCCTCAACCCAGGTACATTTCAGTTGTTGGTATCCTGTTTATCATGTTGCAAATGCTTGTCATTTCGTTTCGGTAAGATATCCGATATGCTTGGTTGTGTCGGTGCCTGATAAATACTAAGCTGGAGCACCGTTTCGATGTTTGAATAAAGCCGTGGACCTTGCAATCGGTGGTGTCACTGTTGTGAGCTGCTGTGTTTCCTGGGGGGGGGGGGGGGGTATATGTGCCGGAAGAGGTAGCGGGGTCGGGGGGGGGGTGGTCGGTGAGTGGTGACTCTTATGATATCCTGCTTCTGGGTCGCGTGCTTGTTTAAGGAAACTCTACCAGCCATATTTTCCAGTATTGTTTCAATTTCCACGGTGCAGCTGCTTTGGTCTTTCCACTCATGTATATGGTCTAATATGGCTGTTCTTGGTGTCTCACTTTTGTTAGAGGACTACTCATCCATTTTGAGGTTAAGGATGTTGCTGCTTGGGAGGCCAGTGATGACAGGTGGTCGGTCATGGTTTGCTCAGCTGTCGGAGATAATCTGTATTTCTCAATCATATGCAAAATGCTCTTTTTGTCGGGTTCTGCATAGTTTCTCATTGGTCTAATAATGTATTCAACGCAGGCATTATGATATTTGGCTCCTGATTGACGACGGTGATCGCTTTTGGTTACTGTGGCGAAATGGGGAGCTGTGTGAAAGTCCACAGAGTCTCATCGTGCTGTTCTCGAAAGCGAGTTGCGTCATTTTCAGGAATTTCGCCGCATAGTACATGTCCGGCAATGCCGCAACGGTGAAAAAATCTCTCTCAGACCGATTCGAAAAATAGCATGACTGTGTCGTTAACTGATACCGTCGCCGTTGATATGTGTACATCAGTTTCACAGAGACCGATTGTTTGGCCGTTGCCCATAACTGTTGTCTTCATAGAATTGTGTTTTGTTGTTGTTGTTGTTTTTTGTTTTTGTTTTTGTTCTTTTTTTTTGGGGGGGGGGGGGGGGGGGCTCATGTCCCTGTCGATTAGCAAATATTCTAGTGGCGTTCTCCGAAAACCTCAGATTATATTATCTATGTGGAAGAGCAGCAAATGGCGCGTGAAAAAGGAAAAACCAAGTTTGTTTTTTTTTGTTTTTTTCTAATTATATTTTTTGGGGGGTGGGGGTGGGGGGGGCGCATTCCCCTCTGCATGCATTATCAAATATCCTAGTGGCATGTACCAAAATTCTCAAATTCTATGATCTGTGTGGAGGTCCCTGTATTTTTTAATTATCATATACTCCAGTGATCCCTGTATTTTTGAATTATCATATATCTCCCGGTAAGACCCCAAAGCCTAGGATCTGTGATCTCTGGGTGGAAGAAGAACTGATGTAATTACAGATAACACCGCATTTGGCGTAAATTACTTTCCGTCTAGCTTCAGAATGTCCCCATCTGGGGAATATTTTTCCAAGAAAATATCGGGTGTGTGTGGGGGAGGGGGCTCACCCTGCTGATTTACTTATCAAAAAGGCACATGTATTCAATAACAATGTTAAATTAAAACCATCTCCAAGCCAAAGAAGCTTCCAGAAACAAGACCCTGTTGTTTTTTTCACCCAAACATCCGCCTCTGCACAAATCGATTTGGCTGGAGTGCATTTCTTTTTACACACGTTAAATTCCATTTTCACGTAATTTGTATATGAGAACTTCAATCGATTTGCACCACTGCTTTTTCGAAGCTTCCATATAGCAAATGCGAAAAATCCCAATTTCTATGATCTGAGTGGAGGGGTAACTAATAGTGCATGGGAAAAGAACATACACAAATCTTGTAACGGGAAGCCCATGCCCCTGTATTATTAAATTATCAAATATCCCAGTGGTGTATCAATATCCCCACCCCCACCTCCCGTCCCTAATCTCAAAGTTAATGATCTGCGTGGATTGGCAACTAATGTACCACATTTAGTGTAAATTTACGCACTGTCGAATCTCAAAATGTCTCCATATAACAAGAATCTTTTGAAAAACAATCCCTCCGAGGTGTGTGTGTGTGTGGGGGGGGGGGGGGGGGACACCCCAAGTCAATTGGCAATTTACTAATGTTTCAATAGGGCGTTCATTTCTCTGTATTTTAAAATAGTTGATTATTGAGTAGTTGTGACAACGAGTTTATTTCAGCTTTTATTTTCTATACAACAATCGGAATATTAACTGTTTTATATCTCTTTTATCGTTATTGTTTATTCCCACGTTTTTGCGGGTTTCAATCTTGTGTGAAAAGAAAAATGGACAAACTCTCACGATCTCTTCAAAACCAAAAAGTGTATAGAATTAATTCAATGATTTGACATGTTTTCAACACATTGCTGTGTCAGGTAAACGCCTGCGTCTTTTGGGCCTCCAGGGAAGCTTGCCGGTCCTTGTTTTTGTTAGCCTTGGTGCTGATCTCCAGTTAATCGATTAAGACGGACGGACGGAACGACGATCGGTCGGTGGGTCGGTGGGTCGGTGGGTCGGCTCATTGACAGGTCAGTTCGGTTCATTTGCCCCCCCCCCCCCCCCCCACGTTCCGCCGCCCGTCCGACCGACAGAACGATAAACAGACAGAGAAACATACAGAAAGATTTAAAATTTAAAAAAGTCAACCATTTTTTAGTTATTCGAATATTGTCGTTGGCAACTTGCGTTGGGTGAGGAGGGGGGGGGGGGGTCAGGTGCCTCAGAAGCACAAACGGTGGGTGGGGGAGGGGGAGTTTTGAGAAAGATGGTATGGGAGATTAACTGGGTAGGCGAGGTTTGTATCCTAGATATATTACCAAATCATATCATTTGCAGAACATTTCTACCGTCGCTGGGTGATACAGAATATAATCATGATTTTGTCAGTCGGAGCCTTCCTCGAGAATAACTAAAAGCACCCCCCCCCCCCCACACACACACGCACAACAGAGTACAGCGGAGATGAGCCCGCCCATGCAACCCCTATGTCCAGGTATCCATGATCCATTGTCGAACTATCGTAAAATTGTATTTTCCGAGAAATTCAAATATTTTAATTTAAAGAGAAGGGAAAGAAGAGATATGCAAGACCCCCACCCCGGGAAAGTTCCCCAGAATAATTCAGGGTATTGTATGTCTACTTATAGATGTTGATTTTAAAGGGCACCCTGTCGTCAACCGCTTCCCAAAAAATCTACGACTGTAACTCACTGCTGCTCAGGCAGCCCCCACCCCCCCACCCCCCCCCCCCCACGTTACACATTCACTTTGTTTTCCTTGAAAATCGTGTTGAAAGGTTAATACCGATGGAAGCGCTGACACCTGCAAAAAATGAAATGAACAACACTTCAGCCAAATATGGAAGTATACCGAGGCGCGCAACGAGTTTGAGAAGCAGACGACTTGTCCCGTTTGACCAGTCTGACAATGCGCACTTCAGGATGAGACAGCGACTTCAGTACACTGCTTGCACTCATCAGAGGGATAGAGACCTTTCTGTTTTAGCAGAATTTAATATAAGTATGATATATAATATATTATCAATACTAACAAAAACAAGCGTTTTGGGAAAACAAAAACAAATCAACTTGAAGTGTGCGGAGGAAGAAACATTGATACTTTCAAAGTTCTGTGTTGATTGAATCTGTTTGATTCAGAGGACATTTTGGAAGGAGCAATTCGGGATATGGAAAGCATTTTCAAAAGTAGAATTGGAAGATTCATCAAAGGTAAGATTCAGTTTGGCTGAAAATTATTCTTCTTCTACAATATAGCATGAACCTATTTTCAATTTAGAGAATAACTGAACTCTTTACCCACCGTAAAGGCCAAAACCGGCCAGCGCTTTCATAAACATCGCCAATTAATTTTCATTATTTTTTTTCATTTTTATCTCAAAAACATAGGTTATGACCCCTTTTTGGAACGAGCTCGCCGAGCTTGTTCCAAAGAGGGGTTATAACCTATGTTTTTGAGACAAAATGAAAAAAATTAGTTCAAGAATTTTGTTTTCAAGTGTCGTCTGCTTTCCATTTTAGGTAAAGGGTTAACAACGTAAAGGTCATCATTGGTTTTAAACTTGAACCTCTGTGTCCCGGGTGCTGACTGAAAATAATTATTCACCCCGTCCACGCAGTCTGCACCGTACGAATTTTCCTGTAGCTTAATTTGATAAAATTGAAGCACAGGCAGAAGCTCCAGGCCATTTGATGAAAGAGAAATTCTAAGAAAAAAATATCTCCCTCAGGGGCGGAGGGACCGGGGGCCTGGGGGGGGGGGGGCTTCATTCCCCCCCCCCACTTTTTTGCCGCCGGGCCATGTTTTTTTGTGTACATATATGTGAAACAAGGGGCGGATCCAGAGCCTCCCCCATATTTTCGCCAGCTATGTTTCTCTCGTACTGGTTCAGTTTCGATGGATTTCGGATAATTTTTTGCAGTAAGTGGCAGCAAACGCTAAAATGTATACCGTCTGTTAAAATATCGGTTAACTAAAATAGATGATAATCATACAGATATACAAACAAGTACCAAATCCACCCCCAGACAAGATAATCCACAGACAGTATAATTGCTGTTAGCGTCTGGTAAAGCATAAAGGTGAGGTCTATTTATCAGCTTTGGTCGTTACGACCAAAGCTGATAAATAGACCTCACCTGTATGCTTTACCGACGTTTTTTAACGGCTGTCAAAGAATGAAATCTTTCAAATACATCTCCTGAAAAATCTCAAAATATCCTCTCAGATGCATGGAAATGGGGGTTTTGAGACCCTGAAAATTAAAATTTTCGTACCACGGACCGAACAGTCCTCGAATAATACCGACGACCATCCATCGCCCGATTCAGACCCCCACCCCCCTCCACTTTGAAAAGCGTCCCGTCGCCCCTGTCCCTTTATAAATAAATGAACACGAGCTCATTTGTTTGTAAGGATGGAGAATTTCCCAGCATTTTTATTTCATCAAATTGCCGGGGGCGAGAGCCTGTGGTTAAAGAATCCCTGGAGAACTGCAATGTATGTTGAACACACACACGCACGTCTCGTCTCGTCGTGTCCTTCTTATTACTACTTATCATGTTTTTTTTCAAATTCAATTAAAACATTGGGTTTACCTTTTTAAAACTGTTATATAACCATTCCCACGGGGCTGCCGGGTATGACATTTTCACTTGGCATGGTTCTTCTCGCAGTCCAAACGCCACCTGTCGGTGTCCAGTGAAGGCAAAAGTCATCAAACTAGGGAAAACTCATTATCGGTAAGATAAGAATAGCCGGGGAAAGGATTTGGGACCACTGCTTACCCTTTGCCGTAATCACCTGATTCATAACCAATTACGTTCGTCTCTAATTTTAGTCTACTTAGGGATGGAGAGCCTCTTCCTGTGAGGGGCCATACGCTTTGGGGGAGGGATTGCGAAAATTGAAAAGTATAACTGACCCCCACCCCGCCACACACACTTTCATCAGTTCCCCACCCTGGTTTTCAGTCGTTATCCGCACCTCTCGTTTCCCAAGTGGAAAATTAAAAGTTTGTTAATTATTTACCTGATATAATATATATATTTTTATAATTTTGTCAAATTTTGTTCCGAAACATAACTTATGACCCCTCATTGGAACGTCGTTCTAATGAGGGGTCATAAGCTGTGTTTATGTGGTAAAACTAAAAAATGTTAGGTGTTTAAGAATTATTTTTTGCAAGGCTTACTGTCGTCTTATATATTCATGTCGGGTGAAGGGTTGATCGACCGAAAGAGCCAAGTCATGATTAACTTATTTGAAGTAAGTTGGAGGTTTAACCCTTATCTAATACAACCAGAATGGTGAAAGAATTAAGTAAAAAAATATATTTTCCTCTAAAACCTAGTTTATGACCCCTTATCGGAACGAGCACCATAAGCCTTTTGGAGACAAACATTGAAAAAAATATAATTTTTGAATGGCAATTTTTGTGAATAGCTGTGGCTGGATATAATGGCCGTTACGTTATTATTGGTAAAACAGTTAAAGAAAAAAATTCGCCGAGTTTCCATTGGAGCTCGATTCGATGAGCTGTCGTCATCTTTCACGGATAAAGGTTCTCAATTATTCTGTAGAATAGATGTTGCTACGGTATTTAGAAGATTGTGTACCATCCAATGTCAAGTTCAGCTCAAAGTACGGGGGTTGGGACCGTGGTGTTGGGGGTAGCATTACAGTTACTGAGTAAAAGCCCATGTGTGAAATTACTGAGTTTTTTCTTCCCTTTTTTGATTGAAGGAGGGGAAAGGTGGGGTGGGCTTTTTTCTGCACAGCGCTGGGCCCGTTTGTTGTCTGAAAATGGAACTATCATTTAAAAAAAATACGGTTTGCGCTTGTGTTACCTGCGTTTAGTGCTAAAATGCTAACCTGATGGCTGTGAATCGTTCTGCGGATTGAATTGATGTAATGCTGTTAAGTGGACATCGCCAATGTATAGTTGTTACTAGCAGATATCGTGTCGTGTCCTGTGGAGTGGGAAAAGGCCGTTAAATTTCAGTGAATATTCCCATGGAAATAAGTACATCCTGGCTGAATACCAAATAGGACCCTTTAGTCGCTGCCCCAACATTCACTGCGCGACAGGGAAGTGAGTGACATGGGTAGTGATTGGAGATCCGTGTTTAGTTAGGACTTCTTGTACAACAGCTCACTCTTTTTTGTGTGGGGTGTGGTTATGATGCATTTTTAGAAGTATTCTCAGTTGTATGGCTTGACATCATCTGAGCCCTGCCAAACAGTTTATATTTTTTGCATCTTTTAGCCCAATACCGTACCGAATTTACTCTCGGCAGCAAAAATATTTTCCCTGTTAAAATATAAATATAAAGTTTCAGCTCGCGGACCACTGGGTGCAATTCGGAGGCAGCAGGTTTTCCGATTAACTCTTATTATGGGACACTAGATTTTCTTAGTCAATATTTATTTATTTATTTATTTATTTATTTATTTATTTATTTATTTATTTATTTATTTATTTATTTATTCATTAGTGTTTAAGATCACATATTTCTAAACACTCACTAATCGTGACCACAACATGTATCTAAAGTTAAGTCCAACAATCGTGTATACCCATGTTGCCAATTTCAGAGGATTGACGATCCAGGCATTGGTTACCGGGTACTATTTTACCAGTGAAACAGAGCTTGTTTACCACAGTAAACAAGCACTGCTTCATTTCCCAGGGTTCCCAGGGAGATTCCAAGTCAGTGATTGTTTGACCGCATTGAAGAAAATATATGTAATACTGACTGTCTGACGTGCCCCTGTTTGGCTTTTCGGGTTTCACTGGTGTCTCAGACGACTTATTAACCCTTAGGGGGTCAAATTCCAACCCTGGTCGGTTTTATTGCCTCAGAACATGTGCCCCAGCACGCAGTCCCTGGGTAAAATTGAAGTTACACTACAAGTACCCAGGCTGTTGTTTCTAGGCAAGTCTTGGCTGCCAGTATAGGCAGCCAAGACTTGCATAGAAAAACAGCAAACCCACAATTTGTAAACTGGTCGTATGTAGTATAAATTCCCAAATTCTCCAAACATTTTTGAGTTTAATCACGAATGAAATATGACTAAAAGTGTGTAAGAACAAACCAAACTATCTGAAATACCCTTTAATTTTGGAACATTTCTGTAATCGGGGGTGGGGGTGGGGGTGGGGGGGGTGGGGCAGTTACCGCTGTGAGTTTAATGTTTGTCAGTAATTCTTATGCTTCATCCTTAGAAATTGTTAACGCTCATCGGGTGAAAAACTAACCCATTATGGTTCAGAAACAGTCGTAACTTGCCACCCCTGTATTCTAGCTTGTGACATCTGATTGGAATGAGCCCTGTGAGCCTGTTTCATTGATAAAGTCTCAAACTATGGTTTGGAAGAAAATGGGGAAATATTTCAAAATTTGAATGAATGGGCACTTGTCGGATGATGGCATTGTTTCAATGTGACACGCCCCCATCAGCGTGGTTTAGAAGAAATTCACCCCTCCCCCTGAAATGCGGAATTATGTTGTGCTTTTGCTTTCGTTTATGATTATTAATTATTATTATTATTTTAGAGGGGATATACCTCCACCGTTGCTCGTAATCTGCACTCAGGGAAAATACAATTTGAGATATTTTGTGAATCCAAACTCAAGGCGTGTGTTTAACGTAATCGTTGGCTGTGTTGTTAACCCTTTACCTAACATGAAAGCAGACGGCACTTGCAAAAAAAATCTTGAATGACTAATTTTTTGTCTCAAAAACATAGGTTATGACCCCTCGTTGGAACGAGCACGACGAGCTATTTTTGAGACAAAAAATAATTAAAATTAATTGGAGGTTTTTGAGAATAGTGCAGGCCGGTTTGAGAATCGATGATGATGGCGCTTGTGTTCTGTTTTAACCAACATTCAATGAGTTAAAAAACTTATTTTTCGGTGGTGGCTGGCTGCAAATTCCATGAACTCGATGATGAGATAGATGTAGAGTTTATATATTTCAATTTGTGTATCGTAAAATGTATTGAGAAGGAAGAAATATAAAAATATGAGGTGTTGATGTGTATGGTTACCCCATGTCGCCTAATATCGTGATATGTCAATGTAACTTTTATTTACCGAGATCGTTTGGTAGCGATGTGTGATGCCGTATAAAGGAACGGGTAAGCCTCCAAAGCTTAATAAATCAAAACGAAAGCGAACAAGTCCGACCAAGTATATATCAGAGGCTGTGCGTGCCTCTAAGCTTTCGAAGATCCACGAAGACTTGGGTTCGGATTCTGACTGGCAGTCTGACTGTGGAAGTGAAAGTATGGCCCAGGGCGCTTCAGGCATTGATGTTGTAGCAATTGCCACCCAGCTGAAGGCTCTCATGTTCGATGATGTGAAAGCGCTTATACATAATGAGGTGGAATCGGCCATTGTTAAGTCTGTGGATAAAACTGTGAAAGCAGCAGTTCATGAGGCTACTCAGGGTCTTCTGAGTGAGGTAAAATCACTTAAAGCTGAGAATAAATCTCTACAGGAGAACGTAGGTAAACTAGAGCTCCGTGTAGACGAATTAGAACAATATACCAGGCGTTACAGCCTTAGGATAAATGGACTTGATGAAGTAGAAGGGGAGTCAACTGACAAGTTGGTGCACGACGTTGCACTTAAAATGGGTGTTAAACTTAGCCACACTGACGTAGACAGGTCTCATAGGGTGGGGAAGCCTACAGAGGGTAGGGCCAGACAGATAATCGTTCGGTTTACAAACTATGGAGCAAGGAAACGTTTTTACGATAATAAAAAGAATTTGAAAGACAATTTAATTAACAATAAACAATGCTACATCAATGAGGATTTAACCAAATATAAACATTCTTTATTCATGGAGGCTCTTAAGTTAAGAAAGCTGAAGAAAATTGACCAAACTTGGACAGCTGATGGTAAACTCTTCATCAAGAATGTGAGTGGCAGAATAACTCTAGTACGAAGTTCAGACGACATGGGTGAATTACAAAAAGATTTGAGTGTATAAAATCAAGAGTACCCAAGACATACAATTCCCACTTAAACTTCAGTGAATTTCTTTCTTTTTTTTCTTTTTCTTCAGTGAAATTGACATACTAGGACATTTTTGGGCCTCCCTATTTCTCTGCCAACAAAAAGTATACGATTGGTAGGCGATGGGTGCGCCTGACACTCAATGGAGTGGCAGACAATTGCCATCATATACCTGTCTATACCTGTCTATATGCAATGTAAATTCTCTCTGAAACAACAAATTTCACTTTTTGCCATTTGTAAGTAGAATCATAAGTACTGCAAACGATTTACAGTAGCCTAAGTGACACAATTGAATTATTTCACAAATATCACTTGAATCAGATTATGTGATGGTATGAGCTTACAGGAGCATAATACAAACTAACTTGATAAGTTATTTATTTTATCAGTTATACTGAAGCATGATGAAAATTATCTGGTTAAGTTTTCTATTTTGGCTGTAACTGTGATATTGATGAAAACTAGCTGGGCATGAAATTTATTTTGTCGGTAATTATAGTACTGTATACAATACTGTGCTGCTTTGCTGCGGTATATTGTTAGGATAGGATTACTGAAATTTGATGACACCTAACTGGTTAAGTCATCTATTTTTGCCATGTACTGTACTATTGCATACAATATTGAGGCTTATATGCAGTGTATTGGGTGATACTATGGAACTACTGCATAACACCTAACTGGTTATGTAATCTATTTCTGTCAGGTACTTTCCTATTGTATACAATACTGAGGCTTAGCTGTAGCATAGTGGGTGATACTGTGTAACTACTGCTTTAAAAAAAAAAACAAACAAAAAAAAAAAACATCTGAATATTAACTAATGGTGTTGAAATAGGAATATTGGAACATGATGAAAAATAACTGGGATTGTGAGATACTGTGGAATATAATGCAAAATTAACATTTGAATTAAGTGAGGTGTTAGGATAGGTTAACTGAAACTGGATGGCTTTCGTTTTAAGTCATTCATTTCTGTCTGTAGCTGTAGTATTGTATACAATAGTATGGACTGGCTGTAGGATTTTAATGACACTGTGGCTGCAGTGTTGTTTAAAATTTGTGGTGTAGCTGCAGTATATTAAGTGATAATATGAAATCCTGTTGTGGAAGGTATACTGGAACATGATGAATATTTAGCCGGACAAGTCATTTATTTTGGCAGGAGCTGTTGTATTGTGTACCATATTATGGTTTAGATGTAGTATATTAAGTGATACTGTGAAATTACTGAAGAAAAAAAAAATCCGAATGCAGTGATGCTGTTAGGTTAGGTATACTGGAATTAGATGAAAATTAATGGTCAAGTCATTTAATCTGTCAGTAGCTGGAGTATTGTATACACTCTGTGAGTCAACTACAGTATATTAGGAGATACTATGGAATATAATGCAGAATTACCATTTGAATTTAGTAAGGTGTTAGAATAGGTTTACCGAAATTTGATGACATCCGTTTGTCATTCATTTCCGTCGGTAGCTGTAGTATTGTATACAATAGTATGGACTGGCTGTGGCATTTTGATGGCACTGTGGGATTACTGCAGAAATAACATTTGAATTCAGTAAGGTTTAAGGATGGGATACCTGGAATTTGATAATACATAACTGGTTAATATCATTTATTTGGCATATAACTGTAGTACTGTATACAATATTATGGCTTAGTTGCAGTATATTTGAATGATACTATGGAATTACTGTATAAATAACATCTGGATGTTGTAAAGGGTGTTAGGAAAGGTATACTGAACTTGATGAAAACTAACTGGGCAAGTCATCTATTTTGCCAACAGCTGTAGTTGTGTACAGATCCAATATTAATGGTTGGTAGTAGTGTATTAAATGATACTGTGGAAACATTGCAGAAATAACATTTGAATTTTGTGAGGTGTAAGGACAGGTTACTGGAATTTGATGACAACTGGTCAAGCCATTTATTGTGTCAGTGTCTGCAGTATTGTGTGATGTGTATGATACCGTACAGTATCACTTGATATACTGCAGCTGATCCATTTAATTATGTCACCTTTCCTATAACTGTGGTTATCACTAGTAAAATCACGGGCTAGTGTTATATGGGTATAAACGATTGGCTGGACTTGACTTTATACCAACTCTGTGGTGATGAATAACCATTTCTGCTGAAATATGCGACAATAAAATCAATTGGACAAATATATAAGTGGCAAAGTCATATATTTAATCACCAGCTGTAGTGTTGCATGTGATATATTGGGTTGGTTGTAGTACTCTCTATGGAGGCAATCTATCGCCTTGGGCTCTCTGGGCCCTAATAAATTGTCTAATCAGAATATGCTAATCATTTGGCCTGTAACTGTAGCGAACGCGTGCACTGTGGGATAACTGTTTGACTGAAGCTTAACTTTTATCAATCCCATTAATTATTATATTCCTTTGTATGTCGAAAGTACTTATCCACAGTATTTATCTGTTAAAATCCTCACTGCGGAAACATATAAAAAAAACAACAATGCGTTCTGTATCTTTGCATTGGTGATTTAATGGTGTCAAATGCTAAAAAATCGTGGAGGGCGGACCGATGGAAATGTAGAACATTGCAAAATTTGAGAATTATAAATGCCTGATCTGTGACACAGTTATTGATACAGTTACATTCGCATTAGCATGCTGCGGTAAGGACTCGACTAGACAATTATAGAATATTTTAAGGTGAAGTCGGAGGGGATAGCCTTCACATTCGTGAGTTTTTCTTCCACTTTTAGTAGCTGCTGCCAGCCGCCACACATTTTAAATTCCCACATATGATTTACAGTATCATACCAATTTTTATTTTTCATGCACAACCACTTAGTTTGAGATGCAAATCACTGTCAGCTTTGCCACCAAGTGATAGTTATCCGCTGGTTTACGTATTACCGACCAATCCTTTAACTGTTGATCGCATCAAGTTCGTATAAAAATGGCTATTGATATACAAACCTATCGCATTAGGATTGGCCGATTTAACGAATGTAAGTATATACTGTGCCCTGGGAGCAGCACAAATATACTAAAAAATATAATTGGACTGGGATCTGTTAATGTATTGTTTATTATATTTTTGCTTCTTATGCAATGTGGAGATATCGAACCCAATCCCGGAGGCGTTACAGATAGCATAAAAATCGTTCATCTCAATGTCAGGGGGCTTCGGAACAAGAGAGAATGTATTACTGCCGAATTAGATGAGTTTGATATTATTGCCCTGACAGAAACGAATTTGAGTGGGGACGTTGATAATAGGGATATCAAGATTGATGGATACCATTTCCCACCGATCCGAAGAGACCGGGGTGTTGGACAGGGGGGTGGGATAGTCTTATATATAAAACTTGATCTCATTTTCAAAGGCCGTGAGGACCTAGATCTCCCTGGCTTAGAGGCATCGTGGTGTGAAATACGACAGCAGAACCATAAATATTTAGTTGGAGTCTTTTATCGCCCGCCATCCGCAAACATTGGGTACTGGGATCTGATAGATGAATCGATCTCAGCTGCTAGAAATGATTTATTTCTTAAATGTATTATTTTGGGTGATTTTAATGCGAATTGTCATAATTCACTGCATCCTCAAATTTCTTATCTGGAATGTACGCATCATATCACTCAAATTATAAAGAGTCCAACCCGTATTACGGAAACGTCAGCAACACTCATTGATCTGATACTAACATCGTGCCCAGAATTAGTTTCTACTTGTGGAGTAATTACGCCCACTTTCTGCAGTGACCACCATGCGCCGTTTACGTAGCAACACTCATTGATCTGATACTAACATCGTGCCCAGAATTAGTTTCTACTTGTGGAGTAATTACGCCTACTTTCTACAGGGACCACCACACGCCGTTTACGTAGAAATAAAATGTAAAAGGTTAAGGTTTAAACCATATTACAGACAAATTTGGAATTACAGAGAAATGGACGTAAATGGTTTAAAATCATTTCTCTCAACAACTAATTGGGATCCCATTTTAGATGGAAATAATATTGACGATATTATTTCCAATTTTACCGAATATATTCTCGATTCTACAAAACGCTATATACCCTTTAAAACTGTACTCATCAGGCCAAATGATAAGCCTTGGATGAATTCCCATATCCGTACTTTAATAAGAAAAAGGAAGAGAGCCCATAACACTGCAAAACAATCCAATCGCCCGCAGGACTGGGAGAAATTTCGAAAACTGAGAAACGAATCAGTTGACGCAGTAAGAAAAGCCAAACAAGAATATGATCAAAAGATAGATGATTTTGTCTCAACGAATTGTTTCTCCTCTGGGCAGTGGTGGAAAACTATGAAACAGTTTTCGAAACAACAGTGTGATAAAAATGTTATGTTTCCACCACTGCTGGAGAATGGAGTAGTTATTGACGATCCGAGGGAAATCAGCGAACTTTTTAACAATTTTTTCATAGAACAATGCGACACTGTTCAAGATAATCGTCTCCCGACAATTCAACATTCAGAATATGAGCTTACAGAATTTGAAATACAGATTGACGAAGTCGAACGAGAGTTAGTTAAACTGGACACACGTAAGGCCTGTGGACCCGACTTAATTAGCAGTACCTTACTAAAATCCTGCTCATCGGAGTTAGCATTTCCTCTGTCGCATATATTTAATAAATCACTTGTTACAGGTATATTCCCTACTGCCTGGAAGAAAGCTAACGTACTGCCAATTCACAAAAAACTTTCCATTAACTGTAAATCTAACTACCGCCCAGTCTCTCTAACTAGCTGTGTTAGCAAGGTATTCGAGAGAATAATTTTCAAGAATGTCTATTCCTTTCTTGTAAGTAATAATCTCTTGACGAAATTGCAGTCTGGCTTCATTCCAGGTGACAGTACCGTTAATTTGCTAATTGACATTGATAACACTATCAGGCAATGCTTAGATCATGGTAAAGATATCCGCTTTATATTCTGTGATATTAGTAAGGCATTTGATAGAGTGTGGCATAAAGGCCTGATACACAAATTGGAGGGTATGGGAATAAGGGGTAAATTATTAACCTGGTTCCAAAACTATTTAGCCAACCGTTCGCAGGAAGTCGTTATAAATGGTCAAGCGTCGTCAAGTAAACACATCCCGGCAGGTGTTCCACAGGGATCCGTTCTTGGGCCCCTTCTGTTTAATATATATATAAACGACATTGTCAAAGACATTACGTCCAATATTCGATTGTATGCCGACGATACTTCATTATACTTAATAATTGAGGATCCCTTCCGAGCTAGTGTAGTACTAAATGAGGATTTAGAAAAAATTGGTAAATGGTCAACAGAATGGCAGGTTATTTTCAGCCCTGAAAAAACAGTGACTATGTGTGTAAGTAGAAAGACAAATCCCCAGTCGTATCCAACTTTATATCTACTAGGTCACCCGGTAAGAGAAGTTAGCTCTCACAAATATCTTGGTTTACACTTTCACTCATCGGGATCGTGGGACTTTCACGTTGACACTTTAATCAGCAAAGTGAATCCCATGATAAACTGCCTGCGTAGTTTAAAGTATAGGCTTAATAGACTGACTCTAGAGACAATGTATAGGTCGTTTATTTTACCTTTGTTTGATTACGCTGATATAATCTGGGACAACTGTTCTGTAACTAAAGCAGATTTACTAGAACAATTACAATTAGACGCACTACGTACTATCTGTGGTGCAATTAGAGGGACCAGCCACCGACTGTTATACGAAGAGACAGGTTTTACCACCCTCGGTGTACGAAGGAAACGACATAAACTAGTGGCTCTATATAAAATTGTTACAAATCAATCCCCAACTTATTTGTCATTATTAGCACCCCGGCATGTCTCAAGTTTTTCTAATTATCCATTAAGGTCTTCGAATTTATTAGAGAGATTCAGTGTAAAACTCGGAATTATCAAATGTCATTCCTGCCCTCTGCAATTAAATTGTGGAATACTCTGGATCCCATTACGCGGAATAGTATTTCAATACAGTCCTTCAAAGACAAATTAAAAAACAGGGACATAAAGATTCCTCAGTACTACAATTGTGGTACTAGAGCAAACCAAATCAATCACTGCAGGTTGCGTCTCAGATGTAGTCAGCTGAACGCGCATATGTTTGAAAGATTTTTAACTGACAACCCACGATGTTCATGTGGCTATATATATGAAGATACAGAACACCTCATGTTTCATTGCCCTCTTTATCGTGATCAAAGGCAAAATAGCTTCCACAACGTGCAGGTAGAAATGATGCCTATTTCTGATATCTTGTACGGGAACGACACTTCAACCATGGAAGAGAATACGATACTGTTTGAAAAGGTCCATAGATTTATGGACCTTACTGATAGATTTAGTAGATAAAGTACACTGTAGATGTTGATTGACATTAGGATAAGTTGAAATAGATAATTTTTCCCCATTGCGGTCATGCCTGTGTCATGTCGGGGAGCGGTGCATTGGACATTGGCCCAATGCACTAAGCCAAGATGTTGAGACCTTGGGATACAAACCCATATAGATACCTCAGGGGCACTTGTAGGTTAACTATCAATACTGTTGGTAATGCTGACATTTGTACATAAAAGTCACCTCAACTAAAAGAGCACAAGCACCACTATTATTATCGTTTTGTTGTTTCTAAGTTTTATGTGTAATTTGTTCGTGTAGGGTACGGTTTTACATAGGCTATGCCTGTTTACCAAACCCATTTCTATATTGGAGAAATAAAATACTGTTTAAAAAAAGGCCGGTTTGGGCCGTTACGTTGGGTAAAGGGTTAACCCTTTGAACACGGGCGATATCTTCCATGACAATTCAGTGTCATTATTTGGGGGTATAGACCCAGGTAGACCAATTAATATGTGAAGCGTATTGTGTTATTAATGTTCGTTGCGCTTCTTCTATTTTCGAGCCTTGAGACGATACGTGGCACAAAAAAATGAAATTGACAAGCACAATCCCAAATATGGTAAAATATTATCGTGCTCTGTCTGTTTTTTTTCGCGCCAGAAAGATTGTCTGGACACATTAGCATTGTTGTCGAGCAAACCAACTTTGGTTTGATGAATTTATAAACAAAACACACATTCTACGAATGTTTAACCCTTTACCCAACGCAGACGATATCAAAATTTATTATTTTAAATGTAATTTTTTAAAATTTTTCAAAAAAACTTCAATAAAACTATATCATGTGACCCCTCGTTGGAACGAGCTCGACGAGCTCGTTCCAACGAGGGGTCACATGATATGGTTTTGTTGAAATGTTTTGAAAAATAATATTTTTTCAACTGCTGAATTTGCATATTTCGCGGGCGGATGCGGGCGATTCGTTGGGTAAAGGGTTAAAAACGGTTTTATGTTGTTGGAACCTGGTTTCGTAATGAACGATTTCGTTTGCTTGATCTGAGGTTTAGAAAGGAGTATCCCAGAACAATATTGGGCGTGTCGCGTTCAGGGACGTAGCTAGAGGGCCTTTAATGGGGGAGAGTGTGATCAGTTCGATTTCTATCTGGGGTTGGGGTCTCGGCACGACATACCATAGGTATGTCCCGAGGGGGCGCAGGCCGGTGTTGAGAGTTCGAGTGGGGGCATCTCCCTCTCGATGGAGGGGAAGGGGCTCCCCCGGGTAAGATTTTTAATTTTTAGCCCGTGAGATGGATTATGAGGCATCCTCTGATTTAAATCGACTCATTTTATCCACAAGATAAATGTGTTTCCCCGAGTAGGTCCCTGACTTTTCCGTAACAACGGCCAGGCTACACAAGGACTGGCAGTCACTTTAAAGGGGTAGGCATTGGCTGAATAGCTGAAGTCTATAGTCCTTGTATAGCCTGGTCATTCATTGTAAGGGAGAGCGAACGATGAATTCGAAAAATCGGACGGGTCACAGATTCGAGTTGGAATTTCGGAAAATTCTGTCAGCTGTTTGGAAAAGCCGGAGAATTTAAGCGAAAAATGAAAAATCGCAGCCGATCGCCAACCGCAGTAGGAAAAACTGATCACGGGTTGAAATTCAAATCGACTGGTCGGAAATGTTAAAAACAAGACGGAAGTGCCAATTCTTTGAATTCCCAACTATTGAAAATTATGATGGTTATGGGGGAGACCCCCCCCCCCCCCCCCCCCCCCCCCCCATCGCCACTTGCCTTATCGCGTAACGGTGTACCTGAGTTAAATCTCACGAAATAATAATTACATTGTGGCTGAATCTATTTTGTTCTTGCAGTAATAATTTAATCCTTGTCCCCCTGACACGACATGACCCTGGCAATTAAAAGAATCGTTAAACCCCAATAAACAAACAATTACGTTGTCGCGCCATTGAACGGCAGATTTTCGTTTTGCGCAAAAATTATACGCAATAGATTGAAAGGCTAACGGCGAAACCCAAACTTTCTTCTTTTATTACTCTACATTTATTTATTTATTTATTTATTTATTTATTTATTTATTTATTTATTTATTGGGATTAACAATACGTTCGACAGCCAGGGCCACCTCGTGTTGGACAGTTTTACGGGCGGAGGAAGCCGGTGTACCCTGAGAAAACCACCGAGCAACGGCGAGCAACTGACAGACTCCCCGACATACTAACTAGTTTCAAATAAAAGTACGGGGCGGAATATTAGTACAGGGTTGAAAATCGGAGGAATACAAATATAACTATAGGGCAGAATAAAAGTACACGGTAGAAAATCATGATAGAGTTACTGTCATGTCTGTAACACCACTTACCCATACATGACTGTTACCTGGGCTTTAAAGCTCAGGTAAAGTCCTGTGTGAGGTATGAGTCTAAAACAGACTAAAGTATCCATAATATGTCTCCAATATGAGGCATTCACTTGACACTGATGGTATCTTTAG
The DNA here is from genome assembly GCA_031216915.1 of Pictodentalium vernedei. Classification (NCBI taxonomy): domain Eukaryota; kingdom Metazoa; phylum Mollusca; class Scaphopoda; order Dentaliida; family Dentaliidae; genus Pictodentalium; species Pictodentalium vernedei. Next base: position 37,308,060 of record CM062288.1, read on the forward strand.
TAAACATACAGGCCCAAATAAACTTCATATACAGGATGGCAAATATTCCGAAAATTAATAAACATACGGGTATGTTTATTTGGAACTCAAGCGTACAAACACAAGCAGGGTTAGCACTGGTTGAAGACAAGTGCACAATCGACGTGTAGTACGCCTTACTACACAGCGCCACCGTGCCTCCACGCGGGCAATTGAGATGAAGTGCCTTGCCCAAGGACACAAAGCACTTGTCCCTGGCGGGGATCGAACTGTGGATCTTTCGGTTTGAAGTCCAATTCCGTAACTACTGGGCCACCGCGCTCCCATATTACTCAACACAAGGCTACCCTTGTGTTCTTAATAAACATACATGTATGTTTATTAATTTGGGGGAATTTTTCCTCCCTGCACACTAAAAACTAAAGTGTTAAAACTGACACTTTCAAGGTGTTAAACCCATTCTAACTCTTAGGGTTTGATTTTAACACTCAAAGTACAATGCTTTAAGCACTTAGACATTACAATCGTCAGACATCTGAAACTTGAATGGATGGCACTTCCCATGTGTCTAGCATTGGTGGTTCTTCCAGAATCGTCCATAATTTGATTTGCGCTTGATGGGGACATAATTAAAAGGACACAACGCAGATGACGCGGATCAGGCTCGAGAATTCGAGCCTGATCCGCGTCATCTGCGTTGTTTTCTTTTAAGTGTCGCGACATTACACTTGTCAAGTGGTATTATTGTAACACCTGTCAAGTTCTGGGATATCTACACTTGAACAAAGTGTTAGTTCAGCACTAAGTAAGTGTTAAATACAACACTTCAAGTGTAGTTTTTAACACTTTAGTTTTTAGAGTGTGTATGTACCTTATTTGGTCCTGTATGTTTATTAAAATTGCTCTTCCAACAGGGAGGAGATCTTCAAATTCGTAAATCTTCATTAGACTGTGTGATAGTCTTTTGTTTAGCGCAGTGTATTCATTGTTGTAATCATGATGCCTGAATGCGTTTTTCTTTAATAAAACTAAATGCAATACTGGAGTGTATATATAAGTAGGCTTTTAGAACAAATTAACTAACATTACTCCCCCACTCTCTCAATGGTATTCCACCCTGTACTATTATTTGGGCGTGTACTTTTATTTAATTTTGATAAATGTTCCACCCCGTACTTTTATTCCCACCTGTACTTTTATTTGGAACACAAGAGTATTTACTGTTACAGTATTTTTGACATTTAATTAAGGCGGTGACGTGAGAGCTTTGTCTGGTAAAAGGTGTCGAGATCATAAAACCCCCATCGCTGCGTTGCAACAAGCGGTAGTCCAAACTTGGACCCTATATGGCTGTAATATGATTTTTTAAATATTGTACATCCTGCTATCTCGTGATGTACCACACCAAAAATTATATTACGGCCTTTGGGTCCATATTTGGACTAAACGAGTGAAGCCACGAGGCGACGCATTGCATCGCTAATTTCTGTCGTTTTGACTCTCGTATTACCAGAGAGGATCCCTGCTTAGAACATATTTGAAAGGTGTCCTCAGTGAAAGATGTAATGTTTTATTGACTCAGTGACACCGGAAAATGTGTGTGTGGAGGGAGGGGGGGGGGGGCACTCGCTCACTTTACCTCTGACCTTGGGCACGGGATTTCATATGGATTAAGATATGCTGTGATTATGATTCAACTACTGTTAATTGCCTGTTTTGCAACTTTGAACTCTTTGAACCCTGATGGGGTCTTCCAAGTCAGTTCAATAACAGCAATTGGATGAGTCTATATTCATTATCTAGGGGTATATTATTCAATATTTTCAACGTGCATCCTTCGAGCTGCACCTTGAAAATATTGATTGGTTTCCCTCACGCATTCACTGAACAGTCATCGTGCTTGGTTAAACTATGACGTATCATGTACCCTGACCAAAAAGTGGCCTTTAAGGTTCAAAGGGTTTAAATTAATGTTTGTTTTTAATTCAAAGTATCAACCTTATGCAATAATACTTTGAATTCTTAATATATATACAGCACGTGGAAAGTGTATTATCACTAAATCACCCGCAGAGTGGAGATTTCACCCAAGCAATAATTGCAAATTTGTTGCAAAGCATAACCAGCACCAGCAAAGTTTCAGCCAATGGACCTCCGGGTTGAACCCGGAGGTTCATTGGCTGAAACATTGCTTGTTTTTTTGTTGATATGTACAAAATTTGAAAGTTATAGCTTGGGTGATAACTCCACTCCGCGGGTGATTTAGTTACAATCCACTCTCCACGTACTGTAGAACCGATAAAGAGAAATTTGGTGAGACACCGATTTCCTAATTGAACTTAGCCTTGCGGACGTGATTAATGGACCCAGGTCAGCATTCAATTCGAATATTCTGACCCTCCCCCAAACCCTCCCGGCCCTCCAACCCTCCAGCGTCCATGTTCTTACTGCCGCAACGGTTGAGACAAACGGTATTTTTGTGTGAAGGAGAATCGTTTAACCCTTTACCTAACACGAAAGGCAGACGACACATGCAAATAAAATTCTTGAATAACTATGTTTTTTTAATTTTTTGCGTAAAAAACATAGCTTATGACCCCTCATTGGAACGAGATCAACGAGCTCGTTCCATTGAGGGGTCATAAAATATTTTTCTGAGACAAAAAATTTAAAATATAATGAAAATTGAATGGGTATTTTTGTAAATAGCACTGGACAGTTTTGACCGTTACGTTGGGTAAAGGGTTAAAAACAAAAGTCCAACAGAACTCTGAATTCCAGACAAAAGCCTGGTAGTGTGAGAAAGGAGGTGGGGATCGTAGACTTGACTACACCTCGTTATCTTCACTACTGATGTAAGAGTAGTTTTAAACAAATACTGAAACGTTGTTTTTGGATATTAGAATCATGTTAACCCTTTACCTAAAAAGCAGACGACACTTGCAAACAAAATTCTTGAATAACTTTTTTTTTCATTTTTTTTTGTCTTAAAAACACAGGTTATGACATCTCTTTGGAGCGAGCTCGACGAGCTCGTTCCCAAGAGGGGCCCAAACCTATGTTTTTATATAAAAAATGAAAAAGATAATGAAAATTAATTAGCGATTTTTGTGAATAGCGCTGACCGGTTTTGGCCGTTACGTTGGGTAAAGGGTTAAGTCTAGTTTGGCACAATTTATTGTGGACTTAGCTCATTCCAATAAATAGAGACAGACGAGACAATTCTGAAGCTGGCGAGTATGCAACCTACTCAAAAAAATATATAAGTTTTTTGACATGATACCAATATCTTTTCAACAGATCTCGTATGGTTGCCCTCACATCTTAGACAGGTGGGTGTCCTGGTTTATTTGTGATTGTTGATATTATACAAAAATTATTTAAAACTGACGCCGACTTTCTATAACGTTAAATAATTTTTAAAATTGAACATTCTGGACATGAAATATCAGCCCATCTTCGCTGTATAAATATCGAGGGTTCCCCCTTATCCCACCCCTTCACACACACATACAAACAAACAAACCCACACTCATCTTTAACACTCCCCATGGGAACCCTGGAAGTGAAGTGAAGGATGTGAAATATGTGACCTTAAACAGTAAATAAATAAATTATCTTTAACACTAAAGTCTTGGTTGAAAATTTTGAGAAATGTTAGGGTTTTTACGAACCGTCCTGGCGTTCTCGTTGATGCATGGAAAATAAGCATAAAAATTTAGCTGACAGAACCAAGAAAATGATGCTTTGTGTAACATCCAGTTTTACTATTTAAAAAAGTAATGTCTCTTCGATAAAGTTAAGAAAGTATTGAAGAATATTTATCCAGAAGACACTGACGCTTTATCCTTCATGACGGAAATAGGTCAAATTTGTTCGGCTGAACACAAAGAAATCACCATATACGAAGTTTATTTCTTCAAAATTGTTGTTGAAAAACATCGCCTAGATCCCTCGTTGAAGCGGGCTCGTCGAGTTTGATCCACAAGGGAAAAGAAGCAACCTTTTAGAAAAAAGGATTTTTATTTTAATTTGGAAAAATATTTTAACCAATCATAGAGCTCTGTCAAACAACATTATCACGACTCAATCTATAAGTTACTAGTCGACTAACAAAAGTTTGGAGGCCCGTTAAAACTCCATAATTTCAGTGACGTCATTCGACGGAGCCGAGCCGTGGGCGATAATGGTATAAATAGCCAATTGCGGCCCGGCAATTTTTAGATTCAAGTTAGCTGTAACAGGGAGTGGTAATAATAGTAATAACATGATTGTTGTCAGGCATCATGATTCATTAGCGGCCATGCAGCAATGATGGACAGCCCTTGGGCTTATTAACGGCCCTCGACTTCGTCTCGGGACTTTAATAAACCCTTGGGCTGTTCATCATTGCTGCAGGGCTGCTAATGAACCATAATGCCTGACAACAATAATGTTATTGTTATACTGAATGGGTTAACTCTTTGAGACTTTAATTATCCTGATGTTCAAACGCCAATGGGAATTCAGTTTCTTCAACGTTTTTCAAAATGCGATGTCAAACGTCGGAAAGTACAAATAACAAGATATTTTTCACATTTGTGATTATTTGGTTGAGGACTCGATTATTTTTGGTGGTCTGAATTTGTTATTCAAAACTTGTTTTATTACAAATTATAATACAAATTTATATAAACAAAATATTATTTGTGTTTGACTGATTATGAAATAAAAGCAAGGAAAGTCTTGGTTTTTGCTCTAGCACGTATCCAGTTAAGAAGTCTTGACAGCAGGATTATATTAGTATTTTAAGGTGCGATAACATTTGGCTCAACGGTTGTCACTGAGCACTATTCGAGAGAAAATAGGAATTGGGGTTAAAACTTTAGAAAATCGAAAAATAACAATAAAATAAATGACCACCAAGTACCAACGCGCTGTTTAATTTCGTTCGTCATAAGACGTACCAAAAGTATCAAAGGGTTAAATTCCTAGTCGCATTATGGTAAAAAAAATGTCACTTGAAATTTTTACTTTTCGACATCAGTGTGCAGGGGGTGAAATGGGGTGGGAGTGGGGCGATGTATTTACATAACTCTACATAAGTAGATATTGTCACGATTTTGGGGTCGATACCATAGACTGTACATAAATGCCCATGGCACATAAATACCAACAGGGACAACCAGACGTTACTCCGACGCGTTACTTCCCAGTAGACAAGTTGAGGGTGAGGGTATCGAAATCTAAGTGACGACCACCTCCCTCCCTTCCAATTGAAGGCCCTGGGTACATTATGCTTCTTCACCCCGACCCTCCCAAAACCCAGAAACCCACCCACCCACCCAATCACCCACACCACCACACCCCACCCCGACACACACATTTCCATTATCAGCGCCCAGGGGGAAAAATAGACATTTCCAAATGTTTCAGGACCCAAACTCATGTCGGATGTTCAGTGCACCTGTGGAGAATTTCTCGTAATGACATAATTAACCGCAATTTCTGTCTTCGAGTCTGGAAAATATTCTTGCTACCATAAAATGAAATCAACAACCTGAAGAACAAGTTTTGTAAAATATTCTGGTGCGCTGCCTGTCAGCCTTATATAACGCAAACTGTCAGCTGCGGCCAGAAATATTGCATAGTCAGACATCGTTCATTTTCCTCGGGAACTGTCCAACATGACACGATTTAAGCCTTTACCCAACGTAATGGCCAAAACCGACCAGCGTTATTCACAAAAATCGCCAATTAATTTTCATTATTTGTTTCATTTATTGTCTCAAAAACATAGGTTATGGCCCCTCTTTGGAACGAGCTCCCAAAAACATAGGCCATGACCCTTCTTTGGAACGAGCTCATCGAGGTCGTTCATGGCAACTCATCCTATACATGCAGTTTCACCCAGTTTGCACATAATCACCCCTTGAGGTGGAACAAGGCGCCATCTGCAATGCTTTAGCATTGCAGATGACGCTTTGTTCCGCCCAAGGACTCATTTCAGTCAAAATTTGAAGAGCCCAGACTCGAGAGCGGAGGGTTTATGACCAAAGGGTCTGCCTACAAAGTGGAACCACGCGCTACTTCCGCTGTGGAATCGCTCAGTTTGTGTTTATACAGGTATTAGCGCTTTCTAATAAACAGAAATTACTGTCCCCTGGAACGCCGCCGTGGCAGCGTCTCGGAGAGAGTGAATATTTATTTGCCAGAGGGCGCTTATCAACGGAGGCCAAGGCTGGGGTTGATCAACTTTGCTGGGGACCTAAGATACTTTTTCACCGGGGACGAGGGATTTTCACTAGCTCACTCTTGTAGATCGCAATTGCTTATTCACAAGCCACAGAATAGCGCCGCACTTCAATCAATTGCTTGATTTTTATAAAAGTGGTTCCACTGGAACCACCTGGGGCAAAATCAAAATTCCGAAATCTTCGTGTACATCTAGAGATGTTACCTGAACACATTAGCATAGTTTAAACATTTCAAATTAAATACCCTAGGAGCCTTTTGATGAAAACAAATTTTCTAACGATAAAAGTGGTTCCACTGGAACCACCTGGGGCAAAATCAAAATTCCGAAATCTTCATGTACATCTAGAGATGTTACCTGAACACATTAGCATAGTTTAAACGTTTCAAATTAAATACCCTAGGAGCCTTTCGATGAAAACAAATTTTCTAACGATAAAAGTGGTTCCACTGGAACCACCTGGGGCAAAATCAAAATTCCGAAATCTTCATGTACATCTAGAGATGGTACCTGGAGCCCTTAGCATAGTTAAAATGTTTTGCATTAAATACCCCAGGAGTGATGAAAACTGATTTTCTAACTATAAAAGTGGTTCTACTGGAACCGCCTGGGGCCAAATCAAAATTCCGAAACCTTCATGGACATCTAGAGATGGTACCTGAACACCTTAGCAAAGTTTAAACGTTTCGAATTAAATACCCTAGGAACCTTTGAATGAAAACTGATTTTCTAACGATGAAAGTGGTTCCACTGGAACCACCTGGAGCCAAATCAATATTCCGAAACCTTCATACACATCTAGAGATGTTACCTGGACACATTAGCATAGTTTAAACATTTCAAATTAAGTACCCAAGGGGCCTTTCGATGAAAATTCATTTTCCAATGATAAAAGTGGTTCCAACGGAACCACTTGGGGCCAAATCAAAATTCCGAAACCTTTATTCACATCTAGAGATGTTACTTGAACACCTTAGCATAGTTTTAACGTTTCGAATTAAATACCCTAGGTGTCTTTCGATGAAAACTGATTTTCCAATGATAAAAGTGGTTCCACGGGAACCACTTGGGGCAAAATCAAAATTCCGAAACCTTTATGGACATCTAGAGTTGCTACCTGAACACTTTAGCATAATTTAAAGGTTTCAGATTAAATACCTTAGGAGCCTTTCGATGAAAACTGATTTTCCAAAGATAGAAGTGGTTCCACTGGAACCACCTGGGGCCAAATCAAAGTTCCGAAACATTCATGCACATCTAGAGATGTTACCTGAACACAGTAGCATAGGTTAAATGTTTCGAATTAAATACCCTAGGAGCCTTTCGATGAAAACAGATTTTCTAACGATAAAAGTGAGTCCACTGGAACCACCAGGGACCAAATCAAAATTCCGAAACCTTCACGCACATCTTGTGATCTACCTGAACACATTAGCATAGTTTAAATGTTTCGAATTAAATACCCTAGCATCCTTTCGATGAAAACTGATTTCCTAACGATAAAATTGGTTCCACTGGAACCACGTGAGGCCAAATCAAAATTCCGAAACATTTATGCATATCTAGGGATGTTACCTAATCACATTAGCATAGTTTTAATGTTTTGAATTAAATACCCTAGGAGTCTTTCGATGAAAACTGATTTTCTAACGATAAAATTGGTTCCGAAACATTTATGCGTATCTAGAGATGTTACCTAAACACATTAGCATAGTTTAAACGTTTCGAATTAAATATTCTAGGAGCCTTTCGAAGAAAACTGATTTTTCAATGATAAAAGTGATTCCACTGGAACCACCTGGGTCCAAATCAAAATTCTGAAACCTTCATGCACATCTAGAGATGTTACCTGAACACATTAGCATAGTTTAAACGTTTCGAATTAAATACTCTTGGAGCCTTTCGATGAAAACTGATTTTCTAACGATAAAATTGGTTCCACTGGAACCACCTGAGGCAAAATCAAACTTTCGAAACCATCATGCACATCTTGAGTTGTTACCTGGACACATTACCATAGTTTAAACGTTTCGAATTAAATGCCCTAGGAGCCTTTCGATGAAAACAGATTTTCTAACGATAAAAGTGGTTCCACTTGAACCACCTTGGGCCAAATCAAAATTTCGAAACCTTCATGCGCATTTAGAGATGTTACCTGAACATATTAGCATAGTTTAAGCGTTTCGAATTAAATACCCGAGGAGCCTTTCAGGATGTGACGTACGGACGGAAGGACGGACGGATGGAGATCCCGACTATATCATCGCATTTTTGAAAATGCGGGGATAAACAAAAAATCATTGTCCCAATGCAAATTTCGCACAACATAGAGCCCCATAATGGTCTCCAATATAGGCCCTATACACACGCTACAAATACTTCAAAAGTTTCTCGAAGGGGGGGGGGGGGGGGGGGGCGACCCCTAAATAAAGCTCCCCTGTCGCCCTACACCACTTCCCTCCGACAAAGACCGGAGGGTTCTAGTTGGGTCTAGGGTAGGCCTCCGAAACACTACAAGACGGCCATTCAAATATACCACCCCCCCACCATTATAAAATCCTAGCCCTTCGCGATAAGTTGAAAACCGATATCCCCTCTCATTATTTCCCTTGAGACTGAACATTTATAGAAGGCCCGAGGCCTGAAGGAGAGGTGATGATGCGACTCCTCTAAACAAACTGTACTGAGAATTAGTGCAGATGCGCCTGATCTATTTCCAAACGATGTCTCGGGTCGCTCACCAACCCACAGTTTTCATATATACTCGAGGTATGCCCGTTTCGTGCCGTTTTGGTACCCTTGTCAGAAACTTCCCCCATACCTCCCTCTTGTGTCAGGCGTCCAAGCTTCGGTGGAGGTGGGGTGCCGCTGATCTCCTATAAACTCGTCTATGGGAAATAACCAGCTAAAATAACTTCTAAATAGTAAATTTCTTTCCTATTTTCCTCTATTGACGATTAAAAGCTCTGACATCACTTCTTGAGAAGCCCCCCCCCCCCCCCCTCCCCACCCCTAAAAAATAAAATGATATCAAGGCTTGGAATTATCACTAAAGCATAAATGTATCAAACTTGTTATCTAGAACTTGAATTGTCGGTTGCAGTAGCTAGAAGGCGCAAGAAATCCCACGAATGCCGAGAGTCCACTGAAATATTAAGACAAACAAACGCACTTGATAGCTCCAGATAGTACGAATTAAGCCTGGTTTCTTCAGAATTTCCTTATGATGCCCCGCTCATCAATGGAAGATGCACCCTGCTCCTAACCCAGTGCTTCACAATTGGAGGTATGCATGCTGCATGCAGCATTAGTACCCTTGTCAGAACTTTCACCCTCCGCCTCAAATCCGGCGACCTAGTTTCGGCCCTGGAGATATAGTATTTTGGTATCGTAAAACCAGTGACATAGGCTGTTTTTTTCTGGGGAGGGTGGTGGGTGGAGAGTGGAAAAGGGGGGGGGGGGGGTGGATCGAGCACATAAAACTTTCTACAAATTTCGCGAAGCACAGATTCGCGGCATGCCACCAATGTCTGCAACCTTAGACGCTTTGCATCGCAAATTCTCTGTCTGAGATTTTATTTTTCTGGCTCTTAAAAATACCGCCCAGTATTAATTTGGTCTGTAACAATCATTTTATCCCAAACTGTATGACAATTTACTGGAAAGTACCAAAGGTTCTGTTGAATAAATTAAAAAACAAAGCTCGCGTTCTTTTTTATGAACTGTAGTGTCGGAATGCACCATAGCATCGCCAATTATTGTCGGAGAAGTTTTTGTTCTGACCCTCCTATTAAGAGAGAATGACCCCCCTCGTGGAAGGTTTTTCGAAATGTGTTTCTAAAGTGTGACTGTAGAACCACCATTCTGCCAGCTGGTATTTTAGCGTGAAATGTTCGTTCTTCAATGGGCAGAATTTCGAAAGAACCGTCTGAATTTTCGACTAAATTCACGACTTTAGGTGGAGAGGGGTGATCGTAGCCTTGGCCGAACCCTCACACACACTGTGACAACGTTTAATTTTATGGTCCGTAACAGTTAGTGCCCCAGTTTAATTTGGGATGTAAGAATCATTTTAATTTAAATTCTGTGACAGTTTATTGGAAAGTGCCAAAAGGCACTACCGAATAAATTGTAATAAAACAAATCTTCTTATCTTTCGTGTATGGAACAATTTAACCAGTAGAGTGCAAGATTATTATCGTAAATTGAAGTTCATTGAATTGATTTGCTACATTTTATTGAAGAACTCCCTCTCTCCCTCTAGGGTCAGGGAAACCTTCGAGATTCGATTCGGTTTCGAACATTTTCTCTGATTCGATTCGAAACCATCTCGATTATTTGAAAGAGTTTGAATCTCGGACAGTTTGGATTTCATACATTTCTGTTTTGTCGACTTCTGATGATGGCAACTCATCCTATACATGCAGTTTCGCCCAGTTTGCACATAATCACCCGTTGAGGTGGAACAAGGCGCCATCTGCAATGCTTTAGCATTGCAGATGACGCTTTGTTCCGCCCAAGGAATCATTTCAGTCAAAATTTGAAGAGCCCAGACTCGAGAGCGGAGGGTTTATGACCAAAGGGTCCGCCTGCAAAGTGGAACCACGCGCTACTTCCGCAGTGGAATCGCTCAGTTTGTGTCTATACAGGTATTAGCACTTTCTGTCCCCTGGAACGCCGCCGTGGCAACGTCTCGGAGAGAGTGAATATTTATTTGCCAGAGGGCGCTTGTCAACGGAGGGCCAAGGCTGGGGTTGATCAACTTTGCTGGGGACCTAAGATACTTTTCACCGGGGACGTGGGATTTTCACTAGCTCACTCTTGTAGATCGCAATTGCTTATTCACAAGCCACAGAATAGCGCCGCACTTCAATCAATTGCTTTCAACGGTAATGAACTAACACAGGCTAATTTCTTGACGGGGGCTGAGGTTTCATCAACTCTTCGGTACTCAGGGCTTCTTCATTAATAAGATAAAGACTGTCAACAATCCAACAATTTATATATATAAATCTTCTATACTCTTATTTACAAATAGCCAACAAATCATACATAAATAATGTCAACACTATTAAAATGAGTTTTGTGACTAGTCGCTGAATCCCACCGAAAACAAGTTCTAAAATATTATCTAAAATTAAATTGTTTCCCAAATTTATATTCGTAGAGAAAGGTCGAAGCCGCGATTACTGATAAGAAGTCACGAAATCTTTCACTCAACCGCTCATGCGCGTATTTATCCTGTTGCGCCTACCACATTATGGGGAATTACCTTTAATACTAAATTTCACTTTTTAGAATATTTTATCATCTACAATTTCTGCTAATAGTGCTTCTAACTCGCAGTAATAACAACTGACCATCTAATAACACAGGTTCACTAATACACTTAAAACTGTTAACTAATGACTATGCAACTACAACATGTTATCACAACTAAACACTATAAACTAAATACTACATATACTTCGGTACCTGTTTCTATTGTACAAGGGCCATGAGGAAATCCCTGTATGAGGTACAATCTACCATCCCTCTTATTCTCATCTAGGTATTGATTGGCCATGTCTCGTGGCACCCTACTTCAAGCTTCCCTAAATAACAAAGGACTGGTCTTCGGCACCCCGTTTCTATCGTATGAGGGGGGACGAGGAAATCCCTGAACGAGGTATAATCTACCATTCCTCTTGTCCCCATCTGGGTATTGGAGGATACCAACAACATGGTTATGTACTATTGGAGGATATCTTTTAGAGGATACTTATTGGAGAATATCTGAAGATATTTAAAAGTTCCTAATACCCGTTCACTTCCTGGTTTTTGCACCGCCCCAACTCCATAAGTCTTTGACGACTATTGCTGACTTGTCCATAGTCACTACCCACCTGTCCTATGATCGGCTTCCACTGCAGTCACCCAATACTATAGTGTTATACCGCCATGTAGTCTTGTGCTATTACTACTGACCTGTAGCACTACTGTAGGTAGTATAGCCAAGTTCTGCACTATCCATAAGACAACATACACGATACTATGATACCAAGCCTACATCCCACAATCTCGTGTATACATATAGGACAGTATAGAACATTAAGTCGTTTTGTATGGCTAATAGTAGACAATCAGGGGTAAATATCGCTAACTGTATACTACCGTACTAGACAACTAAACATATTCCCACCGCACTGCAAGACAAGAATATCATTTAGAGTTGGAGAATGCACTTCGATTGGATGTTTGTTTGAAGAGAATGTATTTGGGCGTGTTTGCAAGAAACTGATGACCAAGAAGATTACGAGATGACAGACAAGTGGCTTTGATAGCTAACACAGATCCAGATCACAGACAAATTTGTCTAAGAATTGTGAGTCATCACAACGCAGAATATTTTGATTCTTATGGATTACCACCATAACACAGACCATTCGAGAATTTTCTGAAGAATTCCGGATCTTGAAAGCTTAATGCGAAACGCATTCAAGGATCGATACCAGTGTTTACTGTTTATTTTATCTGAAATATCGCTGCCGCTGTGTTCCGATGGAAACAATAGTCAATATGTTCACAACCGATCTAATGGACAATGATGTATTGGTTGATGATGTCAAAAATGAAACCTGTCACAAGATGTCGCTGTATTAAATACTATAAAAGGACCATCCGTATGAAAATATATTCATCATTCATCATCATCATCATCATCATTCGCACCTTGGACTCCGAGGCGCTAACAACTGAACAATGCCGCAGCTCCCATCTGCTAACCAAGAAACAGCTCAGAGTAAAGGCTACCCTTGCTACCAACTGGAGTATCCAGGAGAGCAAGGGTACATTTCACATGACAGTAGATTTTGATGAAGAAGTCGAACCGACATCCTTGAATAGGTGTAGCACCTTTAGTTGGGGATTTTCTCCCGCGCTGGTCACCCTCCAAGTGACTCGGACTTGTTGGGTAAAGATCTAACCGCCGGAATTCAAAAGCCATAAGCACAGCTGTCAGACACCGTGATGTCCGTCGACTTGCGGTGTTTATGGAAAGGAAGAAGTCGGAGAATAAAGAGAAGGAGGTATAGAAGGACTTCAGAAGGGCCATACCTTGCACCCATAAACGGTCCATATCCAGCCCGACACACTTCTCGCAAGAGGAACAGTCAGAGGACGCTGGGTCGCCAGGGGCAAGATAAGTCTCCAGCCCAACTCAGCTTTCCTCGGAAAGATGGAGGAGGGAGACCTTGCGTTGGTGCAGGAAGTGGTTCCAGAAGCGGGCCCTCAGACGCCTCCAACTCCTACTGAACGGTGTTATCCTATCCAGAGGGCTTCCCAGAATACGGGGCATCCGGCCGAGGAAACCATCATGGAGATAGGAGAAAGAGAACACCAACAATACATGGCAAAGCTCCAAGAAGAAAAGAGGCAATCCGACGAAATAAGCAGAAGAGCAATGGGGCTGATCGACAACTTACTAACCAGCAATAGCCTGACGCAGCAAGGACCCGACCATACCAGTCGACAAGGTTCAACAGCAGTCCTACAACTCCAATCACTGTCACGATCTCTCCATCTCAGCCACCTCCTCCAAAGAAGAGTCGCATGAAGCACAAGCGCCTCTAACATCAAACTCCCTTTCTCTTTTCCTCCTCTAAAACGTTCGGACATGGTGCAGAAAGTAATAGAAATTAATATTAAACAGACAGAGAGGTTCGAAAGAGGCTCGCCTCACACCGTCCCTGCGCGCATTTGGCGTGCGAAACCATTTGATTAGATTAGATTATATAAATTCATTTGTGCTTCGACCACCAAAGAACAAAGATGTCTCTGAATGTGACCGTCTTCAAAATCAACAACGAATTACAGATTCATCTGTTCGACGTTGTGTTCCATTTTACCACGAGAGATTGGCCCTGGAACAAGTTACCAAAGTAGTGGATATAGCAAAGAAGAGGAGCCCTCAAATAGCAGAACCCAAACCAAAGAGAGGAAGAAAATAAAAGAAGAATGATTAAAGAATGTTCACAATCTCATGTTTGATACAGATGACGTTGAACGAAAGAGAATCAAGGAATCCCAGAGACTATCCAAAGAGCGTTTAATTCGAAACATTATTTCCCCCACGAGTACTGGAGCAGCTTCTACGTGAAGAGAATGTGCCTAGGTTAATAGTATCTCAAAGTACAGTGTAGAGACCAACCACCAAAACACATCAAGTATGCAATGAAGGAAACTAGTCACAAGACTTTCGACTTCAAGTTACCAAGTGAATGTACAAAAACACCGAAGGAACTAGGAAGGGCCGGATTCATTTATCTTGGCAGTGAAGATAGAACCCAATGCTTTCGCTGTGGCATTATTGTGCGTTTCTGGGATAACGGAGATGATGTCATACAAGAACACAGAAAATATGCCCCAGACTGTTATTACATTCATAATTTACCACAATAATTCATGGGCGTCGAAGAAGTTCAAGAAGTTCCAAAAATAGAAGATTCACAGAAGATGAAATGTTGTGTCTGCTCATTAGCTCCGCGACTATGTAATCTTTTGTGCCTGTGCAAAGACACTAGCAAACCACTGAGAAGATGTCCAATCTGTAGAAGGACTGTTTATGAATATATGACAATTTACATACCATAGAAGAGTGTTTCCACAAAGAAGAATGTACCATGAAGAAACTGTTTCATTCTTATATCAATAAAAGAAATTAGAAAGTTAAAAAACGCGTTGCTATTTTTTTACCATACCCAAAGCATAAAAGCCTAGATAAGAACAAGAGGGACTTCATGGTCCTCCTGTAAGTGGTCCCTCAACTAGTCCTTCGATGACAGCAAGAGACAAAGTATGAACGCCCTTATAGCACAACGTGCTACTATTATAAGCCCTAGTTGGTGGCTTCGTCAAGTCCGTTGGGGTTGTTTTGGTGATTTGGAGAGATCATCGGGTTGTTTGTGGTAATTAGATGTACTTTTCTGGTTCAATCGAACTTACCCCCAGGAGACCTCTTCGTCCTATAGCACTACGTGATACTCTTATAAGTAGGATTCTTGAAGACCCCGAACCCTTTCCTATTGTAGGCCATTGGGTCACATAGCAACCACGAGCTACCATAAAAACCAAGACGGCGGCCTCCGGTATGCAAAATGACCGATGGAAACGCGTGTCACCCTAACAACACGCGCTGCGCATGCGTACTAAGAACATATCACTGGGATAGCATCACAAAATAGCCGCTCACGGAACTAGGTCACGTAATCTGACGTTACATCACAGGTCCGCCAATGCAGCCCGTTCGGATACATGCTATACTGCTCAGACGTTAAGCTTTTTTTGGTGAGCATTCAATTTATCACCACTGCTGTGTAATTCAAAACTCAATTCAGTGTGTAACATTTTTGTACTCAACAAAAGTTGGACCTTGTTAGATCAACTCCTTACATGCGCTGGTGGATAATAATAAAATAATAATAATAATAATAATAATAATAATAATAATAATAATAATAATAATAATAATAATAATAAGTAAGTTCTTGATATTGCGCTCATAACTGTTTCTCATTCACGCCGTAAATGAGAACCATTTTATGGTGTTGTACAGTCTCAATCAGGATGATATATATTTATTTATTGGTATTTAAGGTCACATGCTCCAGTACAATGGCTAATCATGTCCACAACAGAGATAAAGTCAAGGTCTGTCAATCGTTTATACCCCATGTTGCCTATTTTAGAGGACTTGCTCCCCAAGCATTAGTGACAGGGTCCTATTTTACCAGTAAAACGGAGCGTGTTTACCACAGTAAACAAGCACTGCTTCACTTCTCGGAGTCCCCGCGGGGGCATGATGGTATTAGTTAGACTATGTTGAAAGTATAGCCAAAATGATCTATCGGCAACGGTAACATGTCTGTGAAAAGGTACTTTGAGTAGCCGTTTGTTATTAGACCTAGTGACATACGAGCTTGGTAAATAGTGGATCAGTACAGCTAAGTAAGAGGTGCTAGGTTATTCAAGTATCTGTATGTTGACCAATGACAATATCCTAAATTCTATTCTGCTCAGAATACAAAATCGCTCGTCACTGAAATAAGTAGTATTTGGGCACATTTAACCAAATTTAACCCTGTAAATTTAATAAATTTTTTGACCAATGATTTCTTGAGTTCAATTTAGAAGAAGTTTTCACTAAATCTAGTCGTGGCTGCTTTACAGCAGCCATGGCATGACTTGATGAAAACTATTTCGAAAACACTCAACGGACTAAGAGTTAATCAAGAGTAGTATGTAATGTGGTTTTGAGTCCTCATTGGCCGGACCTCGGTGCCGGACCTCGGAAGTGACGTCATGTCACGTGACGTAGTGGCGCCATGTTGTGTTGTCATGGTAACCCGCTTGAGCGGCCATCTTGTGACGTCATCTCCATAGTGATACGTGGTATGAGTGCGCATGCGCAGCGCGTGTTGTTAGGGTGATACGTGTTTCCGTCGTCCATTTTGTATACTGGAGGCCGCCATCTTGGTTTCTATGGTAGCACGTGATGTAAAAGCCCTCAATGAGTCCTCAATGGCACCCCTTTTTTTGAAAAGCATATGGCCTTCGGCACCCTTTTTTCTGAAATGAGGATAAGAGTCGTATTAAAAATCCCTCAATGATTTTTAATACGACTCTTATCCTCATTTCAGAAAAAAGGGGTGCCGAAGGCCATATGCTTTTCAAAAAAGGGGTGCCGAAATTGGGGTGCTGGGGATATTGCCATTGATATAGGTTTTTATTATACAGAGAGATAACTCTGTACTCAAAACCACATTACATACTACTATCAAGGTTAAGACTTTATTCAGAAATATGAGGGATGATGTGTAGTTTTACCAGTTTATTGTGTGTGAAGTAGTGTTTAGGTGGCTGAAATGCATATCAATATAATTATCTCGATTGATGCCAGTTTTAGCAAGCAAGAGGGGGGGGGGGGGTGGGGGTGGAGGTGGCGGTGGCTCAGTAGATAGATGTGCAGGCTGCAGGCCGAGAGGTCCTCGATTCGAATCCACCTGCGGCAACCGCGTTGTGTCCTTGGGCAAGACACTTCACCCCCAGTGCCGATGTGGGAGCACGGTGGCGTTGTGTATTAAGACGTATTGCACGTCAGTGGTGCACCTATCTTCAACCAATGCTAACCCTGCTTGTGTGGAGTTAGTATGTTGGGGAGCTGACAGTTGCTCGGTGGTTCTCTTTGGGTACTCTGGCTTCCTCCACCCGTAAAACTGCCGTGGTCATGATTAGCCATTGTGCAGAAATATGTGACCTTAAAACACCAAAAAATAAATCAATAAATATTTAACAAGCAAGATTTTAATAAAGTGAATTCTTTGGAACAATTCGCTCCAACTATTCGTTTGTCTTTCCTGCATTATCATATAGGTATCTCTTATGACTTCAACACAATATCCACTATCTAAAGAGCACACTCTCAATCAGAGGCGGCGGAGCCAGGGGGCACAGGTGTGTTTCGCAGTTACACAAAGTGTTAAAATGGGCGCATGCAAACGTGTTAATATAAAGGAATTTCTATCAGTGCCTTATTAACCCATGGCCGGGCTCCTAGGCTTTTAGGTAATTCGCCCCCCCCCCCCTCCGGCACTTCCAGCTTTCACTCCACTACAGCTGACAGCCTGACCCTGGTACGGTAGGCACTGTGCCGCAGTGCATAGCCCTATATCCATTTTGCGGGTCTCCAAATATATATGTACATGTATAATTACGGCGCAGAGTGCAAAGTGCCTTTACCCATTGGAGCCCTAAGGCGTTGGAAAGAGTGCCTCAGCAAAATAAAATTTAAAAAAATGGTCAGGCCCCCTGTCCCCTAGGCTTCAGCCTAGTCAACCTTATGAATAATACGGCCCTGATTACTTTAACATTATTTGCAAATCCAGACAATATTTAGCCATAGAATCCCACTTTCGGTCGCTTCGGTCCGTTTCTTCTACATCTACTATCTTCCAACCAGAAGGCTGCTGGCCTTCGGGTTGAAAGATTGTTGAAGTGGAAGAAACGGACATGACAGTGACCACAAAGCGGCATATTCATCTAAACGAGAGAATACAGCGAGTCATGGTACATTTACCGATATACGATTGTAACCTTTCTCACACTGGGTCGAACCATGGTGGTATTGTAAATTTGTACCCCTCCACTTTTATCGAGCTTTCGCAGTTCATGCTCTCAATATCTCGAAACTGTATGAACAGTTTGAGGGAGAGGAAGTCATAGAAACGGGAAATAACCACCCTGGGAATCAAATAACACGTTAATCATTAAGTTATCTCCCCTGTACCATAAACTGGACGTTTTGTCATTTATGTTTCTTCCGTGTGTTGAGAAGGGAAAAATGTAAACTTGTGAGTTTGTGAAAGTAGGACCTCATCGCAGAAATGTTGTTTATGGAAAACCGCCCCTTGATTGTTTACTCTCAAATGAGCCAAAACCTGGTGAGCTGGGAGATCGCCTGAAATCGGGAGATTTAGCAATTTCCCCATTTTTGTTATTCCATTCATTGTATTCCATTTGTTTCATCTAAAAGTTGACCATTTGACAAAACGCAAAATCCCTATCATGGCCCATTGAGTCAATAGATGGAATTAGTTGACAAAGTGATTGGGGTTCACCGCCGGTGGCCTCGTGCTGTTAATGAGCTGGTTGAGGATTGGACCAAGAATTCAAGACGACATGGTTTTCAGTGAGATTGTATGTGTCGCCCTGAGTGTGGGGGGGGGGGGGGGCGCAATTTGCAGACAGAATGTGGGGGCAGAGTAGATAATAGTCTTTGTGTATCAAAAATGTGTTTTCTCAGATCATGTACTTTTTCTTATTCATTTTTTTTACTCAGTTTGAGTCCCACACATGCTCAGAATAATATAAATCAGTCCTAATTCCTAGTTGGAAGCATTCCATTCCACCCTTATATTGATATAAAATTTGGCTGACTTTCACTAAAATTAGTGTTGATTGGAAAGCGGAAAAATAAGCATAACATTTGTTTGAAAGTACACATGCAGATGGTGATTTCCTTAGGATTTTTTCTTTGCCTTTTGTCTCATTAGAACCCGGCATCATATTCACAAAATTTTAAATAAACTAAATAACATTACCCGGTATGGTTAACTTGTGACATTAACCCTGTTTTGCCATCTCAACCAAGATGTCCTCAGTGTTTTTACCTTGTTTTTGTACAGGGACACAAATGTCTTCTTGGGCTCCATTATAGAGAATTACGGTTCGGCCGCCGTGGACAGGTCACTTTCCACGAGAGTGTAATATTTTCACGGGCGCAATAATATTAGATTTCAAACTCTAATTATAGTGATAATCAACAATTTAATTAATGAAGCACCGGGTATAACCCGGTGCTTCATTAATTAAAATTTTGCTGATTATGATTTTTATTACTTGATAAGCGCCTGCGTGGACATCACTGCCCACGCGTGGATTACGACTAGTCCACGATGGCTGTACTGTAGGTGATATTTCATATTATTTAACCCTTTACCCAACGCAGCCGATATCAAAATTTATTATTTTAAATATCATTTTTTTCAAATTTTTCAAAAAAATTCAACAAAACATATCATGTGACCCCCTCGCTGGAACGAGCTCGACGAGCTCGTTCCAACGAGGGGTCACATGATATGGTTTTGTTGAATTTTTTTGAAAAATAATATTTTTTCAAATGCTGAATTTACATATTATGCGGGCGGATGCGGCCGATTCGTTAGGTAAAGGGTTAACAATTCACTCAATACAGACGATATCAAAACTTATTATTTTAATTTTTGATTTTTAAAATTTTTCAAAACATTTCAACAAAAGCATATCAAGTGCCCCCCCCCCTCCTTTGTCGGGTCAAATGATATGGTTTTGTTGAAAATTTTTGAAAGATAAACTTTTTTATCCAACTGCTTAATTTGTAAATTACGCGGGAGGATGCGGCCGATTTGTTAGGTAAAGGGTTAATGGAAGAGAAAAGATAGGGATAAACGAGAATAAAACATTTTCAGGAAGCCATTTCACAATGTGATAATATAAATAAATGAGGGTGTGCTAAACCTGAACCCCCCAAACTGAGTTGCCAATCTCCGAGGATTATACAATAAGGGGTAGAAAAGTTCACTGCTTGGATTCGAGTACGATTTTATCTTCTCGTGAGTCGCTAACGCCTCGTGAAATAATCCCCCGCGCGCCCCGCTCGAGGATAAAAATCGTACTCAAATCCGTCTATGTTCTTATATTTTGTTATATTCTCAAGTCTCGGTATCCCAGTTATGAATCGGAGTGGTCTAGTCTATATATAGAATATACCCATAGTAGCTTGGTGTACCAAATGTTCACCACGAGTGGTGAACATTTGGTACACCAAGCTACTTTGGGTATATTTTATTTATACCATGATCGTCAGATTATTAAGGGTCGCTATTTGTTTTTTCTCGATTTTACTGAACAGCAGACGTACATACGTGCGAATCTGCTTTTGTTTATATGAGCACCGGAAGGCGGTACGTTCGCTGGCAATTTTATCGCCGAAACGAAATAGAAAACGAAACGCGCAAATTACTTGGCCTTTTTCATTTTAACAACACAATAACATTCTTCCATCCATTATTCCATCCACATCTCTCTGATTATGTAACTCCATAAATAATAGTTGGATAAGACCCAAAATTAAAAATCTGTTTCGCAGGCCCTGCCGCATGGCCTTTTTGGCTGAGATACACCATCACCCATACTATTCCGTAGATTATGAGGCCTAAAACATACACCAAGG
Source organism: Pictodentalium vernedei (assembly GCA_031216915.1). Lineage (NCBI taxonomy): Eukaryota > Metazoa > Mollusca > Scaphopoda > Dentaliida > Dentaliidae > Pictodentalium > Pictodentalium vernedei. The sequence continues at coordinate 37,329,080 of CM062288.1, forward strand.
ACATGAACTTTTGATGGCAAAGAAATAATTACAGAAATGAAAACCAAAATAAAAAACCGCTCGCCCGCATGCAGTTTTACAAATAATGGCCTGAGAAACAGAAAATATAGTTTGCGTGGCCTTATCAATGTTTTATTTCGGAATTATTCTTCGTGTACGGGACTGATTGTTATCTTAAAAATTCCGCCAATTTGCGTATTCTGTGATTTTCGTACCTATGCCAGCATGCTACATTTGGAGAGCAGATTTTAATTTCCGGGGGTGGTGTCCAAAAATTTATAGAAAAAACACAAGTGAAAAAAAAAGTGAAAAACAAAAATGCCGCTTTGTGTTTGCAATGTTTTTCTCCCCTTGCGTCAATCGAAATTAAGGAGTAAATGGGAGTGTTGCACCTCAAAGATCCGTTCTATGGCCAGGTGGCTCGTTTTGGCTGGTTGTCCGAACAATGTGACTTTACGAGTCTGAGGCTTGCATGTTGCCATATACAGACTTCCCGACCGACCATTTTCAATCAACAATATACACTGAAAAAATCACTGTTAAAATTACGACAGATAGATAGATAATAGATACATTTTATTTAACAATACACAAAGTTAAACAATAATACAAAAGTGATTTTTTTTACATAATACACATATGTTATGTGTAGGCAATGGCATAGCCGGTATGGCGGTCTTCCTGCCATCGCCAGGAATATCAGAAAAATATTTTGAATAGGGTTAAACAGGTAGATGTAGGCCGACATGTATTTTAGACATATCTTCGGGTAGAATCAACTTGAGATGTTCAGAATATTGGCCTTGGTATAAGTTTTATATTATTTTCGGTCTTAAGAAAAAGCGTGACTTATAACTTTTCCCAAGGTCAATAATTTGGGATGAGACACCAGGAGTATCAAGCATTGGCATATAAGAATATTGCATATATATTTATATATACTGAACCACACTTTAAACGGTGGAAAAAAGTAACAACCCATATCTTTATATACATATATACATACATACATACATTTACATACACACACATATATATACACATATATATATGACATATACATATATATATGGGATACATACTCTGGGTTTATTGCTCGTGGCAGTCAGGGCATCTATTGCACCTGCATGAAATAGAATTCTTATATTCGTTGTATATCGAATCTCTAATGGATTCGATAAAACATTTTCGCGTTGTTTTTATTTGGGAGTTCCCCGTTGTTTCATTCCAGACTTTGGGGAAATTATGCTTCGGAAGCTCAACCGAAAATTAATGACAGCTAGTTTTGCCGTTACTTTTCCCGTACATTTTACGGCAATGACCGTTCCTGTTTAAAGTTTCATCTTATGAAACCTTACAGAGAAATGTTAGAGAGCGCGGTGGCTCAGTAGGTAGAGGTGCAGGATGCAAGTCGAGAGGTCCTCGGTTGGAATCCCACCTCCGGCAACCGCATCGTGATCTTGGGCAAGACACTTCATCTCCATTGCCCGTGTGGGGGCACGGTGGCCTTGTGTACTAAGGCGTACTGCACGTCGATGGTGCACTTGTCTCCAACCAATGCTAACCCCGCTTGTGTGGAGTTCGTATGTTGGGGATCTGGCAGTTGCTCGTCGTTGCTCGGTGGTTCTCTCCGGGTACGCCGGCTTCCTCCACCCGTAAAACTTTGGCTTCCTCCACCCGTAAAACTGTTAGCCGTTGTGCATAAGTATGTGACCTTAAACACCAATAAATAAATAAATAAATATTTAAGAGAAATGTTAATGTAGATTGGAGCAAATATTTTTTTTCAGAACGAACTTATTCAACTTTTCATACACGCGTTTGAAAAAAAACGGTCGTATTATGTAATCAGTCTGTCCGTCCGTCCGTCCGTCCGTCCGTCCGTGTGTACGTCTGTCTGTCTGTCTGTCTGTCTGTCTGTCTGTCTGTCTGTCTGTCTGTCTGTCCATTAACATTTGTGGTTTCCGACCTATAACTCCAGTTTGAATTATTTGATCTCAACCAAAGTATATTGAGCAGTTAGTAATACGGGCCAAGTTCGAATATGGGTTCTATCCAATTATTTTGACATGAGTTACGACCCTTTTTCGATGTAGAATTCGAGTGTCTATTAACATTTCTGGTTTCCGACCGATAACTCCAGTTTGGATTATTTGATCTCAACCCAACTTGGTACAGTTCAAAATGACTGGCGGGCGTATCTAGCCACCCCTGGCGATACTCTTGTTAATTTCTGCCTTTGCAAAATTGAATCGTAATGTCGAAAGAAAACTTGTTTTCAAAAAGTCAATTTTTAAGGTAGACTATTTAATATCTTCGACCTGCAGCCTCATGGCTGCAGGCCGAAAATATTAATTAGTGCGCTCTGCATGACAAATCGACAGTCTTCTTGTATAAAGAAGAGAAATAATAATAGTTCCAAATAGAAAAAAAATGAGTCGGTGTTACCAAAAGAAATTTTAAGCCATATCTTCAACCTAATATTTTGAGGTAGAAGTACCAGCTAGTTACTAACGTTAATATTTTTACAGCGCACCTTCATTCAGATATGGTCACATGTTACCAATGGCGTACAAAGTGGAGGGAGGGGAGGCGGGCGTGGTGTTAAAAGTTTTGTCCCCCCCCCCCCCCCCAAAATAAAAAAAACGCATTGGCACAATACAACTTTAACATAGCATAAACCCCCCAAAATGATCGCCTGTATAGAGTTAAACACGCTACAAATATCACAGATTCTCTCTTGGAGCACTGATTTGTTCAAAATGTGAGGAGAGAGTAACGACTGGTAGTTTCTAGTTAGAAATGAGGAGGACTGGGTTGCAATCGAGTCGAAAATATCTTGCTGCTCTACTCCCCACAGAATTATAGAATGTCACCCTCCGGACAAGGAATGCGAGAACATTGAATAATGATGTTCTTTTCCGTTGTTTTTCTTGACTTCGCACAATTTACCCGCAACTCGTTTTAAAGGTATACTTTTTCCTCGTCTTGTTTTGATAGAAATGAAACATTGATCGGTCGGTTAATCAAGATTTTCAAAGGTCAAAGATAGGCAAATTATTTATTTATTTATTTATTTATTTATTTATTTATTTATTTATTTATTTATTAAAGTTTAACGACACATTAACAGCCAAGGTCATATCGTGTCGGTGACAATTTTACGGGTGGAGGAAGCCGGAGCACCCGGAGAGAACCACCGAGCAACGACGAGCAGCTACCAGCTCCCCAATATCGTAACTCCGCACTGCAGCACAGGCAGGGTTAGATTGGTTGAAGACATGTGCACCATCGACGTGCAGTACGCCTTAGTACACGGCGTCATCGTGACCCCATGTGAACAATCGGGGTGAAGTGCCTTGCCCAAGGACACAACGCGGGAGTCCGAATCGATCTCTCAGATGGTCATCCATCCAAGGACTAACCGGGCTCGACGTTGCTTAACTTCGGTGATCAAAGATAGGCAAATACCATCCTGACTGATCAAAACAAAATCATATCCAATGAGGTTTGTCGACCTTCTGTACGGACGTGACAACCATTACTTATTCCCAGTTCCTTATTCGACATTCGTTATCAACCGTTTTTATCGGTTGATAACGAATATCGAATAAGGAACTGGGAATAAGTAACGGCTGTCACGTCCCCACCATCTGTGGAGGGGAGACTAGATCGGCATTTCTCTTGAAGTATCCAGATAGAAACTGAATTTCTCTCCTCATAAAAAAATGACCACAAAACACTCTGTATAGTTAATTTTGACATGTATCTAACAATCATATAGATTTTGGCCTGAAAACGGTACGTATCACATAATGTGTTCCGATTCCGTATCATATAGACGACTCATTCTGATTCCGTATTATATAGACGACTCGTTTCCGGTAGCGCTACGGGCTATCATAACAGGCGCATGGATACATTCTATGCGCGTTTCAGTGATCGACCGAACATTATGTCCCAAAAATGTTTAAAAATAATTTAACCCTTTACCTAACATGAAAAGCAGACGACACTTGCAAAACAAATTCTTGAATAACTAATTTTTTTCATTTTTTGTCTCAAAAACATAGGTTATGACCACTCATTGGAACGAGCTCGACGAGCTCGTTCCAACGAGGGGTCATAACCTATGTTTTTGAGACAAAAAATGAAACCCTACCAGTGATGCAGTGTGGAGTTACGATGTTGGGGAGCTGGCAGCTGCTCGTCGTTGCTCGGTGGTTCTCTCCGGGTACAACGGCTTCCTCCACCCGTAAAACTGTCACGATCATGATTAGCCATTGTGCATAAATATGTGACCTTAAACACCAATAAATAAATAATAAATAGAGGGTTTCCTGGTGTACAACCATTTGCTTGCCCATGACATATAACTGACATCGGGAGGCAATAGTGTCAAATTTAAAGAATGAATATGAAGTTTATAAAGTGATTACCCAGTTCCATAACGGATCCAAGTTTCTGCATTTCGAAGGTGTCACATTTCAACCATGGGTCATGCTTCTAAGGATAATCCGACACGCGTATCTGGAGATGAGTGTGAGAGTGCATCTTCCACTACTGTCGGCGTTACTCGGGATATCTCCACGGGAAACGCTGGAAACGGGAAGATCAGTTATTTGCATATAACCACTATCTTGATAAAGCCAAAATATTTCCGTAATTTTGTATACTCATTTTGAAAAAAATAAAAGCCAATCTATAAATGCAAATGGGAGAACCGCATATTACCTATAACTGTATGGGTGGGATACAGTAGTATCTGTGATAACACATGCACGCCTACTGCCTCCAATAGTCTGACCTCTGATAGTCTGACCTCCAATAGGCTGACCTCCGATAGTCTGACCGCCGATAGTCTGGCCTGGTAGTCTGACTTTCGGCAGTCTGACTTTCGGTAGTCTGATCTCATCCGGTTGTCTGACCTCCGGTAGTTTGACCTCCAGTAGTCTGACCTCCGGTAGTCTGACCGCCGGTAGTCTGAGGTACAGTAGTCTTTCCTCCGGTATTCCGACCTTCAGTAGTCTGAGTCCCGGTAATTTGACCTCCGGTAGTTTATGTCCATGTGTTATCGTGGATAACACTGTGTCCTATGGATCACATTCTTATGAAAAAACTGAGTCACGCCCCCTCTCTAATCCACCCATGAAGTTTTTTGACAATAAAACATAACCACTATACTTGATTAGGTCATCATGTATGTATTAGTTAGAAAATTAGGAAGATTTCATGGGGGCGTGCTCCAAGTCAACTTGTACTGGATCCCCGACTGTCTTAATACTCTCTATATGCCCAAATTCGTTCTACAAAAGGTGCACAAACACGCCCCACTTAATCCGCCAATGTCTTAAAATCCCCAGTCTAGCCAAACTTAGCCTAAAAAGTAGCCCATACACTCCCTACCAAGACTGCGGCTGTCTTAATACCCCCTGTCTAGCCAAACTTGGCCTACAAAAAGGAGAACAAACACCGCCACCCAAACCAACCCTGTCTTTATACCCTTTACTTGACCAAAGTTGGCTTAGAAAGGAGCATAAACACTCCATACCCAATCTGTCACTCTCTTAACACTCCCTATTTGGCTAAAATTGGCCTACAAAAGGGTCGCAAACCTTTCCCACCTAATCCGTCACCGCCTTAATAGTTAATACCCTCTACCTGGACAAACAGCCCATAACACCCCCACCCCATCAATCTGCCACAGTCTTAATACACTCTACCTGTTCAAACCTGGCCTACAAAATGGGCACAGACACTCTCAATCCAATCCGTCACCGCTTTAATATCCTCTACCTGTTCAAACTTGATCTACAACAAACACTCTTCACCCAGTCCGTCATCGTCTTAATACCCTCTACCTGGTCAAAATAGGCCCACAAAAGGAGCCAAAACACTTCCCATTCAATCCATCACTGTCTTAATACCTGTACCTGGTTAAACCTGGCCTACAACAGGAGCACAAACACTCTACACCCAGTCCGTTACGGTCTTAATACTCTATACCTGGTCAAACGTGGTATACAAAAGGAGCACAAACACTCTACACCCAGTCCGTTACGGTCTTAATACTCTATACCTGGTCAAACGTGGTATACAAAAGGAGCACAAACACTCTACACCCAGTCCGTTACGGTCTTAATACTCTATACCTGGTCAAACGTGGTATACAAAAGGAGCACAAACACTCTACACCCAGTCCGTTACGGTCTTAATACTCTATACCTGGTCAAACGTGGTATACAAAAGGAGCACAAACACTCTACACCCAGTCCGTTACGGTCTTAATACTCTATACCTGGTCAAACGTGGTATACAAAAGGAGCACAAACACTCTACACCCAGTCCGTTACGGTCTTAATACTCTATACCTGGTCAAACGTGGTATACAAAAGGAGCACAAACACTCTACACCCAGTCCGTTACGGTCTTAATACTCTATACCTGCTCAAACGTGGCATACAAAAGGAGCACAAACACTCTACACCCAGTCCGTTACGGTCTTAATACTCTATACCTGGTCAAACGTGGTATACAAAAGGAGCACAAACACTCTACACCCAGTCCGTTACGGTCTTAATACTCTATACCTGGTCAAACGTGGCATACAAAAGGAGCACAAACACTCTACACCCAGTCCGTTACGGTCGTAATACTCTATACCTGGTCAAACGTGGTATACAAAAGGAGCACAAACACTCTACACCCAGTCCGTTACGGTCTTAATACTCTATACCTGGTCAAACGTGGCATACAAAAGGAGCACAAACACTCTACACCCAGTCCGTTACGGTCGTAATACTCTATACCTGGTCAAACGTGGTATACAAAAGGAGCACAAACACTCTACACCCAGTCCGTTACGGTCTTAATACTCTATACCTGGTCAAACGTGGCATACAAAAGGAGCACAAACACTCTACACCCAGTCCGTTACGGTCGTAATACTCTATACCTGGTCAAACGTGGTATACAAAAGGAGCACAAACACTCTACACCCAGTCCGTTACGGTCGTAATACTCTATACCTGGTCAAACGTGGTATACAAAAGGAGCACAAACAATCTCCTACCCAGTCTATCACTGTCTTTTAATACTCTCTACCTGGCCAAACCTGGCCTAAAAAATGAGCGCAACCACTCCCCGCCTAATCTGTCACCGCCTTAACACCTTCCACCTTGCCAATCTTGGCTACAAAAGGAGTACACCAACCCAATCCATAGCCGCCATAATCCCCTCTACATGGCCAAACATGGCCTACAAAAGGGGACAAACACCCCCACCTAAACCGCTACTGCCTTATTACCCTCTACAAGGCAAAACGAACTCGTCAAGCTCATTCGAAAGAAGGGGTCATAACCTATGTTTTTGAGACAAAAAATGAAAACAAAATAGTTATTCAAGAATTTTGTTTGGTAGTGTCTTCTGCTTTTCATGTTAGGTAAAGGGTTAATCCCCTCTACATGGCCAAACATGGCCTATAAAAGGAGACAAACACTCCCCACCTAATCCGCTACTGCCTTATTATCCTCTGCATGGCAAAATGTGGTCTATAAAATGAGCACAAACACTCCCCACCAATCTTTTACCATCTTCATACTCTCTACATGGCCAAACCTGGCCTACAAAAGGAGCACAAACACTTGCACCCAATTCTTCACCGTTTTAATACCCTGAACGTGGCCAAACTTGGCCTACAAAAGGCGCTCAAATACTCCCCACCCAATCCGTCACCGAATTAATACCTGGTCAAACTTGGTCTACAGTGGTCTACAAAATGCTATCTACCTGTTCAAACTTGACTTACAAAATAAACACAAATACTCCCCACCAATCCTTCACCGTTTTGATACCTTCTATCTGGCCACAATTGATCTACAAAATCAGTCACTGTCCTTATACCTCTACCTGTTCAAACTTGGTCTACAGAATGAGCACACATACTCTCCACTTAATCCACCGCCATCTTAAAACCTCCACTTCTTCAAACTTGGCCTACCTAAAGGAGCACAAATACACCCCGCCAATCCGTTGGCGTCTTAATACCATCTACCTGGCCAAACGTGGCCTACAAAACGAGCACAAACACTCTCCGCCCAAATCGTCACCGCCTTAATACCCTCTACATGGCCAAACTTGGTCTACAAAATGAGTACAAATACCCACCAATCCGTCACCGTCCTAATACCCTCTACCTAGCCTAACTTGGCCTACAAAAGGAGCACAAACATTTCTACCTAATCTGTCACCGTCTTAACATCGTCTACAAGGTCAAACTTGTCCTACAAAAGGCGCTCAAATACCCCCACCCAATCCGTCTCCGTGTTATTACCCTCTGCATTGCCAAACTTGACCTACAGAAGGCGCTCAAATGCTCCCACCCAATCCGTCACCGTCTTAATACCCTCTAGGCTTACATGAACAAACTTGGCCTACAAAAGGAGCACAAACACTTCCACCCAATCCTTCACCGTCTTAATACCCTCTACATGGTCAAACCTGGCCAACAAAAGGAGCACAAGCACTTCCACCCAATCCGTCACCGTCTTAATACCCTCTACATGGCCAAACCTGGCCAACAAAAGGAGCACAAACACTTCCACCCAATCCTTCACCGTCTTAATACCCTCTACATGGTCAAACCTGGCCAACAAAAGGAACAAAAACACTTCCACCCAATCCGCCACCGTCTTAATACCCTCTACATGGCCAACAAAAGGAGCACAAACACTTCCACCCAATCCGTCACCGTCTTAATACCCTCTACATGGTCAAACCTGGCCAACAAAAGGAACACAAACACTCCCACCCAATCCGTCACCGTCTTAATACCCTCTACATGGCCAACAAAAGGAGCACAAACACTTCCACCCAATCCGTCACCGTCTTAATACCCCCTACATGGCCAAACCTGGCCTACAAAAGGAGCACAAACACTTCCACCCAATCCGCCACCGTCTTAATACCCTCTACATGGCCAAACCTGGCCTACAAAAGGAGCACAAACACTTCCACCCAATCCGTCACCGTCTTAATACCCTCTACATGGCCAAACCTGGCCTACAAAAGGAGCACAAACACTTCCACCCAATCCGCCACCGTCTTAATACCCTCTACATGGCCAAACCTGGCCTACAAAAGGAGCACAAACACTTCCACCCAATCCTTCACCATCTTAACACCCTCTACACGGCCAAACCTGGCCAACAAAAGGAGCACAAACACTTCCACTCAATCCGTCACCGTCTTAATACCCTCTACATGGCCAAACCTGGCCAACAAAAGGAGCACAAACACTTCCACCCAATCCGTCACCGTCTTAATACCCTCTACATGGCCAAACCTGCCCACAAAAGGAGCACAAATACTTCCACCTAATCCCTCACCGTCTTAATACCCTCTACATGGCCAAACTTGGCCTACAAAAAACGCTCAAATACTCCCCACCCAATCCGTAACCGCTTTAATTCCCTCTACATAGCCAAACTTGACCTACAAAATGAGCACAAACACTCCGCACCCAATCCATAGCCGCCTTAATACCCCCACATGGCCAAACTTGGCTAAAAAAGCAGCACGACACTCTCCACACAGTCCGTTACTGTCATAACACCCTATTAAGGCATATATTTGGCAAAATATGACCTCAGCAAGAAGCACAAACATCCCTTCCCAATCACTGCCCAGTGTCCATATTTCCAAAGTAAAAAAAAAATAATAAAACGTAAAACAGCGCAATGGTTCCAAACGTGCCAATTTATTTCATGCTTGGCCAACGATATGCTTGAAATGAACACTCCTTTCTGGACAGGGCGAAAAAAGCAGACGTTCTGTCGAAGAAAACATTTTGTGGAAAATTTTCTCTCGTATCAAAGTTTGTCGCTTTTTCATTTCAATTTCATCTGAGAACTTTGTAGACAGACGCTTTCTATATAATCAGTTGGAGGTAAGTTTATACTGTAAAATCCTAATTTTATTTACATTTCAGTGGTGATAGAAAAAGTCGTGCATTTGTTGACAAAATAGTTTCAGAAAGTTGTTGACACTTTTTGAGTAATTGCATGGTCAAACTTATAACGTGTTTTGAAAACCGATAGTTACGAACGGACGTGACAACCGTTACTTATTCCTCGATCCTTATTCCACATTCGTTATCAACCGATAAAATCGGTTGATAACGAATGTCGAATAGGGAACTGGGAATAAATAACGATCGCCACATCCCCCAGTTACGAGCATACAGCTCCCGAAATGTGTCTCCAAGTTGCCAAATAAAATCTTCCGCCATTTCACATTGCTACTTTTAGTCGGAAACGTTTTGGTCTTGCCTCCCACCACAAAAATATCTACATCACTGCCAAGCAATACTGTCCGAAATGAGCCAATGTCTCGTATAACCACAGGAAAAAAACGAAAACAGTGATCAGTTCCATATTGCTGATTTCTCAATGTGTGTTTTGTCTGGCTAAAAGGACTGGTGTTAACCCTTTACCTAACACGAAAGGTAGACAACACTTGCAAATAACATTTTTCACTAACTATTTTCTTTCATTTTTTTATGTCAGAAGTATAGCTTATGCCCCCCCCCCCCCCCCTGGAACGAGCTCGTTGAGTCATAAGTTGTGTTTCTGAGACAAAAAATGAAAAAAATAATGGAAGTAGAATAGTGATTTTTGTGAATAGCGCGGGCCGGCTTTAACCGTTACGTTTGGTAGAGGGTTAAAAATATCCTTAAAAGGAAATCTACTCCTCAATCACCCCCCTCACCCTCAGTCCCCCTTACCCACCCCCCCCCAAAAAAAAACCCCAAAAAACGTTAGCCTACTTTTGCACTTCATGTAATCCACTATCTGCGTATTGAAATCAATTAATTTTTTTAATCATCCAGGCATGATGAATATTCCTCCATCAAACTTTAGTCCTTTACTTAATGTACCGAGCTTATGCGCCCCCTACGTCTTATGCCACGCCATTCACATTTTGTTGTTTCTTCAGTTTCAAGATCTAAAACACTGCATATGCCCCTAACTGAAATGAGCTCGTTGAACTCGTTCGGGTGAAGGATAAGAAGATGCCGGTAATGTTTTTGAGGCAAAAATGAAAATTTGTAGTTCTTCTGGAAAGTTGTTTTGCGAGTTTTGGGCGTGCAAAAGCTAAATGGGGAGGGGGGGGGGGGGCAAAATATGTTTTTTCTGTAGCCAATGCAAGCAAAAAGATATTTCTTCTTTCACTCATTTCACCTAGGATTTTTTTTTTTATAGATTTTTATTTACAGACATTGGTACATATTGGTACATCATTTGATACATGTTGTATAGTAAAAACAATCATACATATTCATCAGTTAGGTATTGGACTACTTTAAATTTGGGCCAATTTTCAAAAGATATATTTTAACATTGTATAATGGTATATTGTCCAGCCTACATGTGAATGGGAAAATTTCGCCTCAAATCAAACTTGAGAGAGGCTGTCGACAGGGAGATCCCATTTCGCCATATATCTTTTTATTATGTGCAGAACTCCTGGCTACCAAGATAAGATCGTGTAGGGATATACGAGGAATCAATATTGGGGAAATAGAATTTAAACTCACTCAATACGCGGACGATACATCTCTGTTTCTTGATGGCTCTCCCAGGTCTCTGGACTCGACGATGGACATGCTGCACAAATTTGAAAAAGTGTCGGGATTACGAATTAGCTATAACAAAACGCAAGCAGTATGGATTGGTACCAAGAAAGACTGCATTGAAAAATATGTGATAGGTGGAAATTGAAGTGGAACCCTAAATCCTTCAGAGTTTTAGGGGTAAATTTTTCCCTCGACCTTAAGGCTATGACAGAAGATAACTATTTGTCCAAAATGAATGATATACGGAAAACCTTATCGGCTTGGACTAAACGGAACATAAACGTTTTAGGAAAAATCACAGTAGTTAAATCGATTGCTCTTTCAAAATTAGTACATTTATTCTTAAGTCTACCCAACCCTACTAGTAAATTTATTAAAGAATTAACGGATGTCCTATATCAATTCATATGGAATAGCCAAGATAGAATAAGTCGTAAAACTCTAGTGCAGGAGTACGAGAGAGGTGGGGTTAAAATGATTGATATACCATTATTTATAAACTCTTTGAAAATATCATTGGTCAAACGTATTGTTTCTGAGAACACGCCTCTACAAGGGTTGTTGAAAACTATAACGCCTTCTCTTGATAAAAACTGTTTTTTATAGACTCCCCAGGTTATCAAAAAGTACGTTAAGTCTACAAACAACCAGTTTTGGAGGGATGTATTTGAAGCTTGGCACTTGTATTGCAAAGAGCTAAAGGTAGAAAGCAGCGATAATTATCTATCGTCGAGTATCTGGAATAACGAAAATATCAAGATGTTCAACAAAGCAGTGTATTTCAAAAAATGGGAAGATATACAGGGTTACATTTATTAACGATCTTTTGGATGAAAAGGGGATTTTTTTATCTTATGAAAACTTCAAAGACATTTATAAAATACAGACAGACTTTATTACTTTTTCTGGAATCAAGAAAGCGGTCACCACCTACATTAGGCCTATCTATAACACAAGTAATTTTCGTGTTTTATCCCGCCCAATCAGACCCTTTCAGGTAGACTACCTTTTTTCAAACAGGGACTGTAAAAGCACATATATGATTCTCAAGGTACGGAGGGACGAAAATAAATTTAAAGGAAAATGTGAGAAGGATTGTAGTATAAATTTTGAAAATAACTGGTGGCAATCCGTCCTAATATGTTCCTTCAAATGTTGTATTGATGGTAAATATCAGTGGTTTCAATATCGTATAAACTCTCGGATTCTTGGAACAAGGTCCCTTTTACATAAGTGTGGTATTACGTCGGATAACCTATGCACATTTTGTAAGACGAAATCGGAAACAATTATTCACCTATTTTGGGAATGCCTGGTAATATCACGGCTGTGGGAACAATTAAGAGTATGGGTTAATGAAAAGACCGGTGAAAACCTACAAATAACTGAGGACTCCGTATTATTTGCAACTCCAGTTGCAGGTCATGTTGAAGAACTGTATCAGTTCCTTTTTATATTCGTTAAATTTTGCATTTATAAAACAAAATTCACTAATCATTACCCAACGTTATCACAGATAAAACATGAACTTCGGCGATATTATTACATTGAAAGAGCGGCATATTACTGAATATGCAGGTATGATCGCTTTCAGAAGCGCTGGGCTAGATGGGAGGGGCTAACTTTAGAACCTGAAACATCTTCTTAAGGGGTCGTCCAACCTAACTTTGGTCAATTTGTTGACATTTTTCCCAATGCCTCAGAAACAGATAAGAGAAGTAAGGAAAGGCAAATTATATATCAAAATAATGAGTAAAGTGCATAGAAAAGGTACATATAATTTTTTTCAGGACAAAAAGTGAATTTTATGATTTTGAAGAAGATTAATTTGCAAATGGCATAAGTAACGAACCGGTAAAACCACAAAATAATCGGTAATTCGAAAGCCTTGTCCTCAATATAATGATAACATACTACAGACTCGGAGAAAGCACTTTTTTGACACACTCTCTGGTGGGTTTTGACGTTTGAATGTAATAACACCAACACAAATTTTGGATGTTCCGGATGTGGCCATGTTTCAATGATGTTTTTCCGGTCATGTGATTACGATGTGGTTCTTGCAGAAATACTCAATTTGGGCAATCGTAAGAATGCAAGGACGTGATCACGCCCCTTATTTGTTCGAGACAATGTATGAGCGGATTTGCAAACAGGTGACAGCAAATACTTGAGCGGTTAATGTCATAACTGCAAAATATGGTTCGAAATTCCCTCTCGTGTTTACAGGCCGTCTGAACTTTTTTGTTGACAAAAAATCTGAATTATTGCGCACTAGAAAGACAACTTGTAAAAACAAATAACCGAGTGTATAAAATCGGGACGATACACATAAAATAAGGCAATATTCATAACAAAGTAAGCAGAATGCTTCAGAAATCACTTTTTCACAAAGTATATTCCAAGTGATCTGGAACTATATTGAGCGTGTTAATTTCCCCCTGTCGCTGCGAAGTTATTTACTTCCTAGTAACCATGGAATTTGAAGGCGGGTATGTTTGATGTCTGCAAAGGACCGATTGAAGATGGGTTGAAAATGATGCATTCGTGCTTTTAAATAAGGTGCGCTTGGGCGATGCTGAGAATGTAGTTTTTTCTTGCAACCAACCATAGTAATAGAAGCGTCGATCAGTGTCTTTTATGATCGTTTTACACTGACAAATGTGACAAATCTCCTTCACCGGAAACCATCCCCCAATTTGCATATCACAATAAACATAACCGCTCTCACGGAGTGTCAGCGTGGCCGTGTGGTCAAAACCGAAACGAATTATCGAATGCACGGTCAATATTAGCTGCAATTGGCTTTTAAACAAACAAAATATTCGCAATTTCTTCATTATTCATGCCGAGTTACTTTTTAACCAAACCACATGCCTTCAGTTTCGTTTGTCGGCATCAAACTGATATTGTTTGTGGTAATTAAATAGTACGAGAAGGCGAAGGAAGCCAAATATTTTCCATCATCTATTAATTAATTCAAATTGATAATTTCTTTTATTTTACTGAAATTATTAACTGATAAGGTGGGTGTGTTGCGATTATTATGCCCCAGACCTGGAAGTTGGAAAATCAAAAGTGCATCTAGGGCCGTGCAGTGCCAGTGGTGACCTCTGTCCGCTTACCCATTCATCATTACATGTACCAACATTCTCCCTTGTATCTCAACCATTGCTACTCCAATGTGAAGGATATTTGGTGTTGTGATCGAGCATCATGGGGAAACAATGCCTGTGTAGCTGCCGTAGCATGTGTTTCTTCCCACATTTTTTCAGAGTTGTGGTACTTTTTCACTCTTTTGAGTTAGAAAATTTTGTTTATAACTAGTTGATTTGTTACAATTTGTTGCAAAGTGCCTGCTAATACCTTCAATTGTATTGCTACAGAATTTTCTTATGAAGATTTTGTTCCTATTACTTATCAAGCAACAACCTAATGAATATTCTGTATAAAGCCACCAATCTGATGTTTGACACTTTTATCGGAGCTGTTTTGAAGGCTTATGGAACTCAAAATGTTGATTATGGCAGGACTTTTCTATTCACCCATTAATCGATAAATTAAGTGTTATAGTTGGAAGTAAGAAGCATGAAAGGTCCAGAACTAAAACTCTAAAAAGAATGTTTTGCAATGTAACATGATTTTTGCAGATACACTTATTAGGAGGGTTACCTGTCTGATAGTGTTTGGAACAGTGTAGCCAGGATCTTCAAAAAGAAAAAAAGAGTTAAACTTTGAGAAAAAAGGCATATGCCTTGAGTGCCGGAGGTAGAGTCATACAAGGAAGAGAGCCCCCCCCCCCCCCCCCCCCCCCCCACCAGGAAATTTTTTGTGTCAAATGGAGCTCACTTGTCATCTTTTGGGGATTGCTATGTGTACTGCGTTCTTGAAAAAAATATGTGAGACCCTCTGGATGTGCCCTTCTGATCTCAGTATGTCAATAAGCCTCCTTGGGGAAAGTACATGCAATAATGGTTATGTAAGGTTGATTTGATGTGTTTTGAATAACAATGTACTTTTAAGAACATTAGATGGTTTATTGCAGTGACAGGTTACAGTTACCCTTATTTCTTCTCCAACAGATATCATGAGTGTATTGGTGTCCAAGAGTTAAACAAAGCTAATATACTTATTGATAAACCAGCCAAATTTAACAATTTAATCACTATCAAATTGATGCATGGGATAAAAGGGGTTACAGTGCAAGGGGTTTGTAAATATATTTATTCAACTACAATGTATGACTTTGCAGTGCATTCTACATAGGAGAATATCATATTTTCTTTTCAAACCAATACAGTAACACATACATCTTTATATTGGGAGACACTCTTTTGCCCTTCCATACTTCTTCTGCTGGACTCCTTCAAGTTGACCTTTGTTGAACTCCCCAAATCAAAACATAAACAAAAGAAAATGTCTGCCTTCAATCAGTGAGCACTCCACTTATAACATTTGGTCTCAATCTTTATTACTTTCATGAATTAGGAAAAGATTTCTTCGAGTATGTACTTAAATGTTTATAGAATACAGCTGTTATTTTATTTTGAGGTATTTTATTGTAAAAATTTTGTTCTCTTACTTATGCCACAGCAGACTTTCAGGTGGTGCTATTTACACATGGCAGCAGTTCCATGGCAAATTTCAGTTTCCACATGTTCTATGTTTCATTCCAAGCATTTTGGTATATAATTTATTGGGGTTATTCATTTTGGGCCTTTTTTAGACTTGAAAGAAAATTACATGAAATTTGACCAAAGTTAGGTTGGACGTCCCCTTAATTACTAACCCAAATCCAATGCATACACACCATCACAGCAGCCATAGAATGTTTACACTTCGGGTCACTTGAGGTCAAATCTATGTAGCGTGTCAATTGTCGGGGCCACGTGGTAGTCTATGCAGTGTTACCTATGTGATGATGTGACTGTTAGTGCAAGCCTGAATGAACAACATAGCAGACAGCGCGCTCTCTCTCTCTCTCTCGCTCTCTCTCTCTCTCTCTCGCTCTCTCTCTCTATCTCTCTCTCTCTTTCTCCCTCTCTTATTATAATAGGAAAACAGACAGCCACTTCTCAAGCATAAAATAGCACTTGGAATAAGCATCTATATCATTAGAAAAACTTTATTTCACCTAGGATTAATAGTGTGTATCATCCGGAATCTTCCCCGCGGAAAAGAAAATAACATTTCGTACCAACTGGAACAACCAGAATACTTTCTGGAGGCTTTATACCCAGAAAATGAAGGAATAACTATAGCAAAATGACCTGAGAATTTATCACTGTAAATGGACATAAACTAATTTTAGAGATTTTAGTCATGAATGTATAAAAGGTAGAAAATTATGTGTGTGGAGGGAGTGGAGAAAGGGGGGGGGGGGTGCGTGTGTGGCCACGTATCTGTGTTGGGTAGATTAAAACAAGAGTATCTGTAAATATGGGAACTTCTCTTACCTCTTGCCTCATCTCAGTTATGGCAAATCTAGGTCACTGTAAAACATGTATTTTCTAACGCCAATTACCTAAGGTCGTTAGGTTTTGCGGGATTTCATGAATTTCGCATACTAAACTTCGCTCTTACCCAGACTTTAAGCTACGATCTACAGAAAATATACCGTTGGGTTATTGATGTGCTATAAAGCCCAATTAGAATGGATTCTCACGTTCAAATTAACGTTTTCTAGTGGTGCCCTTCGCCTGACGGCCTGAGAATGGAGCTGCCCTTTTGTCGTCAAAGCATATGTACCATGGTCGTTATGGTAGTCCTAAATTCGTCATGGAGATAAATCAGGTTATTTCTGGGTCATTCTGCCTTAAACATATGCTTGACGTACATAAATCCAATGTGTGTATCGACCAGCATATGTCGAATTAAGAAAAACTACTAAATATGTTACAAAATAAACTTTTTTGCTCGGCAAATTTTTCCAGTCTCCAAAATAGCACCCATTCCCATTTCACCACCTTTTCAGGTTTTATTTCCACACAATATATACCTGGGAAATCCGCTTACTCTATATAATACCTCTATCGTGTAAGTACTATGTCAGGGTCCAGATCGGCCATCTCTTATTGCATGTTTTAGTGATTTGTGAAAGTCTTTGAAGGTGTTTGGTCGTTGAAGGGTTCTTTGGGGTAATTATATTTAATCGAACACACCTCAAAACAATACATCCAGGCTCATAGCAACCACTTGCTGTAGAAATCACCCCTTCTAGGATAATAACAACCACGTGCTTTGGGAGGAGGGGGGGGGGGGGGGGGGCGTAAAAAATTGCGTGAACGTATGTGGAAATTTTTATTTTTCAGATTTTTTGACCCACCAAGTCTTTCCAGCATATTTTGTCCATGACATTTTGGGGGATCCACCCCCTTCTCATACATTTTATATTAAAACTTTGTCACTCGACCACTAAATCAAAAGGCGTAATGCACGCTGATTCAATGCATATTTTTATATGTGAAAACATGTTTCCATTTACTCTATCAGATGCATTTTTCAAGACTTACCAGATTCACACCAGTTCACAAAAACACATTGCTGTATAGCTTGAACCCCGTGTGGACCCAGGTATAATAGGTCCACATTTGGTAGCCAGGTTGTTAACACACAGCAGCGATGGCCTGGCTGTTCATACAGACATTCTAAGGAATTTATTTTATCCTTATATTGAGGTGTCTGTGTGGATGAGCTTGTTAGTTCCCCCAGTGGTTAGTGGATTCCTTAGGCCATCCGGTGGATCTGTTTGAATAATTCTACCTTCATCTTGGAAACTAACAACGTTGTGATATAGGCATCATATAGCCATAGTTGTTCAAAGCGGTGTAAAACCCCAAACAAACCAGATCAGACGATGGAGACAAACTAAATGTGTAGCTTAATAGTCTTAGAAATCTAGTTTTTCGGTGTTTACCCTGCAAATGAACCTCAGTTAATCTTTTTTTCAGAAACCTTTCATTTTAAACCAAATTTAAATAAGCTTTTCCTAATTTTACCTCTAATATACAGTGATATGCACATCGAAAAGTCTAGTTTCTGTAAATTATGGCATATGCAGGCATATGTGAGCACTGTGCCTGTTGTGCCCATAATTAATTTGCAACTGCTTTTAGTGTAACCGTGTATATGTTGCAAATATTGGTTGAGTAATTGGGAACTTGTTTTTGTTCTGGCTCAAGAAGGGCAAACCTTGTGTTTTTGTTTTTGTTATCACATCTGCATACCAGGATAGCGATCAAAAATACTTTTTTTGTTAAATCAGACTTTTTTGTTATGGTTGAAATAAAAATTAATATTTTCAATTTTTTCATTTTGAAAAATCAGTCCCACTCAGCTATTATGACTCATTAGACAATATTATATATACTATGCTTTATTTTAAAGGATGTTCCATCAAAAAAAAACTTGATATGAATGAATTATGTTGTGAATAGATATTTTTGTTGACTTCAGGAGAAAATTGTCGAGAATTTTTTTTTCCGCTCACTATTGGACACCCACCCCAAGTCAGTTTGTGATGAAATTCTCCAACATTTTTACATTAAGGGGGTTAGTTTTGTTAATAATGCTTCTAAATGGGCTTTTATGACTAATTGGTGACATTTTGTTACAGTTTGGAACACAAAAGATGCCAGAATAGCGAAAAAGGAAAAAAAAAATGCAAGAACTGTTTTCGCACATTGTTTTTTTTTTTCTTGCTGTTTTTTTTCAGCGCTTGTATTTTATCATCTTTTATAAATTTGTTTTTGTGTTTGACCTTTGACATTGATTTTGGATTTGTCAAGATCTTCCCGAGAAGAGGTCTTCTGGGATTTTCCAGGCCTTGGTCGGTCCTTGGTTTGTTGATGTTTTCGGACAAGTCTGCTGATGACAGAATGACTATAGCCAAATTGCCTTCGACTAGCTTTGAATGTCATCCCTGTTGCATGCATTCCAACGATTTGCCATCTTTGTACCTCTGACAGTCTCCTCCTTGTCGTGTCAACATTTATTGATAAAAGAAGTGACAAATCTTCTTGTTTTATACCCAGATATTGTATGTGGATGATAGAGTTTTTTGTGACATTCATGGGAAGCATGCTTCACGTGAACGAGGGGATGTCCTTGTGGTATGCTATCAACCAGAAACATTGTTTCACTGGCTGAAATGCACCACAAGACAAAGCAATCATTAAAACATAATCAGTAACAGCAACTTCACTGTCCTGAAACAATTCAGGGGGTGCTCAGTTAAGTTTCAGGTGTATATATTAATAAAGACAAGAACATTTAACTCAAATACATCTTTATTTAACAATTACATTTAACAGTCTATGATTGGATGGCTCCATGAAAAATGAATGACGTCTGAAAATGTTTGTCTACCCCATGCATTTTCACTGAGAGTATTTCTTTCTAAACAGTGTGAGTGGAATTTGTTCTGAGGCATTTTGTCCGTACATGCATTTTCACTGAAGGAAATTTTCCTAATGGCATTTTATCCTAAGGTCAATTTTGACTGATGGCATTATTGTCCTAACGGCGTTTTGTACGACGGCATTTCTAGATTCGTCCCATTTATGTCTGTGTTGAGCGCTGATGATGTTGGGAGAGCAGTGCCCCCCCCCCCCCCCCCCCCAACACACGCGGTAACTTATTTAACTGGGATGTTTGTTTAAAACTGCCCGTCGCCCCGTTTTCGAGAAAACCTGTCGCCATGTGACGACTATTTGATCTTTTGAGAATACTTGAGATCAAGCTGGTCAGCCCAAGATCAACTTGTTCGATAGGAAGGGAACTTTTCTGAAATCTCGTTGGTTAGAAAAAATAACAAGTGGCGATTTCAGGTACATTGACATAATTATACAATCCGTTTATATTACACATAGAAGCTCAACGAAAGTGTGCGGCCCCGACTAGCCATTGTGCAGAACTATGTGACCTTAAACACCAACAAATCACAGAAAGTAGTAGATGGAGATATCGTCCCATATTGGCAGGACGCCGGACAGGACCCCGGGAATGACGTCATGTCACGTAACCTGGTGGCGCCATGTTGTATTGTCATGGTAACCCACGTGAGCGGCCATCTTGTGACGTCATCCTCATAGTGATACGTGGTCCTAGTGCGCATGTGTAGCGCGTGTTGTTAGGGTGATACGTGTTTCCGTCATCCATTTTGTATACTGGAGGCCACCATCTTGGTTTCTATGGTAGCACGTGGTTGCTATGTGACCCAAAGGCTTACAACAAGACAGGGGTATGTTCGGAAGGTATGATCGATTGAATCGGAGTATCACGAATTACCCCAATAAACCCGACAATCCCTCCAAATCACCAAAAAACGACATTATTTACTCCGGATTCCCCATTTTATCGACTTAGCACGTAGTGCTATGATACAGAGGGGCACAAGGAGGTGAGCTCGATTGAATAGGAGTAATTTTCCGGCTTGGATTTTCCCCAGAATTCTCGTTTAATTCGTAGAATTACCACAAACAGCCCGAAAAGTTGTACTATTTCAGAATCCTTTTGAGGACCGCCATACTTTGGCTTATAATAGTAGTGATATAGTACCGATAGACAATGTGGATTTCGTTCCTTTGTCCTGGAGTATACTCCAGTAGAGTAGAAGAGCCTATAAGCTGGAGCAGCTTTGCTTATTATTACTATATTTAGTTTTTCTGGCCTGTTCTTGTTAGTTTTGACCCTATCTCGTTACTCTTGTTGTTTCATTTATCTAGATCACCTAAACAGTTCACTTTACTGGCGCTAACTAACCAATCAGATTGCTTGATTTCTCATAATCTGTATCTATCTATCTTCCATTAATGTCGAACCCCTCGCGGGGACTTAGACATGAACAAATCGGCACGCCAGCCACAAAGTTTGTTAGTAAAAAGTAAAAATGAAGTATGCCAAAGTGGAGAACAAAAATAAAATAGAGTGTACATGTTAAAAAGTAAAAGTAAAAGCAGGTGGATACAAGTTATGGTGAGTCTAATTCAATACGACTAATGGCCGTATTGAATTGCTCAATGGTGGGGAGTGATGGGGTATGCAGGGGGAGTTTATTCCAATGATACCCTGTTCTAAGGAAGAATGAATACTTATAATAGTCAGTGATGGCCGAAATCTGTCTATAACACCACGGGTGACTTTGACGGGGTATTCTGGATTGTGGGGATAGGTGGTCTTCAGCGGGAATGGCAACTAATTTATGAGTAATCTTATACATGAGGGAGAGCCGGGAGTCTATGCGCCGAAGGTCTAAGCGGCGCCAGTTTAGGGACTGTAGCATATCTGTAACACTGGAAGTGCGTCCATAGTCGACTTTATCCATCGGGCTGATCTTCTTTGGACGGTTTCGATTTGATCAATTTGGGATTGGGTGTAGGGGGACCAGACTTCAGAGGCGTATTCCAATTGGGGCGGACTAGAGTCTGGTAGGCAAGGGATCTAAGTTGCGGGTTTTTTACTTTTATGTTTCTGCGTAAGAACCCTAGTGTTTGATTTGCCTTTTTTGTGATTCTATTTATGTGTGTATTCCAGGAGAGATCGTGTGAGATATCTACTCCAAGATATTTGGCGGATGGGGTTGTTTCTAGTAATGTGTTATGTAGGTAGTATTTGGTGTCCAAGTGTTTTTTCTTTCTTGTGATGTTAATGACTTGACATTTTGAGGGGTTAAATTGCATGTCCCAGTCTGTTTCCCATTTTTCAAGTGTGTTGAGGTCATTTTGATGTATTTTTGAATCATTTGCAGAGGCCATGGATAGGTAAATAGCAGTGTCATCAGCAAAGAGGCGGGCTTTTGAGTGAATGTTTTGAGGGAGGTCATTTATATAGGCCAAGAAAAGAAGTGTCCCCAGAACTGATCCCTGTGGCACACCAGATGGCACAGGTATGGGTTCTGAGGCAACGCCGTTGAGAATGACTGATTGTACACGATTATCTAAGAAGCTTTTGATCCATTTTAGGGTTTGTCCGCGTATTCCATATCTGTGCATTTTGAAGAGGAGTTTCTCATGGCTGACTTTATCGAAGGCTTTACTGAAATCCAATAATATTAAATCTGTTTGTTTTTTGTTGTACGTTGGAGTAAGAGATCATTTATAAGCATAATTAGTTGGGTAGTACATGAGCGCTTTTCTCTGAAGCCGTGCTGAAGGTGATACCGGATGCCATGGTCTGTAAAGTGTTTGATGATAGACGAGGAGACTATGTGCTCCAGAGTTTTACAGAGCACACATGTCAGGGAGATAGGTCTGTAATTTGCTGGGTCTGATCTATCGCCTTTCTTAAATATGGGAGCCACATTTGCTGATCTCCACTGGGTTGGAGTTATACCCTCGTCGATGGACTTTTGGACGATAATTTCTATAATTGGGGACAGTTCTTTTGAGAGTGACTTGAGAATCAGGGGTTTAATATTATCTGGTCCACAGGCCTTGTGGGATTGTAATTTTGAGAGGAGTTTTTCTATGCCGGTAGCACTTATTTTTATGTTCGGCATTGGGGGAATGGGTAGGGTGTCTTTCAATATTGTTTGGTTTGCGTCGTCCATATCTCTGAGTTTCATCTGGCAGTAGGATGACAGACACAGCGGTGATTTGGGGCTGAAGACAGACTGAAACTGTTTATTTAGCACTGTGGCTTTAGAAACATCATCATGATGTAAGCTGTCATTGAATTTAAGGGGAGGTGTGGATGCAGAGTCCTGTTTGAAATGTTTGAGAAGAGAGTAGAATTTTTTTTGTGTTGGGTTTTGCATTGGGACGGTCAGATGTCGGGTTTGTATTTAGGATATCCCCTATATACTGTTGGTAGGCCTCTTTGGTTTCTTCCTAACTAGGTGTTTGAGGTCTAGGAATTCCTTGTGGTCATTTGGTTTTCCACTTTTCTTAAATTTTTTGAAGGCCCTGTCTCGTTTTCTGATGGTCCTTTTCAGTTCTTGGTTGACCCAGGGAAGGTGATTTCGAGTACTGGAGATTTTTGATGAGATATAAGTTTCAGATAGGTTGTTTAAGGTCGATGTGAAGTTTAGCCAGAGTTCTTCAGTGGCGAGCATGGTGTACTTACTGGACTTCAGCATCTCTAGATGGTAATCACGGATGGCCTTTTTCAGGCCTTCCCAGTTTGCCTTTTTATACAAAGGAATTTTTCTGGGTGTCTGGTATCGTGTTTTAGGTGATGTATTGACTGTTATCTGTGGGATATCGTGATCACTAATGCCAGGTAAGATTGTAACCTTTTGAACCAGGCTGGTATTGGTTGTTAGAAAGAGATCCAGAATGTGTTTGTCTCTTGTAGGTTGGTTAACCATCTGTGTAAGGTTGGCATCATTTACATTTTCGATAATGCTTTTGTAGTATGAAAGGGATGGTCCCATAGCAGCCCAGTCCATCTTGGGTAAGTTTAAGTCCCCAGCAACCCACATGTTTGAGTATTGCTTTTGGGCTTTTTCCAAAGATTTAGAGAATTTTACGGAGCTTTTTATATCAAATTCTTGCGGTTTATAGTATGCACCAATTGCTAAGGGCTTACAGCCAGTTATTTCCAGTTTGACCCAAAGGTCTTCACAGTCTGATTGTATATCTGGCACTGCTCTGTATGCAAAGTTATCTCCCCTGTGTATATCAAAAGCCTATATCATTCCCAAAGCCTATAAGCTATCGAGTTGTTACTGAAGTCATTGCTCGATGGGCTTCGAGTCATTCGAGCAAATGCGCTTTGGAGTAATTGCTCGATCGAGTGACTCGACATATTGCTCGAACGACTCGAAGCCCATCGAGCAAACGAGCTTTAGAGTAACTGCTCGTTCGAGGGACTCGACATACTGCTCGTCGAATCATTTCGGGATTTGAGGATACCTATGGCCTGGTATTGTATTATTTGAGGATATGTTTTATAGGATACTTATCTAAGGATACTATTACTTGTTTGGCCCAGCCTTCTGGACCACCACAAGATATACCTATTCCAAATTCTCCCAATAAGCTATCGAGCAGTTACTGAAAAGTCATTGCTCGAATGACTCGAAGCCCATCGAGCAAATGAGCTATAGAGCAATTGCTCGGTCGAGTGTCTCGACATGCAACTCTTAGCCTCATTTCAGAAAAAAGGATTAGCCTCATTTCAGAAAAAAGGATTCCATAGCCACAGGCATTTTCCAAAGAGGGATTCTTAAAAAGGGATCCCGTAAATGGGATTCTTTTCCAATTACGTAAAATTATGTTCCGTGCTTTGACATAACCACTGGAGGGTATGGAAAGGGACTGATAACACCCAATTATTATTGCAAGAACCTGAACAGATAAAACATTATAACAATCACAACAAAACAACGAAGAAACAAAAGTGAACGAAGACCCAACACTACCAAGATCGAAGTGAACATAACAAAGTGAAAAAATGATGAACTGGCTGGAAACAACTGAACAGATCCAACACAACTACAGTTGAACTATTGAAGTCGAAGTGAACGAAGATCGAACACAACCAAGTTCGAAGTGAACAGAACAAAGTGAACGAAGACCGAACTGATCTGATCAAACACAACTAGGATCGAAGAGAACAGAACAAAGTGAACGAAAATCCAACATAACAAAGTGTACAAAGTTTTAAACTACAACCCCTTTGAGTTTGAACTGAATTCTTCCAGTAGGGAAGGGGAATACCCTCGAGTGTTGATGTCAAATCACGGAACATAATTTTACGTAATTGGATAGGAATCGCACTTTTTAATCCTTTTTTAACAATCCCTTTTTGGAAAATGCCTGTGGTTATGGAATCCCTTTTTACTGAAATGAGGCTAAGAGTCGTATGTCGATGCACTCGAACGAGCAATTACTCTATAGCTCATTTGCTCGATGGGATTTGAGTCGTTCGAGCAGTATGTGCGAGTCACTGGAGGTAAAACAGAATCCTACTTATGGAGTCCCCTTTTTGGAATCCCTATGGAATCCCTTTTTAGGATATGTCTGTGGCTACAGAATCCTTTTTTCTGAAATGAGGCCAAGAGTAGTATGTCGAGTCACTCGAATGAGCAATTATTCTATAGCTCATTTGTTTGGTAGACTTTGTGAGTCATTCGAGCAATATGTCGAGTCACTCGATTGAGCAATTACTCTAAAGCTCATTTGCTCGATGAGCTTCGAGTCATTCGAGCAATGACTTTTCATTCACAGCTCGTTAGCTTGTTAGAATTTGGAATAGGTATGTCTTGGGGTGGCCCAGAAGGCTGGGCCAAACAAGTAATAGTATCCTTAGATAAGTATCCTATAAAAATATCCTCAAATAATACAATACCAGGCCATAGGTATCCTCAAATACCGAAATGAGGCTAAGAGGGATAGTAAATGAGGCCCTATTGAGGGGTTTTTGTCATGACCCCCATGCCCTAAAAGAAAATGAACCTATGATGGATAGTAAATGAGGCCTCATTGAGGGCTTTTACATAGCCCCCATGGCCTCATACGACAAAAAAGGGGTGCCAAAGGCCATATGTTTACCAAAAAGGGGTGCCGAAATTGGGGTGCCTGGGGATATGGTTGTTAAATACCGAGAAGAGGCCAAGAGGGATAGTGAATGAGGCCTCATTGAGGGATTTTTTCATGGACCTAATTCTCTCAAAACAAAATGAGGCTATGAGGGATAGTAAATGAGGCCTCGTTGAGGGATTTTTTCATGGCCCCATGCCCTCAAAGGAAAATGAGGCTATGAGGGATAGTAAATGAGGCCTCATTGAGGGCTTTCTCATGGCCCTCATGGCCTCATACGATAAAAAGGGATTCCATAGCCACAGGCGTTTCCAAAAATTGGGATTTCATGGGATATGGCTGTTAAATACGAGATGAGGCTAGGAGGGATTATACCTCATTGAGGGATTTTTCATGGTCCTCATGCCCTCAAAAGAAAATGAGGTTATGAGGCGTAGGAAAAGAGGCCTCATTGAAGGCTTTCTCATGGCCCTCATGGCCTCATACAACAAAATAGGGATTCCATAGCCACAGATGTTTTCCAAAAATGGTATTCCATGAGATATGGCCATTGGATATGGAGGTGATGAGAATCGGATAGGACTTCGTTGTAATAAGGGAAGATAACTCTGCATAGAGATTACGGGAAATCAAACTATCTGATTGGTTAGTTAGCGCCAGTAAAGTGAACTGATTGGGTGATCTAGATAAACGAAACAACAAAAGTACTCGGAATTGGGCCAGAACTAACAGGAACTGGCCAGAAATTGCTAAATATAGTAACAATAAGCAAAGTTGTTCCAGTTGATAGGCTCTTCTACTCTACTGGAGTATACTCCTATTCAACTAACCCCCTGTACTCCTCGGTACTATAGCACTATGTGCTAAGCCGATAAAATGGGGAATCAGTAGTAAATAAAGTCAATTTCGGTGATTTGGAGGGATTGTTGGGTTGTTGGTGGTAATTCGTGATAGTCCGATTCGATCGAACATACCCTTCGAACATACCCCTGTCCTATTATATGCCTTTGGGTCACATATCAACCACGTGCTACCAAGATGGCGGCCTCTAGTATACAAAATGGACGACGGAAACACGTGTCACCCTAACAACACGCGCTGCCCATGCGCACTAACAACACGCACCACTATGGAGATGACGTCACAAGATGGCCGCTCACGTGGGTTACCATGACAACCAAACAAGGCGCCACCAGGTCACGTGACTATGACGTCACTTCCTAAGTCCTACACTAGGTCCTGCCAATGTGGGCAGATCCATAATCTACTACCACTACTGAAGATGCTGGCACAAATATCCAAAAAGTCCCGAGCCTGTTTAAAAAATGGATCCACATAAATGTCATTCATGAGTTATACTATAATGAAAGTCGAATTGATCGGTTGAATAAAATTCCACGACGATGAGCTGTTTGAATGATATTAATCATGCCCGGTGAGGATAAATCGAAACCGAACCAATATCGAACCGAAACCGAAAATCCTAAAATAAACGAAACCGAATCCGGAAAGTCCTAACCGCCCATCTCGAATTTCATTGATTCCCAACTCATGAAGAATGCGACGAGAGGTGTTAGAAAAGTGAGTGTGTTTGTGAGGCGGGGGGGGGGGGGGGGGGGGGAGGGCTACTCCGATAAAATTAAATTTCTGAACCTTTGAAACAACCAACGATGTTCTTTTGTGCAGGGGCATCGCGGAGTTAGCCGATGGGAGGGGGGGGGGGGGGGGGTCTACACATGATTTGTCGCTACTGTTATAGCTCACGTCCCACCACGCAGAAGTTCCAGCTGCACCCTTGATGATGTAGTTGGAATATTAGATTATCGCTAAAAAACTCAATTTCTTTATATGAGACTAAATAAAATATACATGTAGTATTCGTGACGCAACTTTTTATTAAATTAACACGTACCGTACGAGAGAACCTAACTTTTTTTGCAGTAGGATATACCTGGGGTTTAGAGACCCAACACACTAGACCTAATTAAATATCCCGCAGTAGGATATACCTGGGATTTATATACCCTTCATCGTAGGCCTACTTAAATTTCAGTAGTAGGATATATCTTGGGTCTTGATACTCCGCACCATAGGCCTACTTAAATATTAGCAGTAGGATATACCTGAGCTTTACATATCACACATCCCAGGCTTACTTAAATTTCAGCAGTATGATACACCTTGGGGTCTAGTTACCCCACACCCTATGCCTATTTAATATCAACAGTAGGGTATAAATGGGGGTATAGAAACCTCAAACCCTAGTCCAACTTAAATATCAGCAGTGGGATATAACTTGAGGTCTAGATACCCCACACTTTAGGCTACTTAAATATCAGCAGTAGGATATACCTGTGGTCCAGATAACTCACACCTTAGGCCTTCTTAAATATCAGCACAACGATATAGTTGGGGCCTAAATACCCCACACTCTAGGCCTAGTTAAATAGCAGTAGGATATACCTGGGGTCAAAATACCCCACACATAGGCCTACTTAAATATTAGTAGGTAGGATATATTTGGGGGTCTAGATACTCCACATCCTAGGTCTACTTTAATATCAGCAGAGCGATATACATGGGTGTCTAGATACCAACATCCTTGGCCCACTTAAATATCAGCAGAACTATATACCTGGAGTCTAGATACCCCGCATCCCAGGTCTACTTAAATATCAGCAGTAGGATATACTTGAGGGTCAAGATACCCCACACTCTAAATCTACTTTAATATCAGCAGAGCGATATTCCTGGGGTCTAGATGCCCACATCTTAGGCCCAATTAAATATCAGCAGAACGATATACCTGGGGTCGATATACACCACAACCTAGGCCTACCTAAATATCAGCAGTAGGATATACCTGGGGTCTAGACACAGCACAATATAGGCCTACTTGAATATTAGTAGTAGGATATATTTGGGGGTCTAGATACCCAACACCCTAGGTCTACTTTAATATCAGCAAAACGATATACGTGGGGTCCAGATACCCACAGCCTAGGCCACATAAATGTTAGTAGGATATACCTGTGGTCCAGATAACACAAACTCTAGTCCGACCTGAATATTAGTAGTAGGATATACTTGGGAGATCTAGATACCAACATCCTTGGTCTACTTTATTACCAGCAGAAATACCTGGGGTCTAGATGCCCACATCTTAGGTCTACTTAAGTATTAGTAGTAGTATTTTCCTGGGGGCCTGAATAACTCACACCATAGGCCCACTTAAGTATCAGCGAAACGATATACCTTGGTTCTAGATACCCCCATTCTAGGCCTACTTAAATATCAGCAGAACGATATAGTTGGGATCTAGATAACCCACACCGAAGGTCTACTTTAATATCATGAGAATGGTATACCTGGGGTCTAGATACCCCTCATCCTAGGCATATTTAAATATGATTAGAACGATATATCTGGGGTCTAGATACACCATATTCTAGGCCAGCTTAAATATCAGTGGAATGATATACCTGGGGTCTAGATACACCACACCCTAGGCCTACTTAAACATCAGCAGTAGGATATACCTGGAGTCTAGATGCCCCACACCATAGGCCTACCTAAATATAGTAGGATATACTTGGGGGGGGGGGGGGGTGGTGAGGGTCTAGATACCCCACACCATAGGTCGACTTTAATATCAGCAGAACAATATACCTGGGGTTTAGATACCTACATCCTATGCCTACTTAAATATCAGCAGTAGGATATAAATACCTGGGGCCTAGATACCCCTCATCACGGGCCTACTTAAATATTAGTAGCAAGATATACTTGGGGGGGGGGGGCGGGGGGGGGGGGGTCTTGATACCCAACATCCTAGGTCTACTTTAATATCAGCAGAACGACATACCTGTGGGTTAGATACCCCACATCCCAGGCCAGGGATTTTTCTGCCCTCTTTTGAAAAGGGTCCGGGCCCATGCAACTGGGAAACTTTATTTGGGAGAAGAAACGCACCAAGATTAAGAAATATTATCTTCGTACTGAACTGAGAACATTAATGCAGAGGCTACTACATGTATAATACATGTAATACGTATTATAACGAAAAGTCACATGACATAATGATCAGTCTCTTTAATCTCTATCAAATAAATTGTTCTTATACTATTAATGATGAAGATTGTCTACATTTTGTGGCTGTGCAGTTGTATCCAGGAAAGTCCTGGCTGCCTACATAGGCAGCCAAAACTTGTCCAGAAACAACTGACAAGGTTCCTCGGACGTAACATGCAAACGTATCTAAACACTGCCTGCTGGGTCACCTATTTTTGTTGGACTTAAAAGTGGTGACAGTCAAAACTAGACCTTCAAGAATTAAAGAAGAATTAAATTTTTATTTGAACGAGGACTGAGATTGGGAAATGTTTGGTTTGAATTGGGAAACATCATGCCAAAATGCCATTAGGAACGGGTCCCGTATTCAGCCCCTGCACACACCCAAAATAACCCATGTAGATCTACTTAAATATCAGCAGAATGAGATACTTGGGGTCTAGATACACCACATTCTAGGCCTACTTAAATACCAGCAGTAGGATATACCTGGAGTCTAGATGCCCCACATCATAGGCCTGCGTAATTATTAGTAGAAGAATATACTTGAGGGGTCTAGATACCTCACACCCTGGTTCTACTTTAATATCAGCAGAACGATATACCTGAGGTCTTGATACCATATCCCAGGCCTACTTAAATATCAACAAACCGACATACCTTGTGTCTTGATACCCCCTCTCCCCAGGTCCACTTTGATATCAGCAGTAGGATATACCTTGGGTCCAGATATACCCTACAGGCCTAAATATCAGCAGCCGGGTATACCCAGAGCCTAGATACCTCACATCCCAGATGTATTTTAATATCACTAGCAGGGCATCTTGAGATCTAGAAACCCTGCAGCGTAGGCCTACTTAAATATCAGCAGAAAAATATATCTGTGGGCTAGATACCTCACACTCTAGGCTTACTTAAAAATATCAGCAGTATGGTATACCTGTGGTCTAGATATCCCTTACCCTCGGCCTAAATATCAGCATTCGGGTATACCCGGGATCTGGATACCCCACACCCTAGGCCTACTTAAATATCAACATAACAATATATTTGCGATCTAGATACCCACACCCTAGACCTATTTAAATATCAGCAGTAGGATATACTTGTGATCCAGATACACCACAACGTAGGCCTACTTAAATATCAGCAATAGGATATACCTGGAGTACAGATACCAAGCGCCCTAGGCCTACTTAAATACAAACAGTAGGATATACCTGGGGTCAAGATACACCACTCCCAAAGCCTACTTAAATATCAGCAGTCGGAGTTACCCGTGGTCCAGATACCCCGCACACAAGGCCAACGTTAATATCTGCAGTTGTATATACCTGGAGTCTAGACACCCCACACTATAGGCTACTTAAATAGCAGCAATAGGATATACCTGGGTGTCACGATAGCCCACATTCTAGACCTACTTAAATATCAACAGTAGGATATACCTGAGTGTCTAGATAACCCGCACCCCAGACCCACTTAAATATCAGCAGTAGGATGTACCTCTGGTCTAGGTCTAGGTCTAGTTTCCCACAACCTAGGTCTACTTAAATATTATGCTCATTCGCAATAGGACGTACCCTGTGTGCTGCATACTACCCACACCCTAAGCCTTAATATCAGTAGAGGGATTTATTCAGTTTCTGTATTCCAGAGATAAACAGAGCATATGTTCTTATTATATACTTTTCAAAAAAGTAGGGGATATCCAAACTGATGCTGATATTTTCGGAAAAAGGTATTGGATATACGTGATTGGACACATCAATATGTTTCCAAGTTTAGTGTGTTCGTGAATGTCACCAGCCCACGAAAACTTCTTGCAGGTTTTTCGCACGAGCGCCGCGTTAATGTCTGTGTGGTACGTTTCGAAATTTCCATTTGTACTGGACGGGCTTTTTCGGAGGTCTTATCGTTCTTTTCTTGGTATAAACTCGTTCATCAATAGTTTCTGGTCGAAACGTAACTTTTGAGGTATGCGAAGACTGACTTTACGTGCCGTTGACATGTTGGAAGCTGGGAACAGACAGACTGCAGTGGCCCAAATTCTCAACATTACTCAATCGGTGATTAGCAGGTTGTGGTCACACTACCGTCAGGCAGTCAGAGTTGATGACAGACGTCGGTCAGGTTGGCCAAGGGCGACAACTACTAACCAGGATCACTTCATCCGAACCACAACATTACATAACAGCCATCAGAGCGCCTTAGAAATTGGATAGCAGCTGCACCGAGCAACAGATGTGAGAGTCAGTGGTCAGACTATCCGAAATAGCCTGCACAGCTAGAATTTGTACTCTCGATGACCTCGAATAATTCCACATTTGACCGAACGTCACATCGCAGCAAGGCGTAATTGGTGTGGAGCAGGACAGCGCTGGGACAATCGTCGGTGGAGCAACGTCATGTTTCCGATGAACAGAGGTTGACCCTCGACTTCCACGACAGGCGAAACCGAGTGTGGCGGCGGCGGCACGAACGATACCATGACGTAACTGGTAGGTAGCACTATCGTTTTGGTGGTGATCGGTTATGGTGTGGGGAGACATAACCATGACAAGCAGAACAGCATTGCATGTCATCCAAGGGCGTGTCACAGGGCAGTACTACCGTGACAACATGTTAGCAGCTCGTGTGGTGCCATTTGCGCGACGTCGCGACCATCGATTCATTTTCCAAGATGACAATGCAAGAGCACACGGGGCCCCTGTCGCTACAGAGTTCCCCCAGAAGCAGAACATCACTACACTGCCTTGGCCAGCATTAAGTCCAGACCTTTCACCAATCGAGCACGTCTGGGATGTGCTTGGCAGGTGCCTACAACAACACAAACGGCCCGTGCCAATGTCAAGGAACTCGCCGCTGCACTGCAGAAAGAATGGAATAACATCAGTCAAGCTGACACTGAATGTTTCGTGAGGAGTATGCCACGTCGGACCCGCGCTTGTCTCGCGAACCAAGTAGGATTTACAAGGTATTGAGGTCTTGAACTGAATGTGGTAATTCTCTGACTGACCGTCCATGTCTTCTACAGCTCTGTGCGTGGAATGTGTGCTTGTCAGACACCCAACTATCGAAATCATTCACCAGATGTCACAGTGCAATGCCTCAACTGTCTTTGTGATGAAAATATAAATATATTTCTTCATATATCTCACTTTTATCAAATATCCCCTACTTTTTGAATAGTATATCTTATTTGACGGGGCGCATAGAGCTCCATCAACGAGATACAGTAGACTAAATGTCTGTACTGGATGCACAGTGGCTAAGCAGGTCTATAAACAATAGGAAGTCGGTATTGTGACGGTAATTTCTAGACGTATTACACGATTTTTTATTCAAATAACAGGAATGTGCTCTGTAATCTACATGCCATTAAATAATTTATAACGAGTGAAATTTGAACTGAAGGTGTGGTAAATGGTTTTGTATTGAGGAGTTACATTCAGTTTACAGGTTTATTCATCTTCGAGATATACTGTTGAGTTGGCCCACGTGTATCACATTTTCACACTGTACTTCAATAATTTTACTTTAAAAAGTAATATTAAAACATTTCTAAAATGTAAATTCCACATTTCAAAAAAGTCGAGAAGCGTATAATATCCTTCATTCCGAAGTCTTATCTGTGGCGCTGATAATCCAACTCGCCTGTGTGTGTGACATTCTCATTTGCTTGTTGCTTTATTTGTGCTACATGAAATTATGCATATATGTATGCTTTTGTGTGTATCACACCACAACACTAATCAACCATGCCGAGAACCCTTCACAAACCATTTCATTCTTTTAATCAGAGACGTGAAATGGGAAGACCAAGTAGAAATGAATTAGTGCTATCAAAATTGCCATTGATCATTGTTCATTTAAAGGGTTGTCCAACTTTACTTTCGTCAGATTTCAGGAAATTTTCTCCGAAGTCCAAAAATGAGTAGGAAGAAATAACCCCAGTAAATTATATACCACAATGTTTTATAAGAAACATAGAACATGTAGAAACTGAAATTTGCTGTGGCACTGTTGTCGTGTGGTTGAGTCTGCTATGGCATTAGTAAGAGACCAAAAGTTTAATAAATAAACTACCTTAACCCTTTACCCAACGCAGACGATATCAAAATTTATTATTTTAAATATCATTTTTTAAAAATGTTTCAAACAATTTCAACAAAACCATATCATGTGACCCCTCGTTGGAACGAGCTCGTTCCAACGAGGGTCACATGATATGGTTTTGTTGAAAATTTTTGAAAAATACATTTTTTTTCCACTGCTGAATTTGCATATTACGCGGGCGGATGCGGCCGATTCGTTGGGTAAAGGGTTAAAATAACAAAATGGTTGTATTTTGCAACCCTTCTGGTACAGACTCTGACAAATCTTTTCGTTATTCATTAGAAGAATGAGCAGTAATACTAATTCCAATCCATGGTATCTACAATTCCCAAACCCTGCCATTTTGTTTTGTTTTTATTTTGATGAAGAAAGTTCAGCAGGGATCAACTACATACAGTTCAGAGCAAAAGCTACGGAGGCACAAGTGACTTCATGAATGAAAAAATGAAGGCTGCGCAATGTGAACATTATGTTGTAATAATACCTCATAATGCTGTTGAAGATAGTTTAATATCCTTCGCATATTTACAAAAATGATTTCATTGATCAACTACGGAGAAAAACAACCCTAATTTATTTATTTGGTATCATGTGGGTCATTTCTGGTGTTTCGTTGTGACAACTTCCATTTAAATACACAAATAAAGTGAACTATGGCAACAAAATTGGGAACAACCATTAATATTAACAGTCCCACATTAAAACAAATTGTAACAACCAACGGCCAAGGCGAGCAGAAGCGAGATGCTTTCATTTAAACCAAATACCCCTGATGCTTCGCGTGCCCACTATAACCTGCATGTTGCACGCTCTCATATACCTTGGTGTTGGGTGCACCCTTTGCATGGCTATTTGTCCAAGGCATTCTGACAAATCAAAAGATAGAATTTATCTGGATATAGGGACAATAATTTATGAACTTTGACATTGTCGGGCGCATTTACAATTTTGCCTACTTTTCTACGCTTTGGTCTGCAACAAACCTGAGGTACCAATTAGCCGAATTCAGAATGCGATTTTTGCGACAGGAATGGCGGACGGTGACAATTAATATACCGACAGTCTCGGTATATTGAATTAATTTGGGGACACTGTTGACCATTATTGTCAATGTATTCCTCTGTTCTTGGTCACTTGTTAGGACCGTTGATTGGCTAATCTGTGGCTCTAGCATATTAAATAGAGGATATCTGCTCTATTCACTAAAATAGCGCAGATTTATTTTTATTATATGCTACGTGACATTTTACTGCGCAATATTCAGCCCAATTTCACTGCAAACACGTACGTTTCAAAACAATAACAAAGATCAACTGATCGTTCATTCAAGGCGACGTTCTAGGCGACGTCATGCGCCGAACCGTAACGTCATTTAGTAAGTTACTGAAAAAATTCATCGTGTGGACCTGAAAGTATTATTTTTCACTCACTGAAAAATAAAACTTTCAGGTCCCCACTCATGAGAAAATTCCCGATACTGACTTAAATAGAGTAGATTTCCTTTTTATTATATTCTGCAAGACATTTTATTGCACAATATTCAGCCCAATTCACCCCAAAATGCGTACGTTTCAAAACAATAACAAAGATCAGCTGATCGTTCCTTCAAGGCGACGTCATGCTCCCAAGCGTGACGTCATTTAGGAAGCTATTGAGGACTATTTTTCTATATCCATCGAGTCGATGGATATCGAGAAATATCTTTTAGATAATTTGCGATAATTCACAGGCTAGTATATAATAAATGTGTATATCGTGTTGTTCGGTGAAATCTTCCAATCCATACCGAACAAATCGAATGTAGCATGGCTTGGTAGCTGCTAACTTAATGTTTGCTAACGAGCTCTGTCATACAACGAATACCCCACGTAGTAGCTCCGCTGTTTTTGTTCATTCACTTGCGCACTAGGTAAATAGTAGGACCCCAAAGTAACCACGTGCCATCGAAGATAGCGGCCTTGTGGAGGTTAGGTCCTTTATGTACTCTTGTTTGCTGATGTGGTTTCCCTAGTTTCCGTACATCTGCCCGGTCCCTTAGAACAGGGTCGCATAACATAGGGTCACCTCTTACTGATCGAATCGAGGTTGTAGTGGTTTGCCAGGAATCTGTTATTCATCCACGTACAAAGCGAGGTAACTGATGTAGCAGCTCTTCAAGCTGTATAGAGTCTTTGCAAAACTTCAATTGAGAGAATCATTGTCTATGCATCCCACCACGGTGTGTTTCGGTAGCTGTCCCAAAAATAAATTTTCTTGTGTGAGGCTCGGATTCCCTTTTGGCTCCGAAAACAGTTTAGTTGCCACGCGGTCGATGGGATATTTTACCATTGGTTTCGGCAGAGGTTTTTCTTGAGCCCTTCTCACAAGCGAATGAAGCCTTTCTTTACGCACAAACATGGATACGTCTAGAATTTTGATTTGTAGGTTGCGGCATCACCCATCAAGGCGAATGCTTCTTTGGAACTGTTCATTTTAAAATGAACGTTAACTCCTTTCAACAGGTAATGTGTTTGAAAAAACATTTACAAATGAAATCTTCCAGTCATGTCCACAACTTTACTTCTTTCTGTGAACTTGTTTTCTGCAGATCGTCCATGTGTCCGGTCCTATCCTTGTACCATAAGGCATTAAACAATTGTGACTTCTTGGCAGCTGGTCCCTAACTCAACAAAGTTTCTAGGAAGGTTCTGTAGTGATACGTATTATTGGAAGACGATACTGATTCTCGGTCAATCTTAATAGGGAATGTATGCAATTCCTACGCGCAATTAAGCCTAGATAAGCGCACAGTTCGTAAATTAACCGGTCTTACTTTGGCATCGGGTGCAATTGATCCCCCATTGGAATCTACAACCACTGCCTTAACAGATATATCTGTGCCAGATTCAAATAATCGTCTCCCAATCCCTCAATGTTAAACTATGTAGGTCCACTATTCCCTACCTATAGTCGCTTATGGTCGGTATTCCACCCATTGCCTATATTCTACATTTGTCGGCGTTGTTGGTATCGAAAACGTGTCGAGTCCGCTGTTGACACACTCACAAGAATTTTCATTGATAAGAGACATCATGCACCGAGAAAGTCTTGCGTCTTCGGCGTTCCTTCACAATATACTACCCAAACCATAACCCCTCTCTATCTGAGCTTCAGAAAAGGCTGGTATACCGTTTCTAGCTTGTTTCGTGTAATAATCTTCGTCTAATTTGGCATTGCAACAATTAGTCATGTTTAAGTGAAATGAAGAGCTGTACGGTTTCGGAAATAAAGTGCCACTGTCACCTTCCCAAACTCGAATGACAATCTGGCTCCCGTGTCGTCTCTTATACACACCCGGACAGTGTTGAATTTGTTTCGCTCCATTAGTACGTAATACACATTCTCAAATGTTTTGGAGATGATGCTACCATATTTTCATCGTACAGATACGATGCGAAGAAGCGGTATTTTTTGTGACTCCCATCACTTGGTCACGAACCAAGTCACGGTAAACATAGAGCGAATAGAATCCTTGGTTGACATCAGTAACTCGCAGTCCTTTAAATTCTTCCCAACTAACGACGGTAAACGCTGTGCCCAAATAAGATAACTGCGCCCAAATTATGCGGAGTTTGAAACTTCTTCCAAAGTTTTGCAGTGTTTCGACAATATTTCGTTTGGCCAGTTTTACCTGATGCTTGCAATATAGCTTGGAGATTACCTTGAAATCAAACAATACAACAGATAAATAATTTTGAAAAATACCCACTGAGTTCGCCATAGAAAAGCAATCGGCGTCGAAAGTGTCATGTACCACACTGTCGACAGCGATTGCTTTTCTGTGGCGAATTCTATATCATTATGAACTTAAAGCTTGAGATCTATTATATTCATGTTTGTGGCATTTCTCAGTAAACGCCATGCGTAATTTACATTCAGATAGGACTTTGGCTCGACACTGGGATACTAAGAAGCTTTCTTGAGTTAGTGGAGTAAATCTACGTCAAAGGGTGGTGGTAACCAGTGATAATGGTGTAGACCTATAACAAGGGGTTGTAAACTATCATTTTAAGACGGGGACTTAAAACCTGAAACAGACGCCAAGAAGAAGAAAATACCGATGTTTTTTCTCCAACCATGCAGGCCACATCCATATTTGCCGTTGTGCCTAAATTAGACTGATCTAAAGGTCTGGCAACTCGAGCAGCTCCGTAAGTGCCCGACTTGCATACACAGTCATTAAAACCCAAAATGTTTTTGAGAGTACGACTCAAACAGCATGCAGTTAAAACTGAAAGTCTTGTCATGAAATGCGCACAAATAGCACGTCGATCTGTGCGTTAATCTACGCGTTATGACCACAGTAAGACTATCAAATTCTGTACATATGGCCTGTGCACAAGCAATACTTCCGCCAATGGACCTCCGGGTAACCCGGAGGTCCATTGGCTGAAACATTGCCTGTGTTTGCTCTTAGTAACCAGGAGAAGCTGCCGTGCTTTGGATGCCATTCGATATGGGAATTGCGCGCAATTCATGCGCGCAATTAAGCCTAGATAAGCGCACAGTTCGTGACAGGACTTCTAGATTTAACTGTATACTACAACTCAAGAGAGCGGGCCAGATCTTACTATTTGTGTTGTCGAGGGTAAGGCTAACGACACGGGTGATGAGTGTGATGTACAGTATGATTATTTGCGAAAAGTATGTTATCTCATTCCTGGATGTTCACTTCCTATTACAGGCGAGTTGATGCTCGCGGATCCACGAGTTAACAGAACCGGGGTATCCCAACCATTTCATTAACAATTCTGTGTTCTTACCTCGACCACGTTTCATGAGTATGCGTTCGATTTTGTAAATAGTTTTGTTGGCGACTCGCTGAAGCTCTTTAATGTAGAACGACCCTTTCAATATTTCCACACCATCATCTTCTATGACATACGTGACCTTTCTTGCTAGCTACCGTTGTGAATAATTATTCGGTCCATTTGGACAACTTTTAAGACATATGTGACTTTTTGGATATAACCTTTCTTGGCAGCTACCGCTGTGAATAACTCTTCGGTCCAATTGGGCAAATCGTCGCCTGAGTTCTAGAATGTCCTATGTCCCCTATGGGACATAGGACAGTCTAGCACTCAGGCGACGAAATTCCCCTTTTCAAAAGTTTCCTTGACTTTATACTTATTCTCGCCTTTTCTACGGCTTTTAACTTTGAGGATTTGTGTTTTATGGGTTTCCCATAAAGTTCCAAACATCCTCGTGATGTTCCAAGCCCACGGCAACGGGATACTGCGATGATGAGTGTGATTATAAGATCTTACCAACTTTTGAAGTGGAAAAGTCAGCGTGCCATTTTTGGCAAAATATTTCCACATATTAGTTTTCATAGTTCTATTGAAACGTTCAATTATGGCACATTTTGTTTCCACGTTAGGTGTCATGAAAAATTCGACTTCGTGGTCTTTGAGAAATTTCATAAATTGTCTTTTCTGAAATTCTTTACCTTGGCCGGTTTGTAATTTCAATGGTATACGACTTTGTTTGAAAAGTTTGGTAAAAGCGTTTACAATAGAATCTCCACGTTTGTTCTTGAGGGGTATGACCCAAGCATACTTACCAAACCATCTATACACGTCAACAGAAATTTGGTGTAATTATTGTATTTACTACTATTAGCTAAATCATTGTGCATCAGTACCATCAGCAATCACTTTGTTTTAAGGAAATGTGCGAAGTACGGGCTTGCGAAGCCTGTACGTGCCTTTATTCTCGAATCATTTTAACCTTTATTTGGTCTTTTTCTTAGACGCTTTACGCAGAGCATCCATTCCCCCAGAACTACCAGGGGCTTCGGGATGGTAGTACAATTCATCCATGGTTATGTTTTCCAAGTATCAATTCTATTTATACTACCCTGTCGGTCCACATAACCATTTTGGGTTTCTTTCGTTTCTGAGGTTCAGTCAGAGTCTCCGACTTACATTTAAAAGTAGAAGTCCTGTCCCGAACTGTGCGCTTAGCTAGGCTTAATTGCGCGTAGGAATTTCGCGCAATTGCCATATCGGATGGCATCCAAAGCACGGCAGGTTCTTCTGGTTACTCTTAGCAAACACAGGCAATGTTTCTGTCAGTGGACCTCCGGGTTACCCGGAGGTCCATTGGCTGAAACATTGCTTGTGCACAGGCCATATGCACAGAATTTGATAGCCTTACTATGGTCAAAACGCGTAGATTAACGCGCAGATCGACGTGCTATTTGTGCGCATTCCATGACAGGACTTCTAGTTTTAACTGTAGTCCCCGACTATCTTATAAAATCCCAACATTCGTTATGACCAATCAATTTTTGAGGTATGTTACTATCTCTCAGGGCGTCGGCCAACACTTCCCAACCCTTGGTTTGAAAAGACTTCCGTGTTCTAAGCAAATCGTCTTGAAAATCCGTCACATTAGACCACTCCGTCGTTTGATCTTTGTGGACAAGTTCCAATATACGTTTGGATCACTTTTGTTCCGATTTATTAATAACTTTGCATTTCTCTTTATAGTTAAGGTACGGAATCTAAAATTGGGTGATGTGTTGTGTCTTTCTCGAGTTCGACTTTGATGGGACGATGATCCACTGCGGCTTGTTGAAAGGTCAAGTATCGTTGTAAGACCTGATTATAGTGTGTCACCTTTCATTGGCTGTGAGATACGGGGAATCGGGAATATCTCTCATTTCTCGAGCCATAGACGATGCCATCTTCTTTGTATATTCCATTACCCTTATATACCACCCAGAACACAGGAGAAAGTTGAGCACCCAAGAATCCCCCTCTCTGTATGATCTGTCTTTCTCTTCTTGTCAGATGTACCCTTGTTTGCCACTTCTCCCACCGACGGACCAGTGTGGCTTTCTGAGCTTTGGTCAGAGGTATCGCTCCTGTCAAGATAATCGAGACACAGTTACACAGACAAGTGATCAAATCTTTGTCAGTGTGTTTTAGAATGGATCTGACTAGCACGGGTGTCGATGTAATCAAGAGTATGAGAATCGCGATGTTACGCCTGAGAGGGTCGGGCATGATTCTGACGCGGAGGTACACATACTGGATTTCCCCAGGAAACATTTGAGCTCTCAATCTCATATGTTCCGTAGTCCCTTGCCTTAGATCGATTAAAAGGTATCCATATGGTAGCGAGGTGGCCTCTTCAAAAATTGCTCTTAAAAATTTTGAATATACATATGTTCTGCCAAGTGAGTGATCTTTGAACAATCTCTAGAGTTTTAAATAAGATTATGTAGTGTGCGTTGAGAGCTACCCTATTGTGGACTTTATTTTTATCGAATAAATCTTGAGCTACATACATGACACTAATCATACGGTGATGATTACATTTTGTAAACAATCCAGACACTGGATCGTCAGCATCGAGCATCAGATCGTCCAAAATCACCAGATTTCACATCTTGTGAAGACCATCTGCAAATTCTATTTGGGGTAAAGTATCGTATAGTTGTTTCCATTCACTATACTACCATAGTATATGACTGGGAATGGGTGTCATAAGTATTATAATGTTTTGAATAAGCCGATTTACAAACATGGTCGTTACTCTCGCTTTTTATACGTTACCACGACTGTAGGAAGTGTCCCTCTGCCTTGTGTACTAAACTTGGGACAATGATGAAAGAACATGAGAGCATTACCACCCCTACAGTCTTTTTAGTTATTTTTTTTTTATTTTTCATTTTAAAATGTTTTTTTTAAAATTCAAATGCAAATCAATTTCCACCCTTCATTGTCTCTTGGAACAATTTACAGCATCAATTGGGTAAGAGATTTACTCTTTACCAATTCAATCACAAAGTCCACAAAACAGCTCTTTGTATTCTTCATATTCAGGGCGAAAGGTGTTGGTTCAGTGCGTGGTGTTTTACTCGATTTCTTATCGCACACCAGTTCTGATTCAATGTTCGATCCGCGATAAGAATTTGTGTTTGTTTCCTATATATATTTATTTATTTATTGGTGTTTAAGGTCACATACTTATGCACGATGGCTAATCGTGACCGTGACAGTTTTACGGGTGGAGGAAGCCGGAGTACCCGGAGAGAACCACCGAGCAACGACGAGCAGCTGTCAGCTCCCCAACATCGTAACTCTGAACTCTGCACCGCAGCACAGGCAGGGTTAGATTGGTTGAAGACATGCGCACCATCGACGTGCAGTACGCCTCAGTACACAGCGTCATCGTGCCCCCATGTAGGCAATCGGGGTGAAGTGTCTTGCCCAAGGACACAACGCGGTTGCCGCAGGTGGGATTTTGTTTCCTATAAGATTATAAGTTAATGTCAGGAAAGTTACGCAATTATGTTTAGTAGAGATCCAAAATTCATTAGGAAACAAATCGGAGATCTTACAATGTCTTGCGGCCTCCCCAGAATATCGGTTACAATACACTAGTTTTGTTACATTGGCCACAGTACAAACCTTATCTCGACTCCCTATCTCGTCAACTACATTTTGATCAAAACAACCCTGTATGAACTCAGCTTATCAGCACTGGAAAAAGCACACTAGAACAAGATAGATCGCCATATCACTTTTCTTTTACATTCAGTGATTGTTTTTCTGCAGCCCAGTTTCGCAGCTGAATAAAACAGACAGGCTTTATTTGCCCCCACCCAATTTTTTTCTCTCTCACTTTTTAGAAGACAGTAATTATCACCGATATTTTATATTTTTCTCAGAACATGCTCTTTAACATTTTATTCACAGTTACAAGTTCTGTTGACTTTTCGCCAAGTGGATAAATCAGGAGTAGTAGGAGATGTGGAGATCGGCCCAATTCAGTAGGATCTCATGCAGGATCTCATGTGAGGTCATAGTCACGTGATCCAGTGGCGCCATGTTTCGTCGTTATGATAACCCGCGTGAGTGGCCATATTGTGACGTCATCCCCATAGTGATGGGTGATGTGAGTGCGCACGCGCTGTGCGTGTTGTTAGGGTGATAGTGTTTCCGTCGGTCATTTTGTATACTGGAGGGCGCCATCTTGGTTTCTATGGTAGCGCGTGGTTGCTATGTTACCCAAAGGCTTACAACAAGACGGGGGTATGTTCGGAGGGTGTGTTCCTTTAAATAAGAGTAATTTCTCGATTCGTAGAATTACCCAAATAAACCCGACACAATCGCTCCAAATCACCCAAAACGACTTTATTTACTACGGATTCTTCAAGAATCCTTGTTAGGACCGCCACACGTAGATTTTAATAGTAGGTAGCACGTAGTGCTATAGTGCCGAGGGGGCCCCGGGGGTAAGTTCGATTGAACTAGAGTAGTTTTTCTGGTTTGGACTCCCCCAGAATCTCTTTTTAGGACCGCCATACCATGGCTTATAATAGTAGCACGTAGTGCTATAGTACTGAGGGACCCCTTTGGATT
Source organism: Pictodentalium vernedei (assembly GCA_031216915.1). NCBI lineage: Eukaryota > Metazoa > Mollusca > Scaphopoda > Dentaliida > Dentaliidae > Pictodentalium > Pictodentalium vernedei. The sequence continues at coordinate 37,372,804 of CM062288.1, forward strand.
ATAGCCAACTGATAGACAACCTCCACGAAAGCCTATATCATTCCTAATGCCAAGAATCTATCGAGTAGTTACTGATAAGTCATTGCTCGAACGACTCGAATCCCATCGAGCAAATGTGTTATAGAGCAATTGCTCGATCGAGTGACGCCACATACTGCTCGAACGACTCGAATCCCATCGAGCAAATGAGCTATCGAGCAATTGCTCGTTCCAGTGACTCGCACATACCTATGACCTGGTATTGTATTATTTGAGGATACCTTCTGGAGAATCCCTTTTTGTCATATGTGCTTATGTGAAAATGCACAATGTGACAAATTGTGAACTAGCACATAGGCACATGCTGGATGTGCCGATATGTGCTTATGTGAAAAGGCAAAATGTGACACATTGTGCACTAGCGCATATGCACATACGGGTATTTAAGGATACCTATGACCTGGTATTGTATTATTTGAGGATACTTTCTGGAGAATCTCGTTTCGCCATATGTTCTTATGTGAAAAGGCACAGTGACACATTGTGATTTAGCACATAGGCACATACTGGATGTGCCCATATGTGCTTATGTGAAAATGCACAATGTGATACATTGTGCACTAGCAAATAGGCACATACGGGTATTTGGGGATGCCTATGATCCAGCTCCTATACAGCTGCAAATTGTACGGAGTCGGATAAGAATCCCATTTACCGAATCTCTTATATAGCCTGTCTATGAGTATACAGGGGAAATGATGCAATCTGATTGAACATTTTGAAAGCCTGAGGGAAGGTATAGCATGTTCCTATGTGCTAGAGCACAATGTGTCACATTGTGCCTTTTCACATAAGCACATATGACAAAAAGGGACTCTCCAGAAGGTATCCTCAAATAATAAAATATTAGGTCATAGGTATTCTTAAATACCGAAATGAGGCTAAGAGTCGTATGTGCGAGTCACTCGAAGGAGTAATTGCTCGAGAGCACATATGCTCGATGGGATTCAAGTCGTTCGAGCAGTATGTGGAGTCACTCGATCGAGCAATTGCTCTATAACACATTTGCGCGATGGGATTCGAGTCGTTCGAGCAATGACTTATCAGTAACTACTCGATAGATTCTTGGCATTAGGAATGATATAGGCTTTCATGGAGGTTGTCTATCAGTTGGCTATAATCCAAAGGGGTCCCTCAGTACTATAGCACTACGTGCTACTACATGTATTATAAGCCATGGCATGGCGGTCCTAAAAGAGGATTCGGGAGGGGGGGGGGGGCAATCCTGACAAGAAAAACTACTCTAGTTCAATCGAACTTACACACAGGGGCCCCCTCGGTACTATAGCACTACGTGCTGCTCTAAAACAAAATATTATGGGGAAAATCCGTATCAAATAAAGTCAGTTTCAGTAAGTTGGGTGGTTTTTGGTGATTTGGAGAGAATGTCGGGTTGTTTGTGGTAATTCTACGAAGTATCTGAGGGTTTGAGGAAAATTCGAGCCAGAAAGATTACTCCTATTCAATCGCACTCACCCTGAGGTTCCTCGGTGCTATAGCACTACTTGCTACTATTAAAATCTACGGTATGGCGGTCCTAAAAAGGATTCTTGAAGAATTCGTATCAAATAAAAGTTGTTTTTGGAGGGATTGTCGGGTTGTTTGTGGTAATTCTACGAATCGGGAAATTACTCTTGTACAAAGGAACATACCCTCCGGACAAACCCCCGTTTTGTTGTAAGCCTTTAGGTCACATAGCAACCACCGGCTACCATAGAAACCAAGATGGTGGCCTCCAGTATATAAAATGGACGACGGAAACAGGTATCACCCTAACAACACGAGCTGCGCATGCGCACTCACATCACCCATCACTATGGGGATGACGTCACAACATGGCCGCTAACGTGTGTTACCATGACAACCAAACATGGACACCAACAGGTCACGCGACTATGACGTCACACAAGATCCTGCATGAGATCCTGCCAATGAGGCACGGTTCATCGCTCTCCAACTACTATGAGGGAACCTTCATCCTCCATTAAGTGTTGTGGTGTAAACTGCTAGAGGCGCTTTTTGCGGGAAAAGGGTGTATTGTAACCTGTGCTCCTTTAGCAACAGGTAAACTATATGCCCAATTTTGATTTTTTATATAGACCTGAAGGCGGAAAAAAGAAAACAAAGAAATGAGAAAGCAATTACAATGTTATGTGGCAACGTGTGATAAATCTGTGGAACAGTTTTGATGTAGTTTTACATGGAAACAGCAAACCAGTTAACTCTCTACTTCCGTTATAATGAGATAAATATGGCGAGGTCATACACGGCAATAAACTGTAACGGTCGATGAATTCAATAGTTGTATAATAAAGATTAAGAATGGGACAATATAACGCAAATAATCGCTATCTATTCACTGCCGTGAAAGATTTTTTTTTTATAGAATTCTGGAAGTCAAGCCTCGTACTTAACCGCTTCTTCTTATTAACTTTTCATTACAGTTCGTTCGTTATTTAGTGTCCAAGTTTCTATTCGTAATATAAAAAAACTACATATGATTCCCCTTATAATGTACAGAGAGAATGACAATGTAAATGAAAAACTGTACTGGAAATTTGAAAATCAGGGCTATTTTCTCATTTCATAGACATTATTACAAACTCAGTCATGAACCATTTTCTAGTGGTATTCTGCAAATGATGTAAGACAACTCTACTCGATTCGAATGTTCGATATGATATGATATGATATTTTATTCAACAGTACACATTAATACACTTCAGTAGTGGTGGTTTTACAGAGAATATTACAACAGTTTGAATGTATACTGTTAGGAGATGGCTTGCCAGATTGTCTGTCTTCCTGCCATTTCCTTGAAAAAAAATGGGCTGGGTACAGAAGCCCTAACAGACTGTGACAGATGTTTCAGTTGGTATTGTATGAATTATACGTCTAGGTTTGGGTGGTAATTATATTTGTCCCCCACCCATCTCTTGCGGCTGAACCGACCAGAGCAAATTGAAACAATCGGTATTCAACTTGTGTTATTTTTCATTTGCTCTCCCACAAAGCATAGCCAATGACGCCTGATCGGGACGAGCTACTGGAGCTCGCTCCGATGGGGAGTCACAACCTATGCCCTCGGATCAAATAACGAACCGTTTCGGTGAAAACGACCGCGACCCAGGCCAGTAAGGGACAAATTTAGGATTGTTTCATAGTGAATTGTTTGGTTTCCACTTCGGTGCTGGTGACAATTATAGCGGAATTACTCGATTGCTCTGACCGCTCGTTTCAAGATTTGAAACCGCAGGCAGAACAATGAGCCATTCATGAAGGATGAGAAGATCAGACCTCATTACTGTTATGCTATTTTACATTTGTCTGCACATATACGAAGAAACACATGTGTATGCACACACACATGCGCACACACACACATCTCCAATATATATATATATTCATACGGATACATGTGTATACTTATATGCGCGCCTATGTACAAACACACATATATACACACATATACACACATATACATTCATATACATGCATAGACACATACATGCACGCACACATAAATAGAGATACGTCACCACCATTGAGCAAAGGCGTACCAACTGCAGTGTGTTAACACTGCAGTTGACACCCCTCTCTCAGGCCACGATATGTTTTTCTCTTCTGTGTAGTTTAGGCGCAAAACAAAAATGTCAGATAGAACTGCAATCGGGGCAGTATGGTTGTTGCCCTCAACATTTATATTCGTCTGGTATGAGCTTAATAATTTTCATGTCAAGGTCTTCTTGAAAATTTTTCTATTTTGTATGCTTCGAGTCTCCTGATCCAGTCGATTCCAAATTTGGGGAAAAGAATTGGGAGGCAGTTATCTAGAGACTTAGTACGTGATTTTTTTAGTCAAAAGACCTGCTTGTCTTGTCGTCATTCCGGAAGGGTTGTCAACACAGCTTAGAAAGTTTTTGAAAGAATTGGGTAGAATAGATTTATACCAATCAAATATGAATAATGAGACACTCGGTGTGTAAAGATCAGTTATCTTGAGTATTCCGTCGCGGAAGAATAGAGGGTCTGTTTGGGCGTTACGTTTTTTATTGTTCAAGATTCGCAATGAACGCTTTTGCATTTTCAGCAATTGATTAATTCCTCTCGAATTACCCCATATGTGTATTCCGTACATGAGATGACTGTGTATAAGTGAATAGTATAGTGTCTTCATGGCGTTGTGTGGGAGGACATCTTTAACTTTGGTTAAAGCAAAATTGCTCTCGAAATTTTGGAACATACTAGGTTTGTGTGTACTTTATATGATAACTTTTCATCTATTGTTATTCCTAGAAATTTCAGATTTTGTGCTGCTTCGTTGTCTCCAATTCTTTCTATTTTTTCGTTGTTAATCGTTAGGTCTCTGTGTTTACGAACAACTGATCTCGCAGAAGGATTAAAGATTAAATATTTAGTTTTTTCGCGTTTATTGCCAGTTTATTTACAGAGCACCATTCAAATATTTTCGAGAGTTCTTGGTTAAGGTCTGTAATTAAAGGATCGATGTCGGGACCTGAGAAGTAGGTTGTGGTGTCGTCTGCAAATGAGAGAAGCTTATACGATGTGGCTTTGTGGATATCATTTATGTATATTAGAAATAATAACGGGCCAAGTACTGAGCCCTGTGGAACTCCACATTTTACTTCTTGCAAGTTCGATTGATGTTCCCCAAATTTGACGTATTGGGACCTCTCCGATAGATAGCTACGGAACCATTGGTTACATATACCCCTGATACCATATCTTTCCCATTTGGCGAGCAAGATTCCGTGGTCTATAGTATCAAAAGCTTTTGAGAGATCCAAAAATATTGCAAGAGTAATATCTCGTGTTGGTTTGTTATTTTCTCCCGCTACATCTTTCAATAGCTGCAACACGGGATGTATGGTTGAATGTTTTTTCCGAAATCCATATTGATGGGAGTAGAGGATGTCGAAGTTATCTAAGAATGTAATTAGTCTACGAGACATTGCCTTTTCTAATACTTTCGAAAATGTTGGTAAGATGCTTAAAGGTCTGTAGTTAGTGAAAATGTGTTCGTCGCCTGTTTTGAAAATTGGTACCACTTTTGCAATCTTCATTTTATCTGGTACTGTGCCTTGAGTAAATGACTTGTTTATTATATCTGATAGGGGTGATGCTATTATATTAATATAACGCTTTAGTAGATTTGTGGTTATGTTATCCGGATACTCTGTTGTTTTTGATTTGAAGGACTTTACTATTTCAATAACTTCGCCTGGCGTCGTTGGTGTCAAAAAGAAGTTATGGTCAAAATTTCCGGTAAGATAATCTGAGAAGTGCTTATTTTGTGGAGGTATTTTGTCACTTGTGGCTTTTTCGATATTGGCGAAAAACTGGTTAAATTCTCGAGCTATTTCTCGTGGGTTGATTATTTTTCTATCAAGATGACTGAACCAGGAAGGCAGTTTGGGGGTTATTTTTGCTTTTTTAAGGGCTTCGTTTAGAATTTTCCATGTTTTACGCATGTTATCTTTATTTTCTTGTAGTATATTTTTTTAGTAGGCAGCTCTACTTTGCTTTTTTACTCTGTTAAATATCCTACAATACTTTTTATAGTTTTGTATATTTTGTTCATTTGGTAGCTTTAGTTTCTTATTGTAGAATTTCGTTTTGTTATTTGATGAAATAACGAGTCCCTTAGTCATCCAAAAGTGTTGTTTGATAAACTTTCTCTTTATACGCACTTCCTTTAATGGGAATGCTGCTTCATAAGCTGTTTTGAATTTATTTATGAACATATCATAAGTAGTGTTCTGGCAATTTGAGTTGGAGATTTGAGTGAAGTCACTCTGTTCTAAAATGGACAGGAAGTTTGCGGTACTTTGATCATTTATTTTTCTAGTTTTTATTGTTCTTGGACCACTAACTGGAATTGGATATGTTTCTATATGAAATGTTCCAAAGTGATCAGATACGTCTGTGACGATAATACCAGAAGAGAAAGGTGATCTAATGTTAGATGAAAATATATGATCTATGAGGGTGGCTGAATGCTCAGTTATTCTTGTTGGCTTAGTAATTGTGGGCAGGAATCCTTCATTTAACATTGTGTTGATAAATGTGCACGTCTTGTTGTGAGTTGCGGATTTCAGCAAGTCAATGTTAAGATCACCCATGATAAATGCCTTTTTGTTTTCAGTATTTATAATGTCCATTATTTCGTTTAGGTTAGACAAAAATAGATCAATGTCAGCTCTTGGTGGTGTATTGGGTCTGTATATAGTTTCAATTATTCTAGGGGAATTATTTACATTAATTTCTATGAACAGGGATTCAAATACATTGGGAGTAAATTTTGATAGGTCGTCCCGGGGTTTAAAGTCGATGCCATCTTTGATGAAGACCCCAACCCCCACCCCACCCCCACCCCCATGTCCGTCATCGCCCTGTGGTCTTGTTCTTACCACTAGTGGTTGATATCCTTCTAGGTGATAGGTTATGTCTTCGTGAATTTTAAAGATTTCAGTCAGTCCAATAATGTCGAATGTGTTATTATTGTCTTGCATGTCAGACAATAGAGCTTTTAAAGAATCCCAGTGGGCACTAATACTTTGGCAGTTCATGTGGAAAATTCCCAAGGAAGCATTTTTATACGAAAATTTTGACCGAAATTCGCTTGGGGAGTAGTAATTACAGCTAACCCCGTGGTCCTGGAAAGGAAATTCATAACCATCTGACGATGAACAAATTTTTTCGTTGTAGATATGTACAAGGTCAAATTCTTCGCTTGTCTGAATCTCATCCATTGTTCTATTACCCGCCATGATTTACCTCACAGCCACCGAAGTTGATACCGTCTTGAGGAGGATACGTAAATGACCTAGGAGTTATGAATCTAATTAACAGTAGTTTTATCACCATTTCTAGTATTTGTAAAATGAAGTGAGACATTCTGTCGCAGTCTGGTTGGCAATTAGAAATAAATATTGTAAGATACATTGGATAATACAAAAACAATAAAAAGTCGATTCTCATGTTGAAGCACCGTATTTGAATAGCGTTGCGTTGCCATTGGGGCATCGAGGATTTTAGGATTAAGTAGGATGTGGAAAAGACTTTCTGAATAATGGATTACCAAGAATATGACTGGTAAACAAATAGATGAGTGAATAAATTAATGAAAAGCGATTAATGAGAGAAGAAAAGAAAGGGTGTGAAGTGGTTTTGACTTCTGTGCAAGTCAAAGTGCCCATGGAACCTCTCCAACAACCCGCAGCAGGACATATCAACATGAACCAGTTTCATAATTCTGTATAGCAAATATTTCATAACGAGAAAATTATTAAGCTGCAACTGACTGGTTAGCTTTGGAATTGTATGAAGACAATACATGTACAACACCACGCAATGAATTTAGCGGAACACGTTGTGTACCAGGAACGCAAGTAAACCACTCCTATATGCACATGCACACGCGAAAAGGAAACATTTGGATTCATGGACCTGTCCTGCTACTTTTAGTTGGAGAGTGACCATAGACACTCTCCAGCAACCTGCATCAGGATATGTCAACATGAGCCAATTTCGTACACTCTGAGCTGAATTTATTTCATAACGACAGAATTATGGGACTACAACAGACAGGTTAGTTTTTGAACTGTAAAGAAAAAATACATGTCAAATACCAAGCAATGGGATTTGGGCAAGAACGTTTCTCCCCGGAAAGCAGAGGAGGCACTATTTACATGTTTATGCACGAACAAAGGAATCAATTTGGTAATATGGATCCGTCCCGTTTCAGCCTGTTAGAAAGTGCCCTTAGAAGCTCTCTAGCAACCAGCAACAGGACATGTAGCATGAATCCGGTGCTTACTTTCTTAGATGAAGGTATTTTATAATGACAAAAAATATCAAACTACAGCCGTCGAGTTTGCTTTGAACTGTATAAAGAGAATACAAGTACAACAGCAAGCAATGGGTTTGGGGGGGGGGGGGGGGGGATCGGTATCTCCCAGGAACGCAAGAAAGGCACTATATACATGTTCGTGCACAAGCAGAAAATAAATGTAGGTTACGTGAACCCGTCCTGCCACAGCGTGTTGGAAAGTGTACATAGAAACTCTTCCAAGCAGTGCATATCAATATGAACCAGTTTCTTACATTCTGTGTTGCAAATATCTCATATCGACAAAATTATTAACCTATAACTGACAGGCCAGCTTTTTGAACTGTATAAAGAAAATATATGAACACCTCCAAGCAATGTATTTAGTGGAAAACCTTGTCTCTCAGAGACGCTGGATAGACACTATTTACATGTACATGCACACATAAAAATGAAAATTTAGGTTATGTGGACCGTTTACATGTACAAACACCAGGTGAGGAATTTGGGGGTGGGGAAAGTTAACTCCCGGGAATGTCGGGAAGGTTCTATTTACATGTACGTGCACACGTAGAGAAGAGGAGGTTGGTTGTGTGGACTTGACCTGTTACAGTTTGTTGGCAAGTCCTCACAGGAACTCACCAGCAACCTGTAGTTGGGCATGTCGGTGTGAACAAGTTTCTTACTTTTTAAGTTTAAAGCATTTCATGAGGACAAAATTATCAAGCTTCCACTGATAAGTCAGCTTTTAAGCTACAAAGGAAAATGCGCGTACAATACCAAGCAATGAATTTTGAAGAAGACGTTGTCCCCCTGTTTCTTACTTTCTGAGTTGCAAGTGTATTATGACGACTATATTATCAAGCTACAAGTGATTAGTCAGCGTTTAAACTGTATAAAGAAAATACGTGTACATCACCAAACAATGGATTTGGAGGGAAACGGTATCTCACAGGAACGCAGGAAACGCACTATTTACATGTAAATGTACAAGCAGAGAGGACAAAAATTTGTTTTGTGAACTCATCCTGGTACAGTTTGTTGGAAAGTGCCAACAGGAATCCCCAACAACTTGCAACAGGACATACCAACATGAGTCATTTGCTTACTTTCTGGGTTGCAGGTATTCTATTATGACAAAATTATCACTTACAATTGACGGGTCGGCTTTTGTACAGTTTAAGGAAAATGCATGTACTGTTACCAAGAAGGAAACAGGAAAACAGGAAACGCCGTTTACATGTGCGTGCGCACGCAGGAAAGAAAAAGCTGGTTATGTGGACTTGACCTGCTATAGTTTGCTGGAAAGTGCTCATAAAAACTTTCCCACAACCTGCAGCCGGATATATCAATGTGAACCAACTTCGTACCCTCTGAGTAGCAAGTATTGCATGACAATAATATTATGAAGCTGCTATTTACAGATCAGCTCTTAAACTGTATCAAGACAGTACGTGTACAACACCAAGCAATGAATTTAGAACACGTCATCCCCCAGTAACACAAGAAAATTGCTATTTACATGTAAGTGCACGAGCATCCACTTTACTATTGGAAAGTGGCAACAGTAACTCTCCAACAACCTATAGGAGGACGTAACAATGCGAACCAGCATCTTACCCTCTGAGTAGCAAGTTTTACATAAAGCAGAAATTATCAAGCTGTGCTTTACAGGTCAGCTTTTAAACTCTATACAAAAAAAAAAAAAAAAAAAAACATTCCGAGAAAAAATGAAAGTAAAACGTATGGTTATGGTGGGATGAGAGAAGGGGTGAACACCTAAGTAATAAAGAAACTGAAAATGAAATAAAGAGGAGACTTTCAAAATAAATTTAGGAATAGCTAAAACATTCATTTTTTGTCCAAAACAAACACAGCAGTAGTATAGCTCGTATGTTTCAGGGATCATTGGCAGGACCCCGGTGCAGGACCCCGGAAGTGACGTCATGTCACGTGACGTAGTGGCGGCATGTTGTGTTGTCATGGTAACCCGCGTGAGCGGCCATGTTGTGACGTCATCTCCATAGTGATACGTGATGTGAGTGCGCATGCGCAGCGCGTGTTGTTAGGGCGATACGTGTTTCCGTCGTCCATTTTGTACACTGGAGGCCGCCATCTTGGTTTCTATGGTAGCACGTGGTTGCTATGTTACCCAATGTTTTTGCAATGGGACGGGGTATGTTCGGTGAATATGTTCGATTGAATCGGAGTAAATCTAATTACCACAAACAACCAGACAATCCTTCCATATCACCAAAATCTACCCGAAATCACCGAAATTGACTTTATTACGGATTTCCCATTTTATCGGCTTAGTACGTAGTGCTAAAGTACCGAGAGGGTACCGGGTGTGTGTTCCTTTGTAGAAGAGTATTTTTCTGGTTCGGATTTTTCCAGAATCCTAGTTTAATTACCCAAATAAACCCGTCAAGTTGTATTATTTCGAATTCTTTCAGAATCCCTTTTTTGGATCCCATGACGTTTTTTCCCAATAAGAGTAGCACGTAGTGCTATAGATTTTTAAAAGGTCGTGTGTTCGTTTGAAGTGGAGTAATGTTCCCATTTTTAGAATATACCATAACGTTTTATTTCCCTATTAAGAATAGCACGTAGTGCTATAGGACAAATTTACCCAGAATCCTCTGCTTCTACTTAGAACTATATTTGATAAATTCCTACGCTCTGTTTTTAGTAACATCCTTAACTGACCCCCTAACTAATTGTTAGGGTCTATATTTAGCAATTTCTTTAAATGACCCCCCCTAACTACATGATTTTAAATAACAACATTAATGAGGATCAAGATGTTTTTACACTAACCAATCAGAGCGAAGTTAATCCACCAATCAGATTTCTGTATTCCCATTGTGTTTCTTTCCCATTACTTTCTATACTAATTTTCTAAATTTTCCAACTTTAACCTATAATCCTATAGGAAACAAACACAAACGCCCATCGAGAATGAAAATATCGATGAAAAAACGTTGTGACGTCGTGACGTTTTCAAAAACGTCCGTCACGTCGAAATAAATTCCGGAGAAGAGTAACGTCGCGTCATTCTGTTTCGATCCTTCGAACTGAACACATCGATAGAGAGTTTTCTATAGCAATTTTGCCTTCGCAAAACTTTTATGAAGATGGATTCTGATGCTGCTACTGCCGTTACCAGAACTGATGTTTATGCCTGTGAAGAGTGTGGAAAGACCTTTACGGACCGTCGGAACCGGAATCGCCATGTGCGTACCAAGCACGCCGCCGGAGAGAAGAAGGCCCACGATTGCACCAACTGTAACAAGGCCTTTACGAGGAAAGAGTATCTCCTTGACCATCTGAAGAAATTTTTGGAGACCTATACATGTACGGAATGCGGCCAGGAGTTCAACCAACTACTCCATTTTAATCGACACAAGAGCGTTGCCCACCGACCAGTTCCTGTACCATCTAAAAGGAAGACTGATGAACCGAAGAGAGGACCACCTAAACAACCACGGACTGCGACGACCACCCATTATGATGTTGAACCAATTGAGTTTGAAAAAACTATGATGTCTGAAGAAGAGACCGATGAGATGTTGACCGTGTACGAAGATAACTGGGGTTCTATTAGAACTCGCCACATGATGAACAGAAGAGTCCAGGACCAGTATAACTACCGGATCAACGATATAAACCTGAAAATGATGACTGATGTATTGATGACTACCATATTTCTGCCACAACAGCTAAGATTTAAAATTTATCTTAGTTTTGGTTTTATCCTGCGACACATTGAAACGAATGAACTGAAGTATTACCATCCATCACAAAACAACGCCCGGGTACTTGATGTTCCACAACTAGTATGCTGCCAAGAAGACTTTGAAGAATTCCTTGATGATGTCATGGAAGAAGATATCCTGGAATGGGCCAAATTAAAACGACCAACACCAAATGACTTGTGGAGAGAGTTACCAACGTCACATTTTATGTGAATAAGCTGAAAGACCACCCAATTGGAATGGTAGAAGATCTTCCAGATTATATTCTCCAGAACAAAGCAGTAAATGATTTGGTGAAAGATAGAAATCACCATTTTACCTACGAAGACAACCTGTGCATTTTCCGCTGTTTAGCTTAGAGTGGTTCCACAACAGACAATTTGAATAATACAACAGATGCCATGTACAGCAAATATATCCAGAAGCCAAAGAATGAATTCCGTGGAGTAACTTTAGCCGAATTACCTGACTTGGAGAAATGTTTTGAAGTAAATATCCAAGTGTATGAACTTGTCATGAATGATGATGACCAAATTGTTGCCAAATTAGTACAGAGATCTCATAGAAAGTATGAAGATACCATGTATGTGAACGTTTACAAGAATCATTTTGGCTACATCATCGATATAGACCAATACTGCAAATCCTTTGAATGCCGCAAATGCGGCAAATTATGAAAAAATGGATTTCTACTCAATCGTCACGAGAAAACCTGTACAGATGAAGTAAATTACCAGTATGTTGGGGGTGTATACCATCCATCCCAGTCCATATTTGATCTGTTAGAAGATGAAGGTATAGAAGTACCCGAAGAGAAGAAGTTTTATCCATACCGTGCAACGTGATTTTGAAAGTTACTTTGTCAAATCCAGTCTACCTGCTGACAGTGATAAACTGATATGGGAAGCAGAACACCGACCATTGAGTGTGAGCATATGTAGTAATGTTCCAGAATACCAAGAACCGAAATATTTTATTACAAATGGAAATTCTCAAGAACTTGTTGAAGAAATGATGACATACCTCACAGCTATTTCATCTCATTGCCACCAACTGATGCACACTTATCATGCTTGGACCTTGTTTAAACTCAGACAGAAAATTGATGAAACGCTGGAAGCAGAAGCCAGAGCTAGTGGAGAAGATACATCCAAGATGCACGCTTTACAAAAGTTGGAGAAGAAATTTCAAGACTACCTGCAAGAGATGCCTGTCATCGGATTCAACTCTGAAAAATATGATATGAATGTAGTCAAGCGTGAACTGATGACATACCTGAAGAGACAGAATCCACTCAAGTTTGCAGTGAAGAAATCAAATAACTACATGTGCGTCTCGACAGAATCTTTCAAGTTTGTTGATATTTGCAACTACCTCGCTCCAGGATTCAGCTATGACAAGTTTTTGAAAGCATTTGGCTGCTCCGTTACGAAGGGATTTTTACCATATGAATGGATCGACAGCTTGAACAAACTGGATCAAGACCACCTACCAGACCATGACGCCTTCTACAGTTCTCCAAAGAAAGAAAATATATCCAATGAAGAATACCAGTACTGCCAGCATGTATGGAACGACCTGGAGATGACAACTTTCCGTGATTTTCTGATCTGGTATAATAACTGAGATGTAAAACCATTCCTTGAAGCAGTTGACAAGCAGTTTGCTTTCTACCAAGAACGCCACATCGACATGTTTAAAGATGGTATCAGTGTTCCGGGCCTCACGTTGAAATACCTATTCCAGACCATGAATGATGACACTCACTTCACATTATTTAACCAGAAAAACAAAGACCTGCATCACTTAGTGAAAGATAATATCGTTGGTGGACCTTCAATTATCTTCAACCGATACCACGAGAAAGATGTTACCCGAATCAGAGAAACGAAATATGGCAAAGAAGCAAAACCATGTGGAAGTATTATAGGCTTTGATGCGAATGCATTATATCTTTGGTACCTAATGCAAGAGATGCCAACGGGTTGGAGTATTAGACGTCGTGAAGAAAACCAGTTTAAACCAGAACATCCAATGAAGTATGGTAAAATGGCTGAACAATGGTTAGAGTTTTTATCAATGAGAGATGACATCCACATCAGACATCAGTTTAACGGAGCTGAAAAAATGATTGGTCGAAGACAGTTGCCTGTTGATGGCTGGTGCAAAGAGACACAGACAGTATACCAATTCCATGGCTGCTTCTGGTACGGACATACCTGCATGAAAGATAAGAATGGCCTTCCTATCATCCATAATGAAGTCAGAGATAAACCGATGAAAGAACTGCTACAAGACACCCGTACCAATGCAAAGTACATCACCGATTTGGGCTATAAACTTATTGAAATCTGGGAGTGTGAGTGGAGGGAGATGAAGAAGACACACTCAAAGCCTTCCTGAAAGAGAACTTTTCAGACAAAATAGATGGTGCGATGACAGATGAAGAAATACTGAACAAAGTGAAGTCCGGTGAACTGTTTGGTTTGGTCGAATGTGATATACATGTACCAGATCACATGAAAGAGGACTTTGAAGAGATGACACCTATCTTCAAGAATACAGATATTTCCATAGATGATATTGGTGAACACATGAAGTCCTTTGCCGAGAGGAATGGAATCATGAAGAAACCCCGTAGAAGTTTGATAGGAAGCTATGGAGCAGAAAAAATGTTGTTTGCAACCCCTTTACTGCAGTGGTACCTCCAGCATGGTATTGAAGTTGATCACGTCTATCAAGTTATCCAATATAAACCAAGAAGATGTTTTGAAAAGTTTGGAGATGAAGTATCTGAAGCAAGAAGACAAGGAGATGTTGACCCCGATAAGTCGATCGTTGCCGACACCATGAAGCTGTTGGGAAATTCTGGATATGGCAAAACCGTCACCAACAAAGAGAAGCATCGACGTGTGTGCTATTGCGATGACGAAGAAGTTACCAAAGCTGTAAATGACATGTCCTTCAGAGCCTTGAAGCCATTAGATGAAACATTATATGAAGTCGAATTGAACAAGAAGACCATCAAGTTGGATCTGCCACTTCACATCGGATTCTTTGTTTACCAGTATGCGAAACTCCGGATGCTTCAGTTTTATTATGATGTCATCGATACTTTTATCAACCGCCAATATTTCGAATATGCTGAAATGGACACAGATTCTGCATATCTATGTACCTCGTCACCATCCATAGATGAATTAGTGAAACCAGAGAAGAGAGTAGAATTTTACAAAGAGAATCACAAATGGTTTCCATCAGAGTGTTGTGATTTCCACAGAGATGATTATGTGAAAACCAAATTAGAAGGCAAAGAATGGCTGTCACCCTCATGCTGCCAAGAAAGAAAGCGTTTTGACAGGAGAACTCCAGGCTTGTTCAAGGTAGAATGGCAAGGAACCGGCATTGTTGGACTGTGTAGTAAAACATATTATTGTTTCGGTGCCACCAATAAATTCAGTTGTAAAGGAATCAGCAAACGCCGCAATGATTTGACGAAAGACAGATATTTGCAAGTTTTGAAGACTCAACAAAGTGGATCCGGCATCAACCGAGGATTTGTGATGAATGACAACATGATGGACTATCATATTTCTACCCAAAACGAAGAGTTTTAGAAGATGGAGTTAGCACCATACCACTAGAGATTTAAAGAAGAAACAATTGAGTGAGTGTCATATTCTGCTACAACCTTAACCAAGTCTAGCTTTTGCCTACAAAGAGTCCTATTTAGTTCACCGAATTCCTTAAAACCGAAATGGTTTTTAGGTGGTCTACTCAATCATATTAGGCTCATCAAATTTTTAAAGTCCTTTATGGCATTCTCTAAAGGCCTTTATGACAGTCCTCATAAAGTCCTATATGGCATTCTCTAAAGTCCTTCACGGCAGTTTTTCTCTAAAGTCCTTTATGGCATACTCTAAAGTCCTTTATGGCAGTTTTTCTCTAAAGTCCTTTATGGCAGTCCTCATAAAGTTTTGAAGACTCAACAAAGTGGATCCGGCATCAACCGAGGATTTGTGATGAATGACAACATGATGGACTATCATATTTCTACCCAAAACGAAGAGTTTTAGAAGATGGAGTTAGCACCATACCACTAGAGATTTAAAGAAGAAACAATTGAGTGAGTGTCATATTTTGCTACAACCTTAACCAAGTCTAGCTTTTGCCTACAAAGAGTCCTATTTAGTTCACCGAATTCCTTAAAACCGAAATGGTTTTTAGGTGGTCTACTCAATCATATTAGGCTCATCAAATTTTTAAAGTCCTTTATGGCATTCTCTAAAGGCCTTTATGACAGTCCTCATAAAGTCCTACATGGCATTCTCTAAAGTCCTATATGGCAGTCATCAAAAAAAAAAAAAAATTCTAAATGGCAAGTCTTACAAGGCAATTTAGTTTTTCTGGCATAAGGATTTTTTAATTTTTTTATTTATTCTAATACAGAGAGTTTTTTCATCATCATCATCATCATCATCATCATCATGTTCCTGGTATACTTTGGGCTAACCCTATTGGAAGTGGAGGATACTTCTTTACTTTTTAGTTTCATTCAAAACTTATTTCATTCAAAACTTTTTAGTTCCATCTATTTTTAAAAAAAATGTTGATTCATGGTATCTTTTAGGTTACACCTATTGGAACCAGATGATACTTCTTTACTTTTTAGTTTCATTCAAAACTTTTTAGTTCCATTTATTTTAAAAAAATGTTGATTCATGGTATCTTTTAGGTTACACTTATTGGAACCAGATGATACTTCTTTACTTATTAGTTTCATTCAAAACTTAGCTTCATTCAAAACTTTTTAGTTCCATTTATTTTAAAAAACATGTTGATTCATGGTATCTTTTAGGTTACACCTATTGGAACCAGATGATACTTCTTTACTTTTTAGTTTCATTTCATTTTTTTAAAGTTGATTCCTGGTGTCTTTTAGGCTACCCCTATTGTATAACCAAAGGAATAAATCATCATCAGCATCATCATTACTAAGAAATTCTCTGTTGTGAATATTTAAAAGAAATGAGAAATTTTTATGATGGAAAAACTAAATTGCTAAGTTGGACATGTTGTTTTCGTTTTCTTTTTTGATGAACAAAAAAAAATTCCCTCAAAGAGGATACGAACTGTAGGGGGTGGGAATGCACTCGAGCTATTTGACTTATCTCCATTGGACAGAGGTTTGTAGCTTGACCTGTCCCAAGCCAGTATAAAATGCAGAGGGCCATATCCTACAGTTTAAGGATCAAGATTGCAGTTTGATCGCCAAACTGACCAATCAGATCGAAGTTAATCAACCAATCAAATTTCTGTATTCTCATTGTGTTTCTTTCCCATTGACTTCTATACTAATTTTTTAAATTTCCCAACTTTAACCTATAATCCTATAGGAAACAAACACAAACCCCAACCAAGAATCAAAAACTCGATCAAAATTTGTTGAACTGGTGTGATGTTTTCAATCACGTCCGTCAAAGATATATAAGATTAGGCAAAGCATGGACTTGGCATCATTCACGATCGAACCATTGACCAGAGAAGATGTTCCGAATTGGCACCACGCAGACTTATGCTAACGTCACCCAGTACCAGGGTGAACTGAAGATTTATCTCAGAAGATACTTTGAGGGAAAAGACCAGAAACCTTATCCTACGAAGACTGGTATTGCTCTATCTTTAGAAGAATGGAATGCCTTGAAATCCCAAATAGAAGAAGTAGATGCAGCCATCAAAACCCAACAAACAACTTTAACTGAAGTTCCTGAAGACACTAAACCTACTAACCATGAAGACTTCAAAAAAACATATCAAGAACCACCTTTGAAGAAGAAGAAGAAGATCACAGTGAGAATAACCCAACCACGCCCATTGATCGTTGATGAAATTGATAGTGAACTCAGGCAAGTTCGCTTGCAGCATGAACTTTGCTTGGCATATGCTCATTATGTCGAAGAGAACATTGACGCTGTGGTGAAAGAAAAACGCTATGGATATACAGTCGATCACCCAAGTCAGATTCAGCATAATGTATGCCTAATGATGTCTGAAGAAGAGAAGATTATAACATGTTTTAGTGAAGCACTTGAAAGAGTTAACAAGAATGATGTCCATCTCCTGTGGCACCATAATACTTCTGGAATGAATCCGCCACCAGTACAGAAAGAGTATGAAGATATGTTCGAGAAACCTCTCACAAACGAACAGAGACGTTGTATTATGGATTTGGTGATTGAATTTATGACCATCAAGAAAAGTGTTACAATTGGATTCTAATTGAAGATGTAAATAGATGTTGTAAATAGATGATTTTTAGAAAAAAAGAAAAAAAAGGAGAAAAAAAGTATAAAATGAAGAAACAAGAAAAAAAGGTGGTAATGACGCTTAAGTTATTTGATGTTTATCTTCTTGACAAATATCAAACAAACTTAAACTGCCCCCAGCCAGTAAGTCAGAGGGCCACCAATTTTAAATATTTTTTGGAGGACGGTAATATTGGCCACTTCTCCAAAAGGTATAAAAGGGGGAGTAGTCCCCACGTTAAGTGGGGGCCACCTCCCCAAAAGGTATAAAAGGGAAGTAGTACCCACATAGAACACCAAAGATGGATCCTCGTTGGAAGCATCCATTCACTTGTTTATTGTGTGGTCCAACGGGTAGTGGTAAATCATCCTTTGTAAAACGGGTTATTCAGAACATTCAAAATATTATATCACCTGTCCCAAGTCACATCATTTGGTGTTATAGTGAATGGCAACCATTATACAATACTTTACCCCAAGTAGAATTCGTAGAGAGTCTCCCTCAAGAATTAAAATCTGATAGTTTAGTCATATTGGATGATCTAATGCTCGATGCAGATGTTCGAGTGTCTAGATTATTTACTAAAGGTAGTCATCACCGTAACATTAGTGTGATCTACATTGTTCAAAATTTATTCGATAAAAATAAAATCCATAGGACTGTAGCTCTCAATAGTCATTACATGATCTTGTTTAAAAATCCTAGGGATCATTCTCAGATCTCACACTTGGCAGCACAGATGTATCCTGGTCATTCCAAGTTTCTGAGAGAAGTTTTTGAAGATGCCACTTCGACACCATATGGTTACCTTTTAATAGATATCAAACAAGATACTCCTGAACACATGAGATTAAGAAGTCAAATTTTTCCTGGGGAAACCCAATATGTGTACCTCAGAAAAGTATAAAAGGGGAGCAACAAGTCTGACTCGAGTCAGAAGCATGTCTGACCGTCTCAAGCGCAACATTGTTCTTCTCAAGGTTCTTATTAAATCGAAACCCGCACTCGTCAAATCCATACTAAAACATGCAGACAAAGAAATGATAACTTGTTTGTGTGACTGTGCCTCGAATATACTGAAGGGAGCAGTACCTCTGACCAAAGCTCAGAGAACCAAACTCGTCCGTCAGAAACAACTAGTGAGGGCAGTGGCAAACAAAGGTACCTCTGACAAAAAGAGGAGACAAATCTTGCAGAAAGGGGGATTCTTGGGAGCATTGTTACCTCCTGTACTAATGGGTGCTGTTAAAGGTATATTTGGATGATGGAATATGCAAAGAAGATGGCTTTGGTAGAACCAAGGTTATTGGAACATCTACAAGAGACTCCAAGACAACCAAATGAACTGGCTCTTTCATCACTGGATAGAGAAATGAGAGATATTCTCGAAGCCCCTTTTCTTTCGGCTGATGAAAAGATGACTCAATATAATCAAATTTTACAAAGATACTTGACATTTCAACAAAAGGTAATGGCTCCTCGACCAATTAAAGTCGAATTCGAGAAAGATAATAAAGACGAAGACATTCTCGATTCTGTACCTATGACAATGAAGAGAAAGGGAAAGTTGTTGTTGAATCGTATTAGAGGTGACCCAAATATATCTTGGAATGAGAAGGGTGAATTAGTCTACAAAGATCAGACAGTGGTAGGGTCGAATGTAACAGATCTTCTAAACGATTTACTTAGAAGACGAAAATCTTTCCAACCAAAGGGATGGGAAGTGTTGGCCGAAGCTTTGAGAGATAGTAACATACCCCAAGAATTAATTGGTCATAAAGAACGTTGGGATTTTATGAAACAGGCACCGATAAAGTCGGAACCTAAACAATCAAAGAAAACAGAAACGCCAAAGTGGACCGAAAAAAGGTATAAATAGGGTTGACAGTTGAACAAGGCATTCATGGAAGCATTGTACTATGATTCTGAAGTGCCTGGTAGTTTTGGTGGTGTAGACGCTCTTCGTAGAGCGTCCAAGAAAAAAACTAAACAAGTTGTAACATGATTCGAGACTCAAGACACATACACTCTTCACAAACCTGTTCGTCGTACATTTCCTAGAAGAAAAGTAATAGTTAGTGGTATAGATGCACAATGGCAAGCTGACTTGGTAGATGTTTCAAACATAAGTAAATTCAACAAAAACATAAAAGTTTTGTTGACATGTATAGATGTATTTAGTAAATATGCTTGGGTGATGCCATTACAAAACAAACGTGGTGATTCCATCGTGAAAGCTTTTCGTAAAATTTTCAAACAAGGTCGTAAACCAGAAAAATTACAAACTGATCAAGGCAAAGAATTTCTAAACAGAAAATTTCAGAATTTTCTCAAAGATCACAAAGTCGACTTTTTCACTACACAAAATGTGGAAACAAAATGTTCCATATATTATTATTTATTTATTTATTGGTGTTTAAGGTCACATACTTATGCACAATGGCTAATCGTGACCGTGACAGTTTTACGGGTGGAGGAAGCCGGAGTACCCGGAGAGAACCACCGAGCAACGACGAGCAGCTGTCAGCTCCCCAACATCGTAACTCTGAACTCTGCACCGCAGCACAGGCAGGGTTAGATTGGTTGAAGACATGCGCACCATCGACGTGCAGTACTCAGTACACAGCGTCAGCGTGCCCCATGTAGGCAATCGGGGTGAAGTGTCGTGCCCAAGGACAAACAAAATGTTCCATAGTAGAAAGATTTAACAGAACTTTGAAAACAAGATGTGGAAATATTTTACCAAGAATGATAAACTAACGTTTCCATTTCAAAACTTGGTGAAATTATATAATCATTCTCATCATCGTAGTATAGGTATGGCCCCCATTGCCGTGAACTTTGAAAATCAAGAAGAGGTTTGGCAAAGGTTGTATGGACAACCCATAAAACACAAGACACCAAAGTGCAAAGTAGGAGACAGAGTGAGAATCAATAAAGTTAAGAAAACTTTTGAGAAAGGTTATTTGCCCAATTGGACCGAAGAGTTTTTCACAGTAGTAGCCATCAAGAAAGGACATCCAGTCACATACATCTTACAAGATGATAATGGAGAAATATTGAAAGTGTCGTTCTACACTGAAGAGCTTCAGCGAGTTTCACATAAAACTATTTACAAAATCGAACACGTACTCAAGAAACGTGGTCGAGGTAAGAAAAGGGAATTGTTCGTAAAGTGGTTGGGATACCCAACTTCGTTCAATTCGTGGATCAAACAGAGTCAGCTCACCTATAAAAGGAAGGGAACCTCTGAAGTTTCTTCAAAATGGAAGAAGGGTCGAACGGTTCTTGGCCTCTGTTTGGTAAAAGAATTCCAAGGAGCGAGATCACTTATTTTTCACAAATAATCATTTTGTATATCATCATCATTACCAGTGTCGTTAATCTCACTCTCGAAAACACAGACAGCAAGTTGTGGACTGCTCTCTTGAGTAGTAGCATAGGATATTTGTTACCAAATCCAACCATTAAGAAAAAGTAATGTTTTATTTGACTCTACCAAGTAATAGTTCTATGAACGTGTTTCCAGAAAACACGTTGACTACGTACACCACTCAGTTATCACAACCAGTGAATCTCACGGGAGAATGGGAAGTAGGTCTGGCAGAGATTCAGTATCCAAATACTTGGTTCAATATTCGCGGAGAAGAAGCTTTCGTTACAGTGTTCTGGTCTTCGAAAAAGAATTACCGACTTACTCTCAAGGAAGGTCGTTATTCGGATCCCATTGATGTGATACGAGCTATCAATGGTGTTAAAGTATTACTCTTGCCTCGTCACGATAAGGTAGCTTTTGAACTGGATGAAGTGACTGGTAAAGTTCGTATCACGGTACGTGATGGAGTCGTG
Organism: Pictodentalium vernedei; assembly: GCA_031216915.1. Lineage (NCBI taxonomy): Eukaryota > Metazoa > Mollusca > Scaphopoda > Dentaliida > Dentaliidae > Pictodentalium > Pictodentalium vernedei. The sequence continues at coordinate 37,394,608 of CM062288.1, forward strand.
GTCACATTGAGCCCTACTCTTCAAAATATTTTGGGATTTAATGCGTGTGTTTTTAAATCAGGAACTTACAATTCTTCCAGAGTTGCCGATGTCAACCAAGGATTTTATTCACTCTATGTATACTGTGACTTGGTTCGTGACCAAGTCGTAGGAGATACAAGAATACCACTTCTTCGTATCGTACCCGTGCGTGAAAAATATGGGGATATCATCTCTAAAACATTTGAGAATGTGTATTATGTACCAGTGGAACGAAAAAATTTCAGTACCGTCCAGGTGTATATAAGGGGTGACACAGGAGCCATAGTACCATTCGAGTTCGGGAAAGTGACAGTGACACTTCATTCTAGAAATCGTAGATCTTTTCATTTCACATAAACATGACTTATTGTTGTAAGTCCACATTATACGACGAATATTGCACGAAACAAGCTGGGAACGGTCTACCGGCTTTTTCTGGAGCTCAAATACAGAGAGGATATGGTTTGGGAAGTATATTGGGAGGACTGAAGAATATGGTGTTACCTTTATTGAAAACTACAGCCAGGACCATGGGAAAACAGTTATTGAGAAAAGGAGCAGCCTTTGCCGAAGATGTCATTGAAGGGAAAAATGTAAAAAAGGCAGCAATCAAAAGAGTCAAAGAGGCTGGTGCAGGAGCTTGGAATGAAGTGGTTGGTGGTTCAAAATCACCCGACAGGAAACGTATAAAAAGGCCCGCACCACGCAAAACTAGCAAATCGACAAAAAGAAGGAGAACTGTTCAGACCCAAGACTATCTCGGTGCATGATGTCTCTCATTAATGAAAAATCTTGTGAGTGTGTCAACAGCGAACTTGACTTGTTTTCCATACCACCAACACAGACTAGTGTGGAACATGGGCAATGGGTAGAACACAGGCCTTTGGCGATTATAGGAAACAGTAGTCCAATAGAATTCCACATTGCAGGATTAGGAGATGATTATTTGAATTTGGCACAGACATACTTGTATGTTAAAGCAACGGTTGTAGATTCCAATGGGGCATCAATTGCACCCGATGCCAAAGTGGGCCCAGTCAATTTATGGATGCATTCCTTATTTAATCAAATCGATATCAGCTTGAATGAAAAACTGGTATCTCCTTCCAACAACACTTATCACTACAGAGCTTTCATAGAAACTTTGTTGAGTTATGGACCAGCTGCCAAGAAGTCACAACTGACTAATGCATTATGGTACAAGGATACGGCCGGACACATGGAAGATTTGACAGATGATAACAAGGGATTTCTTCTTCGAAAGAAATTTATATATAGAGAAAAGTAAAATCGCGGACATGACTGGAAGATTACATTTGGACATGTTTTTCCAAGCTCGTTACTTGCTGAATGGAGTTAATGTTCATGTTAAAATGAACAGAGCCAAAGATGCTTTCGCATTGATGGCCGACACCGATACATACAAGATCAAAATTCTAGATGTATCCATGTTTGTACGCAAAGAGAGACTCCAATTAATCCTGAGAATAGCTCACGAGAAAGCACTAACAAAAGCAACTGCAAAATATCCTATCGACCGTGTGGAAACCAAGGTGTTTTCAGTGCCGAAAGGAAATCTGAGCATCACACAAGAAAACTTATTTTTAGGCCAACTACCTAAACGCATCGAAGTGGGATGTGTAGACAACGATGCTTTCAATGGAAACTTTTCAAAGAATCCATATAATTTCAAGAACTACAAAATCAATTACTTGGCATTGTACGTGGATGGGCAGCAGATTCCAGCCAAACCATTACAACCTAGATTCGAACAACAAGAAGTGGCGAGATGTTATGCAACTCTGTTCCAAGGAACTGGACAAATGTATGAGAATGAAGGAAACCACATCAGCCGAGAAGAGTACATAAATGGATACACCCTATTCGTATTCGACCTGACTCCAGATCTATCACATGGACAACACTTCGATCTGGTGAAGAGAGGAACTTTGAGACTTGAAGTCCATTTCGAAAACCCATTACCAACCACAATCAACGTACTGGTGTATGCAGAATTCCAGAACATCATAGAAGTGGATAAAAATAGACAAGTAATCTTCGATTACTCAACATGAACACGTTGCAGTTAGAGAATGCACTTCGATCAGATAGTTGTTTGAAGAGAATATGTTTGGGTGTATTTGCAAGAAACAAATTACTAAGAAGATTACCAGATCACAGACCAGTGGCTTTGATAGCCAACACGGATCCAGACCACAGAAAAGGAGAACATTGGGTGGCTCTCTTTGTGAGTCACCACAACGCAGAATACTTTGATTTCTATGGATTACCACCACAACACAGACCATTCGAGAATTTCCTGAAGAAGAATTCCAGATATTGGAAGTATAATACAAAACGCCTTCAAGGACCATTACCAGTGTGTGGACAATACTGTCTGTTTTACTTGAAACATCGCTGTCGCGGTGTACCGATGGAAACCATATCCAACATGTTTACCACTGAACTAATGGATAATGGTCTGTTGGTTAATGACGTCATAGAGGAAACCAGCCACTAGATGTCGCTGTATTGAAGGAAAACTATAAAAACTGGTGCACTTGGTGTTCAGCTCATTTGTGTTTCGACAGCCAAAGAAGAAGGATGTCTACTAATGTGACCGTCTTCAAACTTAACAACGATTTACAGATTCAACTGTTCAAGAACGACGTTGGGTTCCAGTTTACCACAAGAGATTGGGAACAAGTGACCAAAGCAGTGGATATTGCAAAGAAGAGAAGCCTTGAAATAGGAGAACCCAAACCAAAAAGAGAAAGAAAACCAAAGAAGAATGAAGATAAAAACGATTGAAGAATGTTCACTATTCCATGTTTGATCAGGATGGCACTGAATGATTATCAATCAAGAAACCAAGAAACAAGAAATCCAAGAGACTTTGTAGAGAGAATGAGCGTTTCATTCGAAACGTATTTTCGTGATGTTCCACCACCAGTACTGGAGCAGGTATTACGTGGAGAAGAAAAAATAAGAAAGAAAACAGAACAACGACCACCATCAAAACACATCAAGTATGCATTGGAGGAAAATCGTCTCAAGACATTTCAATTCATGTTACAAAGTGAAAGTGTGAAAACCCCGAATGAACTGACAAAAGCTGGATTCTTTTATTTGGGGACAGGAGACAGAACTCAATGTTTTCATTGTGGTATTATTTTTTGTTCGTTTCTGGGAAACAGAAGATGATGTTATAGAAGAACACAGAAAATATTCTCCAGACTGTTATTACATTCATAATTTACCACCTGAATTCATGGACGTTGAAAAAGAAGAAGAAATGGCCATCAAAGAAGAAGAAGAAATGGACACATCATTTCAATAAGAAGATTCACGGAGGACAAAATGTAGTGTGTGTTTATTAGCTGAAGCCAATGTCGCTCCGCGACCATGTAACCATTTGTGCCTGTGCAAAGACTGCTGTAAACCACTCAGAAGATGTCCAATCTGCAGAAAGACTGTTTATGAATATCTGACAATCTACATACCATAAAAAGATGTATTTTTGTTGTTGAATAAAAGAAATTTAAATTTATATTTAGTGTTGTTATTTTTTTTTAACTTTCCATCGAAGTACAAAGAAAAATCAAAATGAGGGATAGTAAATTAGACCTCGTACGACACATCTGTTGGGTAGATCCTCATATGAGTATATGGTGGAACTTAGCTTCATGGCCTTCATGTACACATATGGGTCCTACTTGTAATTTAAATAATGGATTCTGGGTAAATTTGTCCTATAGCACTACGTGCTATTCTTAATAGGGAAATAAAACGTTATGGTATATTCTAAAAGTGGGAACATTACTCCACTTCAATCGAACACACCCCATCGGTATTGCGTGCTACTCTTATTGGGAAAAAACGTCATGGGATCCAAAAAAGGGATTCTGAAAGAATTCGAAATAATACAACTTGACGGGTTTATTTGGGTAATTAAATTAGGATTCTGGGAAAATCCGAACCAGAAAAATACTCTTCTACAAAGGAACACACCCCGGTACCCTCTCGGTACTATAGCTCTACGTACTAAGCCGATAAAATGGGAAATCCGTAATAAATAAAGTCAATTTCGGTGATTTCGGGTGGATTTTGGTGATTTGGAAGGATTGTCGGGTTGTTTGTGATAATTAGATTTACTCCGATTCAATCGAACATACCCACCGAACATACCCCGTCCCATTGCAGAAACATTGGGTAACATAGCAACCATGTGCCACCATAGAAACCAAGATGGCGGCCTCCAGTATACAAAATGGACGACGGAAACACGTATCACCCTAACAACACGCGCTGCGCATGCGCACTCACATCACGTATCACTATGGAGATGACGTCACAACATGGCCGCTCACGCGGGTAACCATGACAACACAACATGGCGCCACTACGTCACGTGACATGACGTCACTTCCGGAGTCCTGCACCGGGGTCCTGCCAATGATCCATGAAACATACAAGCTATACTACTCACAGCCCACGACCCCCCACTGGAGCGAGCTCGATGAAACGTTCAAATAAGGGGTCATGGGCTATGTCCCTGAGACAAAAATAAAAGCTTAATAATTGTGGATGGCTATTTTGTGAATAGCAGTGGCCAGTTTTAGTCGCTTCGTTGGGCAAAGTTCCAGATAAATGTTTATATGGCTTTGCTGGGTGAGAGAAGAGGTGAACTGATAAGAAGTGAAAAAAGCTGAAAAGAAGGAATAAGTAGACTTTGAGAAACATATGTTTGTTTGTCTGTTTGTCCATCAACTCCCCAAAGGTCATATGGTCCGATTTTCACTAGACTTGGTACGGGTACTTGGTTTGACCACTACATTGCCCTTTGGCACGGGGCCGGCAGAGGACTCGAGGGAAGGGTCTCAGTGAATGTAGCCTTAATTTTCCCCTCGAACAGGTAATTGCCTACTAGCTGAGAAGTTCAGTTTCTGTCTAAAACAAACACAGCTCACGACCCCTCACCGGAACGAGCTCGATGAGCTCGTTTAAGTTAGGGGCCATAAGCTGTGTTTCCGAGACAAAAGTGAAAGCTTAAAAGTTTTGGGATGGCGCCTTTTGTGAGTAGTACTGGTCGGTTTTAGCCGTTACGTCGGGCAAAGTGCATCTTAGGTTATGTTAGGGGGCGAGGAGAGATGGACAGATATGTACAAGCTAAAAATGAAGTAGTGATGAGACTTCCTGATTAAATTCAAGAATAGCTAAACATTCAGTTTTTGTCTAGGACAAACACAGCTCACGACCCATCACCGGAACGTGCTCGATGAGCTCGTTCAAATAAGGAGCCATGCATGAGTTATTCCTCCGGGACAAAAATGAAAGCTTAATAAATTAGGAACGGCTTTTTTGTGAATACCAGTGGCCAGTTTAGTCGCTACGTTGGGCAAAGGGCCAACTAAGTGTGTATGTTGTTTTGATGGGTGAGAGAAGAGATGGGCAGATTGTTATGAAGAAACTGAAAATGATGCGACGATAGGACCTCCAAAATAAGTTCAAGAATAACTAAATAAAAAAAAAAAATAAATAAAATAATAATCCGTTTTCGTCTACGACAAACACAGCTCACGACCCCCCACTGGAACGAGATCGAGCGGCTCGTTCAAGTTAGTCGGACAAAGTGTACATTTAGTTATGTTGGGATGCGAGGAGCAGTGGCCAGATAAGTAGTTTTAGTCGATACGTTGGACAAAGGGCCAACGTAGTGTGTATATAGTTATGCTGGGTGAGAGAATGGGTGAACAAATTGTAATAGAGAAGCTGTGAGTGGGGGTAGCGAAGGGACTTCCAAAATAATTTCAAGAAGAGCTACAAAATTCATTTTCTGTCTAAAAAAAAAAAAAAACAAAAAAAAACCTCACTACCCCCACTGCTGGAACGAGCTCAGTGAGCACCTCACGACCCCCCACTGGAACGAGCTCATCAAATAGAGGGCCATGAGCTGTGTTTCCGAGACAAACGTGAGAGCTTAATAATTTATGAATGGCTATTTTTGTGAGTAGCAGTTGCCAGTTATATTCGCTACGTTGGGCAGAGGGCCAACTAAGTGTATATATAGTTTTGCTGGGCGAGAGAATGCGGTGAACAGATTGTAATGGAGAAGTTGTGAGTGAGTGAGGTAGCGAAGGGACTTCCAAAATAAATTCAAGAAGAGCTAAAAACCCCCCTCATTTTCTGTCTGAAACAAACACACCTCACGACCCCCCACTGGAACGAGCTCGATGAGCTCGTTCAAATAGAGGGCCATGAGTTGTGTTTCCGAGACAAACGTGAGAGCTTAATAATTTATAAATGACTATTTTTGTGAGTAGCAGTTGCCAGTTATATTCGCTATGTTGGGCAGAGGGCCAACTAAGTGTGTATATTGTGTTGCGGGGCGAGAGAATGCGGTGAACAGATTGTAATGGAGAAGTTGTGAGTGAGTGAGGTAGCGAAGGGACTTCCGAAATAAATTCAAGAAGAGCTGAAAAACTCATTTTCTGTTTGAAACAAACACACCTCACGACCCCCCACTGGAACGAGCTCGATGAGCTCGTTCAAATAGAGGGCCATGAGCTGTGTTTCCGAGACAAACGTGAAAGCTTAATAATTTATGAATGGCTATTTTTGTGAGTAGCATTTGCCAGTTATATTCGCTGCGTTGGGCAAAGGGCCAACTAAGTTTGTATATAGTTTTGCTGGGTGAGAGAAGGGGTGAACAGATTGTAATGAAGAAGCTGAAAATGAAGTAACGAACGGACGTCCAAAATAATTTCAAGAATAGCTAAAAAATTCAGTTTCTGTCTGAAACAAACACAGCTCACGACCCCTCGCTGAAACGAGCTCGATGAGCTCATTCAAGTAAGGCGGCATGAGCTATGATTCCGAAACAAAAATGAAAGCTTAATAATTGAAGGATGGTGATTTTTGTAAATAGCATTAGCCAGTTTTAGCCGTTACGTTGGGCAAAGGGCCAAATATATGGTTATGATGGGCTGAGAGAAGGGGTGACCAGATAAGTAATGAGAAATAAATACCTACAGCAGCTCGATGACCTCCGCAATACTCAATCGACATAATCTGAATAAACAGTAATCAGTCGACAGCATCGGGTAGGCTATAGCCACTGATCTCAAAACAACTAGATTGCTTGTACTCTCATTGGTCTCATAAAGAATAGTGTCTCCACCGTCGCCATGCCACCCCCCCCCCCACCCCCCAAACAAAAAATTCTCGAAGGCTTTCTGTTTCCCGACTGACGATCACTTTTTTATAATTTCATTTTTTGGTAACGTTGGCGTTATAACTTCAAAGTTTCATTGCGAGGGACTTTTTCCGTCTACTAAAATCAGATTACATTTTTTGAATACAGTGTTATGGGAAGTATATTTCCAAAATTTCAGAAGCAAAGACCCTTTTATGTATGAAAAATGGAAATTGTTTAACCCTTCATCCAACGTGGAGAATATCAAAATTTATTATTTTAATTACTGTTTGTTAAACTTTTCCAAAAAATTTCAACAAAACCATAACATGTGACCCTCATTGGAAAGAGCTCAGTGAGTTCGTTCCAATGAGGGGTCACATGATATGGTTTTGTTGAAATATTTTGAAAAATTCATTTTTTTCAACTGCTCAATTTGCAAATTACGCGGGCGGATGTGGGTGATTCGTTAGGTAAAGGATTAAAATGATGTGTTTGCGTTAATACGTCAAAATTATATTGTCTTTAACAACGAAATTATAACTGTTTCTCAGAGGGGTCAGTCAACAAGTAGTGTTTAAAATTTCATAGCAAAGTGTCAAATCAATACAGAATGTGGTGTTTCTACTAAAAAATGTCCCTAAAATTTCAAGTAAAGTAAAACGGCTAAAAATTTGCAATAATTGAAACACCAAAGTATACGTGGCTTTTATGTTTTGAGCTACTAAACTTTTATGAAAACTGGACAAACATTTTTGGCTCATGATTCTCTATGACATCAATGGCTGGTGTGGGCACAACCGTTGAGAATTTCCGATGACCCATTTTTAGATAGGATTTTTTCCGGAGATTGTATTTCCAAATGAATTTGAAATTAAAATATAAAAAACGGCAAAACACGATTCATTCCAACAGGGATTCGAAATTCGAAAAACACAAAAATGAAAAAAAAAAAATCCGAGACATGGTCATTGTGAACCAACTGGACAAATTTCGTGATTCTGAATGAAGTACAGTTAAAACTAGAAGTCCTGTCATGATTAATTGCGCGTAGGAATTGCGCGCATTTGCCATATCGAATGGCATCCAAAGCACGGCAGGTTTCCTGGTTACTCAGAGCAAACACAGGCAATGTTTCAGCCAATGGACCATCGGGTTTCCCGGAGGTCCATTGGCTGAAACATTTCTTGTGCACAGGCCATATGTACAGAATTTGATAGCCTTACTGTGGTCATAACGCGTAGATTAACGCGCAGATGGACGTGCTATTTGTGTGCATTTCGTGACAGGACTTCTACTTTTAACTGTAGAAGTGCTCGAAAAATCGTTATGAGGATAAAGAAACAGGTTTACAATTACAAAACCCCATTCAGCTTTCAAACTTACATTCAGCAGGGGCGTTTCTCAGCTTCTCAAACTGGGGTGGGGATCATAGAAGAGCAACCACGTAATAAAAATATATCAGTGGTGGCACACATGCTTTAGTGGCATGGTAGGAATACAATACCCAAATCTGTTTTGGCCTAACGAACCTTTACATCGAGAAAAATGTATTCTGACGGAAACAAGAAACACAAGTTCGGTTTGGGAAATATAATTTGTGTATCCGCAGACCAAATGTAGTAAAATTTGACACATAGCTACCTCAGTGTACTGTCTAAAGAGTCTTTGGTTAAAATTCATTCAACAGATTTTTAGACAAAGCGTGCATCCGGGGTACTCCAACGTGCTTTGGGCTTGAAAACCATACCAAATCGAAGTTTTGAACCGTACACATCGATTGCACAACATTTTATTTTAACTCGATTGAAAAGCAAAATGCTGCGAATGTCTGTAGTTAATAGGGATAGGGCTACTGCTCTAATTATGCAGGGCCAATCGCAACGTCTCGTCGCCCAGCAATTTGGGGTCCATGAGTGAACGATAGCTCGTTTAGTCAGGCGTCTCAGAGACACAAGAAGATACGCTGACCGTCACAGGAGAGGACGTACGCTCGTTACGTCGCCACGTCAAGATAGAGACATACGTCTCTCACACCTCCGTAACCGATTTCAGACAGCGGCGGAGACGGCGAGTCGGGTTGTAAGTACGCATGTGTCCAAGAACAGTTAAGAATAGGTTGCAGGAGTTCAGTCTAAGGCCATGACGTCCCTACGTTGGTCCACAACTTACACACCGCTTACACACAGGCGACGTCAACGTCGATTGCAATGGCTGCGGGCACACGCACCAAATCAATTTCACATGTCCTGCTGGGGACGTGTGTTATTCACGGACGAGTCTTGGTTCATGCTTTACAGGTCATTGCTATCGACGTCCAGGTGAGAGATATTCTGACGCGTGCGTTAAGGTAAACGATAGATTCGTGGAAGGGCCTGTTATTGTTTGGGGGTGAAAACAAATCTCGTGGTCATCCATGGCTATCCTACAGCCGTAAGATATCGGGATCAGGTCCTCATGCCTCGCGTGCTTCCACTTATCCATGCGGGTAACCTTACGTTGCAGCACGATAATGTGAGGCCACACGCTGTTAGGGATTTGTCGTGACTTCCTCGACCAAAACAATGCCCCAGTTCTCGATTGGCCACCCGACAGTCCAGATTTGTCACCGATCGAGCATTTGTGGGACGAGCTGAACAGGAGGGTCCGGAAGCGCTTCAAATTCCCAAACAACGCCGCTCAGCTCACGCAGGCCCTTCTTCAAGAGTGGAATAACATCCCACAAAGGATCATAAACTACCTGATGGGGGTCAATGGGAAGGAGAGTTAGAGCAGCGACTGAAGCCCTGGGTGGCACACCCGTTATTGATTTTGATTAGGAACTGGCGTAAGGTACCCACGTTTGAACGTTTTCCATGCAAACGCCGTCTGTGTTAAGACAACAAAACTCGTCAAAATGTGATCGTGATGAAAACATAACATCAAAAATCCAAACAATGAAATAATCACACACAACACATTTGAAATATTTACCACAGAGAAAAACTTGCGTTTCTTTTTTCCGTTAGTATACATTTTGACTCCATGTTTAACAAATTTTGCCATCGGACCAACACATTGTATCGTCCCGTTGGGGGAATTTGTTAACTATGAAGCCAAACATTTTCATTTTTCTCGACATTAGAGACCGTAGAGGAGACAAATCGTACATCTAAGAGTAAAGAGTCTGTACACGCACTTCTTGCTAATTCACAAAAAGGTTGCTATGGCAGTGATGCTGATGAGCTGTTTGGGGTAGTCATACAATAATACTATAAAACTTTAAAATCAGGATATTGCTTCAAAAAATGCATCAATGCATAAAAGTAGAACAAAAATACTGTAAGGCAAATTCTGAAAAGTATTCTAGTAAGACCTAACTCCCTGTTATTTATTTATATTTATTTATTGGTGTTTAAGGTCATATACTTATGCACGAATGGCTAATCACGACCGTGACAGTTTTACGGGTGGAGGAAGCCGGAGTACCAGGAGAGAACCACCGAGCAACGACGAGCAACTGCCAGCTCCCCAACATCGTAACTCCGCACTGCAACACAGGCAGGGTTAGATTGGTTGAAGACATGCGCACCATCGACGTGCAGTACGCCTTAGTACACGGCGTCATCGTGCCCCCATGTGGACAATTGGGGTTATGTGCCTTGCCCAGTGACACAACGCGGGAGTCCGAATCGATCGCTAAGACGGTCACCCATCCGAGGATTAACCGGGCTCGACGTTGCTTAACTTCGGTGATCTGACGAGAACCGGTTACCGCAACGCCACCGCAACGCCACCGCGCCCCTCCTAACTCCCTGTAAAACCTGATATTATTAAACCCTTCGAAAATTAAAAGGAACTAGAATTTTTGAAATGTCAAGATACTTCCATGTATTATATTAACCCTTTACCTAACGAATGGCCCGTATCCTTCCGCGTAATATGCAAATTCAGCAGTTGAAAAAATATTATTTTTCAAAAAATTTCAACAAAACCATATCTTGTGACCCTTCGTTGGAACGAGCTCGATGAGCTCGTTCCAACGAGGGGTCACATGATATGGTTTTGTTGAAATATTTTTGAAAAATTTGAAAAAATGAAATTTAAAATAATAAATTTTGATATCGGCTGCGTTGTTTAAAGGGTTAAAGTACGATAACTGGATGATGTTTTAAAAAAATTGCAGTCCGTCGCCTTAAAATGCACCAAGTAGCCCGCTAGGAGAAGCTGTTAGAGTTTGGTGTTTTTCTAGCTGGTGCGAAACGACGTGGGGATGTGCTGGGACTGGCCCTGCTGTGGGATAGTGCCACTAAAGGCTTGTCATTCACTGTTACTGCACGCTAAAAACTAAAGTGTTAAACACTACACGTGAAGTGCTGTATTTAACACTTACTAAGTGCTGAACTAGCACTTTGTTCACAGAACTCGACAGGTGTTACAATAATACCACTTGACAAGTATAATGTCGCGACACTTGAAAGGAAACAACGCAGATGACGCGGATCAGGCTCGAACTCTCGAGCCTGATCCGCGTCATCTGCGTTGTGTCGTTTTAATTATGTACCCACCAAGCGCAAATCAAATTGTGGTCGATTCTGGAAGAGCCACCAATGCTAGACACATGGGAAGTGCCATCCATTCAAGTTTCAGATGTCTGACGATTGTAATGTCTACGTGCTTAAAGCAGAGCACTTTGAGTGTTAAAATCAAACCCTAAGAGTTAGAATGGGTTTAACACCTTGAAAGTGTCAGCTTTAACGCTTTAGTTTTTAGTGTGTGGTGCAGGGTAAGCGACCAAGTAACACTTGCATCCACAAGACCATTGCTGGTGTTCCGACGCAGCCTAAAACACTTGGATGATTGCCAGAAGTTAAAAATGAACAGATTTCGTGGTAGGATTGATGGCGAAAAATGCGTAAATAGGCTACAAAGACATTGAAGATAATGAAAATAGTAGCGTGGGAAAAATAAAATGTGTCCAGGCCGCTGAGTGCAGTTGCTTTAAATTTTCAGAATTAGTACTGCGATCCTTGATCGATAGTTACGTTATCTTGTCGAGTGCATAGACCGCGTGGAAACACCGCGGACCGCGTAGAAACCAAAAGGACGATTCGTCCCTGCTTAAGAATAGTTTGAATTTGAAGTTCTGTTGAGACCGAGAGGTCTATACGTGCATAGCTGTTCGATCCACAATGTTTTTCGGGAGACGCGCTCAGCTTTTGTCCAGTCTGACTTGGAATCAATGATGAAGGCATGAAAAGAAGTAAAAAGGTGACCCGTTGTCATGCAGAGTCGTGTAATAGCACACTCACGCTCCATGTTTTTGAATGACCGGTGGTTATCCACACGTGTGTGAAACGGGGTACAAGTTTCGCCGACATACTGGAATTGACAAATTCCACACTGAAGTTGATAGATCACATTTGAAAGTTTCCAGGTGCCGCGGCAAAAAATTCTAAAATATTCCCCAGCACTGGTGCTGTTAAATGAATCGGGTGTAGATAACATGGTGCACGTTTTACAACCGGTTTTTCCACAGGCTTGGCTGACACCAAGTTTAGAATAGACTGGACTGAGGCTGGCACGAAGAAGAATGTCGCGAATGTTTTTTGAACGCCTGAAAGCCACGAGTGGAGGGAGGCTTGGGAAATGCCTTGGATAAGGCTGGATAATTCTCAATAAGCGTCCAGTGTTTTCGAAATATGTTGGAAAGATTTGAAAGATCTGGGTGAAATGTTGTGAAAAACGGCTTGCACGCATTCTGTTCTGGTGGGCGATATCGTAACAGATCATCCTGTGTTAGTGCATCAGCTTTACTGATGACACTATCAACCGGTTCTCCCTTGTAGTTACAACATACAAGAAGAGACCGAAGACCAGAAAAATTCCTTGTCAGCAGGTTCAGAACAGATTTTTTGGAAAAAAGAAGAAATTTATATTACTTAATTTGTAAATTACAGTTAAAACTAGAAGTCCTGTCATGAACTGTGCGCTTATCTAGGCTTGATTGCGCGTAGGAATTCGCCGCAATTGCCATATCGAATGGCAACCAAAGCGCGGCAGGTTCTCCTGGTTATTCATAGCAAACACAGGCAATATTTCTGCCAATGGATCTCCGGGTTACCCGGAGGTCCATTGGCTGAAACATTGATTGTGCACAGGCCGTATGTACAGAATTTGATAGCATTACTTATGGTCATAACGTGTAGATTAACCCGCAGATCGACGTGCTATTTGTGCGCATTTCATGACAGGACTTCTAGTTTTAACTGTACGCTGACGGATGTGGCCAACTCTTTAGCTTAAGTGTTAAATGGATTTTTTTATGGGTCGGGTGTGTTAAGTTGAAGTGATTATCAGGCGTGAGTACTGCCTTAGTGGGGTTTATTGATGTATGAAAGGAAGTAAATTGTTACAAATTTTTATGACAACCCCCTTCTGTTCATAAGAACGTTGTATTCATTTTCAAACTTTTCATTCCAGTGAAAACATCAATATTTTATTGGTGTCTTAGGTATGAATTTTGTTTCTTTCAAACAGCTGTGTGTTTCATTACGATAAGGTTTGACTCAAAACTGTCTTATCTTGAATCATATGTATATTCAAGTTTTAATCATCAATTTGTTCATCAGACTTTATTCTGACGTTTATTAAAAGTACACAACGATCTTCTTGTTCGTATTTACTTTTCCCATGAATGGACTACCACGTGGATGGCATTTGGAATAAATTGTCAATACTGAGTGAAGACAGGAAGATGAATTAGTTTCTCAGTAAATTTAATAATGTTGGACAAAAAATAGACAAATCGATGGAGAATTGACGTTAATTTAAATCTTCGTTTTATCCAATTCAATCAATTTGTTTATCTGCAATATGTCGTGCCTCTCAAATTCGAAACATGTCCAACCATATCCCATTCACTGAGCGATCCTTGGTCTCCTGTTAACTGTACAGCATTGACTATGTTGGCTGAACTGGGAAATGGCCAATTTTTGATTAGATGACTGACAGTCTATCTGCCCAGTCTTTCATACGAGGCGAGAGCAAATGTAAATGAGCCATACAGCACCAATGACTTCCATTTTCCGGACTCTGAAAATAGCGCACCTAAACTACTGGTATGGAGTGTTTTGTCCGAACTGGAAGAATACCCTTTATGAACTCAACGAGCTTGTGAGTGTGAGTGTGTCTTGCGGGATCCGAAACTATGGTCTCCAGAAAAAAAAAAAATGCAATTTGAAGAGCATGTCGCAAGTAAATTTTTATCCACTTTCCTTGACTGATAATTGAAAACACTGACACTGTTCCTTGAGAACCTCTCCGCAAGATTCTCCAAAATGATGTCTAGGCTTGCAATTATAAAAAAAGAGAAACTAGTAAAAACCAATTATCAAATTTTCTTTTTATCTAGAACTCAATTCGGTGGCACTAATGTTTGACGACACGAGAAAATTCAAAAATTAAGACAAACAGATAGCATTGATTATGGACGATTTTATTTATAGAATTTACACGGAAGAAACCCATAGAACATTCACTAAAAGAAAACACATTCTTTTCCCAAACCCCATGTTTTATATTTCATGGTATTCTCTCTGCATACCATATTACAATTGCAACTAGAAGTCTCGTGACTGTCCTGTGCACTATTTTGAAGTAATAGCGCGCTGAGTAAATTCGCCTTTGTCTCTGTGAAACTACACCATTAGCGTAACTCAATTCCCGTAGAAAAACAGCGTTCCAAACTCTGTACAATTATATACTAGTAAATAAAGATCATTAACATCATTCATAACCTCTACTGGGATACACGATGTACATGTAATGAAGTAAATATTAAAATTCGACTGCATATTCAGAATGAACAGAGTGGCTTTCTACTTAATCGCAGCGCCATATATTCTCCACTCGAAAGGTATTTATAATTGTTAATTGCAACACAAGAAACACTTGCAAACTTTCAGCACATGAACCAATGGGCGCAACTCGGTGGTCCATGTGATGGAAGTTTGTAAGTGCTGCTTGTGTTTTGTCCACAGAAACTGAAAATAACTACTAAATGAAAAAGCTATCCCACCGGGATTTGGTAGTAATCCACCCTCCGCATATTGTAGACTCAATATTTTCGGGATTTCACTACCGACCTCGCTAACATTTTGTATTGCAAAGTGCAAACTTCTTTATTCGTCTGCAGCAAGGTGCGCATTAACCCTTTACCCAACGTAACAGCCAAAACCGACCAACGCTGTTCTCAAAAATCGCCAATTAATTTTCATTATTTTTTCATTTTTTGTCTCAAAAACATAGGTTATGACCCCTCGTTGGAAAGAGCTCATCGAGCTTGTAACAACGGGGGAGGGGGGGGGGTCGAACCCTATGTTTTTGAGACACAAAATGAAAACAATTAATTATTCAAGAATTTGTTTTGCAAATATCGTCTGCTTTTCATGTAGGTAAAGGGTTAACTAACCAACATTGTCTCCGCTAAGTCTAACAGGACTTCTAGTTTCAACTGTAGTACCGTTTTCAGAAACCGTCACCTACGAGGAGAGCGCGGTGGCTCAGCATGCTGCAAGACGAGAGGTCGTCGGTTTGAATCCCACCTGCGGCAACCGCATTGTGTCCTTGGGCAAGACACTTAATCCCAATTGCCCACGTGGGGGCACGGTGTCGTTTGTACCAAGGCGCACTGCACGTCGATGGCGCTGTTGTCTTTAACCAATGCTAACCCTACTTGTGTGGAATTAGTACGTTGGGGTCGTCTGACAGCTGCTCGCCGTTGCTCGATGGTTCTCTCCTGGGACTCCGGCTTCCTCCGCCCGTAAAACTGTCCGACACGAGGTGACCCTGGCTGTCAAAAGTGTCGTTAAACCCCAGTAAATAATAAAAAAAAATCACCTATGAGCGAATCTTCGAACACATCTCAAGAGTAAAGAGCCTGTGCACCCCTTTCCTGCTAATTCCCAACAAGATTGCAGTGCAATCCTGAATTGATACAGATATTGTTGGCCTAGTTTCTCTCGTTCTGTCTCACCTGTTTCTGAACAAATGTGAAAGAGCACGTGGCGGAATTCTTCGCCCCTGCAGTCGCTCCAGTCTGTGATGGGTGACAATTCAAGTTACTCAAATTCGTTTTAAATATAAATATGTTATTGTAATCGAGAAGCTTAAAGTATTCCTGCTTCCACTTTGTCAACAAACTTAGCTTTAGAACTGCCAATATTTTTAACGTCTTGTAAGAATGCTTTAATATTCAAGTTTTTATTGTTCTGTGATCAATATTTTTCCTCTGATTAATATGTCTGAACTGGATAGGAAATTTCTTTTTTGTTTCGTGGTAGATACAGAATTAATCTTACCATTTGCCAATCGTAATTGTACCTTATACAAGGATTTGGTTTTATCAGTGTGCTATTACTAGACAGGTTGTGTAGAGAAATGTTACTGGTACTTAAATATATTGATATTTCATCATGCTTTCCGTTCATTACAATGTTGTTCACTGCAGATAAAGCGTGACATTTCTGCCCTTGAAATTAATTGCTTTCAAAGAAGGCCAATAGTAGAAACAAAAAGAGAAACGAAATTTTGAAACATTGCTTCTGTGATTTCGTATTGGTGGGGAGGGCAATGATATCTTCTCACTGTGGTGTACAATGTCAAGTGATAGAAAAACTGGCATGTCTACTATCTCGTCCGGCCTGTTACTGAACAAGTTACAAGAACGCAAGTCATTTCTTGTATAAGACATAAACTTTCCACCCCACAACCAACCACCAATTCACTTCTTACTAGAGATGGGCAGTATACCGAGAAAAAACCCGAACCGATACCGATATCACGGGGATACCTAAAAACCGAACCGAACCAATCGTTGAATTGCGATACCGTCTGGATTTTCCAACGTTTACTATTTATGAGGCCCTGTTGACGCTTGATAACAGTTGAAAGCTTCATTTTCGAGAAATAAGTGACTGATTTTCTTTTCAGTTTTGTTAACCCTCAATGGACTGAGAAACTATCCTGAATTCCCACTAGACTACAACCTGTACATGTACAATTGCTTAGCAGTGATTTCCAATCAAGTCTCGCTTGCCACATAAGAGTGTGTTGCGTGCAAGCATGAAATGGGGAATGCCTAATCATCAGCGAGGATGGGGGCGTCCCGGGGCAGAGTTTTAGGAGAAAAGGGGTCAGTGTGGCTCTCAGGTGGATTCGTCGCACATGATCGCCAAAATATTCCCTCAGTTTTATGGAGACTCGTTCAAATTTAATGAAACGTAAACCAATTTGTAACGGTCCATACAACTTGTGACAGGGACCCAGGGGGTAAAGCTGTATGCTTTGGGTGCGGTATTATCAAAGAAAATACTTGGATATCTACTACATCTGACGCTTTCTCTCGAATTCGCGCGTTCTCTTTACACAGGCTGAGATGGAAAAAAACTCAGAATACTCATCTTATTTCGTCAGTTTCGTCCATTAAGCGAATGTACTGCACAACACGGTATTTTAACGAACACTAAGTTTGGTTATCCTTATTGAGGTTCAATGACACTTTCAACAGCCAACGTTACGTCATGTTGGACAGTTTTACGGTTGGAGAAAGTCGGAGTAGCTGGAGAGAACCACCGAGCAGCAACGAGTAAACAAGCCAGAAAATAAGCAGACTGTCATCTGCAAAATGAGGTTCCCAGAGGGAGAATTTAGTGATGCTACCCTGCACAGCACGGTAGCATCACTAAATTTACCCTCGTTGAACCTCAATCTAAATCAGGGTTTCAAAACGATACAGAAAGAGGTACCGTGAGGATAAATTGGCTCACAGTATGGGATAGCATCATCAACTTCACCCTCTGGGTAGGTTCTGCGCGGTATGTTGATAAACCGATAAAAACCAGTATCCAAACCAATATCGATTGAATACCGGTGTAATTACAAAAATATCGGTTTATCGTCATTATTTATTTACCCACAATGTAATTTTCAAGATGTCTTGAGTTTTTTAACTGTAGCCCCGATTGAATAATATTATCCTCTATCCAAGGAATCGTCTGATTGTGCCCTCGTAATATGCAAATTCAGTAGTTGAAAAAATAATTTTCAAAAATGTCAACACAACTATATCATATGACCCCTCATTGGAACGAGCTCGTTCCAATGAGGGGGTCACATGATATAGTTTTGTTGAAATCTTTGGGGAAAATCTTATAAATTAATTTTGAAAATAATAAATTTTGATATCGTCTGCGTTGGGTGAAGGTTTTTCGAAGCGCATGATCAATGTATGCTAATTCGTTCCCACTGTGTTGCTTCGAGTCTCGATTGTGGTACTTGTGTTCATATATCTGAACACTTTTCGATATACCGGTATACCGCGGTATTTTTTTGAATACTGATACCGGTATTCTATTTTGAATATCGTGCAGCCCTACCTCTGGGAACCTCATTCTGCAAATGTCAGACTGCTTTTTTTCAGGCCCTTGAGTAAATGCCAGACTCTCCAATCTACTTATGCTGTACGAGCAAAGTTAGCAGCGGTTAAACGGAAGTGTGGCATAGATGTACTGTTCGGCGTAGTACACAGCACCAACGTGCCTCCACGTGGGATATCGAGATTAGGTGTATTGCTCAAAGTTACAGCGTAGTTACCGCTATCATTCTCGGGTAGCTAATACACATAACAAATGTAATTCGTGTAAACTTTCTTGCTATATGTCTACAGTATCGTCGACGTCGATGGGTCGTAATCCACGCGTGGGCAGTGATTTCCACGCAAGCGTTTACTAGGTAAAATCAATATCAGCAAAATTTTAATTAATGAAGCACCGGGCTGAACCCGGTGCTTCATTAATTAAAATTTTGATAATTATTCTTGTAATTAGTATTTGGAATCTTATGTGATTGTGTTCGTGGAAATATTGCCCATTCGTGGAAAGTAACCGCTCCACAGTGGCCGTATTGTAGTAATCCCCAGACGAATGAACAGCCAGTCGCTCTAGTAGACGAAAAATAAAAAGCACCGAAACTCAATTATTTCAAAGCCAAGTATACTATACAAAGAAACTAGGGGATATCCAAACTGATGGTGATATTTTCGGAAAATGGTATTGGATACGCGTGATTGGACACATCAATATGTTACCAAGTTTAGTGTAGATCATGAATGTTACGGCCCACGAAATCTTCGTGCTGGTTTTTCGCACGAGCGACGCGTTAATGTCTGGGGTACATTGTGAAAATGACATTTGTACGGGACGGGCTTTTTCGATGGTCTCATCGTTCTTTTCTTGGTATAAACTCGCTCATCAATAGTTTCTGGTCGAAACGTAACTTTTGAGGTATGCGAAGACTGACACGTGACGAACGTTTACGTGCCGTTGGCATGTTGGAAGTTGGCAACAGACAGACTGCAGTGGCTCGAATTCTCAACGTTACTCAATCGGTGATTAGCAGGTTGTGGTCACGCTACCGCCATGCAGCAATGTTGATGACAGACGTCGGAAAGGTCGCCCAAGGGCGACAACTGCTAACTAGGATAGTTTCATCAGAGCCACATCATTTCGTAACCGCCATCAAAGTGCTCAGAAATTGGACAGCAGCTGCACAGAGGGACAGATGTGCGAGTCAGTGGTAAGACTTTCCGAAATCGCCTACACAGCGGAATTTGTCCGCTCGACGACCTCGAATAATTCCACATTTGACTGAATGTCACATCGCAACAAGGCGTAATTGGCGTGGAGCACGACAGCGCTGGGACAATCGTCGGTGGAACAGCGTCATGTTTTCCGATGAATCGAGGTTCACTCTCGACTTCTATGACAGGCGAATCAGAGCGTGGCTGCGGCGGCACGAACGATACCATGACGTAACCGCTAGGCAGCACGATCGTTTTGGTGATCGATCGGTTATGGTGTGGGGATACATAACCATGACAAGCAGAACAGCATTACATATCATCCAAGGGCGTGTCACAGGGCAGTACTACCGTGACAACATGTTAGCAGCTCAAGTGTTGCCATTTACGCGACGTCACGGCCGTCGATTCATTTTTCAAGATGACAATGCAAGAGCACACATGGTCCGTATCGCTACATAGTTCATCCAGAAGAAGAACATCACTACACTGCCTTGGCCAGCACTAAGTCCAGACCTTTCACCAATCGAACCGCTGCACTGCCTTAAGAAAGGAATAACACCAGTCAAGCTAATATTGGACGTTTGGTGAGGAGTATATCGGATCCGCGTTTATCTCGTGAACCGAGGAGGGTTTACGAGGTATTGAGGTCTTGGACTGAATGTGGTAAATTCTCTGACTGGCCGTCCATGTCCATATCTTCTATAGCGCAGTGTGTGGAATGTGTGCTTGTCAGACACCCAATTATCGCTGAAACCATTCACCAGCTGTCAGAGTGCAATGTCTCAACTGTCTTTTTGATGAAAATATTAATATATTTTTCATATATCTCACTTTTATCAAATATCCCCTTCTTTTTTTAATAGTATATTATGAAAATTATTCTAGTGATGCATATTGGCAAAAGGAGCAAGGTATTACCTCATTGAGATTGGAGGTGTTCAAACGTGGCCACCGCCAGTCATTCTGTTCCAAAATAGCAATATCACTTTTTCAGCAGGAACTTCTAAACAGTGATTTTGATTATTTTTGGAAGGGAAAAGAACTAACATAATGTCCAAACTGTACGGGTTTTTATTTCTCTCGTACATACATTATGCAAACTAGCCAGACATCAGGTTTTTAAACCATCCCTCAAAAGAGGAAAGACAAAAGTGACCTCATCTCTATAAATTCAAGACCAACTTTTATGCAAATTAATACAATGGTGTTTATCGACACGAAGAAGGGGGTGTTACATTTTGGGGCTTGACAGCCACACCGTCCAATCGATTCTCGGATTCTATGAGCAATCAGAGGATTCTCCGTTGCTCTTCGTACGTTTCTATGTTGAAATCCGTCTTTTTTACCCAGCAGATACGGTCGCAGAGCAGATGTTTAGTCACCTCGGTAAGATGGAGGGGTGTGTATCAACCTCTTTGCATTATCAAGTAGCGAAGTTATCGACCTTTTCATCGTCTTTCCCAATTTCCCCCCTAAGCTCTTGCGGCCGTGATCTCTTCTTGAACAGCAGGGATCCCCCAAAGGTTCCAGCAAGGAACACTTCAAAGCCTGGCTTCTTATTATTATACAGGCCACCCAAAGTCCTCTTTGCTTTGACCACCTCTCGCCAATCCAGGTCACAATCCACCATGGCGTTTTCTATGGCAATTTTTTACCCCGTATTGTCCCTACTTCTAAATCAGAGATTTCCATTTAATAGTTTTCTATCAACTCCATCATTTGCTCAGTCCACCCTGTCTTTGTATTTGGATTTCAAATATTCTGGAACATTAGTTTACACCATCGGCTGTCGGGGAGATTTGCCAAATAATTAAGATAATGGAGTTTCATTTAGTCTATTCTGTCATCGATACTCATCCACCAAGCTCACCCCAGATTGCTTCTTGTGCAGCGGCATTACTCGACCCCGTTATCCATCGGCCTACGTCGTTATGCAGGGTTTCTAATCCCCCTCTCTTTACAATCATTTGGATTAGAAGTATCACTGCCGTGCCATATGTTATACTTGGTACAGCCACCATTTCCTAAACTGTTTTCCTTACTGAAGCTGTTTCTCCCTATCAGTTTTATTTGGTTAAGGATTCGCTCCCCATTCACAGTTTATTTGTGTGCCTCTTTCCGTAATGTTTATATTTCGTCGTCTGAGTGCTAGAATGTTCTATGTCCCCTATGGGACATAGAACATTCTAGCACTCAGGCGACGATTCACCCACAAATACACGTAGTCACATGTCTCTCCCACACGAAAAAAAGTCTGCTACTACCTTCCGGAATACAGAACCCCAGTACTCTCCATCTACGCGTAGGTTCCACTTTACGACTTACGGGTTTAACTTTGCTTTTGCTTTCTTTTTATTCAAGCCTCCATTTGTTCTCGTTTTCTGACACCAGTATCATGTCATCTGCAAAACATAGCCCCGGGATCTTTAGTTCCCCAACTGCTACCCCTTTGTCGCTATGCAGGAGGAGTTCATCTCCTAAATCGTTGATGTACAATGCAAAAAGAATTGGTGAAATGATACACCCCTGCTTTAAGCTTATCTTCATAGATACACGTTTTGTTGTTATGTTACCCAGCCTAAGCTCACTTTGTACATCTTTATATAATGCTTTTAGAATTCCAACAATTTCACTTCTCATGCCCAAGGCCTCAAGCTTTCGCCACATACCAACCCTCATACTCTATTATACTCCTTTTTCACATCCAGAAAGGCCATAAACATTTTTTATTTTTGGCTTTCGCAGATTCTATCATTTGGGACAGCATGATAAGATGGTTGGTGACACTCCTTCCCTTCTTGAAGCCATTTTGGATCTCTCCCAGAAAACCCTCTCTCTTCGATCACATTCTCTAACCTCCCATATAAGACTTTACAGAAAACTTTTCCAATGTTGCTACCGTCAGAGATCCCCCCGATATTTATCCAATACGTCCTTTTCCTTCCAGTTCTCAGTATAAATGTAACATTGCTTTTTCTCTACTGTTTTGGAACCGCTTGGGTTTTTTATGGAAAAACTGAATAGGGCCGTTAGGCTTTTACGGAGTTCCCACATTCTTTAGGAACTCGTTAGGAATTTCATCCATTCCTCCCGCTTTTCCATTCCTTAATTTTGAGTTTTTATTTCGCTGCACATGAAGTTCGATAAATTTTCCTCGACTTCATAGTGGCACTCCGGTGGGCTCCGCTTGCCCCACCCCTCATCATTTACCTTTTCACAGTGCTTGACTTGTTCTGATGCGATTTGGTCTGGATCGTCTGTATTTCTATCCTCTACTTCAGTATTTTTTGAATTACTTCCCTTGTTCCTTTTATTCACGTATTTCCAAAATATGTTCGAACTCGATTCCCCTGTGATTCTTATCGTCCCATTAGGATTGTAGCTTCGCACTCTCCGATTATCGTCTTCAATCTTATTTACTTTTAATTTCGTGCTTCTGATGCGATTTGGTCTTGATCGTCTGTATTTCTATCCTCTACTTCAGTACTCTGTGAATTACTTCCCTTGTTCCTTTTATTCACGCATTTCCAAAATATGTTCGAACTCGATTCCCCTGTGATTCTTATCGTCCCATTAGGATTGTAGCTTCACACTCTCCGATTATCGTCTTTAATCTTATTTACTTTTAATTTCGTGCTTGTTGGCATTCTTCTTTTGCTTCCCTGGCCTCGTTGCTTTTCATCCCTTGAGTTTTCTGCTCCTCCTGAATGCAGTACATCTGATTTTTTGCTCTTTATGGCTTTCTTCAATTCGCCATTCTCCCTGTACCCGAGTGCGTGTCAGGACCCTAATCTTTCCTATACTTTCCTTCCCTGTCCCCACTGGACTCACAACTGTGGCATCTGCCATTTCCTGGACATTGGCTTCCCTGTGCATATTCACAAGCTGTGGTTTAATCAGTCATTCTTCATACTTCGCCAAGTTGGCCTACTTTCTGAGTTCTCAAATCTCCATAAAGCTTTCTTTGCGTCTTACTAGGTTTTCGCCTCTGATAGTGACTGTAATCAAGTTGTGATCAGTATCCGCCCCTTTTACCCGCATCGTCCCCTTCTACCTCTATCACTTCCCTCCTGAAGTGGATATCTGTGAGAATATAGTCGATTATTGTTCTGTCGTTCCTCTCCCAGGTCCAGTTCCCCTCGAACCTCACACCCCTGTTTAGAATCTTCAGACGCAGCTCACTTGTGAAATCCAACAGTTTCCTTCCATTCCAAATGAATTTCTTATCCCCGCCCCGGATGCCTTCTTTCTTATTATCTGTGTGTCCATCAGAATTATACCGTGTTCCCTGTTTTCCATTTCTGTGATATTGGATCTAAATATTGTGTACATTAGTCATTCCACTCAGGTTTACTTCCCTCCATCGCACTGTACATAATCCCAAGGGTAACACTTTTGTGGATGCAACTGTCTTGATAATTCCCATGTCGCCCCGAAACATCGTTGTCACTCTCAGCGATGCTGCGTTGCCATTCTTGATTTACACCATCCCGGGACCTCATACAATTTCGATATTTCAGAGCAGTGAAAAGCATGTAACCTGACCGTCTGGATTGGGAAGATGTTCGGCCGTAATTAGGGCTGCACGGTATATCGATAAACCGATATAAACCGGTATTCAAACCAATATCGATTGAATACCGGTATAATTACAAATATATCGGTTTATCGTCATCATAAGCTCACCTGACAGAAAGTCAGGGTGAGCTTTTCTGATCACTTTTCGTCCGTCGTCCGTCGTGAAGGTGGTGTTTGCGCCTTTTTCTCCCAAACCACTGGCCACATATTAATGAAATTTCATGTGAGTAGGGGTTATATAAGGGCATTTTGAGTTTTTGTCAAATTAGGTTTCGGCTCGTATTGAGCAGAGGGATGGGGCAAAAATCCTCCAATTCTTAAAAAGTCTTCTTCTCAAGAACCTGCAACAGCAGAGACTTGATATTTGGTATGCAGCTTTCTTTTGAGGTGTAGACTCAAGTTTGTTCAAGAGAAGTTCGAGGGGCTATATTTGACGATGTTAAAGGAGGGGCAAAAATTTTGGCCCCGCCCCAAATTTCTATTTTCCCAAACCGCAATGCCAATTTGAACCAAATTTTACGTGAGTACTTATTGGGTCATAAGTACCTAATTTATGCAGAATTGTTTTTTTCTCATAGCCCCGTGGGAACCACAGGAGCTAAAAATAGAAAAAAATTAAAACGCCCATATCTCCAAAACTACACGGCACTGAGAATTCTTATTTGTTGTGAAGCTTCATTAGGACCAACAGAATGGAATGGTAAAAAAATTGCCATCGCTTTTATCATGGGGTACTTTTTGGGGACTTTGAAAAAGTGCTGAGTCAGCATTTTTTAACACTGTGGGTAATGGGAAAAGCATATAAGACAACTTTTCTCCCAAACCACTTCTCCAAAAGCTTTCAAATTTCAAATATAACATCTTTGGAAGATTGTTTCATATGTTTATTGAAATCAATTGCCTGGGTCGATATTTGGGCTCTCTATGGGAGCCCAAATGTTTAAATTAGTGCAGTATGAGGAGTATTTTTTAAAAATCGTTTTCAGATCTACCAATAGGAATCTTTTGATATTTGGTATGCAGCATCCTTAGGGGGGTGAGATTCAAGTTTGTTGAAGCCAAGTCCCTGAGTTCATATTTAGGCTGAAAATTTGGGGTCCCGTTGCGGACAATTTTAAGACAAAAAAAATTTTTTTTTTACACTGAAAATTTGGGGTCCGGGTGGGACTTAGAAAATTTTGGCCCAAAATCCGAAAAATTCTTTTTTTGTTTTTTCTGCGTTTCGGTCAATTTTAAGACAAAAATTTTTTTTCACTGAAAATTTGGGGTCCGGGTGGGACTTAGAAAATTTTGGACCAAAATCCGGAAGTTTTTTTTCGTTCTTTATGCATTTCTGTCAATTTTAAGACCAAAAAAAAAATTTTTTTTCCCCTGACAATTTGGGGTGCGGGTGGGACATCGAAAATATTGGACCAAAATCCAGATTTTTGTTTTTGTTTTTTATGCATTTCTGTCAATTTTAAGACAAAAAAAAAAAAATTTTTCCCCTGAAAATTTGGGGTCCGGGTGGGACTTAGAAAATTTTGGACCAAAATCCGGAATTTTTTTTTTTTTTATTGCGTTTCTGTCAATTATAAGACAAAAAAAAAAAAAATTTTCCCCTGGCAGTTTGGGGTCCAGGTGGGATCTTAGAAAATTTTGGACCAATATCCGGAAATTTTTTTTTTTGATTTTTTATGCATTTCTGTCAATTTTAGGACAAAAAAAAAAAAAATTTCCCCTGAAAATTTGGGGTCCGGGTGGGACTTAGAAAATTTTGGACCAAAATCCGGAATTTTTTTTTTTTTTATTGCGTTTCTGTCAATTATAAGACAAAAAATTTTTTTTTTTCCCCTGGCAATTTGGGGTCCAGGTGGGACTTAGAAAATTTTGGACCAATATCCGGAAATTTTTTTTGGGGATTTTTTATGCATTTCTGTCAATTTTAGGACAAAAAAAAAAATTTTTCCCTGAAAATTTGGGGGTCCGGGTGGGACTTAGAAAATTTTGGACCAAAATCCGGAATTCTTTTTTGTTTTTTATGCATTTCTGTCAATTTTAAGACAAAAAAAAAAAAAATTTTCCCCCTGAAAATTTGGGGTCCGGGTGGGACTTAAAAAATTTTGGAACAAAATCTGGAATTTTTTTTGTGTTTTTTATGCGTTTCTGTCAATTTTAAGACAAATAAAAATGTTTTCCCCCCTGAAAATGTGGGGTGCGGGTGGGACTTAGAAAATTTTGGACCAAAATCCGGAATTTTTTGTTGTTGTTTTTTTGTGCATTTCTGTCAATTTTAAGACAAAAAAAAAATAAAAATTTCTCCCTGAAAATTTGGGGTCCGGGTGGAACTTAGAAAATTTTGGACCAAAATCCGGAAATTAGTTTTATCGTTTTTTATGCGTTTTATGAAGAAGAAAAAAATTTAGGCTGAAAGTATCTGTTTTTTATGCGTTTATCTCAATTTTGGGACGTAAAAGTGCAGGAACTGAAAATAGAAGGAAAATCCTGTGTATTGTGTGGGCACAATCGCTTCATCTAGTTGGTATATGCTTTTCTTAGGAGGGGCGTATGCAGCTTATTCAAGTGAAGTCCCTGGTTTGATATTTAGACGACCATGTCAGGTGAGCGCCCTCAGGCCCCCTGGGGCCTCTTGTTTATTTACCCACAATTTAATTGAAAAAATAATTTTCAAAAATTTCAACAAAACTATATCATGTGACCCCTCATTGGAACGAGCTCGTTGAGCTCGTTCCAATGAGGGGTCACATGATATAGTTTTGTTGAAATCTTTGGGGAAAATGTGATAAGTTAATTTTGAAAATAATAAATTTTGATATCGTCTGCGTTGGGTAAAGGTATTTCGAACCGCATCATCAAGGCATGCTAATTCGTTCCGACTGTGATGCCCCGAGTCTCGATTGTGGTACTTGTGATCATACATCTGAACAGTTTTCGATATACCGGTATACCGCGGTGTTTGTTTGAATACCGATACCGGTATTCAGTTTTGAATATCGTGCAGCCCTATAATTACGGCTATAAACATAAATGTCGATTTGAAGAACCCGAAATTTTGAGAAAAAGCAACGCGGACTAGAATAAAGCCAAAAATTCAGCCGACCCTCCCATCTTGTGCAGCCTATTTTTTCATTTAAAGTAACAGATACTGTTTGTGAACAGTACTTCGGGGGATAGTCACACTACTGGATAAAGGTAAATTTATTGGTACCTACCTTTCCATATCGTCGGCTGAGTGCTAGAATGTTCTATGTCCCATATGAGACATAGAACATTCTAGCACTCTGGCGACGATATGTGTGTCGTTACTGTAAGAATGCTTTAGCCTTCGTTTGCGTTCGTCAAAAAACATAAGAGATCCGCAAAAAATCTCGTATTATTCCCAGCGAATCCCATGATTGCACATCGAATCCTTTAACCCTTTGCCTAACATGAAAAACAGACGACACTTGCTAAAAATGTTCTTCAATCACTAATTTTTTTCATTTTTTGTCTCAAAAACATAGGTTATGACCCCTTATTGGAAAGAGCTCGACGAGCTCGATCCAAAGAGGGGTGATGACCTATGTTTTTGAGACAAAAAATAATGAAAATTAATTGGCGATTTTTGTGAATAGCGCTGGCCGGTTTTGGCCGTTACGTTGGGTAAAGGGTTAAACGTTTGAACAGTGTGAGATTGTTATGTTAAATTACTCTGCGGGTAGTTAGTGTTTTGTAACTTGTACTCAATATTCAATATTTTGAAAGAACCACTATGACTCCAG
Source organism: Pictodentalium vernedei (assembly GCA_031216915.1). Taxonomy (NCBI): domain Eukaryota; kingdom Metazoa; phylum Mollusca; class Scaphopoda; order Dentaliida; family Dentaliidae; genus Pictodentalium; species Pictodentalium vernedei. The sequence continues at coordinate 37,422,785 of CM062288.1, forward strand.
TGCATGTGTCTTTTCATCCCCATTTCTGTACCACACCCTCCTTTCGACCCAGTTCATAACATATGTGTTTTATCAAAATTTACACAGAGACAAGACATTTTGAGAAGTCATCTATTATACGTAAGGCAGTATTTGGTGTTCGTTCGTCATCACTAAAATAGGGAGTACTGTCATCAACATATTGATTCACAATATTCTGAGTTATTTATTTTTATACCGTTAATCTGGGTTTCTGAGATAATTTTGGGGAGAATGGCTTTCTGACGGTTAGCTATTTCGTCTGAACCAATTGAAAGGCGACGTTAAATAGAGAAATCGGCCTCCTTTGTTATGTATAATTTACATTTTCCTTCCTTTGGGATACAGATAATAACATCTCATCTCTGATTGATCGAGAAATATCCACTGTTATACCCAAAGTTAGCGAATTGACCCAAAAATGACCAGGATTCTTCTTTAAAAAGCAGTAGAATTAGAATTCAGAGATGGCCGTCAGAACCAGGTGATTTGATATTCATCAAAATTTAAAGCTCAATCTAAATTAGATTTATCTACTGTTTGTAATTGTCGCCTGAGTGCTGGAATGTTCTGTGTCCCATAGGGGTCATGGAACATTCTAGCATTCAGACGACGTAATGCATTTATATTTGATTACTGCAACTCACTCCTCTATGGTATTACCAGTAAACAGATTAACAGATTACAAGTCATACAAAATACAGCAGCTCGCATCGTTACTTTAACAAAGAAAAGGGACCACATTTCTCACAAATTAAAAACATTACACTGGCTCCCCATTAAGGCTAGAATAGAGTTTAAAATTCTCCTTTTCACTTACAAATCATGCCTGAATCAAGCTCCAGAGTATATTTCCAAGCTAGTTGAAACTTACAGACCCAAACGCCTCCTTCGTTCAGCAGGTCAAACCCTTTTGAAGGAAAAATCGTATACTTTGTCAACATACGGAGGCCGTTGTTACAGCATTAGTGGTCCTAAACTTTTTAACAGCTTACCTGAATCCGTCAAGTCTGCCCCTTCCATTAACTCCTTCAAATCCAAATTGAAAACATTACTTTTTGAAAAATATTTTTAAAGAACACATGGGGGAAGGACTGTATACTTAAATTTGTATTCCTACTAATATCTTTGTAAAGCGCCTTGGAACTCTTTCAAAATTGTGATACGTGCGCTATATAAGTGTATATATTATTATTATTTATTATAGGGTTGTTGAGATTTTGATATGGATTTCGTGCAGGAGATTGTAATGGTTATAGATACGAGGGATGTGAAACTTCATAAAACCTTTCCTATTCCTGTTTCTGTCGTTAATATTCGTTCATTCGTTTTAGTCATTTTCTATCAATTTAGCTGCAGTTAAAACTAGAAGTCCTGTTATGAAATGCGCACAAATAGCACGTCGATCTGCGCGTTAATCTACGTGTTATGACCATAGTAAGGCTTTCAATTTATATACATATGGCCTGTGCACAAGCAATGTTTCAGCCAATGGACCTCCGGGTAACCCGGAGGTCCATTGGCAGAAACATTGCCTGTATTTGCTATGAGTAACCAGGAGAACCTACCGTGCTTTGGATGCCATTCGATATGGCAATTACACGCAATTCCTACGCGCAATCAAGCCTAGATTAGCGCACAGTTCCTGATTGGACTTCTAGTTTTAACTGTATACGGTTCACTTTATGTTGCCGTTTTTCAAAGTACAGAAGTATTTTATTGGCTTTTTTTCCCTTTAACTTTGCAACTAGTTTTCACCCGTGTAATCACGTCTTGATTTTTCAGATTTCAAGATCCCAATATTTTGTTCAACTGCTTCATTTCATTGCATGTAGGTAATTCGACATAGTTTCCAATCTACTTTCGGTTGATATTTCTGTTTTATGAAGGAGGCATATGAAATCGTTTATCCTCGAGTCATTAAATCCAAACTTCCCCAGAACATGTGATCATTTATAGTGAACGCATCACCGATATTCTTATTACTAGAATACTGTTACACAGTTTCGTTTATGGTATTTCTAACTGGGATTATTGATATGAGCAGAAGACAAATTTTGAATCGGTCGGCAAGGGTAAACAAAACATTTCCCACAAACGGAACTGTGTATTCTAGAATCGCGCAACTCGCGAATGAAAGCTAAAATTTTCGAAATTTGACAACGCAGTTTGATAATTCCCACACATTTGTCATACATATACATTACCGAATGGGTGAGTACGGGATACCAAACTCCGAACATTCAAATGAATTCCATTATTTATTCGTTTACTGCCCAAAACATACAATTAAATAGCGAAATAATATGAGCAGCGAAACAAACGATTTTTCATATCCGGACGCGCTCTCATGAAAGTTGTACCCAGGTATGGATAATTCTCTTCGAAACGAGATATGGATCATCTTCTCAAGGAATAAAATGAACGCCTCGGAAAATGTGACTTCAACAATGGAAAAGCGATACATTTTTCCACAATGATTTCTTTCCGGGTCGTTTTGTGGATGTTGTGCCTCTGTGAATCGATATTTAAATTTAGTCTGGTTATAGTTTTATTCGCCCAGAATGAAACGAAAACTGATATAGTAGTGTGCTAAAAATAGAAAACGTGTAGTGCCTGGGTGTAGTGCCTGGGTGTAGTGCCTGGTCCGCTCTGTGGATGTAAACTACACGAAATAGGGGTGCAGCATCCGTCCAATCAAGAGTCTAGAAGGTCACGTGAGATATAATATACGTAGATAGTGCACTTTCCTTCAAGCATTACTAACTATGATATACTGACCTTCCATTTACTAACCCTACAACAAGGGTGGGGTAGCCTCTCTCGTGCCTGCCCCCAACAGTCCACTTCTCGTGTCGGATGAGTCCTCGCATCATAATCAATGATTCAAATTGGCCTCCACTCCTCAAATCCAGACTCATTGGCCCGCCACTATAGAGGTTCGGTGTGATATTTAGATGCAGAAAATATTTTCGCACCAAAGTGCGCCCTACTGAACGAACACGTACGCTGAGTTTGTAAAAATATCCCCAATTTTGTCTGTATACGATCGAAGGAAAATGACACACATCCGTCTTTCTAAAAGGGTTAAGGAATGAATTGGACAATCTCATGCAACAGTTGATCGCGTAATGATATTTTACACACGACCAGTGTAGTATTGGTTACACATGTTGCTTATTTCATTAAAAAATGTTAGTTAACGAACCTCTAAAAACACACTGAACCATCGTATATGTTGGAATGATTTAGTCGATGTGTAAATATTGTCTGGACATTGTTTATGCTCGATCGGTTTCGATTTTGTTAGTTGACAACACTGATAGTCGAATTAGCGAAAATGTAATGGAATTTTCACGGCATTCACACATAGAAATGATTACACGTATTGGACCGTCAAGCTTTCAAAAACCACAAAGATAAAATCCAATATCTATATTATGATCGAGTGAGGAGACCAACCACCTCTGTACTGATTGCTGTTACTAGCATTTTATAGACAGCTACATAAGAATGAGACGTTCGCACTTGTTCTTTTTGTGTTTATGCATATTTCTCTTTACTGGGAGGAGGTTAACCAATCGAATGTATGTACTGTGGTTTTGTTATAGAAAACAGTGAATTTATTCTTACACTAACGGTACACAATGTGTATATAAAGGATACCTACTGTTTTTGAGTGGCTTCCATAATTATCTCATGAGTGACTATAAGGAAATTCGAGTTTTCACGTGCGACCGAAGTATCCTTTTTATTAAATGAGTGGTGATGTTTCAATTGTCGAAAAACGGGCAGTGATATATAAAATATACCCTCAGTAGCTTGGTGTACCAAATGTTCATCACGAGTGGTGAAGTGGAGTTAACCGCGAGCCTTTGGCGCGCGGTTAACACCACTTCACCACGAAAAGGTAGGACTCGAACCGAGGACCTCTCGGCTTGCAGTCTACATCTCTACGTACTGAGCCACCACGCCCACTAGAGTAACATAGATGTTTGTGTAATGTGCTTTGGCTCTAAGAGTTCGGCATATAATTTCGCTGAACGGGAACGTATTTTTTACATGGGTTTGGATACAATCCATCCAGCAGGAAAACTGGTGGTCAGATGTTTGGGTCGGATTGCATGAGATGCCCGAACCCTTTATCGACCACCCCTCGTTGTCACATGTGGCCATCCGCGATGACCTGATACGATACGCCGCTCTACTATTGGTGCAGTAATGAAGTCGTGGACATCTGGTTGGTCTGATATTTGCTTCATTTATCACCTTTATGATTTGTGACCGAACGTCATTAGCGTGAATTAGGGGTCGAGTATCTGTGTCTGAATCGTGATGAATATATACAGTATTAGTTGTGCGATTATGTGCGAGGGTGTACATACAGAATATACCCATAGTAGCTTGGTGTACAACATGTTCACCACGAGTGGTGAAGTGGTGTTAACCGCGAGCCTTTGGTGCGCGGTTAACACCACTTCACCACGAGTGGTGAACATTTGGTACACCAAGCTATTTTGGATATATTTTATTTATACCATGATCATCAGATTATTAAGAGTCCCTATTTTTTATCGATTTTAATGAGCACCAGAGGTACATACGAGCGAATCTGTTTTTGTTTACACGAGCATCGGTGGGCGGTACTTCTGCTGGCAATTTTATAGCCGAAACGAAATGAAAAAAAAGAAACTGAGCCTTTTTCGTTTTAATAACATAATAACATACTATTTTGAGATATGCATGCTTTATTAACATGAGACAATGCATGTTTGTTAATTTTTGGCATCTTATGAGGTAAACCCATTTAAAAACGTAATAAATAATTGCCACTTCCATTTCAGTCTTCGCGAGGCGACGTGCGATAAATTTAGACAAGTTCGCATTCAGGTCGACGTCCCCAAAAGTTAAATGGAATGAAGTTCCACTGTAGGTGTAAATTTTAACTACTGAAACCCCATTGCTGGCGTGTTCACCACGGTTGGTGTGTAAAGCTAAAATGTATGCCATAGGCTTTTCATATATAGTAGAATAGGTAACCATGGTATAAATCTATGTAAACTTATTGTGTGATGCCTGCCACTTCTGGAGAGATATTCTCTCTTATTTATCACGGCATTGGATATCGACTGCGATTAGTTAGACATTTCCGGGTGTCCCATTAGATAACAATAGTAGGAGAGCGATGAATAGACCCCCATTAGCCAGAGGGGGACGTGACGTCATAGTGACGTGACTAGTGATGTCGTGTTGGGTTGTCATGATAGTCCGTCTGAGCGCCCATGTGACATCATCACCATGGTGATATGTGGTGTCAGTGGGCATGCGTAACGCGTGTTAATGCGACACGTGTTCCCCTCTACTGGAGACCGCTATATTGGTTTCTATGTTAACACGCGGTTGTTATCTTACTGAAAGTCATCTAATAGGACGAGAGATGTGTTTCGAGGGTGTGGTCGATTCAACGGGAGTATCTAATTACCCAAAAATGGACCAGGACAATTGCAAACAACAACCCGAAAAGTACCGAAACGGGCTTTATTTGGCTCGAATTCTTCCAGTATCCTGGATAGCACGTAGCGCTATTTGGCAGAGATGTCCATAAAAGATGCGTTCGATTCTATGGCAGCATGAGTAATAACCACACGGAATCCCATTTTACAGAGTCGGATAGGAATCCCATTTTACGGAATCCCTTTTTGGAAAACGCCTATGGCTCTGGAATCCCTTTTTGGTCGTATGTGCCCATGTGGTAGTGCACAATGTGTCACATTGTGCATTTTCACATAAGCACATATCGGCACATCCAGCATGTGCTTATGTGCTAGTGCACATTGTGTCACATTGTGCATTTTCACATAAGCACATGCGACAAAAAGGGATTCTCCAGGAAGTATCCTTGATAGGTATCCTCACATAATACAATACCAGGCCATAAGTATCCTCAAATACCCGTATGTGTCTGTGTGCTAGGGCACATTGTGTCACATTGTGCCTTTTCACATAAGCACATATCGGCACATCCAGCATGTGCCTATGTGCTAGAGCCCATTGTGTCACATTGTGCCTTTTCACATAAGCACGTGCGACAAAAAGGGATTCTCCAGAAGGTATCCTTGATAGGTATCCTCAAATAATACAATACCAGGCCACAGGTATCCTCAAATACCCGTATGTGCCTATGTGCTAGGGCACATTGTGTCACATTGTGCCTTTTCACAAAAACACATATCGGCACATCCAGCATGTGCTTATGTGCTAGTGCACATTGTGTCACATTGTGCCTTTTCACATAAGCACATATTGGCATATCCAACATGTGCGTATGTGCTGCCTGTAATGTGTACAAGAGAACATAAAAATGTTTAGGGAAGTTAGAATAAATAGAACAAAGAAGTCATTAAAAGGGATTCTGGGGGAATCCGAACCAGAAAAAACTACTCTAGTTCAGTCGAACGTATCCCGGGGTTTCACCTCGGTACCTTTGGGCTTCTCGGTACCATGGTATGGCGATCCTAAAAAGGATTTTGGGGGAAATCCGTACTAAATAAAGTCAATTTCGGTAGTTTGGGGTGGATTGTCGGGTTGTGTCTGGTGATTCTACGAAACGAGAAATTACTCCTATTCAATCGAACACACCCTGTCTTGTTTTAGGCCTTTGGGCAACATAGCAACCACGTGCTACCATAGAAACCAAGATGGCGGCCTCCCGTAAACAAAATGGACGACGGAAACACGTATCAACCTAACAACACGTGCGGCGCATGCGCACTAACACTACCTATCACTATGGGGATGACGTCACAACATGGCCGCTCACGCGGGTTACCATGCCAACACAACATGATGCCACTAGATCACGTGACACGATGTCACTTCCGGGGTCCTGCCAATGTTACCTGAAATATACGAGACACACTATTGATGTATTTGGAAGCGCGGTGGCTCACTGGTAGACTGTTGGACTTCTATGCTAGAGGTCCCGAGTTCGATCCCCGTCCGGGACGACCCGCGTTGGGCAAGGCACTTTATCCCGGTTGCCTACATGGGGGCACGATAACGCCGTGTACTAAGGCGTACTGCACGTCGATGGTGCACATGTCTTCTTGGGCAAGCCACTTTATCCCGGTTGCCTACATGGGGACACGATAATGCCGTGTACTAAGGCGTACTGCACGTCGATGGTGCACATGTCTTCAACCGCTGTAACCCTGCTTGAGCGGACCTTGACCAGAGTTAGAATGTTGAGGAGCTGACAGTTGCTCGTCGTTGCTCGGTGGTTCTCTCCGGGTACTCCGGCTTCCTACTCCCGTACAACTGTCACGGTCACGATTAGCCATTGTACACAAGTATGTGACCTTATACCCCATTAAATGAATAAATAAATTGATGTATTTAGTCCTTAAATCTTTTAATTCGTCACAGACAAGGATATAATTGTATTTGTCGCCAAAATAAGCTTGACATAGGTTGCATTTTCTTTGGGACAGTTCTGTTCTCGTCCAGCTACCGGTTTCGATTAGGAGCCTATGATTTTTGACTCGGAAATGGAGAAGGGGGACGGCCAAAGATGGGGGCAATTTTCGGAGGTATTCTTCTAAGCCAAAGCTCAGTTTAATTATCTTGTAAAACCGGTACTTTCCAGAATGTTCTATGTCTGATCTCTATTCTTGTAAGAAGTTATCCTGAAATCTCTCTTTAATTACAAAATTAAAATGTTTCCTATTCAAAATACTCTGATTTATCCATATGTTTGTCATTCCTAATTTGTCAAGTAATGAAGATATGTAATTAATCCAGAGACTTGTGTGTAACCCACTCAGATGGTTCAGATATAGAATTGAGTGGAGAGTATTCGATATTTTATTTTCCTTTCCAGATGCTAATTGAGCCCAGTAACTTAGGGAACAGATCTTAATTTTAATACCTATGGGTGTAAGCTCTAGTTCACAAAATACAAAATTGTTTCCATTCGATGTTTTAAGTTTTAAAATGAATTTAAAGAACCATAGTTCAAGTTTCTCTATTGTCGAGATGTTTTCATACCCCCATATTTCACATTCGTAAATTAGAATTGGGACTACAGATTTTTCGTAAACTTCTAAAATAATATCAATTGTTAGTTGGTTTTGTCGAACTTTGTTTATTATGGGGTATCTTGTCTTTTTATCTTCTGTTCATCGTGATGATATTTCGGCAGAGAATTTACCTGATTTTGAAAATGTTACGCCTAAGTATTTATAATTATTGACAATTTCAATTGCGGTCCCCCCTAAATACAATTTATAGTTCTTCCCAACGCGGGTACCAAATTTTATTATTTTTGTTTTATTTAAATTATTTTCAAGTTTCCATTTTAGACAATATTTGAAAAAGCTATTCAATGTATACTGCAGAACCTTTGCCGTGTTGGAGAGTTATGTCAGCTGCAACAATCCCTACTGCCCCGATTGCACTTCGTAAACTTCGTAAATTTGGAAATTGTCAAAGTCGTGGTCCGCGTCTAAATCTGGAATCCTCGTCTTGTGCAACCTGTCGTGCTGCTTCCTCCTTACAGTGGTGCTATGTAAATACTATATGGATATAATTAAGAACTTGCAAACAAAAGTCTAAACAAATAAATCATAACATTTGTCATCCTACTATGATGATGCAGCTAACGTAGACACAACACCCAAACATCATGACCAACCTCTTTGCCGCAGTCTAAACGATACAAACTTCACGATGGGACTTGTTGCCGCCCTCGGGTGTTATGATAAATAGTGGAGGGAGTCCTATAGGCAGGTTGCTTCTTGCCTACCTTGAAGCACCGCCCTTCCGCTTGCGAAAATGAGGCACCAATACTCTAATCCCAGCAAAGTAATGATTCGATCGTCATTCTTCATCATATGTCACATAATTGGCTCTCAGTTCATTCTTTCAGTCGCAGTCTGTTTGCAATCACCCCATCTTCTTTCAGGGGGTGGCAGGTAGACAGCCAATCTGGCTAAGCCACTTCCCGCGGTATACTTCTCATTACATTTGTGCAATATGTTTATTTGTAACCATTTTACATGTATGTGTACCGTGAATAAAGAATCTGAATCTAAATCTGAAACGGTATCGTCCGCGTATAGCAGTACGAGGAGCTGTAAATAAAACTGTGTGTTAATGTATTCGGTGATAGTGGAGGGTGTTCAAATCGTAACCCACTACAGTTTTTATTGAACAAAAGTGTTTCCAAGTCATTTAAGAACATAGCAAAAAGTATCGGCGACAAATTTTCCCCTTGTTTTACACCGACCCGACTTGGGATAAATTTAGATTTTTGACCATCGATCATAACAATGCATTTTATATCGTTATATATATATTTTTATTAACTCGAAGTATTTTTCCATCTATATGGAAATCTATTAATTTTTTCCACAACGCCGCGCTCCAAACCATATCGAATGCCTTAGAGAAGTCGACAAAAGCACAGTAAACGGGTTTTTTTTGCTCCTCAGTTATATAGTTCTCTTATTACAGTAAGGGAGAATATGTGATCAGTTGTGGAATAGTCTCTTCTGAAACCTGCTTGGGTGTCGCTCAGTAGTTTGTTCTCCTCGAGAAAAGTATATATTCATTTACGTAGAATACTTGTAAACAACTTGATATATTACTCAGCAAGGCAATTTTGCGATAATTATCAGGTTGGTGGGGGATCCTTTCTTTTAGTATATAGACATAATAACTCCTACTGTCCAGTCACTTGGGAGAATACCTGTAGTTTGGATTACGTTGAAGAGCTTTTGATGGATAGTAATAAATTTTGAAAGAGATTATTTATATTTATTTATTTATTGGTGTTAAAGGTCACATACTTCTGCACAATGGAGGAGATGACCGAATAAATTCGTTAGTGATTCCGTCATATCTAGGGGCTTTCCCATTTTTTAACTTTTAACAGCTCTTTCTATATCATCGGCCGTTATATAATCATTTAGAAGAGTTTTATCAATTCCGTCAGAAGAGTTGGTACTTGGGTAACAACTGCTCAATTCTTCGCCTAGGTTTGAAGGTCTATCATTCTCTAATTTTCTGTAATAATCATAGAATTCACTTAGAGAGGGCGAATTATTTTATTATTATCTATTAATTTGAATATGTTCCAAACTTCTTTACTACAGTAAAATCCTCTTAATTGAATATCCATTTTGCCAGTGAAAATTATTCAATTAACAGGAGTATACAATTAACAGAGATCTGGTCAGTTTCCTGTGTTCTGGAGGTAAACTGAGCATTTATTCTATTATATCTTGTTTGATAGAGCTCATAGAGCTCTATCAAACAAGATATAATAGAATAAATGCCTGTATTGGATGTAGTGAGGCCAAAAAGGTTGATAAATAAGAGGAATTTGGTGTGTGTCACAGTAGTTTTTTCGACATATTTTAAAAATTTATATACAATTAACAGGAGTTTATTCTACAACCCATATGCAGTTAACAGATCAAATTTGTACTGAAGGTATGGTAAATGGTTTTGTGTTTGAAAATTATATTCAATGAACAGGGATATACAATTTAGAGATATCCAATTAAGTGGGATCCGCTGTATTTTGTTTTTGGGAGCGACGTAGTTTAATTCTGTAGTTTAATTCTCAGTTGGCTATTATATCGTACTTCACTATTTCGAAGTGTCACTTTATACGTTCATCTGCACTCGCGTCACACGTTTTTTTTGTGTCCGTGCATGGGTTTATTCTATAACATTTCCTCGCTCGCCTTAAGTTTATCCGTGATTCAAGGCAATCCGTACTGAACCAAGGTCTCTTTCTTTAACTATAAACTTTAATCTGGTTGATTTTATTTCTAGCTTTATTTCTTCCTTTTAAACCAAAGGTTTCCTTACAGGCCCCCCGGTATATGTTGCAGAGGTCTTGGTTTATTTCCTCAACTACTCGGGGATCCGGATTCGTCTCCAATTCGAGGGCACTAAGTTTACTTTCTAGTTCTAGGATGTCTGTCTCTTTTATGTTTTCTAGAAATTCATCTGTTTTATTGGAATCCCATTTAGGAAAGCTACTATCCTTGTCTTAAACGCATGAGTTAATCCGATTTAGATCTGTGTTTATATTTTCGTCATCGTGATTGAGAGAAGTACCGTTAGCCCACATTGCTGATTGTTGTGTATTACAAACATCAACATTGTCGTTTGTTCAACTGCACAATCGACTGTAAAAACAACTGGGCAGTGGACATCAGACAACAGTTCATTGAAATCTCTAACGGTAAAGTCCGTCAAATACGTCGTGAACTCGGGTGTGCAAATTAAGTAGTCGATAATACTTATACCCCAACAAGAATGACACTCAGCAATTCATTTGACAACTATCACCAGAAAGAACAGATTTTATCGCTAAGCAAATTTGCCAGGGGAACTCGTGTTACTATTTCGTCCCCTGAGTTCCAATGTGTTCTATGTGCCTACTGGCACATAGAACGCATTGCAACTCAGGGGACGATTTCCATTTTCGTATCACTTGGGATTCAAATTGTAATTGCGGTGCACGATTTGTAGAAAATTCCAGTGAAATTTCGCTTCTATTTAAAAAAAACCCGTTAACAATTTCCGTTCGGCACAAATGTGCGGTACGGGTTTTCATTTTCCGCATGGTTTAGTGTTGCTGTAGATGGGGATTACATAGAACAGGCGTGTAATAAAGACTAAACGCAAGAAGGAATTCAACAGCGAGCACTACTGCTTATATAAGCCGTCTCCAGTTCACGAAGTGTAACCTTTGATTGCTGCAGCTTGATGTGGAGGATGCAAGTGAGGAGGGGAGGCCCAGTCGGAAAATGCGGTGGGTAGAGCGAGGTCGGGACTGGGTAGAGACAGGTCAAAGCCAGCGTAAGTGTACTGAGTTGTGGTTAGAAAATAGATTCAGTGTTGTAGACTCTGATGCATCTGGCGGAGAGGATGAGGGAGACTACAAGAGAGAGGTGGTCGTTGCTGGTATTAATAGGGTAGACAGGATATGGAGAACGGCCCAGAGAAAAAAAGAGTTCGGATGCCAATCAAACGAGGCATATTGCCGGTGATATAGGGGATATGGGGCCTGAGGAGAGAAGTAGGAAGGAGAACAAACAAATGTTGCAGCAGGGAGCAGCATGGTATGTGGAATTGATTAGAAGGTCTGTGGTCCCTGAAGCTTAAATTAGACTTGCGTTTTCCTGGGGGAGAAGATGAAAGATTTGAGAAACAGGGTGAATAGTATAGTGGCGGGGTCAGGATCGGATCCGGTAGTGGTGGTTCATGTGTGGTTCAACAGTATCAGGGAGAGGACTCCATCGAGAATTATGAAGTCGTACAGCGGATTAGTCATTAAACCGCTCAGTAGAAATGCAAGGCTAGTGGTATCGGGGGGGGGGGGGGGGGGTCCTTCCTGTCCTAGGAAGTGGGGATGAACGGAATTCAAGGATAATAGCGTGGAATGAGAAGTTCCAAGACAATTGTATTGACATGAGAATACCTTTTATTGATCAATGGAACACTTTTGGGCGTAAGGGTGCATGTACGGGAGAGGAGGGCTGAATCTTAGTATGGTGTGGATACAAGTATTGGGAGAAACAACTTCTACTCGCGACAGAGCCCTTAGTGAGGCCAGAGGCAATAGCAAGGGACACAAGAGGAAAGACAAGAGGGAGAAGGTGAGTACGAGATTATCGAGGTTACCTCCAGAAAACAACAGGATCAATAGGAGGATCTCAAGGAATACCGTTACTCTGAAGGAAGGATACAGCAGCATGCAGAGTCTCCACAGCAAAGTAAATGAAATAGCTACATTGATCTAGGGAGAGGACACTGATGTCATCGACTTTGGCGAAACGTGGTTACGACTTGATGCCCAAGTAGACCAAGTAAGGTGGTGCGTGTGGATAGGTGTGGAACGAACTAAAGGTTAGAAAAGGGAGAAGGGGTAAGAATGTACATCAAAGAGGCTGGATGAGTAAAAGTTAATTAAAAACAAAAGTGTTGCCCTTGGAAGTGTGTACTGTGCAGCGCAGGAAAGCAAACCTGAGTGGAAAGACTCAATATACTCCACTATCACGGAATTAGAAAACAGAAGAATCGGTAACAATTCTGATTGGAGACTTTAATGGACACATGGTGATAAGGAAGAAGACATACAGGGTTGGGATAAGAAAGTCATCAAGAATGGAAGAAGGCTGCTAGACTTCACAAATGAGCTCGGTTGTATACATGCTATATATTTTTTTTCCAAAGTGTTACAGTCGAGAGAAAAGTTATGTTTTCTTAGTAGGCCCATCCTTTTCTAGGCCTCTGCAATCTTCCCTGCCTTCGTTCTCATTCCTTCTCTCTTCAATAATTTTCGATCTGTTCACTTCTGTTAATTTTCCGTTTTCCTTTGTCCTCTTCCACTGACTCGATTAACAAACTGTCAAATTTACCTACCATCTCCGTTTACAACATTCTCTACAACCTTCGTTATACTTGTTCTTCATTCTCTCCGTTGTCATAATTTGTTCTGTATCTTGATTGTTAATAGTTCTGAAACTTCATTGTTGAATTCTCTGTATCTCTGTAAGACTTGGTTGTTCTGAATTGTCTTCTCATTCTTGTTCATGGTTTGAACTTCTATGATCTTTCTCATTCGTCTATCCAGTTCCAAAGCATCTTGTTTATTTGAGTCTCTGTTGAATATATTCTGCCTGTCCTACAAATGTTACAGAGGTTGGGTTTGGGCTCATTTCTATTCTTCAGTTCTTGGCTCACTCTGGTGTTCAACCATTTGTTGTATATTCTCTGTTTGATGCATTGGCGTTCGAGGTTCTCTGATTGATTCACTACTCTGTTCGTAGTTGTTTTCTCTTTGACCAATATGTATCCAATGGGTTAGCGACTAGTTCAACCTATTCTCCCTGTTGAGATTGCTTCTTTGGCTTGTTTGTGAGTGGATCTTCTTCTGTCTTCTCAGATGGTCTCACCTTTTGAACAACTTGAGCATTGGAAGCTATAGGCCCGTGGATGGATCACCTTTGACGCAACAGGCTTCTCTGTTGAATGAAGGATCTTTGGCAATCAATACAGATGTGGAGTTCCCCCATTGCTGGACAGAAGCGAAATGATGATGATGTTTGGGTATTACACTCCTTCTGTTCCCTCAAGGGTTTGTAAAAATTACGGAATCCTATTTTACAGAAGCAGCTTGGACTCCCACGCACAGAATTCCATTTATGGAATCCCTTTCATTGCAACTATTTCTTGGATACGACTGTAGAATTCCTTCTTTTCATGGTGCGTCGAAAAGTGTAAGAACATTTACTCCAAGGAGTAATTACTCTCATTGCTCGTTAGCTTATTTCATGAAATCCTCGTCCAGTGAGGGGAGCCGAAATTTCGGATACGAGAAGAGAAAACTTCGGACTTTGTGAAAAGAATGAGAAAAAATAACACTGTTATAGAACAGACGACTTGGATTGGTCGTAGTCCACGCATGAGCAGTGATGTCCGCGCATGCGTTTATTTATTTATTATTTCTTTATTGGTGTTTAAGGTAACATACTTATGCACAGTGGCTAATCCTGACCGTGACAGTTTTACGGATGGAGGAAGCCGGAGTACCAGAAGAGAACTACCGAGCATCGACGAGCAACTATCAGCTCCTCAACATTCTAACTCTGTTCATGCTCCGCTCAAGCAGGGTCACAGCGTTTAAAGACATGTGCACCATCGACGTGCAGTACGCATTAGTACACGGCGTCATCGTGCCCCCATGTAGGCAACCGGGATGAAGGGCCTTGCCCGAGGACACAACATGGGCCGTCCCGGACGGCGATCGAACTCGGGACCTCTAGCATAGCCGTCCAGCAGCCTACACGCATGCGTTTACTAGGTAATAAAAATCATCATCAGAGAAAAATTAATTAATGAAGCGGGGGCGCGGTGGCTCAGTTGGTAGAGGTGCAGGCTGCAAGCCGAGAGGTCCTCGGTTCGAATCCCACCTGCGGCAACCGCGTTGTATCCTTGGGCAAGACACTTCACCCCGATTGCCTACATGGGGGCACGATGATGCTGTGTACTGAGGCGTACTGCACGTCGATGGTGCGCATGTCTTCAACCAATCTAACCCTGCCTGTGCTGCGGTGCAGAGTTCAGAGTTACGATGTTGGAGAGCTGACAGCTGCTCGTCGTTGCTCGGTGGTTCTCTCCGGGTACTCCGGCTTCCTCCACCCGTAAAACTGTCACGGTCACGATTAGCCATTGTGCATAAGTATGTGACCTTAAAACGCCAATAAATAAATAAATAATTAATGAAGCACCGGGTTGTACCCGGTGCTTTATTAATTAAATTTTTGCTGATTATTCCTATAATTAGTGTTTGGAATCTGATATTATTGTGTCCGTGGAAATTTTGTTCACCTGTGGAAAGTGACCAGTCCATGACGGCCGTACTGTAGAAAACTGTCACAGATATGAGAACATATTATAATTATTCGTTTCGGTTTAATATATGAAGAGGTTATTATTGGTTAGTTTCATATCTGCCGAGATATCAGCTCGAGGTAACTTCATATCAGTCTGAGACCGAAGGTCGAAGGCTGATGTGAAGCTCCGAGTAATAACCTCAAAATACCAAATACTGAAGTAATAACCTCTTTTATTTGACCCATTGAACTCACAAGATCGATATTTCGGTCCAAGACATAATCTCGTCCCATTTTTGTCTTATTATAAGAGGTCTGTTCACAGAGCCTTCATGATAAAATAATAACTGCAGTCTGCAGCCGAAAAGTCACAGACTGCAGTTATTATTTTATCCTCTCAGTATATTGATATTGGACTGACTCATTTCACTGTAAGTGTACACAATGGCGATACCAATCCAGAAAACGGGGGCTAAAGGGTTAAAAGTAACCATGTGATTATTATTATTCGGTGTTTGAGTGGATACAACAATTAACTCATTCCTAGTGGAGAGGAAATTTAATTGTACAGTGCTTTGTACTCACACGTGACATGTTTTCCACGACTACACAAAGTTTACAATCACTTTCAATGCACCTTGTTAATCCTTAAATATTGGAACCTTCCCTGAAAAACGAGATATCAGTCGATCAGAGTAGATTCATTTTGGTAATATTCTGCTAGCTTCACAGTGGACTGAATATCACTGGAATGGAGTTTCCTCCCAATGGATCAGTCGTCGTGTTGAATGCAAAAACGGCAAAATATTAGAACTACTATCACATTAATTTTTGGGGGTTTAGCGCCACTTTCGACAGCCATGATTACATCGCGTCGGAATTACTATCACATAATAAACACGTTTTCTGCTGTAAAATGGCGGCTACTGCTGTCTCTGGCTGCATTCAACTATTGCCTTCGTTCCTGGGAAAGAGGTTTTGTATATCACAGATTTGTGAGTAGTTCAAGTTGTTAGTATGGTGCGCTCGGTTTCTATTCCAGTATGGTAAACTGAAACTTACAGCGAACTGAAACTTACAGCGAACTGAAACTTACAGCGAACTTATGTAGAGACAACATGGCACTTGCCATGGATTTATTGTGATGCACCAATCCCTCTAAGGTTCGAAATAATAAACATTATCTATTGACTAAAGTGAATTTTTTGATTTGATTGGTTGATAGATACGTGGCATGAGACCATATTCATTGAAACCCACGATACATCCGCCCAGCCACTGACAAATTTCCCATACCCAGTGGAAACCTCGTTCCGAAATCTACAAATTGTCCACACCCCGTAGAAGACGCGTCATTCCAGTTTTACAGTGTACATGTATTATATTTTAATTTTTTATCTCCAAAATATAGCTCATGACCCCTTATTGGAATGAGCTTGTCGAGTACCCTCCAATGTGGGGTTTATAAGCTATGTTTTTGAAACAAAAAAGAAAAAAAGAAATTCAATAATTTTTTTATACTAGTCATATCGGCATATTTTCACAAAAACTCTTTTGCACAAAAATTCCACAGAAACCTGTATGGCTCAACAATGGAAGATAAAAGATCTCATGCTGTGTCTGTTCACACATGAAATAGATTGTACTTCTAAAACGGAAAGTCAATCGATAAAGTCGTTACCCCGTGTCTGGTCACGTGGTACGGGTTTTTACCTACCCGAAGCCAGCCGTATCCCATTCGGCCTTCGGCCGAATGGGATACGGCTAGCTTCGGGTAGGTAAAAACCCGTACCACGTGATCAGACACGGGGTACCTAATAATATCACTGTTCACTATATTTTTACCCTTTATTTAATATATACAGCATGGCGTTGAGTTGACTATGCCAAAATAGTGGTCCTCGAGGAGAGGATAGTCCCGACGCGAAGCGGAGGGACTATTCTCTCCTCGAGGACCACTATTTTGGCATAGTCAACGAAAAGTCATGCTATATTTATTATATTAGATGTGTGTGTGGGGGAGGGGTTCTTCATCGGTCATATATGCAAGATAGTATTCTTATTCACAGCCAAAGAGAAAAGAAAATGGTTCAGGGTTTAAACAGGTAAACTAAGTTAATTCTGCCACTCATAGTTCTGGGATAGAGAGGCAGAGAACCAAACCCCCAAGAAACACAACACCATTATTCCATTAACCCCCTCCCCGCCCCCAACACTACTACAAACATCACTTTCGATACACATATTTTTATTTCTCCAAACTAAATGTAATAATATATATGGGACGAGATGTCTTGTAAAGTATTTACGCTTCAATGGAATTTTCTAAGCGAATTCGAATGTTACTATTTATAACCGTTCACTATTACAGTGCACTATTCTTTTTCAAAAATGATAGTAGGTCTGTGCGATTTCGCTGATGAACTATCGGAAAATAGGGTGTTTCTGTTCAACCAATCAGAACGCGGGAAAGTCACGTGACAGCTAATATTTTGTAGTAATTATACCTCATTGTTCTTTTGAAGGTGGTTTCATATTCTTGGCAAATTCACAAAAATTATGTCATTGATACACTAAGGAAAAACTATCCTAATGTATTTTTTTGGTATCATGTGGGTCATTTCTGGTGTTTAGTTATGGCAACTGCCATTTAAATGCTCAAATGAAGTTGACAAATGGAACAAAGATTGAAACAACCATTAATATTAACAGACCCATATTAACCCTTTACCCAACGCAGACGATATCAAAATTTATTATTTTAAATATAATTTTTCCAATTTTTCAACAAATTTCAACAAAACCATATCATGTGACCCCTCGTTGGAACGAGCTCGACGAGCTCGTTCCAACGAGGGGTCACATGATATGGTTTTGTTGAAATTTTTGGAAAAATAATATTTTTTTCAACTGCTGAATTTGCATATTACGCGGGCGGATGCGGGCGATTCGTTGGGTAAAGGGTTAAAAAATGTACCGACCATCTAATTTGGTTTGCAGTGTGTGATTGTTGCTTCTTTATTTTACTTAGCATAATTTGTTCTGAAACTATCGTCCTCCTGTACTGGCTGTAGTACGTTTCTCGGAAGGTTTACTGTCATCAGAGCCGATCGATTGTACAGCAATAATAAATAGCTTATTTGTTGATTGAATCCAATTTGATAGACATTCAATGAAAGGCGTGAACAAAACCACGATTATTTCAGTTAATGATTTCATTTATCTGTAATATCATAAGGGTTCGGGCCTCATTTAGGTAATATAATGATTCTAACCATCGGCAAATGTTGATGATGCAATGCTGACATGCGATAGTGGTGGTTCCGAATTTCATATTACAAAGCTTAAGAGAAAAGTGCGGTATAGATCAGTTTGACCAGGGCTCAAAATAAGCGGTGTCGCGTCGCTTTATGCTATGCAAAACTTGCAAAAAGCTACACAATGTTAAATTATGTATAGCATTTTGCGATACAAGATAATCAACTGCAGCCTATTAGGCTGCAATTGATTATCTTGTATCGCAAAATGTAAATGAAAATTTGCAAGCAAATTTGAAAACTAGTTCACTGATGCTTTACTTCTGATTGTGGAACATTCCAGGCATAACTCAGATTAACTCTCCATCAAGCATCATTAGCAACTTCATATGTAAGATGAGTTCTGTTGGTTTAAATACTTCCTGTTTTTACAACATTTTGCATAAAATGTCCATTAAAAATAACTACAAGCCCATCAAATTAAAAATCCCAACTTCCATTTTGAGAACTCTATTAAACAACCAAGACGCCATTTATAACAGTATACAAGTCCATGCAACCCATTAAGGCAGTTCAGTTAAAAAAACATAGTAAATGTTTCATGTGTTGCAGATCATTTAGAAATGCCCAGAAATGGATGGAAACTATTCTATCTACTTAGAAGAATTCAATATAAAACAGCATAACATAACTCTGGTATACAAAAATAGCTATGTAATATTTACGAAATGCTATTCATTTTTTGGAAATGCGTAGCATTTTGCTACGCAAAGAAAAAAAGTTATTTTGAGCACTGAGTTTGACACTGAATATAATTGCATGGCAAAGAAAGTTAATGTTCCCATATTTCATTGCAGACGGACAGCTAAAAGGGTTATTCTATAATTTTGAAATCTTTTGAGTAGCAGACAAACACGGGAATGGAAACCGGTGGTTCTGTGATAAATATAGTTCCACCTTTCATCAAATGATATTTTCGAACAAACACAATTATGACAATTATCATTAGATGTTTGTGTGGCTATATTTTTGTTTTGAAACTTATTTATCCAGTTTTGTTTTACGTATCGATAACAACCAAATTATAATATTACGAAACAGAGGCGTAGTGATCCATTTCTAAAAATGGCATGACCGAATAAAGAAATTGAAAAGTTGTCTTGTGATTTCGATTTTATCTCGCATTAATGGCATTGCCAATGCAATGTCTTGGGCGTTTTCAATTCTATCGTCTTGCAGATTTAAGAAGAGTGTGACTGTTTCTGCAGTTCGTATGTCTTTGAAAACAATATTTTGCCCAAGTTCACAATTTTCCTTATACAGTTACAAACCGTCATGTGACTGATTTCCCTCACGATATTTTCAAATGGAAGTTTTGTTTCGTGCATTTTCTTGAGGCGTTTCGAACACATCACGGACGAAATGATAAAAGGTACTTCCTCCGAGTCTGGAATTCGAAATCATTTATTTCAAATCTTGGCATTGGAATTACCGACCTGTTCGTGATTTTTGCAATTCGTTACTTATGCCATTGGACACTTGACTGTCGTCAATCGCATGAAAATTTTTTTTTTTTGTCAAAAAGTGAATATATTCCACTGGTTATTATTTTGATAATATAATATGCCTTCGTTTACTTTTTTATCAGTATTTTGGCCACTGGTGAAAATTTCTAAAATTTTCCCAATTTGTTTGTTGGATGACCCCCTCAACCTGACCTGACGGGGTTATTACCTCGAGTTTTTACTGATTGCTACTGAAACATCCGTGTTCTGCGTGCCGTGTCATCGTGGTGTTATTCCGAATGGGAACTCACTGATCAAAAACTACACATTTTCAAACGTTTTGTTCTCCCTAATGTGACAATATTGTGCAGTTTTTTCATTAACCCTTTGAGACTTTAATTATCCTGACGTTCAAACGTCACTTGGAATTCAGTTTCTTCAACGTTTTTCAAAATGCGACGTCAAACGTCGGAAAGTACAAATAGCAAGATATTTTTCACATAAGTGATTATCTGGTTGAGGGCTAGATTATTTTGGGTGGTCTGAATTTGTTCTTCAAAACTTGTTTTATTACAAATTATTGGAGAGTGCCCACAGGCACTCTCCAATAATTTGTAATAAAACAAATTTATATAAACAAAATATTACTTGTGTTTGATTGAATATGCAATATAAGCAAGGGAAGCGTTGGCTTTTGCACTGGTATCCTCATTTTTTGAAAGCCTTGATAATGGCTTCTTGCAATTAACAAGTTGAGAAGTCTTGACAGCAAGATTATATTAGTATTTGAAGCTGGAATAACATTTGGCTCAACGGTTGTCACTAAGTATCCTCATTTTTTGAAAGCCTTGATAATGGCTTCTTGCACTTAACAAGTTGAGACGTCTTGACAGCAAGATTATATTAGTATTTTAAGCTATGATAACATTTGGCTCAACGGTTGTCACTGAGTACTATTTGGGAGAAGATACGAATTGAGGTTAAAACTTTAAAAAATCGAAAAATAATAACAAATCAAATAAATGACCAGAAAGTATCAACGCGCTTTTTGATTTCGTACGTCATAAGACGTAGAAAAGTATCAAAGGGTTAAAATTAGGAATATAGGACAAAACCCCCTCGGACAAAACACCCTCGAACAAAACCCCCTCAGGACAAAACACCCTCGGACAAAACCCCCTCACTTTTACTGACAAAATGGACAAAACCCCCTCACTTGAGAAAAAAATGATGATGAAAAAAATGAGGTGATAAATGTTAAAGTGAATAAATAAAAAGAATATTTAAACAAATATAGAGTTTTATTAAATTTGTTTGCAGGTAATTGTAATTAATATTTAATGACATATATATATATAATACTGACAACATGTAACAGCTAGCGATCTTTTTCACACAGAACTATAGAACATACAAATATTATATTAATTAGGATCATCTTGCCTTACAAATTACAACATCTATAAAGTAATTATCCAATGATAATAAATCTAATTGACACTCACAAAAATTCAATGTGGTTCAAGTCGCGTTTTTGAGTTACCCTGGATCATGTAATAAATAGAATCTACAACGGATCCCTATTTTGTAGCTCTATTTACAAAACTCGTCCAGTAAATTAGGTCTTGGCCTCGCTAAAGCTCGGCCAATACCTAATTTACTGAACTCGTTTTGTAAATAGAGCTATAAAATGGGAACCCGTTTCTGTCTGCCTTCATTGCAGCTATTTCAAAGTCCATTGTAATGGTCGTTGGGTCTACTTGGAATCCTAAAGTTTCACAATAGTCCTGAATTGCCCCAAACAGTTCTTCATATGTAGATTGTTTTTTGTCCACCAACAGAGCATACACACAAGCCACTGAACTTTCACCAAGGGCAGCATGGATTACATACAGCTGGTTAAAGAGTTTTGGTGCCACATTAAAAGTTCCATCCATAAACCAAGATGAGGAATTAGCGAGATGTCTTAACCCTTCATTGGTAGCAAACACCAACATACGGTTGGTAGTGTCAACACCATTATCATATATTAGAAAAGAGTCTCCATCTGATGATAATGCCCACTCTCCCTCAACTATCAACTCTGATAAAGTCTTTGGGCTCTGTGGCAAATATTTAGCTCGTTCACGACGGAGAGAACGCTTCACGGAGTTGATATCCCCAATGGCAGCTCGTACGGAAACGGGAGCTGTTGCAATAGTGTCTGTCAGGAGCTGGCTGTTTGTACCTCTTGAACCTGGAGCCCGCTCTTTCATCTCTGCACGTAGTTTTGTTGCCTCAACGCCGCCGTTTTTAGGATCATGCGAATGTTCGGTGGAACTAAAAACAGAGTTCATTTCAACATTTGTAGTAACAGCTGCCTTACACAAAAATGCTGATCTGTTTGAGCACTCCCATCGGATTTTATTTTGACGTGTGTATTTCTTAGTATACATGTAGCCATCAAGCACAAGTTTCAGACCACCTTTGTGGTTTTTGATAATCTCCATAATATAGCACTAATTGACAATATTTTGAATACTGAGAAAGCATCACAAAACTGGCATATTTATAACATTATGACAGAGAATGTTGTTCTAAAACTTTGTCATGCCAGTGTAATAAAACAACATAAATGGTTATTGAAGTCAGCAAAATTAAAAAATTGAAAGTGCAGATAGCTTGCAAAATGGTATTACTAAAACAACAAAGCTATACCTCAAAGAAGTAATGGAACAGAAGACACAAGCTAAAAAATAAATAAATCCCAGCAATGTGAGCAAAATTGAAAAATTGAAAGTGCAGATAGCTTGCAAAACGGTATTACTAAAACAACAAAGCTATACATCAAAGAAATAATTTAAACTTTTAATGGTTAAGTACAGATGACTTGCAAAATGGTGTTACTGAAACACAAGACACAAGTTAGTATATATATAATGTCTGAGGGGGTTTTGTCCTGAGGGGGTTTTTCCCTGAGGGGTTTTTGTCCTACGATGCAAAAAATGAGGGGGTTTTGTCTGATGGGGTTTTGTCCTGAGGGGGTTTTGTTCTGTTACCTAAAATTAGAGTCTTCTATGTAAAAAGGGTTTTAAGTCAGATAATGTACTGTACTACGGTACAGCCTCCGTGCCTGGTCACTTTTCACGAGTGGGCAACATTATGAGATTCCAAAAAATAATTATAGGAATAATCATCAAAAATTTAATTAACGAAGCGGTGGCGCGGTGGCTCAGTTGGTAGAGGTGCAGGCTGCAAGCCGAGAGGTCCTCGGTTCGAATCCCACCTGCGGCATCCGCGTTGTGTCCTTGGGCACGACACTTCACCCCCTATTGCCTATTGCCTACGTGGGGCACGGTGACGTTGTGTACTAAGGCGTACTGCCCGTCGATGGTGCACCTGTCTTCAACCAATGCTAACCCTGCTTGTGTGGAGTTGGTATGTTGGGGAGCTGACAGTTGCTCACCGTTGCTCGGTGGTTCTCTCCGGGTACTCCTGCTTCCTCCACCCGTAAAACTGTCACGGTCATGGTTAGCCATTGTGCATAAATATGTGACCTTAAACACCAATAAATAAATAAATAAATAAATTAACGAAGCACCGGGTTGTATCCGGTTTTTCACTAATTAAAATTTAGCTGATGATCATTTTTATTACCATGTAAACGCATATGTGGAAATCACTGCCTACGTGTGGAATACGACCAATCCACGGCGAATGGTCTGTATGGAGTAGTCGGCAGACATTCGTCCACGACAATTATCTGACCGGATACCCAGCCTTTCGTGTATTATCCATTACTGGGAGCGAGGTGGCTCAGTAGGTAGAGGTGCAGACTGCAAGCCGAGAGGTCCTCGGTTCGAATCCCACCTGCGGCAACCGCGTTGTGTCCTTGGGCAAGACACTTCATCTCCATTGCCCGCGTGGGGGCACGATGACGCCGTGTACTAAGGCGTACTGCACGTCGATGGTACGCATGTCTTCAACCAATCCTACCCTGCCTGTGCTGCAGTGCGGAGTTACGATGTTGGGAGCTGGCAGCTGCTCGTCGTTGCTCGGTCGTTCTCTCCGGGTACTACGGCTTCCTCCACCCGTAAAACTGTCACGGTCATGATTAGCCATTGTGCATAAATATGTGACCTTAAACATAAATAAATAAATAAATAAATTATCCATTACTGATCGCTGCTTCCCTCCTTGAAATGCAATTAACAGTTATACAAATAACCTATGACAGTGAAAGCCTAAAGAGAAAATTTTTGATGATTATTCCTATAATTATTTTTTGGAATCTCATAATGTTGCCCACTCGTGAAAAGTGACCAGGCACGTCGACTGTACCGTAGTTCAGTACATTATCTGACTTAAAACCCTTTTTACATAGAAGACTCTAATTTTAACTCTTTGATACTTTTCTACATCTTATGACGTTCGAAATCAAAAATTACAAAGAGATACGTAACGGGAGACAAGCATATTTGTATGATAAAAAACAAGCGATAAGGTACTGCTTAGGAAAAAAGGCGATTCCGGATGAGTCAAGAAGGCCACAATACAATACTACCAGTTAAATCAGCATGTTATTAACCCTTTACCCAACGCAGACAATATCAAAATTTATTATTTTCAATAGCATTTTTTCTCAAATTTTTCAAAAAAATTCAACAAAACCATATCATGTGACCCCTCGCTGGAACGAGCTCGTTCCAACGAGGGGTCACATGATATGGTTTTGTTAAAATTGTTTGAAAAATAATATTTTTTCAACTGCTGAATTTGCATATTACGCGGGCGGATGCGGCCGATTCGTTGGGTAAAGGGTTAAGTCACATTAAAAATCGACACAATCCGCCTTATGTTCCTCAACCGTTTTTGAATCCAACAGCTCCATAAAGCTGTAACATAATATCAGGTTATTTTAAACAACCTATAAAATAAATGTTTCCCTCATTTATGGTGTAGACTTAGTGCAGGGTGATTTTGTTCTCGGCCAATCTTCAGATGGCAACAACCAATTCTTATACCTACTGAACGAGATACCACAAGCAATATTGCAGTGCATGTGCATCACTGTACTATATATTTCTACAGAGGACTGAAAATTAAAACGTTGCGAGTTCTCATTTCTCCCCCCACTGCACGTCTGTCCAGGGTGAGATAGCAGGGAGAGACAGATGTTTCTCCCCCCACTGCATGTGTAACATACGTCTGTCCAGGGTGAGACAGCAGGGAGAGACAGATGTATCCCACCCCACCCACGTGACGTTATACATTTATAACGTTATTATGACGCGATGCATAGTATTTGGCTACCAACTAATTCATATTGACGTCATCAGAATGCCGTGTGTTCAAAGTTTGATGCTCTAAAACTCTTTAAACCCCAAGATGCCACCGTTCCTAATTGATTTCGTGTATATACTTTTGGTATATACATAACTTTTGCATGCTCTTTCCGATGGTGTCATTAGTTTTTCAAAACAACCAATACCAAATGAGCTGTTTATATCAGCACCTGGCCGCCGATTACCTCTGACTAACGTAACCGCTGTATGGTGGTGGTGGTGGGGGGGGGGGGGGGATAATCCCTGATGGGTACGGCTGTGCGATGGGAAAATCTCACCCTCGGGACAAGATATTTGGTCCAGACACTCGGCAAGCCTCGTGTCTGGCCCAAATATCTTGCCCTCGGGTGAGATTTTCCCATCCCACACCCGTACCCATCAGAGATTATAATAGTCTCTACCGAGTTGACGTGTTCCAAATCACCTTATCCATACAGTTTACAGTTGAGAATCTCTCTTTATTTCTACATATCTTAAAACAGTGTGGTAGAATGGCTGCTTTTTGGTCTTTTTAATTTTGTTTAAAAGTGAATGACATGTTTAAAAATATCTTTCATGTTCTGTTACTACCTGTTGTACTGAATAAAATAAGGGCAAAACGATGGCAATATAAACGCAACACGATTGAAAGTAATAGTAACTTAACTTTTTGTTAATTCAGAGCTGAGAATATTTAATTATATTTTTTTTTCTGAAAATTTCTTAAATGTCCCCTTTTACCTAGATATGTTCTATATTTTACTAATAGCTGAACAACAAGTGGTTTGACACACTGCTACGGAGTAATATTTGCAAAATGTCTTCATGAATGATTAATACTTTATTTGTTAGCCTCCAAAACATAACTTACGGCCCCTCATAGGGGACGAGCTTGTTCCAGTGAGGGTCGTAAGATATGTTTTGGAGGCAAACCATTGAAAAATAATAAAATTTTAATAATTTTTATCAATAGGTCTGACCGGAGAAAAATGATGGTAGTACTGTCTTAACCTCATTAAACTGAAAATAGAAATCAGTTCAAACGACTTACTTTGGAAATATGAATTTTTAAGAACTTTACTGGTTGATGGCTAGATAATTTTTAGTGGTCTAAATTAGGGCTGTCACGATTTTTAAATTTAGGAATCGATTAATCGCTGCAAATAATCGATAATAATCGATTAATCGCACCTAGATGACTCCCCACCCCTCTCCCTCTCTTTGAAGTCGATAAAAATGAAGTTCAAGTCAGCTGACCTACCTCAAGTAAACAACGAAGACGATCAACTTTTAGGTACATTCAAAGCTTTGATGTTCTGGACTTTTGAACCGTCAGTGTAATAATCAAGACCGGTCGGCAGTTGCGATCTTCGCAACTGCCGACCGGTCTTGATTATTGCACTGACGGTTCAAAGATTCAGAACATCAAAGCTTTGATGAATGTACCTGGAAGACAAATGCTTCCAACGGCTTCTTGGAGTTTAACATCGATGTTCTTAACTCAATACCTGTAGAAACAATAGTTTTTTCATCAAATTTTCTTTTAATTATTAAACATCTAAAACGGGATACAATTTATGGATTATTCGACAACGAAAAATACTAATCGATTTCGCCGTGACCGATCAACGATCGATTAATCGATTGATCGTGACAGCCCTAGTCTAAATTTGTTAATCAAAATTTGTTTTTTTACAAATTATTGGAGAGTGTCCTCAGGCACTCTCCAATGATTTGTAATAGAACAAATATATATATAAATTAAAAATGGAGTAAATCGCCACCTATACTTCCCAAATTCTGAAAACATTGGAGTTTTTTTGGACGGTACCAACTTTTATGCAACCAGAATGGGATAGGGTTAAACTTTACAACCGAACTTACAACAGCAAATATGCTCGGTAGTGAATTGTGAATACGTACATGAAAAGTGTTTGAAATTAACCCTTTCCAAAATCATAGAAAAAGCAACCAAAGATGGCTAATTTTGGCATTTTCAAACGGTACTCTTATCCTCGCCCTCATTGTGCTTGAGGGTTAAATCTGAGATTAAAAAGTAAACAGTAACTCTCTTCCGCGATCATTGTTGCATCTATCCAAACCAAAATAATTGTTACAACAACCTTGTTATTAGAGAAATTTGCCCTTGAAGTTGGTCAATTTTGAATACAAAATCTATATTCATGTCATTTGTGCTCAGTGGGGGTTAATGTTGAAAGATCTGAGTGGTGATTGTGGTGTATCATATTATGCTCTAAATGTGTGGAAAATTTGAACTAAATAACTGTAAACAGTTCTGAGACATTCGAAAAATGGTGAAATTTTGAAGGCTTTGGCAGAATATTTTGAGAATACGCTTTTTCACAGATATGACGATACCGCATTTCACTAGATTTTATGACATTACATAAGTGTGCCAAATTTGGTTAAAATCGTACAGCTTGTTTTCATTACATAAGTGTGCCAAATTTGGTTAAAATCGTACAGCTTGTTTTCATTACATAAATGTGCCAAATTTGGTTAAAATCGTACAGCTTGTTTTCGAGCAGTTCAACAGACAAAATTCAGGGAGAAAAAAAAAAAGAAAAAAAAAAAGAGCGAAGAAAAATTTTGAAAAAGAAGAATAACAAGAGTCTTTCCCAAACTGGGTTTGGGAAAGCCTAAAAAATATTATTTGCGTTTGACTGAATATGAAACATTAACAAGAAAAATATAGGCTTTTGTTCTGGTAACCTCATTTTTCTGAAAGCCCTGATAGTGGTTTCTAGCACAGGAATGTCAACCGGTATCTGTTCCCTCATGCTCCAACTGGCACCGGTACTGAATCATTTGTTCCGCCGGTACCGGGACAAAATTATTTTATGGGAAAATTCCTAACTGAACAAGGGTAAACGGGCTAATAAATGTGTATGGCACACTAACACGACATACTTTCAGCTTATTTGTGAATGAACATATCAAAACACTCTAAAGGAGCATGTTCTGTCTGTACCACCACCTCGATAAGGCCGATCATTTTAACTTTCCAAACGTGGCATCAAAGAAAATGAAAGAACCGTCATCGGCTACTTCAAAGAAATTATTCTGTGAGTAATCATAAAGCACGATTTTCGTGCTTAATGATTACTTTGATGTCGCCGCAGAATAATTGGTTCGATGCTATGTTTGTCTTTGCGATCTTGGGGACTGGGTCGGTTTAAATACGAGTTTCTCCCATCTGATTGTGATGTCACCCAATTGTTGACTTGTCCCGATACTGATTTCGAAGGAATAGACTCTGCTCCGCCCGGCGTAAAAGGAATGGAAGTCCGTAGGAACGTTAGTCCCTCTGGACTATTATTCCGCGGAATTATAGTCCTAGGTCTAACATTTCTAGGAATAGTAGTCCGGCGGACTACTATTCCTAGAAATGTTAGACCTAGGACTATAATTCCGCGGAATAATAGTCCAGAGGGACTACGGACTTCCATTCCTGTTACACCGGCGTTACTTTGAAATGCCTATTCTAGCTGTAAACCAGTTAATAATCAGTATTCTGAGTGAACTGTTTTCATGGGTTCCTTGCCAATGGACCCCCGCGAATCTCACATTTGGGTTCCAATCAAATTCCCGAATTTAATCCGGCAGAGGGCTACAAATCGAATCTCAGATCAAATCTCGCGGCTCATAGCTTTTAAGTTGAAAATATTGCACGTTCTTACCACTGTAAATATCGCCAGTCTACACACGGGTATTGTATAAGACGGCACTTAACCCTGATTGCCTAAATGGGGGCACGATGACGCTGTGTACTAAGGCGTACTGCACGTCGATGGTGCGCATGTCTTCAGCCAATCTAACCCTGCCTGTGCCGCGGTGCAGAGTTCAGAGTTACGATGTTGGAGAGCTGACAGCTGCTCGTCGTTGCTCGGTGGTTCTCTCCGGGTACTCCGGCTTCCTCCACCCGTAAAAACTGTCACCGACATGATATGACCCTGGCTGTTAATGTGTCGTTAACCCCTAATAAAAAAATTGTATAAGACGGCGACTCGTCTGTTTGGGCAAGTCATTTTATATTCCAGAATGGTATCAAAGCAGTAATTTCGGAAAAGGAACCTCCTTGAACTATTCTTAGTTTAAACAATATTTATTCTTAGACATTTGTGTTACATGCATACATTTCATAGTTAACCCTTTACCCAACGAATAGGCCGCATCCGCACGCGTTATATTCAAATTCAGTAGTTGAAAAAATATTTTTCAAAAAAATTCAACAAAACCATATCATGTGACCCCTCGTTGGAACGAGCTCGTCGTGCTCGTTCCGACTAGGGTTCACATGATATGGTTTTGTTGAAATTTTTTGAAAAAATTGAAAAAAATGATATTTAAAGTAATACATTTTGATATCGTCTGCGTTGGGTAAAGGGTTAACAAAAAATAATTAATGATGTAAAATACCGACATACACGGTCTAACGATTAACAAGTTACTGTCAAGATGGAGAGAGCAGTGGCTCAGAGGTAGACTATTGGACTTCTATGCTAGAGGTCCAGAGTTCTGCGTCCTTGGGCAAGGCACTTTAGCTCGGTTGCCTGCATGTGGGCACGACGATGCCGTGTACTAAGGCGTACTCCACGTCGATTGTGCACATGTCTTCAACAGCTGTAACCCTGCTTGAGCGGAGCTTGAACAGAGTTAGAATGTTGAGGAGCTGACAGTTGCTCGTCGATGGTCGGTGGTTCTCTCCGAGTGCTCCAGCTTCCTCTACCTGCAAAACTGTCACGGTCACGATTAGCCATCGTGCATAAGTATGTGATCTCAAACACCAATAAATAAATAAATACTGTCAAGATGAGGGAATCGACAGAAAGCGTCAATCCTTAGTGAGTCGTCTCCTATCCCATTATTCTATCACCTGGGGCGAAT
The DNA here is from genome assembly GCA_031216915.1 of Pictodentalium vernedei. Taxonomy (NCBI): domain Eukaryota; kingdom Metazoa; phylum Mollusca; class Scaphopoda; order Dentaliida; family Dentaliidae; genus Pictodentalium; species Pictodentalium vernedei. Next base: position 37,453,192 of record CM062288.1, read on the forward strand.
ACTTTTAAACTTTTGCGGTTGTATTTTGTAGAATTGTATTTTCTATTTATGGAAATAACTAATTGAAATGAACTGTTAGCATTTTCAAAGATGTGGCAATTTGCCAGTTGGCAAATTGCCATATCTTTTGAAATACTGATGATTCATTTCAGTCATTTATATTCACATGTAGAAAATACAGTTTGGGAAAATACAATTGTAAATTTTTTATAGTATTGGCTCCTGGGTGGAATGTTGTCGGCCTTGTGGAAAATGTTCGCGTGTGGAAAGGTTTTTGTGAATAGCACTGCCTGGATTTCATATTATGTTGGGTAAAGGATAAGGGTCTGAACAAGTTTTGACATGGAGCACCAAATCCCAGCCTGCGGGTCTAAAGTCTTTATCATTAAAGGTAATGATATCTCGTCAAGACTTTGTTGTCTAAAGGAGGCGACCAAGACTTGAATAAAACCACAGATGGGTAGTTTCATCATTCTCTGAAAAATAACCTCAGGAATGCATGTTTATGCATCTGTTCTGAGAACGCAGAATTTGTTAAATTGGGATTACAGGGCTAACTCCAGGAATGCTGCTAGCAGATTTTTCTGCCAATGAGCCAATACTATAAAACTTTTACAGTTGTATTTTTGTGAAGGGTATTTTCTATTTATGGAAATAACTAATTGAAATGAACCAGTAGCATTTTCAAAGATATGGCAATTTGCCAGTTGGCAAATTGCCATATCTTTTAAAATACTAATGATTCATTTCCGTCTATTCACTTGTAGAAAATAAAATTCGGTAAAATACAATTGTAAAAGTTTTGTAGCATTGGTCACATGTCACCCCTACAGAAGACCTGACGATAGAAGAATAGTTCCAGAGGAGACACTCGAGATTGTTTTGAAAACATCTCGACAATTTTGAAAATTTCAAAATCAGCTCAAATCGAACTGAATCGAATCATCGGGGCGATTTCGAATAAAATCGAATTTTGAAATTTCGAGGGATCCTCCTTTCATTGTCACCAAGTTGTGGCGTCATTCCTTTTTTTAAAGAAGCGATATATTTCGGAGAGTTGATAAGAGCGTATGCAGTATTCAACAAATATCACCCAAGCTCTGCAACACCTGGGCGATGAAGGATATTTTTCGAGAATAAGTGGAATTATTATTTATTTATTATTTTTTGGTGTTTAAGGTCATATACTTATGCACAATGGCTAATCATGACCGTGACAATTTTACGGATGGAGGATGCCTGAGGAGCCAGAGAGAACCACCGAGCAACGACGAGCAGCTGCCAGCTCCCCAACTGCAGCACATGCAGGGTTAGATTGGTTGAAGACATGCGTATCATCGACGTGCAGTACGCCTTAGTACACGGCGTCATCATGCCCCCATGTGGGCAATCGGGGTTAAGTGCTTTGCCCAAGGACACAACGCGGGAGTCCGAATTGATCACTCAGACGGTCACCCATCCAATGATTAACCCGGCTCGACGTTGCTTAACTTCGGTGATCTGACGAGAACCGGTTACCGCAACGCCACCGCGCCCCCACAAAGGGAATGAATTGGGACAGTGTCAGCTCTGACAAAAACAAAAAAACCCGTGAAAACATTTCAGTGATCTTTATACAGTATCTGAACACATCCACGCACTATCCTAAACTTCGTCGCCTGGTGATATTATACAACGTTTCACACATAAAATAAAACCAAAAGGTATGATAAAAATGATGTTTTCCGTATAACGATAGCAAGATTTTGCCGACTCAAAAAAAAAAAAAAAAAAAAAAAAAAAAGAAAGTATTGAAAAAAATGTGAAAAAATGTCAAATTCAGTTAGTTTACCCATCGAGACTTGATATTGAGTCTTTCTTGCTGATTGTGCGTCTTTTGTTTGACTTGGAAAACAAGTCTGTGACAAGTCGTTTGCACCATATGAGCTTGTGATATTGAACATACAATCGCTCGGGCAAAGCCCCCGTGAACACCCTCGCGATTGTATATTCAATATCACTTGCTTTCAATTTATTGAGTATCTGTATTTGTCGTTTCGTTCCTTCATCTGATTCACTTCCGGTTTGATTTCCATTATGTGTAGAGTTCATTCTTGTATTCCGGTGATTGCCATTATGTGTAGAGTTCATTCTAGTATTCCTGTGATTGCCATTATGTGTAGAGTTCATTCTAGAATTCCTGTGATTGCCATTATGTCGTCGTCTGAGTGCGTCGTCTGAGTGCTAGAATGTCCTATTCCTGCGGTAGAAGTGTTGTTATATTTATTTATTTATTTATTTATTTAGTGGTGTTTAAGGTCACATATTTCTGCACAATGACTAACCATGACCGTGACAGTTTTACGGGTGGAGGAAGCCGGAGTACCCGGAGAAAACCACCGAGCAACGGCGAGCAACCGTGAGCTCCCCAACATACCAACTCCACACAAGCAGGGTTAGAATTGGTTGAAGACAGGTGAACCATCGACGTGCAGTACGCGTTAGTACACCGCGTCACCGTGCCCCTACGTGGGCAATGGTTGGTGAAGTGTCTTGCCCAAGGACACAACGCGGTTGCCGCAGATGGGATTCGAACCGAGGACCCCTCGGCTTGCAGCCTGCACCTCTACCAACTGAGCCACCGCGCCCCTAGAAGTGTTGTACACTTCAGCCGCCGTGGACTGGTCACTTTCCACGGATGGGCAGTATTTACATGCACGCAATAATATTAGATTCCAAATACTAATTATAGGAATAATCATCAAAAATTTAATTAATGAAGCACCGGATATAGACTGAATGTATATGCACTACAGATATTTCAAACTCATTTAAAAATTTAAAAAAAATCTCTAAAATATTGTGGACTGAAATCAATTTACAGAACCTACTAAACGCGATTCGAGGTACATGTCCACATTTTCCTGGAACCATTGAATCTAATTGATGGTATGAATGTACGCCTATGTCAATTTCGTGCAATCAAGACATGATATTACTAAATGTAGAAAGGTACAGGTGTAAGAATTGTGTCGTTGAAGAAAGGAGAGGCTTTTGTTTAACCTTGTAGGCTGTGGTACCTATTATGATAGTTAAGTCCAATTCTATCGCGCAATGAATATGTCAAAGGAACATGTTATTTTTATGTATAAATAAAATCTAAAATTCACCGATTTAGTTAACCATTTTACTGCCCCGCCCACATTACCCATATATGGAGGACCTCTATGTACATCTGAATGCGAGGAGGTTTAATGGTATTTATGACATTCTTGAAACTCTTTCATCTGATTAATTGTTGTAAAGGGCTCTCTCTCTGAGCCCTTTTTAACAATTAATTAGATTGTAGGTTTGATCTGCACACATAAGAAAGTACAGATGATCATGATAAAATGGATGACAACATTCGCTTTTGGCAGCGTAAGTGTTCATCCCAATAGAAGGAAGGGCTGAAGAAGGAGGTGGAAGTCGCTAGTTTTTATAGACTTGGCATAACTAAATATATTCTTTCAAGAGGATACCTTTTATAAATATTCTTGGTTGATCTGTATTTAACCTATTCATACCAACTGCTGTGTTGCCTTCAAAATAGGTTTGCAATAATGCTTCAAGTGAGGAAAACAGAAAGCCAATCAAAAATATGAAACATTGAGGTTTTTTCCCAAGAAGATTATCAATCTTTGGATTTCTTCCAAGATTTTAACACAAACACTTTTGATGATATTTTGTTCTCCCAAAGTAATTTGTTTTTTCACATTGCACTATTGTAGACAATTCTCTTGCGGAAATTGAACATAAGTTGATGCAAAGATGGCTATACAATCATTTCGTTTAGAAAATCTCGAATCATGAAAAGGGTCGTAATCTTTCAAGCGAGTATTTCAGTGAATATATTTAATTATTTCATTTTCATTTGTTTGTCTTCCCCCAAAACAAATCGTATTCCCATCCCAACTCGCCGAAAATGGTGTTCCACTCCCAGCATCGTATGCTACTCTCAGCGATGACCGACTATTTGTTTTGTTTACAAATCGGTTGAATTGAATCAATTAAAAAGCGTTGTTTTGGGAAAAGGAGAAACTAAAATAAATACAAAAGTTCACTGCTCGGATTTGAGTACGATTTTATCCTCTCGTGGGTAGGGCTAGACGATATTCAAAACTGAATACCCGTATCGGTATTCACTAAAAATACCGCGGTATACCGGTATATCGAAAACTGTTCAGATATATGAATGCAAGTACCACAATCGAGACTCGAGGTATCACAGTCGGAACGAATTAGCATGCCTTGATGATGCGGTTCGAAAAACCTTTACCCAATGCAGACGATATCAAAATTTATTATTTTCAAAATTAATTTTTCAAATGTTCCCCCAAGATTTCAACAAAACTATATCATGTGGCCCCTCATTGGAACGAGCTCAACGAGCTCGTTCCAATGGGGGGGGGGGGGGGGGGGGGAGAGGGGGGGGGGCGGTCACATGATATAGTTTTGTTGAAATTTTTTTGAACTGCTGAATTTGTATATTACGAGGGCTCAAGCAGACGATTCATTGGTCAAAGGGTTAATATTATTCATTCGGGGCTACAGTTAAAAAACTCAAGACATCTTGAAAATTAAATTGTGGGTAAATAAATAATGACGATAAACCGATATTTTTGTAATTACACCGGTATTCAATCGATATTGGTTTAAACACCGGTATATATCGTTTTATCGATATACCGTGCAGCCCAACTCGTGGGCCGCGTGGATTATTTCACTCGGCTAACGTGAAATAATCCTCCGCGCGCCCCACTAGAGGATAAAAATCCTACTCGAATTCGAGCAGTAAACTATTGCCGATTTATATGCTTGCGTTATTTTATAGGAATATTATATGCAATACTGCAAAAATATAGGTTCTCTTTAGAACCAAAACTGGTTCTAATCTTGTCCCTGAGATGGAACCAGTTCTGTTTAAACAGTATTTATTTCAAATCAAATAAATTTACCAAGATTAGCGTTCAATTTTTACAGAATATTACATGAACTGAAGTAGATTCAGCAGTAAACTTGGAGCTTATTCAACACAGTCGCCAAACATTTTGAAACAAAGGAGATATGAACACTTGGCATATCGAACCAGTTTTGGTTCGATATGCCAACTGTTCATATCTCCTTTGCTTAATAATGATTTGAGACAACCTCGTATGAGCTCTAAACTTACGGCCGAAACCCCCTCAATTTATGTTTAATTCTGTTAATATTTAATGTTAATCTTTATAAATTTATTTGATTTGAAATAAATACTGTTTAAACAGAACTGGTTCCATCTCAGGGACAAGATTCGAATCAGTTTTGGTTCTACAGAGAACCTATATTATACGCAATACTTCCATTACAAAAGAAATATTTTTCTCGATGAGATCATGATCAGGGGGCGACACTCTTACACACCAGCAGGTCGCGATTTCAAAAACCAAAATGAGGCGAAATCAAAACCAAATCAAGAAAGATAAAGGAAAATAGCGGCGTAGCTACATTGTTCTCACATCTCCTTTCTGAAAATTAAAATTCCACAGCGATGTAGGTGGAAGGGTGGTGCCTCAGTGCTTACGGCATGGACTTCAAGACGAAAGTTCCACGGTTCGATGCCTGCCATGCGTAACTGCATTGTGTCCTGGGGCAAGGCACTTAATCCCGATTGCCCATGTAGGTGCACGGTGGCGCTGTGTACTGGGGCGTACTGTACGTCGATAGAGCTTTTGTCTTCAACCAATGCTAACCCTGCTTGTGTTGAGTTAGTACGTTAGAGAGTCTGACAGTTTCTCTCCGCTGCTTATTGGTTCTCTCCGAGTACTCCGACTTCACCCGTAAAACTGTCCGACACGAGGTGTCCATGGCTGTCGAAAGTGTCATTAAACCCCATAAATAAATAAATAAATAAATAAATAAATAAATAAATAAATAAATAGTGACGAGGAAGACAAGCCAGTGAAAAGATAATTTCAACCGAATCGCGACCCAGTCACGACCTGATCGAAATTATCTGTCCTTTGAAAGGACGTACCAAACCAAAAACGTATATTACGGACTTTCAGGCCATGTTTGAACTAGCGGGTTTCATGTATCAATTCAAGGTGAATACGTGTTGAATTATTGCTGGAAATGATTGGTATCCACTCAAAAACATTAGATTTACTTTTCATTTTTCGTTTTTAGAACAAATTGATCATTTCCAGTGATAATTTGACTCGTATTCACCTTGAAGTGATGCTTTGAAAGCCGCCATTTTGATACCGTGAAAGTGAAAATTCAATATCTTCACAGTGGGGGATACGATTTCTATCGTTCCGCAATTTCTTCAATAATCTATCATTTAGCGTATAATAAAAATTCGCCGTTGTTAGTAATCTTATACTCTCTTACAGGGATACAGGAAGCACAGGTTCAGATGCGACATCTACCCTCCCTGTCTTCGAACCACGGGGCGTGAGGGGTAAGACAATGCCCTTCCCAGGTTCGTCACTCATTTTTTACACTGATTTATTCTTGAAGTAAAATAAAAAATACACCCCAAATCCGTTCTGGAAGCTTTCAAAATTCAATGGTGGAGTTTGCGAGGAGGTGACCCCCCCCCCCCCCCTCAACCCCCCATCTCGGACCTTCAGCTTTCGAGACATGCATGCTTCGGCATGTCATGGCGGGGCTGCTAGTACGAGTAGATGCCCATTTCCGGGGTCTGACTCTCCCTGCCCTGAAGTGCCCCCGACGTTCCTGCTCTCGTATGGGCTTGATTTGCTTCTTGGCCTTATGTCACACTCGCAGTCGTCCACATCCATGTGGAGGTCCATGGCTACTTTGGGATTTTAGGGTCTTAGCGTGACGAATTTTAAGTCCGGTACGTGCTAAATATATAAAAAAGTTGGGAAACCGATACATCATGACTAATACACGTCTTTTTAAAACTAATCGCCATTGACAAATATCCCAACAACGCCATCAAGGCATGCTTTCAACGAATAGTTGGACTATTTCTTCAGTCGGAACTTCAGTTATGACTGTCGGGACGCCCCGCTAATCCTACCGTCCGTCACATAACAAATCTTAGGCTGTAATATTAAAATCAAATGATATATTTCAGCCGCTTTGGGCTGGCCACTTTCAACAGGTGGGCAATATTTCCAGCGACGCAATAATATTAGATTCCAAACACTAACTATTGGAATAATCATCAAGGCAGACTGGTAAAATAGAAACACACAAACCAAGAACTCAATTTTCTACAGAATTGCCGTTCCATACCTTCCCAAGAGTTGGGAATAGTATAGACCCGCTAACTCAGCAATATAGTAGACCCAAGTTCCAAAAATCCTTGACTCATAAAGCTTCAAGTACTTATTCCAGCTCTATTAATTAATGCCAGAAGTGCGACAACCCAGCCTGTTCTGATTGTATCAGCCATTAAAACCCTCTGGTGTCTCATCCTCCTCCCAGCATTTGACCTATTGATCCCATCTAGCCGCATGATTCATAGACAAACTATCAGGTATTCCTGCCTTTGAAAAGAATTTTCGTAACACTGATGCCAAACCGAGTTGACACATTTTTACGGGAATGGCAGGAAGATAGCCTTTTAGGCTATGCCATTTCCATGCTCTATACTAGGTTATGTTCTTGTTGTTTGTAATGTTATGTTGTTGTTAATGTACTAGAATACTGCAGAATAAATATATATCATATCATATCATCATAAAAAATTTAACCCGGTGCTTCATTAATTAAAATTTTGCTGAGGATGATTTTTATTACCAGGTAAACGCATGCGAGGACATCACTGCCCATGCGTGGATTACGGCCAGTCCACAGCGACTGTACTGTAGCTATAAGAACAAAAGCAAAAGAGGTATCGTCGCCCGAGTGCTAGAATGTTCTACATGTATGTCCCATAGGGGACATAGAACATTCTAGCACTCAGACGACTATATGGTAATAACAGGGTTCATGTGTACTGTAAAGCATTCAAGGATCACGAAATCTGACAGTTTCTTACAGATTATTAAATTGAACGCATAATTACTCCATCATCTGCACTAACCTTTGGCATTAATTCCATGATTTCAATCTACTGTTTTCATCCCCTAAATTTCTGATGAGACGTCTATACGACTTCACGCTTAATCTCACCGGAAAGAAAATGTCTTCTTTTTCAGCAATAATTACATTATTGTTCATCATGTGTGTGCGGGGTCCGCTCTAAACACGGTCAGTGATTTTAATATAAACCCCCAAAATCAATTAATCAATATATCGTTCCGTTTTATCGCGGAGTTTCAATTTTAATATTACATTTTTTCAGAGATTGTTCAAAAGCACCGAGTGAGACTGACGAAAGACAACTGTGAGTCTGTTTGGATTAAATCTGTTATGATTCTTTCACTCGTCACACTGAGTGCAGTAGGAGCAACATTGATTTGTTTTTGAGGTAAGTTCATTCAAATTCTTCAGGCCAGGTGGAGGAATATCCCCGTTAAAATGGAGAAGGTGATGTTACTATAAAATTGAGCGACATCTGGACGACTTGCAGACGGCCCCGAAGCTAGTGGCGGTGTCTGTGGGAAATGTTTGGTGTCCGTCGGAAAAACTGTTGGTTGCTCTTTCATCAACATTTTCTCTGCAAGCCGGTAATTTGAAAAAGAAATTGACGCGTCTGCGAAACCACATTTTTATTATGTAAAAATACTTTTATGTTTCAAATACTCTTTGTATGACCAAAGACGTGGCGACAGGGGGTGGGGTGTCACCCCCTCCCCCTCCTCCCAACCATGACCAAAATTTCCTATACTTGAAAATTCGGAGGGCAAGTCACGAGTAGTTGGAAATTCCATCTTTCTTGATTTTAATGCTTCTTTGGTGATGCTGATGTCTCCTTTACTTCCCAAAATCCCAACGCGGTTTCAAATCGGCAAAAATTCCAACTCTTACTATTCACAACTACAGAGTACGCAGTATCGAGCTTCATAAGTATGCATGATGCCAATCGGTACGAGAATTCTATAGTACGTTTACTTATCGTAATAAAAAAAAATCCTCGAAATGCACTTCAAGAAAATCACATCATGTAAAATCGTTATCCTGTGTTCATTCCATCATTCACAGTTACAAAATGATGAAACATCGGAAATTGTTCATTCCCGTATAAGATCTGATTTAATGCTAGGACAGTGTGAATTGTTCAAAGTTCTAAGCTTGAGCCTTTGTTTAGCACATATTCAATTCCCAGAATAATACCAAATAATAATAATAACCTGATAATTCTATCATAAATGTGCTGGCATCTTAGTTACTAGAATCAATTTTATGCCCCTTTCATGGCTTCATTTTCAAAATCTTTCTCGGTAGTGAATTTTCCGGTCCATCCCCTAGTTGGAAATTCACTACCTTACACCCTCAGTCGGAAACCTCTAACCACGTCTCTGTGTGTGAGAGGGCTCGTTACAAGTATATGACACCCGAGTGGTGATGTACAAGGAAAAGTTTAGTGTATTCTTTTTATTTTAAAGAATTGCTTTCGTGAAATGAAAATAATTCTTTAAAATCAAAATAATTAACTTTTTTATGGTTTTGTAGCAGTATTTTAAGCTAAGTTTCCCGAGTTCGATCACCGTCCGGAACGACTCACGTTATGTCCTTGGGCAAAGTACTTTATCCCGGTTGCCTCCATGGGGGCACGATGGCGCCGCGTACTAAGGCGCCCTGCACGTCCCTGGTTCACATGTCTTCAACCGCTGTAACCCTGCTTGAGCGGAGCTTGAACAGAGTTAGAATGGTGAGGAGCTGGCAGTTGCTTGTCGATGCTCGGTGGTTCTCTCAGAGCACTCCGGCTTCCTCCACCCGTAAAACTGTCGAGGTCACGATTAGCCGTCGTGCATAAGTATGTGACCTTAAACACCAATAAATAAATAAATAAGCAAAGTTTCAAGTCCGTACCGACGGTCAACGACCTGGAAACGTTGGTGGAAATTTTCAACTTTCGTCCCGCCACAGGGGCGGCGAAATCTCAATAAAAGTGGAGGGGCACAATTTTACAATGCAACCATGGTTCGACCCAGTGTGAGAAAGGTTGCAATCGTATATCGGTAAATGTACCATATCTTGCTATAGTCTCTCGTTTAGATGAATATGCCGCTGTGTGGTCACTGTCCTGTCCGTTACTTCTACTTCAACCATCTTCCAGGTAGTTGAAGTAGAAGAAACGGATCGAAGCGGCCGAAAGTGGGATTCTTTGGCTAAATATTGTTTGGATGTGCAAATAATGTTACAGGAATGCCTGTATATTGGTTACAATACAGTGTTTTCGTGCAAACAACGACTCTAGTGGTTTGCACCCAACCTTTAATGGAGAATAAAAGTTCCTGGAATTATCCGATTGGTGGAAAATGAACTGAGCTTGTAAGTGTGAATAAAATTTTAAAGTATATGTTTTGGAAAAGATTTAAAATAATGGTGACTATTGTCTTCTGAAATGTGTGAAAAAAGATTAAAATTGGGTGGGGGTAGGTAAAAATATGTCTATTTCATTCAGTGCGAAACTGGACGGGAGTACAGGAAGCTCCACATTTAAAGGCAAAATTCACATGGCGACCTATATTTTTTTCAGTATCTTTTTTTCATGAGATGATAAACTAAATGGATAGATGGTTGTTTTTGCCCATATCAGCTTGATGAGATGGGGAGAGGAGGAAAGATTAGTACTGTCGTAAATGGAAAAGAAACGCTGTATTGTAACCTAAATTGACACGTGTGCAAGTGCCCATTTAACTCATTGTGTAACTTTGAATAATATCTGTGGAAAAAAGTGGAGTGGCACGAGCCCCCTGTGCCCCCCTGGTTCCACCGGCTCTGTCCCACCATGTCGGAAAATATTGTGATCCTAGCTAGATATTTTCAACACACAGAAGCATTTTGCAGAACCGTCCTCTGTGGTTTAAGTGGTCATTTGTTAACCCTTTACCTAACATGAAAAGCAGACGACACATGCAAAGAAAAATTCTCGAATAACTCATTTTTTTCATTTTTTGTCTCAAAAACATAGGTTATGACCCCTCATTGGAACGAGCTCAACGAGCTCGTTCCAATGAGGGGTCATAACCTATGTTTTTGAGACAAAAAAATGAAAAAAATAATGAAAATTAATTGGCAATTTTTGAGAATAGCGCTGGCCGGTTTTGGCCGTTACGTTGGGTAAAGGGTTAATGTCGAGGAAAAAGATTCGGGGGAAAGTACAGGCAATACGCGGGGCGCGGTGGCGTTGCGGTGACCGGTTCTCGTCAGAGTACCGAAGTTAAGCAACGTCGAGCCCGGTTAATCTTCGGATGGGTGACCGTCTGAGCGATCGCACTTAACGATAAATTTAATTTTTTTCATTGATATCCGAGTTGCCTGCATGTGATTGGTCGAGATAAGTATTTCACATTTCGATAAATGTTTTTCTTACCAAATAGATGTTTTTGCCCCCCCCCCCTCCCCCACCGCTCCTGTTTGTTGAAAAAACATGTGAGCGTGTCAAACGGCGCAATCAAGCAGTAATTCATTGAGCGAAGTAGAGAAGTCGTTTAAGTACATATACTGGTTGCTGAAAGCAATCGCCCATAACTGTCCACTGAACAGAGATTCGGTAATCGAGACTGAGTGGGACAGACTACGTTGAAGCTATAAAACTGTCGTCTGCACAACAACAACCTGACAGGGGTAATTCAGAGTCCAAAATGTATGTCACCGTTTGATCTTTACGTCGTATCAATAGCGTAGACGTTGACCACCATAGGGTATATTTTAGTACTCGTAACCAGTCTAAATTAAATTAAATTAAAAGAATTGATCTGAATTATCTTATGGTTAAACTGAGTCTCACATTCATACTCCTGTAAAGCGACAGATAATTCATTTCAGTCTTTATATAAATATTTTTTGCTCAAAAGAAAATGTTGTGGTCGGTTGTTCGTTTTTTGTGGTTTAACGGCACTTTCTAGATTCAACAGCCAGGGTCATATCGTCATATCGTGTCTGGCAGTTTCTCTTCATTCTGTATGTGCATTCGAATTTTAATATCTATTTATGCCATTTCATGTACATGTATTCCAGTAGAGGTTAGGAATGATGTTAATGATCCCTATTAGTATAGAATTGTAGAACAGCCACAGGACTTCCAGTTTCAACTGTAGCGGCACTATACCTTAAAGTATGTAATCTGGATTGAGTGTCTTGCCCAAGAGTAGATGGCGCGGTCAGGATCGAAACCCCAATCTTTAGGTTTAAAGTCCTTTGCTCTTACCATCATTTATCGCCCTCCATGCAGTGGTCACTCTGAACAGTGCTTTCTCCACGGAAGATGATAGTGGGGCAGCCATGGTTGAAAACTGTGCCAAGAAAATGTTTTGTTGACATCCCCACCCCACACACTTTTTTAAACCTGACGATGACCTCCGCCATAAAACAGTGCTCCTACACTCTAAATCGGTTGGGTTAAAAATCAACCCAAATCGACTGGGTTGAGTGAATATGAACCCAATTTGGGTTCATATTCACTCAACCCAGTCGATTTGGGTTGATTTTTAACCCAACCGATTTTAGAGTGTAGTAGACCCATTTTGGACACTCGGGGTGGCCCCATATTCATTTCTACAGCGGACAGACAGACAGACAGACATACATACAGACATTCTAAAATATCGTATTGAAAGAAGAAGAAGATTCACGAACGTTGTTTGCAAGGGTAGTCAGTTTTTCGTATTGTGCCAGGAGTTAAATACTACAGTTGTTATCCTAAAATTTTTTTGAACTTTATTATTTTTATAAAAAATATACACATTTTGACGTTTACAGTGTTTTGACGAACGAACGAAATGGTTTGACGCGCCGAAGGCGCACAGGGACAGTGTTTTGTAATAAATTAGTTGTTTTATATTAAAATTAAGCAGGCTATAATATTGAACATTGTTGGCAGTATTCTTAAAAAGATTAAGGGTTCAGTGTCACACTGAGTAATAAGTGACAATTCGAAATAAAATATGTATTGAGCATTGAAAGGTGTGAAAAAACAATCAAATCCGTTATTATGTGAATGGGCTACCAATACGTTTGTTTACTTGTGTATAGAGTTATGGATTTCTTAGGTTACTTGAAGAAGGTATATAATTCCCACAGGACTGGAAGCCAGAATTTCAGTCATGTGAGAATATATATTAATTCGTGTATTCCTTTCTTCGTATTTCCGTAAGCCCATGGATATGTGTTACAGTCAGCGAGTTCCCCAAGTCAACAGTAAGGTGCAAAATCAGCCCAAGGGTTAAGTTACGGCTATTCCACAGCTATTGACGTAATTCAAAAACTTCCAACCCATATCAGTACTTCTGACCGCATCACTGTTAAAAAGACCACTCAAAAAACACCGAGATGGAGATGGAGATAACAGCAGTGACATTTCACAATATTTTTGAATAATCTGCTTGCCTCGGCATCACGCTTACATATTGCTTACACAGTCAGTGATATTCCATGCAGATTGTCAGTACCTTGGGTCGATATTCTTTAGTCGGCTTTTGTTCAGCAACTATTTGTCGGTAACATGGCAGTGACTATCAGTAGCACCAGCCGGCCTGAATTATTTAATCATTTACAAACTGTAAAACGGTGAGAACAAATCTCTAGAGAATGTCAAGCAAACGGCAACCAATCATAACAAAAATATTCATTACATTTCGTTTCCATGCTAGACGAAAAACAGCTTGAAGATAGTTACAAGATGCTGCATCCCGTAAAGGAAGTGTATGCTTTTGTTTTATACTTTGGTAAAGAGAGCTGGGTTATTAATTGTTATCAAACGTTTTGTGCCTCATTGAAAGAGGTATACGCGTTTTTGTTGCATTAATAAGCACACATTATTACAGTGGATCCCACTTAATTGGATATCTCTTAATTGTATATCCCTGTTAATTGAATATAATTTTCAAACACAAAACCATTTACCATACCTTCAGTACAAATTTGATCTGTTAATTGCATATGGGTTGTAGAGTAAACTCCTGTTAATTGTATATAAATGTTTGTAATATGTCGAAAACATTACTGTGACACGCACTAAATTCCCCTTATTCATTAACCTTTTTGGCCTCACCACATCCAATACAGGCATTTATTCTGTTATATCTTGTTTGACAGAGCTCTTTGAGCTCTGTCAAACAATATATAAAAGAATAAATACTCAGTTTACCTCCAGCACACAGGAAACTGACCAAATCCCTGTTAATTGTATACTCCTGTTAATTGAATGGTTTTCACTGGCAGAATGGATATTCAATTAAGAGGATTCTACTGTACTACATTTAATTAATCTGAGTTGTCGTATTACACTGAGCTGACAAGCCTGGAAATAAGCAGACTGTCATCTGCAGAATCAGGTCCTGAGAGGGTGAATTGGGTGTTGCATCGTGAACCACAAATCTGAATCAAGGTCTCTGGCCAAAACAGAAAGACGTACCCAGAAGATAAATTGGGGAACTGGAGCCCACTGTATGGGATAGCATCAGCAAATTCACTCTCATCTGGGGAGCTCTTTTTGCAAATGGCAGATTACTTATTTCCAGGCTTGACCAGAGCAGTCAGATCAAATAAGACGCCGATGTCGTCGTTTCAGATCTGGCTGACCTGAGACTAATACAATAAAACATTTGTGTTTTCCAGAACTGCATTTTGTACCTGTGCAGTCCTGGAAATTAGACGGGTGCGAGTGCAATTGCTCCCGTCAACACCCGTGTTTTCCATTTTACGGGAGCCAAAAAATGCACTTGTTGAAAAATATTGTGGAGCACTAATATACTGTGAGGGCATATAAACCACAGTTTACTGATCGAAACTGGGAGGCATTCACAGCCTGCCGTCCCAGCCAATGAACGAATATGCACCAGATGCGATTCGGGGGCGGTTGAGGACGAATTCCATTTTATAATCAAATCAATCAATCAATCAAATTCTTTATTGTACTGTTACACCATTAAGGTCAAATGTACAGATCATAAAATAAAATACAAAATATAAACTATAAAAAAATATAATGACACTCGAAACACAAGTCAATATTCAATAAGAAAGGTTTAAACAATAAGTAGGATGCGGTAACTTCAGAGTTAAACCACGACTTATATTACATGTGTGGAATATTGGTTTTATGTAACAGAGCTGTCGATGAGGGGCTGCCAGACTCCTTTTTTCTCAGACCCCTGGTAAATAAAATGAGCTACGCTTTTTATGGACTCTGTGTCATCGCCCCCCAATAAAAGCTTTAATTTTTGTTTATCGTCATTGTTTTTACGGAAATGTTCGGCCATACCTAGTTTGATGAGCAGTTGCTCTCTTTCCCTGTCCAATAGACTACAGTGCAGTAGAAAGTGTTTTTCATCATCTAATACTCTACACTGGTGGCACAACCTTTGATTTTCTGGTATTTGATGATATCGCCCCCTTTCTATTCCTAAGTTATGGCAGCTCAGTCTGAAGTTAGACAGCGCATGCCGATGTTTAGGAATACAACATTTTTCAAGGTATGGTTCAAATATATAGTCCACTTTGAATGTACGATATGTCCTCAATTTATTTGATCCACTCTTCCGTTCATCGTCAAACAAGTCGTTTCTGGCGGTGTCTAAAAAGAACGAGTTTATCGTTTGCCTGTCGAGTGCATAGACATCAGAGTGGTTCGGCGCTACGAGCTTTCTACATTCTTTCAGTGTATTGGCCCACGAATTTTTGCCCCCTGCATCCGGAAAATCGCAAGTTTCCATTGCCTCTTTTACCAATCTGTCCGATGCTAGGTTATCAGTATGTATTTTATACTCTTCCATATTGACTGCCATAGCAGCGGTGAGTGGCATTATTCCAAGTTCCATTTTTGTAGCCAGATTGCTCGCCTGTTTTGGTAAGTTGAGAATCTGTTTGCAAAATCGATCTTGTGTTTTCTCGTACGCGATGTTTTTAAGATGTGAGAGGATATTAAAGCACCTGCCTCAAGCGAGTGCCCTTTGTTTAGATTGTGTAATTTTATGGATGATCTCAGGGAACCAGATTTCGGAACCGTACGTCATAATTGGATTTATGAGACTCTTCATTAATTTTAGCCCCGTTTTTGGTGGTATCTGTTTTAGAGGGATAGAAGTGAAGAGGGAAAATGAAGCCTTGGCTGCTTTGTTTGCAAGCTCGTCACGCGCACCCCTAAACTGTCCTTTCTTGTCAAGTTTTAATCCAAGATAGGTGTAGTTTTCTATTTCGTCGATGGTGACGTCATTGTATCTCATACTCGGCGGGTTTTGGTGTGAGTTGTTTTTAGAGAAAACCATTGCTTTTGTTTTTCCAATATTAAGTTTAAATCTCCATTTTTTATTATATTCAAACAACCTATCGAGTTTCTCTTGTAAACCCTCCGGTGATGTTGGCATTAAGATGAGATCGTCTGCAAACAGAAGACATGGGACCTCAGAGTGACGAAGCCCTGGATTTGCATTAATACATGAATTGTTCAGGCGTGTCCATTATATGATCAGTTGCGTGATGAACTGGAGTGTCCATTATATGATCAGTTCGTGGAGTGTCCATTATATGATCAGTTGCGTGATGAACTGTTCAAAATGTTCATTGATCATTCACCAAACATGAAGGTGGATAATATTACACTCTTCCAATACATTATGAGGAACAATGCCCCAGAACTGTGCAATCCGATCATCTGTAACACAATCCGGCGCTTCTTCGTGTTACGGGAATCTGAAGTCCCGCAGTGCTTTATGATTTATAGTAATCAGTGCGATGCCTTCTTAATGTATGACTGTATGATTATATACCTTATCGTGGGTGTATCCGTCGTTTCTTCATTGTCCAAATTATTGTTTCATTCAGTTCGTTTTATATTGTTTCATTATTGTTTCATTATATTACCATCATAATGCTGTTGTAAAATTGGCAATCTGCCTCAAGTATGTGTTTATTGCTTCGATAAATTCTATTCTATTCTAAATTCTATTCTATAAATGTGTGTTCGTTTTTACTACAGTGGTGCCCACTTTATTGGATACATCTTAATTGTATATCCCTGTTAATTGAATATAATTTTCAAACACAAAACCATTTACCATACCTTCAGTATAAATTTGATCTGTTAATTGCATATGGGTTGTAGAGTAAACTCCTGTTAATTGTATATAAATTTTCGTAATATGTCGAAAAAATTACTGTGTCTTGCACCAAATTCCCCTTATTTATCAACCTTTTTGGCCTCACTACATCCAATACAGGCATTTATTCTATTATATCTTGTTTGACAGAGCTCTATGAGCTCTGTCAAACAAGATATAATAGAATAAATGCTCAGTTTACCTCCAGAACACAGGAAACTGACCAAATCCCTGTTGATTGTATACTCCTGTTAATTGAATAATTTTCACTGGCAAAATGGATATTCAATTAAGAGGATTCTACTGTAATAATAAGAATACTTTATTTTCTAGAGCGTAAAACCACAAATAGTACTCTAAAACGCTTGACAGAAATAAATACACTTTTCTGAAATAAAGAGTCACGTCTGTTTTGGTTGCCTCTTACAGAGGTTCAGGAGAATGCTTCAGTGAATAGGAAAGTTTTAAGATTTCTTTTGAAGACATCGAGAGTTTCTGAAATTCGGACACTAATTGGCAGGGAATTCCACAATCTGGGACCCACGATGGAGAACATACGATCATGAGCCTGATTAGATCTGCTAAAAGGTACAACTAGGTGAATTTGGTTTTTAGATCGGAGACTGCGTGATGGTTTATATACAGTGAGGAGCTCTTGCAGGTAAACTGGAGCCAGTTTGTGGATACATTTGAATACTAAGATCAATATTTTGAAATCAGGAAGCTGCAGTCCGTCGCCAGTGGCAAGTTACTGTTATAATTCAGCAATTTCTTATACATTTAACACTTTGAAACCTGAATGGTCGCGTTTCCGGCCAGGAACATGGTACATCATAACGTCATAAAATAGGATGGCTGTTCAGAAAATGTTTGGAGTAGACCAATCAATATTTTCAGCCTTGGGCTGCACGTTGAAAATATTGATTGGTCCACCCCAAATAATGAATATGGACTCGTCCTAATTGCGCCATTGAACTGTCATAGAAAATACCACCAGAGTTCAAAGGGTTATGGTTTCTGGCGTTTAGTGACAGTATTTCCTCGAAAATTCATATACTAACATTTTACGGGTGCAACTTACTCCCGTCTCTGATTTCACGGGAGCTTAAAACTGCACCCGTCAATTTTGTCGATTTCCAGCACTGCCTGTGGATATAAAGGGCTGGATTGAATCATTAACGTTTCAAAATAGGTACCTGCGAATCTCATACTTTGATTCGAATCGAATCTCGAATCGAATCTCGAATATAATCTCGAATCGAATCTCGAATCGAATCTCGAACAGAATCTCGAATCGAATCTCGAATCGAATCTCGAATCGAATCTCGAATCGAATCTCGAACAGAATCCCGAATCGAATCTCGAATCTCGAATCGAATCTCGAATCGAATCTCGAATCGAATCTCACCTCTCTTAAAATTGAAGATATGCAGCTTCTTTCAGCCATTAATTATGTCATTCTCCTCTCAAATTTTGTATTGAACGGAGAATCGTCTGTTTGGTCAAATCAATAAAAAACCGAAATATTCTAGGACGGAATGAATATGTAGTTTCAGACACTGAACCTTCTTAACTCTCTTCTATCGTCAGATCTCATGTAAGGAGACCTGGTGGAAGAAGAAGAGTTCAATAGGAGAAACTTTTAAGGATTTTGAGAACATCTCGAAAATTCGAAAAATTTCGAATTAGCGCGAATTGACTCAAAACGAATCAAATCATTGGGCCGATGTCGAGTCGCATCGAATTTCGATTCTTCGCAGGGTCTTATTTAACCCTTCGAATCCGAGAGACCTTTTGTCCATTCCAGGAAAAAGATACGTCACACTTTCATTATGTCGGATGGTTGCCAAGTTGAAGTGTTGGGTAGACCAATCAATATTTTCAACGTGCAGCCCAAAGGCTGCACGTTGAAAATATTAATTGGTCAACCCCGAGTAATAAATATGGGCTCTTCCAATTGCTTCCATTGAGCCCACATGGAAGATACCACCAGGGTTCAAAGGGAATAGAATCCTAGTAATTTTCCTACCTTTTAACTGTGAGAACACTCTCTGTCAGCATCAATTGCGGGGTTGATGCTGTTACAGCCTACCGTCCTATCTGACGGGGACGTAAAATGACTTTACTCTGTAAGGAGAGAGACATATTCCGTGCAGGCTAAAGATCCCTTCGTAGTATTCGAGCAGAGCGAGGCCCAGGAATGGCCTCTATAAGGTCAGTCCACACACCTGCGCATTGGGATAAGGAGATGGGCTAATATGAGCTGCATAACTTGGTCGCCAATCCCTGTATAACAAATAAGTTTAAAACAAAACAAACTGCCGTTTATTTCAGAACGTTGATGATTCATTTCGATCATTTTGTCAAATACATGAAATACAATTCTGGAAAATACAGTTTGTAATATTGAGCTTTCGTCTCATGGAACATGAAAACCCTGACTGACTGTCCTTGTTCTAATACCTTGTTTGTTATATGACAGTTGGAATTTAAAAACTGAATATGACACCTGAAATGTAAACTAAAAAGAAATTATGGAATGTTTGTCCTGAGAGTTCAACGCAAAAGCACTCGAGGTTCTATTTCGCGTTTGCAAAACGGACGCCTCCAAAGTCTGCGCAGGTTAATGACGTCAGGTGAGAGTGTTGGGTAGAAGTGTGATATGGATTTGTGAAAGTTGAGACTTCCGTTTTCCGACGAACCAGATTTTATGAGCAAACTGCAACAGAACTGATGAGCTATTTCTGAAAGTCACACAATAATAAACGTTTTCTACAATCTTCGAAAGTTTAGGGCGAAAAACCTGCCTCATTCGAACGATATGGCTAAATTCCAGAACTCCTAATTTTTTGAATCCATGAGTTGGTAAGATCTCTAATCAAAGTTTTAAAAGAGTAGTATGAGACAGAACACAGCGAAAGTGGAGAATGCCGATGGGGGCCTGGGTGGGTGGGGAGGGGACTAGAGTCAACAACCTGAGTTGGAGCTTTTCTTGTATTTCATGTACTCAGAAGCAGGCATTTCAAAGTACCGCCGGTACCAACATAACCGGTACCGGTACGAGACAGAGCCTGTTCCGTCGAAACCGGTACCGGTACCGAGACAAGTCAACAATTGGGTGTCATCACAATCAGATGGGAGAAATTGGTATTTGAAGCGACCCAGCCCCCAAAATCGCAAAGACAAACATGGCATCGTACCGATTATTCGAGTATGTCGTGTTAGTGTGCCATACACAATTCGTTCCCTGAGTTCCAAGGTGTTCTTTGTGCCAGCGTTTCATTCACCCCATAACGCCACATGGATGCATAAGGACCTATCACACACGTTCTTACACGCAGGCGGAATTCCACGAGTCGGGTGTATAGCACATTTCTCAATATCTGTACTCTATCTGTTCACGTTGAATACACACTCTCTGTATGAGTTTGGTGGCCTCTTAACTAACTTATTGTCATCCTGTTGCAGTTGGAATATGTTAGGGCTGTGGGCTTCTCGTCCAAAAAACGAAATGGACGTAAAAAATTGAAATGGCGGTAAATTGAGAAAACAAAAAATAAAACACAAAAATAGTTGCCTGATAATTTTTGAGCTCTACAACATACTACAATTTCTTCAAAGTCGGATAAACTTTAATTTTTGCGTCGTCAACAATCCGCTACGAGGAGCTTTTTCCGTCGTCGAGTGAAAACTGATTGCATTTTAGGATACATTTTTTATTGGAAATATATTATTTCCAAAATTTCAGAAGCGAACACCTGTTATATATATTTGAAATCGAAATTGTTCAAAAATGACTTTTTTATGTCAACACGTCGAAACTGTGACGTCATCAACATGGAATTTATAATAATTTGTTAGGGTGATATCGGAGACAATAGCATGTGAAGTGGTACACTTGTAGTTTAACACTTTAACTAACATAAAAAGCAGACGACACTTGCAAATAAAATTCTTAAATAACTAATTGTTTTCATTTTTTGTCTCAAAAACAAAGGTTATAACCCCTCATTGGAACGAGCTGGACAAGCTTGTTCCAAAGAGGGGTCAAAACCTATGTTTTTGAGACAAAAAATGGAAAAAATAATGAAAATTAATTGGTGATTTTTGTGAATAGCGCTGACCGGTTTTGTCCGTTACGTTGGGTAAAGGGTTAAATAAGTAAGAGGTTATGCGGGTCATAAGTTTGGCTTTTTCTGCTTGAAAAGTGCCAACAAGCTGAAAAAATGTTAAGTGGCGTAATGACTTAAATGGAAATAGAAAAAAAAACACCTGTCTGCTATTCTTTTTGAGGTGCAACATACTAAAATTGCATAAAAATCGGACAAAGTTCAACTTTTTTGGCTGATCACCACCCTATGATATAACTCTCAGTTTGGTCCAGGCATGTCAGTACCGCCGGTACTAATATAACCGGTACCGGTACAGGACAGAGCCTGTCCTGTCGAAAACGGTACCGGTACCGGGACAAGTCAACAATTGTGTGACATCACAATGAGATGGGAGAAATTCGTATTTAAACAGGCCCAGTCCCCAAGATCACAAAGACAAACATGGCACCGTACCAATTATTCTGCGGCGACATCAAAGTGATCATAAAGCATGAAAATCGTGCTTTATGATTATTTTGCTGTTGCCACAGAATAATTGCTTCAAAGTTGCCGATGACGGTGCTTTCGTTTTCTTTGATGCCACATTTGCAAAGTTAAAGTGATCGGCCTTATCGAGGTGGTGGTGCAGACAGAACATGCCCCTTTAGAGAGTTTTGATATGTCCATTCACAAATAAGCTGAAAGTATGTCGTGTAAGTGTGCCGTACACAATTCATTCCCCGAGTTCCAATGTGTTCTATGTGCCAGTAGGCACATAGAACACATTGGAACTCAGGGGACGAATTATTAGCCCGTATACCCTCGTTCAGTTAGGAATTTCCTCATAAAATAATTTTGTCCCGGTTCCGGCGGGACAAAGGCTTCAGTACCGGTGCCGGTTGGAGCATGAGCGAACCGGTGGTACCGGTACCGGTTCAAGTACCGGTTGACATGCCTGGTTTGGTCCCAACCGTTGAGAATTTCCCAGTTTTCAACATATCTGTGGAATTGGTTTTTATCGGTGGATATATTCCTAAAACTTCAAGGATGAGATCTCAATGGACGAGCTAATATTGTGATTTCACGAAAAAGGCGTTAATTTGACGATGCATTAGATAAAGGTGGAAGTATGAAAATCCACAAAGACCATACACTAGATATATTTTTCAAGAAAGAGTGTGTGGAGTTTCATAATTGTACGTCAAAGAAATACGGAGTAATGGGTGTCACATTTTTGTCAATTTGGGGCTGAAAATGCCAAAAATTGCCAAACTTCAAGTGACTAAAAAATGGCGAAAAATGAAAATAAATTACAGCAATCCCCAATTTTTTTTAGCTCTATAACATACTAAAATTTCCTGAAAATCGGACGAATTTTTATCTTAGGGTTATGACGCTCCCCCTATGGCGTCACGGATCCCTCGGACATATTCGTTAAGATTTCCTCTGGACGGCAACACATTTTTGAGATATGGCTTTCGTTGAAGATTATATTTCTAAAATTTCAGATCGACGAACCTTCAGATGGGGCTGAAAATAAAAAAAAAATAAGGATGTTAAGATACCTTTGAGGGTACTACGTATCGGTGGAGGAAGCCGGAGTACCTGGAGAGAACCACCAATCAGCGCGCGAGCAACTGTCAGGCTCCCAAGTGGGTTTTAGAGACGGTGTATTGAAGTTGAAACCTCGTCTTTGGGCATATATCGACGAGTCCATTAGGACGAGTCGGCATGTGCCCCAGAGGTGAGGTCGAGAAAGGAGCGCGAGGGCTCAGTGGTTACGGCATTGGACTTTAAACCGAAAGGTTCACGGTTCGATCACCGCCAGGGCTTACTGCGTTGTGTCCGTAGGCAGGGCACTTAATCCCGATTGGCAATGTGTACTAAGACGTACAACACGTCTATGGTACACTTGTCTTCAACCATTGCTAACACTGCTTGTGAGAAGTTAGTATGTTGGGGGGTCTAACAGTTGCTCGCCGTTGCTTAGTGGTTGAGTTGAGTTGGTGATTTATTTATCATTCAATTACTGTTTTTAAAAACGGCGGCTTCGACATGTGTTATTATTGGCAGCGTAAAATATTTCCAAGATTTGTAGCCATGGTCCGTTTTGCCCCGCGTACCGTTTTGCCCCACCTTCCCCTACCATTATATTTGGAAGGTTGTTGTGGGGTTTCGTGGTCCTCCCCTAGTGCTAACTAGGACCCTCCCGTCGTTACCCCCCTCCTCCCACTTCCCCTCAGGGAAGTGGGAGGAGGGGAAACGACGGGAGGATCCTAGTTAGGACAGGGAAGTGGGAGCAGAGATAACGACCACAGGGTCCAAGTTAGGACAAGGCCTCCCCCGAGAAAATTTTGCAAAATTTAGTGCTCCAACATTGAATCTGAGGCAATTGTTGCATGTGTAGCCTTATATTGGAGAGCAATTTGGGGCTCTTAAGTTGTGTGAAACTTGCATTGGGTCAATGTGTTTTTTTTTCATTCAATTACTGTTTTTACAAACGGCGGCTTCAACATGTGTTATTAGTTTTCGAGGAGTGCAGGAAAACAAGTTCTCTTTCTGAGTCGAATAATCGCACGTATTGTTTCTACCCTCAATACAGATTTGTATTTGGTCTAGATGTTTTTACTTGTATTGGGGAAAATACGTCATTGTTGTAAGATAAATAATTATAAATCCATTCTTGGTAAAACTGAAACTCAAGGAACTTTGAGAACAATTTTGTTCAGCAGCGTCTCCACCTACATGTACCACAGCTTCTGGGTTGAAAATCTCATATTCAGTATACAGTTCGTTGTTAGTTCGAGCCGTGGTCTCTTAAGACCATGGTTAGGCCATGGTTAAGTGACCAAAAATGGATAGAAATTTGATTTGTGTTTGTGCACAAACATGGACACTTATAGGAGAAACAGTTTTATTATATGC
This sequence comes from Pictodentalium vernedei, assembly GCA_031216915.1. Classification (NCBI taxonomy): domain Eukaryota; kingdom Metazoa; phylum Mollusca; class Scaphopoda; order Dentaliida; family Dentaliidae; genus Pictodentalium; species Pictodentalium vernedei. Next base: position 37,477,394 of record CM062288.1, read on the forward strand.
TAACCTGTGAATTATCACAAATTATCTAAAAGATATTTCTCGATATTCATCGACTCAATGTATATCGAGGAATATCCCTCAGTACCTTCATAAATGACGTCACGCTACGCCGCATCACCTCGCCTTGAAGGAACGATCAGCTGATCTCTGTTATTGTTGTGAAACGTAGGCATTTGGGGTCGAATTGGGCTGAATATTGCGCAATAAAATGTCTCGTAGCATATAATAAAAAGAAACTCCAATCTATTTTAGTCAGTATCTGGAATTATCTCATGAGTGTGGATCTGAAAGTTTTATTTTGCACGAGCGCTTGCGCTATAATATTTTCAGGTCCACACGATAATTTTTTTCAGTAGCTTCCTAAATGACGTTACACTTCGGCGCGTGACATCGCCTTGAAAGAACGATCAACAGCTTTTTGTTGTTGTCTTGAAACTGTTTGCAGTCGGTTTGGGTTGAATGTTGCGCAGTAAAATGTCACGTAGCATATACTGCAAAAAATATAGGTTCTCTTTAGAAGCAAAACTGGTTCTAATCTTGTCCCTGAGATGGAACCAGTTCTGTTTAAACAGTATTTATTTCAAATCAAATAAATTTACCAAGATTAGCATTCAATTTTAACAGAATATTACATGAACTTAAGTAGATTCAGCAGTAAACTTGGAACTAATTCAACGCAGTCGCCAAACATTTTGAAACAAAGGAGATATGAACAGTTGGCATATCGAACCAGTTTTGGTTCTGTACAGAACCAAAACTGGTTCGATATGCCAACTGTTCATATCTCCTTTGCTTAATAATGATTTGAGACAACCCCGTATGAGGTCTAAACTTGCAGCTGGAACTCCCTCAATTTATGCTTAATTCTGTTATTATTTAATGTTAATCTTTATAAATTTATTTGATTTGAAATAAATACTGTTTAAACAGAACTGGTTCCATCTCAGGGACAAGATTAGAACCAGTTTTGGTTCTAAAGAGAGCCTATATTTTTTGCAGTGTATACTAAAAAGAAAATCTACGCTGTTTTAGAGAATATCGGGACTTATCTCATTCGTGTGGCCCTGAAAGTAAAGCGCTCTTTATTTTTCGATTTTTTAAAGCTTTAACTCCAATTCCTATTTTTTCTCGAATAGTGCTCAGTGACAACCGTTGAGCCAAATGTTATTGCAGCTTAAAATACTAATATAATTCTGCTGTCAAGACCTCTTAACTGGTTGAGTGCCAGAAATCACTATAAGGGCTTTAAAAAATTAAAAATACCAGAGCAAAAATCAACACTTTCCTTGCTTATATTTCATATTCAGTCAAACACAAATAATATTTTGTTTATATAAATATGTTTTATTACAAATTATTGGAGAGTGCCTTAATAAAACAAGTTTTAAATAACAAATTCAGACCACCAAAAATAATCTAGCCCTCCACCAGATAATCACTAATGTGAAAAATATCTTGTTATTTGTACTTTCCGATGTTTGACGTCGCATTTTGAAAAACGTTGAAGAAACTGAATTCCCAGTGACTTTTGAACGTCAGGATAATTTAAGTCTCAAAGGGTTAACTGAAGGAACACAACTCGTCGTTTTAAAACATTTTCGACGGAATTCTGTTTCGTTATTTCTAAGGCCCGAAAGGCGAAGCGACGCGGCCGCGAAAATATTTCGCTTTCGATGTATTTCCTTTTGACTGTTTATACAGGACGCACCACGAGGCGACGCGACGCGACGCGACGGACTATTTCAGTTTCACTTGTTCTCCTTTGAGTCTCCCACTAACCACAGGTCCTTAATTCTCCCATCCCAATTCCCCATTATACTCCCAGTGAATCTTATTCTTTTCGACTGGTATTTTGGGCATTCTAGAAGAAAGTGTTCCAGGGTCTCCAACACGCCCAAATTACACATCTGGCACTCTTTTTCACTGTTTTTCCCAATTTGTCCTCTCAGCTCCAGGGAACGCCACCTCAGCTTGAACAACAGTGACCCTCAAAGGTGCCATCAAGGTACTCTTCAAAACCAGGCTTCTCTTCACAACAAGCAGAATTTAATTAGATAAATACTCCATACCGTCGCGACTGCTCGCGACGGCATGACGTATTTATCTAATTAAATTCTGCTTGCTGTAAAGCTGTTAACCTACTTTATTGAAGGAAAACCAATGTCTCATTGTCACTCACTGTCCAAATATTATATCTAACACCTTATTGACAAAAAATAATAAGTCATACAGCGAAGTTGGAATGAATTATTGAGATTGGTAGCCTTTTTGTCTTGCTGTTTTTATACGCCCGTTTGAAAAAACGGACGTATTATGTTATGGCGCTGTCCGTCTGTCCGTCCGTCCATCTGTCCGCTATCCGTCTGTCCGTCCGGGGACAGTTGTATTCCATGCTCTACAGAGCGTGATTTCAATCGGATTTAAAAAATATTTGATATACTGCACAGCCAGAATAAGATCTCGCGCAAGTTCGAATTTGGGTCATGTTCGATAGTTTTCCTAGTAGTTATTCTCCCTTTAATACTTAGAAATCGAGCAAATTATGCTTTCCGTGCTCTACAGACCGTCAACTTTATCAGATTCTTTTCAAATTTAATACGCAGTTTCATGGGCATAATATCTCGCACAAGTTCATATTTGATTCGTGTTCGGTTGTTTTCTTAGGAGTTATTGCCCTTTTCATACTTAGAAATCAGTCAAATTATGCTTTCTGTGCTCTACAGTACGTGAACTTAATCGGATTCTAGAAATCAGTCAAATTATGCTTTCTGTGCTCTACAGTACGTGAACTTAATCGGATTCTTTCGAAATTTAATATGCGTCTTCATGAGCATGGTATCTCGCACAAGTGCAAATTTGGATCATGTGTGTAGATCTCCGTAGGAGTTATTGCCCTTTTCATACTTAGAACTCGGTCAAAAATACACCTCCTCTAACAAAAAAAAAAAACAAAAAAAAAAAACCAAAAAAACAAACAGGCGTATAATGCCCCGCTAGGCGTTGCTCTTGTTAGTTTTGTCATCGATCGCGCTCTTTACTGTCAAAATGACTTTCCTTCACAAGTGAAAGAAACGTCTTGGAACGCGGTGGTTCAGTGGTGGACTGTTGGACTTCTGTGCAAGAGGCAGAGGTTCCGAGTTCGATCCCCGTCCGGGACGACCCGCGCTGTGTCCTTAGGCAAGGCTCTTTATCCCGGTTGCCTACATGGGGGCACGATGACACCGTGTACTAAGGCGTACTGCACGTCGATTGTGCACTTATCTTCAACCGCTGTAATCCTGCTGTAGAGGAGCTTGACAGAGTTAGAATGTTGAGGAACTGACAGTTGCTCGTCGATGCTCGGTGATTCTCTCTGGATACACCGGCTTCCCCCACCCGTAAAATTGTCATGATCACGATTAGCCATTGAGCATAAGTATGTGACCTTAAACATAAGTAAATAAATAATAGAAAGAAACCTTTTATGGTGCAAATATTTTAGCAAACGAAGATTTGTTGGTACAATTTTTTTAGTACATTTGGCTAAACTCGTACCTTGCAGCGTGAAGACTGGTTTCTAAGCTTAACAATGAAACTGCTTATCTTGGGCAAGGTCCTTGCTAATAGATAGCGTACCAAGGGCTGGAAGGTTGATTGGTCGCAAGATTACTATTGCATGACATGTGAGGTCTTGACGTTTCGCGTAATGCACGTCGATGGTATACTTTGTCAGGGCAAAGCCAACCTAAATATAGGGGCAAGGGGCCTCATATTTAAAGATATTGTAAGTTCAAAATATATTCCGCGTCAAGGAGAAAAACCTACATGAATTTCACTTCTCTGTAAAGCTGGAAAAACACACGTGGTGTATATCCAGCTTTAGCGCAGGGACCCAGGGGAGAAACGGTATGTTAGATAAGGTCTAATCTCATTTATCGTCACGGTCAATTAAGAAACGAGATTCTAAAACGATAGAAATGTCTATCGTATCGTCACATAACAATCATGGCAAGAACGAATCGGTTTTCTCGACAAGTGAAGTCAGCGTTAAGTCACGCGTGAGATAACTTGTATTGATTCTGCCTCGATATACGTCATCTCCCACCGTTTTGACAGGTGGACAGATGAGCGTCGGTCCACCTGAAAGTTTAGGGTAAAAAGTATATATACCTGGAAGAGCAGAGCATTAGACACACACTTGGGGTCACACACGCGTTGGTGAAGTCCAGGACAGGCGGACTCTGTTTCCTGGCATAAGGGTACCTTCGATCACAGGACCCTGAAACGGCTGGAATCGCCAGAGAGGGCATTCCATGATTGATTTAGTTTAACGTTGATAGGCGGCTACGGGGCCGAATTCGTGAGAAGGAACACCCCAGGTGGAACGTATAAGTTTAGATTGTCGAGTAGCAGGTATCGTCCTGCAATAGTCAGAAGTGTAGGTTAACTGTATTGTGCGTATTAACCCTTTGAAGCGTCAGCCTGATTGCGTTCTGAGTAGTTTATTTTGCTGTCGGAACATCGTAATACCGACTGGAGATCGGTGTGAGTGACAATTTCGCCCTAGCACAAAAAGGGGCATTTGTGAATCGTGAATTCAACCAGGAACGGTGGATATTTCAATAGGACTTTCACGGAGGACTTTCAAAAGGCACATAAGGTATGAGTAGACAATATCTGACCCAAATCAGAAGTACGGTGGTTTAAACATGACGAACATTGCTGGTCGGAACCCTCCGACAGCCAGAGGTACAGTTACGCGCAGACATTGACATTTGAGCCTAAGCGGGTGAAGCTCTTATGGCGAGCTCACAGTAATAACATTTCAGATTTGTGAAGCTCTTATGGCGAGCTCACGGTAGTAACATTTCCAGTGTGTAGACTATAGTGCCAGTACAGGGCTATAGAATGACTATATGATTGTTTAGAATTATTTAACCGTAGTGACCCATTTTCTGTGAAAAGAATTGAATTGTTGATTGTTGAAATATTGAAACGGATTTATTTTTATGTGTAAATAAAAGAATCGTTGTTACTTTAAATCATTCTTTCCATTATACAGCCTGAAGTGATTAGGAATCACACCTAACGGAAATCGAACCTATTTCAGGACAATTTGGCAGAGAAGGAATCACGGCGTCGGTCTAACTCAGCTCTCTGCGCCGAGTTCGCGACACTTGGATTCCGACCCTCCACGTTGGTCTAATTTTCCCGCAACTTCATCAGCGGGACTAAATAACCCCACGTCAGCCCAGGCCTTACGGGGCCTCAGGAGTCCCTGACATTGATTGGCGAGCGCTACCAGGATATTTCTAAAAGGGTAAAAAATGGCTATATGGAAATTTTGTTTTATTTTAACGGCGGTTCTGTTTAGGTTTTGACGCGTTCGGTCAGTTGATGCCGTTCAAGGGTTTAATATCGCAATACAGTAGTCCCCAAAAGGATACTTAATAGCCACTATAACTGCGGTAGGTTTCAGAATATTTGGTGCGTTTAATTACGTTAAATTACAGAGGTAAATTAGGATCAACTGCCATATTTTTTTTTCTTTCTTTCTTTTCCTTCTTCATTCTTTCTGACGAGTGTTGAAGATAGAAAGAAAAAATCAAAATGGATGTTGTTACACCCCTCGCCCAACTGGTATCATTAGGCAAGGAAATGGGCCTTGAGGGAGCTGAACTTCAGAAGTTCGTTAAAGATGAGCAGATACGTGAGGCCAAGGAGATTGCCTTACGTAATGACGCAAGGGAGAGAGAGGCCCAAGCAGTAAGAGAGGCGAAAGAGAGAGAGATTCAATTAACAAATGAGGCGAGAGAGAGGGAAGCCCAATTAGCAAGGGAGGCAGAGCGAGAGCTCGAACAACAGAGGCACGAGAGAGAATTAGAGCTCCTCAGAGCAAGGGCCGATGTGGAGAATGAAAGTCGGCGCTCAGGGGATGGGAGTGCAGGGGTAGCAATTCATGCCCCACGCCCCCATCTCGCTCATTTCAATGAAAACACAGATGACTTGGACTCGTACTTGGAGAGGTTCGAGCGTTTTGCCTCCAGTCAAATGTGGCCAGAAGACACATGGGCTATGTGCTTGAGCCCTCTGTTGTCAGGTAAAGCCCTCGAGGCTTATACCAGTATGCCTCCTGCACTTCTTAACGACTACAGTGAGCTGAAGAATGCCATCCTTCGGAGATACCAGCTCACTGAAGAAGGATTCCGGACCAAGTTCCGAGAGATTAAGCAGGAGAAGGGAGAAACAGTACCTCAGTATTTTGCCCGAGCTAGGCGGTACTTTGACCGCTGGACTGATCTCGCAGAAGTGAATGAGTCATATGGAGCACTGCGAGATCTATTTCTCCGGGAGCAGTTTTTAACTACATGCTCCAAGGAGCTGGGCCTGTTCATCAAGGAAAGGGGTCCGCCCACCTATGATGAGATGGCAACTGTGGCAGAACGCTACATCGAGGCCCACGGTGGGAGTGTAGACGCGCCCAAATCGGCTAGGGGTGGGGCAAACGGGTTGGCAATGGCACCCGTAAGGCAACACCATCCCGATCCTCCTGCGTCGCAGACCAGCCGGAAGGGGAGCGCTCCCAAGGACACCACTTGTTTTATCTGCAACAAGCGGGGTCATATTGCCAGGGACTGCTGGCAGAAGCAGGTAAGGACCACTGGGAACATTAGACCACCTCAGCAGGGGGCCGGGAACGCAGCGCCAAGGGGTTGGAAGCAAGGTGACCGCGTAGATCCAGGGTCCAGTAGACAGACGGCAGCGTTCTGTCAAACTATCGGTCCAGAACACAGTCCCCTCCGGGAATGTATACAAGAGGGAGAATTAAGGCTAGAAGGCGGGAAGGTTGTCCCGATAATAAGTGGCATGTGTGAGAGGCTCACAACTTCGCAGGAGAAGGTTGATATGCCAGTGTACCCAGGGTATGTGGGACAAAGGGAGATTCGTCTGCTCCGGGATTCTGGGTGCTCCTCTGCAGCGGTTAGAAAGCAACTGGTTGACGACAAGAAATTGTTGGGGCGCGACCATTTGTGTATTTTGATAGATGGGACCGTTAGAAGGTTCCCCATCGCGAGGATAACTGTGGATACCCCATTTTATTGTGGCGAAGTGGAAGCCATGTGCATTAAATCACCTGTGTATGACCTGGTCATAGGTAATATCCCAGGGGTGAGGGCAAGCCCTGATGAGTTATGGTCCAGGGATAGGGGGCCAAGTGAGGGCCCAACGAGTAAAGAAGGGAAGGTTCCCAGCGGGAACCAATCCGATGGTCCGGGGGATGGCCCCTACACGACGAAATGTCGGGAAGTTTCAGGAGGGACGACTCCTGTCCAATTAGGGAGAAGGGGCCGCAGGCGGTCCAGGCGAAACGCCAAACAGCGAGGGAAACCAATGGGATCAATGGGGAAAGACCCTCAAGCAAATTTATGTGGGGGAGTTGAGCGCCCCAAGAAGTCGGTGTCACCCGTGTGGAGAGGGGAGGCCAGACCCACGCAAATGGCTGGGCAAACTTCCTCAGAATTGAGAGGGCACGGGTCAACACGAGGAGAGGGTGTTAAAGTGGATGGGACCGCTAAGGTGGGCGCCCAGGGGACCGAGAAAAGGGTCCACAAATCAAAGGAGAAGCATCCTAGGTGGCGGAGACCACGTAGAGGGTGCCGGGGGCGCACAGCGCCCAATGTGCGCAAGAAGTCGTCGCAATGGACCGGGGGGTCGACGGCACAAGGGCCAAGGACGGCCCGTGTCGTTCGAACGACGGTAATCGCCGGGACGAGTGAGCCTGGGGGATATAGCGCCAAGGGAAGCTCTTGGGAATGCGACAACGACATGGTATGGGGACCCTGGTGGAATACCCGTAGAAATGGCGGGGCGAGAAGTAGGGGTGTGTCAAGGGTTACCCAAGGGGATACTGGGAACCGGGCCCCTACCAATGGTCGGTGGTTATAAAGAAGCAATAGTTGGGGGGCTGTGGGCCTGGTGTCTGGGACGGGGGCTCCAGTCGCAAATATTTTTGTGGGTGAGGTGATGGGCTTCATAAACTCGGTGTTAAGGCCCGGAGGAATTTTCTTATTTTAGTATTATTATTGCTCTGACTGCTGACTAGAGTTGTTTGTGAGTGCGAATGTGAGATACACTGCCCTGTCTGTCGCGTGTGCGTGGACGGGGAGCCTGTGTGTCGAGTTTTGTAAGTACGGGATGCACAAACCCGGTGTTAAGGCCCGGGGAAACCGTGCTTGTTTTTATTGACGAGAGTTTGTTGTGAGTGTGAGGCACACTAACCCCGTCTGTCGCAAAGGCGCGGTCGGGAAATCTGTGTGTTGAATGTGTGAGTGTGTGCGTCAGAATTTTAATCCCCTGGTTGAGCTTTTCGAGGGTGAGGCTCAACATAATGCAGGGGTCGTTTGCCCCTTCACAAGACATAGGGGAACGGGAGGCGAAGTTACACTCCGTTGGAATTAACCCATCTGACGCAAAGGCGCGGACGATGTTACTCGTCGGAGTGAGGGCCAAGTGAACTGTTTGTAAAATGGGCGAATGTGTATAAAAATGTGTATGTTTAGGTGTAAATATATAGTATTACAGAGAGAGAGAGAGTGCTGCAAATCTAAGAGTAAGGCTACTCTCCATATGTAAACCCGCAAGACGGGAGCATGTGGTAGCGTGTGTGTCGTGGGAATCGGTATGGCCGACGCATGAGCCCGGTCATGAACCCCCACGACCACTAGGGTACAGTTTTGTAGTCTAGAACATGATGGTAGATCGTAAAAAGGTGTGAGAGGCGAGCGTGCGTGGCTTTGCCCCTTGCGTTTTAAGAGATACACAGGGTGTTTCTCTCGGGAAGGGAGTTGTCAGGGCAAAGCCAACCTAAATATAGGGGCAAGGGGCCTCATATTTAAAGATATTGTAAGTTCAAAATATATTCCGCGTCAAGGCGAAAAACCTACATGAATTTCACTTCTCTGTAAAGCTGGAAAAACACACGTGGTGTATATCCAGCTTTAGCGCAGGGACCCAGGGGAGAAACGGTATGTTAGATAAGGTCTAATCTCATTTATCGTCACGGTCAATTAAGAAACGAGATTCTAAAACGATAGAAATGTCTATCGTATCGTCACCTAACAATCATGGCAAGAACGAATCGGTTTTCTCGACAAGTGAAGTCAGCGTTAAGTCACGCGTGAGATAACTTGTATTGATTCTGCCTCGATATACGTCATCTCCCACCGTTTTGACAGGTGGACAGATGAGCGTCGGTCCACCTGACAGTTTAGGGTAAAAAGTATATATACCTGGAAGAGCAGAGCATTAGACACACACTTGGGGTCACACACGCGTTGGTGAAGTCCAGGACAGGCGGACTCTGTTTCCTGGCATAAGGGTACCTTCGATCACAGGACCCTGAAACGGCTGGAATCGCCAGAGAGGGCATTCCATGATTAATTTAGTTTAACGTTGATAGGCGGCTACGGGGCCGAATTCGTGAGAAGGAACACCCCAGGTGGAACGTATAAGTTTAGATTGTCGAGTAGCAGGTATCGTCCTGCAATAGTCAGAAGTGTAGGTTAATTGTATTGTGCGTATTAACCCTTTGAAGCGTCAGCCTGATTGCGTTCTGAGTAGTTTATTTTGCTGTCGGAACATCGTAATACCGACTGGAGATCGGTGTGAGTGACAATTTCGCCCTAGCACAAAAAGGGGCATTTGTGAATCGTGAATTCAACCAGGAACGGTGGATATTTCAATAGGACTTTCACGGAGGACTTTCAAAAGGCACATAAGGTATGAGTAGACAATATCTGACCCAAATCAGAAGTACGGTGGTTTAAACATGACGAACATTGCTGGTCGGAACCCTCCGACAGCCAGAGGTACAGTTACGCGCAGACATTGACATTTGAGCCTAAGCGGGTGAAGCTCTTATGGCGAGCTCACAGTAATAACATTTCAGATTTGTGAAGCTCTTATGGCGAGCTCACGGTAGTAACATTTCCAGTGTGTAGACTATAGTGCCAGTACAGGGCTATAGAATGACTATATGATTGTTTAGAATTATTTAACCGTAGTGACCCATTTTCTGTGAAAAGAATTGAATTGTTGATTGTTGAAATATTGAAACGGATTTATTTTTATGTGTAAATAAAAGAATCGTTGTTACTTTAAATCATTCTTTCCATTATACAGCCTGAAGTGATTAGGAATCACACCTAACGGAAATCGAACCTATTTCAGGACAATTTGGCAGAGAAGGAATCACGGCGTCGGTCTAACTCAGCTCTCTGCGCCGAGTTCGCGACACTTGGATTCCGACCCTCCACGTTGGTCTAATTTTCCCGCAACTTCATCAGCGGGACTAAATAACCCCACGTCAGCCCAGGCCTTACGTGGCCTCAGGAGTCCCTGACATACTTGTTTTCAACCAATGCTAACCCTGCTTGTGTGGAGTTAGTACCTTGGGGAGTCTGACAGTGCTCGTCATTGCTGGGTTGTTCACTCCGGGTACTCCGGCTTCCGTCACCATAAAACTGTCCGACACGAGGTGACCATGGCTGCCGAAAGTGTCGTTAAATTCAAATAAATAAATAAATATTTGAGTTTTCATGTGGTTCACAGTTTTTCTTAAGAATTCTTTCATTTCAATGTGATGGGAGGTTAAGTACGTATGCCAAATGTAAGACATTTGTTATTATTTGGCGGACAAGACATTTTGCTCCATACTCGATGCATGTCATATTTCGCGATGGCGTTACCCAGAGAGGAGCATAACATGTTTATAGTATGGAATGGATCTCCATCTCTCACCTGCGTAAGAGTAGCAAGCGTTTTATTAATCTGGCCAACCGGGTATGTGTTGTGAAGCATTGGTAAACCTTTACAGATTACCGAGTACAGTTGATTGACAATGATTCCTATAAAGCTGTGACAGCTTATAAAGTGCAGCTACCTTCCGTGATAAAGTTCTCCTTATGTGACAGTGGTGCACTGATATTTTTGTACCCTCGGTTAATGTATTTCTTCCTTCCTGTGGAAGGGAACGAAAAAAGTTGTTATTGTTACGTAAACCTATTTATACCATGCTCGCCAATGTTACTACCTGTGAAAAGCCTATAAGTTAAACTTTAGCTTTCAAATTCACTACCGGTGTAAAGCTTCTTCTGAGGTTAAAAAAAATTACTCCTGTAGTCGGAAGTTCATCCAGCTTGACCTTTGACGTGACGCAATTTGCCATCTTCGATACATTCACACTTCGCGATGTTTCATTCAAGCATGCAACATTTTGCAGTGCCATCTACTACGTGAATTGACTTATTAAGTTTAAAATACCTATAATTAAATATTGAAAATAAAATTTAAGAACTGTTAATAATAATTTGACTGAAAAAGCAAGGTAAATTCAATCAACTTTGACGATGTGTCTAGTTGTCAATCAAGCATTCACGTACAGCCGGTAGTACTGCCCACCGGCGCAAATGTAAACAAAACAAACCCGTGTGCTTGCGATAGAAAGTGTCGCTTTTTCTCCATTTTAAGTGACAAAGTCGATTATTTATTAAGAGCATGATATAGATAAAACAGATAGGTGCTCGGGTCAGTAATCCGATTTAAACCACTCATAGAATGAGGGTTTTAACCACTTGGCAATGCGAGTGGTTAAAATTTGTTTACCGGCCTTTAATGTTAGAATGGAACCAGTCATATTTCTGGGGATACAGTACATGGGCCCGTTTCGATGCAATGGGTAATTTATTTTGATGTTGTAAAGTGGATGTTCGCGGTCTATAGTATCTGAGTTTATATTGTTTCTGATGAAACTCATGTCCTATACAGTGACCGACCATCAAAAGAAACTTTCTGATTTATTTTCTTCACGTGAACAATACTGACTGACTATTGATTAAATAACCCGATGGGTTAAAGAATGGCATGGAAATGACTGGCATGCAGTTCAAACTAAAGAACAATATAGACAGAATATGAAAGCGTCTATCAGTGACATCATTTCGAATGAATGACGTTGCGCGATCAAGTTTCTAGGTCACCAATTCGAAATACAAAACAAATTGCCTGTTGATATTCACTTGAATTTGTATGGATTCTGTACCCATGTTAAAGGCTATAACAGGAACTTTAATAAATTTTGTGCAGGCATAGTGAGCAATACTATCATTTCTCTTGGACAATAAGGATATAAATTTAATTTACGTGGGATGAAATGACAATGGCTACTGTAATCTTGACTAAAATCTTAACCTGTCTGTCAATCAGTCGAGTAACAACAGTCGCATGGAATTTGGAAGTCAGATACACATGTCAGTTTTTTTTTTATAATTTCTCATTGATGGACATTCCGAATTTACACCTATTGTTTCTTGTGAATGTGTGGTAACGTTTTTGGTGGGGATCACATCAACCGTTCAGAATTCGCGCTGTAAAATTGTGGCATAAAAAGACGGTAAACTGTATTTCAGATGAACAGTGTTTCATGGATCGAAGTGGTGACGCATAACAATTTGCAAGTTGAAACTATGAATGAAAGTTCAATCAGCGTACGACAATACAATAAGACTAGTCTCCTGCTTGTGAAGAATAATTTGGATTTTTGTCTTATTTTATTTCCTTTACGTCTAAGAAGGATAGGTTAATTCTCACTTAGTATTACCGTAAAAGGCCTATTTTAGAAATTTGCGAAGGTGTGTAATAAATACAGAACCGCCCAAGCTTTTGAATGTTAATGTTTATCGCACTCGTTTGGTTTGGTGCAGAATACCACTCGAGGCTTCGCCTCTCGTGGTATTATTGCACCCAACCAAACTCGTGCGATAAACATTAATCCATTCAAACGCTTGTGCGGTTCTGTCTATTTATCACACACCTATTAACGTAAAACACGGGATTTCCACTGTTCTGCGTGTACGATAAAAATAAAGTTGTATCGCACATGTGGTGATACAAAACACGAACGTTTAATTTCGTTTCCAACGTAAACAGAGAAGGAACCCGTCTAAATAAATCACGTCAATCATTGGTCGAAAGAACTGGAGTCGAGATCGCTTGGAAATTCCAAATTCCTCATTTAGATTTGTTTACCCGGGATATTTCAACAACCAAATTCGAGTCAAAAATCAACAAAATAAAAATGACATTCTGACTGCTTGTTCCTTGTCAAATACTTTCCACAACTAATCATATAATGATGGAGTGTGCTAAACTTATTAGCTATTTAAAAAGTTTTTGTTGTGTTATTCCCTGCAGTTTGGTCAATATTTAAAGTTCGATCATCGTGACGGTGACACTGATCAGCGTCAATTGGTTTCGACCAATTGAATGCCGTAAAAATTAAAAAGCAAATAAGGGTTGTTACCTAGGGCTGTCACGATCAATCGATTAATCGATTGTTGATCGGTCATAGCGAAATCGATTAGTATTTTTCGTTGTCGAATAATCGGTAAATTGTATCCCGTTTTAGATGTTTAATAATTAAAAGAAAATTTGATGAAAAAACTATTGTGTCTAAAGGTAGTGAGTTAAGAACATCGATGTTAAACCCCAAGAAGCCGTTGGAAGCATTTGTCTTCCAGGTACATTCATCAAAGCTTTGATGCTCTGAATCTTTGAACCGTCAGTGTAATAATCAAGACCGGTCGGCAGTTGCGAAGATCGCAACTGCCGACCGGTCTTGATTATTACACTGACGGTTCAAACGTTCAGAACATCAAAGCTTTGAATGTATTTAAAAGTTGATCGTCTTCATTGTTTACTTGAGGTAGGTCAGCTGACTTGAACTTCATTTTTATCGACTTCAAAGAGAGAGAGAGAGAGAGAGAGAGAGAGAGAGAGAGAGAGAGAGATGGGGGTCATCTAGGTACGATTAATCGATTATTATCGATTATTTGCGACGATTAATCGATTCCTAAATTGAAAAATCGTGACAGCCCTATTGTTAGCCCACCACCTAACAGTAATAACACGTTGGCAACGAAGGAAACGCAGCAATTATCCAGCTGAAATGTGCTTTTAGTTCAATTTTCGTGTAGACTGGTTGTTACATGGAAGGTATGTGATAAATACAGAATCGCATATACGTTTGAAAGGGTTAAGAATTATCGCACGAGATTGCTTTGGCCCAGGATATCACGAGAGCCGCAGGCTCGAGGGATATCCTAGGCAAAAGCAATCGAGTTCTGTATTTGTATCTGTATCTCATGTCTTTTTCTAAAACTCTTTATATTAAGGTCAATGCATGAGAAGGCTATGTAATGGGAAACGCGCTATGAAAAATACAAAAAGACAACAGAGCACTCTTGAATTTGATATTGGTATTATCATGCTGTCGATGTCTGCCCTGTATGTCTGTATTCTGCCAATTTAAGAACCTTATGACGTACAGTTTGTTATTGATCTGACGGCTTTAGTACACACAGTACTCACAGTACAGAGGTTTTATCAATTTCTCTGAAATTCGAAATGTGTACAGCATCATTGTCTCTTCCACTAAATTATAAATGTTTGGCCTGCAACCAAATCGTTTATCTAATTATTTTTTGTTTAGGATTTGTCTGTACACATTAGGAAGATGCTCCAGGCGTTACAAATTCGAAAGTTAAAAAGTCAGGAAAACTATTTCGTCGGATCATCGATGGAGATTGGAAATCTGACTTTGCGAGTGGTTTCATAATGATAACTGCAGAAACTTGTTAAGTCACCCAAGTTGGAATGACTTTTATTGCACGCCTATGCTTATATTTTCATAAAATACACTCCTTTTCTGCAAAAACCGAAGCGAATAATATAATTGTTTTGTATTGTCCATGAACAATACGGATTACGTGCGCGACCTATTTTACTATTTCTTTTTTTTACGTTTTGGTTATTTTCGGTAATAATTTGTGTTTTTAATATTTTTAGTAAACTGTAGGCGTGCAATAAATACAGAACAGCATACGCGCTCGAACTCGCGTTCGATCAGTTTTGGCGGAGGGATAATACTGAGCTCGAAGCCTTCGGCTTCTCGTTCAATATTATCCCTCCCCCAAAATCGTTCCCGTGCTGTAAAAGGCGACAGTTGAACGCGAATGTCGTTCTGTCTGTATAGTGATCGTCAACCTTTTTTTAATCCCGTCACGGGGGCGCAGTGGTTCAGTAGGTAGAGGTGCAGGCTACAAGCCGAGAGGTCCTCGGTTCGAATCCCACCTTCGGCAACCGCGTTGTGTCCTTGGGCAAGACACTTCACCCCCATTGCCCACGTGGGGGCACGGTGGCTTGTGTACTAAGGCGTACTGTACGTCGATGATGCACTTGCCTTCAACCAATACTAACCCTGCTTGTGTGGAGTAATTATGTTGGGGAGCTGACAGTTGCTCGCCGTTGCTCGGTGGTTCTCTCCGGGTACTCCGGCTTCCTCCACACGTAAAACTGTCACGGTCATGATTAGCCATTGCGCAGAAATATGTGACCCTAAACACCAATAAATAAATAATAAATAAATAATCCGTCACAATTTAGGGTACTTCTGGTGATGCAATCCTGACGAAATCTGACACACATATTGACCTTTATTTCCATTTCTCAATTAAGGATGTTTGATTTCGTGCCTTTTTCAAAAACAACGCCCAATTTAGGCTTTTTTAACTTTTAATTTCGACTCCAGTATTAAACTTTCGTTTTCGAAAGTTTGGAAATATATTCTCCAACAAACGTCGTATCTAAAAATGTGGTAAAGGGACATGGGAAATTCTCGATTGTAATGACCAAATTTTCGGGTGACGTTATTGACGTCGCCGTCTCCAAAAAATAAATGTCGGCCGACTTTTATGATATTTTTGTATGTCGTAGAGCTAAACAATTAAGAGATAGCTGTTTTTAGTTTCGATTTATCGTCCTTTTTTAGGTTTTAACCTCACTTCAAATTTTGGTGACTTTATGGACATTTTTCATTAAAAAACGCTGCTTTTCCAACACGCACACCTCTTTATTAACGACACACACCACTATGGAATTTCACTCTGTGTACCGTTAATACTATCTCGGGAGCGCGGTGTATCAGTGGTAGACTGTTGGGCTTCTATGCTAGAGGTCACGAGTTCGTTCCCCTTCTGCGACGACCCGCGTTGTATCCTTGTGCAAGGCACTTTATACCGATTGCCTACATGGGGCGCGATGACGCCGTGTACATATACAGAACCACACTTATGTTTGAATGGGTTAACGATTACTGGACGAGAGCGAGTGCCCATGGATACCGCGAGAGCCGTTAGGCGCCACTCGCTCGAGTCCAGTAATCTTTAACCCATTCAAACATAAGTGTGGTTCTGTATGTATTACACACCCAACCCAGAAAAAGAAATCACTGTAATTAATCGCTAATTGAAATAAATAGTCGACGATTTGAGATATTGAAAGGATTTTACTGAGAAATGGACAAATTTGTCAGAGAACCAGTCTTCAGTCTTTGACCTTGTCACCCGTAGAATCGCTGATGATTCATTTTGTATTCACCACAAATGTCGGTTCGATCACTCAAAACACAAATGATTGCGTTGAGCGGAAGATATCAGAAATTATGATCTCTGAAATTTTATTTTGAAAAGTGTGTGTGCAAGCATCATTATATCTGGAGGATGGAGAATGTACAAGAACTTTTAATTTATACGGTGCGAGATGGTCGGTCTGTTCAAATTTCGTGCTTTTAAAACTGAAACTCAAGTGGAACTCGGGTTGACTGTCTTAGGCTATCGCTGGTGGTCATCGGTCATTTCTGTTCAGTACTGTAATTCACACTGGACAAGGAAATGCATTTTTGTGCAATAGTTAACGGGGCATTCAACCGTTTAGAGTGACTGTGGAAGTTTGTAATTCCATTCAACAAATTACAATTTCTGGATGAACCCTGCAGTATTGTCTTATTAACTTGGTAAGTTAGTTAGTTAGCACTTTATTTTTCATCACAAAGTTTCTGATTTGAAATTAAGCCTTTTCATTTTACCTCAAGTTTTGATTATAACTTTTGTTTGAAAAGGACTACACTTACAATGAAGCCGGCTTTATGTTGTCCACATTTACTACATATGAAGCTAGAAACAAAAGGCATCCGAAAATTCCTGGACACAGGGAGAGTGTGGGCGTGTGGGTGGGTGGTTCAAGGGGCGGAAAAAATGCGTAAATGACCAAAAATCACTAAGTTCTTTGTTTGTTTAGCCATTTATTATCCATTTTGTGACCAACCAAGCCATTTAAAACACATAAACTATCATATCAGAGTGTAGGTAAGCCCAAATCCATATAAAAATTCCATGCTGGTACCGCCACTCATGCTGTGCACATGGTTATAGAGAAGCAAATTCGCATCAGACAAATTTAAATACATGGAAAGTATTTTTGTACATCAATTTGAAACGACGTGAAATTGTAATTTAATCAGTCTCATTTCGTTTGCAATAATGCTTTTTGGATATACAGGCATGGGCTACTATTTCATGTTAATTGAAGGAGAAAACAGTCCAAAATAATTTCAGAAAGTTTATATAAACAAAAATCATAACACTACCTGATGCCACTGGTATAAAACAATAGAACAAAAACAACTACCTCGCCCCCCACCCCACCCCTAGGTTTAGTTGACATAAAATGAACATTCTTTCTTAGTTAAAGAGGCCAAGTGATTCGTGAACAAAGATGACAGCTATGCAGTATCAATAAATAACCTTCATCTCCCCAGCAAGATATGCAAACATTCAGAGTGTGAGTGTAACCCTCATGTCACATGTGAATAGTGACTACCACAGAAATGGGGGAGGTAAATTTTTGCTAACTCTATTATTAGCTCCAAAATGAGGAATAAAGAGTGTTTTCTATTTAGTAGAATTGCCAAATAATCTTGGTACAGACTGGGGTCTCATGGAATGTATTACCTTAGAATTACTGGGGACTTATTCCGACTTATTTGATTATATGTTATTTTCAATTCTCCATTCAAACTCATTAGAACTATCAGCTTGCAGCCTCGGAGGTTTATTAAAATGCTGGAATAGTCAGTGGAATAGTCTTCTTAAGTATTAATAAATGGAACAGTTCTCGGTTAGACAGGGCTTGGTCTGCATTTCGCGTTTTTTTCACAGATTTTAGGGGTGAGTCCCCAAAAATGTCCCGAAAAAAATAATAATAAAATTGCAGACAGGGAGTGGTGGGTATATGAGGGGCAGACATTTTTTAACCCTTTTCTGCAATTTTTTTCCAGCCGCCACACTCTCAGTCTTTTGTTGTCTCCATAATTATACACCCTTACAACCACCCCAGCCCATTCATACTAGTAATTAACAGACAGCAATTTTCCCCAAACCTCTCAAAATGAGCATCAAAAGTCTGTCAGAGGCTGGAAGTGAAATAAAGGGGGTGGGGACCGTGGGGTTGTTCTCACAAGTAAGCTCCAACTTATTTTTGTTGATAATATTTTTAAAGATTGATTGAAATTTTATTATTTTGTACCAGTATACTTCATCAAGTTCTTATCTTAACTCTTCTAACTTTTATCAATATTTTTGTTATTGTATCTGGTATTAGGGCTGTCACGATCAATCGATTAATCGATTGTTGATCAGTCATAGCGAAATCGATTAGTATTTTTCGTTGTCGAATAATCGGTAAATTGTATCCCGTTTTAGATGTTTAATAATTAAAAGAAAATTTGATGAAAAAACTATTGTTTCTAAAGGTATTGAGTTAAGAACATCGATGTTAAACCCCAAGAAGCCGTTGGAAGCATTTGTCTTACAGGTACATTCATCAAAGCTTTGATGTTCTGAATCTTTGAACCGTCAGTGTAATAATCAAGACCGGTCGGCAGTTGCGAAGATCGCAACTGCCGACCGGTCTTGATTATTACACTGACGGTTCAAAAGTTCAGAACATCAAAGCTTTGAATGTACCTAAAAGTTGATCGTCTTCGTTGTTTACTTGAGGTAGGTCAGCTGACTTGAACTTCATTTTTATCGACTTCAAAAAGAGGGAGAGGGGGTAATCTAGGTACGATTAATCGATTATTATCGATTATTTGCGACGAATAATCGATTCCTAAATTGAAAAATCGTGACAGCCCTAATCTGGTTCAAAACAAAAATAATTCTTTTTCTCATATGACTCGTCCGTTTTGTTCACTTTAAAACATTTGATATTTTGTTTTCATACCAATCAGTGATAAATAAAGCCTTCCGTCAATTTCATTGGCCAATTTCAAAACAAGACAATTTGATTGGCTGAACAAAATACAACTGGGCCACATTTTCATAATTTGCATAATTAGAGTTGGGAGCTTTCATTGTTCAATTTCAAAACTGGACAATTTGATTGGCTAAACAAAATACACCTGGGTCACATTGCATAATTTCAGTAGGGAGAATTTACGTTATCTGTCCTATTTAGGGTTGGTTATATTGTATTAATCTTTTACCTACAAGAAAAACGCCATTCATTTTTATTTATATTTTCACTTTTTGCTTCCAAAACATAGGTTATGACCCCTCATTGAAACGAGCTCGACGAGCTCGTTCCAATGAGGGGTCATAACCTATATTTTGGAAGCAAAAAATGAAAATTTTGAGTTAAACGAGGATGTTTCTTCCAAGTGCAGTCTGCAACTCAAGTTAGATAATGGGTTAAAAAGTCATACTAAGTGGCTAATTTGTGCGTGTGTGTGCCATATGGTAAATAGAATATGAAATGAATGTTTTTCTCATATAATTTTCATGAAACTCGTCCGAATTTTCCATTTGGGCTCGCCAGAGGCTCGCCAAAACGGAAACTTCTTAGACTCGTTTCATAAATATTATACGAGAAAAACACTCAAAAAAATATCCTCTACTCATGTCTGGTCAAATCGCTTACAAGTCAATCTTAAATTTGGAATTATTTTGAATTTGCATTTAGTAAACAGTTTTAAAGAGGACTGATAGAATATGGCCAATGGGAAGCTTCTGGGGGTACTTTTCTGGGTGGTGGTGGGGGGGGGGGGGGGCTGACCAATGAAACTGCCCTGAATTTTTGTTTCAAATCACAATGCAGGTTCTTACCTCGAATTTGCCCTTATAGTCCATGAAAATGCTCTGCCCACTGTCATGCTATTTGCCAAAAGTAAATAAATAGCCTCTCCCCCCCCTCTCAAATTTGTTCTGAAAATACCAAACTCTTGCTATGAAATTGAAAACAGCAAAGTTAGCTGGCTGTTGGCGGAGTGGGATGGGAGTGCATCACCCGCTCCCACCTCATACATGTTGCAGATTCATGTTGGTGGCATTCGATTTGAGTTAATGCAAAATAATATTCTTGTACAAAACAGAAATATTAGAAAAATTCTTAATTAGTCATTTAAAAATACACATCAATCTATGTTTGGAAAATACTGTCATACTGACTACTGTCTATGTTTTAAATATCCTAATAATTATTTTTCATGGAAGTTGTCTCATTAAATTTACAGTATGTTGCATCACACCACATGCATTTTCTAGTGCTCAAACGACTAGTGAATTCCAAAGTCGACTAGCCAATACCAAAAAGTCAAGTCGACTTCGACTAGTCAGTGGTGATAACTTGTCTCCTTATAACAGTGTTGGTGTTCCGGTAGAGCGCTGAAGGTCCAAATTTGGCTTCACTTGGGCATTCATATACAGCAACTTACTGGAACATTATTCTGTTAATGTGCTTCTAATTATGCTAAGAGTGAAATTATATAGTCTTATTTAATTTGCCTTGTTGCGATTGATGGGAGAGTGCCTATAGGCACTCTCCCATAAATTGCAACAAGGCAAATTAATAACATATCCTGATAACCCAAAATAATTCAGCACTCTACTAGTACCAGTTAAAACAAACTACTATTAGATGGCAATAGATGTATACACTGATTGTCCAATATTGCTGTTCAAACTGTCTGACAGTGGCACAGAAGGGATACTATTTACCTAAAAGCTTGAACTCCTCTGACTAGACGACTGCACAATTGAGAGTCGACTACTGGTTTGCCCAGTGTCGACATCGACTAGTCGACTAATCGTTTGAGTACTAGCGTTTACCACCCTCTCCTCTTCGTGGTCTCACTGCCCAGTGCCACCCTCCTCAAGATTTTCAGTTGTAGATAGATGGTATTGGTAACATGTTTTATTTTCCCAGGTACAAACTACTGAAAGTGATATTTCAGGATTACTACACCCACCCCCCCCCAAAAAAAAAGAAAAAAAGTTGCCCCAGTTCACTAAATGCGTGTAGGCCTTCTCACTGTCAGCCATCTGCCGGCACCGTCGGCGTGTCGCCGAGAGAGCTACTTCACCTAAACATGCTCTTCAAATGAACTGCTTCATTGTCGACGTGTGAATAGAATAGGATTACACGGTAGGTCTCGTATCGACTCGTCGGGGCAGCACACAGAGCTGAGAGTAACAATGTTACAGGATTCTATAGTAAAGCACTGTTCCAGTGCTCGGTACCAGTATCGAACCCATTTGAACTTTTTTGCTCAAAAATAATTAAGTTTTCCTCGTTTTTCAATAATGAACGCAAAGTTGGAGTTTGACTGTTCATTTTTCTGGCAGAGATCATGTATTTATGATGATTATCGGTAGTTTTTAGAAACCTGTGCATCAAACATTTTGTAACGAGAATCGGTTATTCCGATAGATAAATATAGCTGATGGCTCTCATCGGTTATGTTCCACTAAACGCTCCAAACTCTAAGAAACACTCTAACCAGAGAACTTTTTTATCGGATCGCACTAGAGCCTTTCTGGTTAAAATTACCGCATGCCCTTAAAATCCATGTGATCGTGAGAAATACAGTTATGGGTGTGTAATAATAGGGCGTACTGCACGTCGATGATACACATGTCTTCAATCGCTGTAACCCTGTTTGAGCGAAGCTTGAACAGAGTTAGAATGTTGAGGAGCTGAAAGTTGCTCGTCGATGCTCGGTGGTTCTCTCTGGGTACTCCGGCTTCCTCCACCCGTAAAACTGTCACGGTCACGATTAGCCATTGTGCATAAGTATGCGCCCTTAAACACCACTAAATAAATAAATAAATAAATAAATAAATAAATAAATAAATAAATAAATAAATAAATAAATAAATATCTCTATTCAAGACAGGTGTTAGAATTTCAAATTTCAACCTTTACCCAAGACAACGTCAAATTTACCTATTTTTCATGACCGTTTAATATAGACTGTGTTATTGAATTCTCCTTTTGGGAGCGCGGTGGCTTAGTTGGTAGAGGTGCCGGTGGGACAGGAATGGAAGTCCGTAGGAAAATTAATCCCTCTGGACTATTATTCCGCGGAATTATAGTCCTAGGTCTAACATTTCTAGGAATAGTAGTCCGCAGGACTACTATTCCTAGAAATGTTTGACCAGGACTATATTTCCGCGAAATAATAGTCCAGAGGGACTAACGTTCCTTCGGACTTCCATTCCTGTCACATCGGTTGCAAGCCGAGAGGCCCTCGGTTCGAATCCCACCTGCGGCAACCGCGTTGTGTCCTTGGGCAAGACACTTCATCTCCATTGCCCGCGTGGGGGGCACGGTGGCGTTGTGTACTAAGGCGTACTGCACGTCGATGGTGCACTTGTCTTCAACCAGTGCTAACCCTGCTTGTGTGGAGTTAGTATGTTGGGGAGCTGACAGTTGCTCGCCGTTGCTCGGTTGTTCTCTCCGGGTACTCCGGCTTCCTCCACCCGTAAAACTGTCACGGTCATGATTAGCCATTGTGCATAAATATGTGACCTTAAACACCAATAAATAAATAAATAAATAAATAAATAAATAAATAAATAACTCTCCTTTTCAAAATGTTGGAAATATACTCTTATGGGCTGCCATTGCGATGACGGTCAGACGTCAACGTCGCTAAAAATAAAGTTCGTCCAGTTTTCCATAAAATTTTAGTATGTTGTAGAATTTGTAAAATAAAACGGAAATTGTTTTTGAATTTTTGCATTTAACGTTATTTTTTACGTTGCAGCGTCAAATTAAGTTTTGTTGTGCCCCAAACACGCGTATCACGCCTACAGCCTTTATCATACCACTTACCGACACCAAACCTCTCATACTGGCGTGAGCGTAACGTTTCTTCATTATTGCCAAGTTTCTTTGTCATTGAGGCAAAACTTTTCGAGTTACAACGTAAATAACGCAAAAAGGAAAAATACACCTTTTCGTGTCTCACGCATACAGCTAAAACCATAACACTAATGGAATCTAATCTTGGTATGTCGACGAAGCATTTACAGTTCTGAAGCACTGCCAAGTGTGTTTAGAATGATGCAAGAACTGAGTCAGTAACGTCACAAAAAGCAAAATACCACTTTCAACTTGTATCAAGCCCACAGCCAAAACCATAGAACCTACATGGCACACCTTGAGAAACACAATTTGCCTGTCGAGGAACAGAATGGTTATCACCCAAAATACATCATGTATTGATAATTTATCCCATAAATGGCTGTTTATTTGAACAATAAAAGTCTTGGATAATTTTTTGCTTTATTCATCTGGTAGGGTGATAAATTTTCCCAATAGGTGTAACACAGAAAGAATTTATTCCCCAAGAAGCGACGGACTTGTTGACCTCTGGCCTCTACCACATTTGTCTAGCATAATTAATAGTTCGATTGTTACTTTCATTAAATCGTTTTGAAAGTATTACACAATGCCAGTAGAAAACACCACCTACTGCTCATATAATAAAGTATTTTTGCAAGCTTAGCTCAAGTTTGTAGGCGAATTATTTTTAGACAGAAACGTTTTACTGCGCATTGTTGGACCAATGTGCTCCTCACTTCTCGCTGTGTTTTGTAGCGAATTATAGCACGATTTTGCCGCGACTGCCCTGCAGAAGATTTATGGGATAAACAAAATAAACGTATGGCATTTTCAAGTAAAATAATTATTCTACTCGTAGAATTACGAATGGAACCGACTCGCCAGAGGCTCGTCGGTTTCTTTCTTAATCCTACTCGTAGAATAATTATTTTTACTTGAAAACACTATACGTTTATTCTATATATATACATGCATTCAAATTTAATAGAAGGGAAACAACAATTATATGCAACATTTTGTCTCTTGAGTTCCAATGTGTTCTATGTGCCTACTGGCACATAGAACACATTGGAACTCAGGGGACGATTTGTAGATTTTAGAAAAGCATTCGACTGTATTGATAAAGAAATGATCCTTTTCAAGGGCCTTAAAATGGCCTTGATGGGAAAATGTACCATTTAATCAGAAATATGTACCATGAAACCTTCTCTAGTGCAAGAGAAAATGATAAGATCCCAGATCCATGTGATACAAATGTTGGTGTAAAACAGGGTGATAACCTGTCTTCTACACTTTTTATGTTTTTTATAATAATCTGGTGAATGACATATGTGGCCTTAATGTTTATGCCGATATTAGAAATTGTTGTTTATCTGTACTTATGTATACAGATGATATGGTTTTTATTGTCCGAAAATGAAGAAAGCATGTAATTAATGTTGCGGAAAGTTTACTTTTGGTGTAAAAAATGGCAAATGGTTATAAATGAGGGTAAAACCAAAGTTATTCATACCCCAAGATCTAATTAAAATTTTAGAGTAGGAACACACAGATACACGTCTCTCGGATTTTTCAACATGAATAGAGCAGCCGTTGTCCTTGCTAAATCTGCAAAACATTTGAAAAACTGTGTGTGTCTGTCCAATAATGGATTATGTATCTGAGGTGTGGGGGGTTAAGAAATTTTCATGTTTGTATAATATATAACTCAGAACACAGAGATTCTAGGTGTACATCGTTTTTACCCTTTATTAGCTGTGAATGGGAATACAGGAATTTTTTCCAGCAGAAGTTGACGTTTTGTAGATCATATACGTCTTGGAATGATTTATTAAGCCAGTCTGATAATAGAATTATTAAAAAGGTGTTTATTTGGAATTTTAACAATTGTAGGAATGGGTGGTCCGCAAGAACTGAAAACACATTTTCTCAAATTGGAATGTTGGAATATTATGAAACTTTACAGATGTGCAGTATAGGGGAATTCGAAGATAAAATTAGAGAAATCCAGAAAGCCAACTGGAGAAATGGTTTAAATATAGAATATACCCATAGTAGCTTGGTGTACCAAATGTTCACCACGAGTGGTGAACATTTGGTGCACCAAGCTACTTTGGGTATATTTTATTTATACCATTATCGTCAGATTAATAAGAGTTGAAATGTTAAATAAATCAGTATTCACACGTGCGATTCTGTTTTTGTTTACATGAGCACCGGTGGGCGGTACTTCCGCTGGCAATTTTATCGCCGAAACGAAAAAGAAAACGAAACCGCAAATTACGGGGCCTTTTTCATTTTAATAACATAAAAACACTATTTTGAGTTATGGGTGCTTTATTAACACGAAACAACGTGTGGTTGTTAATTTTTGGTACCTTATGAGGTAAACTTATTTAAAAACGTAATTAATAATTGCGGGTTTCATTTCATTCTTCACGAGACGACGAGTGATAAATTTAGACAAGTTTGCATTCAAGGCGAGGTCACCAAAGGTCAGCTTGGATGTAGTTCTACTGTAGGTGTACTTTTTTTCTATTGAAATCCCATTGCTGGCGTGTTCACCACGGTTAGTGTGTAAAGCTAAAATTTATGTCATAGGCTTTTTATATATAGGAGAAGAGATGACCATGGTATAACTTTCGTCTCCAAACTTAGAACGTATAAAGTATTCAAAATATATGTAGTGATGAACCTTGATCGTGATCATAGATCAATTTTTGTTCAATTTAGATGTACTATTCTGTCATTAAGAATTGGAAGTGGCCGATATAAGAATAAAAAAGCAAATGGAAGATTATGTATATACACAGATCGACACACGCGTGTGAATGGGCTAATCGATATGGCACGAGTGCCCGCGCGGAAGGATAAAACGAGAGGCCACAGGCCTTGAGTTTTATCCTTCCGTGATGGCAAAGGTGCCATTCCGGTTAACCCATTCACACGCGTGTGTCATTCTGTGTTTATTACACGCCCTCACGTTTATAAAAAAAATTATTAAAAGGACACTCAGCAATTCATGTGTTAACTATCAACAAAACCAACACATTTTATCAAATTTGCAAGGGGAACCCGTGTTACTATTTCGTCCTCTGAGTTCCAATATGTTCTATGTGCCTACTGGCACATAGAACACATTGGGACACAGGGGACGATTTTCAGCTATCGCTAGCGATTCAAATTGTAATTGCATTGCACGATTTGTAGAAAATTCCAGTGAAATTTCGCTTCTATTTAAAAATAGCCTGTCAACAATTTCCGTTCCGCACATATGTTCAGAACAGATTTTCATTTTTCACGGTGGTTTTGTGTTGCTGTAGATGGGGATTACATAGAACAGGTGTATAATAAAATGTGTCATTCTAACGAAATCGAAAACGAAATTCACTTCCTAAAGACATGTAATTTCTACGCTTTGAATAGAGAGCTGTTCTTTAAGACAGCTACGTCGTCAGAAGTTGCTGGATCAGAGCATATTAAGTTCAATGCGATTTGATAGTGTGAACGTTTGCAGTTCTTTTTTCTCTATTTGGAATTTCGACTCAGCGTGACACCTGGGATTCAAACTATGGTGCAAAACAAAGACGAATATTAACAAGCATGAGACTTGTGTGCAAAATATTCTTTACACTTTTTATACGCCCGTTTTATAAAAACAGTCGTATTATGTTATGGCGTTGGCATCCGTCCGTCCGTCCGTCTGCCTGTCTGTCCGTCCGTCTGTCTGTCCGTCTGTCCGGTATTGTTTTCAGGACTTTTTTTTCGTTATGGATGGATATATTGAGAAAATTTTTGGTATACAGCTTTGTTATTGATGCTTGCAGATCAAGTTCGAATTTCCTTGTGGAGTTACTGCCCTTGAACTTAGCTACTGGACTTTTTTTCGTTGTGGATTGACTTATTGAGAATTTTTTTACGTATAGCTTTGTTATGGATTCTTACAGATCAAGTTCGAATTTCGTTCTACTCGGTTGATTTTTGGTGGAGTTACAGTCCTTGAACTTATAGTTTTTAGAGTTTTTTTTTCATTTTCCGGACTTTTTGAATAAGTATAATTAACTGAAATGGAGAAACTGACAGTAAAGTTCAGCTGGTACATGAATAATGTTTCATAATTTCTGGAAGTGCGGGCGTATTATGTCCTCTGGTTAATTATACGCTGAGGTCGCATTCGCTTCTTAAAGTATCAGCAGGGGCGGTGTAACCATGGGGCCTGGAGGGCTTCATCCCCCCTCCACACTTTTTTGCCGGGTCATGTTTTTTTGTATGCATATATTTTAACACAACCAATGACTGGTGAAACAAGGGCGGATCCAGATCCTCCCCCATATTTTCGCCAGCTAGTTTCGATGGATTTCGGATCATTTTTTGCAGTAAGTGGCAGCAAATGCTAAAATGTATATAGTCTGTTAAAAAATCGGTTAACTGAAATAGATCTTGAT
The DNA here is from genome assembly GCA_031216915.1 of Pictodentalium vernedei. Taxonomy (NCBI): domain Eukaryota; kingdom Metazoa; phylum Mollusca; class Scaphopoda; order Dentaliida; family Dentaliidae; genus Pictodentalium; species Pictodentalium vernedei. Next base: position 37,504,900 of record CM062288.1, read on the forward strand.
CTTACAGACATACAAGACCAAATCCACCCCCAGACAAGATAATCCACAGCCAGTATAATTGCTGTTAACTTCTGGTAAAGCATACAGGTGAGGTCTATTTATCAGCTTTGGTCATTACAACCAAGGCTGATAAATAGACCTCACCTGTATGCTTTACCGACGTTTTTTAACGGCTCTCAAAGTGTCAAATCTTTCAAAAACATCTGAAAAATCTCAAAATATCTGCCCATGGAAATGGAAGTTTTGGGACGCCCATCCAGCCCCTAACCCACTTTGAAAATCGTTCCGCCGCCCCTGGTCAGGGTTTTATCCACAAAAAATCGGTAAGTTTCCGGTAAGAACCTGTGACCTCCGATTTCGGCTCGAATCTCTGCTAAAATGCTAAAAATGAGTTTGATGAACTACAGTTAAAACTAGAAGTCCTGTCACGAATAGTGCGCTTATCTAGGCTTAATTGCGCGTTGGAATTGCGCGCAATTGCCATATCGAATGGCATCCAATGCACGGCAGGTTCTCTTGGTTACTCCTATCAAACACATGCAATGTTTCTGCCAATGGACCTCCGGGTTACCCGGAGGTCCATTGGCTGAAACATTGCTTGTGCACAGGCAATATGTACAGAATATGATAGCTTTACTTGAGCCTTAACGCGTACATTAACGCGCATATCAACGTGCTATTTGTGCGCATTTCATGACAGGACTTCTAGTTTTAACTGTACGGAGGTGAGATGCCAGTAATAATATTCGCTTTTAGCATGTAGATGATTCCATAATGAGAGTGTGAAGCTAGACTAATGAAGGTGAATATACCGGAAGGAAGCAACTCCATCAAACGTCGTGAACTCATAAAAGCATTTCTTCCAATCAATAATGAAACTCTTAATTTGAAAATGGTGGTAAATGTTTGTCGATCAATTAGTAAAATGAATTGGAAACGACGGGATATAACTAATCTTCTATCCGTTTACAGATGCAATCTTTAAGTGATGCTGATTTCACTAATAACGTTGATTGAAAAGTTTTCTTCATTTTTCTTGACTGAATAGCGAGATATGTGTCTCATGTGAAACTGTATATATGTAGCCAGGCACGTAGCGACATGGGGGTGTGTGGGGGTGGGGGTGTGTGGGGTGGGGGTGGGTGGTGAAAACCTAGACAATAATAATATAATTTTCAATAGTTTGAACCTCGAAGATATAAATTCGAATAGTTGAAAATTCAAAGAAATCAATTTCCTTCATGTTTTCAACTTTCAAGACTTTTCCAACCAGTCGATTTTGAATTTTTAACCCGTGATCACTGTTTTTTTCTGACTGCGATTGGCAATCGTTTGCGGCTACCCGCAGAGCAAAAGTGATTTTCCAGTTTTCCATCAAATTCTCCAACTTTTCGAATCAGCTGACATAATTTTCCGAAATTCCGACATGAATCTGTGACCGGTCCGGTTTTTTCGAATTCATCGTTCCGTTTTCATTTCAATGACCAGGCTACTCGAGGACCATAGACGGACAACTATTCGGCCAACACCTACTCCGCCCAACTAACTGGCAGTCAGTTGAAAGGAGTGGGTATTGACTGTAATTCTTGTGTAGCTTGCTCAGTGTAAGGAAACACTCATGGACCTTCCTGGGGAAATGCATCTTTCCTGTGGATAAAATGACTAGATTTAAGCCAGAGTGAGGCCTCAGAATCCATCTTAGGGGTTCCCAAATTAAACACTTTCCTCGGTAAAGGCCTCCCGGCCCCAACCATCGAAAGGGAGATGCCCCCATTCGACCTCTCTCCCAACACCCGCCGGCGTCTCCCCTTAGGACATGCCTATGGCATGTGATGTTGAGACCCCTAGGGACCCCAGATAGAAATCCAACTGATCCCACCCCCACCCCCCCCCACCCCCATTAAAGACCACCAGGTCACGTCCCTGTGTGTAGCTGGTAAACTATTTGATACAGAAACCGATTTAATCCTCTTCAAAATGGAACGCGTCGAAAACAGATAAAAGAAATCGGCGCACACATTTCCCTTAATATCGTATCTCTTACAAATTCTGAAAATTTCCCTTTGGACGTCACATGCAAGATGTATATATGTTACAGGAAATCTTTAAGGACATGGAATCTTTAGATTTCCAGAAATATTCAGGGAATCTATCAGATTCACTGATCTGGTCAGGGAATCTATATATTCACTAGAAATTTTAGAGAATCTGGCAGATTCCCTGTAAAGTTGGTCAAAAAATCGTAGCGATCCCCTTTATGCAGTTAAGAGAAATCGAAATACTAATGACAATCAGAGTGATCCCCCCTTTACTTATTCGTCTTTCAAAATGTCGACAGAAGTTACCGTTTCGCGTTTAACAAATAAGGATTCTATCACTTATTATTCAGGGCAGTTGCTAGTTCACTATGTAGAAAAGGTAGTCGGTAAAATATATTAGTCACACTGTTTGTTAGAGACCTAATATGGTGTATTCCGTGTCAGGTAATATCATAGTGAGCTCCAGCTTCGCTCGCGCCTTATATGGAATTACGTATGCTGTACTTAACATATCAGGACAATAACAAAATGCGTATCTAATAATATACTGCTTATGGAAAAGGAAAATAATGGAATGAAAAACCCAGTAATTTATATTTAATATCGATACTGTATCTTTCAAAATTTGAGAGAACAAGAAGCAAGCAAATAACTATTTCATTAGAAAAAATACCATTTTTAAAGCGTCATGTAACCGTAGGGACAATTATCACAATCAGGGTCAGGGTTAGGGTGCTGGAAGAGAACACTGAATCCATCACTCACAAACCGGGTATTTAATCAATAGGGCGTGGACCCGCCATTTACTTTTAGACATCCACGATATTGATTCTATTCTATACGAAAGAGCCCTTCTGCTTATGGAGGTGGGTGGGGTGTGCTTAATAATTTAGCCCGGAAAATTCCACCAAGTCCTCAGTACACTTATGTGGTGGTGCGACAACTGCAGGACATCTCCTGAGGATGTTATCTCGGTAATCGCGGGTTCCATAATGGATTCTAGAATGATATCGCGGTAAAAGGGTCCACGGCAATTGCTCAGGAGATACAGGAGTGTGTCCGGATCCCACGCCTAATGTTTTTCGTCGCCCTCAGATATTCATCTCTGTTACGGACGTGTGAAATAATGAAAAGAGGATGCTTAGAATTTTCTCCAGGAAAATAAAAAAGAGTCCGTGAGTCCACATTCTGACTAATACGATCGAAGCTTAATTTCCGATGCACTATTAGTTAATGTGAAGCACAGAATCTTAACAAAATATGACTGTTAACGTTAATTTTAAGAAATGAAATAAAGTTATAGCTTGCGTTTCTAGACGAGTGTTTGTGGGCGGGCGTTTTTTTATTTTTTATTTTTGCAATTATTTCTTTGCCATCAAAATTTCATGTTCTTGGTTTCTTTTTTAGGCCTCACAACCCACAGAATAGCATGCGGGTGGTGTATTTCGTCCCTTGAGTGCACGAAGGCTTTGCAATGATAAACATTGCAAAGCCTTGTTGCACTCAAGGGACAAATTTATCAATTTTATTGACTTGAGTAAAATATCAGACATAAACTACTTAATTTTAATTTTTTTAAAGTTTGCATTGGTTAGTGAAAGAGAGCATTCGGCAGCCAAAAGGACCATGCGGGATGGCCTGATAAACAGGTTTTTGACTTTCTTACGCCTAAACCCAATTTGTTTTCGTGCACGTGATTACGCCATTGTCACATACTTATATATTTATTTATTGGGGCTTAAGGTCACATACTTATGCACAATGGCTACTAAAAACGAGCGTTTTCATACAAATATGGTCTTGGGAAGAAGGGTATTTTTTCATGATGAAAATTGTCTTTTTGCCAAATGGTGATTTTTCCAAATTGCCGGATTTCAGAGAATATGTTGTCGTTCGACCGACCGATTTTTCCGACGGTTTTACATATTTATTCGAGTTTAACCCTTTACCTAACATGAAAAACAGATGACACTTGCAAACAAAATTCTTGAATAACTGATTTTTTTCATTTTTGGTCTCAAAAACATAGGTTATGACCTCTCATTGGAACGAGCTCGACGAGCTCGTTCCAAAGAGGGGTCATAACCTATGTTTTTGAGAAAAAAATGAATAAAATAATGAATTTTTAAGAATAGCGCTGGCTACCTTCGACATCCAGTGTGACATCATGTCGGACAGTTTTACGAGTGGACGAAGTTGGAGTACGCGGTGGGAACCACCGAGCAACGCCAAGCAACTGCCAGACTCCCCAACGTCCTGACTCCACACAAACAGGGTTAGCATTGGTTGAAGAAAAGTGCACCATCTACGTGAAGTACACCTTAGTACACAACGCCACCGTGCCCCCTCACGGGCAATCGGAGTGAAGAGCCTTGCCCAAGGATTCAACGCGGTTATCCCTGGCGGGGTTCGAGCCGTGGACCTTTCGGTTTGAAGTCCAATACCGTACCCACTGAACCACCGCGCCCCCCTTCCTAGGGATAAAAAAAAATCGATAGAGAGGCTCATGGGGCGGTGAATCTGCCCATTATACGACCAGGAACGTGGCTTTTCCGATTGGGGGGGGGGGTCTAGTGTAGTGAATTTCCAACTAGGTGGAGGGACTGTGATGGGGAACTCCCCTCCCGGTCCCTCCCCGTAGTTGGAAATTCACTACCGATGAAGGGGGGGGGGGGGCATAAAATTGATTCCAGTAACTAAAATGCCAACACATTTATGATAGAATTATCAGGTTATTATTATTTGGTATTATTCTGGGAATTGAATATGTGCTAAACAAATGCTCAAGCTGAGAACTTTGAACAATTCATATTGTCCTAACATTAAATCAGATCTTATGCAGGAATGATCAATTTTTGATGTATCATCATTTTGTAACTGTGAATGATGGAATTAACTCAGGACAACGATTTTACATGATGTGATTTTCTTGAAGTGCATTTCGAGGATTTCTTTTTTTTTTATTACGATAAGTAAACTTTCTATAGAAATCTCGTACCGCTTGACATCATGCATACTTATGAAGCTCGATATTGCGTACACTGTAGTTGTAAATACTAACAGTTAGAATTTTTGCCGATTTGAAACCTAGTTGGAATTTTGGGAAGTAAAGGAGACGTCAGCATCGCCAAAGAAGATCTAAAATCCAGATAGATGGAATTTCCAACTACTCATGACTTGGCCCCCGAATTTCCAATTATAGGAAATTTTGGTCAGGATTGGGAATGCGACATCCCCCGCATCCCCCTGTCGCCACGTCCCTGTATACGACTGGTTTGGAAAGTGTTTACTGAGCCTTGCCAGCACCTCTCTCTCAGTCTATTATGCCTGTTCTTTGTTCCGTGAAATTATATAAATATCGGAGGAGAAGGGTGAGTTGAACAAAGGAACTCCGAATAGAAAATCGATGTACTCCGTTATTAAAGCGTTGTCTAATAGTTCGATTAATGATAATTCTCGCTTTTTTTCTGTGAATGAAGTGGTCAGACCAATGAAGAAAGTTTTATAATACGTGATATCAAAGGACATAAATGAGACAAGACTAGAATTAAACGCGATTGGCTATACAACAAGCAAACAGTGATAACTCTTCCGTGCCATGCTCAAAGTGTGCTGTCGGTTTTTTTGATGTGAACACCACACCTTCCGGATTATAAAAGGAATAATGTGTCAGATTTATACTTTAACGCGCCTGGAAAATTGCTGGAGGCAAAAATTGAACGAACGGGTGATTAGGAATGGAAAACAGTAAGTAGACTATGATAAAAAAAATAATATTACTGTTTACAACCGCCACTTTGTAAGCACAAAGTTCCGCTGTTCCGCTCTCTTATCAAGCAAATCATGCCCTTTTCGGCATTCGCTGATCTTTCATGTTTAGAAACTCTCCAAATGAATTCAACGAAACATCAGAATCTCAACAAATAATTTTACTAACTCGAAGTATTTAGCATGAATACAGAATATTCCTGCACTGGCCACACAAAAGGAACCACGCATTATGGGGGCGCGGTGGCTCAGGAGGGAGAGGTGCAGGCTGCAAGCCGAAAGGTCCTCGGTTCGAATCCCACCTGCGGCAACCACGTTGTGTCCTTGGGCAAGACACTTCACCCCCATTGCCCATGTGGAGGCACGGTGACGTCGTGTACTAAGGCGTACTGCTCGCCGATGGTGCACCTGTCTTCAACCAATGCTAACCCTGCTTATGTGGAGTTAGTATGTTGGGGAGCTGGCAGTTGCTCGCCGTTGTTCGGTGGTTCTCTCCCGGTACTCCGGTTTCCTCCACCCGTAAAACTGTCATGGTCATGATTAGCCATTGTGCAAAAATATGTGACCTTAAACCCCAATAAATAAATAAATAAATAAATAAATAAATAACCACGCATTATACAGTCCAATCGCCGTGGACTGGTCGTAATCCATGCGTGGGAAGTGATATCCACACAAGCGTTTATCAGGTGATAAAAATCATCATCTGCATATAAGAAATTCATATACTCCTGCAAAGTTAGAGGATGCCTTCCAGAATTCAGAAGTTTTATTGAGCAACTTGAACTTACGTTCACTTACATGTATATTGACATAAAAGCAACTGCTATAAAGAGCAGATGGGACAGAGTCGAAGATCTACTAAGTGCAGGGACAGGTCACAGTAATGTTTAAATACAAAGTTGTCCCGGCCCCATATACTCCTTCAAACAAGCCGAAGTCAACATTTAGCACTCCCATAAGATATATCATTTAATCATTTATAAAGCATATCAGCAACACCAACTGCACCTCTTTGTTATAATGTAATATTTTATAATGAGACACTATCGATTGTGGTTTGTCATTTTTTTCTGAACTGTGTATACATTTACACATATTTATCTGAATAAAAAATCCCCCCCCCCCAAAAAAATCATCATCATCACCAAAATTTTAATTAATGAAGCACCGGGTTGTACCCGGTGCTTCATTAATTAAATTTTTGATAATTATTCCTGTAATTAGTATTTGGAATCGAATATTATTGTGTCTGTGGAAATATTGCCCACCCGTGGAAAGTGACCAGTCCACGTCCGCCGTTCTGTAATATCATTTCATTGTCCTCATTGAAGCTATTATAATGCAAGGTGTCTCTACACAAAGCCTAAAAGAAACTTGAGCATAAAAATCCACACGTCTGGACATACATTACAGGAGAATATCAGATTTTGTGAGCTGTTTGATACCTACCAGTCGTTGGTGGGAGAATAGAATCTAGAATGTCGAGTCGAATGGAAGCTCGGATAGAATCAGACAGAGGGTTTCAATTCGAATTGAATGTGTTTATTTGCTTGTTTATTACGGTTTAATGCAACTTTTAACAACCAGGGTCACATCATGTCGGGACAGTGGGAGCGCGGTGGCTCAGTAGGTAGAGGTGCAGGCTGCAAGCCGAGAGGTCCTCGGTTCAGCCAGGGTCATCTCGTGTCGGACAGTTTCAGCGGTGGAGGAAGCCGGAGAGAACCGGCGAGCAACGGCGAGCAACTATCAGACTCCCCAACGTACAAATTCTACACACATAGGGTTAGCATTGGTTGAAGTCAAGTGCCCAATCGACGTTCAGTACGCCTTAGTACACAGGCGCCGTGCCCTACGTGGGCAATCGGGATTAAGTGTCTTGCCTAAGGACACAAGGCAGTTGCCCGTGGACCTTTCGGTTTGAAGTCCATTGCCGTAATTACTGAGCTTCCAGTGACGTCAGCAGCGGTTGAAGATGAGTGCACCATCGACGTGCAGTAAGCCTAAGTACTCACTGCCACCGTGTCTCCACGTGGGCAGTCGGGAACAAGTGTTTTGTGAAAGCTCAGGGCAAATTACGCGGTCCAGGATGAAACCATTGACCTTTTGGTTTGAAGTACAATTATCTAACCAATGAGCCGCCGCGCTTGCCGAATCGAATATAACCGCTTTTCAAGTTGTGGATATATTGTATCTACGTAAATGTGGCAATTTTTGTCAGTTACCAGCTCACCACTCGAGAATACCCAGCGTAATGGTCAAAACGGGCCAGCGCTATTCTAAAAAATCGACAATTAATTTTCATTCTTTTTTCATTTTTTGTCTCAAAAACATAGGTTATGACCCCTCGTTAGAACGGGCTCGTCGAGCACGTTCCAATCAGGGGTCATAACCTATGCTTTTGAGACAAAAAATGGAAAAATAATAGTTATTTAAGAATTTTTTTTTGCAATTTTGCAAGTGTCGTCTGCTTTTCATGTTAGGTAAAGGGTTAAATGGTAACTTGATTGTTTGGACAAGAGTATCACAAAAAGCAGAATATTCAAGAAGCTGTATTTTTTTTTTATTAGGGTTTAACGACACATTAACAGCCAGGGTCATATCATGTCGGTGACAGTTTTACGGGTAGAGGAAGCTGGAGTACCCGAAGAGAACCACCGAGCAACGACGAGCAGCTGCCAGCTCTCCAACATCGTAACTCTGAACTCTGCTCCGCGGCACAGGCAGGTTTAGATTGGTTGAAGACATGCGCACTTTCGACGTGCAGGACGCCTTAGTACACAGCGTCATCGTGCCTCCATGTAGGCAATCGGGGTTAAGTGCCGTGCCCAAGGACACAACGCGGGAACACGAATCAATGAGAAGCTGTATCAAAGTAGTTTTAGATGCGGAATCTCTGTCAACTCTTCTTCTATCATCAGGTCTTCTGTACAGGAGACCTGAGGCCAATACTATAAAACTTTTACAGTTGTATTTTCTGGAATTGTATTTTCTAGTTATGACTTTAAATGGGTTAAAATGAACCATAAGAATCTTCAAAGAACTGCCAATTTGCCAGTTGGCAAATTGCCAGATCTTTTAAAATGCTAATGATTCATTATCGTCAGTTATATTAATAGGTAGAAAATACAATTCTAAAAATACAATTGTAAAAGTTTTTTTTTAGTATTGGCCCCTGATGACAGAAGAAAAGTTCAATGTAAGACACGTGGTAGGAATCTGAGAACTTTTCGATGATTCGAAATATTTCGAACTCGCAACTCCATTCGAATCAAATTGAACTTCGAAGATTCACGTGGCCAAACTCAACGTTTAATTGTTAAAATTTTGCTATCGTCTGTTTTGTTTTTTCGCAAAATGTGAACACTTCTCTGTATTCAGAAACCATGTCCAAAACACACACCGGGAGGTGCCGAGAAAATCTTTGCTCACACATATTCAGTATTTATTACATTCCTCAGTTCGTTTTGCATTGAATTTAATGTTGATTAAAAAGTGGTAATGTCACGAGTGAATTATGTCACTTCAATAGTAACTTTGGAACGACTGACATATATAAGCCACGCCCCACCGATTTGTTGATGTTTTGTTTTCCAGTTCCACATCAGTTAATTAAACTGAATTTTATTCTGAATATTTTTAAAAATCCTTTCTTTCCTGTATGAACAGGTTCGTTAGCACAGTTGACAAAATACAAATAGAAATGTTTTATCTTATGGCTGAATGCCATTCCCCAAATGCGACTGGAACGCCACATAAAATAGTAAAATATCGAACGAAAGTCACAAAAATAAAACTGGGCCATTTCCAATCGAAGATTTGACATAGAAAGTGATGTATTCATACGCGCTAAATTCAGAAGTATTTCAGAGTTGCATTTGCGAATATTTTGTGTTGAATTATTTTTAATGAAAGACATTTTGGTCTAAAATGTCATTTACTAAAGAGAGTGACCCATTCTTACGGCAAGTTACGGTATATAATTCGCCTCGAGACAGGGCTATTTCGTATTTCCTTCCTGCTAATTTTAGAAACGTTTCCGTGTTTACACTAAATTGGATTATATCTGACAATATTTTGGGTTGAATTATTATAGTAAAAGACCTCTTTATTCCAAATGTCATGTAATAAACAGAGTAATCAATTTGTTTTGAGCGTTACGGTAAATAATTCATCTCGAGACGGGACTGTTTCGTAAATCACTCGGGCTACGCCCTCGTGATTTACTCATGTCCCGCCTCTCGATGAATTATTTACCGTAACGCTCAAAACAAATTGATTACTCGCTATTTATTACACGCCTGGTCCGTGTAATCCCAATCTACAGCAACACTAAACCGTGCTGAAAGTGAAATCGTTGACGGACTATTTTTAACCCTTTACCCAACGAATCGCCCGCATCCGCCCGCGTAATATGCAAACCATATCATGTGACGCCTCTTTGGAACGAGCTCATCGAGCTCGTTCCAAAGAGGGGTCACATGATATGGTTTTGTTGAAATTGTTGGAAAAAATTGAAAAAACGGTAATTAAAATAATAAATTTTGAAATCGTCTGCGTTGGGTAAAGGGTTAAATAGAAACGAACTTTCACTGGAATTTTCAACAAATCGTGCACCACAATTACAATATGAATCGCTGGAGATTGCTAAAAATCGACCCTGAGTTCCTATGTGTTCTATGTGCCTACTAGCGTGCCTACTGGCACATATAACACATTGGAACTCAGGGGACGATATCGTAGCAAGGGTTCCCTTCGCAAATTTGGTTGGCGATGAAATGTTTCTTTTTGTTGATAGTTGTCAAATGAATTGCTGAGTGTCCTTCTAATAATGTTTTTATAGACGTGAAGGCGAGTAATAAACACAGAACGACACACGCGTGTGAATGTGTTAATCGATATGGCACTAGTCTTATGCCATCGCGGAAGGATCAAACTCGAGGCCTGTGGCCTCTCGTTTTATCCTTCCGCGCTGACCCTCGTGCCATATCGATTAACCCATTCACACTCTTGTGTCGTTCTATGTATTTATTACTCACTCATCTGAGTATCCTTAGGTTTTGAATAAAAGCAAGTAACAGTACTTTTTATTTTGATCATAGTTTCTTTCATACGACCCGATGGGAAATTTGGACGGTATGACTGTAGTGAATTCTTGGTGTGTATTAATAATAATAATAATAATAATAATAATAATAATAATAATAATAATAATAATAATAATAATAATAATAATTACTTTTGGAAAAGGTAGGTTTTAATACCCAACTTGAATGATTTAGCGGATCCATTTCTTTTAGAGGGGATGCAAGAGAACCCGCGCCTCACAATTTTGGATTTGCTCTAGTTTTTCAAGAGTGGATTTTTAGAACCTATCAAAAGAGAGTTAAGAGAGTCTAGGCGTGTACAAACTACTCTGATCTGTGTATCTTGTGTGGAGTAACTCCAACTATCAGGGCCGCATTACGCTCTAAAATCATTTTGGTTAAAAATCAACCCAAATCTACTGGGTTGAGTGAATATGAACCCAGTTGGGTTGATTGACTTTTTAACTAAACTGATTTTAGAGTGTGTAAATGATGGTATAAGGCTGTAAGCGTGGTAGAAGAATATAGTAACAGACTTGTACGATTAAAATTGCTCCAACGACTCGAATCTTATCGAACAAATATGCTACCGAGCACTGGTTGAACGAGTGACTCCACATACGACTTATGCTCATATTGGTATTGGATGATACCTATGATATGGTGATGTACTATTGGAGGATACCTTTTGGAGGAAATGTATCGGAAAATATTCGCCTGAAGATAGTTATGGTCACATAGCGCCTGTTCATTTCTTGGCATGTAGACATGTATGCGTAAGACCATTACTGTTGAGTTGCCCACAATCACCGTCATATGTCATATGATTAGCTCCCACTCTTTACTGCCGCTACTAATGGTGGTACCTCTACTATTGACTACCAGGCTCACAGGTTTTCACGATTACTACACACTTGTAGCACTACTTCAGGTTTGTTAGCTATTTCGGATTGCTGGAACGACTCGAATCTCATCGAGAAAATGAGCTATCGAACAATTGCTGGAACGAGTAACTCCGCATACGACTCTTATGCCCATCTGGGTACTGGCGGACACCTATGACATGGGGATGTTTTTGGGACAAAAAATTAAAAAAATTATGAAAAATAATTGACGACTTTTGCGGATAGCGCTGGCCGGTTTTGACCGTTAAGTTGGGTAAAGGGTTATGACGATACTTATCGGGGGATATCTGTCCAAAGATAGTTATGGTCACCTTGCCCCAGTTCAGTTCCTGGCATCTAGACCACTATATGCCCGTCATAGGTCTAGAACCACTACTGCTGACTTACCCATAGAAACCGTCATATGTCCTGTGATCAGCTTCCACTAATAAGTTGTACCACTCACTACTCCAGGTTTATTAGCTATCTCATCTTACTTGGATGACTCGAATCTCATCGAGCAAATGAGCACCCCCTCCTCATGGATGCTGTATACTAAATATCAAAAGATTCTAATCAGTGGTTCTGGAGAAGAAAATTTTTCAATGTTTGCAAATATGCTGATTCTTAATTTTTTTGATGCCCTCAACAGAACACCCTGACATAACCGATGGCAATTTTTTACCATTGCATTCTACTGGTCCTAAGGATGCTTCATGCTATTTGGAAATATGGAATAATCCTTAAGAATCTTTTTCGGATCTACACTCAGAATCTGTTGATATTGGGTATACAGCATCCTTACGGCGTCAGCTTCAAGTGTGTTCAAACCACGATCTCAAGTTAATATTTGGGCTACATATGGAGGCCCGAATTTCAATCAGTGCAATTTGAGGAATCATCTTTAAACATCTTCTTCTTCGGATCCACCAGTCAGAATCTTTTGATGTTTCGTGTACAGCATCCTAAGGGAGGTCAGATGTATGTTTATTTGAAACAAGTCCTGAGTTAATATTTTGGAACCCTGTTGAGGTCCAATATGAGGAATAATCTTTAAAACTCCTCCTCCCCAGAACCACGAGTCAGAATAATTTTATATATGATTTTCAGAGTCCTTAATGAGGACAGTATCAAGTTTGTTCAAATGAAGTCCATCGATTAATAATTGGGCTCTCTATGGGAGTACGAATTTTAACTAATGCAATATGGGGAATAATCTTTAAAAATCTTCTTCACCACTCAGAACCTATTGATATGAGGTAGACAGCATCCATACGGGACGATTCAAATTTGTTCAAAGCAAGTACCTCATTTGCTATTTGGACTCTCTATGGAGCTCGAATATTAACTTAGTGCAATATAGAAATAATCTTTAAAAATCCTCTTCAGATCCACCAGTCAGAATCTTTTGGTATATGGTCTACAGAATCCTTAATCTTTAAACTCGTCTTCTCCTGAACAAGCCAGAAAATAAGCATACTGTCATCTGCAAAATGAGGTCCCCAGAGAGTGAATTTAGTGATGCTACCCTGCATAGCAGGGTAGCATCACTAAATTTACCCTCTGTGAACCTCAGTCAGAATCAGGGTATCAAAACTAAACGGAAAGAGGTACCCAGAAGATAAATTGGCCCACTGTATGGGATAGCATAATCAGATTCACCCTCAGGGTACCTCATTTTGCAAATGTCAGACTGCTCATTTTCTGGCCTGCTCCGGAACCACCATTCATAATCTTTCGATACATGGTACATAGAATCCCTACCGTGGGCAGTATCAAATATGATCAACTCAAGACCCCAGGTTAATAATTGAGCTCTCTAGGGGAAACCGAGTTTCAACTTAATGCAATTTGAGGAATAATCTTTGAAAATCTTCTTCACATCCACCACTCAGAACCAACTGATTTTAGGTATACAACTTCCTTACGTGGGCCAGATCAAGTTTGTGCAAAGCACACCCTCCAATTAATATTTGGGCTCCCTATGGGGGTGACCTAATTTAACTTAGTGTCTTATGAGGAATATTCTTTAAAACTCTCCTTCTTCAGATCCAACAATCAGAATATTTGTATATTTAGTATACAGCATCTTCAGGGAGGTCAGATGTACGTTGTTCAAACCAAGTGCTTGTTTTGATATTTAGGCTCCCTACTGGAGTCCAATATGAGAAATAATCTTTAAAACTCTTCTTCTCCAGAATCGCTAGTCAGAATCATTTGATAGATAGAATCCTTACATGAGTCAGTATCAAGTTTGTTCAAACCAAGTCCATCGGTTAATAATTGGGCTTTATTTGAGAGCCCGAATTTCAACTTAATTCAATATATGGAATAATCTTTAAAATTATACTTCTACCACTCCCAGTCTATTGATATTGAGTATGCAGAACCTTTATGGGGGTCAGATTCAAGTTTGTTCAAAGCACGTCCCCTAGTTTATATTTGGGCTTCTTGTGTGGGTCCGAATTTAACTTAGAGCAATATGAGGAATAATCGTTAAAAAATTCTTCTTCAGATCCACCAGTCAGAATCTTTTGATATTTGGTGTACAACATCCTCAGGTAGGTCAGTTGAAAGTTTGTTCAGGTCAAGTCCCTGGGTTAATATTTGGGAGGCTCCCTATTGTAACTTAGTTCAACATGAGGAATAATCTTTAAACATTTTCTTCATCAGATCCACCAATCAGAATCTTTTGATATTTGGTATACCATATTTTTAAGGAGGTCCGATTTACGGTTGTTCAAATGAAGTGCCTCTATTAATACTTGGGCTCCCTAGTAGAGCTCAAATTTTAACTTGGTGCAATATGAGGAATAATCTTTAAAAGTCTCCTTACTTTAAATATATTTTATTCTCCATAAATACAGCAGAATTGGATTGGAGTGCAAGTTATTCAACTTATTAACAACTCCTCTCCGAACATAATATTATAAAACAATTAGGGCTGTCACGATTTTTAAATTTAGGAATCGATTAATCGTCGCAAATAATCGCTAGTAATCGATTAATCGTACCTAGATGACCCCCACCCTCTCCCTCTCTTTGAAGTCGATAAAAATGAAGTTCAAGTCAGCTGACCTACCTCAAGTAAAGAACGAAGACGATCAACTTCTAGGTACATTCAAAGCTTTGATGTTCTGAACTTTTGTACCGTCAGTGTAATAACAAGACCGGTTGGCAGTTGCGATCTTCGCAACTGCCGACCGGTCTTGATTATTACACTGACGGTTCAAAGATTTAGAACATCAAAGCTTTGATGAATGTACCCGGAAGACAAATGCTTCCAACGGCTTCTTGGGGTTTAACATCGATGTTCTTAACTCAATACCTTTAGAAACAATAGTTTTTTCATCAAATTTTCTTTTAATTATTAAACATCTAAAACGGGATACAATTTACCGATTATTCGACAACGAAAAATACTAACCGATTTCGCCGTGACCGATCAACAATCGATTAATCGATTGATCGTGACAGCCCTAAAAACAATATTGGCAACAAGCTAGTTGTGTGAAAGGAAAACAAAAAAAAAAAAACAAAACAAAAAAACAAAACCAAAAAACAAAATAAGAAACAGAATGAAAAAAAAAAAAAAAAAACCCAAAACAACCCGAAAACAAAAGAAACGACAGAAAGTAGAAAATAAGAGTTACAATTCACCAAGTTTGTCTTCATGAAAGCTACTAACTTAAAGGAGACCGGCAACGAAACACATTGGACAGAATGCTTATGAAAAACATTGGTCACAGTTTTATGCAAACCTCCCACTAGATGTAATAAATAACTGGGTTTTCGAGAAAATTAATTGGTTTTGTTGCCTAGTGAGCTCTGGTTTTCCATATAGGAGATCTTCTATAGGACTAATTTCCAGGGTGTGCAGACTGTTTAGAAGCGATAGTCTCAAAATGGCTTCTTCTCAAGAACCACTAGTCAGAATCTGTTGATATATGATATGCTGCGCCCTTACGGGGGTCCGATTCAAGTTTATATACATCAAATCCTCTGGTCAGTTTTTAGGCTCCCAATGGGAGTTCGATTTTTTACTTGGTGCGTTATATGGACTATTCTTTAAAAATCTTCTTTTCACGAACCATCTGTTAGAATCCTTTGATACATGGTATATACCACCCTTAGGGGAGTGAGTCAACTTTGTTAAAATTAAGTCTGTGGGTTAATATTTTATCTCCCGAATTTCAGCTTTGTCCAGTATGATGAATAATCTCTTTAAAAATCTGCTTCTTGAAATACAATCAGAATCTTTTGATATTTGGGATACAACATCATTAGAGGTTTCAGATTGAATTTATTCAAATACAGTTCCAGGGTTGATATGTGTGTTCTTACGGTAGGCGGTGGTGGGCGGGGGTTGGGGTGGGTATTTTAACAGGGTGCTATATTGATCATATTCTCAAAATCTTCTCGAGAACCACCAATCAGATTCTTTTGATATTTGGTATACAACATTCTTGGGGGAGAGCAATTTCTATTTTTTTTTCAAATAAACAAAATAAATTCCAAATTTTAACTTGGTGCTAAAGAAGAATATTTTGAAACCTTCTTCAGAACCACCATTCAGAATGTTTTGAAACTTGGTATACAACATCCTAGCCAGGTGTAGATTCACGTTTGTTCAAGTTAATTCCCTGGATTCATATTTGCCCCCCACTCCCAAGGGGCCAGAATTTTAACTTAGCGTAATATGACGAATAATCTTTCAAAAATCTCCTTCTTCGTCGTTTAGAAACTATTGATATTTGGTAGACGGCATCTTGGTGGTCGGGGAGGGGTCAGACTCAAGCTTTTTCAAGTTAAATCCCTAGTTTGATATTTGGACTCTCTAATTTTGCATTACTGGAAATCTGGACATTATTTGTGTGGTAGCATCCCAATACTTGAAAAAAAATCTACTGGCATGGACAACAGAGTTATAAATAATTAAATAATCTTCCTCTGTAATGTTAACCAGCCACAGATGCAAATTAAATTCTTCTTTAAAAAGTTTGGTCAGGTGAGGTCCTAAGGCGCCATGTGGGCCTCTTGTAGGATTACTACAGACTTGTTAAGTATATCAGAGTACGACCTCAACCCTCGGCCAAGTCTTGGAATGTCAAAAAGACCATTCACACTCTAGTACAATACTAGAAACCAAGCGTACACCACACAACACAGCATGACATACAGTACGTGGAGAGTGTATTATCACTAAATCACCCGCAGAGTGGAGATTCCACCCAAGCAATAATTGCAAATTTGTTGCAAAGCATAACCAGCACAAGCAAAGTTTCAGCCAATGGACCTCCGGGTTAAACCCGGAGGTCCGTTGGCTGAAACATTGCTTGTGTTTTTTGTCGATATGTACAAAATTTGAAAGTTATAGCTTGGGTGATAACTCCACTACGCGGGTCATTTAGTTACAAAAATCCACTCTCCACGTCCTGTAATATTACGTACTACCAATACCATCCATGGTCCAGAACAAGACTTTAGATGGATAGTGGTACCAGGGGCTAACATTGAACCTTCAGAGGTACAGATCGTACACCCTATACTACCACACTAGACCACAATGCATTACCCATCCTACCCCACAACACTGTCTAGTCTAGCATTACGTACTACCTATGCCAGTCATAGGACAGTATAAACATTAGGTGGATTTGTAGTGCCAAGTATCAAGGGCTAACAGGGTACCTGCAGAGGTATATAACTGTGGTAACATCCCCATACAAGACCTCCCAGCTCTAAACGTCAGGAGGCGAAACTAATTTGAAAAAACTTCCGATGGATTCTGTACAGAATCGATAAGAAATGCTTACAAATATTATTTTTCGACTTTTTATCTTATGCCGAATAATTACGACGAAAACCGCTAATTTGTAACATCACGCAACCACACTGCGTGGAGCAATAGCGGCTGAAGTAAAATGAAAGTGTATGTGTGCATGTTGTGGGTGGGGTTTGAGGACTATTTACTAAAAAAACCCTTTTCCTAAGAAAGAGTGTGCGACCCCCATTGGAACAAGCTCGTTCCATTGAAGGGGCACTCTGCTTCTCACGCAAAACATTAAAAGCAAAATGTTGAATAATTCCGAAATTTTTTGACATGTGTCGTTTTCTATTTGTGTTGTAAAAAGTCGCCACAAAATGTTCAATAATATTAAATAAATGTCGATTAAAAAAAACCCATGGGTATTTTTTATTCGTCAAAAGTGGGGTGGGTAGGCTAAATATATAATTCCAAAAGAGTGATGAGCCATCCCCATCTCCTAATGTCTTGCGACTGCGATAGGTACGTTACCCTTTAATATTTTCTGCTCCCCTACCCTTCCCCGAAATGGCATGGACATATGGTATTACCCATGTCCGTATGCCATTCCGTCTTTTCGTCATTCCGTCTTTTTCGACATTCCGTCATTTCGAAATAACAGTTTACCAAACTTCTCTCGCCGTACATTGAGATAATTGGCTGATTTCTGGTACATGTCTTTGTCAATGGATAGTTACAAATCAAGATCGAGTTTGTTCCCGGTGGAACCTTTCCTTTCCGGACGTTTTTTCGTTATACGTTCAGATGATTATCTGACTTTTGTTATGTGGCTTTATCATGGATCAAGTTCGAGTTGGGTTGCGGATGGATGATTGTTCCTGGAGTTATTGACCTTGATCTTAGTTAATGATGTGAAAACTCAGAGAATAATTTTTCTGGACTTTTTTTTGCCATACGTTCAGATAACTGAGTGATTTCTATTATGTGGCTTTGCTTTACGATATAGTCCCTCGCCTCGAATGAATTATTTCACGTAACCAGTCCAGACAAGCGATTACTCTGTTTATGACTTTTCATTACTAACGATAATTATATTATTTAACCCTTTACCTAACTTAACGGCCAGCGCTATTCTCAAAAATCGCCAATTAATTGTCATTATTGTTTCATTTTTTGTCTCTAAAACATAGGTTATGACCCCTCATTGGAACGAGCTCCACGAGCTCGTTCCAATGAGGGGTCATAACCTATGTTTTAGAGACAAAAAATGAAAATAATAGCTGTTCAAGAATTTGTTTGCAAGTGTCGTCTGCTCTTCTTATTAGGTAAAGAGTTGAAAAACAAAAACAACGAAGTCCTCATTACATCCACGGCAAAGTGTCTTCGTTTTGCGCGCACGGATACATGACACAGTTGTTGATTGCATAATTCACTTGTGAAGTAATCGTTCGGAAGGAACGGTCGGATGATTTTTTTTTCGTGGCGTTATTGCCCTTGAACTGAGTTTATGATGTGAAAACTCAGAGAAACAGTTTTCCGAACTCTTTTCGTTATACATTCGAATAATTTTCTGATTTCGGGAGTGTGGCTTTGTCATGGGTACCTACAAATCGTGTTCGAGTTTTGTCGCGGTCGGAATAAATGAATGATTTATTTACAGTGATTGTAGAATATAAAAAAATGAGACAGTAAGCATGATACTGCAGGGTAACGGCATATCCATGAGGCTATCTTCCTGCCACACCCAAATATTGGTTTGTAAACACATTCCAGACAGTAGACGTATTCACAATTGTTTGTTCTATTAAACAATCAGATGATTTTTGCGTTGAGGTATTGACCTTGAACTTAGTTTATAATATGAAAACTCAGAGAATCAATATTCCGGACTTTTTCTCGCTATACTTCCAGATAATTGGCTGATTTCTAGTATGTTACTTTGTCGTGGGGGCCTACAAATCGAGTTCGGGTTTGGTCCTGGTCGGATGAATTTCTCGGAGTTATTGACCTTGAACTAAATTTATGATGTGAAAACTCAGAGAATCTGCTTTCCTGACCTTTTCGCTATACATTCAGATAATTGGCTGATTTCTGTCATGTGGCTTTGTCATGGGTACCTATGACATGTACGTAAAAAGTGAGTGCGATTTTGTTTCCGGTCCGATGAATTTTCGCTGAGTTACATGTAGTGTTCTTTAACTTTTTTTATAACTTTCCAAAGTGTGATTTACTGGGATTTCCGGGTTTGATTTATTTATTTATTTATTGGGATTTAAGGTCATATATTTCTGCACTGTGGCTAATCATGACCATCACAGTTTTACGGGTGGAGGAAGCCGGAGTACCCGGAGAGAACCTCCGAGCAACGGCGAGCAACTGTCAGCTCACCAACATACTAACTCCACACCAGCAGGGTTAGCATTGGTTGAAGACAAGTGCACCATCGACGTGCAGTACGCCTTAGTCCACGACGTCACCGTGCCCCCAGATTGGCAATGGGGGCGAAGTGTCTTGCCCAAGGACACAACGCGGTTGCCGCAGGTGGGATTCGAACCGAGGACCTTTCGGCTTGCAGCCTGCACCTCTACCTACTGAGCCACCGCGCTTCTCATTTATTCTATTAAACAATCAGATGATTTTTGCGTTGAGGTATTGACCTTGAACTTAGTTTATTATATGAAAACTCAGAGAATCAATATTCCGGACTTTTTCTCGCTATACTTTCAGATAATTGGCTGATTTCTAGTATGTTACTTTGTCGTGGGGGCCTACAAATCGAGTTCGGGTTTGGTCCTGGTCGGATGAATTTCTCGGAGTTATTGACCTTGAAATTAGTTTATGATGTGAAAACTCAGAGAATCTGTTTTCCTGACTTTTTCGCTATACATTCAGATAATTGGCTGATTTCTGTCATGTGGCTTTGTCATGGGTACCTATGACATGTACGTAAAAAAGTGAATGCGATTTTGTTTCCGGTCCGATGATTTTTCGCTGAGTTACATGTAGTCTTCTTTAACATTTTTTAATTACTTTCCAAAGTATGATTTACTGGGATTTCCGGGTTTAATTATGAACGATTACTTCACAAGTAAATTATGCAATCAACAATTGTCATGTATCCGTGCGCGCAAACGAAGACACTTTACCATGGGTGTAATGGGGACTTCGCTGTTTTTTTTGTTTTTTAACCCTTTACCTAATATGAAAAGCAGACGACACTTGCAAAAAAATTCTTGAATAGCTATTATTTTCATTTTTTGTCTCAAAAACATAGGTTATGACCCGTCATTGGAACCATTGAGGGGTCATAACCTATGTTTTAGAGAAAAAAATGAAAAAATAATGACAATTAATTGGCGATGTTTGAGAATAGCGCTGGCCGTTACGTTAGGTAAAGGGTTAAATAATATAATTATCGTTAATAATGAAGAGTAATAAACAGAGTAATCGCTTGACTGGACTGGTTTCGTGAAATAATTCATTCGAGACGAGGGACTATATTGTAAAACACTCGTGCGTATTCGCGCACTTGTGTATGAAAAACGTCCCTCAACTCTCATGAATTATTTCACGTAACCAGTCCAGTCAAGCGATTACTCTCTTCATAATTTCTGGAAGTGTGGGCGTATTATGCACTGTTCAACAGTGTCCTCTTGTTAATTATATAAGTGATGTGTGATACTCCAGATACGCTTAGGTCGCATTCGTTCCTGGCAGTATACAGGGTTAAATAATATAATTATCGTTAATAATGAAGAGTAATAAACAGAGTAATCGCGGAAGAACAAAGACAGTAATCGCTTGACTGGACTGGTTACGTGAAATAATTCATTCGAGGCGAGGGACTAGATTGTACAACGTCCCTCACCTCTCATGAATTATTTCACGTAACCAGTCCAGTCAAGCGATTACTGTCTTTGTTCTTCCGCGGAGTTAATGTTCTTCGTTCATGATGGAAAGCATAAGAAAATTAGTGAACCGTTCAAGTATGCTACCCAGTGAGTCATTCGTCGCGTTGTGACACATCTAGTTTAATTATATTTTGCACAAGTTTTTCAAAAAGTAAAATATTCATGGCAAAAAGAACGTGCAGAGAATACCCTCTGAATTAAAACCTGAACCTGTACTCTACAAACAAACGTTTTCTTAAAACTGACCCCTATTATCGCCAGAGCACGTTATGGGGGTAAACTAATAAAACTAACTTTACCTGTTACACTGTAACTATATACATATACGTCGGAATGATCAATGGGTTGGATGGATGAAAAAATGACTGTTTAGGAGACCATTTGAAATCACTTTTCATCCATATTAATCTCTGCGACTAACATAGCAGTACAGTACAGTCACCGCGGACAGGTCACAATCCACGCGTGGGTAGTGATGTCCACGCATGCGTTTACCAGGTAATAATAATCACCATCAGCAAACTTTTAATTAAGGAAGCAACGGGCAGTTAAAAAGAATTGTCTTGCGTCATATGACTTGAAGAAACTTGACATAAAGTTATTTAAAAGTTGAAGTCGATTCGTTTGTTTTCAACAAACTATTACTTGACAGACTAACTACCGAAAACTAAAAATACAGTTTTGTTCTCCATAGAACAACTTTAGTTTCTTTTTGCGTATAAAACTAGAATTTCTTACACAGATTCAATCTTAACCTTTTAACACTTTAACCAACGAATCGCCCGCGTAATATGCAAATTCAGCAGCTGAAAAAATATTATTTTTTGAAAAATTTCAACAAAACCATATCAGGTGACCCCTCTTTGGAACGAGCTCGTTGAGCTCGTTCCAAAGAGGGGTCACATGATATGGTTTTGTTGAAATTGTTTGAAAAAAATTAAAAAATGATACTTCAAATAATAAATTTTGAAATCGTCTGCGTTGGGTAAAGGGTTAAGCGTTAATGATTAGGATCATGTCTGGGGTCAATGGATGAAATTTCAAGGTCGCTGTTAATCCAAACAGAATTTTCGTTTCAATGCAAAAACTTAAGTTTCTGTTGGCGAACAAGACTCTAACGTCATACACATAATGTATTTAAGGTGTCGGGGGCGCGGTGGCTCAGTTGGTAGAGGTGCAGGCTGCAAGCCGAGAGGTCCTCGGTTCGAATCCCACCTACGGCAACCGCGTTGTGTCCTTGGGCAAGACACTTCACCCCGATTGCCTACATGGGGGCACGATGACGCTGTGTACTGAGGCGTACTGCACGTCGATGGTGCGCATGTCTTCAACCAATCTAACCCTGCCTGTGCTGCGGTGCAGAGTCCAGAGTTACGATGTTGGAGAGCTGACAGCTGCTCGTCGTTGCTCGGTGGTTCTCTCCGGGTACTCCGGCTTCCTCCGCACGTAAAACTGTCCCGGTCACGATTAGCCATTGTGCATAAGTATGTGACCTTAAACACCAATAAATAAATAAATAAATATTTAAGGTGTCGATGATTGAGACTGTGCCTGAGCTCAATAGATCAAAGGTAAACAGTTGTTTACATGAATTGATTTTGTATAATTGCTTCAAGTAACTGAAGATAAAAGTCCCTTTCTATTAATAAAATTTTCATAAAAAGCTACGGTTTTTCTTAGCTACACATTACTCTCATATTTGAAATACCATTTGCTTCCTAATTACTTTTAGGGTCAACAAGCCAGTAGAGAATGTCTTTTCAGATTCCAAACAGTAGCAATTAAACATCCGACACAAGCTACCTCGAAAAAGTTTATGTTTGAGATTCATTTGATCAGTACATCAAAAATCAATTCCACGCTAACTGTTACGGTGAAGAGAATTTCAATTTTTGCTAAATAACTTTACATGTTTTTGACTTTCCAGTACGGAAACCTAATAAACAGTTCGCTTCTAACAAGGGTTTGTATTGAATTACCTTTAGTTGGGTGGACGGAAAAGTGGGGTTGGGGTGGGATTTACCTTTCGAGAGCCCGCACACTTTTTTTTATTTTAGCAGCGGTGCGTACAATGTGCCAATGCGGCATTGCAAGTTTACGAACACATCGTTCCCTGAGTCCCAATGTGTTCTATGCAGGCATGTATGTCAACGGAACCTGTACCGGTATCGCCGGTTCCCTTTTGCGGCAACCGGCATCGGTACTGAAGCTTTTGTCCCGCCGGTACCGGGACAAAATTATTTTATGGGAAATTCCTAACTGAACGAGGGTAAACGGACTAATAATTATATATGACACACTTACACGACATACTTTTAGCTTATTTGTGAATGAACATATCAAAACACTCTAAAAGGGGCATGTTCTGTCTGCACCACCTCCTCGATAAGGCCGATCATTTTAACTTTCCAAACATGGCATCAAAGAGAATGAAAGCACCGTAATCGGCTACTTAAAAGAAATTATTCTGTGGCGACATCAAAGTAATCATAAAGTACGAGTTTCGTGCTCTATGATTACTTTGATGTCGCCGCAGAATAATTGGTACGATATCATGTTTATCTTTGTGATCTTGAGGACTGGATCGGTTTAAATGCGAATTTCTCCCATCTGGTTGTGATGTCATCCAATTGTTGACTTGTCCCGGTACCTGTACCGGTTTCGACGGGCCAGGCTCTGTCCCGTCCCGGTACCCGTTATGTTGGTACCGGTGGTACTTTGAAATGCCTGCTTCTGAGTACATGAAATACAAGAAAAACTCCAACTCAGGTTGTTGACTCTAGTCCCCTCCCCACCCACCCAGACCCCCATCGGTATTCTCCACTTTCGTTGGGTTCTGTCTCATACTACTCTTTTAAAACTTTGATTAGAGATCTTACCAGCT
This sequence comes from Pictodentalium vernedei, assembly GCA_031216915.1. Classification (NCBI taxonomy): domain Eukaryota; kingdom Metazoa; phylum Mollusca; class Scaphopoda; order Dentaliida; family Dentaliidae; genus Pictodentalium; species Pictodentalium vernedei. The sequence goes on from CM062288.1 coordinate 37,529,240, forward strand.
CATGGATTTAAAAAATTAGGAGTTCTGGAATTTAGCCATATCGTTCGAATGAGGGTGAATGAAACGCCTGTTACAACCGATAATGTTACAACGCCGCATAATGTTACACCAACGCGTAATGTTACAAAAAATGTAGTAAACAACCGATAATGTTATAAACTCCGCATAATGTTATAACTTTTTTCAACCCGTTATGTTATAAAAATCGACGCATAATGTTATAACTTTTTTCAACCCGTTATGTTACAACAAATTAACCGATAATGTTATAACCCCTGTATACTAATTCCAGTTACAGCTATTGCAGATGGACTTTACCACTTACCATTTATTGCCGCATAAAGGTATGTAAAATTTATGCTAAAGGTTTCTGCTCTGCTTAAGGCGAGGAGACCCCCCCCCCCCCACCCCAACTCCCGGGGATTTATCATAGAATGACCTAGTCATGTTACATAGACCCGGATTATCCTGGTAATTGAATCGTGTGACGTCATTACCATGATCGTGCAGTGCCCAACATGTTGAAGGTGGGGGTGGTGGGGAGGGGTGCTATTTTATCCGGTTGGAACGTTTACCACCATGCGTAGTCTCCGCATCCAGAAATGTAGTGTACCATAGTCCCCTGACGCCTTTGGGGATGAGAAAATGCCTCTGTTTCTGCTTGTTTTGGGCATCTAAAACTCATTTGTCGCATATTTCTTAGTCATAAGAATATCTTATTGTTCATTAATTTGACTGACATTTTAACAACTAACAGTGAACAAAAATGAGGTGGAGTTAAAAGAGGTCAAACAGTTGGATGGAGCGAGGTGGATGTGGCAGGTTGGTAGTGTCGCACGGAAGCCGAAGAATAAGATGCGAGACTGGGTAGGAAGAGGAATGGGGTTTAGGAGGACTGAAAGGGGTGGGCAGGGATTAGTCTGAGAAAGAGAGGAGGTCATGGATTAGTACATCAGGGTGATTGTGCAGAGAAAGCTATCTGAAAATACTGTAAGAGAGTAGTGCTAGACGGTATGATAATATAGAGGGTGGAGATGTTTGAAGAAGTGGAAGTGTTGAATTTGGGATTACAGGTTCTGGAAAAGGCGGAATCACTAGAACAGGCAGTATAGGGAGAAGGAGGAGGTTGTGGAGGAGGAGTTGTGTTGATGTTGGTGTTGTGGCGGTGTTGGTGATGGTGTTGAGTAGTTATGTATGTTGAAAATGAGCCATTTTGTAGGACCCCGGGGCAGGACCCCGGAAGTGACGTCATGTCACGTGATTGGGCGGTCATGTTGGGTTGTCATGATAGTGCACGTAGGTGGCCATGTTGTGATGTCATTATCATGATAATAGGTGGTAGGGGTGCGTATGCGCAGAGCGTGTTGTTATGGGGACACGTGCTCCGTCTCACCTCAACAACCCGACAATAGATATCGAATTAATCCAAACAACCCAACAATCTTCAGACAACTGACCAAACACTCCCGAAAACACTCCCAAATAAAGGTAGGATAGCACTATAAGAGAGTAGTGCTAGTCTCAAAATGAAAGCTATGAAAATGAGCGCAATGAGTATCACGTCCTTAATGAGGGTATGAGACGTATGAAGAGGTACTCATTGCGCTCATTTTCATAGCTTTCATTTTGAGACGTATGATTTTGCGCGCATCGTGCTCATTTTCATAGCTTTCATTGCTTCATACGACGAAAAGGGGGATTCCGTGGGTTTTGTATCCTTAAAATATAGGATAGTATCGTTACCTAATGTCCGACCATATAATGGACGCGTAATTTATCACAGAAATGGGTTTATTACAATAATGGTTGGTTTATTACAATAGTGTTTTTTTAACTGAGAGATAAACTTGGAAGGGGGAGGCGCCGTCCCTGTTCCCGGAGCCCTACTGCCCCTTGCCCCTGGAGCTCCTGAAATCCCGGTCCCTCGAGTTTCTGGCGAGTTACGAAATCGGTACTGGCAGGATTCTGGAGTGTCTTCGGGAATGTTTTGGACAGTTTCCTGAAGATTGTCGGGTTGTTTGGATTAATTCGATATCTATTGTCGGGTTGTTAAGGGTCAGACGGAGCACGTGTCTCTATAACAAAACGCGCTGCGCATACGCACTCCTACCACCTTTTTCATGACAATGACATCACAACATTGCCACCCACGTGCACTATCATGAAAACCCAACATGACCGCCCAGTCACGTGACATGACGTCACTTCCGGGGTCCTGCCCCGGGGTCCTACAAAATGGCTCATTTTCAACATACATAACTTCTCAACACCATCACCAACACCGCCACAACACCAACATCAACACAACTCCTCCTCCACAACCTCCTCCTTCTCCCTATACTGCCTGTTCTAGTGATTCCGCCTTTTCCAGAATCTGTAATCCCAAATTCATCACTTCCACTTCTTTCAAAATCTCCACCATCTATATTATCATACCGTCTAGCACTACTCTCTTATAGTATTCTCAGACAGCCTTCTCTGCACAATCACCCTGATGTACTAATCCATGACCTCCTCTCTTTCTCAGCCTAATCCCTGCCCACCCCTTTCAGTCCCCCTAAACCCCATTCCTCTTCCTACCCAGTCTCGCATCTTATTCTTCGGCTTCCATGCGACACTACCAACCCACCACATCCACTATATGTACCTCGCTCCATCCAACTTTTTTACCTCTTTTAACTCCACCTAATTTTTGTTCACTGTTAGTTGTTAAAATGTCAAATTAATGAACAATAAGATATTCTTATGACTAAGAAATATGCGACAAATGAGTCTTAGATGCCCAAAACAAGCAGAAACATTTATTTATTTATTTATTGGTGTTTAAGGTCACATACTTATGCACAATGGCTAATCGTGACCGCGACAGTTTTACGGGTGGAGGAAGCTGGAGTACCCGGAGAGAACCACCGAGCAACGACGAGCAGCTGTCAGCTCCCCAACATCGTAACTCTGAACTCTGCACCGCAGCACAGGCAGGGTTAGATTGGTTGAAAACATGCGCACCATCGACGTGCAGTACGCCTCAGTACACAGCGTCATCGTGCCCCCATGTAGGCAATCGGGGTGAAGTGTCTTGCCCAAGGACACAACGCGGTTGCCGCAGGTGGGATTCGAACCGAGGACCTCTCGGCTTGCAGCCTGCACCTCTACCAACTGAGCCACCGCGCCCCCACAAGCAGAAACAGAGGCGTTTGCCCATCCCCAAAGGCGTTAGGGGACTATGGTGCACTACATTTCTGGAAGCGGAGATTGCGCATGTTGGTAAATGTACCAACCGGATAAAACAGTACCCCTCCTCCACCACACCCGCCTTCACCATGTTGGGCACTGGATGATCATGGTAATGACGTCACACGATTCAGTTACCAGGATAATCCGCGTCTATGTAATGTGACTAGGCCATTCTATGATAAATCCCCGGAAGTTAGGGGAGGGGGGGGGGTATCCTCATCCTAACCAGAGCAAAAACCTTTAGTATAAATTTTACATACCTTTTTGCGGCAATAAATGGTAAGTGGTAAAGTCCATCTGCAATAGCTGTAACTGGAATTAGAATACAGAAGTTATAACATTATCGGTTAATTTGTTGTAACATAACGGGTTGAAAAAGGTTATAACATTATGCGTCGATTTTTATAACATAACGGGTTGAAAAAAGTTATAACATTATGCGGAGTTTATAACATTATCGGTTGCTTACTACATTTTTTGTAACATTATGCGTTGGTGTAACATTATGCGGCGTTGTAACATTATCGGTTGTAACAACGCCTACCTTCGAAGATTGTAGAAAACGTTTATTATTGTGTGACTTTCAGAAATATCTCACCAGTTCTGCTGTAGTTTGCTCATAAAATCTGGTTCGTCGGAATACGAAAGTCTCAACTTTCACAAATCCATATCACACTTCTACCCAACACTCTCACCTGGCGTCATTGACCTGCGCAGACTTTAGATGCGTCCGTTGCCAGTAGACACATAGAACACACTGGAACCCAGGAGACGACAAGTGTGAGTCAAGAGGAGTGTCGTCCAAAAATAAATCTCCTCCGCAACGTCGTTTTGCAAATGTTATATAACACGAAGTCGGCGACTACATATAACGCCGTTTTGCAAATGTTATATAACACGAAGTCGGCGACTACATATAACGTCGTTTTGCAAATTTTATATAACACGAAGTCGGCGACTACATATAACGTCGTTTTGCAAATGTTATATAACAGGAAGTCGGCGACTACATATAACGTCGTTTTGCAAATGTTATATAACACGAAGTCGGCGACTACATATAACGTCGTTTTGCAAATGTTATATAACACGAAGTCGACGACTACATATAACGTCGTTTTGCAAATGTTATATAACACGAAGTCGACGACTACATATAACGTCGTTTTGCAAATGTTATATAACACGAAGTCGACGACTACATATAACGTCGTTTTGCAAATGTTATATAACACGAAGTCGACGACTACATATAACGTCGTTTTTCAAATGCTATATAACACGAAGTCGACGACTACATATAACGCCGTTTTGCAAATGTTATATAACACGAAGTCGACGACTACATATAACGTCGTTTTGCCAATGTTATATAACACGAAGTCGTCTTGGACTGATCGTAATCCACGCGTAGGTAGTGATGTTCACGCATGCGTTTACCGGGTGATAACAATCCGAAAATTGTAATTAATGAAGCACCGGGTTTAGGGTCCTGCGAATATTCGAGATTCGATTCGATATCGATACCATACGTATGCTTCGAGATCGATCCCGAATCAGTCTCAGGATTCGATTTTTTCGAATCTCCTCGTACTAACTTCAATTTGTTACATTTTCAACAAAAATAGGATAAAACTGTCATTAGAAAATTCATTCATGTAGGCTCATTTCCTATTTATTTGAGTAATTGACAATGTTTAATTGTTAGGTAAGGTGTGAATTTGGCCCAGAACATTATCCATAGTTTTGGTTTTTGAAGGCTTAACTTGTTACTATTCACGTTCTTAAGAACGTGAATAGTAACAAGTTAGGCCTTCAAAAACTAAAACTATGAACAATAGGCCTAGCTGTTTCAGCGACGGTGCTGCAGAGAATATTTAGTTATTGGTGTTTAAGGTGTTCACTCCGTCGCGTAAGGGTCATCACACTGTTCCGTAACTTCCGTTTGATGCAATATGAAATAACTTATCTTTTAAGATTCGATTCGGGATTCGATTCGATGTCGATATCAGAGACACGATTCGATTCGAGATTCGATTCGAAAAGAAATTTGTGATTCGCAGATCCCTAACCGGATTGTACTATCAATTTCCCGTTTATTTGATTGACTTTCAGAACAACCCGGTGCTTCATTAATCAGAATTTTCTGATGATAATCTTTATTACCTGGTAAACGCATTCGTGGACGTCACTGCCCAAGCGTTGATTACGACTAGTCCGCTGCGGCTGTACTGCATATCATGTATCCTGAACCTTCTAACGTGAACTCCGGCATATGACGTTTTTAGCATTATTTCTTATGACCAGTAAATTCCAAGTAGAATAATTTAAGAAACCAGGATAAAAAAATAATTTTCCGCTTGCTTCGCATAGTGTTAAAACAAATAGCACGTCGATCTGCGCGTTAATCTACGCGTTATGGCCATAGCAAGGCTATCAAATTCTGTACATATGGCCTGTGCACAAGCAATGTTTCAACCAATGGACCTCCGGGTAATCCGGAGGTCCATTGGCAGAAACATTGCCTGTGTTTGCTATGAGCAACCAGGAGAAACTGCCGTGCTTTGGATGCCATTCGATATGGCAATTGCGCGCAATTCCTACGCGCAATTAAGCCTAGATAAGCGCACAGTTCATGACAGGACTTCTAGTTTTAACTGTATAGCCCTCCTCATATTTTATTAGGCAATCTCTGACAGGTATAGAGTCAATACAGTTAGCCCACAAGAATATATTACACTGAAAACTCAACGATTTCTATTCCATGGATAAAGTGATAAATAGATTCAATGATGGAGCGTTTCTATTTTATTTAGTGTATAATAAATAGCAATGCCTTTAACAAAATGACCAGATTTCGATTTACTACCAGTAAATACCAATGTCATAATCCCGTGAACCTTTATTTTCAAACTTTAAATCGTTTAGTGATATTACCAAAGTCCCAGTCACACAGACAATGCGACTGTGATGCAACCTCTCGGCGACTGATTTCATTTGCGACAGACTGGCGATCGCTGAGACCCGTGCAGCCACATCTGCTCATATTTGGAATTAGGGCATGATCGCCGATCAATCAGCGATAGGTTCTGCAACTTGTAAGTGATTGATCTGTAACTTATCGGCAACTGCTCACCGCTGATACGGCGATAGGCTTGCAACTGGTTGAGGCCGATCAGGGACAAGTCGGCGTATCTTCGGCGACTGGTTGCAACTGAACGGGGACTGGTCGTTGACTAGTTGTCGATCGATTACCGATCAAAACATAATGCATATGAGAAGGGTGCTTTTCAGAATCAAATCATTTCTCTGCAAGTTTTCAAGAGAGCGATAGTGATGTGACCATTGTGATGACTGGAACTATACTATTCAAAGTTTGCTAAGCACCAAGTATATCCAACTACCTGTTTTACGTTTTAATTGAAATATTGTAATGAAAAGTGTATATATTTTTAATTTAATTATACCTTTAATGATTTAAGTACAGAAATTAAGATTTTATTTGTGTTTGACATTATTTTTTAGCTTTTGAATACAATAACCATGGGAAATGGATATTATTGGTAAAAGAGGAAATTTTTCAATATGTCAAAAAGTTGACGGAGCGAACTGGTATGGCTTCAATATCGAGTATGAGGCCCATTACTGTTAATTACAGCTTGACAACGCCTTCTCATGCTCCCAATCAGGTTCCTGGTGGTCCTTTGTGGGATGTTGTTCCATTCTTGGACCAGCATGGCACCAAGCTTCTGGACACTTCTTGGCTGAACTGTACGGGCTGAAATTGCAAACTGCAACTCATTCCAAACATGTGCGATTGGATTGAGGTCAGAGGATCTTGCTGGCCAGTCCATACGCTCAATCCCCTCCCTCTGTCACTACTCACTGACAGCATGGGCAACATGAGGACGGGCATTATCGTCCATCGGAATGAATCTATCACCCACCGCACCTGCGTACAATCTGACGTGGACATCCAGGATCTCATAAATATACCGTTATGCAGTCAATGCACCACGTTCAAGGACACAGAGCTCTGTACGTCCATCCCAGCTGATGCCGCCCCAGACCATGATTGACCCTCCGCCATAGCGGTCATGCTCAGCAATGTTGGCTGCATGGAATCGCTCTCCTGGTCTTTTCCATACCTTAGAACGCCTATCTGTGTGGTCTAAGCAGTATCTTGACTCATATGTAAAAAGGATAGATCGCCAATCTTCTCTGGTCCATCCGACGTGGTCCATGGCCCATTCATATCGTGCCTGGTGGTGGTTCTGGGACCATGGAATGCGAATACATGGTCTTCTCGATCGGAGACCACCTTCGTGCAACCTTGCCCGGAGAGTCTGCGTCGAAACATTTACCCCGGATGCATTCTGAAGGGCACTGCGAAGCTGGGTTGCTGTGGCAAAGCGATTCCTACGGGCCTGAATGATCAAAAACCGGTCTTCAGCTGCAGATGTTGCCCTGCCTCTGCCACCACCATGCCGTCTTACTGGTGTGCCTTACTGCTGAAATCTTGCCCAGGCTCTGGTGATCACCGTATATCGCACACCAAGGGCTTCACCAACCTGACGATGTGTAGCACTTTGCTCCACCACCCCTACAGCCCGTCACATTTCTGCTTCAGACAAATGTCTTTTTACATTTGCATTTGCCATATCCAATCATTGAATCACAAGGGTCTGTGTTGAAATGAAGATTGAATACCCTACACATGTCATGTACATGTAGACAGTACACGAAAACGTCATAAAAATCACGGGGTACATGCTTTCCATGACTGTCCCGAAAAGCCTGCCTGTCATGAGAGCTGATGTAAACACTGGGGACCATCTCAATACATTCCTCAATCATATCCACCAAAAATATCGCAAATATGTCACAAGCAAATATCACAATGATGTGTCAAATATTTGATGCTTAGCAAACTTTGAGTAGTATAATTGAAATAATAAAAACATCATTGATGTGAACTCTGTGAATCCTTGTGACAAAATGATGCTGTGATGCGCAGACGGGTCTTTTATAGACTGTGACATGTTGCATACGCAATGGCGAATGGTCGGTGCACGCTGGAATGTGCCAGTCGATCACCGCCTCCTCACTGATCAATCACAGATAGGTCGTCACTATGTTGCAATGAGTCAACACCCTTATCTTGACGAAACCGATCGCCGCACAGTGGAAACCAATCTGCGATTAACATAACACCGCTTGGAGACCTCTAGGAGACCAATGAAACATCTGAGAGATCAAATCAGTCGCAGCCAGTCTTTTGTGCATGCCCAAAAGACGGGTTGCGACCGAATAGGGTTTGCGATCGTCCTGAAACCTTGTAGCGACCTCAGTGAAACCTTTCGGAGACCTCTGTTACCTCTTTACGATTGTCAAATTAATTTTTGGTCGCCAGGAGGTTGCATCGTGGTCGCATTGTCTATGTGACTAAGGCTTAAGTGAGACCTCGATCTTGCAGATGTGGTCTCACTTATTGACTAAGTGTGACAATAACCCTATTTTCTGTAGTTTTTTGAGAATTTAAATATTCTTCATCATTGTTTTCTTATTCCTGTTCTTTCACGGTGCTCTTTCTGGTAAAAACCCTCTGTTCACATTTCAGCCCATACCACTGGAGAACCTCAACCCCGAAAACAATGTTGTTCAGATGCTATTTCCTTGTGTTCCCGTTGGTTTTGGAATATTTTATTGATAAGACTTTTACCCACCGGTATTAACTCTTTGAACCCTGGTGGCATAATTCCAGGCCAGTTCAATGACAGCAATAGGAAGAGTCCATATTCATTATTTGGGGGTAGACGAATTAATATTTTCAACGTGCAGCCTCAAGGCTGCACTTTGAAAATATTGATTGGTCTACCTACACATTCACTTGGCATCCATCTCACTTAATGAAAGTATGGCGTGTCATGTTTCTGGGTTGGAAAAGCTGTCCGTCGAGTTCAAAGGTTGATTTGCCCTGATATAATAGCAATCCTATTACGAGGCGATCGAAAAAGAGCCCGTTTTTGCGATCACTACACAACATACCTGATTCAATGCATAGAAGTCGGACAATGGTTTAAGGCAATATGTTCCTTTTATTTAAAGTCTGTGTCACTTTGTTTCATTCAATTCGGTCCTGTTTATGACGTTTGATCCAGACATTCTGCAGGGTACCAAAGCTTCCAGGCTTCCACTGTTCCCATGATACTGTTTGTAACAGTCAGGAACCCTTCCGCGGGTACGGGATAACCGATTTTTCTATGCATCGCGCTGCATCCACACAAAGCACAAAAATAACGGCGTGCTGTTCCTGGACAGCTTAATTGTTAAGAAACTGTACCCCTTCAAATCGTGGGGAAAACATGCCTCCTGTTAAGGGGACAAGGGTTGATACTTTAACAAGAACAGTTCCTCATTTTTCTTTCATGTTCAAGATAATTGATGCATTTTCTATCTCAGATCGCCTAGTAGTAATTACGTTCATCTCAGCAGCGGAACAAAATGAAACCGCATGTTTCTCATTTCGTGACTGGTAAGAGTTTCCAATCTTTAATTAAAAGTTAATTAGACATTTCAAAGAATTGACAAACCTTTGCTGGCTGTTTATGGTATCGATTACTAAGACATTTTCACAAGTAGAAACTAGTAAAATGTAATATTGCTGTTATATTTCTCTTATTGATTACATTAGCTTGGCTTTATGATCAATAAGCGAAAGTTACACATGGTTTATTGGTGGAACGACGCATGCGCCGCGGAAGTGCGAATCAATGACTGAAGTACATCTACATTACGTATCCATTGTTGTGGAAATAATTGCAATAAAATACCATCGTGCATTTATTTTGAACGAGCACCAGATAAGTTCGTTTACCTGCAGTCGGGTTTAGAAAAGTGATGCAGGTGTTTTTCCGATTAACAGGTTCGAAGAAATAGATCCGTCTTCGACTTTTTTCAGAACTTGAGATAATTTGTCACGACATGTCAACAAAACGCGGCAAGTCGATTTTTCAAGATAATTTTCACGAGATGTTGAGTAAAAGTATTCTCATCTCAAAACCGCATGTTAATAAATTGGCATCACGTTCGAACTTGTTCGAACAATTGATGAGCGTGTATCCAGAACAAATAATGCTAGACATTTTAAAAGTTCTAGACACCATCGCTTCTTAATTCGTTGTTGCATTGTTTTGATTCTCAGTTTTATAAAACTCCATCCAGAGCAGATCGAGAAGAATGTCCCATATTCTAAACGTTCTGTGAACCACCCTTTCTTACATAGATACTGGAGTGAGTGGAATGTTCTTTTTGTAACAAGTTAAATGAGACACACTGAGTGCGATGTGATCATTCCAAACGTTGTGATGGTGTAACAAATATCAAATTTTCATCCCATTTTGCAGTTTCTCCGTGATCGTATATATTTAACCCTTTACCTAACGTGAAAAGCAGACGACACTTGCAAAAATAATTCTTGAATAACTAATTTTTTTCATTTTTTGTCTCAAAAACATAGGTTATGACCCCTCGTTGGAACGAGCTCGTCGAGCTCGTTCCAACGAGGGGTCATAACCTATGTTTTTGAGACAAAAAATGAAAAAAATAATAAATTAATTGGCGATTTTTGAGAATAGCGCTGGCCGGTTTTGGCCGTTACGTTGGGTAAAGGGTTAATGTAAGGTTCGATCTGCACATATCAATAAATACAGATTATCATGATAATGTGCATGTCCTGTGATTTGTATCAGATTCGAGGTGGAGTCCAGAATGGGATCTCAACGAGCCGGCTTTGCCGGCGAGTTGTGATCCCATTCTGGACACCACTGAGAATCGGATGCAAATCACGGGGCATGGGCATTATAATGATAATTCATTCATCTAACAATTCTGTCACATAAACAGATTAAATCTTAAATTATTATTAGAGTTTTGGGACATAATGTTGGGGAGAAAAAATTTTTAAAAAAACTCCATATTTTATGGAACAATATTGTTGTGCATTTTAACAAACAATGAGTAACGCGGTCACCGCAAATGTTCAAAGTCGCATGTGTTGTAAAATTATTCACTCTCAATGTCACTTCCTTGATGAAACACTTGAATTTACAAGTGTGTAATATTTGATTGTACATTTTCTATTTTGTGTGTTATGTGTGTGTGTATGGGGGGGGGGGGGGGGGGGTCATTGGCTATTAATAGTTCAGTCGCTAATTGTAAGGAATTTTGTTTTGTTTTGTAAGCCATCAGCTGAGTCGATCACTGAAACGCACATAGAATGTATTCATGCGCCTGCTATGATAGCCCGTTGTGTTTCCGGAAACGAGTCGTCTATATGATACGGAATCAGAATGAGCCGTCTATATGATACGGAATCGGAACACATAATGTGATACGTACCGTTTCTCGTGGTTTTCACGGCAAAATGTATATGATTCTTAGATAAATACATCAGATCTGCATGGCAGGCGGGTTGGTATGGAGCGACAAATAACAGGCTCCATCGCTGTCGACAACATATTTTCTTATCACTACTGGTCTAGTAACCTTTGTAGAAGAGATCATGTATTTTTGACACGATGTCATATTGGGCACACGAGACTTACTCATTCCTTTTTATTAGAGGGGATAATATTCGACCAGAGTGTGTTACTTGCCAGCAAGTGTTGTCAGTGAAGCACATTCTTTTACATTGCACTGATTTTAATCACGTCAGAGGGCAGTATTTTGTTACTATACTGAAACTACTCCTGCCTTTCTCTTTGGGTTCACGTAATTGCAATTTTATTAGGAATTAGTGCACAGACTCGTTACTCTTTAGATGTGACCGGAGATTTCCTCGTCGGTCTTTGAGAACGAGAAAAGTGCTCGTTTTTGGCCCCGAATTGAGCAAACAATGTTTCGTCCAAGTGGGGAAATTGGTCAGCGCCAATAAATAAATATTTATTTATTTATTTATTGGTGCTTAATGCCACATCAGTCTTAGCTGCTGATGTGGCATTAAGCGCCAATAAATAAATAAATAAATAACTATAATGAGACTAATATGCAGACTGAAATATGAATCGTTGTGTCAAAATTAAATTAAGTGATTATACATTACATATTTGACACAAGGACGCAGGAAGCATTTCAAACTTGGGGGTGTGGTGACGGCCATACAAGGCCACCCACACACTGATATAACGGTCGCTCGCGTACTCTGTGGCATGGTAGGAATATATAGAGGACATCTAGTGTTTTTGCGTGGATACCGAAGTCTCTATCACAAGTGAGATATTTTCGGTATCCACCTAAAAACACTAGATTTTCTTTTTTTCGCTTTTTATAAGAATCTGATCATTCCTAGTGATATTTCATCTCGTTTCAACCTTGAATTGATGCATGAAAGTAAACAACTGATGCACATTGATACGCGGACGTGATTTGATCGATACTTGGAACAGGTAGCGTCTTACGATCTGATTCAGCCGACGGGGTTCATGCATCTGTTCAAGGTGAATACGTGTTGAATTATTGTTGGAAATGATCGAACAAATTGATCATTTCCAGTGATAATTTGACTCGTATTCATCTTGAAGTTATGCTTTGAAAGTCGCCATTTTGATTGATACCGTGAAAGTGAAAATTTCTATATCTTCACAGTGGGGGATATCTTTCCGAATTTTTTTCAGTAATCTATCGTTTAGCGTATAACATTTTTCTTGACTTTAAAGGGCACAGTAGAGATAAATGAAAACGAAAGAATCTTTCTTCACATCTTTGGATTAAAGACGTCTGTGTGCCACATTCTTCTAAATTCCCAATAAGACTCCAATGACTGGTTGGTGAAGGTGATTTTGACCTAAACTCTCTTTGTCTCAACTATTTCTAGAAAAACTTGAGAGCACCTGCGGTTCGTACGCTCCTGATTTGACATCGGCCTAGGTTAAGGTGATTACTGACTTTGTTCTTTTACAAATAAAAAATCATTCAAACCGTTGTGTAGAAGGTGCAAATGAGAAGAAAAGGGCGTTATCCATTAATTCATCGCATCCCATCGCAGGGTATCTAGTGTGCAAGTAATTCCATACAGAAAAATATACTAACCTTTTGTCGATGCCATTTACAAATCTTCAACTATTTCCCCCGACACATTTAGTAGACGACACTTGCAAATTGGAAAGCAATTTTTCGAATAGCTCAGAAAATTTATTTTCACCTTATCTGATCACTATAAAACTTTTGCAATTGCATTTTCTAGAATTGTACTTTTAATGTGTTGAGGGAGAGATAGAGAGGGAGAGGGGGAGGGAGGGAGAGAGAGAGAGAGAGAGAGGGTGGGAGAGCATAATGTGTAGCAAGTCAAATTCAGTCACGTGAAACTTGTATTTCCCATTGGGTTCACGTAATTTTATTGGGAAAAAATGCACAGATTCATTACTCTTTAGATGTGATCGGAGATTCCCTCGTATGATCTTCTCTTCCACAGTCTTTGGGATATGGCTGCACGGTATGTCGATAAACCGATACATATCGATATTTAACTCAGTATCGATTGAATACCGGTGTGATTACAAAAATATCGGTTTATCGTCATCATTTATTTACCCGTAATTTAATTTTCAAGATGTCTTGAGTTTTAACTGTAGTCCCGAATGGATAATATTATCCTTTTGTCCAACGAATCGGCCGCATCCGCCGCGTAGTGTACAAATTCAGCAGTTGAAAAAATATTTTTCCCAAAAATTTCAACAAAACCATATAATGTGACCCCCTCATTGGAATGAGCTCGACGAGCTCGTTCCAATGAGGGGAGGGGGGGTCACATGATATTGTTTTGTTGATCTTTTTCTAAACAAATCGGTAAACTAATATTTAAAATACCAAATTTTTATATCATCTGCGTTGGGTAGAGGATTATTCGAACTGCATCATCAAGGCATGCTAATTCGTTCCACTGTGATGGCTAAAGTTCCGATTGTGGTTCGTATGTTCATGTATCTGAACACTGTTTCGCTATACCGGCATACCGCGGTATTTGTTTGAATACCGATACCGGTATTCAGTTTAAAATATCTTACAGTCCTACTTTGAGATCGAGAAAAGTCATAGTTTTTGGCTCCATCTTGAGCAAATAAATTTTCGTCCAAGTGGCGAAATTGGTCAAATACGGAACAAGACATGTGCACTTTTAAACGCCGAGGTATATATAGAATATACCCATAGTAGCTTGGTGTACCAAATGTTCACCACGAGTGGTGAAGTTGTGTTAACCGCGAGCCTTCGGCGCGCGGTTAACACCACTTCACCACGAGAGGTGAACATTTGGTACACGAAGCTACTTGGGGTATATTTTATTTTTACCATAATCGTCAGATTATTAAGAGTCGCTATTATTTTTTCTCGATTTTACTGAACACCCGACGTACATACGAACGAAACTGTATTTGTTTGCACGAGCATCGGTGGACGGTACTTCCGCTGTCAATTTTATCGCAGAAACGAAATGAAAAAAAGAAACTGAGCCTTTTTCGTTTTAATAACATAATAACATCCTATTTCGAGTTATGCATTCTTTATTAACATGAGACAATGCATGTTTGTTAATTTTTGGCATCTTATGAGATAAACCCATTCAAAAGAGTAATAAATAATTGCCACTTCCATTTCACTGTACGCGAGGCGACGTGCGATAAATTTAGACAAGTTTGCATTCAGGTCGACGTCATCAAAGGTCAACGGGGATGAAATTCTACTGGAGGTGTACATTTTTACTATTGAAATCCCAATGCTTGCGTGTTTAGCACGGTTGGTGTGTAAAGCTAAAAATTATGTCATAGGCTTTTCATATAGAGTAGAATAGGTAATCATGGTATAAATTAGTTTCATACAGCTTTGTATTCTGTATTCCTATCTTGTCACTAAGGCACATGGGTCACCACTGATGTATATCATTGTGTTGGTGCCTTTATGGCCATGCTCCACCAACTTCGAAATGCCCCTTTCACCCTTGTTATTATCCAACTGATAAAATCAACTATTGCAGGGTCTGTTACATGGGCTTTTGGAAGGAGACTTTTTAGGATCGAGGATCGACGGAGAAGGGGGTGGAGGAGGCAAAATACTGTCGGGTTTGAGCAAATTACGACATAAATCCCATAACCGACAAAAGATCAATGGTGCCTGACAATTGGTCGTGTGCCAAAGTTCTATTAAGATTTCTGGAATTCAGGTAGTTATATATGCCCTGGAATTCGCAATAAATTAAATACTGTTGAAACATTTTTCATGTCAGTTTAATACCGACACATATGCATGCAACGCGTGGAGCTTCATGCTCATTGGACTGGCAGATGGAGTGTCATAGAGACATGATGAACTCAACTGAAAATTTACTACCCATGTTGCGCCGGGAATCAATGGACAGATTTACCGCCCCTCAAAGGGCTTGGATTAAACCCCGGAATCCTCGGGTACATTTCGTTAAAGAACTGTTATTTAGAACATTGATAATTGCAAGTTTGTTCTCATTATCTTCGGCTGCCAAGATGAACATACTGAATGTGATAAATACACATAAATATAGTACCACTATATGGGTTTCCGAGATGGTGTATTGAATCGAGACCTCGTCTCTGTGTATATATCGAAGAGTCTATCAGGGCAAGTCGATATACAGTTAAAACTAGAAGTCCTGTCACGAACTGTGCGCTTATCTAGACTTAATTACACGTAGAAATTGCGCGCAATTGCCATATCGAATGGCATCCAAAGCACAGCAGGTTCTCCTGGTTACTCATAGCAAACACAGGCAATGTTTCTGCCAATGGACCTCCGGGCTACCCGGAGGTCCATTAACTGAAACATTGCTTGTGCACAGGCCATATGTACAGAATTTGATAGCCTTACCACGTCATGACGCGTAGATTAACGCGCAGATCGACGTGCTTTTTGCGCGCATTTCAGGACAGGACTTCTAGTTTTAACCGTATTACCCAAAGGCGAGATCGAGGCACGATGGTTCGTTCACGTTAACACTAACGTAACGTCCATAGTCGTCACTACCTTGAACAAAAATCGATATCCTCTTTTTGTTTAGATGAGGTTGCCCATCATTTTTGGCTAACTGGATAACAAGAGTCTCAACGTTCTCTATTCCATGTCATACCTGTCTTAAACGAGGTTCACCTAACACTCATTGACGTGCGCAGATTTTCGAGTCGACAATTTTACAAACTCGAAGTAACGGTCCAGCGCCTGTCCGTTGAATAATAACGTGGACATTAACACAGTCTCGGTCATAGTACGCCCTAATGCGTACAGTACGACCGCTGTGGTCTGGTCACTTTCCACGGGTGGGAAATATTTCCACGGACACAATAATATTGGATTGCAAACACTAACAAGTGTGGGCATATCTATGACCAACAAACATTATTTATGAATATTCTCGAATGGACTGACGGACGGATGCACAGATGGGTGGACGCAATCCAGTATACCCCCCCCCAATTTTCTCTGAACGTTTTCAACAGTTTCTAAGTCAAAAGGTATGGTAAATTGTTTGGTGTTTGGAAGTTTTATGCATTGAGGCAGAAGCCTGTGTCATAGGCAAACTGCATGCCATATTTCACTGAAATCGGATAACCCTAACCCAGTATACCCACCACCATCCCCACCCACCCCACCCCCACATTTTCTTCAAAAGTTTTCAACAATTTCCAACAATTTCTAACAATTTCTAAGTCAAAAGGTATGGCAAATTGTTTGGTGTTTGGAAGTTTTATGCAATGAGGCAGAAGCATTTGTCATAGGCAATAATCAGCAAAAATTTAATTAATGAAATATCACGTACAACCCAGTGCCCACTCGCGAATTACGATCAGTCCACGGCAACTGGTCACCCAACGATATCAGAAGCTTAAAAGTAAACAATAACATAGATTATATAAAACTAGGCCCCAAAGCATACAAGAAACCAGGCGGGCCTGGGTGTGGGTGGTGGTTGCAGCATACTACAGTGATTGATAAAAGCAAAGTAATGTGTTAAGGTTATAGATGAAGGTGGCTATATGACATTCTGCAACGTTGTTCTGACGCTCGTTCAAAATGTCGATACAGGAAAGTAGAGTGATGTTATTGTTTTGGTTAAGGGAACCAAACACTTCTAAACTAAATGAATATTAAACAAATTATTATTAAATTTGAGGTTTGAAGAACAGCGTGACTCTATCATTGACATACTGTGTCCATGGTAAATGTTTCATTACTTGACACTAAGAAATTTTCGATAGACTCAAAGATTGTTTTTTAAACAAATTCCCAATCATTTTTACAAACGGTTTGAACTGGTCGTTTCTGACCATAACAAAACTGTAAACCGCGACTAAAACTTGTAGTACCACGATTAATACCTAAGGCAATGCCGCCCAGAATTACTTTAAAAGTCTCCAAGCACCTTCGCCCAACCTACACACGAGAAAGCTATGTAAGCCTTTGTTTATATGATACTCGGAACTCAAGTGTTAACACAGATGGTCGACGAAAGACAGAAAGATTAACTTTTAGTATTATTTTATTGAACTGAGACGTTTTATCGGACTATGGAAGCGGCATGAGCGTGTTAAATTGTATAAAGTGCGAACTTCATGTTTGCATGTTGAATGTGGTGTTAAGTTGCATGATGTGCTAAACACTTCACACAAAACTCAGCACGCCCATCTCGCATTCATACTCAAATAAAGCGACAGATAATTCATTTGAATTATTATAATTTAACTTCGCGCGTTTGATCGCATTATAATGTACCCTTACACGACTGAAGTCTGCGCCATTTTTATCAGTACAGTCATATCAGCTTTTGATCACACGACTGTTTTATTATTTTCAATATAGGCCAAGACACACAGGTTCGAGTGCTGGAGAGAAAACTTAGCGTAAACAATCCACATGGATACTAATTAACAGTCCACATGCAGTAATTAGTTTCATTGCACAACTGGGCACGCCCTCAAGGTTTTGTTTAACAAATGGTTGGAACAAAGCAAATCATTCATAGGATAGTAAAAGTATTCATCGAGTTATAAAAAACCCACCTCAGCCAATCATATACAAGCAACTACGAAACAATGCAATATAGAATTATGAGCGTAGCAAGCACAGAATTTTGAGCTTTTCTCACACTGTGGAATCACACTCCCTTATATGCATTTTTACGGAAGGTATCCTAGAGGAAAATTATTGTTCGACTCCTCAAAAATACGACTTATTTTTGAAATGTAGGGATGGGCACTTACTTTGCATTTCGTTTACTACTTAAATGTACGTATGCATATGTATGCATATATATGTGTGTGTGTATATGCACATATGTAGGTACATATGTGTATATGTATGTGAATATGTGTGTATGTATACGACAAACCTCCTACTATATTTGGGAGCGCGGTGGTTCAGTGGTACACTGTTGGACTTCTATGCTAGAGGTCCCGAGTTCGATCACTATCCGGGCGACCCGCGTTTTGTCCTTGGGCAAGGCATTTTATCCCAGATGCCTACACGGGGGCATGATGACGCCGTGTACTATCCATCCTGCACGTCGATGGTGCACATGTCTTCAACCGCTGTAACCCTTCTTGAGCGGAGCTTGAACAGAGTTAGAATGTTGAGGAGCTGACAGTTGCTCGTCGATGCTCGATGATTCTCTCCGGCTTCCTCCACCAGTAAAACTGTCACGGTCACGGTTAGCCATTGTGCAAAGGTATGTGATCTTAAACACCAATAAATAAATATAATCCTACTATATTTGTACATAATTTATTTATCTGACCTTCCGTTAACCCTTTACCTAACGTAACCTTCAAAACCAGTTAGCGCTATTCACAAAATTGCCAATTAATATTCATTATTTTTTTCACTTTTTGTCTCAAAAACATAGGTTGTGACCCCTCTTTGGAACGAGCTCGTGGAGCTCGTTCCAAAGAGGGGTCATTACCTATGTTTTTCAGACAAAAATTGAAAACAATTAGTTATTGAAGAATTTTGTTTGCAAGTGTCGTCTGCTTTTCATGTTGGATAAGGGGTTAAATCCTGTACTCATGCTGTATGACCTCATGTACATTGTATAAAACATTGTATGAGTGAATAAACTGGATTGAATGGATATCATGAAACAAAATTAAATTAAATTCCTTTGAACACACGTGCAACTTTAGTTTCAATAAATCGAACGTTTAATCAATCTCGAATGGTATAAATCGTTTTAGCAATAAAAACCAACTCCATTTGCTCACGTTGGGTGAAAACTGGTTTGTCGCAAAAAGGTCACGAAAAATTAACTCTATTAACCCGATATGCAAATAATGATGCGTGATGCAAAAGTTAGCCCATCAGTAGACAATACAATAAACCTCTATCTGGACAGGGGATCAGTGGTAATTTAATGCTCTTTCCGATGGTGTCATTAGTTTTTTTAAAACAACGGACACCAAATGAGTTGATTATATCAGCACGTGACTGCCGATTACCTCTGGCTAACGTAACCGCTATATGGTGGAGGAGAAAAATAATCCCTGATGGGTACGGGTGTGGGATGGGAAAATCTCACCCTCGGGACAAGATATTTGGTCCAGACACTCGGCAAGCCTCGTGTCTGGCCCAGATATCTTGCCCTCGGGTGAGATTTTCCCATCCCACACCCGTACCCATAAGGGATTATAATAGTCTCCCCAACTTTTCAATGGCAATAGATTGTGATCGTTTTTGTACGTATATATGTAATTGGTTCTTTATATGATGTTATTACAAGTGCTAAGGCATTATGTGTTGTGGAGTGGTATGTTTCTTTTGGTTGAAAGTCACCTATTATTGTGTCCATGTCATATTTTGCTGATGAACTATAAATGGTACAGAGGCCGGGGAAATACTTGGAATATGTATGGGCGGGGTGGGGAAGGGGGTGGGTGGGTGGAAGGGGAAATGTAGGCTGGTGTTCTGGCCTTTTATCTAGATAACAATCATATAGATTTTGGCCTGAAACCCACGAGAAACGGTACGTATCACATAATGTGTTCCGATTCCGTATCATATAGACGACTTTTTCTGATTTCGTATCACATAGATTCAACTTCCGGTAAACAGTGCGCTATGACAAATGATATCATTATATGCATTGTTATTACGAACTAAAATATGAAATTCAAAATTTTGACCAATTCCAACCCATTTTAAACTGAAAAACGGGGGAAACGGGCTTCATGTAACGGGATTGTTAGATAAATGTATTATCATGACCAAATGCATGTCCTGTAATTTGTATCAGATTCTCGGTCGTGTTTACAATCGGATCACAACTCGCCCTGACGAGCTCGTTGCGATCTCATTGTAAACACGACCTCGAATCTGATACAAATTACAGGACATGCACATGGTCATGATAATGTATATTTCTCTCATGCATGTGACTGACCTGAGGAGCAATCTGGTCATTCTAGAACTTTAGTATATTACTGACACCATCACGGGGTTGATAGTTCATTAATGCCCTAAAATTACCCCGCTGGCATGACAGACATACAGTATGGTCGCCGTGGTACAACCAGGTGCTTGATTAATTAAAATGTTACTGATGGTGACTTTTATTACCTTGTACTGTAGAACCTCGATCACGAAAACAATGTTTATCAGATGCTATTTCCTTGTGTTTCCGTTGGTTTTGTAATATTGTATTGATAAAACCTTGACGCATCTCTGTTAATAATGTGTCCGGATTTAATAGCAATCGTATAAGGGAAGCGAAAAAAAAACGTTTTGGGGATCACTCAACAGTATACCTGATTATATGCAGAGAAGTCGAACAATGATTTACTGACTGACCCCATCACGGCGTTGGTAGGCCATTAACCCTTTACCCAACGCATTAAAGGGCTATTATTTTAAATATCATTTTTTTAAAGTTTTCAAAGCATTTCAACAAAACCATATCACGTGACCCTTCGTTGGAACGAGCTCGTTCCAACGAGGGGTCACATGATATGGTTTTGGTGACATTTTTTGAAAAATAATATTTTTTCAACTGCTGATTTTACAGATTACGCGGGCGGATGCGGGCGATTCTTTAGGTAAAGGGTTAATGCCTTAAAATTACCCATATCGCACCGCAGACCTACAGTACAGTCGCCGTGGAAAGGTCGAAATCTATGCGCGAGCAGTGGTGTCTACGCATGCGTTTCCCAGGTAATAAAAATCACTATCGACAACATTTTAATTACAGAAGCACGAGGTTGTACACCGGTGCTTCATTAATTACATTTTTGATTGTTGTTCATATAATTAGTGTTTGCAATCTATTACTATTGCATCCATGAAAATACTGTCCATCGATGGGAAGAGACCACTCCACGGCCGCCGAACTGTCCATTACGCTACATAGTAATCTGACTCGTTATTAGGACGAATATTACCTCTGGCTTCGACACCGGCTCGGGTAATTACCATCTCTGCAAATAAATTATTTGGTATTAAGGATGACGGATGGAATAACAAGTAATTAAGTGTGTAAATGCCCCAACTACAATAATAATATGCGCTTTGTCAATACTTATTTGTTTACTATTATCCAATACATTGAACATTGTTGGTCAAACATGTGAAGGACAAGCCCCCTCCCCCCCCCCTCCCTTCACCAGCTCCCCTTCCTGGCTGCACGGCGTCTCAGCGACAAGGATACTTGAATGGTCAGTTTTCATATTTTAGACAAAATTACAATACGACCGCCGTGGAATGGTTACTTTTTACGGGTAGGCATTATATCCACGGACGCAATAATAATAGATTGCAAACACTAATTTTTGGAATAATTAAAAAAAAATTAATTAATGAAGCGCCGGGTACAACCAGGTGCTTCATTAATTAAAATCTTGCTGATGGTGATTTTTATTACCACCTGAAAAACGCTTGCGTAGACATCATTGCCCACGCGTGGATTTCGACCAGTCCATGGCGACTGCTCTGTACGTTAATGCTCGCCTGAAAAATATCTTCGGTACCATTACATCACTTCAGCCAAATTCAGTTTCTTTCAAAAGCTAGTCGCAAACATGACACAGAAGGGTGTAAAACTCTTCGGGATTGTCGTTGGAGAATAGTATATTAGCAAGGAGGAAAGTTTTAAAAAAAAATGAAAATATTCCAAGAACATATCTTATGCATCAGTACTCATATCACTGAATTTGGGTGAGAAAGAATGTTACAGTTTTTTCTCACAAGAAAATGTGATATTTTGTGACGTGACCGTGAAAGTTTCTTTATGTGCGATAATTCTGCCTGGAGAAACGCATCCGTCCAATTAAACAGGGTTCTTTGAGGCTGAATCGAACGATTACAAAGTAGACATTTTCAAACAAGGTAACATGCCATAGAAGTCATATGAGCTTGTCGATCGATAACACTCCAATATGTCTAACAAACAAAATCTCAATGTTTCAAAGTCCAATTATAGCTAAAGTGTAGCTACTCAGTTACGATAGCCTATAAACCATTGTACAATGTGCTATGGAACTTTTTGTACTGCTCCGAGATCAATAACGTATCAGTCATTAGTCAACATATTCTTTTCTTGTTACCCGCTCAAGAGGACAATATGGGTGAAGTGGTAACTTTCGTATTTTTCTCTGCCTTTTTTCCGATAAATGACAAGAAACTTGTCAAACTAGCAGCAAGAAAACAACCGAACCTTGATTCACAATGCACGTTTTAATCTCAATTTTAACTCTTTAAAACGGCAAACTTTTTTTTTCATTTTTCATTGTAACCATTTCAACGCATCCATGCCTCTGTTTGAATTCAAACCACTTGCATCAAAGAACTCTCTGGGCTCATACCAGCAAGACATAATGAGTTACATTGTCCCAGGTTAATGTTTCCAAAGCTCGCTTAATATCATAAAAAGGAATCTGTCCGATGGGGGGGGGGGGGGGGGGGGGGGGATAACTCAAAACTTAATTCTTGCAGTTTATGCATATCGCTCAGAGGTGGCAGAGCCGGGGGGCACAGGGCGCACATGCCCCTCCACTTTTTTCCACAGATATGTTTTGCAGTTACACAAGGAGTTAAAATGGGCGTATGTGAACGTGTCAATATACAGGCATTCCTTTGACATTATTTGCAAATCCAAACAATATTTAGCAAGAGAATCCCACTTTCGGTCGCTTCGGTCCGTTTTTCTACTTCAGCTATCTTCCAACCCGAAGGCTGGCCTTCGGGTTGGAAGACAGTTGAAGTAGAAGAAACTGACAGGACAGTGACCAAACAGCGGCATATTCATCTAAACGAGAGACTATAGCAAGATATGGTACATTTACCGATACGATTGTAACCTTTCTCACACTGGGTCGAACCAGAGTAGCATTGTAAATTTGTGCCCCTCCACTTTTATCGATCCTCCGTCGCCCCTGATATCACTTTATTAATCGTCAAAGAAATTATACTGAGTCAAAAAAGAAAGTATAATAAACTTTGAGGAGCAATATTTTTAGTATTATCGACTTTAATCCAAAACAAATTATTGTAAATTCATATTTCGAGTCTAGCTGTATGAATTTGCATAATTTCATGTTCTTACTGTTGCCAGCGTCACGTCAGGACGTCGCAATTCAGACCTGGGGTGAAATGAAAAGTTCACACATGCAGTCAATAGCGTGTATGTCCACCGTTTGCCTCGTGAAAGGCAAGACATCGACGGCGCATCGACCTGAAAAGTCTCTGCATGTCACCCTGTGGTATTGCGTTCCACTCCTGCCTTAGAACATTACGTAAATTGCCTAACGTCTGACGAGCATGAAGTCGGTCCAATGGATCCCAAAGATGCTCGATTGGCGACAAATCTGGCGAAAGTGGGAGCCAGGGAAGAAGTTCGATGCTCTACTCCTCAGGAAAGTCACGACAGATACGCGTCACATGACATCGGGCATTGTCTTGCTGCAATAACTACAATCCGACGTTAGCGTTGAACAACGGGGCAACAATAGCGTTAAGAATTTAGTCCCTGTATCGCTGTACAATCAGATTACCATCCATGAAGATCAACTGCGTTCGATGGTGCAACATAAATTCCTGCCCAAACCATTACACTACCCTCGCCGAAACAGTCGCATTCCCGCATGCAACATCAGAAAAGCTTTCTCCGCGTCGGCGATACACTCTCGCCCTACCATCAGCGTGCAGTAGACAAAATCGTGATTCACCACCAAGAAGAACTGTGCTCCAACGCTGCTGAGTCCAGCGAACACGCTGACGTACCCATTCCATTCTGACTGTACTATGACTTTGGGTAAGGATTGGCCCATGGTATGGACGCCTAGTTCAGATTCCGTGTTAAGCGAGTCTGTTGCGGGCACTTTGTGAACTGATTCTATTGTTAGTTCTACCAGGAGTAATTGCTGCTGTACTCGTTGCCGGAAGGAAGCGATCCCGCAAGTGAGACGTCCTGATGTGTCGGTCTTGTGCAGAGGTCGTAACTCTTGGTCGACCTGAACGCGATCGGTCGGCAGTAGATCCATTGGTTCTATACCTTCCAATGAGACAGTAAATAGTGGCCACAGTGACTCCGAACTCAGCAGCGAGCTCATCTGGAGGTATCCCAGTCTCATGCATACCAATGGCACGTAACCTCTGATTTTCGGTTAACATTGGCATTTTTGAAAATGTCTGGAGACAAAACCTAGCGTGTTTTCCCAATAACCCAGGGTCTCTAGCACAACATAACACAAAGAAAATCTCCGGTTACCGATTAAGTTTGACATTCTTGAGTAGCACGTGCTATTTTGAAATCCGTAGCAAACTTGTATACGGTTGGGTGGACAACAGCAACATGTCATTAAACTCACTGCACGACTTCTTGTCCACAAACATGCAACATTAGAACTATTATATTTCATCCTTTATTCTATTTTTTCACATTTGTTTCTATTTACTTTCTTTTTGACCCAGTGTTATTATCTTTTAGCACGTCACTGAAAAGACAGTATGCATTGATTTTTGACTTCGGATCTCAGACCCGAAATGCTTTCCTATTCAATTCTTTCGAGTTAATATGCCAGCCACGAAAGAGAAGGAGAATGACACATGTTTATCTGTCTTAGAATTATCTCTAAGACGTCTGTGTTGTGGTGGTGGAGGGGGGGGGGGGGGGGGGGTGCTTTTTCATAAACGATGCATCCAGTGTGATATTACCCATTCTGAAATAATTTGAACAAGAAAACAAATGACAGCTGACGCTTATGGAAACTATGAGGCGTAAAACGTGCAAAAACGAAAATGATAAAAAATAATAAAAACTAGGGAATTGTAATTTGTTGGACAAATTAAGGGCTTTCCCAACTTTCAAATGTGAAAATGCAGACTACATATAGCAAAGCAAAGTGTTTGAAATTAACCATTTCCAAAATGATAGGCAAAAAACATCCAAAGTGGGCTAAATTTGGCATTCTCTCACGGTTCGCTTGGGGGTTAAATCTTGAGATTAAAAAGTAAACAGTAACGTTCTTCTACAATCATTGTTGCATCTAACCATACCAAAATAATTGCTACAACAACCTTGCAATTAGAGGAAATGAGTACAGATGTTTGCAAAATTCACTGAAAATCAGTTTTTTTTCTGACAGTATTATTCTTTACATGGCCAAAGCTTATGTTGTGTTAAGCCCCAAAGCATAACTTACAGCAGAAGATTTGTTCTTTAGGCATCTCTACCAATAGCAAAACAAAGTGTTTAGAATTAACCCCTTCCAAAATGACAGGAAGATGCAACCACAGTTAGCTAATTTTGGCATATTCGGATGGTACTCTTACCCTTATTTGCCTGAGGGTTAAAGATGAGATTAAAAACTAAACAGTAACATTCTTCTGCAAGCATTGTTGCATCTATGCATACAAAAATAATTGTTACAACAACCTCATAATCATGAGAAATTTGCCCTTGAAGTTGGTAAATCTTGAAGATAAAATGATATATTCATATCATTTGTGGCCAATAGGGGTTAATTTTGAAATATTTGTGTGGTGATTTCAGTGTATAATATTATGATCTTAATGTGTGAACATCAATCACAGACTGAGTGTCTGAAAAGAGATGTGGACTAATCTTGATTCTTGGTATTTAAATGAACACAAGTTGAGGGTACTCCAATTCAAGGCCTGACAACTGGGTGAGGGTTAAAACTTGGAATAAAAGATTTTACAGCAGAATTGTTCTTGGATGAATGCCCTATCTTCTTATGGAAAAGGTTTTGACACAATATGGCTCTAGTGCTGAGAAAGTGCATTTAAAAGCTGGCGAAAATAACAATTATTCCGACAGTACCCTTATGGGAAGTTTCAAATCTGCCAAGGGTTAAACTTTTAATAATAACACATAGAACAAAATATTTCATACTTTGACTGCTGCAAGCAGCTATAGAAAACATTCAGAGCTCAATCAATAAAAGATGGAGTAAATCGTAACCTAAACTTACCAAATTCTGAAAAATTGGAGTTTTTTTGGATGGTACCTACTTTTAAGCAACCAGAATGGGATAGGGTTGAACTTTACAACCAAACTTACAACAGCAAATATGCTCGGTAGTCAATTGTGAATACGTACACGAAAAGTGCTTAAAATTAACCCTTTCCAAAATGATGGAAAAAGCAACCAAATTTGGCTAATTTGGGAATTTTCAAACGCTACTCTTATTCTCGCCCTCATTGTGCTTAAGGGTTAAATCTGAGATTAAAAATAAACAGTAACTTTCTTCCGCAATCATTGTTGCATCTATCCAAACCAAAATAATTGTTACAACAACCTTGTAATTAGAGAAATTTGCCCTTGAAGTTGGTCAATTTTGAAGAAAAAATCTATATTCATGTCATTTTTAGCCAGTGGGGGATCATGTTGAAAGATTTGAGTGGTGATTGTGGTGTATCATATGATGCTCTAAATGTGTGGAAAATTTGAGCTAAATAACTATAAACAATTTTGAGACATTCGAAAAATGGTGAAATTTTGAAGGTTTTGGCAGAATATTTTGAAAATACGCGTTTTCACAGATATGCCGATACCGCATTTCACTAGATTTTCTGACATTACATAAGTATGCCAACTTTGGTCAAAATCGTTCAGCTTGTTTTTGAGCAGTTCAACAGACAAAATTCAGGGAGGAAAAAAAAAAAAAAAAAAAAAAAATAAAACATAGAGAAGAAAAATTTTGAAAAAGAAGAATAACAAGAGTCTTTCTCATACTGGGTTTGAGAAAGCCTAAAAATATTGGACAAAATTCAGATTTTAATTTTTGATCCCCATGCCTTCAAAATCACTTCTGCCGTGAATGTTTTGATCACCGGTCTTCAGAATCACGTTTCGCAGCACTTATGACATATCCGTAAGTCTCTCAGCTTCTAAAATATACTTTTCCAAAAATGTAGGGGATATCCAAACTGACGTTGATATTTTCGGAAAATGGTATTGGATACGCGTGATTGGACACACCAATATATTACCAAGTTTAGTGTGGATCATGAATGTCACCGGCCCACGAAAACGTCGTGCAGTTTTTCACACGAGCTCCGCGTTTATGTCTGTGGGGAACGTTTTGGAATTTTTATTTGTACGGGACGGACTTTTTCGGATGTCTCGTTCTTTTCTTGGTTTTAACCCGTTCATCAACTTTTGAGGTGTGCGAAGACTGACACGTGACGAACGTTTACGTGCCGTTGGCATGTTGGATGCTGGCACCAAACAGACTGTAGTGGCTCAAATTCTCAACGTTACTCAATCTGTGATTAGCAGGCTGTGGCCACGCTACCATCAGACAGGCAATGTTGATGACAGACGTCGGTCAGGTCGTCCAAGGGTGACAACTGCTAACCAGGATCGTTTCATCCGAACCACAGCATTACGCAACTGCCGTCAAAGTGCCTCAGAAATTGGACAGCAGTTCGACCGAGCGACAGATGTGGGAGTCAGTGGTCAGACTATCCGAAATCGCCTACACAGCTGGAATTTGTACGCTCGACTAGTTCGAATAATTCCATGTTAGACTGAATGTCACATCGCAGCTAGGCATAATTGATGTGGAGCACGACAGCGCTGGGACAATCGCCGGTGGAGCAACGTCTTGCTTTCCGATGAATCGAGGTTCACTCTCGACTTCCACGACAGTCGAAACAGAGTGTGGCGGCGGTGGCGGCGGCGGCGGTGGCGGCGGTGGCGGAACGAAAGATACCATGACGTAACCGTTAGGCAGCACGATCGTTTTGGTGGTGGATCGGTTATGGTGTGGGGAGACATAACCATGACAAGCAGAACAGCATTACATGTCATCCAAGGGCGTGTCACAGGGCAGTACTACCGTGACAACATGTTAGCATCTGATTTGGTGCCATTTGCGCGACGTCACGGCCGTCGATTCATTTTCCAAGATAACGATGCAATAGCACACATGGCTCGTGTCGCTACAGAGTTTCTCCAGGAGCAGAACATCAGTACAATGCCTTGGCCAGCAGTAAGTCCAGATCTTTCACCAATCGAGCACGTCTGGGATATGCTTGACAGGCGCCTATGACAACGCCGACAGCCGCCTACCAATGTCCAGGAACTCGCTGCTGCACTGCAGGAAGAATGGAATAACATCAGTCAAGCTGATATTGGACGTTTGGTGAGAAATATGCCATGTCGGATCCGCGCTTGTCTCGCGAACCGAGGAGGGTTTACAAGGTATTGAGGTCGTGGACTGAATGTTGTAAATTCTCTGACTGACCGTCCATGTCTTCTACAGCTCAGTGCGTCGAAAGTGTGCTTTTCAGACACCCAACTATCGCTGAAATCATTCACCAGATGTCACAGTGCAATGCCTCAACTGTCTTTTTGATGAAAATATAAATATACTTCTTCATATATCTCACTTTTATGAAATATCCCCTACTTTGTTTGAATAGTATTTGTGCATTTTCATGACACTCGGTGCTAACGCCATGATATTACAGACGAAAGGTTGATGTAAAAAAAATTTGGAAACTAAGACCGAGCGCACTAAAGGGAAATTAATATGACTAATAATATTTCATGTCCCGAATAAGGAGCACAAAACTTTTAACCCTTTACCTAACGTAACGGCTAAAATCGGCCAGCGCTATTCTCAAAAATCGCCAGTTAAGTTTCATTATTTTTTTCATTTTTTGTCTCAAACACATAGGTTATGACCCCTCGTTGGAACGAGCTCGTCGAGCTCGTTCCAACGAAGGGTCATAACCTAGGTTTTTGAGACAAAAATGAAAAAAAATATTTATTCATGAATTATTTTTGCAAGTGTCGTCTGCTTTTCAGGTTAGGTAAAGGGTTAAAAAACGACTTAAGATATCCGAGTTATGGTGTCAAAACCATCAGAAGGAGGTTTCCCAAAACTTGTCCCCAGAAGATCTCGGCAACTGTAAAAAGTTCAGTTACAAAATGTAACAGTCGTGCCAATAATAGAATGATGCCACGTTCTGTTTCTATTGTGATAGCCACAGAACAGGGGCAGCTTTAAAGCGAATAACGTGGAAAATATGGACCAATCAAAATATTATACCGTATTCTTTATAATTTTCCCTTTTGGAATCTAAAGTGACGCAGCAGCAGTGAAATATCCGCAAGACGTATTATTTTAGTATTTACTCCAATAGAAGTTCGGGCATGACGCCATAATCTTAAACAGGGAAGAAATCAAACAAACCATTAGATTATATTGACCGTAATTTGTCAAAATTAACAGGCATGGTAGTATTTGTAGAGAAAACGTAAGATTAACAGCCAATCCATATCCATATCTCTTGCCACTTAGATTTATATGCAGTCCTACCACAAACGACACATAGAATCAAATTTAAAAATCATTTGGTCCGCCTTCTATTGACAGACAAATCAAATACCATCAAGCAAGGAGTGTTGAAATTTCCAACCTATATGGAAAAAGCCGAATGGCGTTATTCGTTGTGAAGGATATCTTGTGACTGGCAGTCCCTATTACCAAACTTTTATCTCGCAATCGGGGCGTTTTTGCACTGTTACGCAACTAAAGTTTAATGTATCTGGGCCCTTGTTCCGAATCCGTATCGAGGACCCCTGATACAAGCGCGTGATTCTGTTGTTGCCAAAACAACGGCTTCGCGTTTTTCCCTTCAGAGAAAACAATATTAGGTGAGGCGAAGCTGAGCCTAATATTGTTTCCTCTGAGCCGGATATGACACTGTATCTGCCAACTAGACGCCCTGTAACGTATTTGTTATGCACGGCATGCTACAATGTCACTGGGGAAGTAAACGCAACGAATAGTTAAATTATGCGCACTTTTCGGCATCTCAAGTTGGGCTGGTTTGTAGCCTATTATTGGGATTTTCCTGAACGCTCGAGTCGAGGCTTTTCTCTTGAAGTTAAAGGATTAGCTTTCGCTATGAAATGTGGAAAACTCCACCTCAATAAATGATGAACGGCATATTTTAAAATATAATAAACCTTTACACCAAGGGGGATATTTAATTCACCAGTAATTATTGCAAAAGTAACAACCAAATTCACATTGACGAAAGACACAGTTGCTCCACTTCGCAAGACAGTATTCAGTAAAGTGAATCCCAGTGACGTAATTTTCTCTGAAGTGTAACGTCATCACTGACCTCAATATGGAGATCAATGAACGCTATTCTATTTTTCAATTTGCGTCTTTCCATCGATAAGGCAAATGAAAACGTTCCTCTTAAAATAGTTTTATAACACATTTTGTGGTCAATATTGTGAGATAAATTTATCATCACCACAGTGTGTGTCTCCGGAAATTCTGATCAAGTCTCGCTGTAGGCACAGAATCGCATTTCAACTCGCCCCAACGGGCTCGTCGAAATACTGTTCTGTTCCTACAACTCGACTTGTTCTGAATTCTCGGAGACACACACTGTGGTGATAATCTGTATATATCAATTATTACAATCATGTGGGTTTCCGAGATGGTGTATTGAAGTCTCGACCTCGCCTCTGGGTCATATATCGACTCGTCCTTACGGACTCATCGATATATGCCCAGAGACAAGGTCTCAACTTCAATACACCATCTCGCAAATCCACATGATGGTAATAACCAATTATATTCTCCCATTTCTTGACTTATTCGCACATATTTTGACAATCAATCGGCGTCTATGAATTGATTTTTATATAAAGGAAGGTCATGACGTCATGGTATTGCGTTCTTGAACTGTGCATGACCTAATCCCCATTCGATGTTCCACTTGTAGTATAACAGCCGAAGTTTATAGCAGTAGTGTTTCAGCTGTGTGTTCTTTGGTTTATTTGTTCAGGTTTAATGAATGGTAAGCCTAAATAAAAATATCATGATGAAAAACAAATGATCTAGTCTAATTTATGTTACTGAGCTGGTGATTTATTTATCTTTTAGTTACTGTTATCGATAGAGACAGTGCCCTCAACTTCTGTAATCAGTTTTCGATGAGTGCAGGTGAGTGCAGGTAAAAACGTTCTCTTTCTAAATCGAATGATCGCATGTGCGTTTGCTACCCTCAGTGTAGATTTGTATTTACTCTAGACGTTTTTACTTGTATTCGGGGAATACGTTCTTGTTGTAAGATAAGTTCTGTTATTAGTAGGGCTGTCACGATTTTTGGGCACAGTGGCGTTATACACTAAGGCGTACTGCATGTCTATGATGCACTTGTCTTCAACCAGTGCCAGCCCTCTTGTGTGGAGTTCGTATGTTGGGGAGTCTGACAGTTGCTCGCCGGTTCTACGTGGTTCTGTCTGGGTACTTCGACTTCCTCCACCCGTAACACTGTTCGACTTGAGGTGACCCTGGGTGTCGAAAGTGTCGTTAAACCCAATAAATAAATTTAATTCATAAATTAATAAATAAAATAAATAAATAAATAATTAAATATCTTAGATGTTTGCCGCGAATAGCGAGGCCACGAATTGCACGACTGAAAAGCTTTCTAAAACTATTTATTTCCCAACAAACCTTTGAAAGCTTCCTTGTGTGGAATTATTTTGTATAGTAAATTTTACAATGTGACCCTCTTCTGGGTTCAACTTCAGTACTGTTTTTTTCTGAAATGGTGTCATAAGGGTTACTGTATGTTAGGTATGGAGCGAACACGTTATTCTAGGCACTGTTTATCACAAGACCCAGGCAAGTCTAATTTCGTATATATTCGACACGAACGTGTCACGATATGAGCAGTTTCATCAATCATTCTCTAAGCTATTTCCTTTTCCGAATATAAGCATCGCGCCAGAAAAACCTAATAAATGAAAACTTAATTGACAATCTGTTATATACGGCTCACCACAAGCGGTCAATATCTTTTCTTTATTACAATAGACAACAGCGTCCACTGTGAAGTAGAAAAATCCAGGAACTCTTAACAATGACCGAATCAGCGTTTGTATGTTTAATGCATGTCATTCAGCAGTCAGTGCCAAACACGTATATAAAGCCTAACAGCGTGAAAAAAACATCTTTCATATTTCCTGTCTGTCAGAAGAACTGATACGCTAACTTACAATACTTCCATCAGAAAAGCGAACAAAGCAATAGCGACAGGATCGTGACTGGGCTGAAATCCTCTGTCCGTATTTTGACCCCCTAACACTGTCTGTTTGACAATATTTTATTTAATAGGTTGAGGGCTGGATAATTTTTGAATTCGTCACTCAAAATTTGTTCTATTACAAATTATTGGAGAGTGCCTACAGGCACTCTCCAGTAATTTGTAATGGAACAAATTTGTATAAACAAAATGTTATTTGGGTTTGACTGAATACGAAACATGGGCAAGGAAAACGTTGGCTTTTGCTCTTGCACCCTCATTTTTATAAGCCCGTTTTGAAAAAAAAACGGGTCGTATTATGGTATATCGCTGTCCGTCTGTCCGTACGGCCACACGTCGTACGATAACTCAAGAACGCTTTGAGAGATTTTCGTGATTTTTGGGTAGGTGGTGTACATCGATGGAGGGAAGCTTCCTTTCGTTTAGTGTCGCCGTTCGATTTGTCATTCCAGAGTTATGGGACTTTATTACTTAGAAAATTGTTGATTTTTTACACGTCGTACGATAACTCGAGAACGCTTCGAGAGATTTTCACGATTTTTTGGTAGGCGGTTTATGTTGATGGAAGGAAGCTCCCTTTCGGTTGGTGTCGCCGTTCGATTGGTCACTCCAGAGTTATGGGACTTTATTCGTCAAAATATAGGCAATACATGTATACTCATATTGTGTGCTTCCCTCTTGTTATTAATAAAGGGCGTATCATGCGCTCATGGCGCAGCTGTTTATTTTGAAATCCCTGATAGTAGCTTCTAGCACTCAACCAGTTAAAAAATAGATAAAGTACACAACAGGAATTACACTACTTGAACAGAGATTGTGAATTGGAAATTTGATCTCGCAGCATGCTGATGTTCATTTGAGCTGTCTCCGCGTCAGATATTGAACGCTGAAGTTAACTCGACCAAAGATTTCATTATTCATCACAAACGAAATATGATAATGTGCAGAATAAGGTTCCATTGAGTAAAATATTACAAAATTTGGAAAATTTTGAACAGCAAATGTTGCAGTTAGAGGAAAGGTTGGGGTTGTTTAACTGGTCAAGTGCTCGCATTCACACCACCATGGCTCACATGGAATGAACTGGGTGGAAATCATTTTAACGGCTTTACCCTGTATAATTCAGCTTTCACATTATTCGCTTTTATGTAAATAAAATTTATATGTAGTTGTTAGTCTCACATGATGTAGAAAGCTAGCAAAATGTTTTCGAAGATAACCTACTGATGGGGGTGGTGTTGGGAGTGGTTAAATCTGATTTGTCTATGAAAATATTCATGTGTGGGCCGGTTAATTATTAGGACACAAAATAAGTGACAGATGTGTATAGTTCCATTTTTTCATTAAAGATGTCTTAAAATTGACAAAAAAATTCAAATATTTCAATTTTCCGTATTTGTAAAATCAAGGCTATCTAATTTATTTGGGGGCGCGGTGGCGTTGCGGTAACCGGTTCTCCTCAGCTCACCAAATCTCAGTTTCCAAATCTGGGGCGATTCGTCTTCTACCAATAGGCTATTAAATCTTCAAAAAAAGGCTATACGGATGATAACCAACAAAAAATTTAATTCCCACACTGACCCACTTTTCAAACGGTTAGAAATTTTGAAAATACACGACTTGTACAAGTTATATTCCCTCTTATTCATGCATGACTGGTCGAGCAATAACTTACCAAGAAGTTTCGACGACTGTTTCCAGATTCATACAAACCCTTCTGGAAGGGTAACCAGACAAACCGGAAATCTAGCAATACATAAACCACGAACCCAATTCTCAATGGCCCTGCCACATTTCACCTTTCCGAAAATGTGGAACGAACTCGACTCGTTCACAAAAGCCCTTACCCGGTCAGCATTTAAGAAAATACAAACAAAGAAATATCTTGATTCATACCAATCCACTATCCACTGTACTAATCCATCTTGCACTGACTGCTTGGCTAATTCTGGATCACTATCATCTACCTACTTTCCTAACACAAATGCCCCATCTTTCCCGTAATGATTATCATTATCTTTCTGATCGTTTTTGCGAACACTCACTTCGTTCGTAAAGACGTCTTAATTTCGGAATTCCTAATGGGGCAAACCTCAATTGCTGCTTTGCATTCAGATCTGGTAACATATGTGGGGAAAAAAAAAAACCCAAAAAACAAAACAAAACAAAACAAAAAAAAGGGGTCAAGAAATAAAAAGTAAATAAACAATATAATTATACAAATACAATTAAAAAGAGAAATAATCTTTACAAGAATACAACAATAAAAAAGAATACTAAAAATAAAATTCTGTAAAATCGGATTCTGCTGCTCAAAAAAAAAAAATAAAAAAAAAATGAATAAATAAATAAAATAAGATAAGGATCAAATAAAATAAAATAATTCATTTTTATTTTTATTTTTTTTTCTCTTCTTTCAGGTTTTATCTATTTACCTTAATATTTATTTTATCTTAATATTTCACCATATACCATTTTCTCTGCATGTTTCAATATTGTATATATGTACATATTTTACCCTGGGAATGACGGGAAGACAGTCACTAGACTGTCATTTCCCAGCAGTATACATATAAACACTTTTAAAACAAATTCTGTTATGCACTATTATTGTAAAAATATTTGTATACTGCGAATAAATTTCATTTCATTTCACCGAAGTTAAGTAACGTTGAGCCCGGTTAATCCTTGGATGGGTGACGATCTGAGCAATCGATACGGACTCCCGCGTTGTGTCCTTGGGCAAGGCACTTAACCCCGATTGTCTACATGGGGGGGGGGGGGAGAGAACACGATAACGCCGTGTACTAGGGCGTACTGCACGTCGATGGTGCTCATGTCTTCAACCAATCTAACCCTGCCTGTGTTGCTGTGCGGAGTTACGATGTTGGGGAGCTGGCAGCTGCTCGTCGTTGCTTCTCTCCGTGTACTCCGGCTTCCTCCACCCGTAAAACTGTCACGGTCATGATTAGCCATTGTGCATAAGTATGTGACCTTAAACACAAATAAATAAATAAATAAATCGAATTTATTTACTCAAGTACTCCTACACTGTCTGTTTTAAAAACGTATACAGGTATATATGCTTCCACAGAAAACGACACTCAGAAATGTATCAATTCATGTATCTTAATTAGCCAAAATGTTAACCACACCCCTCCCTCAGTGACGAATGTCGGAAAAACTTCCACTATTAATTTATTACCCCAAATTCCTCATTATTTGCGGTTTTATCGTCTGGATTCAAACGGCCCAGATATGAGTAGTAGTAACTCTTGCAAGATACGTCATTAACACTTTACCTAACCTGAAAAGCAGACGACACTTGCAAAAATAATTCTTGAATAACTAATTTTTTTTCATTTTTTGTCTCAAAAACATAGGTTACGACCCCTCGTTGGAACGAGCTCGACGAGCTCGTTCCATCGAGGGGTCGTAACCTATGTTTTTGAGACAAAAAATGAAAAAAATGATTAAAATTAATTGGCGATTTTTGAGAATAGCGCTGGCCGGTTTTGCCGTTACATTAGGTAAAGGGTTAAATGCTTTCTTTCCATAAAGTCCCCTGTACTTTTTTCTGATTTTTCGATTTTCAAGCCCAAAATATCATTTTTGTGCAAATAATGCATATATAATCCAAGTCACTGCCAAAATCTTGCCGCACCGTAACTCCCTTTGATAGTTTTTGATAACTCTTGATATTTTAGTTGGTCAATGTGGTTAGAAGTCACCTATTCGTTTTGGGGCCGTTGTGTCAAAGGCTAAAGTCACAATGATTGTAAATTCGAAATTGATTTCCTTTTCATAACTAAGACTTCAGTGGCGTTCTGCTCCATAACTAAATATATCTTTGGTAGCTTTAGAGTACGCTTGATGTGAGGGAGACACGTTTTGGGAAGAAGCAAGTATGAATCTGGAGGCTATTCAGACAAAGGTCAAAGTCACAGTGACTCTAAAATTGAAATGGGTTTTCATTCTATCATTACAAATATCTTTGACAGATTTCAACCACAAATGGTATGTCGGTAAATCATGGTGAAAAGGTCTGTGTGTCTGTCATCTGCCTGCCTGCCTGTCATATCAATGTTTTTAAATGCGCTGCATGATATTTACGAAAAAAATAATTCCGTATTCCTGCCAAAAAGGTATGGAAAAGAGGTCCTCAATATGCTATGTCAACTATTATTGGCATGGTGTACAGCACGCGGCACAAATAACAATCACAAAATTTTCAAGTTTAAAGAAGTTGAAGTGGAAATGGCAAAACTATAGTTACAACATATGGATAACAAAGGAAATTCTAGTTTCCAACTGCAAAGAAGAAAAATACGCTTGTTGTCAGAACTTCAATTTAAATTTTAAAACCCGTTACCTAACACGAAAGGCAGACGACACTTGCAAACAAAATTCTTGAATGACTTTTTTTGGCCATGCAATTTTCATTACTTTTTCATTTTTTTGCATCAAAAATATAGCTTGTGCCCGCATTAGAACGAGCTCAATGAGCTCGTTCCAATGGGAGGCCAAAATCTATGTTTTGGATAAAAAATGAAATAATAATGAAAATGTATGGTGATTTTTGTGAATAGCTCTGGCCGGTTTGGGGAAGCAGGGCTAAAATTTCGACGAGAATCCGAGAATCGATTCGCACAAAGATTCGCGCAATAAAACCGGCGAGAATCCATGTAGATTCTCGCTGCACCTCTGCTAGGATTCGCGTGAAAAAAATTGAGTCAATTTAACCCTTTATTTAATACAGCGGCAACAAATTAACCAGCAGAAGGCTGACATGACCTGAAATATCCTGACACTATGTCAATAAAATCTTACAGATATGGCTGTCATTGGAACCGGCTCATTGAGCCGGTTCCAACGACAGCCATATTTGTAAGATTTTATTGGTAAATATTGTTCATTTAATAATTTTATCATCTATTTATTATTTATTGTTTAAAAATTATCAAATTTAGTTTTAAAAATTAAAAAGGTGTTTTGGGTAAAATGTTAACATGTGTTATCAGTATACAACAGTGGTTCAACCATGGTGGCGTCATAGGATCCTGGGACGCTCATAGTTGGTATGGATTCTCGCAACCATTTTCACGAGAATCCAAATGGATTCTCACAAATTTAGACGAAATATAAGCCCTGTATGAAGGGTTAAGTAGCTATCGTCCACAATTTACCCTCACACGTCAATACAAGTATCTCTACTGTAATGTAATATTTACCAGTTAACTCACATCTTGGCTCTTGACTGTGTTAGATTGTTATAATTTTATAATTTATAGGAATGGCTACTGAATCGGTCACTGTTTCGATAGGGGTGGGGGTGGTGAAGTCGCTTTTGGCAAACACCTGTAGTTTTAAAAACATACAATTTCGAGTACGCTTTTGTTCAACGCTGCTTGTAAATGTATGTTTGTATTTCCTTGCCAATGAATTAATGAAAAACACCTGATACCAATCAAGATATAAGGGTGATTGGCTTTAACGTTTCTTGCATACTGGAGTCTCGAGTCTTTTGTTCTTGTGATAAAATTTTGAGTGTCTTCAAATCAGAATTATTCTGAATGGAATTGATAGATAAAGAACATCACAATCACATCCACGCGATAGCCAAGAATTCCGAAATCAACAAAATAAAAAAAAAAAAAAAATGAAAAAAGCTTAATAATTTACTTTTTATACTCTTATGTATTCCGCCATGAACATATCATTTACCACTCGAAAAATTGTTATTTTTCTGCTCTTGCTTGTGAAATAATTGTGTGCCCACTTAAAACAATATGGGTATCCTCTTTTATTTGTATGCCTAATTGTGGAATAAAACCGAAACGTTAAAAGTAGTTTTCACTATTTAAATTTTCTCTCTTCATTTTGTACTCTAAAACATTGCTTATACCCCTTCATGTGAACGAGCTTTACAATCTCGTTCAAATGACAAGCTATGGCTTTTGTAGGCCTGTATTCCAGATAGAGGCGAAAAATGAAACTTTTACTGCCCTGCAAATCTTCGAAATTCAATTCGACCCGGGGCGAGAACTATAAAACTTTTACAATTGTTTTTTCAAGAATTGTCTTTTCTAGTTATGACTTTAAACGGTTCAAAACGAACCATTAGCATTTTCAAAGATCTGGCAATTTGCCTGTTGGCAAATTGCCATATCTTTTAAAATGCTAATGATTCATTTTAATCAGTTATATATGGGACGCGGTGGCTCAGTTGGTCGAGGCACAGGCTGCAAGCCGAGAGGTCCTCGGTTCGAATCCCACCTGCGGCAACCGCGTTGTGTCCTTGGGCAAGACACTTCACCCCCATTGCCCACGTGGGGGCACGGTGGCGTTGTGTACTAAGGCGTACTGCACGTCGATGGTGCACCTGTCTTCAACCAATGCTAACCCTGCTTGTGTGGAGTTAGTATGTTGGGGAGCTGACAGATGCTCGCCGTTGCTCGGTGGTTCTCTCCGGGTACTCCGGTTTCCTCCACCCGTAAAACTGTCGTGGTCATGATTAGCCATTGTGCAGAAATATGTCACCTTAAACACCAATAAATAAATAAATAAGTAAATAAATCAGTCATATTAATAAGTAGAAAATACAATTGTAAAAGTTTTATAGTATTGGATCCCGGGTTCCAATGATTCGATTCGAGAGGTTACTAAAAGCCTTCCAAATGTTTCTCTTGAACTCTTCTTCTGACATCTCTTGTACGGGAGACCTAATGGTAGCATAAGAGTTCAAGGAGATCCAGTTTCCGAAATTTTGATTCCGTGTTATTAGTGACGTGCCCAAACAGACGAGTCGTCATTGAAATACAGAATATACACATAGTAGCTTGGTGTACCAAATGTTCACCGCAAGTGATGAAGCGGTGTAAACCGCTTGCCTTTGGCGGAGTGGTGAACATTTGTTACACCAAGCTACTATGGGTATATTTTATTTATTACACACCCATTAAACTTTAAACCCCTGTATTCAACGGAATGAATCGCCGCTATGGCATAAATGTTGCTATATTCAACAGGTTATGTACAAGCCTCAACTTTTTCCCAACACCATTTATACTAGTTCCTTTTCCGTCGAGTCATTTGTTACGCTTCAAAAAGTTTCCAAATTTCCTTATTGAATTATCAATCGTCTGTCGCGCAGTATGAAAATGAAAACGTCCAAAGCAAAATAAAGTCGGTTGATAAAAAAATTAGTTAACCAAAAATGAGATAATATTAAAAAGCAACAGTAGAAGTGCTTGCACGTTTCAGGTCAATTCGGCAGGATCTCATGCAGGCTCTCATGTGACGTCATAGTCACGTGACCCAGTGGCACCATGTTCGGTTGTTATGGTAACCCACGTGCGCGGCCATGTTGTGACGTCATCCCCATAGTGATACATGGTGTTAGTGCGCATGCACAGCGCGTGTTATTAGGTTGATACGTGTTTCCGTCGTCCATTTTGTATACTGGAGGGCGCCATCTTGGTTTCTATGGTAGCACGTGGTTGCTATGTTACCCAAAGACCTACAACAGGACATGGGTATGTTCGGTGGTTATGTTCGATTGAACAGGAGTAATTTTCCGATTCGTAGAATTACCACAAAGAACCCGACAAGTTGAACTATTTCGAATTCTTTCAGAATTCTCAGCTTCTATCTATTTATGCAATTGTTTTCGTCTACCTGACCATGGTCCTTTGTCCTGGAGTATACGTCGGTAGAGTAGAAGAGCCTATCAGCTGGAACCGATTTGCTTATTATTACTATATTTAGCTTTTCTGGTCTGTTCTTGTTAGTTCTGACCCTATTCCGAGTACTTTTGTTATTTCATTTCATATGGGTTCAATATCGAGTATGAGACCCATTACTGTTAATTACAGCTTGACAACGCCTTCTCATGCTCCCAATCAGTCGTATCTATGAAGGGGTTTCAGTGTAACTTGATAAGATGACTAAGTATACTACTCAAAAGTTTGCTAAGCGCCAAGTATATCCAACTACCTGTTTTACGTTTTAGTTGGAATATTGTTATGAAAAATGTATATATTTTATATTTAATTATATCTTTAATGATTAAGTACAGAAATTGAGATTTTATTTGTGTTTGACATTATCTTTTAGCTTTTGAATACGATAACCATGGAAAATGGATATTATTGGTAAAAGAGAAAATGTTTCAAATTTGCCAAAAAGTTGATAGAGCGAACTGGTATGGGTTCAGTATCGAGTATGAGACCCATTACTGTTAATTACAGCTTGACAACGCCTTCTCATGCTCCCAATCAGGTTCCTGGTGGTCCTTCGTGGAATGTTGTTCCATTCTTGGACCATCATTGCACCAAGCTTCTGGACACTTCTTGGCTGGACTGGACGGGCTGAAATTGCAAGCTGCAACTCATTCCAGACATGTTCGATTGGATTGAGGTCAGGGGATCTTGCTGGCCAGTCCATACGCTCGACCCCCCCCCCCCCCCCACCTCTGTCGATACTCTACGACAGCATGGGCAACATGAGGACGGGCATTATCGTCCATCAGAATGCATCTATCACCCACTGCACCTGCGTACGATCTGACGTGAACATCCAGGATCTCATAAATATACCGCTGTGCGGTCAATGTACCACGTTCAAGGACACAGAGCTCGGTACGTCCATCCATGCTGATGCCGCCCCAGACCATGATTGACCCTCCACCAGAGCGGTCATGCTCAGCAATGTTGGCTGCATGGAATCGCTCTCCTGTTCTACGCCATACCTTAGAACGCCTATCTGTGTGGTCTAGGCAGTACCTTGACTCATCTGTAAAAAGAACAGGTCGCCAATCTTCTCTAGTCCCTCCAACGTGGTGCATGGCCCATTCATATCGTGCCTGGCGGTGGTTCTGGGACCACGGAATGCGAATACATGGTCTTCTCGATCAGAGACCACCATCGTGCAACCTTGCCAGGATCGTCTGCGTCGAAATATTTAC
This sequence comes from Pictodentalium vernedei, assembly GCA_031216915.1. Taxonomy (NCBI): domain Eukaryota; kingdom Metazoa; phylum Mollusca; class Scaphopoda; order Dentaliida; family Dentaliidae; genus Pictodentalium; species Pictodentalium vernedei. The sequence continues at coordinate 37,571,049 of CM062288.1, forward strand.
TCCGGATGCATTCTGAAGGTCACTACGAAGCTGGGTTGCTGTGGCAAAGTGGTTCCTACGGGCCTGAATGATCAAAACCCGGTCTTTAGCTGCAGATGTTGCTCTGTCTCTGCCACCACCATGCCGTCTTATTGGTGTGCGATACTGCTGAAATCTTGCCCAGGCTCTGGTGATCACCGTACGGTGCACACCAAGGGCTTCTCCAACCTGATGACGGGCAGCCCCTTGCTCCACTATCCCTACAGCCCACCACATTTCTGCTTCAGGCAAATGTCTTCTTACATTTTCATTTGCCATTTTCAATCGTTAAATCACAAGGGTTTGTGTTGAAATGAAGATTGAATACCCTGCACATGTAATGTATATGTAGACAGTACACGAAAACATTATGAAAATCAAGGGGTACATGCTTTCCACGAATGTCACTAAACGTCTGCCTGTCAAGAGAGCTAAAGTAAACACTGGGGACCATCTCAATACATTCTTCAATCATTTCCACCAAAAATATCGCAAATATGTTACACGTAAATTTCACAATGATGTGTCAAATATTTGGTGCTTAGCAAACTTTGAGTAGTATACATGTACAACCCAAATAATAAGGTGGAAGGATATGGTGAAACTATCAGTCTGAAGAAAAGACCCCAAGTGGCCCTCCTTGTGTCAAATCAAGGTGGGGTAAAAATGGCCCTCTTAATTTCGGACGGGCTACCATTGCTCTCCTCCTATTTTGAAAATGACAGGCCTGCTAGCGACCCTGATACATTTTGTACATAAACATAATGGTGATAATAGATTTATCTTACAATTATGAACTAAAATAACTTGCGTAATTAGTCTTTTAATTTCAGTTTTCATTTTCAGACTCATAAAAATGGTTGTCGTTTTTGTAGAAACTGTGTACGCCGTTTGTCGAGGCGGCGGAGCCAGCGGGCACAGGGGCACGTGCCCTCCATTTTTTCCACAGATATGTTTCGCAGTTAAACAATGAGTTAAAATGGGCGCATGCACACGTGTCAAAATACAGGCATTTCTGTAACATTATTTGCAAATCCAAACATTATTTAGCCAAAGAATCCCACTTTCCGTCGCTTCGGTCCGTTTCTTCTACTTCAACTGTCTTCAAACCTTCGGTTGGAAGATGGTGAAGTAGAAGAAACGGATAAGACAGTGACTACACAGCGGCATATAGTCTCTTAAACGGGAGAGTATAGCGAGTCATCGTACATTTACCGATATACGATTGTAACCTTCTCACATTGGGCCTAACCATGGAAGCATTGTAAATTTGTGCCCCTCCACTTTTTTGAGCTTCAGCCGCCCCTGTACGGTGGCCTTTAACGTTTGCGATCCACGGATAAACTTATTGGGTGCGTTTATTTAACATTCTGAAAACTGTTCTGTTCAGTGCACAACTGCGTGTTGTTTCAACTTGAATGCTTCCGCTGTTTCATACAGAGAAACGGAAAAGTGATGTGTTTTAATAGTTTAATAATTATGTCTGGGAAAGTTTATTTTGTTCTTTCAAAGAAACGTACACGGTCAGTCGCGAATGCATTCGAAAGCGTGTGATGTTCTATAAATAGTAACATAAACAAATCGGAACTGAACACGCGCTTATATTCTGTCGTTGCAAAGTAAAAATTTTGTATCCGGAACCCCTCATACACGATGAATCAGTTTCAATACATTTCACCTCAATGATTTGTCCTGTAAAGTACTGAACTAACTCAACAATTTTTATTTTTTCACACATTTCACATGTCCACGGAATCAATTTCTACAATTTGAGATAGACTGTTTTCCTTTCTGCCTTTAGCAATTTTCAGTAAATGACAATAGAAATGTTTTGTGAAGAGAAATGCATATATACACAAGTACATAACCAGTAGATCACTGATGTATAAAATCTGCAATCTTATCCGACATACCAACGGATCAAACATCATTATTTCACGCAGCGGATACGATATTGAGCGACCCAAGTGAAAATCTACTTTCAGATCAATTCAGGCATATTTCCGGAAGAAACTATTCAAGGACAGAAGAAAATTCTGTAGTGATTGATCGCAATTGTATAATACATCTCCCCATACGCTTCTTTCTTTTGGAAAGTTTTGCCCCAGAGAAAAACGCCGTTGATTGCAGACTTAATCAAATACTCGGCGAAACCCTGTGGCATTATCTAAATGCTATTACCATGAATTGTAAACAAAGTACTGATTACAAATTAGTTGGTTACAGGACGGTAGTGGTACGTACTAAATGCATTGTGTTGGAGGTGTCCGATGAAATTGTCAAATTAACTATTTAACGGGCATGTCCTTGATGTTTAGTTCAAATGAAACTATTTATATCTGATAAGCTGCTGGCCCTGATTTTGTCCATTTTCTCTGATTTTGTTATCCCCCATAGGGGACATTATTAGTCCTGCCACATCATCTCACATATTGTCACCTTTACTAAAGCACATGTTGTTTGGGGGATCAAAGGGAAACTCAAACAGAACACATGCTATAGCTTTTTTATGCATTTAATACAAAGTATTTCCCTATTTCCCATTGGTCCTTTGAATGGCGGCCATTTCGGTTGTATGTTAGACACACTTTACTTTTTTACGTTACCATTCGTGGCTCAGAGATGCTTTGGAATTTGGTACACTTTACTTTTTTACGTTACCATTCGTGGCTCAGAGATGCTTTGGAATTTGGTACATTGTTTCGATATATTGAACGGATTATATATGTCCTTTTGTGGATGACAAATGTAAGGTGACCAAGTCGCAGTTTTGTTGTATTTTAGAGATGGATTTTGTGTTGAAACTCATGTTCAAAATCAGTTTTTTTAGAACAGAAATTCCAAATAGAGGAATTTTGCTTATTTTTTACATAGATCGCAGATGCGTTCAGACTTAACATTGAAATTTGAATTGTTATTCAGACATAACAAGTGGATGATTCCGATCACATTTTAACCTTTTACCTAACATGAAAAGCAGACGACACTTGCAAAACAAATTCCTGAATACCTAATTTTTTTTCATTTGTTGTCTCAAAAACATGGGTTATGACCCCTAGTTGGAACGAGCTCGACGAGCTCGTTCAAACGAGGGGCCATAACCTATGTTTTTGAGACAAAAATGAAAAAAATAATGAAAATTAATTGCCGATTGTTGAGAATAGCGCTGGTCCATTTTTTCCGTTACGTTGGGTAAAGGGTTAAACAAAAAACATTTGTGTTGTTATTCATTTTTTTTGTTAGAACTTATGACACAGAGCTTCTTTGAGACTAAATCTTTACACTTTATACATTGTTCAAATAGTACAAGAAGATGATACAATTTTTTTTGGACAAAAATATCAAGATGGACGAATGTCGGAAATTTTTTATCGTAATAGAGAGGTGTTTGTATTTGTATAAAACCAAATACACTGAGGTACTTTGAGAATGAACTTTGAAATTTGGTTTGTTGTTAAAACCTGACAAGAAAATAATGATTACAAATGTTTGGACAAAAAAATCCAACATAGCTGAGTGTCTTTCACTGGTACTTCATACGTCCGACTGTCGGCCCAGCACCTGGCCTTAATATTTGTAATTTATATAACCGATATACAGATGAAAGCCAGAAAATAAGCAGACTGTCATCTGCAAAATGAGGCCCCCAGAGGCTGAGGCTGTGCAGGGTAGCATCACTAAATTTACCCCCTGTGAACCTCAATCTGAATTAGATCTCAAAACTAAACGGAAAGAGGTACCCAGAGGATAAAAATTGACATCCATATCTGTATTGCACATAAATATTAAATTTCCTGTATTTTTATTTTTGTTCTAACAAAACCGAGCAGAAGGTATGAATTAATAATTAATAATGGGTACTTTTTTAGCCATATAGTTTGCTCTTGTATATTCTTGTTTTTACACCGTGGTTAAACACGGTGTAAAAAAAAAGCCACTGTGGATTGCATGTTACACCGTACCTCTCAGCCAGTCAAAACGCAGCATTTTGTTTCATTTGGAAATAATATTTTATATGGCAGTTTTGACACAAAATATCCAGTTGATAAATGAGAAACTGCAGTAAAGTAATAACATAGATTTTTATTCACCACTAACTTTTGTACCCAATTCCCGAAGATATTGGATTTACTGCGTCCGTCCAAGATTGCTCCGTCCGTCCGTCTGTCCGTCCGTCCGCTCTCACGAACAGTACATTGTGTATTTATTTTTATGCCCTGTGGGTACTTGTACGACTAATTCGATTTGTGTGACTAGTAACACTGTGTTAGGCACGTAGAACATAACATTGTTGTGACTAAAAATGTATTGCGCGGCTTTTTCTGTCGTCCGTCCATCCGCCCGCAATGATTACTCAACTATCGGCTATCAGATTAGGATAAAATTTGGTACGAGTCTTTATTACCATAAAGGCGTTCGAATAACCCACATTGGGCGGTATGCCCCGGTATGGGTACAGCCCGGTCGACAAACACTCTTATGTATTTAGACAGATTAATCAGATCTCTTAGGGAGCACGGTGGCTCAGTAGTTAGACGTGAGATTGAAAGGTCGACGGTTCAAACCCAGCCTGGGTCATCTGCATTATACCCTTGTCTTCATATGGGCACGGTGGCGCAGTGTACTTTCGAGTACGGCACGTTGATGGTACACATGTCGGCAACCTATGCTAACCCTACCGGGTTAGTAAGTTATGTTTGATGATTACTCGCCATTGCTCGGCGGTTCTCTCCGGGTCCTCCTGCTTCCTCCCACGTCGTTTCTCGTTTATTATTTTTCCAAGCCAGATAAAGATCAAGCCAAATTTGGCAATGCATGCACTTCCATAGATTTTGGTATTTTTTCCAGAAGCTATGGGAATACTTGATCTACCTGATGAAATAATCATTATCATTTTGAAACACTTGACATTGCATGAACAGCTATTTGGAGTAACAAAAAGCTGTCTGTAGACGATTGCACAGATTAGTTAACGACACATCAGTGTTATGGAAGATGAGTTTCCAAATGGACTAACACTGAATTTATCACACCTGAAATTGGTTATAAGGTATAGAAAATCGTTTCGCAATTTTGAGATTGCAAACGCTGTAGTAAATTCAGCTGTACACGAGATTGATTTTCATTTTGTTCGGGGTTTTATTCAAGCTGAGAATCTCACTTCTCTGAATATTGCTGGTCTCGACATATCAACTCTGTGTTTTCTGCCAGCATCACGCTATTTTGAATTTCTTGATTTATCGGAATGCAGGAACTTGTGTGATGAAAATTTTCATACTGTAACTGTTTGTTCACAACTGCACTTTCTGCACATATCATTTGACCAACTGTCGCCACTTACTTTAGTTGACATTGCCAAAAGCTTAGATTTGCTTGAAGCTCTTGATGTGTCTGGTATTTCTCTTGAACTGGAACATTGTTTTATGTTAATGAATGAAATACGTATAGAGGTTATGGAATGAATGTTTTTCTCATATAATATTTATGAAACGAGTCTAAGAATTTTCCGTTTTGGCGAGCCTCTGTTCTGTTTATCATATGACACACACACACACGCACAAAGTAGCCACTTAGTATGACTTTTTAACCCATCACCTAACTTGAGCTGCAGACGGCACTTGAAAACAAAACATCCTCGTATGACTAAAAGTTTTCATTTTTTGCTTCCAAAACATAGGTTATGACCCCTCATTGGAACGAGCTCAACGAGCTCGTTCCAATGAGGGGTCATAACCTATGTTTTGGAAGCAAAAAGTGAAAATATAAAAAAAAATGAATGGCGTTTTTCATGTAGGTAAAAGATTAATTCAATATAACCCACCCTAAATAGGACAGATAACGTAAATTCTCCCTACTGAAATTATGCAAATGTGAACCAGTTGTATTTTGTTTAGCCTATCAAATTGTCCAGTTTTTAAATTGACCAGTAAACGCTCCCAACTCAAATTATGCAAATTATGAAAATGTGGCCCAGTTGTATTTTGTTCAGCCAATCAAACTCTCTAGTTTTGAAATTGACCAATGAAATTGACGGAACGCTTTATTTATCATTGATTAATATGAAAACAAAATATCAAATGTTTTAAAGTGAACAAAACGGACGAGTCATATGATACAAATCTGTATCATATGTCCAGTTGTCTTTGGGCCACACTACAAGAGCAAAGCAGTTTATAGACTTAGTTGAACCAACTTACCCAAACTGTTGCCTCAAACTTGTTTAATCGGATTGCGGACCAGGCGCTACGTATGTTTGATGCTTGGAATCTGGCGTTGGTGACTCCCAAGATCAAATATTAAGCACTGAAAATTGCTTATCGTTTTCATGTTATTTTATTTAATGGGAATGAGAACATTCGTGCAAAAGTATACACTGAACATAAGATTATTTTTTTCAAATGAACAGTGTGGTTTGGTGAAATGGATAGTTATTTTGTCTCTAGTTTTGCGTCTTCTTGTCCTTTTAACGCATCAAGTGTGTGTGTTTCGTTATTTTTTTCTTTGCTTGGAACAGCATTGTTATCTGCAAAAGCACATTCACAAACTATTCGTTGGTTTGACAGACAATTACTTTTGTTAATGAATTTATTTACTATTGGCATTAACTTTGGTAGAAAAAAACTACTTGAGTAAGAAAGTTTCGGTGGCATCGTTTGATACAATCAGATTTTAACGTGTGAATGGATCACTCACACAATAAAATTTGAGTATATCAAACGTTGCTACCGAAACCTTGAATTACTCAATGTTCACGTTTGGTACAACCCTTTTCTTAAGAAAGAGCATTCATTTGCAAAACTAAATTTCATGCTGGCATTTTTGTTTGTTAAATTTGACTATTCATTTTTGTAACATTGTTAACGGAGTCGAGTAATCAGTTCTGTTCGGAAGATCAAATTACTATAAGAAAACGAATTCAGTATTGCGTTTTTAATGGTGCAATCCATGGGCGCAGGTATTGCATTTTTAGGTTAATGTAAGACAACAGTGTTTGTAAATAAATTTTTAAGTTTCATTTTATTGCATTTTCTATGTTGGTTTATTAAACCAGTTTTTACCTGCGTCGCCAGCGGCAGAGCAGGTCTAGTAACCGCTCGACTCCGTCCGTCCGTCCGTCCGTCCGTCCGTCCGTCCGTCCGTCCGTTCGTCAGTCCGTCCGAAACACTTCTTCCGTCAAAGTTTTCTTGGCTTCTATGAAAGGGAATGATTTTATATTTGGTCTGCTGCTTCATTATGATGAGTTGTATCGTGTATCTAATTTTCAGATCTGCCATGCAGCCACTTCCTCTTTGCCGATACTTTGAAATTTTACTGTACCCACTGAACATTGAAATTTTCTGTCAAGGTTTTGTCGGCTTCTACGCAAGGGATTGATTTTAAATTTGGTCTGCTGCTTCATAATGGTGAGTTGTATCGTGTAAGCAATTTTCAGATCTACCGTGCAGCTACTTCCTGTTTGCCGATACTTTGAAATTTTACTGTACCCACTGAACATTGAAATTTTTCGTCAAACTTTTCTCGGCTTCTATGGCAAGGGATTGATTTTATATTTAATCTGGAGCCTGATAATGATCAGTTGTATCGTGTGTGCAATTTTCAGATCTGCCGTGCAGCCACTTCCTGTTTGCGGATTCAATTGCATGCAGCGACGCAGGTCCAGACCCGGTATTGGTCTTGGCTTGTTATGATAATGGCGATGGTCTTGCTACTGGAAACCTGTTTCCTCGAAATTATTTTCAGTTTTGTCCTTGGGACCCCCACCATTAAAACATAAAACAAACCGCCAGACGTTTCTGCATCTATGGTTAAGTGTGACCACAACAAAGGGGTAAATTCAAGTTTTACGATCGTTTTTCCCAAATGCTTCCAGTTTTAGAAGACTTCAACCCCAGGCATTGGTTACATGGTCCTATTTCATAGTAAAACAGGATTTGTTTACCACAGTAAACAAGCATTGCTTTACTTCACGGAGTTCCCAGTCCCACGGGGGAAATTTTAGTATAACAAAAACCCTGAAGTTTTTAAGATGCACGATGGTGTGTGTGTGTGTGTGTGTGTGTGTGTGTGTGTGTGTGTGTGTGTGTGCGTGCGTGCGTGCGTGCGTGCGTGCGTGCGTGCGTGCGTGCGTGCGTGCGTGCGTGCGTGCGTGCGCGTGCGCGTGTGCGTGTGTGTGTGTGTGTGTGTTTTTTTGAGGTTAAAAAATCGCACTGGCACAGACATTTCATACTGAAACGTTTTTTTCTTTTAATATGCCGCCGAAAAATTGTTTTCATTTACTGAACCCTGATTGGTTTCAAACATGACAAAAAAGTACACAAAATTGATTTAAACTAAGTGATGAGCTTAGGAACTGGTTAAACTGACTGGCAATAATTGATGTTATTCATTGATGGGCTCTAATTTAGTCCTTACAAGGATGTTACGCAAGCTTTTGTTTTTCTTATAGGCGATGACAGGTCGAAGATTCAAAGGTTCATTTAGTTTAGCATTGGTAAAATTGAATTCATCTTTTAACATTTTTGCTATTTCGATATTCATTCTGTTGTACGTTAAAGTGAAAGGAATGATGGACCTCCTTTCGCATTCGCCCTCTGATATGTTCATACCAAATGGCCAGAGGGTTTGAAGCGTATTGATCCAAAAAGCTTCACGTTTTTTTCTAAATTCATCCGTTTCTTCTAATGTGTCTTTAATTGGTGGTTGTTCAATGGGATGGATTTCGAAATCGTCCAAAGAATGGCCAGGAAGGTTAAAATGTTGTGCTACTGGGGCATCAGCATTATGTTTTATATCCTGTTTGTGTCTAGTAGCACGTTCTCGGAAAGGATTTTGACTTTGACCAACATACTGTTTCCGACATCGCTTACAAGTGATAAGGTAAATAATGTTTGGTGAATCACAATGGAGGGGGTTACGGATCTGATAATGATTTTTCGTTTGTTCGGAGGAAAATTCCTCTTTCTGATCAGGCATAAAAGTATGCAGTCTACAACGAGGCTTTTTGCAATTAAATACCGCGCCACTACCATTTTGCAACGGTCTGTTGTGTTCAATCTTTAGTGGTTCGAAATCGGTAGTTTCAGCTGGACTTTCGAGCTTTTTCAGGGTTTGGGATTTCAGGCTACGCAAGAGGCGCAGTGAGTACCCTCTCGATCTGAGGGCGCCAAATAGAGTAGAACAAGCCTCATTGAAATTTACCTTATCACTTGAATTGCGGTGGAAACGAATGAGCTGTGATTTGATGATACCTTTAAATGTATGTTGAGGATGAAATGATTTTGTGTGCAACAATTGATGTGAATCAGTTGGTTTAAAATACACTTTATAATCTAAATGACCGGACGCCTGAAATTGCTTGCCTTTATACACGGTCACATCGAGAAAATCAACAGAATTTTCACTGATAGTAGCTTTCAATTTAATATTTGGATCGTGATTGTTCAAAATTTCTAAAAATTCATCAAAATCTTCTTTTGAATGTTCCCAAATAATAAAAATGTCATCTAAATACCTGAGATATACGAGAGGATGCTTTGCACATTTGCTTAAGGCATTTTCCGCCCATTCCGCTACATAAATGCTTGCAAAATTAGGACTGAATCTTTTGCCCATAGGACAACCCATTATTTGTAGAAAATATTCTCCATTGAATTGAAAGTCATTACCTTTTAAGCTCAGCTCTAAAAGATCCAAAATTTGTTCATCCGGGCGTTTCACATCCGGATATTTTTCAAATGCATTTTTAACTGATTTAACACCTTTATCAATATCAATGTTCGTATACATACTGTCGATATCCAAAGTAGCCAGAATTGCATTTTTCGATATTTTCAATTTCGAAATTTTTGACAGGAAATCCTGTGTATTTTTTAGATAGCTCGGATGTCTATTTGCTATAGGTTTCAGATGATAATCAATTAATTCCGAGATCGCATAAGATTCCGAATTACAATCTGATACAATTGGCCTCCCGGGTGGAGTTAAGTCATCCGTCCATGAAGAACGGTCCTTGTGGATCTTTGGTAGGATATAAAATTGTCTTGTTTGAGCACTGAGCTTAGCTGTTAAATATTTCAATTGTTTTTTGGGAATGTGACCTTCGTCGAGGAGAAATTTTAAGATCTTATTGAATTTTTCGATATTACTAGGCCAAATAAGTGAATCTATTTTCTTATAATGTTTAGTATTGCTGAGTTGTCTCATGGCTTCCTTTATATAATTATCCCGAGATAGAACAACTACCGACCCACCTTTGTCGGCTGGTTTAATTACTAATTTCTTATTTTTTCGAAGTTTCGTGAGGGCTCTCCGTTCACCAGCTGTTAAATTGTCTTTATCGGAGAGTATGTTCATGCTGAACACCTTTTGGATGATTCGTTTGCTAGCCTCAATAATTTCGGGATCTACTTCACTATCTGGAGGTGACCAACCAGATGATTCTGTAAAAGGAAGTTTCCGACCGCTGGAGTTTCTAAAGCGGTCTGCTAATTTCATTTGCCTAAGAAAATTACAGTTGTATGATGGTAAATTTGTTTGGTTATCAGTTTTAGGCTTTGGTGCTGGTACAAAAGTTAAACCGCGATCTAAAAGAGATTTCTCTTGGGTTGTTAGGTCATTGGTGCCAGACAGGTTAACCACATTAGTTCCTAATCCCACATCTGTTAGGCGGCTCTTACCTTTGCCTTTACTTAGTTTAAATTTAGGTGGTTCAACCAGTGATCGTACATAATATTGGCGGTTCTCGTGGTCCAATGGATTAAATCCTGAGCAACATCAAACTTCGCGTCATCAATTTTTGGTATCACGTTAACGTCCTTCACTTTCCGAATGGTTTCGTTGATGATGCTCAGGGTTCTCCTCTCAGCCTGAGGGAGTTTTTGCGAAAAGTTTAGTTCAGCGAAATAAATTTTTGCTGATCTAAACTTGACCCTGATATCGCTAAGCATATTCCGCAACTGCTTAACTACGAGATCAGAATTATCGTTTCGAGAATTCACGCCAATATTTAATAATATTTTTTGGGGACTGGACTGGCCCCTGTGCCCTTTAAACATAGAGCGCAGATGATTGAATTTGGCGCCGGGGTAACACTCCACCTGGATGTCCGGATGGGGATTTCGATCAATGCGTCCTAAATTTGAACTTCCAATCATAAGGATGTTTTTACAAACATCGGGGAGGCGCCAATTCCTTTTGTCAAAATTAACTCCGCTTTTATGCCGAAACTGGGAGAATTTAGAATCAAATGAGCGGCCCGAGTTGCGGCTCGGTGATTTGACTTTCTCTGAGTACGATATACCTGGTTGAACCACACTAGAGGCAGGAGAAGGGGGAGAAGAAACAGAAGCAGGAGAGGAAACAGAAGCAGGAGAAGAAACAGAAGGAGGAGGAGGAGTTTTAGTGAGAGCACTAGGAGAACCAGAGAAGAAAGGCTGAGGAGGAGTAGGAGGTAGAGGAATAAGACGAGGCGAGACAGCGTTACTCAATTTGCGAGCATCTTCAGTCACAATATGGACCGGAGATGTTTGCAAATTGAGGCGCTTACTCTGAGAGAAAGAGGAAGTAGAAGGAAAAGAAGAGGGAGAAGTGCTTTGCCTTGATCTTTTCTTATTTTGCTTTTCGCGTTGGGGTAGAGGGACAACACGGGCCGGAGTTTGCTTGCTCCCTCCCGTATTGTTCCTTACTCCAGACGCTGGGCGAAGTTCCGAAATGTAAGACTCATAGGCCGAAATCGTCTTATCTGTCAACTTATTTTTAAAGTTTTTTTGAGCCCAGATCAAGGCACGCGCCGAAGCGCTGTTGAAGTCTATTTTTTCGAGTCCAGGAGGTGGTCGCATAGCCAAAGTTATCTTAGACTTCAACTGGTTTAAATTTATCTTGTAATGCTCAACTAAAGCATTTAACGTTTGGTTGGCCCATCCCACACTAATCTGTCGAAAAACAGAAAAAATGTGTGGGGTGGGAAGAGCCGGCTTTAGAAAGCCACCTAACTCATCTACTTTCTTCTCCAACTGTTTCGGGAAATCCCGGTTGGCCAAATGCTGCTCTAGGAGCCCAATATGGTGCATACACTGAATCACCTGGAAAAGGGCCTTGACCAATCTAGAATAGGCCTGGAACGATTGTTCCTGGCCTCTTCCAGACTGGGCAACTCTCTTTCCCTGATGCTTCTGTCTTTTTTGAGCCATTTGAAGAATAGGTAGATGAATTTGAAATGAAATTAAAATGAAGAAATGAAATAAATTAAAATGAAATCTAGATATTACCTATTAGAGAAGATACCTGGATTGGTTGTAGTCTTCAGCAAAGGTAGAAAATAATCCGTCTGTCTCGACGCGTTTCGCTTGGTTTGGCTTTTTCAAAGAGACTTTGAGGAAAATGATTCCAACTTTGGGAGGGCATGCATGGTATATATCCATATGTGGGCTGGGGGTGTTTTTCACAGCTCAGTACATAATTAAACTCGGTAACAAGCTGACAAATGTCACTCATCTAATTAATTTTTTTCAATCTGAGATGTCCCAAGTTTGTTTTTCACAACTCAGTTTGTGTCGTTCAAACAAATTAGATGAAGCCCTATTGATTGGCTTCCATTGAATTTTAATCAGTCAGTGAGTGGTTTGCTTTACTGACCCCATGAAGCCCTATTGGTTGGCTTTGATTTAAGTAAAACCAATCGGGAGCGGTTTGCTTTACTGGCTTCAGAAGTATGTGAAAATAATATGAAAAAATGGTTTGATAAAATATATTGAGACTAAAGAAATAAATGAAAAAATAACGCCAAACAACATGATGCCTCACGAATGTTATTAGTTGGAATGAATATCCCCCCGACGGAGGTTTATGACGGAAAATATTTTACACCACGTAGAAATTGTGTGTTTTACCTTCTGAACCTCTACATTGTGTGAAAGGTATGAAAAATTAAAAATAAAAAAATAAAAATAATAATTTAAATAAATGAATCAACCAAATAAATAAATAAATAAATAAATAAATAAATAAATAAATAAATAAATAAATAAATAAATAAATAAATAAAAATTAATTAAAAATAAAAATAATAAATAAATATATAAATAAATAAATAATAATTTTATTTAGGAAATACATACACATGATTGAAATTGGAACCTATTTTGTTTTTGGGCATATATGAACTCTGGCACTCGCCTGTGTGTGTTTGAGGTTAAAAAATCGCACTGGCACAGACATTTCCTACTGAAACGTTTTTTTCTTTTAGTTTAAACAGTATTTATTCAAAAAAAATGTCAATAAATGTCAATAACAGTATACACAAAGATGGTATAAACATCGGCGTGGATTCGGCAGTAAGCTTTGAGCTTATACAAGGCCGTCTCCACAATACGAAATTACAAGCACAATGACAATGGCAGATAAGAGAAGTTTATACAGACAGTACAAGTCAATGTTGATCATGAATTACTTCAACGTACAACGGCCACGTCCGCCCGTCAGTTCACAAGTCCCCTTGTGAACCGAAATGCGGGCATAGCCGCCGTACGTTAACGAAATATATGAGCCTGCTTGAGCATAACTTCCCACAAGAATTTACAAGTCAGGTTAAGTCGGATTGGAGTCGATTACTTGTAGGTTGACAACGTATTGCGTGGAGTGGATATTGTGTGTGTCGTCAACTTCAATGACTAACTAAATGTAGCACATTCCTAATACATCTTATTTTTTATACGAAGTGACCCGATGCTACATTGGTATCAACAGTGAATCTTTTACTAGTCAGTATAAAGTCGTGTACCGCTTCAAAAATGAGGCGGTTCTCATCGTCACTTAGGTATTCCGAACCATAAAGAAGTATAGAGGTGTCCACGTCGAATGGGAGAAGATTAATTGTAGCAGAGCGAGCAACTGCGAAGACTGGACAATTCAAGAAAAAATGATCAGATGTCTCTTGCTCACCACACTGACATAAGTCAGTGGGTGATAGGTGGTTAAGGTACAAATGGGACTTTAAATTGCTACACCGAAGTCGTAATCTACAGTGGTATATTTGGGCTATACGGGATTTCGATTTAAGGTAAAAATTTGGTAGTCGTCTATTACCGGCATTGAGAAAAATCTTAAAATTTGTCAGTGATGGGTTTTCACGGACCACAACAGGTAAATTATTCCATTGTTCAGTTGCATTAGGTATAAAAGAAGACCTATACAGTTCGGTTCTACAAAGTGGAATGCGGTGATTTTGACTTGACCGAAGATTTAATGAAGGATTAATCGAAGAAACAAGAGGCGGGATTTTACTAGATAAATAGGGAGGAACCATATGATGGTACATTTTGAAAAATTGTATTAATTTATGTTTTCGCCGCCTATCTACGAGGGGCTCCCAACCCGTTTCCGTGTAAAGTGAGGACTTACTGGCACTGACGGTCGCTCCAGTGACAATCCTTGCCGCTGCTATTTGTATTTTCTCCATTTCCTGAACATTAGTCAAGGAACAGTTGTCCCAGACAGTGTCAGCATATTCAAGAAGAGGCCTGACAAAGGCAAAATATATTTTTTCTAAGACGCTACGATCCAAGTAGAATTTCTGCTTCCTTAGTAAGTCTATCCTGGACCAGGCTTTGGTGCAGATATGATCGATGTGATCATTCCATGTACATGTGCTGTTAAGTATTACTCCAAGATGTTTATGATCAGGGACCTCAGATATCGTAGAACCGACGAACTGCAAGGGAGGGTGGATAGCAGAATTACTTTTGCGAGATATTAACATGCTTTCGGTTTTACTGGGATTAAACTCAACCAACCATAGTCTTGCCCAATTGTCAATTGAGACCAGATCATGATTGATTACTCTCGAGGCTTGTTCTGGATTTTCAATGATTAAATATAACGAAGTATCGTCCGCAAATAAGCGTATGCTGCTCATAATATCACTAGTTAAGTCATTAATGTATATGAGGAACAGCAAAGGACCAAGTATAGATCCTTGTGGAACACCGGCATTTATACTTCTCCAGGACGATGTCGCAGACGCTACAACAACTCGCTGTAATCTGTCTGTAAGGTACGATTGAAGAAATAGCAGAAGTTCACCAGAGACCCCGATATTTTCTAGCTTGTGTATTAAACCAGCATGCCATACTTTGTCGAAGGCCTTACTGATATCGCAAAATACAACTCTAACCTCTTTGCCTTCGTCCAGAGCACGACAAAATTCATCATAAATATCTGTGAGTTGAAGAACCGTCGAATCACCTGGTGTAAAACCAGACTGAAATTGACTGAGAACGTTGTTGTCAGTAAGGAATTCCCATAACCGTTTAAAAACACATTTCTCAAGTAGTTTTCCAACGCAACTAATCAAGGAAATTGGCCTATAGTTAGTAACAGAATTGGACGGTTGTTTTTTTAGAATCGGTGTGACATTCGCCCTTTTCCACAACAATGGAAAATATGATTTGTTCAGTAATATATTGAATAAAACAGTGAGTGGCTCACAAAGGGATGATTTGCATTCTTTTATAAGACGCGGGCTAACCAAGTCTGGACCAGATGCCTTAGAGATTTTAATTGATCTCATTGCAGCGTATACTTCGTTACTTTGCAGGGTGATAGAACTGATGGTCGGACGAGCATGTGAAGACTTATTAGGCAGAGAAGCATTTGAATCATCAACCGTTGAAATTGAGCTGAAGTGATCATTGAGCACTTCAGCTTTTTCCACATTAGACGAGTATATCTGGTCGGAATGGGCAAGGGTAGGAATCTCAGTTTTAGCATTCCCGATGACTGATTTAAGTGTTTTCCACCATTGTGACGGCGGTGTTTCTCTACTCATTAGAGTGGTTTGAAGTTTGGACAAGTAAAAGGCTTTGGCTTTCCTTATTTCCGAGACAACTTGGTTCCTTTTGTGTTTATAATTTGCCCAGGCATTCTGAGTATTTGAACGTTTGGCAATGCGATACAAACGTTTACGCTGTCTGAGAAGCAACCGTATTTCATTATGCATCCATTTGGGCTGATTTGTACGAACAGTGGCAATTTTGTTTGGTATATGTTTGGATGCCAGATCGAGTAATTTATCGGTGAACTTAGAAACGATATTGTCAAGAACTTGGTCGTCGAAGATGGACTCCCAGTAGACTTCGGAGAGTGCCTCATTCAATGCTTCATAATTACCCTGCGAATAATCCCAGACACGCCTCTTGAATGATAAGGGCGGTGGTTTCAGGAACTCCAATTCAAGCGAGATTGGACAATGATATCGTTTCATATCTGGAATGATCGGTTCAAGGACCTCACAGTTTTTCATACATAAGGAATCACTGAGAACAAATAAATCCAGTAGTGATGCCGAAGTCTCCGAAAAACAGGTCGGTTCGCTCACGACTTGTCTAAGATTGAAATAACATAGGATTTCAAAAACGCCACCTCTTGATGACGACATCTGGTTGTCATTAAAGTCGCCTGTTATAATGAGGTCAGCAATTGACGTATCCCGAGCTTTTTGAATGGATTCAGATATGGCCTCCCATGTCTCATTCGGACTGTTCGGTGGACGATAAAATACCCCTACCAAAAATGATTTAGTTCGCTGTGTGAACACTTCCACCCAAAGACACTCTGTGTTTAGATTATGTAGGTCAGGCCGTGGTCGAAACGGTATTCCATCTTTTATGTATATCGCTACCCCACCTCCTCTTGTAGAACGGTCATGTCGCTGTGGCTCCTGGAATCCGGGTACCATAATGACGGATGTTGCATCATTCTCGTCCAGCCATGTCTCAGATAAGGCCACAATATCGAATGACGCGAATTCGTATTGGATTATGTCTACTTTGGGTTTTAGGCTCTGAATGTTCAAATGCATAATTTTCAGGGTATTGTGGATGAGATCCGAGTTGGCAGAGCTTGGGCCGGGATTGGTTTCAATGTCACCAGATTGTAGAAGAATCACAAGCACACTGAACAACATGGTAACAAGGATAAAAGATACCAATAAGTGCATTCTCTTTGAGGGTGCAATGTTGAGAGTGTCGATGCTGTGGAACTTTGAGCGAGACAACCCCAAATTGCTGAGCACTGCGATGAGCAAGGTGAACGCAGCGTTAAGGCTTTGATTCAATCCGACACCTAGGAGGTACAAAAGGTGGTAGATCGAGCTACGAGTGAAACTCATTTTTGATAGTTTACATTTTGTACTCCTACAAAGAACATTCAAGTTGAAACTTCCAATCCGAGCTCTATAAGATTCAAGGGAACACATATTGATCTGTTTGTAACCTGATGGCACAGTTGGGACGATAAGCAAAAGTAAGCTCAAGCAGGCAAATAGTTAAGATTGTATATTAAAAAATACAGTTGATTTGATGAATATCCAAAATGGATTGATTGTCACTGTCTGTCGAGGATAAAAGAACATAAACGTATCAAGCTGAGACGGAGAAATGAAAAAATGTAAATATTTTGGATAAAGTGGAAACTGGGAGCTAATAGCAGAACATCACTAATCGTGTTTGGGTAGATCAATCGATAATTAGTACAAATACTATTTTTGATACAGACAGTCTTTAGTGCAAATTTCGATGACGATGTCAACACGAGGAGTAGGAGTTTCAGTAATCATCAGATAATAATAATGTCTCTATTGTATTGCAGAACACGAAAACACGACAAAGAAGACATATCGCGACCTGAGGTCAACACCGCGTCCAAGCACTAAGGAACTCCATTGCTCTACAAGCAATGGAATTCCTTAGTACCTGGACACAGTATGGAACTCAGGTCGCGACATGCACACGGATATGGCAGTATGTCGCTGATGGAGTGTTTACTTACTATAGTTATGTCTAAAATGGAGCACGGTGTTTAAAAACTATGTAATCCAAGTATTCAAGGACAGGTGATATGTCAGAACTTACGCAGCAAAATGAGCGAATTTTGAATCGAAGAATAATAATTTTTTTATTATTCTTCAATACACGATAATGCCCGAACACTTGTTCATTAACTTGAAGCAGAATATTCGCAAGAAAAGTGACATAGTCCTTAATAAGAACTAAATTGTTATACAACAATAGTAGCTCGTGACGCGTGGTTCACGATTTCTTTTCAATTCCAACAGATACAGCTACTCCAACAATGGGTGAAACGAGGAATCTGATTGATAGCACCTTTATCCGACACAAGTGAGTGAATTGATACTGTGTGACATAATTATGTCAGTAACATATTGATTAAATGGGACCACACAACTGTGTCAATAGCCCAGAAAACAAAATTTGTGTCCGTGTGACTTTCTTAAGAGGATTGACCTTGATATAGCTAAGTGGTTCATTCAATGCCAGATAATATCGTTCAATGCCAGATAATATCGTCGTGTACTTACAAGTGAGGAATAATATTGTCATGTTACTAGTCCTCACATTACTTTACTCTGCTGTAAAGGCCAGGGGCTTACCAGGTATATACAATTAACCCATATTTAGGCATCAGCCTAGGGGAGGGGTAACTCAGGGTGGCGATCAATTTACTTATTTTACTAATATTTACTAATATTGTCATGTTACTAATCCTCACATTAATTTACTCTGCTGTAAAGGTCAGGGGCTTACCAGGTATGTACAATTAACCCATATTTAGGCATCAGCCTAGGGGAGGGGTAACTCAGGGTGCAATCAATATACTAATATTTACTAATATTGTCATATTACTAATCCTCACATTACTTTGCTCTGCTGCAAGGATCCTGGGCTTACCAGGTATATACAATTAACCCATATTTAGGCATCAGCCTAGGCGAGGGGTAACTCACGGTGGCAATCAATTTACTAACATTTACATAATGTGTCATGTTACTAGTCATCACATTACTTTACTCTGCTGTAAAGGCCATGGGCTTACCAGGTATATACAATTGACCCATATTTAGGCATCAGCCTAAGGGAGGGGTAACTCACAGTGGCAATCAATTGACTAATATTTACTAATATTGTCCTATTACCAATCCTCGCATTACTCTACTCTGCTGTAAAGCCCCAGGGCTTACCAGCAGAGCAAAGCACTGTTAGGATTAGTATATAATTGACCAGATGTATACAATTAACCCATATTTAGGCATCAGCCTAGGGGAGGGGTAACTCAGCGTGGCAATCAATGTACTAATATTTACTAATATTGTCATGTTACTAATCCTCACATTAATTCACTCTGCCGTAAAGGCCAGGGGCTTACCAGGTATATACAATTAACCCATATTTAGGCATCAGCCCAAGGGAGGGGTAACTCACGGTGGCAATCAATTGACTAATATTTACTAATATTGTCATGTTACCAATCCTCACATTACTTTATTCTGCTGTAAAGCCCCAGGGCTTACCAGCAGAGCAAAGCACTGTTCGGATTAGCATATAATTGACCAGATGTATACAATTAACCCATATTTAGGCATCAGCGTAGGGGGGGGGGGGGGGGGTAACGCAGGGTGGCAATCAATGTACTAATATTTACTAATATTTTCATGTTACTAATCCCAACATTACTTCACTCTACTGTACTGTAAAGCCCCAGGGATTACCAGCAGAGCAGAGCAATGCTAGGACTAGTATATAATTGATCAGATGTATACAATTAACCCATATTTAGGCATCAGCCTAGGGAAGGGGTAACTAAGGGAAGCAATCAATTTACTAATGTTTACTAATATTGTCATATTACTGGTCCTCACATTACTTCACTCTGCCGTAAGGGCCAGGGACTTACCAGGTATATCCAATTAACCCATGTTTAGGCATCAGCCTAGGGAGGTGTAACTCAGGGTGGCAATCTATATTCTAATATTTACTAATATTGTCAAATTACTAATCCTCACATTACTCTCTCTACTGTAAAGATCCGGGGCTTTCTAGGTATATACAATTAACCCATATTTAGGCATCAGCCTAGGGGAAGGGTAACTCAGAGCAATCAATGTATTAATATTCACTAATATTGTCATGTTACCAATCCCCACGTTACTTTACTCTGCTGTAAAGCCCCAGGGCTTACCAGCAAAGTAAAGCAACGTTAGGATTAGTATATAATTGACCAGATGTATACAATTAACCCACATTTAGGCATCAGCCTAGTTGAGGGGTAACTCAAGGAAGCAATCAATTTACTAATACTTACTAATATTGTCATATTACTAATCCTCACATTACTTTACTCTTAAAGAGCTGTTTAATGTTCCTACAATTACTAATGTTTATTAATATTGTCATGTTACCAGTCCTCACATTACTTTACTCTGCTGTAAAGGTCAGGGGCTTACCAGGTATATACAATTAACCCATATTTAGGCATCAGCCTAGGGGAGGGGTAACTCAGTGTGGCAATCAATTTACTAATATTTGCTAATATGGTCATGTTACTAGTCCTCACATTAATTTACTTTACTGTAAAGGCCAGGGGCTTACCGGGTATATACAATTAACCCATATTTAGGCATCAGCCTAGGGGAGGGGTAACTGAGGGTGCAATCAATATACTAATATTTACATAATATTATCATGTTACTAGTCATCGCATTACTTTACTCTGCTGTAAAGGCCATGGGCTTACCAGGTATATACAATTAACCCATATTTAGGCATCAGCCTAGGGGAGGGGTAACTCACGGTGGCAATCAATGTACTAATATTTACCAATATTGTCATGTTACTAATCCCCACATTACTTTACTCCGCCGTAAAGCCCCAGGGCTTACCGGCAGAGCAAAGCAATGCTAGGATTACTATATAATTGACCAGATGTATACAATTAACCCATGTTTAGGCATCAGCCTAGGGGAGGGGTAAGTCAGGGTGGCAATCAATGTACTAATATTTACTAATATTGTCATGTTACCAATCCTCACATTACTTTACTCTGCCGTATAGCCCCAGGGCTTACCAGCAGACCAGAGCAATGTTAGGATTAGTATATAATTGACCAGACGTATACAATTAACCCATATTTAGGCAAATATGCCGCCGAAAAATTGTTTTCATTTACTGAACCCTGATGGGTTTCAAACATGACAAAAAATTACATAAAATTGATTTAAACTAAGTGATGAGCTTAGGAACTGGTTAAACTGACTGGCAAAAATTGATGTTATTCATTGATTGGCTCTAATTTAGTCCTTACAAGGATGTTACGCAAGCTTTTGTTTTTCTTATAGGCGATGACAGGTCGAAGATTCAAAGGTTCATTTAATTTAGCATTGGTAAAATTGAATTCATCTTTTAACATTTTTGCAATTTCGATATTCATTCTGTTGTACGTCAAAGTGAAAGGAATGATGGACCTCCTTTCGCATTCGCCCTCTGATATGTTCATACCAAATGGCCAGAGGGTTTGAAGCGTATTGATCCAAAAAGCTTCACGTTTTTTTCTAAATTCATCCGTTTCTTCTAATGTGTCTTTAATTGGTGGTTGTTCAATAGGATGGATTTCGAAATCGTCCAAAGAATGGCCAGGAAGGTTAAAATGTTGTGCTACTGGGGCATCAGCATTATGTTTTATATCCTGTTTGTGTCTAGTAGCACGTTCTCGAAAAGGATTTTGACTTTGACCAACATACTGTTTCCGACATCGCTTACAAGTGATAAGGTAAATAATGTTTGGTGAATCACAATGGAGGGGGTTACGGATCTGATAATAATTTTTCGTTTGTTCGGAGGAAAATTCCTCTTTCTGATCAGGCATAAAAGTATGCAGTCTACAACGAGGCTTTTTGCAATTAAATACCGCGCCACTACCATTCTGCAACGGTCTGTTGTGTTCAATCTTCAGTGGTTCGAAATCGGTAGTTTCAGCTGGACTTTCGAGCTTTTTCAGGGTTTGGGATTTCAGGCTACGCAAGAGGCGCAGCGAGTACCCTCTCGATCTGAGGGCGCCAAATAGAGTAGAACAAGCCTCATTGAAATTTACCTTATCACTTGAATTGCGGTGGAAACGAATGAGTTGTGATTTGATGATACCTTTAAATGTATGTTGAGGATGATATGATTTTGTGTGCAACAATTGATGTGAATCAGTTGGTTTAAAATACACTTTATAATCTAAATGACCGGACGCCTGAAATTGCTTGCCTTTATACACGGTCACATCGAGAAAATCAACAGAATTTTCACTGATAGTAGCTTTCAATTTAATATTTGGATCGTGATTGTTCAAAATTTCTAAAAATTCATCAAAATCTTCTTTTGAATGTTCCCAAATAATAAAAATGTCATCTAAATACCTGAGATATACGAGAGGATGCTTTGCACATTTGCTTAAGGCATTTTCCTCCCATTCCGCTACATAAATGCTTGCAAAATTAGGACTGAATCTTTTGCCCATAGGACAACCCATTATTTGTAGAAAATATTCTCCATTGAATTGAAAGTCATTACCTTTTAAGCTCAGCTCTAAAAGATCCAAAATTTGTTCATCCGGGCGTTTCACATCCGGATATTTTTCAAATGCATTTTTAACTGATTTAACACCTTTATCAATATCAATGTTCGTATACATACTGTCGATATCCAAAGTAGCCAGAATTGCATTTTTCGATATTTTCAATTTCGAAATTTTTGACAGGAAATCCTGTGTATTTTTTAGATAGCTCGGATGTCTATTTGCTATAGGTTTCAGATGATAATCAATTAATTCCGAGATCGCATAAGATTCCGAATTACAATCTGATACAATTGGCCTCCCGGGTGGAGTTAAGTCATCCGTCCATGAAGAACGGTCCTTGTGGATCTTTGGTAGGATATAAAATTGTCTTGTTTGAGCACTGAGCTTAGCTGTTAAATATTTCAATTGTTTTTTGGTAATGTGACCTTCGTCGAGGAGAAATTTTAAGATCTTATTGAATTTTTCGATATTACTAGGCCAAATAAGTGAATCTATTTTCTTATAATGTTTAGTATTGCTGAGTTGTCTCATGGCTTCCTTTATATAATTATCCCGAGATAGAACAACTACCGACCCACCTTTGTCGGCTGGTTTAATTACTAATTTCTTATTTTTTCGAAGTTTCGTGAGGGCTCTCCGTTCACCAGCTGTTAAATTGTCTTTATCGGAGAGTATGTTCATGCTGAACACCTTTTGGATGATTCGTTTGCTAGCCTCAATAATTTCGGGATCTACTTCACTATCTGGAGGTGACCAACCAGATGATTCTGTAAAAGGAAGTTTCCGACCGCTGGAGTTTCTAAAGCGGTCTGCTAATTTCATTTGCCTAAGAAAATTACAGTTGTATGATGGTAAATTTGTTTGGTTATCAGTTTTAGGCTTTGGTGCTGGTACAAAAGTTAAACCGCGATCTAAAAGAGATTTCTCTTGGGTTGTTAGGTCATTGGTGCCAGACAGGTTAACCACATTAGTTCCTAATCCCACATCTGTTAGGCGGCTCTTACCTTTGCCTTTACTTAGTTTAAATTTAGGTGGTTCAACCAGTGATCGTACATAATATTGGCGGTTCTCGTGGTCCAATGGATTAAATCCTGAGCAACATCAAACTTCGCGTCATCAATTTTTGGTATCACGTTAACGTCCTTCACTTTCCGAATGGTTTCGTTGATGATGCTCAGGGTTCTCCTCTCAGCCTGAGGGAGTTTTTGCGAAAAGTTTAGTTCAGCGAAATAAATTTTTGCTGATCTAAACTTGACCCTGATATCGCTAAGCATATTCCGCAACTGCTTAACTACGAGATCAGAATTATCGTTTCGAGAATTCACGCCAATATTTAATAATATTTTTTGGGGACTGGACTGGCCCCTGTGCCCTTTAAACATAGAGCGCAGATGATTGAATTTGGCGCCGGGGTAACACTCCACCTGGATGTCCGGATGGGGATTTCGATCAATGCGTCCTAAATTTGAACTTCCAATCATAAGGATGCTTTTACAAACATCGGGGAGGCGCCAATTCCTTTTGTCAAAATTAACTCCGCTTTTATGCCGAAACTGGGAGAATTTAGAATCAAATGAGCGGCCCGAGTTGCGGCTCGGTGATTTGACTTTCTCTGAGTACGATATACCTGGTTGAACCACACTAGAGGCAGGAGAAGGGGCAGAAGAAACAGAAGCAGGAGAGGAAACAGAAGCAGGAGAAGAAACAGAAGGAGGAGGAGGAGTTCTAGTGAGAGCACTAGGAGAACCAGAGAAAAAAGGCTGAGGAGGAGTAGGAGGTAGAGGAGCAAGACGAGGCGAGACAGCGTTACTCAATTTGCGAGCATCTTCAGTCACAATATGGACCGGAGATGTTTGCAAATTGAGGCGCTTACTCTGAGAGAAAGAAGAAGTAGACGGAAAAGAAGAGGGAGAAGCGCTTTGCCTTGATCTTTTCTTATTTTGCTTTTCGCGTTGGGGTAGAGGGACAACACGGGCCGGAGTTTGCTTGCTCCCTCCCGTATTGTTCCTTACTCCAGACGCTGGGCGAAGTTCCGAAATGTAAGACTGATAGGCCGAAATCGTCTTATCTGTCAACTTATTTTTAAAGTTTTTTTGAGCCCAGATCAAGGCACGCGCCGAAGCGCTGTTGAAGTCTATTTTTTCGAGTCCAGGAGGTGGTCGCATAGCCAAAGTTATCTTAGACTTCAACTGATTTAAACTTATCTTGTAATGCTCAACTAAAGCATTTAACGTTTGGTTGGCCCATCCCACACTAATCTGTCGAAAAACAGAAAAAATGTGTGGGGTGGGAAGAGCCGGCTTTAGAAAGCCACCTAACTCATCTACTTTCTTCTCCAACTGCTTCGGGAAACCCCGTTTGGCCAAATGCTGCTCTAGGAGCCCAATATGGTGCATACACTGAATCACCTGGAAAAGGGCTTTGACCAATCTAGAATAGGCCTGGAACGATTGTTCCTGGCCTCTTCCAGACTGGGCAACTCTCTTTCCCTGATGATTCTGTCTTTTTTGAGCCATTTGAAGAATAGGGAGATGAATAAAATGAAATTAAAATGAAGAAATGAAATAAATTAAAATGAAATCTAGATATTACCTATTAGAGAAGATACCTGGATTGGTTGTAGTCTTCAGCAAAGGTAGAAAATAATCCGTGTGTGTGTGTGTGTGTGTGTGTGTGCGTGTGCGTGTGCGTGTGCGTGTGTGTGTGTGTGTTTGTTTGTTTGTTTGTTTGTTTGTTTGTTTGTTTGTTTGTTTGTTTGTTTGTTTGTTTGTTTGTTTGTTTGTTTGTTTGTTTGTTTGTTTGTTTGTTTGTTTGTTTGTTTGTTTGTGAATGCAAATCTTGTTTCCAATCATTTGTACGCAGAAACGATCAAACATGCATCTTATGGAGCTGTCGGTTACACGCCCTTTGTGTTCCCGTGTGTATGTAATATCTATCTTTTTATCTTAAGTCTCTTCAATATTGCTTACCCAGGAGACATAATAGTATAATAACACGTTTAAGGTGTAAAACACCATCATACAGTTTGCATCCGTGAGTAACAGTACACAGTAACTGGTGCTAGAAAGCCCCATCTCCTTGGGCTTTCTGATCCTGAAGTGGAATGGCGAATCCATAAGACATATGACATATTTTCAATCATATTTTTTGCCAATTTCTTATTTATTCGCAATTCCTTGACCATAAAGATTTGCATTAATCCTTTACCCAACGCTGACGATATCAAAATTTATTAATTTAAATATCATTTTTTAATTTGTTTCGAAAAATGTCAACAGAACCATATCATGTGACCCCTCATTGGAACGAGCTCGATGAGCTCGTTCCAAAGTGGGGTCACATGATATGGTTTTGTTGAAATGTTTCGAAAAATGATATTATTTCAGCTGCTGAATCTGCACATTACGCGGGCGGATACGGGCGGTTCGTTGGGTAAAGGTTTAATGGTTAAAACAACATTCTCCATTGCCCCAAAGTGACTGCGACAAAACTCGGTCATTTGGTAATAATAAACTAAGATGCCAAAAATTAAAATTTATTTTTCTCCGACTTTAGAAAAATAGACATACGACCTTCTAGTCCTCAGGCAACGATAGAATAATCTCATAAATTGTTGCTGGTTTGTAGCTAATACATGTATTAGGGTGTCACAAAAACAAGATAAGATCCACCGCATATAAATTTCTAGACAAAATTGCTTGCATCATACAATACCCCCCCCCTCCCCCCCCCCCCCAGCAGGGCAGATTCAAATTGATACGAGATACACACTAGTTTGCTCTAAAGGACCCACGATTGGTCTGTATTATTATAAATCATAAGGTATCGCTGCAGTAAATATTTGAATTGGAGTTACCCGCCTTGAAATGTTGCACTCAGAAATGATGCCACCTCTAAAAATAAGGGAAAGTATATTGTTTCAATAAATATTTGAAACATTCTAATAACACCTTGCATTGTTGTTGAATATTCAAGATAAATAAAAAGGGTGATTTGATGACTTTTGGACCTAAAAATACAATTAACTTTTGGTGCGGTTTCGTTGGGAATTTTCTGAAAAATATGTGCACGTAACCGGTACTTCCATTCCAGTCAGCTTTTCTCTTATTTGTGGCATGACCCCCTGAAAAAGTTGTCTGAAGGGCTATACTTGACAAAGATATTTGAGTGTTAAAATGATGCGATCATATTTTTTTTCGCTTGAACTAGGGCTGTCACGGTCAATCGATTAATCGATTGTTGATCGGTCACGGCGAAATCGATTAGTATTTTTCGTTGTCGAATAATCTGTAAATTGTATCCCGGTTTAGATGTTTAATAATTAAAAGAAAATTTGATGAAAAAACTATTGTTTCTAAAGGTATTGAGTTACGAACATCGATGTTAAACCCCAAAAAGCCGTTGGAAGCATTTGTCTTCCAGGTACATTCATCAAAGCTTTGATGTTCTGAATCTTTGAACCGTCAGTGTAATAATCAAGACCGGTCGGAAGTTGCGAAGATCGCAACTGCCGACCGGTCTTGATTATTACACTGACGGTTCAAAAGTTCAGAACATCAAAGCTTTGAATGTACCGAAAAGTTGATTGTCTTCGTTGTTTACTTGAGGTAGGTCAGCTAGCTTGAACTTCATTTTTTTCGACTTCAAAGAGAGGGAGAGGGGTGGGGGGTCATCTAGGTACGATTAATCGATTATTATCGATTATTTGCGACGATTAATCGATTCCTAAATTTAAAAACCGTGACAGCCCTAGCTTGAACGTATAATGGTCACCTATAGGAAAATATTTGGTGTTGTGATACCTGCAATCGGCATCTTAGATGGTTGTGAAGGTCATCGTAAGGTGGATTCCGTATTTTATGATAATCGTAAGCCATAACCTATTTAGGCTCCACCTTTACCGCCAGCTTTTACTCCTTGTCTTTCGTGTCGTGTAGTCGTGTTCTCTTTTAGACATGATTGTTTAGGGCATAGTTCCGGACAAATCGATTTATCGCTATTCCAGGAAACCTGACGCAAAGGCTTACGGATATCTAACGCTGATACAACTTCTTGTAACACCAGCAGCTCCAAACGACAATGGAAGTATGTATTCGGAGGAAACACTTTTATAATATTAAAGAGAATGACAACGTACACTGAAGTTTCATTCTTTTCTTTAATAAAACTAGTCGACGTGAATGACCGACTAACAATAGCCATAACGTATATGCCGACTGGAAAAAGTGGACTAATAAATACTTTAACTCCATAACACCCTCCAGTTCATTCAATACTGAGTACGAATAATTCTTTTGAGCAACAACGTGCGACAGTGATCCACTAATAGCCTTCAAAGCCATGAATGCCATAGGGTTGGTACAAATACTAATCTTTTATCTTTCAATATACAACAAAGCACGCGATTTGTTCGGTCCTGTAGAAAAATGAAAAACTGAGCACACCAGGCTAGTATAATCTTCGTATTCGTTTGGAGGCAAAATGGAAACGAGATAAGACCCGAATGAGTCAGTACAAATTAGTGGATCTAGAATTCTTTAACATTTCTTCCTTATAAAAAAACCCACCGGCAGACAAGACAAAGTGTGACCAAAAAGCAAATAAATTATCCCCAGTTATCCAGTTCATCTTAGGCCTCAGAATACATGGCTAATCCCCAGAACCACATATCAAAGACAAGAAGCCCCCCCCCCCCCCTTTGTCCACTCACTGTTACGGAAACGTAATATCTTAATAGTGTACGTTAACCCTTTGAAAAGGAAGAAAAACATTTTTTCGATCCAGGATTGTGATACTTGAATTCATAAAGAAGATAGTTGCTCAGTGAATTTATGTGGTATACATGTAGCAATCAAAATTTTCAATGTGCAGTCCTAAGGCTGCACGTTGAAAATATTGATTAGTGTTCTCCCAAGTAACGAATGCAGACTCGACCATTTGATGGCTCTGAACTATCATGGAATATACCATAAGTGTCTAAAGAGTAAAGATGCACAGAAGAACTACCATGAACTTTACATCACAATATGGCCACACAGTAACGTTCACACAACATTCACGTGATTCAAAATTCATTGTAAAATAATTCGGTTAAAACACGAGAAATCTGACAGCTACCTGCTAAAGTACAGTCGCCGTGGGCAGTCACTTTTCCACATGTCCACAGTTGTTGTGGAAAACCGTGGCAAATTACCTTTCAACTGCCCACATAAATTTCTGTGGACAGAGATTTTTCTAGACAGTGGGCATGCTACCTACTTGCCCACGGATTTAATAACTAACACGGCAATTCCCGTGAAGTCCACATGATCTGACCTTTTTATTACACTACTATAATATTTATGTTACGTAAAAAAATCTGTTAACATCGGAACGAGGTCAAAATATCAACTTCTGCAAAATGTTGCGGTAGAAAACGGTTATTTTAGCAGTAACAATCCTTTTGTTCAATGTAGAAGCAGAACCTTGGGTGTACATTGCTTCCTTTCTATCAGATCAGTAGTGAACTTAAATGTATTTAGATGCGCTGTTTGGGAAGCCAAAGGTGTCACCGCAGATGGTCAAGGCAACTGATTTTAAAACGTGCGCTTTAATTTCGTCATACGAATGTAGTTTGCACAAGTAATATTATCCAGACGTGTAAATTACGAGCTCCTGTGTCAGAATCTGTTATAGTACGATCTGCAGTGAGATACAACGTATATGCCAATAGCAGCACAAGTGTACGCCGCACACCAGGCCTGTGTACATTCTGAGATATTCGGCGATATTTAAGGTAGGGATTACCGATAAGTTGAAATTAATGTTTGGGAACTGAATGTTGCATCCAGTTCAGAGCAACAGCATCGTTATGTCTATTTTACTAGATACCTCATCAACAATATGCTTCAACTCAGGTCTCATACCTGCTCTTACACTCGTAAAATATCACCAGTGTCACGCACTTCTGGGGACGCCCGGCAATGGCATGCACGTGACACACAAAATAGACCAAATTAAATTAAAATAATTACAGCTTTAATAAATACGGGGAATTTGAATGTCAAGTGAAATAACAACACAACGTAATTACACACACATCCACCTACACCATGGTACTGGCCAGTACGAAACTAATGAACACCAAATGCACTTAAAATCATCGGCAAAAACTGTTGATTCTCCCCTTACATTACGATCTGTCAATAAGCAAGTCCATACAGTCAATACATATGCCACACACATAGGATAGAATTGTCTATTAAGACACAAAATTCGTATGGTTAATACGAAAGGTTCATTCACAGGATATAACTGTATTTCAGGACATAAAGTTTGTACAGTTCATATTTGGCTGTTCACACGGGACATCACTGTCTATAACTACAGTACATTACGTATCAGCGATCTCCTGTCTCATCGCGTAACTACAAAATCATAGTTCAGCTATATCACATCAAATTGGACTTCATATCGGCTACATGCCAGTCAATACCACACAGTACACCACACGGACCATACTCGGTGACCAGTCAAAGACGTGACCTCATAATTGGAACCTGAAGTTTAAAATTACTAGCTACCATTCTGCGAAGGCAAAGGGTTAAACGAATTATTCCACTGCTTAGTGGAGTTACGCTGACATTACTAAAGCTGTATGTTAATAAACTCAATTACACGTGCAATTATGCACCAGACTAGTTAAATAGGCACAGATTTAAGAGAAATAACTCTACAAGACATATGCACGTACCATTAAAGGCACAATTAACAATTAATACTAAAATTACGAAGTCAAGTACCATAAGGCACATAAACGAGTTTACACAACTCTTAATTATTTATGCAATATTTGATAAATAAAACCCTAAACCGCACAATAACGAACCAGCAATTTAAACTACGCAAATTACACAAAGTTACCTCCGATCTGCAAACAACAGGCCCTCCATACAATTGCCATTCCACGTCCACTGAATAGGACACGCCATACATCCACATGAGCCACTAGGCATAAACCACCTCTGATATTACAACATTCGCAGCTCCCCTGAGAATCCTCGATTCAATACAATAACCTTAAAGTACTAGCTGTAAATGCACGCTTTCCACTGAAACATCATTCAGCATTCTTTCGACACAGTCAAAGGACAACTTTTACTCTGTACATATATCCGAATTCTGACCCGAATTCATCGATGCTCATACGATAAATTAATCCTTAGCTATAACCTGACACACCAAATCTTTTACATTACACATTAATATAATTATTTAAGAATACTACAGAATAAGAATATGATAACGTGACAATCAGTAGGATACGACAAGCCCAGGTACAGTTAAAACTAGAAGTCCTGCCATGAAATGCGCACAAATAGCACGTCGATCTGCGCGTTATTCTACGCGTTATGACCATAGTAAGGCTATCAAATTCTATACATATGGCCTGTGCACAAGCAATGTTTCGGCCAATGGACCTCCGGGTAACCCGGAGGTCCATTGGCAGAAACATTGCCTGTGTTTGCTATGAGTAACCAGGAGAACCTGCCGTGCGTTGGATGCCATTCCATATGGCAATTGCGCGCAATCGCTACGCGTAATTAAGCCTAGATAGGCGCACAGTTCGTGACAGGACTTCTAGTTTTAACTGTACTGCGATGTGGCGTAGATATTGTTAGACGCATAATTCAGCAAATATTATAGGAGCTCAAGAACAAAATGCACCCCAGTTGTGAATATGGGGTGTGACAGAGAACTTCTGTATATTAATCACTTGATCTGATAGTTAATTTACCTTCTTTGCACTAAAAGGGTGGCCACTAATCATCAAGCAAAGGCCATTTAATATCTTTACCCTTTAACCGCTTGCGTGCAGGCTGAACATTAATTAGTCTGCCTGGAAGCGCGGTGGCTCAGTGGATACGGTGTTGGACTTTAAACGGAAACGCCCACGTTTCGATCCCCGCAAGGGGTTACTGCGTTGTGTCCGTGGGAAAGGTACTTAACCCCAATTGCCCACATAGGGGCACGGAGACGCTGTGTACTAAGGGCGTACTTCACCTTCGATGGTACACTTATCTTCACGTCGATAGTGCACTTATCTTCAACCAATGATAACCCTGCTTGTGCGGAATTAGCACGTCCCAAATGAACGATGCTTTAATGTTAAAGCAGGAAGTGAAGAGTTATTTAAGTTTATTCTTGTAATTCCGCTGAATATGGAAGTCTTCTTCACGTATCTCGTGTGGTTCCAGATTTAACCATTTACCTGACGGTTATAACCGCCCAGCGCTATTCACGTATTATTGTTTCAATTGTTTGCTTCCAAAACACAACTTTGTGCTCGTTCCAACGAGGAGTCCTGAGCTATGATTTTGGTGCACAAAAATGAAAGTGTTTGGTTGTTCAATGTCATTTTTGCATGTGTCGTCCTCTATTTGTTACAAGTAAGCAGCTACAGCTGTTACGGTTACATCAACGATGACAGGACGAGCATCTGATTGCTAGTATTTTATCGTATTTTAACGGCAGTTTTAACGGTATGATATTGACGCCAAGGTTTCAAACAACATGTTGTGGCAAACGCGTTTCAATCTATACATATTATACAGCTATCATGGATAGACGACATCACGGAGACAATGAATCGTGAACGATTTGATAGCATTGCACATAAAAATTCCGCTGGAGGAAATTCCTGGCACTAAATGCATTATTAATGAATCATTAAATCACATAGGAATATAATCATGCCGATATGTATATTGCGTTAATAATCATAAAAACAAATTAGATAATAGTGAGAGAATGGCACGGCACACAGTATTTATTACAATTATTGTCATTCTGTTTGTTTGAGATCGTCAATTACCCATTGTTTTGGGAATGTGACTATTGGTACAATTTTATTGATCCGAATCCCTTGATTTTCGGCTTTCGTAAATATGATTCCAATTAAGTTTTTAAAATAGTTTTTTCTTCTCAAAATTCAATTTGAAAAGTTCTTTTTGATTCCAGTAGATGATCCGTCACCATAGACTGATTGTTTTGTTTAGCGTTTACAAAATCGTATATTCAGTATATTCAGAAAGAATATATTTTCACATATGACGCGTGAAGGAGTAAAAACGGATTTATTATCAGAGCAAAAAGCTTTCAAAATACTTTTGGAGAGTACAAATGCACTTTAAAATTTTTAAATACCTTATTGATAATCTGTACAATCCCCGTAAACAGGGCCCGAAACCAGATCACTACGTGCTCCGCCAATTACAAGGAACAGCTCCAAAATGACGGAAGTCCCGACTCATTAGCCTCAAATGCTAATTCCTTTCCCTCATTTTCGCCACTCAATGCTGAATATGCTTACCGGAAAACCCATTTCAATGGAACAGACCTCTGGAACATTTCACGCTCCATATCAACCCATGTGTATCATCAACACCAAATGAAATGGCGGACGAATACACGTATCACCTAACAACGCGCTGCTCAAAGGCATGTACACATCCATTCGTCATTATAATGTTGTTACAAAATAGCCCAAATGCGGGTTACCATGACAGTCAACATTACACCCATCACTAGGGCTGCACGGTATATCGATAAACTGATATATACCGGTATTCAAAACCAATATCGATTGAATACCGGTGTAATTACAAAAATATCGGTTCATCGTCTTCATTTATTTACCCACAATTTAATTTTCAAGATGTCTTGAGTTTTTTTAACTGTTGCCCCGAATGAAAGCGTAATATACAAATTCAGCAGTTGAAAAGATAATTTTCCAAAATTTTAACAAAACTATATCATGTGACCCCTCATTGGAACGAGCTCGCTGAGCTCGTTCCAACGATGGGTCACATGATATAGTTTAGTAGAAATTTTTGGAAAAATCTGATAAACTATTATTTAAAATAATAAATTTTGATATCGTCTGCGTTGGGTGAAGGAATTCGAACCGCATCATCAAGGCATGCTGATTCGTTCCGACTGTGATGCCTCAAGTCTCGATTGTGGTACTTATGTTCAGATATCTGAACAGTTTTCGATATGCCGGTATACTGCGGTATTTTTTTGAATACCGATACCGGTATTCAGTTTTGAATATCGTGAAGCCCTACCCATCACGCCCCGCAGTTAGTCACTTCTGTCTGTGGCGCGGTTCATAAGGTTTGAATCCGTTTTGAACATGGTTTACTATGTCCGTCGCTGTTTTTTTCACTACATCAGCTGTTGTTGGGAAGTTGAATGTTAACTGTTAATCCTGTGACTGTCGAGTCACATCAGAATTTCCATATAATATGGCTTTGTTCTGTTGTTTTTTCTTGTTTTCATTATTGGGTGGGGGGAATTGTTCCGACTGATGCCTACCTGACCAAAACACCTCCATGCGACCAGGGGTCAATACTATAAAACTTTTACAATTGTATTTTCTAGAATTGTATTTTCTTCCCATTAATATAACTGACTAAAATGAATCATTAGCATTTTAAAAAATATGGCAATTTGCCAACTGGCAAATTGTCAGATCTTTAAAAATGCTAATGATTCATTTTAACCCATTTAAAGTCATAAATAGACAATACAATTTTCAAAACACAATTGTAAAACTTTTATAGTATTGGACCAGGGCGTAGCTAAGAGGGGGGGGGGGGGGAGAGTGCGATACCACTCAATAATTTTTCCACTCAGGGCATTTTCGTCCGGTATGGAATCTTCGATATCGATAGTAGTCGTACTTTCTTAGGAGACTAGATTTTGGCACTTGGACTGTGTCAAACACACTGTTGGTAATATAAATGGACGGCTTTAATTCCCGATTCGGGAAGTTGGGTCCCTGCATGACCAATTTGGAGTTCTACGTGTTAATTAATTAAGAAGTGGCGTCGCGACTACTACGTGAATATTTTATTTCTATACCATGATTACCTATTCTACTATATGAAAAACATATGACATAAATGTTAGCTTTACACACCAACCGTGATGAACACTCCAGCAATGGGATTTCAGTAGTTAAAATTTACACCTACAGTGGAACTACATCCAAGTTGACCTTTGATGACCTCGACCTGAATGCAAACTTGTCTAATTTTTTCACTCGTCGCCTCGCGAAGAGTGAAATGAAAGTGGCAATTATTTATTACGTTTTTAAATGAGTTTACCCCATAAGATACCACAAAAATTAACAAATATGCGTTGTCTCATGTTAATGAAGCATCCATAACTCGAAATAGTATGTTATTAAAATAAAAAAGGCCCTGTGATTGCGCATTTCTTTTTCCATTTCGTTTCGGCGATAAAATTGACAGCGGAAATACCGCCCATCGGTGCTCATGTAAACAAAAGCAGATTCGCACGTGCGAATATTGATTTATTTGAAATTTAAACTCTTATTAATCTGACGGTCATGGTATAAATAAAATACATCAAAGTAGCTTGGTGTACCAAATGTTCACCACTCCTGATGAAGTGGTGTTAACCGCGCGCCGAAGGCTCGCGGTTAACACCACTTCACCACTCGTGGTGAACATTTGGTACACTAAGCTACTATGGGTATATTCTATATATCCATAATTAAATTTCAGTGTCTTGAGTTTTCGAACTTATAGCCTGACTGATCAAAATTCCACCACCATCAAGGCATGCTTTCAACGAAGTAATGCTTTGGTGGTGTAGCTGGAATATTTTGTCAGTCTGGACTGGTCTGTATGGGCGTTCGAACATAACATATAGCCCGCCGCAAACAGGAGGTTATGGCAAACACGTTGCACTGTTGTTTCTAAACTGATTCTCAGATCCTTTCATCATCACGTGGACGTAGACGTGGATATTTTCAAGCCCAAGTCCTCATCGCACAGTGACGGAGACGCAGTCGTATACGTCGTTTATTGTTTGGTGGACTCCCGCGTTGTGTCCTTGGGCAAGGCACTTAACCCCGATTGTCCACATGGGGACACGGTGACGCCGTGCACTAAGGCGTACTGCACGTCGCTGGTACGCATGTCTTCAACCAATCTAACCCTGCCTGTGCTGCAGTGCGGAGTTACGATGTTGGGGAGCTGGCAGCTGCTCGTCGTTACTCGGTGATTCTCTCCGGGTACTTAGGCTTCCTCCACCCGTAAAGCTATCACGGTCATGATTAGCCATTGTGCATAAGTATATGACCTTAAACACCAATAAATAAATAAATAATAAATAATATTGTTTAGTGTCTTTCAGGTTTATCATTTGTACTTACTTGTACCATTTCAGAGACAGATGATAGAAACTGTGCTCACATCCACTTGTCTTCATTGGATATGAACCTTCTCCCTGATTTATTGCAAACTCCTATACTGTGAATGTTGTGTGGTGAAACGTCGTACTATTTTCTAGGTCTGCAGACGGATATGGTTGAATGCATCTGCCGACTTCATAGAACTCTTTTGAGAATGATCTGCAGAAGCAACTTTTAATTACCCTGATATGGCTTGGGTATAACTTTACTGCTAAGGTTACGAAGGTTCTCCCATTATCGTGCAAGCGTATTTCACATGGCAGTGCACCATGTTGTGAGGGTTATTTGCGAAGTGTTGTTACCAAAACAACTTTACTGACTTGAGCTCACCTTTTCAATACGGACTCCTTGGAAGGTTTGTGTTTCGAATGGAAGTAAAGTGTTACCACCTCCTATTGGTCACTGCCGTGCCTGCTGGCGCACAGCGAATAGTTTTTCCTCTCGCCTCCGACCCTCCAACATCTCTTCTAACCCAGGCGAGAAAACCCCAAATTCTTATTTCGTTAAGAATATTTCTATTATGATTTTGGTTAGTTATAATACAAAACTGTGATTTGAGAAATTAAATGAGCGAAAGATTTGTAAATGTTCTTATTTCCGGTAACTTTATTTATTTATTTATTTATTTATTTATTTATTTATTTATTTATTTATTTATTTATTTATTTATTTATTTATTTATTTATTTATTTATTTATTGGGGTTTAAGGTCATATATTTCTGCACTGTGGCTAATCATGATCATGACAGTTTTACGGGTGGAGGAAGCCGGAGTACCGGGAGAGATCCACCGAGCAACGGCGAGCAACTGTCAGCTCCCCAACATACTAACTCCACACCAGCAGGGTTAGCATTGGTTGAAGACAAGTGCACCATCGACGTACAGTACGCCTTAGTCCACGACGTCACCGTGCCCCCAGATAGGCAATGGGGGTGAAGTGTCTTGCCCAACGACACAACGCGGTTGCCGCAGGTGGGATTCGAACCGAGGACCTCTCGGCTTGCAGCCTGCATGTAACTTTTCTTCGTATTCGTTCAAATTTAGTTGCTACTACTTAATTAGCTTAACCCTTTAAACACTGATGGTATCTTCCATATCAGTTCAATAGCAGCACTTGGAAGAGTCCATATTCATTATATAGGGAAAGACGAAATAATATTTTCAACGTGCAGCTCTGGAGCTGCACGTTGAAAATATTGATTGGTCTCCACCACACATTCATAAAGCAGCCATCCTCCTTAATGACATTATGGCGTATCATGTGGCTGGGCCGGAAAAGCGGTCGATCGTGTTGAAAGGGTTAAGATATGGACATAAAGAAGTTTTTATTTTCTTTTAAATATGTTTCTGACATATATATCAGTGGCTGCAACTGTTGATTTATTTGTACGAAATGTTTTGTTAGACTAGGAACCAGTTCCCAAATTAATTTTCTGGTGCAATGTGCTTTCCCACTGCAGGAAGACTGGTATCGAGCGTCAGGCATACTGATCGTCTATTTCACCATAACTTCACAGAGCTGAATCAAACTACCCCATCATTTGTCGTCTTCATCTGAATTGCAAGCAGGGATGTGGCTAGAGGGTTTCAGCTGGGGAGGGGGGGGGGGGGGTGCCACCGGTGTAAATTCCAACTGTGAGTGGTTGCGATAGGTGGTTGCACTGCAGCGCTGGGTGATATCTTTTAACCCTTTACACAACGAATCGCCCTCATCCGCCCGCATAATATGCAAATACAGCTGCTGAAAAAATATTATTTTTCGAAAAATTTCAACAAAACCATATCTTGTGACCCCTCTTTGGAACGAGCTCGTTCCAAAGAGGGATCACATGATATGGTTTTGTTTAAATTTAAAAAAAAAATGATATTTAAAATAATGAATTTTGAAATGGTCTGCGTTAGGTAAAGGGTTATGAACCCTTCTGAAAATTTTCACTAATCCTGAAACGGAAACGGAAACTGAAAAAGCATCATTTATAATGTGTCTGGGTCAGAAAATTTACCGGATTGATGTCACAGTCGAAATTTTGAGGCCATGTCAATTTTAGAGTAGGAAATTTGAAACTCAAGTTTCCAGTTGGAAATAAAAGATCAAAATTTCTCATCATTAGTTGGAATTTTAATATTTTTCATGAACAATGTTAATTTAATGAATTTCCAACCATTTGATTTTTGACATCGGAATTTCCAACTATTGAAAAAAATACTCCTAGCTGGGGGTGGGGGTTAGATCGCCCACGCCCCCCCCCCCCCCCGTCGCCACATCCTTGACTGCAAGGTCCATTTTGCCGACCTTTTTGAGGGCTAAAAGGTCAGAGCAGCCTAACAATATCTTTTTCCTGCAGTATTCCAGTATACTGACAACAATATAATATCACAAATTACAAGAACATGAACTAGTTTAACCCGGGGTTGAATATCTCCAGAATAGAAGAATATCTGCAAGTCCAATGTTTATTTACCTC
Organism: Pictodentalium vernedei; assembly: GCA_031216915.1. NCBI lineage: Eukaryota > Metazoa > Mollusca > Scaphopoda > Dentaliida > Dentaliidae > Pictodentalium > Pictodentalium vernedei. The sequence goes on from CM062288.1 coordinate 37,609,213, forward strand.
AACATGTCATATACAATCTTCAGTTATAAATTGAGCGTACAACACAAACTTTACAACAGATATTTGATATTTTATTTATTGGTGTTTAAGGTCACATATTTCTGCACAATGGCTAACCATGACCGTGACAGTTTTACGGTTGTAGGAAGCCGGAGTACCCGGAGAGAACCACCGAGCAACGGCGAGCAACGGCGAGCAACTGTCAGCTCCCCAACATACTAACTCCAGACAAACAGGGTTAGCATTGGTTGAAGACAAGTGCACCATCGACGTGCAGTATGCCTTAGTACACAGCGTCACTGTGCCCCCACGTGGGCAATGGGGGTGAAGTGTCTTGCCCAAGGACACAACGCGGTTGCCGCAGGTTAGATTCGAACCGAGGACCTCTCGGCTTGCAGCCTGCGCCTCTACCAACTGAGCCACCGCGCCCCCATACAACAGATATAATAATTGCACAATAATCACAAGTGGACAATATAATATGAATGTGAAATCAAATACATTGAAAGATACATGATCGCGGAAATGCGAAAATCGACCCAATTGTAAAAGAACACATTGCATCCACCAGATATGCATGGTCCAATCAATCTTAAACTTCACAGAATAAGTGGGCTATAAAATTTAAGCAACTTAACAATGGAACGTCTGGTGAGGAAGAAGGTTGAAAGCGGATTTGAACATTCAAAAGATCAAATACTGTTTGGCGGGAACTAGTGAGTAGTGTTAATGAAATTAGCATGCGAAGTTAGTGGTCAGTTAGCTGCAAGTCAGTAAGAAGAATCATTGAATACTCCGATGATAATTCGGTCAGTGTATGAAAGTGTTACATGACTCCACTGCATACTCATACAAAGAGATAACCATATAAATAATAACTACTAGAATATAGCATAGAAATGGCATAGCCTGGAAGGCTGTCTTCCTGCAAAAATATAAATCAAGTTATCTGGCTTCAGTGTAACGGAAATTCTTTTCAAAGACTAGAATATCTGATCGTTCGTTTATGATTCATGGGGCAAGATGGAATCGAAAGGTCAAATGTTGCGAGAAGGAGGATGAAATTCCAGAGGATTTTGATGGCTGATACATTTTGGATAAGCTGGGTTGTCGCACTTAAAGTTGGGCGCGAATATGTGTTTAAAGCTTTATGCGTTAGTGTTTTTTTAAACTTGGGTTTTCGATATTGGGGAGTTAGTGGGTCTATACTACTCCAAATACATGGGAAGGAGAGGAAGGGCAGTTCTGCAGAAAATTGGGTTCTTGATTTGTTTGTTTCTAATTTACCGGTCTGCCTTGTGCTGATAACTGAAGGGTGTCTTCAGATTTGAAAGGTGCCATCGAATGACGTAGGAATTTTTTTGTTCATCCAGTCTTGCGTAAAGAGGGAGACGTGAAGGCTGTAAAGATTGCTAAATTTTAGAATGCCTCAATCTCTGAAAATTGGGTCTATGTGCGATTGACATGCTTTCCTAGTTATGATTCGGGGGGGGGGGGGGGGAGGGGGGGGGGCTCTTCTTTGCAGCTTGAGAATTCTATTGGTGTAAGTGGAATGAATCGAATTCTGAATACCTTATACGAGATGACAGTGGATCAATGAAAAGTACAAAGTTGACATTGCCTTTGTGGAAAGAAAATTCTTTGCTGTATTTAGGGCGAAAATTGAATTTTTTTTTTAGGGCGAAAATTGCCCTTGCCACTCTTGAGCATACCACAGAAATATGATGTTTAAATTTGATATTTTCCGCTATATATTCACCAAGGAATTTTAGAGCGGCTTTATCTTGTTCGTTACCAACGGCCGCAATGCTTGTATTATTCAGAAATAATTTGACGTCGTTTACCCTATATGAAGCATTTTGGGTGAAGTAGCATACACTTAGGTTTAGTGGGGTTGAGGGCTAGTTTGCTGGCAGAACCCCAGTGGTTTATGTCGGCTAATTCGGGATTTACACTGCCTATAAGGGGGTCAAGGTTGTTGCCTGATCTACATGCCGTTGTATCATCGGCAAAGTAAAGAGAACATAGTTGAGCCGCTGATATCCTATTTAAGTCTAACTGTTAAAGTATAGTACAGTCGTTGTGGACTGGTCGTAATCCGAACGTGGCCAGTCATATCCAGGCCTGAAAATAAGCAGTCTGACATTTGCAAAATGAAGTCCCCACGGGGTGAATTTGACGATGCTGTCCCATACAGTGGGCCAATTTATCCTCTGGGTATCCCTTTCTGTTTAGTTTTGAGACCCTTATTCAGATGAGTTCACAGAGGTTAAATTTAGTGATGCTACCCTGCTGTGCAGGGTAGCATCACTAACTTCACCCACTGGGGACCTCATTTTGCAGATGACAGTTTGCTTATTTTCTGGCTTGGTCATATCCACGCATGCGTTTACTTGGTAATAAAAATCATCATCAGCAACATTTAGACTGATGAAGCATCGGGTTGAACCCGGTGCTTCATTAATTAAATCTTTTATGATTTTTTTCTATAATTAATGTTTGGAAGCTAATATTATTTCGTCCGTGGAAATACTGCCCACCCCGTGGAAAGTGACCAGTCCGAACTGTTACATATATTTAATTTTAGTGTGGTTGAGGGATAGTTTGTCGGTAGAGCACCAGTGGTTTATTTTGGCTAATTCGGAATTTACATTATTTATAAGGGGGTCAAGGTTGTTGCCTAATCTATATGCCGTTGTATCATCGGCAAAGGAAAATAAAGAGAACACAGTGGAGTCGCTGATATTCTATGTTAGTCTAACGGTTAAAGCAGAGTACAGTCATCGTGGACTAGTCATAATCCACACGTGGCCAGCCACATCCACGCATGCGTTTACTTGGTAATAAAAATCATCATCAGCAAAATTTTGACTAATGAAGCATCGGGTTGAACCCGGTGCTTCATTAGTTAATTTTTTTAATGAATATTTCTATAATTAGGGTTTGGAAGCTAATATTATTTCGTCCTTTGAAATACTGCCCACCCAGTGGAAAGTGACCAGTCCGTACTGTAGCATATATTTAGTTTTATAATCGTTGAGGGCTAGTTTATTGGCAGAACACGAGTGGGTTATTTTGACTAATTCGGAATTTACATTATCTATAAGGGCGTCGAGGTTTTTGCCTGATCTATATACCGTTGTTTCATCGGCAAAGGAAAGTACAGAGAATACAGCAGAGTCGTCGATATCCTATGTAAGTCTAGTTTCTGAGAAAGGCAGAAGATACCACAGGTGTCAACCGGTCGTTCATGATCTGAAAGGTTGCTCATACAGTACGTGGAGAGTGGATTGTAACTGAATCACCCGTAGAGTGGAGTTGTCACCCAAGCTATAACTTTCAAATTTTGTACATATCGACAAAAAACACAAGCAGTGTTTCAGCCAATGGACCTCCGGGTTTAAACTGAAACTTTGCTTGTATTGGTTATGCATTGCAACACATTTGCAATTATTGTTTGGGTGGAATCTCCACTTTGTGGGTGATTTAGTGATAATACCCTCTCCACGTACTGTATATCCTATAGCGCTTTGGTAGTTACCCCTTCACACCCACTTGTATGTAATTCTGCAGGGTATTGGACAAACTGATTAGAAATTCGGTTAAAAGAGAATATACCAATACCAATGGTATTTTGTACACAGAGAACTTAACGAGTTGTGAATAAAAATAAGATAGTGTTATTGTTCCGTCAATGATAGGTGCCGTTTTTTTCTTATTGTGGGTTGACTGGACCAGCTCACATTTTTAACATCCATTGGGAAAAGAAAGTAAAGCAAGCCCAAACCCAAGCCTAGTTGGTGTAAAATGTCTACTTGTAACATGGGCTCCTACACCGATTCATTTCTCTTATAAGTATATACTCGGCAAAAAAAATTCTGGAGATGATGCTGCTACGTGAAGGAAAACGAAATAAAACAGAGTCCGACTGAAACAGGCAGAAACTGAAAAAAATATGATAATCTCGGAGTTCATTTATGTGGGCTCGTCGGCTTAATCCTAAATTCATACTGGGTTGTAGAATTTGAATTTTTGGTGAAATCCCCTAATCGCTGAGTCCTGTACATACAGTACGATCGCCGTGGACGAGTCATTTTCCTCCGATGGGCAATATTTCCACGCAACCAATGGTATTATTTATTGGTTTTAAGGTCACATGTTTCTGCTCAGTGGCTAATCATGACCGGGACAGTTTTAAGGGTGTTGGAAGCCGGAGTACCTGGAGAGAACCACCGAGCAACTGTCAGCTCCTCAGTATACTAACTCCACATAAGCAGGGTTAGCATTGATTGAAGACAGGTGCACCATCGACGTGCAGTACGCCTTAGTTCACAACGTCACCGTGCCGCCACGTGGGAATTTGGGTTTGAAGTGTTTTGTCCAAGAACACAACGCGGTTGTAGGATTCGAACCGAGGCTTGCAGCCTGCACCTCTACCACATGAGCCACCGCGCCCCGAAGCAATGATATTCGGTTCCAAACAATAATTATAGAAATAATCATCAAAAATATAATTAATGAAGCACCGGGTACAACCCGGTGCTTCATTAATTAAAATTTTGCCGATCATGAGTTTTATTACCTGGTAAACGCATGCGTGGACACATCACTGCTCATGCGTGAATTACGACCACTCTACAACAACTGTACGGTGGCTCAGTGGTAGACGTTGGAATTCTATGCTAGAGGTCCAGAGTTCGATCACCTTCCGGAACGAGCCGTTTTGTGTCCTTGGGCAAGGCACTTTATCCCGGTTGCCTACATAGGGCCACGATGACGCCGTGTACTAAGGCGTATTGCACGTCGATGGTGACCATGTCTTCAACCACTGTAACCCTGCTTGAAGGATCTTGAGGGGGCGCGGTGGCGTCGCGGTAACCGGTTCCCGTCAGATCACCGTAGTTAAGCAACGTCGAGCGCGGTCAGTAGTTGGATGGGTTACCATTTCAGCGACTGATTCGTGCTCCCGCGTTGTGTCCTTGGGCAAGGCACTTAACCCCGATGGGGGCACGATATCGCTGTGTACTAAGACGTACTGCACGCCGATGGTGCGCATGTCTTCAACCAATCTAACCCTGCCTGTGCCGTGGTGCATAGTTCAGAGTTACGATGTTGGGGAGCTGACAGCTGCTCGTCGTTGCTCGGGGGTTCTCTCCGTGTTCTCCGGCTTCCTCCACCCGTCAAACTGTCACCGACATGGTATGACCCTGGCTGTTAATGTGTCGTTAAACCCTAATAAATAAATAAATAAATAAATAAATAAATAAAATAAATAAAATAAATAAAATAAATAAAATAAATAAATAAAATAAATAAATAGAAGGATCTTGAACAGAGTTAGAATGTTGAGGCGCTGACAGTTGCTCGACGGTGCTCGGTGGTTCTCTCCGGGTACTCCAGCTTCGTCCCCCCGTAAAACTGCCACGGTCACAATTAGCCATTGTGCATAAGTATGTGACTTTAAACGCCTATAAATAAACAAATAAATAAATAAATAACAACGACTGCACTGAAACGTGAACTTCTCATTGATCGTCAAATTTTCAATTGCGAAAAATATTATGCATATTGTTTGTAAAGGGTTAAAATTTAATTTCGTGTAAACCAAAATCATATTTGTGAAGGGTGGAATTATTTTCCTTCAGAGACCACAAAAACAAAATATCAAATGTCTTCTTGGACCTACGGATCCTTTAATTATTTACGCAAAACTGTCGTGCCCAAATGGTTGATCGAATTTCCATTGTTTGAAGTTGAACGAATGTTTGTGAATCGCATGTTCTGTGGAGAGTCGATAGTTATGTTCGCGAAAGACAACTCAATCATGTTTGTATTCAATTCTACCACACAGGAAGCCACCAGTTCGCTGGTTTTCCAATTAATTTTGTTTGCACTTAAAATTCAATTTCATAAGCGATTAGAGATTTTGATACACCGGAGCGTAATTTTATTTTCATTTGCAGTGTTTCAATTTTGAGAAAATAATATGATGAAAGCATGTTGCAGATTTCGGCTAGGTTGTGCAATGTCTTGGAATAATGAAGATGAACCTTTGATAATCAAAAATGTTAAATCACTAAAACATTTCCGCTCAAACAATTAAGTTATGAAATGTCTAAAACAGGAAACTGACAATTGATTTCTGTTTGAAACAAGACAAACGCACTCTGTTCGGTACCCTAGTGCTTTCATATATCCTCAGAAACGCCATAAAATTGGATTGGCCATGTCTGGCGGCAATCCTTGCCTTTAATGCTAAGGGTGTTGGGGACTACAGTGAGCTTGTCTAGATATGATGGAAGAGGTCTCTTTTCCCCAAACCGATTAACCCTTTACCAAAACCGGGAAGCGCTATTCTCAAAAATCGCCAATTAATTTTCATTATATTTTAATTTTTTGTCTCAAAAACATAGGTTATGACCCCTCTTTGGAACGAGCTCGTCGAGCTCGTTCCAATGAGGGGTCATAACCTATGTTTTTGAGACAAAAATGAGAAATATTAGTTATTAAAGAATTTTGTTTGCAAGTGTCGTCTGCTTTTCATGTTAGGTAAAGGGTTAACATACTTCCTGCATACCAAGTTAAAACTGAGAGAGAGGTTGGGAGAGAGGGAGGGAGAGAGGTTGGGAGAGAGAGAGAGGGGAAGAGAGAGAGTGAGGGAGGGAGGGAGGGAGGGAGGGAGAGAGGGGAGTGCGGGCGAGAAAGGGAAAGAAAGGGAGGGGAGAAGGGAGGAGGTGAGAGAGCGGGGAAGGGAGAAGGAGGGGAGGGGAGGGGAGTGAGGGTGAAGAAAAGAGGGGAGAGGGGAGAGGGGAGGGGAGATATGGGAGGGAGGGAGAGAATGAGGGGTGGGCGAGAGAGAGAGAGAGATGAGAGTGTCTGATCTGCCAATCTACACGTTCCTACTGGATACAACTCTGCATGGCGCAACAATTTACGAAATTGTCCGTAATAGACTGCTCACGAGTGGCCACTTTCCACAGATGGGCAATATTTATACGGACGCAGTAGTATTAGATTCCAGACACTAATTGCAGGAATAATCATCAAAAATTTAATTAATGAAGCCACTTCATTTAAACGGAAGTGAACGGAGGAACCCGGTAAACGTTTTTTGAGGTGGAGAAGCTTTTTCCGAAATACACGGTGCGTGTATTTACGCTTCATAGTTTGTCAACGTCCTTAGATCGCATGTATCATCGCATTATCCCGATTCATCATACACTAATATATCATTCCCACCTAACGTTTTTCGGAAAATGTGCATTTATTCATGATAAATCGCATCAGAACCGACATGGGTCGCTTAAAAAATGCAACGAAATTAGGAAAATATGCTCTCTTTCTCAAAATTGTCACTCACTCACTTAATATTATAATATACAATTTTTTATCGCATTATCCCGATTCATCATACACTAATATATCATTCCTATGTAATGTTTTTCGCTTCAAAAATACAACGAAATAAGGAAACGATGCTCATTTTTCTGTTCTTAAAATATTAAACCCGGTGTCACTTTTCGGGGTCTGGATTCAGAAAAAATGAGTTTGCAGACAGTACGTGGAGAATGGATTGTAACTAAATCACCCGCGGAGTGGAGTTATCACCCAAACTATAACTTTCAAATTTTGTACATATCAACAAAAAACACAAGCAATGTTTCAGCCAATGGACCTCCGGGTTTAACCCGGAGGTCCATTGGCTGAAACTTTTGCTGGTGCTGGTTATGCTTTGCAACAAATTTGCAATTATTGCTCGGGTGGAATCTTCACTCTGTGGGTGATTTAGTGATAATACACTCTCCACGTACTGTAGTATTGAATTAAATGTTACGTTGTATAATGAATGCGCCGCTCAACTTTAAACAAGACATACTCGGAGGAGAAAACGGATATCAACACAAAATGTGGAATTCTATCCCTCTACCGTCCGTTCAACGTATCACCTGATATGAGAACCGGCCCTTCAGCAGATTTCGGTGCTGGGTTTATCGTCCGTTCACAATGAAAATTAGAAAGCCGGGATTTTTCTGTCAGACGCAAAAGTTTACGTTGATTTTAGTAACAGATCAATTCGTACAGATGTATGGGCCAATAATAAACCTACGTTGTAAGTTCGATTTAATATTTCAAGAACAGAAAAATGAGCATCGTTTCCTTATTTCGTTGTAGTTTTGAAGCGAAAAACGTTAGACAGGAATGATATATTAGTGTATGATGAATCGGGATAATGCGATATGCGATCTGAGGACGTTGACAAACTATGAAGCGAAAACACCGTGTATTTCGGAAACTCTTTCACCAATCATCACGGCAGGCGGTGGTGGGGGGGGGGGGGGGGGGGGTGGGGGGAGGGGGGGCACCATAAATCTGCGAGATGTTATGTGTGGGGTCGGTGGGTATCATGGGTGCGCTTAAAGCGTGCGTTTTCAAATTATGCCACTTTTCATAATTTTCTGCAATATATCATTATTTATGTTCCAAACCACTGAGATAATGCTGTTAATCAATCCTAATAGGTTAACTACAACACAAGGGGCCTTTATAATAGGGATGTCACGATCAATCGATTAATCGATTGTTGATCGGTCACGGCGAAATCGATTAGTATTTTTCGTTGTCGAATAATCGGTAAATTGTATCCCGTTTTAGATGTTTAATAATTAAAAGAAAATTTGATGAAAAAACTATTGTTTCTAAAGGTATTGAGTTAAGAACATCGATGTTAAACCCCAAGAAGCCGTTGGAAGCATTTGTCTTCCAGGTACATTCATCAAAGCTTTGATGTTCTGAATCTTTGAACCGTCAGTGTAATAATCAAGACCGGTCGGCAGTTGCGAAGATCGCAATTGCCGACCGATCTTGATTATTACACTGACGGTTCAAAAGTTCAGAACATCAAAGCTTTGAATGTACCTAAAAGTTGATCGTCTTCGTTGTTTACTTAGGTAGGTCAGCTGACTTGAACTTCATTTTTATCGACTTCAAAGAGAGGGAGAGGTACATTCAAAGCTTTGATGTTCTGAACTTTTGAACCGTCAGTGTAATAATCAAGACCAGTCGGCAGTTGCGATCTTTGCAACTGCCGACCGGTCTTGATTATTACACTGACGGTTCAAAGATTCAGAACATCAAAGATTTGATGAATGTATCTGGACGACAAATGCTTCCAACGGCTTCTTGGGGTTTAACATCGATGTTCTTAACTCAATACCTTTAGAAACAATAGTTTTTTCATCAAATTTTCTTTTAATTATTAAACATCTAAAACGGGATACAGTTTACCGATTATTCGACAACGAAAAATACTAATCGATTTAACACTAAACATGTTGCTGAGTAAAGGAGGGATTTGACAGGAAGCTTGGCGCTTATGTGAGTCATGTCCCTAAAAAATTACTTTTTTAAAATCCCAATAAACCTCTTTATTTCTTTATTTTACACTAGAAAAGTATAAAATATCACAGGAGCTGAGTTTCTCATAAATGTATTATCACCATTAGATATATGTCTGGAATTTGCGCATCATCACCTCGGCCATGTCACGGAAAAATGTGACCAACTCGTTTCCTGATATGGCCTCAGATCTGATACAAAGCTGCGGACACAGGAAAGTTATTATAATTTTTTTATGCCAGGGTCCTGCGAAACTTAAATTTCGGGTCAAATTGAATCAGAAAATTGAATCAAGCATCGAATTCGAATCGAATTTCACGGCTCTTGAAGTAGCAGATATTGCACCTTCTTACAACTGTAAATTTTGTCTATATTCGGGAGCGCGGTGGCGTCGAGATAACCGGTTCTCCTCAGATCACCGAAGTTGAGCAACGCCGAAGGCGGTTAGTAGTTGGATGGGTGACCCTTTCAGCGACTGATTCGTGCTCCCGCGTTGTGTCCTCGGGCAATGCACTTAACCCCGATTGCCGACATGGGGGCACGATTACGCTGTGTACTAATGCGTACCGCACGTCAATGGTGCGCATGTCTTCAACCAATCTAACCCTGTCTGTGCCGCAGTGCCGAGTTCAGAGTTACGATGCTGGGGAGCTGACAGCTGCTCGTCGTTGCTCGGTGGTTCACTCCGGGTACTCCAACGTCCTCCACCCGTAAAATTGTCAACGACATGATGTGACCCTGGCTGTTAATGTATCGTTAAGCCCTAATACATAAATAGTCTATATTCACTCAAGTATTGTACGAAACTGCCACTTTCTAGTCTATTTGGGCAAATCAGTCAAATACAGGAATATTTAATAATTGGTAATTAGCACATTTCTCAACTCTCTATCAACATTAACGATCAACAACAAAAAAACTAATATTCGACGGACTCAGTGAGCAGTTATATAATCTACAAGTAAATGTGAAACGAGAAGTAAATACAGTAAAGTCGACGTGGGATGGTCGTTAATCTACGCGTGGGCAGTGATGTCACGCATGCGTTTACCAGATAATAAAACTCATCATCGTGTTGTTCCTGATGGCTCATTAATTAACTTTTTGATGACTATTCCTACAATTAGTGTTTGGAATCGAATATTCGTCCTTGGAAATATTTCCCACCCGTGGAAATTAGCCAGTCCACGGCGGCCGTACTGCATACGCTATGGTTTCATCTGTTATTTCAGCACATACACAGTAAGCTTGTTGATTGCTTAACTGGTAGAGTGCTGGAAGCCCATATTAGGGCTTTATTCTGAAATGCAGGTGCTTCAGCTTAAAGACTTCATTTTTGGAGGATGAGCTTCATATTACCTTTGAAGTTAAATAAGTTTGTCTATTTGGATTTGCCTTGTTACAATTCATGAGAGAGTGCCCATTGGCACTCTCTCATGAATTGTAACAAGGCAAAGACACATGAACAAATTTTGATGACCAAAAATAATTCAGCACTATACCAGTTAACAAATCGACAATTAAATTAAATAGTTCTCCAAAGCAAGACACTTATCCCCACCGAACAGAAAGTAACCTGGTCTCACACCACCGAGAAGTGTTTGACACATTTCACAATACGTTAACCCTCTTCACAATGATGTCTGAATAGTAACATTTTACATGTAAGATGCTATTCTTTTTACAATAACGAGCTCTGTGAAGCAAGGCTGAATCGGTTAAATTCCCAGTTGCATACTGTGGAGAATTTTCTATTTGAAATGTCCTTATTTTGACACCAGTGTTCAGGGGGTTACAGTAAACCGAAGGTTATTGAGCAAAGGGATCGATTATTGGAGAATTAAAATGATAGTTTAAATAGTCATCCTCAAATAAAGTTTTTCATGATAGTATCAGGATCCTTTGTAGTGTTAATTGATATTCCGTGTTGGGTATACTGGAACACATGCAGTAATGCGTCACTATTAGAATGTTCGCACCGTCGAGATGATAGTCTATACTGGCATGATGAAGTAAACTTCTGTCGGAAATCAGATCGCGGAAAGGATAACTCTTCCCAAAATAGCACGTAATAGTCAGTCTGTTTGCTCAGTTTTATCCAAACGGAAGGAACTTACCACACACGGATCAGAAGTAACCTCAAAAGTACTTGCGTATTTTCTGCTATATGTATTGTATTCGAGAAAGTCATTGTCCAAGTCACTGCGTAACCCATTGTCAGTACGATTGACGTCTAATAAGACCTAAGAAAGTTAAAAGTCTGATTCTCAATCCATCCCACGCGATCCTTTTTAGTTCATAAAATTAATAAATGTGTCCCTCGAGTGCAACTAGGCTTTGTAAACTTGAAAAAAAAAAAAAAATTATATGGTTTATGTCTGATATTTTACCCAAGTTAATAAAATTGAAAAATTTGTTTCTTGAGTGCAAGAAGGCTTTGCAATGCTTTAGCATTGCAAATCCTTCTTGCACTCAAGAGACGAATACACAACAACCCATGCTATTCTGTAACTCATGAGGCCTAAAACATAAACAAACCAAGAACATGAACTTTTCATGGCAAAGAAGTAATTTCAAAAATAAAATGCAAATCCTTCTTGCACTCAAGAGACGAATACACAACAACCCATGCTATTCTGTAACTCATGAGGCCTAAAACATAAACAAACCAAGAACATGGCAAAGAAGTAATTTCAAAAATAAAATGCAATTTTACAAAAATGGGAAACAGAAGATCTATTTTGTGAGGCCTAACAGAATAAAGTTTGCCATCCTGAGAAAAAAATTGAAATTTGAAGGAATCTAAAGGAAACTTGGTTTCTTGGTTTTCATGACGAGGTTGTTGTTTGACCAAGAGGTCATGGATTTGAATCAAGTTATGTGTGTCAATCGCCAAGCTGAACATTTCAACCTTTTTGTTTGTCCCACAGGGTGTTGGGTAGGACCCACCGGGTTGAACATGAATCGACCCGCGATGTGACATTTGGAGATTTCCACACCAAGAGACGTAAAATCCCTACTGTGCTGTGATTACAAAAGCGGAAAGATAATTTCGACTGAGTCGCGATCCGGTCGAAATTATGTTAGCTTTTCCTTTTACACCAGTGTAGAACTTCAACAGTAGGTTGAGTAATGCAAGAACACTTAATTTGATATGCTGGTATCGTTTGTTTTTCTTGATTAAGTTCTGGTTTCGCATCGTTTTGCTTAAGAAATCTACACCCACTGATGAGTAAGTATGTGTAAGTATTTGAGATTACGGAGGGCGAGCGGTGGCTCCGTGATTAATAATAATAACTCTTTGGCCAGCCGCTGATTTGTCGCGGTCCTCATAAGAGAAGGCCATCATTCCCCCTGCACCCCACCCCCTCTTCCCCTCCTCTCCTCCCAGCATTCAGATATAAACTGCTTAATAGTGTCCCTCACTTCCTCTTTTTCAATTTCTTCAATAAGCATTCCTACCCTCTCCCCCGTGTCCCCCTTCAGCCATCTATCCTTTGTTTCTTCACCCCACTTCTGCATTATTCTTCCAGTAAATTTTATTCTATGAGGTATATACTGTGGGCATTCCAAGAGAAAATGTTCCAGGGTCTCCACTACTCCAGAGTGGCACATTTGGCATCCCTTTTCCCCATCTCTCCCAATTTTTCTCCGAAGCTCCAGTGATCTTGATCTCAGTTTGAACAGCAGTGACCCTCCAAAGGTGCCATCTAGGTACTTCTCAAAAGCTGGCTTTTCTTTATATTGTAACCCCTGCAGTGATCTTTTCACGCTAACCGCTGCTCGCCAGTTTCGATTGCAATCTTCCATGACTCTCTCTTTGACAAACCTTTTGCCTTCTTTCATTCCTACTTCTATGTTAGTGACCTCTATAGAGTAATTGTCCATTAGTTCCCTCACATGTTTTGACCACCCCGTTTCTATATTAGAATTCCAAATGGTATCGAGCATCAATTTGCACCACCGGTTGTCAGGCAGGTTTCTCAAGTAGTTAAAGTAACACAGTTTTCCCAAATCTACCCTGTCCTTGATTTTCATCCACCCAAGCTCCCCCCTTACTGCTTCCAAGGCTGCAGCATTACTCGACCCTGTTATCCATCTGCCGGCATCATTTTGAGTATTTTCCAACTTCTTAGTAACGGTTTGGTTTAATGGAATCACGTCCGTGCCATACGTTATACTTGGTAAACCCACCCTCTCCCACAGCGTTTTCCCCACAAAGACCTTGTTGAAACTATTTTTCCCTAAAAGTTTTAGTTGGTTCAGAATTCTTTTCCCCTTCAGAATCAGTTTGGCTGAGTAATTTCTGTACACCCCTCTTCCCGTTATATTTATGCTTACCCCTAGATACTCATACTCTCCCGTTTCTCCTACAGTGATTTGTTTGCTTTCCCCTTCGGGGATTGAGAACTCCCCCACTCTCCATCTCTTCGTCATATCTACCTTGCGTCCAACGGGTATTACCTTGCTTTTATTTTCATTTAGTTCGAGCCGCCAAGTGTTCCCATATCTACCAACAATTTCCAGCAGTTTCTCTAGCCCCTGTTCAGTTCTAGACATTAACACCATGTCGTCCGCAAAGAATAAGCCTGGTATCTTTATGTCTCCAACATTTACCCCCTCCGCACTCTGAATTAGTTCGTCCCCTAAATCTTTAACATACAATGCAAACAAAATCGGTGAAAAGATACACCCCTGCTTGAGGCCTATATCCATAGGGACTCGTTTTGTAGTGATACTCCCTAGACTGAGTTGGCTTTGCACATCTGTATACAGTGCTTTCATGATTCCCACAAAGTCACCCCCCAGTCCGATGCCCTCGAGCTTTCGCCACATACCTTCCCTCCACACTCGGTCGTACGCTTTTTTCACATCTAGAAATGCCAGAAACATCTTTTTCTTTTCAGCCTTTGTTGATTCTATCAGTTGGGTGAGTGTAAATAGGTGATCAGTGACTCTTCGTCCTTTCCTGAAACCATTTTGAATTTCTCCTAAAAAACCTTTCTCTTCTATAACTTCCTCTAGTCTACCGTATATGACCTTACAGAATACTTTTCCGATGTTACTACTAACTGATATCCCCCTATAGTTATCTAGAATTTCCTTATCCCCCTTTTTGTGTATGAACGACACCTTACTTTCCCTCCACTCTCTGGGGACCTCTTGCTTTCGCAGAGCCAGGTTGAAAAGGTTTGTCAGGACTTCAATAAGTGCCTCCCCTCCATTTTTGAGGAATTCGTTCGGAATTTCATCAGTCCCTCCCGCTTTACCATTTTTTAATTTCGAGACCACGTTCCGCACTTCTTCTGCCGTTATTTCGCTACATACACGATTGGATAGGTTCTCCTCTACCAGTGTATTTCTTTTTGGTGGGGACCCACTGCCCCATCGCCTATCGTTTATCTTTTCCCAGTGCTTGACTAACTCTGAAGCGATACGGCCTTTATCTTCTGTACTTTCCCCATCCACTTTGATACTCTGCACACTACTTTTCCCCCGTTTATTTACCCAGTTCCAAAATACGTTTGAGCTCGAACCCCCCGTTTTCTTTATTGTTCTGGCAAGACTGCAATTGCGCTCCTTCCTATTATTATCCTTTATCTCATTCACCTTTTTCCGTGCCAGTTCATATTCTCCTTTCATTAGTCTCGTGTCATTGTTATCCACCCCTTTAAGCTTCCTACTTCTTCTGTAAGCAGCGCATTTTACCTTCCTTTCTTTTATAGCCTTTTTCAGTCCCTCGTTAACCCTGTATCCAAGCTCTCTCGTTGGGACCCTCACCCTTCCTATACACTCCTTCCCTGCCTCTGTTAGGCTATTTACTATGCCATCTGAAATACTCTGGACATTTGCATCCCTAGGTATACATTCAAGATTTGGTTTTAGTTTTTCCCGAAACTGCTTCCAATCGGCTCCTTGTTTTAGTCCCCAAACTTCCTTGAAGGTATTTCTGTCTCTATTCGTCTTTTTGCCCATAATCTTAACTGTTATCAGGTTGTGATCACTTCCCAAGTCATTTTTTCCCTCGTCATCTATTTCTACATCTATAACCTCCCTCCATACGCTAATGTCAGTGAGTATATAATCAATTATTGTTTTCTTATCGTTCCTCTCCCAGGTCCATTTACCCTTACATTTCGCATCCCTGTTCAGGATCTTTAAACCAAGCTCTTTTGATAGGTCCAACATCTTCCTCCCATTCGTGTTAATTTTCCTATCACCTCCCTGTATGCCCTCCTCCTTATCCCCGATGTGCCCATTGAAGTCCCCCATTAGGACAATACTGAACCCTCTGCTCCCAAGCTCTGTGATATTCGATCTAAGAGTTGTATGTATTGAGTCATTCCACTCGGGCTTACTTCCCTCCACTGCTAAGTATACAACACCAACGGCAACACTCCTGCTTCCTAACTTGATTTTTGCCCAGACTATTTCGTTGGATACTGGAATCTGAGTCCTTGCTTCTGTGAGATCTGTAATCAATGAGGGCTGTAATTCCTCTTTAGCGTAGATGCCAACACCCCCACCCCGTTTCTGACCCTCAGTTCGCCCAGCTCCTATCCACACGCAACCCTTCATCTGATCAACCCGCTCATCCCGTCGTATCCACGTCTCACTTAGACCCATTATATCGAAGTCTCCTTCGTCCATCATTGTTGATATTTCGCTTACTTTCTTGTGCAGACCCTGGATGTTGCAGTACCCAAACTTAATGAATCTTTGTTTTTTTGTCATCACTGGCACATTATTATAACCCTGGTATGTCCCTGTATTGTGCATGTTTGTTGTTCTTCCTATGTTCCCAGCATTTGTGCCACTCTGGGTTACCGGCTGTGGTCCCCTACCCCCCTTTTCTCCAAAAAAGGCCCAGCCACCTGTAAGATTTTTTGGCCCAACAGGTCTGTACCCATCCTACTTAAATGCAATCCGTCTCGCCCATACAACTCTCCTTGTCCCCAGAATGAATCCCAGTGGTCAATGAAATGTACTCCCAAGTCTTTGCAGTGCTCTCCCAGCTCCTCGTTTAGTGCCATAATCCGCGAGTTCCTCTCATTCCCACCACCCATAACGGGGAGCACCCCTGAAACGATGATCCGAGCATTCCTGCTAAGTAGCTTACTAATTAGGTCCTTGTATGTGTCCACCAAACGAACTGATTTCCTCTCCCTGATGTTATTGGACCCCACATGTAATACCACTACCGGATCAGGCCCCGACCCAGCTACAATACCGTCCACTCTATCCCTCAGGTCCTCCACTTTAGCCCCCGGAAAGCACAGAACTGTTCTATTTTTACTGTCCGGACCACAGACAACCTTGTCGATCCCCCGAACTATACTACTTCCCGCAACCACCAACTTACTTTTGGACCTCGCCCTATTTATCTCCTCTAGTCTCCTATTGTTTACAGCGTCCTCTTCCTCTCCAACAGCCCCACTCGGAATCAATATCGGTATCGGTATCTTTGACCTAGGATTACTCCTATCCTTGTCCCTCCGTCTCTTTCCAGGCCCTGAGCTACCTGGACTACTCCCCTGGTCTTCCCCCGGATCCCTCCTCCTTTTTCCTGGCCTAGACCCCAAGCTACTATCTGTTGCAACTACCTCCATCTCCTCCTCTGTCTCTTCCGAATCGAGCACATCAAATCTGTTTCTGATGCTGCACTCCCCACTGCCTTTGGACTTTACACCCCTATCTACCTGCTTCTCTGGCCCCCCTTTCCTACCACCTTTGATAGTCCACGCCAAACGCTTTACAGCATTGCTCCGGCCTGGGCCCCCCTCATCTGTCCTACGTACTTTTCTAGCAGTCCCCACCTCATCACCTACCTCATTCACATCAAAGGTTCTACCCCCATGTTTCCTCTTGGAACCACCGACAACCTTCCATCCTTCTCGGAAAGCCACTTTCACAGGCGTAACTCCAGACAGCCCCGCCCTACCAAGTTTTCCCTTCAGCTCAGCAATCTCCCCCTCAAACTTAACAATTACGGACTTCAAACTGAAAGGTGGCTTTGAGTACTAAGGCGTACTGAACGTTGACCGTGCATTTGTCTTCAGCAAATGCTAACCCTACTTGTGTGGAGTTAGTGCCTTGAGGAGTTTGACAGTTGTTCGCCACTGCCCGATGGTTCTCTCTGGGTACTCCGGCTTCCTCCACCCGTAAAACTACCTGACGTAGGTGACCCTAGCTGTCGAAGGTGTCGTTAAACCCCAATAATAATAAATAAATAAACAAATAAATGAACAATAAAATAAATAATAAATAAATAAATAAATAAATTTGAGTTGGCATGCAACATTATTCACAAGGAAGCACATACATGATAACCATGTATACCATGGAGTATATTCATAATGATCCAGTACAACCCGATCCATATCCATGGCCATGTGTAGTACTTCATTTATGGGATGTGTTATCGCTCTCATGCCTCTATAGGGCGCACCTTATTTGCAACTGAGGTGCCCTTTTTCTTGCTCTCCTAATATATTTGCCGTAGTACATATCTCATATACTGAGTCAAAAAAACCTATACACAATATGAATGGCAATATTATTCTCATAAGAATGAAAGGTTTATCCATGCAATAAACTGTCTCTCATTTATGTTCATCCGAGCAGACCGTTGCTCGCCAGTACAATACGACCGTCGTGGACTCGTTACTTTCCACGGGTGGTCAATATATCCACCGACGCAATAATATCATATTCCAAACCCTAATTATAGGGATAATCGTAAGAAAGATTGATTAATGAAGCACCTGGTGCTTCAATAATTAAAGCTTTGCTGATGATCATTTTTATTACCTGGTAAACTCATGCGTGGCCATTACTGCCCACGCGTGGATTACGACTAGGGCTGTCACGATTTTTAAATTTAGGAATCGATTAATCGTCGCAAATAATCGATAATAATCGATTAATCGTACCTAGATGACCCCCCACCCCTCTCCCTTTCTTTGAAGTCGATAAAAATGAAATTCAAGTCAGCTGACCTACCTCAAGTAAACAACGAAGACGATCAACTTTTAGGTACATTCAAAGCTTTGATGTTCTGAACTTTTGAACCGTCAGTGTAATAATCAAGACCGGTCGGCAGTTGCGATCTTCGCAACTGCCGACCGGTCTTGATTATTACACTGACGGTTCAAAAGTTCAGAACATCAAAGCTTTGATGAATGTACCTGGAAGACAAATGCTTCCAACGGCTTTTTGGGGTTTAACATCGATGTTCTTAACTTTAGAAACAATAGTTTTTGTCATCAAATTTTCTTTTAATTATTAAACATCTAAAACGGGATACAATTTACCGATTAGTCGACAACGAAAAATACTAATTGATTTCGCCGTGACTGATCAACAATCGATTGATCGTGACAGCCCTAATTACGACATGTTTTGCATGTGAAGCTTGTAAAATCTGGTGTGCAGTACATGCACGGGTGCCAAGCCGGGTGTGTTAGTCGGATTTTGAACCAACATCTTGATAAAAGACTGAAGCATTTGGGTTTTGAATATTCGGAAATGCCAAGACGCAATCAAAATCAGAGGGTTCCGGCGATTGGCACGCTTGAATCAAGTGTTCGACAAAATGATGTAGCAGCACGTTTTGGTGTAACACGTCTGACTATTGCTTTTCTTCTGAGACGTTATCTGTTACGTGAATCGACAGACGACCTCCTACGGGACCGCTATATTCGGACGTTGCATTTATGCAAACGATTCCTGCCTGCAACGTCGACCGCTGGTGTTGCGCCCGGGTGAACTAACAATTGGATAAGTGCCCAGACTGTGCGAAATGGACTTTCTGATTGTGGACTTCGCGTCCATACCATGATCCAGTACTAGCGCTACTGACTGTAACTTTACAGTTTGACGCCCCCGATATGTTTCACGTAACGGTGCGAGCCGTTTGCTAAGAGGTGCGATGTTTTATTTATTTTTAGTTGCGACTAGCAGCTCTGTAAGTGGCAATGTCGGTCTGTCTGTCTGTCTGTCGGTCTGTCTGTCTGTCGGTCGGTCGACGGTCGGTCGACGGTCTGTCGACGGTCGGTCGGTCGGTCGGTCGGTCGGTCTGTCTGTGACCAACGAGTTTCAAAACTCAATAGCTTTTGAAATACTAGATGGAATGACTTTATATTTGGCATGTAAATGTATCTTATTGACGTCTAGCCACTGTTCAATGCATGTGTTGTTCCAAATATTTTTCTTGGAGTTATGGCCCTTGATGGACTTAGAATTTTGTGAAATTGCACCACCCGTCGCAGCTACGGCGTCGATGTCGCGATTTTTTTGTAATGGATCTGCCGCGTCTCAAAACAAAACTATTTGCATTATTGTCTTTGTATAGTTTCTTTTTTGACGCCATATCTCTGGCCTTACTATAGGTTCTAACCCCAGACCTCAACCACTGCTAACTCTGCTTGTGCAGTTGCTTGCCGTTACAAGGTGGTTTTCGCCGCGTACTCCGGTTATTCATGAGATGCGTAGAAAGTATTAGATACGCCATACTGTTTATTTATTACGAGTGCGAGAACAGGAAGGCCTGGTGTGATGCGTAGAAAATATTAGATGCGCCATTCTGTTGTCTTGAAATGAGTGTGAGAACTGGAGCGCATGACGTGAGGCGTAGAATATGAGATACGTCATTCTATTGATTTGTTATGAGTGAGAGAACAGATAGGCCTGAGGGGCGGTGTGGAAAGTGTTGGATACGTCATTCTGTTGCTTTGTTATGAGCGTGAGAACAGGTAAGCCTGAGATGTGGCTTTGAAAGTATTAGTTACGCCAAACTGTTGATTTGTTATGAGAGTCAGAACATGTATGTCCGATGTGTGGCATACAAATTATTAGATCTGTCATTCTCTTGATTTGATATGATCGGGAGAACAGGTAGGCCTGATGTGTGGCGTAGTATTACAGAAACTATTAGTAAAATAGATACGCGAATACCGCTGCCTTGAACTGGTTGCAGCGTTGTATTCAAGTAATTGTTTAAGCTTCCTGGCTATGCGTACCTGAGGCCAGGATAGATGCAGAATTGAGTGTGGCGCAATCGTTGACTTCGATTATCATAGAAGTTATTCCGATGCAGTTTATTACCACCATGTGAGTTTCCGAAATAATGTATTGAAGTCGAGACCGCGTCTTTGGGCACAAAATGACCCAGGGGCTAGCTCCAGACTACATGTAATAACCAATTTATCTTACCTCTCACAACTCATTTCAAGTGACCAATCCCTCATTTGAAATAGGAACTACATTATTGAGCGAAAATAAAAAAACACTGTTGTCAGGAGTGATTCGACCACCATGTGAGTTTCCGAGATAATGTATTGAAGTCGAGACCGCGTCTTTGGGCACAAAATGACCCAGGGGATAGCTCCAGACTACATGTAATAACCAATTTATCTTACCTCTCACAACTCATTTTAAGTGACCAATCCCTCATTTGAAATAGGAACTACTTTATTGAGCGAAAATAAAAAAAAACACTGTTGTCAGGAGTGATTCGACCATCAGAGAGGAAATTCTGTCACATTATCAGTCACTGTCACTTGAATCAATTTACGCTTCGAATAGATGAATTCGGAAGATGTGGTGACAGCCGATGAATCGAATGTCAAATGGAAAATATTTTTGTTTAAATCCGCCATAATTAAAGACATTGTAAATGGGGGTGTGATTTTATAACACCCAAGTTCTGTCTTTGAAGCGAATATCTCTCAGATAGCTGTAGATAATTCTTAAAAATATAAATAAATAACCTATTTGGACACAATATTCATTTATATTCTTCTGTTTACGTATCGATCTGTGACACGTGTTTGACAATCACATCCGGGTTTTGTTTGTGATGCTACAAAAAAGACAGATTTTATTCATTAATGGTTTCTATGTCATAGAGATATGTAATAAACACAGAAAGCCACGATGTGTGAATGGGTAGGTCAGTACAACATCGTACTGTGCCTCTCGTCCTATCCTTCCGCACCGACACTCGTGCCGTATTGACGAACGCATTCACATATTGTGACGTCCTTTGTATTTATGAGGCCCATACTAAGACCAAACTGATGAAAAATTAATTATAACATGCGTAACATATTGCCCAGCGGCGCTTTGAAATTCGTTTCGATTCGCAATCGTCCCGATGATTCAATTCGAGTCCCGCCGATTTAGAAATTTTCGAATCGTCGAGATATTCTCTAAATCCTAGAAGTGCCTCTTCTTGAAATCGTCTTCTATCATCAGGCCTCCGGTCAGGCCTGATGATAGAATATGAGTTCAAGGGGATCCCGCTGCCCAAAAGACGTTTATTCAGTTTCTGAAATGTTCGGGTTTTTGATTGACTTGCCCAAACATACATTAGTTTAGTTTTTTTAGTTTAAACATTATTTTATTTCATAGATAAATACAAGTGCACAAGATATGAAGTAACATGATTTAACAAGAGCTTATGACATGTGGATTCAGCAGCAAGCCGAAACTTATGTAAGCTGTTTCCAGCTGACAACACGCACAGTAAACTTTCATGGCATTTAATACACTTTTATCATAATGAAATTATTTAGAAAATGGTTGAGAAAGAAGGGGTAAAGGACGGAGAATACCCAGGATCAAGGCAGCTGTTTCCTTAAGTGGCGCGGCGGCATAGTGGAGACAGTTGACGCTGCAATGAGATCAGCTTATGTACATGTGCGTTTTTAGACGAAT
Source organism: Pictodentalium vernedei (assembly GCA_031216915.1). Lineage (NCBI taxonomy): Eukaryota > Metazoa > Mollusca > Scaphopoda > Dentaliida > Dentaliidae > Pictodentalium > Pictodentalium vernedei. The sequence goes on from CM062288.1 coordinate 37,631,329, forward strand.
CAAGTGGTGAAATGCGTTTAACAAAAAGATCTCACCCGGAGGTCAGATTACTCTCACAGACAGATAAAGCCCCAATGGAATTTGATGATAGGGTGTCGTGAGAACAGCCTTGCCATACTCCGTTGAGTGAGCATCTGGTCGGGTCCGCGACGCTCACTTGTCGAAAAAATACCCGCATTGTGGTTCCCAATCCTACATTGGCACCATGCACCATTTGGTTAAAGGACGAGGTTCACAGCACGAACATTCAGCAAAATCTTTTTGTGGTACTTATATAATTGTGCAATTTTTCAATGATTTCTATGTTACTTTCCACAGTATACGTTACACATCCATTTAGAAGTATGTCCGTGGTAATTGTGAAAGGAAGGGTAGCCAGTGTATTTACTCTAATATCTGCATAAATCGGACAGTGGAATAAGAAATGGTCGCTTGTTTCACGTGTGCCACATGAACAGCAGTCAGGAGAATCTGATAAGTAATTTCCAAACAAGTGGTCATTTAGATTACTGCAGCCTAAGCGAAGTCTACAATGGTGTATCCGTGCCCTACGATCCTTATTGCGTTTGAAGTAGGTGGGGAAAATCGACTTGTTTCTATTTAAGTAAGACTTGAAAATAAGCAACGAACTATTATCTCTCACGTGTGTCGGAAGGGCATTCCATTGTCACGTAGTTGATGGCAGGAATGATTCCTGGTGTCGTTTAGTACGGCAGAATGGGACAGATTGGTATTGTTTCGAAGACTATACTTATGGGACTCGGAGGCTAAGGGGGGAATCATCAACGACTGATATGATGAGACCGTTCTATTTAACATTTTAAAATATTGTATCAGTTTATGCTTCTCTCTTCTTACTTTAAGCGTTTCCCACCCAGTTTCTACATAAACAAGTTCATTACTGGCACTTCGTGTGGCGCCTGTCGCAATCCGTGCAGCTTCAATCTGAATACGCTCGAGTTTTTCAGATTGGAGTTCAGAGCAATTGTCCCACACAGTGTCTGAGTACTCCAAGAGTTTTCTGATGAAAGTAAGATATATTGTTTCTAATGTTTTGCTGTCAAATCTGTATTTGAATTTTCTCATGATGCCGATTCTCTTCCAAGCTTTAGCTGCTATCGTTTCGATGTTTTTTTAAACAATATTTTTATTTCATTCAATTGAAATGGGGTTTGGCGAACAGGCTGGGCCTATCTTAACGCCGTACCCTTACATAAAGAAGTTACATTTTGAGGTGTTTGTGCAACTGTGCAAAAGTAACCTAATGTCAGCATGGAAAAATATCAATTCTTCAAAACGTAATTTCTAGTTTATGTGAACCACAGTAAATTTCAAAGCAATTCCGGACACACCCATGTTCATGACATGTGCACTGCCTATGTTAGGAATATTGCACTCAGTCCGTCGTATCGTATGATAACGAATGCAATTTTATATATATTCCATCATAACAGTCCTATCTCGAAAGTAATGCAAACGACAAACTGTTGTGGACCCTTTTATGCTGGGCAGCCCACCGTCGAAAGAGCCGGGAAACCCATATCACTGTTATCACTATCACAGTATGCTGCACAGCAGGGTAACCCCCCAAAATACCTAATATTTTAGTTAATCAATTATGTTACGAGTTAGTGCGTATTAATTTCGTAGTTACATATATAAATAACATAATCATTACAACGGCGAGTTGTTGCCCGTATATAAAGGTACCACTGCAGACCATTGTAAGTCCCAAAATACCCTGGTATTACCAATGTGCCCTGGGACACACCATGATCTACCTAGGGACCCCCTATAGAGGTGACTATGCAGTCACTGGAGTATAATCAGACAATGCCCTCTATATACATATCAAAATTTAAGACTGTATTTTAATTACGTAATGTGGATATAACGTTGAATTAGTCAGTCAATTAAACGTAAGCAGTGCACCAGTCATTATAGCGAGGATTCAGTTTTTTATCTCATTTCAGTTCAGATATTTACACTAATTTTCAAACCTCCCTGTTTCAATAATATACTCGTGTACTGTATTAAATACAAGAGTATTGTGAGAATCGGATTTATTCGAATTACCATTGAGTTGGACTTCGATATTTTTATCATTATTTTCCAGTTTCTCGAGCATCGTTTGGCGTTCGCGTACGTAGAGAGGACATGGCGGGAAATAAGGACTTGAGTCTTCATAGCAATAGCCACATCGACATCCAGAATTATCCCTGATAAATCTGTCAAACATATGGCCATTCAGTTCGCTACAGTTAAGACGGAGCTGACAGTGGATAACCTGTGCTTTTCTTCCTCCAACGTAGTAAAAGTTGGATAACGGGGTCATCAGTCGTCAAAACTATTTTGAGGATGCTCACGGTTTCACAGTTTCTGATATTCTCACTTAGACTGTTCCATAGCTTCACCGGTGACGGTAAAAATGAGTTTGAAAACCGAAGTGTGTTGCATTTAATTTCGCGTAACAAAGTTGATGTTCTAAGTGGATAAGGGGTTATATCTTACACAGGACGGGGAATTAACAAACGCAGATAATTAGGTACTTCCATGTTAATAATTTTAAACACGGTTATTATTTTATTTCGTTTTCTACTTTCCTTCAATGATATAGATCCTGATTCTTCATAGATAAGATTATGACTTGTACCCCTTGGCACACCAATAATTGTACGTAGTGTATCTAAATGTAAAGTTTCAAATTAGTTTTTTTCGTATCACTACAGTTGTCCCAAATTACATCCGCATAATCAAAGATTGGAAGAATGTAATACTTATAGAGTGTTTCTAGAGCAGCTCTGGATAGTCTATATTTTAAACTTCTGAGACAGTTTATCATTGGACTCACCTTGTTGAAAATATTGTCAACATGGGCATCCCAGGAACCATTTTTGGAAAATATTAACTCCAGATGGTTATGTTCACTCTTTTCTTCAATGTGTTCCCCATGTAAGTAAGGCCTGGACAATCGATGGGATTTGTTTTACGGGTTATATTTAGGGCTTCTGTTTTTTTTAGGATTAAACAAGACCTGCCATGTATCGTTTCGATGTGATCATCCCATGGACCCTGATTGTTTAAAAGTAAACCAAGATGGGCGTGACAACTAACTTCTTCAATATTGTCGTTACACATTTTCAGGGGTGGGTGATTAATTCTTATATTTTTACGTGTGATAAGCATAGACTCAGTTTTTGATGGGTTAAAATCGACGAGCCACTGCCTTAGCTTTCAAGTTGCATTATGTCGTGATTCAGAATATCAGCAGCTAAGTCGGGATTTTCTATTATCAAGTAGATAGTCCATTCATCAGCAAACAAGTGGATTTTACTGGAAATGTTAGTAACAATATCGTTGATGTATATTATAAATAGCAAAGGACCAAGGATAGATCCTTGAGGCACGCCAGCCAGGATTTGTCGCCACGTGGAGGCTTCAGAATTAATGACCACCCGCTGTTGCCGATTACTCAAATATGATTCGAACCACCGTAGCAGATTGCAAGTTATTCCTATTTGTTCAAGTTTAAAGAGAAGACCCTTGTGCCAAACTTTGTCAAACGCTTTACTTATGTCGCAAAAAACTAGGCGGATTTCTTTACCTTCGTCGAGGGCAGTACTAATAGTATCATAAATTTCTGTGAGTTGTAGAGTAGTTGAATCGGTGGGTGTGAACCCAGACTGGAATCGAGTAATCAAGGAATTCGACCGAAGAAACGTCAGTACTTTCTTGAATATACACTTTTCAAAAACTTTGCCAGTGCAGCTAAGCAACGATATGGGTCTGTAGTTGGTTACTAGGTTCGGATCGTTCTTTTTGAATATTGGGGATACATTAGCTTTTTTCCACTCAGTCGGGAAATTACACTGGGATAAGAGGTAGTTGAGGATATCTGTAAGTGGCTTTGTCAAACTATTTCTACATTCCTTGAGATTTCTCAGACTTATGTTGTCTGGTCCACTTGCTTTTGAAGTTTTTAGAGAATTTAGGGCACCAATGACGTCATCGGTCAATATTTGGACATTTTCTATGGTCGGACGGCGAATATTATGACTAAGGGGAGGTAAGGAGGCGTTCGAGTCGTCCACTTGGGATATCTTACAAAAGTAGTCGTCAAATGCTTCTGCCTTTTCAGTATTCGATGACAGATCACAATTCTTGTATTGAAGGGCGGGAATGTCTGGTTTATGTTTGTTCATAAGTTTGTCGAGTGTCTTCCAACAGTTGGCAGAGGAGTGCGATTTATTGTTGAGATCTTTTTCCAGTTTAGTGAAATATTTATCTTTAGCATTTCGAATTGCAGATGTTGTTTGGTTTCTCTACTTGCGATATTTTTCCCATGCCTGTGGTGTGTCAACTCGTTTTGCATGTCGGTGAACACGTTTACGTTGGCGAATAAGTTTTCTGATATCGTTATGGAACCATGATGGCTCATTTTGCCTACATGTGACTAATTTATGCTGGATAAATTCTGAAACAGTTGACTCGAGATAGTTTTGAAAATCACGAGTTACATCATCGCCCGAACAGTAGGAGAGCACCTTATTCTAGTTCGTTTCCATTGATGTGTTGTTCAAATTGGTGTAGTCACCTTCATTGAAGAACCACATTTTACGTTTGTGTGCTTGGGAACGCTTGACGGGAGACTTCAATACAGCTGTAATGGGACAGTGGTAGGATATAGGTCATCGTGAAGAGGTCCATCGACACCACACTCAGCAACAAAAGAGGTATTGTTTGTTATAATCAAATAGAGAAGGGAAGCTGATGTTCCCGTAAAGTGAGTTGGTTGGTTTAAAAGTTGCGACAAGTTATATTGCTCGAGGATGCGTTGTATTGGGCCGTTTTAGTTTGTCAGTTGATCGTCATTGAAGTCACCGGTTATAACTACGTTTGACGAGTCTGTGTCTAATGCCTGTTCAATGGAGGTAGCTAGCAAGTTCCACGATTCTACACTTGCGTTTGGGGGCGGTAGAAGGTCCCCAGGATGAAGTGAAGGCTTTGTTATTAATCTGAAACCACACGCATTCAATGCCCGAATCTCAAGGTCATTCCGAACTTTGAAGGGGATATCGTTTTTTAAATAAATGATGATTCCACCATACATTCGCTGTTAAATACAAAACTTGAGCGGAGGCGTAGTGGAGACCCTGGAACACTTTCTGTTAACATGTCTAAAATACCAGTCTAACAGAATAAGTTTCACCGGGATTATGAAGGGTAAGTGGGGGTGGAAGAATGAAGGACATCTGCTTGGTAGGTGCCACAATGGAGAGTGTTAGTATGCTTATCGGATGGCTTTACGGGATGTCATCAAGCAGTTCGTCTCAGAGTGTTGGGAGGAGGGGAGAGGTGTGGGGATAAGGAAGTATTTGGAAACACAGGGCTAATCAAAGCCTTTCACCGGAGAACCGCGACATATCAGCGGCCGGTCATAATATTATTATTATTATTTTTATTATTATTACTACTACTATTATTATTATTATTATTATTGTTATTATTATTATTATGGCAATATTTATTGTTGTAAAAAAGGTGCAAAATGTACAATTGGAGTAACAGGTAGATTCAATTCGAAATTAAAAATCCTCTTCCTATTCGACCCATACGGTCAGCATATGTAAGAACGCATGGGTTTTGCATTTCCGTTGATGACGCAGGGCCAATGGAGTAAGAATGTAAGATTACCGAGGATGACGAGCTCTGCAGATGGGTCAGGGCACTTGTATTCAGATTGCTGGGCGTTAAAACAAAGAAATCACATAAGCTTCATTTCCTTTGACGACAATGCAATTATGTTTGTTGAACGGTGAATATCCAATTGATCGGAGACTTTATTGGATTTAGCGTTGTACATAATTTCTCTTTAATGGCTTGTTTCCTAAGATGAGCAAACAGACCCAAGGCCCTCGTGTCAATTTGTCCAACGTAGGGTACTGATTGCCTCACCCGGAGTTCAAAAGCACTTCGTAATTCTATTTACATTTCAGCATCAGTCTTTATAATACTAATCACGGGTTGTTTTAGAGCACACTATATAGAGGTCTGTAATTTTACGAACATAACCCATCTTCGCCAAATTCTCACTTATCTTCTGACATTGTATTGTGAAAAATACATTTGACGTCTCTTTCCGAATCTGCTGAATTTATTGTGTGCTTGTTTCAGTATTATTCATCTTGTTTTTGACAATAATGTAGAGGTCGCTGTTGTCTGACTGTGATTGGACGATTGTCGGTAAAGGTTGTGGGTATTGGATGGTTACTTCATAATATTAGTATCGGCAAAATGACGACCGTGATCCGATAACTTCACTTCTGGTTCAAGGACCTCGATGTGATTTTCAATTTAGCGTGCAAATTAACACTGGAGTCATTGACGTTTGTTCTACAAATTGATATTAAGACGTCCCGTAAAAACATGACTGTGCATGCTTTCAAGGGATGACATAATGTATTTTTAACATCACTGCTAATACACGAGTCCAGTCAAATGCTTGCATGAGTTATGACTGCGAGGTATTTGCATTTACACCGGCAAATCGACAGGCAGCCCAGTTTCAAAGCAAAATATGTCGCTCTTCGAAAATTTCCCCTATATTTATCGATATCGTTGTCGGTCGATATTTTGATGGAATGTATCGATTATCGGCTTTTCTGGTAACGCTTATATCGGCCCATCACAGCTCTCAAAATCCGCTATTTTTAACACCCTTGAGAACAATAAAGGCATTCTACCCGAGGCAACGAAAAGTCTTTTCTAATGATTAATTTCTTTACTATTTGTACACACAAGGACAAAGATATATACATTTACTTACATATTGGTGTTTAACGTCGCTTTCGTAGGAAAAGATGTAGGGGTGGAGAAAGCCGGAGCACCCGGAGAGAACCACCGAGCAGTGGTGAGTAGCTGGTAGACTCTCTAAAGGCAGAATGAGCATCAGTTTAACCCTTTACCTAACGAATCGCTCGCATCCGCCCGCGTAATATGCAAATTGAGCAGTTGAAAAAATTTAATTTTTCAAAATATTTCAACAAAACCATATCATGTGACCCCTCATTGGAACGAGCTCATTGAGCGCGTTCCAATGAGGGGTCACATGATATAGTTTTGTTGAATTTTTTTGAAATATTTAAAAAAATTATATTTAAAATAATAAATTTTGATATCGTCTGCGTTGGGTAAAGGGTTAAGGCGTGTTTACCACTGACGTTCAGTACATCTTAGTACACTGTACCGCCGTTATCCCACTTGGGCCATTAGGTACAAGTGTCTTGGCCAAGAACAAAACACAGATGACGAGGGTCAGACTCGAACCCATGGCCTTCCGAGCATAAAGTAAGGAGATTAGGAGGGCTGAGAAGAAGAGAGTCGACTGGAGAAATATCAATAGAGAAACAATTCCAGGTTACAAGCAATGGATTGGCGTTGGCATATTTTGTGCAACATTGTGAATAAGCGAAACGTGAATCATTTATATTGTACCCAGTAATAAACAGTCATAGCTAGAGACCGAGGACTGAGTAACACATCGACAATAATCTTCAACTGTGACCCCCATATTAATTCAACATACCGACTCTGGTGGTAGATTAATTGTCACTGTCCACCATTTTGTTTTTTATCACAAAAATCGCAGTCGGAATTCGTCCAATTGGCACTTCTAAATGTTTATTTACTGAGCAACGTATCGGAAAGCAGGTAGAAATTAAAATCCGTCCAAAAATATCGCAGGTAATAAATCAATAATTTTCTAGGCGATCTGTGAGATGCTGGCTTACTCCCATTGTGTTTCATCATTACTAGTTTGCTTTTGTAAACACATGAATGCCGATTTGAAAATTTAGGGAAAACATGAAATGGGTTGCAAACACTTCGTAGACTAGCTAAATAAATATGTTACGAGATGTATTTGATTGACGGTGTATACATATTAACTCTTTACCCAACGCAGACGATATCAAACGTTATTGTTTTAAATATCATTGTTTTAAATTTTTGAAAAAAATCAACAAAATCACATCTTGTGACCCCTCAACGTGCTTGTTCCAAAGAGGGGTCACATGATATTGTTTTGTTGATATTTTTTTTGAAAAATATTTTTTTAGCTGCTGAATTCGCATATTCTATTTTTCTTTCTTTTTATGAACTGATTGTTTTTTCATCTTCGGGCAAAATAGTAACCAACAAAATCATGTCTCGTGATTCATTTAACCGCCTCGAATGACTTCTGAAAAATTGTTCCGTGATGTCAAAAACGTGAACCTTGAAACATGAAAATGCGTCCCTTTTTTACATACCACTTGTACGTCAAAGAAGTGTAAACAATCCGTTTTTATTTTTTATTAGCTCCGCTGACAAAGTCAGCAGAGCTTTTCTTATACTGATTCGTCCGTCGTTCGTCGTCTGTCGTCCGTCTGTCCGTCCGTCCGTCCGTCCGTCCGTCCGTCGTCAACATTTTATTTGTCCGAGCCATAATTTCTAAACCGCTGAATATTTTTCCACCAAACTTCATAACAATATGTATTATCAATAGACGGTGTGTCATCAATTATTCTGCGGTCTGTAAATCCACAGGGTCAAGGTCACAGGTCACAGGATCAAGAAAATCTTAAGATATTTTTGATATTTTTTTCGGCTAAAGTTTGTAACAATATTAGTGGCCCTCAGCGGAGCTCTCTAGGCGTGACAGGCCTCTTGTTTGATATCTAACCCGCTGCATAATTTTAAAATATCTTTCAGCAAATCAAGTAATAGCTTCTTTGAAGCAGCCACGATTGCATTTGGTAAAACATTCCTGAAACTTTGACTCAAGAATTCTGTGGCTGAAAAGTATATAAAAATTATGGGGGGAAATGTAGTTAAATATGCTGACATTTTACATGTACTTAGTTTAGTTGGCTGATAAGGTGTCACATGAGGCTGACCAAAAACAATATTTGGTTCGGCTAAGGACTCTCCTCCAACTATTGTTCTCACTTCGCCCCATGTGATACTGACACCGTATCCGCCAACTAAACGTCTCTTAACTTATAATATACTTCTATGAAAGTATGTGCACTGGATTTAACCTTTACCTCAACAAATATTGAAGTATACGGATTTAACATTTACTGCCAGAAAATGATGGAAGCAATAGTACACGTCGCTCGATCTATGAAGCAAGGCACAACGTGAAAATTACAGCGATTTCTGACACCTTTTAAAGTATTTCTATGACGCTTTCGGTTTCGTATGTTCAGAATCTGGCATTGTTTCTCTGTCTGAACAGAAGTGACGGAAAATTTTATCATATAGAATCCTCTTAATTGAATATCCATTTTGCCAGTGAAAATTATTCAATCAACAGGAGTATACAATTAACGAGGATTTGGTCAGTTTCCTGTGTTCTGGAGGTAAACTGAGCATTTATTCTATTATATCTTGTTTGACAGAGCTCATAGAGCTCTGTCAAACAAGATATAATAGAATAAATGCCTGTATTGGGTGTAGTGAGGCCAAAAAGGTTGATAAATAAGGGGAATTTGGTGCGTGTCACAGTAATTTTTTCGACATATTACAAAAATTTACATACAATTAACAGGAGTTTACTCTACAACCCATATGCAATTAACAGATCAAATTTGTACTGAAGGTATGGTAAATGGTTTTGTGTTTGAAAATTATATTCAGTTAACAGGGATATACAATTAAGAGATATCCAATTAAGTGGGCTCCACTGTATATTGTTTCAAAATCTGTTGTCACCCAAAGCTTTCGTTGTTTAGGAAAGATTCAACATTCTCGTTTGTCAATCGGGAAACACTCCTTACATTTTTATTGTCTACAGTATGTTTTCTTCTACACAGAAGACAAGGAGAATTCCCCCTTGAAGATGGCAAATAAAAGCACTGTCAGCGTACTTGAATGCACTATTACAGGCCTCCAGTACAGCCGCCGTGGACTGCTCACTTTACACGGGTGGGCAATATTTCTACGGACGCAATAATATTTGATTCCAAACACTAATTATAGGAATAATCATCAAAAATTTAATTGATGAAGCACCAGGTACATCCTGGTGCTTCATGAATTAAATTTTGTTGATGATGATTTTTATTACCTGGTAAACGCATGCGTAGACATCGCTGCCCACGTGGAGATTACGTCCAATCCGTAGCGACGTACTGTATGCCCTAATTGCGATGAGTCACGAATGTTAATATGGGGATTTGTCACGAGGTCTATTCAGGTATTTTTCTGGGTAATAATAGGGGCCAAATATGTGCCACATTCCCAATGAGGTCTCGGCATTAATTTTCCAAACTCCTAACCCCTAGTCCATCAAATCGGTCGACAAAGGGAAGAAAGACAATTGTAAGATATATTTTTGAAACTGGAGTCCACAGACAACTGTAAGAATAGCACTCAACGCTGTCTCAGTGTCGTATCCTTCTCATTTCAGATTGGCAGTTGTGTTTAGGCAAGCCTTGTTTGGTTATATTTACAGACATGGCTTGACATGTAACAACTGCGGAACCAAAGTATGTAGACTACCAATGTGCAACCAATATGTATAAAAATCTACGGGCCTGTAGGGGTTAAATCACTTCTTATGGAATTTGACAAAAAGGCATAAAAAGAAAAAAAAAACTCCCCGTTATGCTTTTAAATGTAGGAGCATGTTTATATTTTGGATACATTGGTTACCACTGTAAAGGCAGCTAACACTTCATAAATTCTCAAGACTGATCCTTTACGGGAATGACCGGAAGACAGCCTCAGTGGCTACGCCATCTTGTCATGTAGTTGTGAATAATGAATGTTATCTCTATCTATTTTTGTAATTCTATTAATGCTGGAGGGGGGGGGGGGGGCGTTGTGGTAACCGGTTCTCGACAGATCACTGAAGTTAAGCACCGTCGAGCCCATTAGTCTTTGGATGGGTGACCGTCTGAGCGATCGATTCGCACTCCCGAGCTGTATCCTTGGGCGAGGCACTTAACCCCAATTGTCCACATAGAGGCACGATGACATCGTGTACTCAGACGTACTGCAGGTCGATGATGCGCATGTCTTCAACCAATCTAACCCTGCCTGTGCTGCAGTGCGGAGTTACGATGTTGGGGAGCTGGCAGCTGCTCGTCGTTGCTCGGTGGTTCTCTCCGGGTACTCCGGCTTCCTCCGCCCGTAAAACTGTCACCGACACGATATGACCTTGGCTGTTGAAGTGTCGTTAAACCTTAATAAATAAATAAATAAATAAATAAATAAATAAATAAATGCTGTACTAGTAAATAAACTCAACCAATACGATGCAAATAGTCCCAACAAGGACCAAGTACCCTTTCCCAGTTGGCGTACAAAAAAACCCTGGTATTAAATGGAACATACAGTACATGGAGAGTGTATTATCACTAAATCACCCACAGAGTGGAGATTCCACTGGATCAAAAATTGCAAATACGTTCCAAACCATAACAAGCACAAGCAATGTTCCAGCCAATGGACCTCCGGGTTGTACCCGGAGGTCCATTGGTTGAAACATTGCTTTAATTTTTTGTCCACATGTACAGAATTTGAAAATAATATTTTGGGTGATAACTCCACTCCCCGGGTGATTTAGTTACAATCCACTCTCCATGTACTGTACTATAACTGAAAAGTGGATCTATTCTCGTAGCAAGCTAAATCTTAGGTGAGGTATCTCCATGACACATTCAAAACATTTTCTGCAACAATATAAAGAGACACTAAACATCTGCACGCACACTCGGAGCGAAAATACATAATATCTCAGTTAGTGTAGGAATTGAAGGATCATTGGATGTTCCCTTAGTGTTGGAGAGGCAGAGGTGACAAATGGGATTATCAGTACAATTTTATGATTATTTGTTTATTGTGAACCCAAGGACTGCCTTCAGTTACCCCGGAAAGAATAAATGCACGCGCAACTGAAAGGTTAAAGCTAACGGATTTGTTATTTCTGAACTTAGTAACTGTATTTGTAACCTAGGCCTCAGGCATGGATAACATTTACACATCTTTGGCTGATAAACATTTCTATCAACAGAAATTGAAAGTCAATAACCGTCTTATTAGAAGAGAATAAAATGAGGGCTAATGATGGATAGAGAGCTGTCTAGACATGTTATCACAGTATAAAAAATCCCAAACAGAAACGATCATGGCGGTAATTATGTCATTGAAGGAAGTTAAAATGACATTTTGTTCTTAAATTTTTTTCTTGGCAACCAAATTTCACAGTAAAATAATATTTGTCGTCCTCTCAGAGTCTCAGTAATGCTCACAGTTCGGCGACATAGCTTTTATGTTTTTCAACACAAGGCTACGTTTCCATTTTCTTAATTCTATTTTTTTTTCTTTATGAACTGATTGTTTTTCCATCTTCGGGCAAAATAGTAACCAGCAAAATCATGTCTCGTGATTCATTTTAACCGACTCGAATGACTTCTGAAATAATGTTCTGTGATGGCAAAAGCATGAACCTTGAAACACGAAAATGCGTCCGTTTTTTTTAACCCTTTACCTAACATGAAAAGCAGACGACACTTTCAAAAAAAATTCTCGAATAACTAATTTTTTTCATTTTTAGTCTCAAAAACATAGGTTATGACCCCTCGTTGGAACGAGCTCGACGAGCTCGTTCCAACGAGGGGTCATAACCTATGTTTTTGAGACAAAAAATGAAAATATTTTGAAAATTAATTGACGATTTTTGAGAATAGCGCTGGCCGGTTTTGGCCGTTACGTTGGGTAAAGGGTTAAATGCCGTAACTTATAAGTCAAAGAAGTGTAAACAATCCGCTTTTATTTTTTATTTGACATCTAACCCGCTGGATAATTTTAAAATATCTTTCATCATATCAAGTAATGGCTTCTTTGAAGCAGCCATGAATATATTTGATGACACATTCATGAAACTTTTACTCCAGAAATCTGTGGCTGAAATATCTATACAATTTACGGGGGGAAATGTAGTTAAATATGATCACATTTTACTGAATTTAATGGCAAGAGATTTTCCCTCCTGAGCCGGAATACCCGTCAGCAGCATGCAAGGAGTTACAGTTAAAACTAGAAGTCCCGTCACGAACTGTGCGCTTATCTAGGCTTAATTGCGCGCAATTGCCATATCGAATGGCATCCAAAGCACGGAAAGTTCTCCTGGTTACTCATAGCAAACACAGGCAATGTTTCTGCCAGTGGACCTCCGGGTTACCCGGAGGTCCATTGGCTGAAGCATTGCTTGTGCACAGGCCATATGTACGGAAATAGATAGCCTTACTATGGTCATAACGCGTAGAATAAAGCGCCGATCGACGTGCTATTTGTGCGCATTTCATGACAGGACTTCTAGTTTTCACTGTAAAGTCATTTTTGACGTTTGCACGTCACGTTTCACCACTCATCCACCTCAAGATTGATGAATATTCGTAAGTCTCGTGTTTCGGATGTGACATTATGGAATGGGAGCGGCACGGTCAAGGCCTGCTAGTGCACTTGAAATCTCACAGATATCATATACTGTACCTTACTGATATACTCTCAAACCTTAACAAAAGTTAGAAAAATGGAGTAAATCGAACATTGGCTCTCTGACCTTTGATTTTAGGTTCCATCACACGCTTATTGATTTTGTGACGTCGAATTGGGGTTTCATCCCCGGAACCAGAATTTTCTGGTTCTCGTTTTTGAAAGTCATTCACGATACCGGGAATTTCCCGGTTCTCGTTTCCGATTATTAGTCTCGATACCCGGAAAATTCTTAGGACAGAACCGGGGATTAAATGTTGCGAACCGCGACCTTTGCTTCCCGAGCCTAGTCCATGAATGTTCCTAGCATTAGCACTGATTTTTAGAACCGGTAACCGGGAAATTCCCGTTCGTGGATTAAACCACAGTTCCAGCGTCGGTGTTGGTCTCGGAAGAAGTTGATATACGCCGTAGTCTCATAAGCTACAATATGCAATCATTGATGCCATGGTCTATGAATTTCCCGGGTATCGCGACTGAGTTTCAGAACTCGGAGCCGCAGAACTGTGAAATTCCCATTCCCGGTATTAAACTTTACATCGAATATGTAGCGTATGTTCTTACGTCAAATAACAAGATAGGCACGAAATTGATAATGGAAAGGACACAAGGGATAAATAATGTCAAAACACCTGAAATAGCAGCAATTTTATTTCACCAAATAGTTTGTGTCCTTCATATATCAAATAGAGGACATGGGATTGAAATTCTGCAAGCCGAGATCCCAAACTGCTTGACATATTTTAAATATTACGTAATACCACCAGGATGTTCCCCCTCCAATTATTTTTATTACCAGATCTTGAATACTTTGAAAGATACAAAAGTTGTTGGGCTAAAAACGTCCAAATTAAAATTGCGGTAGCGTTGTAAAAATTAATCTTCGTCTAATTATCTTGCCATAAAAGCCAAGTTTGCTTTTGTCATTTTTAATAAACGAAAACAACAGACAGTTTCGAGAGATGTCTGTTGTTTTTGTATATTAAATGTAACAAAGGGACACCTGGATTTATTTTCTACTGATGTCTTAAGTATTTCTGAACAATTACTTGTTTCTTAGTTGGTCCTTCCTCGCCTGTCTAATAATTTCAAGGGCTATAAGTTCATCGAAAGTCTGAAGGGAAATCGGTGGGTTATTTTTGGTAACTTTCGGTAGCTGTCAGGTCGATTTGGATAATTGGATATATTAGATATATTCCGACCAAATGGAACTCCCAGAACCAGAACACACACACCCGTGTACTCTTGAAGACTTCTGTGTTCACAAACACCGCGTGTCACCGCATAAACCAGGAGAATGGCCTTAGTTAAACAGAATGGTCGCTGGGAACACGTGCACCTTAACAACACGTGCACTGACTCTACATATCGCTATGGTAATAGTAATGACATCACAACAGGGCCACTCACGCTCTACCATGACAATCCAATAAACATCACTGAAGTACGTGACTTATTGCTTGAAGGGGTCCGAGGTGGGGTCCGGCAAACCAGGTATGACCCGTCTGTCTCCTACTATTGCTGTAAATTAATTTTCGGAAAAATATCCCCCCCCCCAACCCTCATCTATTCCTTCACACTAAAAACTAAAGTGTTAAAACTGACACTTTCAAGGTGTGAAATCCATTCTAACTCGTAGGGTTTGATTTTAACACTCAAAGTGCAATGATTTAAGCACTTAGACATTACAGTCGTTAGACATCTGAAACTTGAAAGGATGGCACTTCCCATGTGTCTAGCATTGGTGGTTCTTCCAGAATCGTCCATAATTTGATTTGCGCTTGGTGAGTACATAATTAAAAGGACACAACGCAGATGACGTGGATCAGGCTCGAGGGTTCGAGCCTGATCCGCGTCATCTGCGTTGTTTCCTTTTAAGTGTCACGACATTACACTTGTCAAGTGGTATTATTTTAACACCTGTCAAGTTCTGGGATATCCACACTTGAACAAAGTGCTAGTTCAGCACTTAGTAAGTGTTAAATACCGCACTTCAAGTGTAGTTTTTAACACTTTAGTTTTCAGCGTGTTGTATGCGCAATTATGTTAGGCAATGTTCGCTGTGTGCAGTCCTGTGCGTCGTAGGCCGACAACTGTGCCTGATAAGCATACGAGTTCAGCAATAATTATTGTGGACTTTCAGCTTTTAAACTGTTGAGACCAGGCGCGTTGCCAGGATTCTGTAATAGGGTGTGCCCTGGCCATTTTTTTAGGGGCTGGTGGCAAACAATATTTGGAAAGCCGTTGTGGGGGCGGAGAACTCCCTACTCCTTACTTGGACCATCCGGTCTGTACGCCCCCACCACACACTTCCATTCAAGGAGGCGGGGGAGGGGTGAAGACCGGTGGACCCTAGTTAGGACACGGCCCACCCACACCCCCCTCTAAATGCGAATCTGAGGCATTTGCAGCCTTGGCAGTCCTATAGTGTAGATCACTTAGGATTCTAGCTTATGGAAAGTTACACTGGACCAATGTTTTGCGAGGCAGCGGATATTTTAGGATGGTCAAGTCACCCTTCCTCCCAGGGTCGGAATAGGTTTGTGATTTGTAATGCAACCATACCTTACGTTTTAGAATTATCGCATGATTTACTGCGTCTAATAAGACTTCGAAGTGTATCTCATATGGCACTTATTTGGAGAACATAAAACGTCACCACATGGAAAATAAAATCCTGACGCCGGTTCAGTGTTTTCTTTCTTGACGTTATTTATTGTTAGCTGTCACTTTCCGCACAATAAAATGCGCTGTCTATGGCTTGATTTATTACTGAAACCATCAAATTACCAATTGACATCACCTGAAAAATTAAAAGTCATATACTATTTCTCGAAATGCCATAAGCAAGACATAAAATTTGAGTTTTCATTAAATCGAGCTAATCAGAAACAAAAGAGCAGTTAGGAACTCTATACCCCAAAATGGCTTCTCTGTGTAAAGCTTGTCTTGTTTGTCAGTATGACAAAGTGTGCCTTCGAGAGAATAGAAAAATGCAGTACAATCGCCGTGGACTGGCCGTAAACCACGCATGGGCGGTGATGTCTAAGTTTGCGTTTATCAGGTAATAAAATTCATCATCAGCAAAGTTTAATTAACCCTTAACATAACCTGAAAAGCAGACGACACTTGCAAAAATAATTCTTGAATAACTAATTTTTTTCATTTGTTGTCTCAAAAACATAGGTTATGACCCCTCGTTGGAACGAGCTCGACGAGCTCGTTCCAACGAGGGGTCATAACCTATGTTTTTGAGACAAAAAACGAAAAAAATAATGAAAATTAATTGGCGATTTTTGATAATAGCGTTGGCCGGTTTTGGCCGTTACTTTAGGTAAAGGGTTAATGAAGCACCGCGTTGAACCCGGTGCTTCATTGATTATTTTTGTGATGATTATTCCTATAATTAGTGTTTGGAATCTAATATTATTGCGTCGGCAGAAGTATTGCCCACCCGTGGAAAGTGGCCAATCCACGGCGGCCGGACTGTAAGAAACAAGGGATCGAAACCGTAGGTAGACGTTATGCTTGGACTTTCCAGCTTATTTAATTAACACATATCGTATTCTAAGTTGGCCATGCAGGGCTCCCTCCCCACCCGCTAGACTCAAGAACTACAGACCTCCATTCATATGCACGATTGTGACTGTGAGTGTAACCCGGATAACCCTGTGAGTGTAACCAAATATACACTGGTACGAAATCTTGTTCGAAAACTAGCAAAATAGCCCAAGAACATTAGGTTTCACTAGGGAAAAAAATCGGAGAAAGCTGATTTTTTCAGGGAATGTCGGGTACATGTCACTGAACGATTAGACAAAAGTCCCCTAAAATCCCAGTTGAGCTTTTTTTTCTAAAGCCTTTTTTCGAAAACGCGTTTGAAAAAAATCAAAAAAAATCGCACGAACTTTGTAACCTCGAATTGGTCCAACTGTATTTTTTGTTTACGCGTATTTCGAGCTGCATAATGTCTAATATACATTTACCTAGAGGAAAATGTGCATTCTGTGACAATTTCTGCGAAAATTCACAAAAAAGTATCGGATTTACGCAAAAAATGACGATTTTCCTAACGGATTTGCCCAAAGGGTCGTAGTACAGAACGGGATGTTAGTTGGACAGACGATAAAAAATCCACTACCATTTGAAGACTTTTGTCATTGCTTACAAAATAGACATTATGGAAGACCCCCTCTGCTTCTGGCCGAGTTCCCCTTTTGGCATAAAATTCGTCAGCATGAGAACTCAACTATTTTCGGGCTTGGGACCGAACAGACACGTCTGTGTCTGGCAGCATTAGATCAATAAATATTTACAGAATGTACACAAATCAATAAATAATATTTACAGAATGTACAAATCAATCAACATGGATTAAGTTACATTGACTATTATCAACGCTATATACAGAAATGACATGACCTATATACATATTATTCATCGAACTCAGAAATTTCCGACAGGACAGTGTTTCTGTGGTTGTTACAAGAATCCGAACTGCAATTACACAAACCTGAGCAAGAGAGTCCTGCCTTCTTACACCCACACCTTTTTGTACAAGCACTCTTGCAACCACAACTGATCAGATTCAGTAGGTTATCGGGGGCACATGGCTTTGTGGCTGCAGTCGGTACAAGAAGTCCATTGTCTAGCGACCACCCCCAATCCGTCGGAGAAAGCGAACCTGGAGATAACATCTGTAGACATGTTGTTGTGCAGCATCGCTGCTTTGTGGGAGTGAGGCTAGGTCGATGGGTTTATTCAGTTTAGATTTTGCTACATAACGCTTGTAAGTGACATATCTATATTGGTCGAGAGAGGAAACAGTTTTACTCCCGTATAAGATCAGGAGAAGTTGATCCCCGGCAGCGGCTACTGCACTTGGTGTACTGTCATCCGCCAAAATTGTGTTGACATACTGTTGTGAGTCGCTAGTAACATCGGAGACAATTGTACTGAATACTTTCTTCTTACCAACTCGAAAGAGTGCAGAAGCAGTGTCACAACCACTTATAGAATGTGCTACAAGGAGGTTGCTTCTATGGTCACCCATTTTGGTTGCTATTTCACTAACTGAAACTAGTAAGTTTGGGGTAATGGAATACATCATGTGAATATTACATCCCGGTTGAACTCGAGAGGTAAGAATGACTAACAAGTCTGTGTCTGTTCCCACAACGACAACATTGTTGTCATCTTGAGCGATGTCAAGTGCAGTTTCGGCTATCAGTACATCAGCATCAGCCTCGGCCTGCTTGGACTGAATATTGATAGCAGATAGCTCCTGCATTAGAAGATCGATCAGTTGGGTTTTGTTCTTGGCATTTGCAAGGAAATCGGATTGGGGTGTGGTGGCTGGTAACTCGGGTGAGATATTGATATCAATGGAATACCTGTCTTTAGATCTACGGGCTTGTTCCATGCCCTTTGTCGACATTGTACAAGCATAACCATCAAAAACAACCACGACGTTCGCCCCAAAATGTCTCACTAGATAATTGGAATATGATGTACATATGTCCTTATATGACGACTGTTTAGGCCATACAACTGCCCTCAATAAAAATCCACCATCTACAACAAACAGAGAATGTTCTGGGATTTTAGTTTGCTCGGAACCGTATGTTTTGAGGATCTTACCGAGCGTGCTTTTCGGTGTCTTCCTCATTCCAGCAGAATCAAACAATGCTGGTGGTTTCGGGGCGAGTTCATATTTGAGATACTCTTCCATCTCTGCTTGTGGCTGAATAACACATGTGATGCGGTTGAACAGAATTGTGGGGTCAATCACTACCTTACTTCCACGGACTTTGATGCTATTTGCCATCGATGCGAAAGACTTCACAGTGTCAACACGTCGTAGTTTGATGCTGTTGAACGTTTTGCTTACAACATTCGATACGCAACATTCACCAATTTTGCGAACTTGGTCACAGTTCACAGTTTCGTCGGCCACAAGCCCGGTCGCTATAGAGACTAATTGTAGTGGATCTCTATTCTGAAAGGGGGGATGCACTCTGAGCCAGTTCAATAATTTGGTGATATCATTGGCATCAGTCAATTGTGAACTTTGACGGAGATCCCGATGTTGTTCGCCATGACCAGTGTGAACATGAACAAAATTTTCGAGAGCATTACATATCGGAAGGCAAAGAGGTAGTCCATGTACCCATTTCGCAACAGTGCTATCGGTTATTCCCCTGCCATGTGTGAGACCACCAGGGAGCTTGAACATTCTCATTAAACACTGCTGTATGGTCTGATCAGAATATATCCCGTCCCAGAATTTATCTGAGCGCCTTATGGTAAAGTAACCTTTCTCAGTGAACAACATTCAAATCACCCTGTTGCATTATTTCTGTTAGCTCATTCATCTGCTGCAAATAGAGATGAGAACTTTTTGCGTATGCAAAATGACCACCTGCGTGAAATACTGGAATCATATTGCGAACACAATATGTGTGGAGTTCCCAGTCGCCTGTGCGCTCTGCTCTCAAGAACAATTGGAGAAGACCTATTTGCTTGTAGTATTGTACCCAAAGCTTTCCTGTGCGTCCTACGGACGCATTCTGGAGCAGTTCGTGTAATTTTGACAGTAGATGGTTGACACTTTCTTGATTGACAGCGTCAGCTGTTGTACAGTCACCTCTGGCAAGTCCACAGAATATTTCATTGACTTCTGTGCCGTCTATGTTATCTAGTGTTCGGCTTTCTTCAAACACAAGTTTTGTAATGACAATTTGTGTTAGCAAATGGGCACGAACTGCTCTTGAATATGCATGACCACTGATCAAATGATGGATTGACCCACCAGCATAAACAGTCCCCCAAAGTTCATCCAAGCCGCTACCAGCCATGATCGAACCAATTGCCCCTAAATATGACATAATCATATGGAAGCCGCCGAGTCTAACGAAAACTTTTGTCAATACAAATTTGTTTATGAGTACACACCAAGGGCGTGCACACATTACAAGCCAATGCATCTTGAGTGTAGGCGAACACCACATTATGTGATTTAATCGAACATGGAAATTGAAACAATGATGCTATAATATGGTATTTGAATGAGAAAAGTCGATGCCGTTTGAATTTGAGTTTAAGGGGTATGGTTAATATTTCACACGTTTCACCAGTTCATTATGGAATAAATGACTATTGTTATATATCATTATAAAGCCACTGCTTTTCTGCAATTTTTGATATATAATTTAACTCCCAAAGTAGTCGTAGATTTGATTTAATGGACGTTGTGTACCGTTGTGTGTATGAAAACAATAAATTTTTTTTCGTAATTTTGTACATTTTCGTGAATATTTCACCATTGAGTGTGAGGATTGGTACAAAGTTGGCATTTTCTGTTGGGGATATGTATTCTCAATATAATTCAGCACGATATTTATGATTCTCACCCTACTAAGGCGAATAAGAATGAGAAATATGGAGCTGGGTCGAATTTTTAAAAAAAATTTTTTTTTCATCAAAAAAACGCTATAACTAAAAAAGCTCAACTCGGATTCGCGGGGACTTTTCACACTTTATCCGCAATGTGTGTCCCGGAAACATATAAAAAAATCAGCTTTCAAAGATTTTTTTCCTTACTTTCTCATTTTTATGTCTAATGTGCCTGGACTAAAAGAATTCCAATCCAGTAGAAACTATTCCGTTCGAGGTCCCTCAAAGGTTCGATATCCTCCCAAACTGTCAGTTACTGTTCCTCCATATTAAATTTTAAAATCACGAACCGAACAGGCAAGAACGAACAATAACCTATTTATTTCTAAACCAATACGAATAATCGCAAAATGTCCTCAGGTTTGTTAGTTTTCTGACAGGGTTATTTTTTCTCATTCTTTTCACAAAAGACCGAAGTTGCCTCCTCTCCTCGTTCAACTATCCGAACGTCTCGGCTTCTCCACCGGAGAATCCACGACGTTCGGATAGGTGAATGATCTCATCTTCCACTTCAATGAATCTACAAGTCTGAATCTTAGTTTGCGCCCAATTGTCTCCACAACACTCTTCTTTCTTCTCTTCATCTATCTGCTTGCCATCTTTAACCCTTTATATTTTTGTACGTCTTACGATGTACGAAATCAAAAAGCGCGTTGATACATTGTGGTCATTTGTTTTGTTATTATTTTTCGATTTTTTAAAGTTTTAACCTCAAGTCCTATTTTCTCCCGAATAGTGCTCAGTGACGACCATTGAGCCAAATTTTATCGCAGCTTAAAATACTAATATAATCCTCGTGTCAAGATTTCTTAACTGGTTGAGTGCTAGAAGCCACCATTGGGGCTTTTCAAAAAATGAGAATACCAGAGCAAAACCCAACACTTTCCTTGCTTATATTTCATATTCAGTCAAACACAAATAATATTTTGATTATATAAATTTTGTTTTTATTACAAATTATTGGAGAGTGCCTGTGGGCACTCTCCAATACTTTGTAATAAAACAAGTTTTGAATAACAAATTCAGTCCAACAAAAATAATCTAACCCACAACCAGATAATCGCTAATGTGAAAAATATCTTGTTATTTGTACTTTCCGACGTTTGACGTAGCATTTTGAAAAAAAACGTTGAAAAACTGAATTCCCAGTGACGTCTGAACGTCAGGATAATTAGAGTCCTAAAGGGTTAATTGCTATCCATACAAAAATTCGGCTCCAAGTAACTCCATCTTGCCAGTCACGCTTATTTTCTGAAATGCGTTCGGCGAAAACGGAGAAGAATTTCCATGTAAACTAGACTTTATGATTCTGGAGAATTATGGTTTTTCCAGATGAGATTCCATGATTTTTCATGACCCCAGAGTGTCTGATGAATTGATTTTAACTGTCTCACTGAAGTTCCTTTATTGATGTTATGAGAAAGGTGAGTATAGTAGTCTCAAATGACTCAGTTTGATAAAAAATGTTTAGGTAAAAAACATCATTAATGGTTGAGAGGATTAATATCAATATCGTCGTCCGACAAGTTAATGACCGACAAAATGAGTTGTGTTTGCTTGACACATACCCACTTAGTACTGTGGCTATTTGAAAATGATCCATTTTATCTCAAATGCATCCAAAATATTGATGTCTAGCAACTTGTAGAGGGTTAACAAGTGCTAACAGGAATATTTTTCCATGCAACTTGTATTGTCACACCAAGAACTGCGAATGGGCAATTTTTCTTTAGAATCCACAAGATGTTTTCAGAGAAATCCAGAGAGAACATGAATTTTAAGCTTTTGATGGGTAAGATTGTTTATCCAGCCCAAAACGGGTTAAGGTTTTTTTTTGAATACCCTTATTACTTACAAAAGTAATTCTCATTGAATCCTACTTCCACTCATGTTGATCTCTCCTCTTAACTTCGGGTGATGTGGGTACGCAAGCACAGCCTATTTTATCAAACTTTTGATGTTTGAGAACCTGCATAGGGTTAACAAATGCTTACTGGAATATTTGGTGCATGCAGCTTGTAATGTCACACCAAGATCTGAGAATGGCCAATTTTTCTTAAAAATGTTTTTGGAGAAATCCACAGAAAACTGGAATTTTAAGCTTTTAAGGGGTATATCTCCTTAACTAGTCAAAAATGGGTTAAGACCTCGATTTTTGAACACCCTTACTACTTACAAAAATGTTTCCCTATCAGTTTTGAGTTCGGTAAAAGAAGTTACGTTTCTCTGTGGCATTCTCATTTGATGTTGTTGGTGTCCAAAAACAGACTATTTTTTTCAAAATTTTGATATTTAGTAGCCGATTGAGGGTTAACAAATGCTTACCGGAATAATTTATCCATGCAACTGGTAATGTGACACCAAGACCTACCAATGGCTATTTCTCTTGAAAACCCTACAAGATGTTTGTAATGAAATCCACGGAGAACATAAATTTTTTAAGCTTTTGATAGGTATCGCTATTAACCACCACAAAAGGGGTTTTGAATACCCTTATTACTCACGAAAACGATGCTCGGTAAATTCCACTTCCAACAAAGGAGATTATGTTTATTTCTCGGGTATTCAGTGGGTGCTGTGCGTGTCTGAAAACTGCCCATTTCAACAAAATTACAATGCTTGGCAGCATGTAGAGGGTTAATAAACGCTCACCGGAATATTTTGTCCTTAAAACTTGCAATGTCACACAAAGATCTGCGAGTAGTCAATTTTTCTTGAAAACCTACAAGTTGTTTTTAGAGAAATCCACAGAAAATGGGAATTTTAAGCTTTTAAGGGGTATCACTCTTTAGCCTGCCCAAAATGTGTTAAGACTTCGACTTTTGAATACCCTTACTACTTACAAAAATGTTTCCGTATAAATTGTGCGCTCGATAAAAGAAGGCACTTTTCTTTGTGGCGTACCCATTGGGTGCTATTGGTGACCACAAACAGCCCATTTTATCACAATTTTGACATTTAGCAGCCCGTGGATGGCTAACAAATGCTCACCGGAGTATTTTGTCCATGCTACTTTTTTTGTCAAACCAAGACCTGCGCGTTGCCAATTTTTCTTGAAAATCTACAAGACTCGTTTAGAGAAATCCACAGAAAACATGCATTTTTGAGCTTTTGAGGGGTATTGCAGTTTAACCAGACCAAAACGGGTTAACGCTTGGTTTTTTGAATACCCTTATTACTTACAAAAATGATCCACGGTGAATCTCACTTCAAATAAAGGACGTTATGTTTATCTCTCGTGTATCGTGTGGATGCTTTAGGGGATCGAAACCCCACCTGCGGAAACCGCGTTGTGTCCTTGGGCAAGACACTTCACCCTCATTGCCCACGTGGGGGCACGGTGACGCTGTGTACTAAGGCGTACTGCACGTCGATGGTGCACCTGTCTTCAACCAATGCTAACCCTGCTTGTGTGGAGTTAGTATGTCGGGAAGCTGACAGTTGCTCGCCGTGGCTCGATGGTTCTCTCCGGGTACTCCGGCTTCCTCCACCCGTAAAACTGTCATGGTCACGATCAACCATTGTGCAGAAATATGTGACCTTAAACGCCAATAAATAAATATAGGGGATCGAAAACAGCCCATTTCATAAAAATTTCGATGTTTGACAGCCTGTGGAGGGTTAACATATGCATTGCCTAATATCTCTTGTATATGCATGGTCGTGTCACAGACAGGT
Source organism: Pictodentalium vernedei (assembly GCA_031216915.1). Lineage (NCBI taxonomy): Eukaryota > Metazoa > Mollusca > Scaphopoda > Dentaliida > Dentaliidae > Pictodentalium > Pictodentalium vernedei. The sequence goes on from CM062288.1 coordinate 37,656,007, forward strand.
CTAACAAAGATGAATGTTTAAAAAAATCTGCAAGACGTGTTTCGAGAAAGTGCCTATAAACCCTAATTTTGTCAGGGTTTTTTTGTCAAATAAGGGTTAAATCGAAAATTCCGCTTGGGTCCATTTTTTAGATTTTGAGCTCCTCCATGCGTGTGCAAAATTGTGTGAAAATCGGTTCGAAAGTGTCTTCTGAATCGTACGGACAAAATGTGTGGAGAACCCCCCCCCCCCCCCCCCCACACACACATACACCCCTCCCCCCCCCCCCCCAAAAAAAAAAAAAATCCATAGAATAACAAAAGTCTTTCCAGAGGGAAAAGCCTAATAACCGTCTTATTGGAAGAGAATAAAACGAAGGCTAATTATGGATAGAGAGCTGTCTAGATCACGGTATAAACAAATTCCAAAACATATACGATATATGGCGGTAATTGCGTCATTGAAAGAAGTTAAAATGACATTTTGTTCCTAAATTTTTTTCTTGGCAGCCAAATTTCACGGTAAAATAATATTTGCCGTCCTCTCGGAGTCTCAGTAATGCTCACAGTTCGGCGACATAGTTTTTATGTTTTTCAAAACAAGGCTACGTTTTCATTTTCTTAATTCTATTTTTCTTTCTTTGTTGTGAACTGATTGTTTTTCCATCTTCGGGCAAAATTGTAATCATCAAAATCATGTCTCGTGATTCATTTTAACCGCCGCGAATGACGTCTGAAAAAATGTTCTGTGATGGCAAAAGCGTGAACCTTGAAACATGAAAATGCGTCCGTTTTTTTTAACCCTTTACCTAACATGAAAAGCAGACGACACTTTCAAAAAAAATTCTTGAATAACTAATTTTTTTCATTTTTAGTCTCAAAAACATAGGTTATGGCCCCTCGTTGGAACGAGCTCGACGAGCTCGTTCCAACGAGGGGTCATAACCTATGTTTTTGAGACTAAAAATGAAAATATTTTGAAAATTAATTGACGATTTTTGAGAATAGCGCTGGCCGGTTTGGTCGTTACGTTGGGTAACCCGTTAAATGCCGTAACTTATAAGTCAAAGAAGTGTAAACAATCCGCTTTTATTTTTTATTTGACATCTAACCCACTGGATAATTTTAAAATATCTTTCATCATATCAAGTAATGGCTTCTTTGAAGCAGCCATGAATATATTTGATGACACATTCATGAAACTTTTACTCCAGACATCTGTGGCTGAAATATCTATACAATTTACGGGGGAAATGTAGTTAAATATGATCACATTTTACTGAATTTAATGGCAAGAGATTTTCCCTCCTGAGCCGGAATACCCGTCAGCAGCATGCAAGGAGTTACAGTTAAAACTAGAAGTCCCGTCACGAACTGTGCGCTTATCTAGGCTTAATTGCGCATAGGAATTGCGCTGTATCAAATGCCATTCAAAGCGCAACAGGTTCTCCTGATTACTCACAGCAAACACAGACAATGTTTCTACCAATGGATCTCCGGGTTACCCGGAGGTCCATTGGCTGAAACATTGTTTGTGCACAGGCCATATGTACGGAATTGGATAGTCTTACTATGATCATAACGCGTAGATTAACGCGCAGATCGACGTGCTATTTGTGCGCATTTCATGACAGGGCTTCTAGTGTTAACTGTAAAGTAATTGTTGACGTTTCCACGCCACGTTTCACCACTCATCCACCTCAAGATTGATGAATATTTGTAAGTCTCGTATTTCGGATGTGACATTATGGAATGGGAACTCCACGGTCAAGGCCTGCTAGCACACTTGAAAAATCACAGATATCATATACTGTAACTTACTGATATTCTCTCAAACCCTAAAAAAAGGTTTGAAAAATGGAGTAAATCGAATATTGGCTCTCTGACCTTTGATTTTAAGTTCCATCACACGCTTATTGATTTGGTGACATCGAATTGGGGTTTCATCCCCGGAACGAGAATTTTCTGGTTCTCGTTTTTGAAAGTCACTCGCGATACCAGGAATTTCCCGGTTCTCGTTTCTGAATATTAGTCCCGATACACGAGAAAGTCTTAGGACGGAGCCGGGAATAAAATGTTGCGAACCGCAACCTTTGATTCCCGATTCTAGTCGATGAATTCTCCGGGCATTAGCACTGATGTTTTAGAACCGGTTACCGGGAAATACCCGTTTGTGGATTACACCTCAGCTCCAACGTCGGTGTTGGTCTCGGAAGAAGTTGATATACGCCGTAGTCTCATAAGCTACAATATGCAATAATTGATACCATGGTCTATGAATTTCCCGGGTATCGAGACTGAGTTTCAGAACTCGGAGCCGCAGATCCGTGAAATTCCCATTCCCGGTATTAAACTTTACATCGAATAGCGCATGTTGTAACGTCTAATAACAAGCTGGGAACGAAATTGATAATGAAACGGACACAAGGGATAAATAATGCCAAAACACCTGAAACCACAGCAATTGTATTTCACCAGATATTTTGTGCCTTCATATATAATATAGAGGTCATGGGATTGAAATTCTGCAAGCCGAGATCCCAAACTGCTGAGTTTAAAAATCCGGCTTGAAATATTTTAGATATTTCGAAATACCACCAGGATGTCTCCCCCTCCAATTATTTTTATTACCAGATCTTGAATACTTTGAAAGATACAAAAAGTTGTTGGGCCTGAAAACGTCAAAATTAAAATTGTAGTAGCATTGTTAACCCTTTGAGACTTTAATTATCCTGACGTCCAAACGTCACTTGGAATTCAGTTTCTTCAACGTTTTTTCAAAATGCGACGTCAAACGTCGGAAAGTTCAAATAAGATATTTTTCAAATTAGTGATTGAGGGCTAGATTATTTTTGGTGGTCTGAATTTGTTATTCAAAACTTGTTTTATTACAAATTATTGGAGAGTGCCTACAGGCACTCTCCAATAATCTGTAATAAAACAAATTTATATAAACAAAATATTATTTGTGTTTGATTGAATATGAAATATAAGCAAGGAAAGTGTTGGCTTTTGCTTTGGTATCCTCATTTTTTGAAAGCCCTGACAGTGTCGTCTAACACTCAACCAGTTAAGAAGTCTTGACAGTAGGATTATGTTAGTATTTTAAGCTGCGATAACATTTGGCTCAGCGGTTGTCACTGAGCATTATTAAGGAGAAAATAGGAATTGAGGTTAAAACTTTAAAAATAAAAAAAAAACAATAACAAAACAAATGGCCACAAAGTATCAATGCGCTGTTTGATTTCGTACGTCATATGACGCCCAAAAGTATCAAAGGGTTAAAATTAGAAGACTTTTAAGCACACAGGGTCACAAATAAGGAGTTCTGAAAGGTTTCAAATTCCTAACTGAAATATCGAAGATACAACATGAGAATGAGATACCCCTCCCTCCCCAGTGTTGTGTTCACCGAATATCAATCACACTGGAGGGTAGAACAAGGGCATTTCACACATGGTCGCAGCAATAATCTGAATAGTGTAGCGTATGAATTGTCAGTGACTGACTGAAAACCTTGGGCGCTAGTAACATCAAAAGGAGATTATCAAAAATCTTGTCTTTTTCCTTCAGACGTCTCCCTTTCTCAAGTTGTAAGGCAATTCAGTTCTCATACAATATGCCCAGAATATAGGCCCGTCGCATAAACAATCCACATTTCATTAAGACGTTGCCAATGGCAGCAAAGTTATTCAAATTATGTCCCTTGAAAACACAAAGGTTCCAATTGCAATTCTAAAGCATTCTAAAGCATTATAACGTGCACCTTTATGCTTTCAATAGGCAATTAGATGTTGCCGAATTGCATTCAATTCCTCATGCAAGCCCCAACACCACCATGTACAGTACGTGGAGAGTGGATTGTAACTAAATCACCCGCGGAGTGGGGTTATCACCTATGTTATAACTTTCAAATTGTGTACACATCGACAATAAACACAAGCAATGTTTCAGCAAATGGACCTCCAGGTTTAACCCGGAGGTCCATTGGCTGAAACTTTGCTTGTGCTGGTTATGCTTTGCAGCAAATTTGCAATCTTTGCTTGGGTGGAATCTGTACTCCGCGGGTGATTTAATGATAATACACTCTCCATGTACTGTACATTCCATTAACGTTATTCTTTCCATTTTATCTCTTTCATCCAATAGCATGTGTGTTGAAATCGTTCAAATTCCACCCAGGGTGAGACTACTAATGATATTTTACCCCCGTTTTCGGAGAATTAGCGGGAAAAATTGTCTTAACGGTACATAGCAGAATAGAAGGTGGTGCATTGGTCAGGGCGACCAATAGACACAGAGGTGTTGCTCATGCAGTGATCCGTGATCACGTGGAAGTCCGAATTGCCATTCTAGTCTCAACTGTCGTTCAGAACAGTCATCATCTCAGAAATTTTCAAAAACTACTGTAATATTTTTTAAATGGATAATACTGGAAATCGGTGTACGGGGATAAACATACTCTTGAATATATGCACGTGACATTTTACGCTTTCCCGAGTTTTTAAACTCTAATGGGTAATGTTTTATCTCTAGTTTTGGTGCGGGAATGTAGGTGTATTGGTTATCCGTCAGAAGACAAATCACGGATTCAGCAATTGTTTCATGATATTTTAATGATCGTGTATCATTGAAAATGTTGTAAATACTTATACACACTGAATCATGCAAAATTGTACAAATAAATAAAACGGCTGTTCTGTGGACACGACCGGCTAGTTCGCTAAATAGTGTTTGTATTTATTATGCAGTTGAGTGTAGACTAATAATTACATGTTCTTCCACTTTCATGTCATAATAATTATCCATTCTACATTGTGAGCTTGAGACACGCTTAACCCTTTGAGACGGTAAATATCCTGACGTTCAAACGTCACTGGGAATTCAACGTTTCTTCAACGTTTTTCAAGATGCGACGTCAAACGTCGGAAAGTACAAATAACAAGATATTTTTTCTCATTAGCGATGATCTGGTTGAGGGCTAGATTATTTTTGGTGGTCTGAATTTGTTATTCAACACTTGTTTTATTACAAATTATTGGAGAGTGCCCACAGGCACTCTCCAATAATTTGTAATATAACAAATTTATATAAACTAAAAATTATTTATGTTTGACTGAATATGAAATATAAGCAAGGAAAGTGTTGGCTTTTACTCTGGCATCCTCATTTTTTGAAACCCCTGATAGTGGCTTCTAGCACTTAACCAGTTAAAAAGTTTTGACAGCAGGATAGTATTAGTATTTTAAGATGTAATAACATTTAGCTCAACGGCCGTCACTGAGCATTATTCGAGAGAAAAGAGGAATTGAGGTTAAAACTTTAAAAAATCGAAACATAATAACAAAACAAATGACCACAATGTATCAAGGCACTGTTTGAATGCGTGCGTCATAAGACGTACAGAAGCATCAAAGGGGTAAATAAATATTACGGTTCCTGTCGAATCCTAATCCTGTCGAATAAAGTAAAAATAAGACCCTACCCATAGCCCGAAATCCATGTCGTGAAATGAGCAAGGCAACTTGTATTGGACAAATAACCAATAAATCAGATAAAGGTCAAGGTCATTCCATCTAAGTTCAAATCGTAAACTGATATGTTATTTAACCCTTTACCCAACGCAGACGATATCAAAATTTATTATTTTAAATAACATTTTTTAAAATTTTTCTAACTATTTCAACAAAACCATCCCATGTGACCCCTCGTTGGAACGAGCTCGACAAGCTCGTTCCAACGAGGGGTCTCATGATATGGTTTTGTTGAAATTTTTTGACAAAAATGCTGAATTTGCATATTACGCGGGCGGATGCGGGTAAAGGGTTAAACACTTAATTCGGAACATCGTCTGCTACACGTGTGGAAACCCTAGAAAACAGAATTGCTTTACAAGTCACTACGTTGAGGAAATAAATTGCGAAACGGGTAACCTCATTTAATTTAATGTGATTTGCGTGGTGACGTCAAACATATGCCACTGAAGACGTAAACACAGAAAAATACTATGCGGGTACTCGTCCAATCAGAGGGCGAGGATTTTAGTCTTATTGGAACGTATAATGATATTTAAACCAAATATGCTCAAAGATTACCCTTCAGCTATAAAGTTTTATTTTTTGCAATATAAGACCTAGCATTAATGCCGTGACATTAAATGCGAGGCTTGGCTGACAAATTTCGTCATTGAAAGAGATGTAAAGGAAAGATAGATCCCCTTAATTTTCTAAAGTTGTCTGTAAATTTAACACTAAAGATATAAACATTTATCATGACTCGTCCGTTTTGTTTACTTTAAAACATCTGATATTTTGCTTTCATATTAATCAGTGATAAATAAAGCCTGCCGTCGATTTCATTGGTCATTTTCAAAACTAGACAATTTGATTGGCTAAACAAAATACAACTGGGTCACATTTGCATAATTTGAGTAAGGAGAATTTACGTTATCTGTCCTATTTAGGGTGGGTTATATTGTATTAATCTTTTACCTACAAGAAAAACGCCATTCAATTTTTTTTATATTTTCACTTTTTGCTTCCAAAACATAGGTTATGACCCCTCATTGGAACGAGCTCAACGAGCTCGTTCCAAAGAGGGGTCATAACCTACGTTTTGGAAGCAAAAAATGAAAAGTTTTAGTTATACAGGGATGTTTTTTCCAAGTGCCGTCTGCAACTCCAGTTAGGTGATGGGTTAAAAAAAATCCTACTAAGTGGCTAATTTGTGCGTGTCATATGATAAATAGAATATGAAATCAGTGTTTTTCTCATATAATATTTATGAAACTCGTCCGAAGAGGCTCGCCAAAACGGAAAATTCTTAGACTCGTTTCATAAATATTATATGAGAAAAACATTCATTCCATATCCTCTATTTATTTTCGAAATGTCAGCGAAGGTGTATCATAGATGTGCTCATCATATCACAAACTTTATGTACTTTCCTAAAGAGTAATGTAAAAATACAGAAGCTGACTTTTTCACAATTTTTTCAAATCAGTTTGAACGTTTGACTATTTTTCTGTGTTTAAACTCATTTAGAAATAAGGAAACGACGCTCTCACCATCTTTTGATGTTCTGTAATCATTTCCTGCTCATTCCATCAACCGTGTGCCCATCGTGACATATAAAACGGAAATTGGCCTGTCTATTAATATAAAATGCGAAGAAGTAAGATTTGCTAATTTTTTTCATGGGAAGAATAAAAATTTGCAAATTACTGTAAAAACACATTCGCCAAACAAAGAGCCAAAGTGCACAGTTACTTTGTTGCTTCTAATAAGTTGCTCGCCACAAAAAGCCAAGTTTCATCTGGGAACTTTTAAAAAACGAAAACAGCAGACTTACTTCCTAATTGGACCTGCCTCTCCAGTCTAATAATTTTAGGGGAGATAACTTTATCGAAAATCGATTAAATCAGGAGTGAGATGCGAAAAACAAAACATTTAGCTTCCTTCCACAAATTGTGTTAATATGTTGATGTTTAAGGGGCGAATTAAATATTTATTGATCGGAATATCCATAACTAGAGTACGAAATAATATCTTTATATTTTTGTGAGTGAAATGATATCACATTACATCAACAGTAGTCGACGCTTTAAACTCCATGAACAGTGGGTAAACATATAACCCATAGCAGCAACGAATTTCTAGAATTTTATTACACTCATATGGAGTTTTATCATATAACTCGTCCGTTTTGTACACTTTAAAACATTTGATATTTTGTTTTCATATTAATCAGTGATAAATAAAGCCTTCCGTCAATTTCATTGGCCAATTTCAAAACTAGACAATTTGATTGGCTGAACAAAATACAACTGGCCCACATTTTCATAATTTGCATAATTAGAGTTGGGAACTTTCATTGGTCAATTTAAAAACTGGACAATTTGATTGGCTAAACAAAATACAACTGGGTCATATTTGCATAATTGAGGTAGGGAGAATTTACGTTATATGTCCTATTTAGGGTGGGTTATTTTGTATTAATCTTTTACCTACAAGAAAAACGCCATTCATTTTTTTTTTATATTTTCACTTTTTGCTTCCAAAACATAGGTTATGACCACTCATTGGAACGAGCTCGTTCCAATAAGGGATCATAACCTATGTTTTGGAAGCAAAAAATTAATTTTTTTAGATGTTTTTTCCAAGTGTCGTCTGCGACTCAAGTTAGGTGATGGTTAAAAGGGTCATACTAAGTTTCTAATTTGTGCGTGTGTGTGTCATATGATAAATAGAATATGAAATGAGTGTTTTTCTCATATAATATTTATGAAACTCGTCCGAATATTCCGTTTGGGCTCGCCAAAACGGAAAATTCTTAGACTCGTTTCATAAATATTATATGCGAAAAACTCCCATTCCATATCCTCTATTTATTACACGCCTTTTCTACAAAATCTCTATCTACAGCAACACTAAACCATGAGAAAATGAAAATCTGTTCCGCGCACATGTGTCGAGCGGAAATCGTTGACGGACTATTTTTATACAGAAAAGAAATTTCACTGGAATTTTCCACAAATCATGTGCTACAATTACAATTTGAATCGGTATCGATAGCAAAACTTCGTCCCCTGAGTTCCAATGTGTTCTATGCGTCAGTAGGCACATAGGACTAAGGGGTCGAAATAGTAAAATGGGTTCTCCCTTTAAAATTTGGTTGACGATAAATTGTGTTCTTTGTTTTGATAGTTATCAAATGAATTGATGAGTGTCTTTCTAATAATGTTTTATAGACGTGAAGGCGTGTAAAAAACACAGAACGACACATTGTGTGAATGGGTTAATCGATATGGCACTGGTGCCATCGCGGAAGGATAAAACTCGAGGCCGGTGGCCTCTTATTCTATCCCACTGCACTGGCAACCGTGCCATATCGATTAACCCATTCACACGCGTATGTTGTTCTGTGTATAGACTGGTGGCATCGCTGCTTGATATTTTATCCGAGCCATGCTGTCTGATCGAAAGCTTCGAAAAAACTTATGTCTGACTGAAATCCTAAGGTGTCGACACTGAATTTTCCTCAACTAGGATATTTAAGTAAAAAACGAAGTTCAAAATGACTCAGACTCAAGATCGTGAGTTTGCTAGAAATGTGACTTAATCCTTTCAACCCTGAATTCATGGGAGGGGGTCTATTTGCATTTGTGGGGGTGTTCAGTAAACATTTTATCATACAGCCCTATTTGTTTTTCATTACTCTGTTCGCTAAACGATCGGTGAAGTTTCTTAACACAACTGTTTATGTGTACCGGTTGAGAGGGAAGTCAACTTAAATTAAAGAACTGTCAATTTTTATCTGATTAAATAACGAATGGTGACGGACTTTTTTTTAACTCAGCTAAGTTTACTAGATCAAAATCGCAGGGAGTTCAGTGTTGAACTTGAGCTCCGAATGTTGAGCCTGAAATTAAGTTTTATTAATTAGGGTCTGATTCAAATGTCTCAATCGTTCTGTCGAGAGTAGACTGTATAAAATGTTTTTGTTGAATGTTCCTCATCAATATTGCAGGAGAGTCGAGTTTTATTCACCGAGGAAGATGATGTCAGAATATTGTCATTCTGTTTTAGTTTTGAAAATGTTCTGACAACGAGGAAACAACCGTATAATTCTGTAAGTTACCAATGATTATCCGTCACATTAACTTATCATTTCTCTTGACAAATCGTAGAGATTTGTTCCGGTTGAATCTGCTATCTTATTAACCCGTTATCTGGATTAAATATTAATCAAAAATGATTGACAAATTTACGATGTGTATAATTAAAAGATAAAATATACCTTTCTCATTATGTTGTAGTATCGACAATGTGCTGAATTTCATTTTACTCTCAAAAAAGAGACAAACATGAATGTTTGAAATGAAAACAATCACTTAGATTTGAAATCTGAATACTCTCGCTAGCCCATGGGTTAGAGTGTGTGGGTGTGCATTGAAAAGAATTGAATCGCATGTTACACATTCAGATTCTCTCATCAAAATTTCCTTGCAAAATGATGGTATTGTAAAAATATCTCCAGAAAATCTAATTTGTGAAGCGATATATTGAAACGTTAGACAGTACAACATAATTATGTCTAGGGCTGTTAGATGCGGCCCGGCTGATCAGACAAATGCTGCACCAGTATTCTACAAATTTGTATTTCATAGATGACATCACTCGTTAATCAAGGTCTGTTACTGGGCAGCTGTACAACAAAATTTAATAAACATGTGTAACCTCTAAGGTTTAATATATTCCCAGTTTTCTAGGAACCGGGAATGGGGGATGAAATTACCCTCAGAACCGAACACCGGAAAATTTCATGGGTAATACGAAGCAAATTTACGAGAGTTAACAAGACTCAATTTTTTTCAGGAAAATGAACATATTTTATTGGCAATCTTCTGTGTCCAAACGAAAAAATTCATTTCCTGAGAGAAGGGTAAAAAACCCCAAAACCGCTTCAAACTCGTCTTCGTTTTCAGAATCACTAGTGTTACCATCACTGTCTCCTCCAACGTCAACTTGCTCTTCACTGCCGCCACCAGTCTCCTCTGCTTGAAGCAGAGGAGACTGGTGGCGGCAGTGAAGAGGGAATAGATGTTGAAGCAGGGAATGAATATTGAGACTAGTGACTCAGAAAATGAAGACGAATTTAAAGTTTGAAGCGGGTGAAGATCTTGCTGCTGAAGATGGGAGTCATCCAGAACTGGAGGAGAGCTACAGTTTTTTAGTGAAAAAGGTTCGCCCGAAATCAGAATTGCAAAAAGTTCTAGCGTAGAAGGGCTGACGAAATCTACGTTGAGTCAGTTTTTATCAAGTAAGAAAACTTCATTTCAACACACAAACAGTGCCAAGCTTTATTCCCAATTCCGTGGAATAGATCATCTGAAGCAATACAACTATTCATTCCAAGTGATAACCACGGGACATTTTATATGAAAACATGGGTAATGACTTCTCAGTGGAAGGAGCCCTGTGGATACGTTATATCAAGAGTTCATCTATTATTTCAATGGGGAGTGTGTGATTCCGTTCGTGTCCGCGTCCATCTAGACATTCATTCATTGGTTATGTACCTTGACATGCAATGCAACTAGAAATATTCCATCGCGTTGGTTGGGCTACCCTTTCCTGTGACGGGTCGATCCGCTAGTTGAATATATTAACGGAAACGTGACATTCTAAAGGTAACAATTAACAGTACCAGTTTTATCACGGAAGACTCTATTTCAAAGAACGTCTCTCTCCTCGATCTCAAACCAACCCATTCCCGTCTGGGGTTGCTGGAACAGTTACAGTTTACTTTCAACACCTACAATTTTGCATCACTGCGATTGAATATCTGTAATGCTATTGATGTCTAAATGTATTTATGTTGGTATTCAAGGTCTCATATTTCTGCACAGTGGCTAATCATTACCGCAACATAAATATAAAGTCAAGTCAAGCTAATCATTTATAGCAATGCTTCCCATTTTAGAGGACTTCCACTCGGGGACTGGTGACAAGGTCCTATTTTATCAGTAAAACAGAGCTTGTTCATTGCAGTCAACAAACACTACTTCACTTCCTGGGGTTTCCATGGGGAGATGTTTGACTGTATACCGTCAATGATTTATTTATTTATTTATTTATTTATTTATTTATTTATTTATTTATTTATTTATTTATTTATTTATTTGTTTATTTGTTTGTTTATTTATTTATTGTGTTTAAACTCACATATTTCTGCACAATGGCTAATCATGGCCATGGCAGTTTTATGGATGGAGGAAACCGAAGTACCCGGAGAGAACCACCGAGCAACGGCGAGCAACTGTTAGCTCCCCAACATACTAACTCCAGGCAAGCAGGTTAGCATTGGTTGAAGACAGGAGTACCATCGACGTGCAGTACGCCTAAGTACACAACGTCACCGAGCTCCCACGTGAACAATGGGAAGAAGCGTCTTGCCCAAGGCCACAATGCGTTTGCCGCAGGTTGGATTCGAACCGAGGACCTCTCGGCTTGCAGCCTGTACAGCTTCCAACTGAGCCACTGGGCCCCCATACCGTCAATATCAAACAAGCAAACACTCGATAATACGCGGGTATCTCTATCTTTTCTACCTTCCTGAGTCTCCTTCACACACCGTCAACAATATACAAACATAAAATCACAAAATAATGAAAGTATCATAACCGGTGTGTAACTCTTTACCCAACGTAGACGATATCAAAATTTATTATTTTAAGCATCATTTTTTTTATTTTTTTCAAAAAATTCAACAAAACCATATCATGTGCTCGACGAGCTCGTTCCAAAGGGTCACATGATATGATTTTGTTGAAAGTTTTTGAAAAATAATATTTTTTCAGTTGCTGAATTTGCATATTACGCGACTGGGTGTGACCAATTCGTTGGGTAAAGGGTTAATTTACACCCCTAACGACCTCTGATTATAAGGGTATTAGTAGATAAAGATTTTTGTCCGGTTACTGTTTAAGGAGTGGCCCAACAAAACGTTGGTCAAATTTCAGGTAATTGTCTCCAAAGTAAAAATGAGGCCGGAAAGAAATAACGTCAATAAATTGTATACCCAAATATTTGAAATGCAACACAGAACATGTGGAAGATGAAATTTGCCATGGAACTGCTGCCATATGATAGAATGTACTGTCTGAATGTCTGCTTTGTCATCAGTAAGAAACCAAACTGTTTATAATAAAATAACTTAAAATGTGATTACATGGCAACGAAGGTTAAATTTACAATGTCAAAAGATCCCATTATATATGGATAGCTTCGAAAGGACTGTTGTTTAAAAGTCATGAACTCAAGAGAGCAGACGAAACATGGGAATAATAAGCTGTAATTTCCGTGTGACAAAAATAGTTCTGCCTTCAATCAAATGATATTTTCGTACAAACACAATTGTGATGATTACCATTTATGTTAATGTGAATTTATTTATTTATTTATTTATTATGGTTTAACGAAACATTAACAGCCAAGGTCATATCATGTCGGTGACAGTTTTAACGGTGGAGGAAGCCGGAGTACCCGGAGAGAACTGCCGATCAACGACGAGCAGCTGTCAGCTCCCAACGTCGTAACTCCACACTGCAGCACAGGCGGGTTTAGATTGGTTGAAGACATGCGCACCATCGGCGTGCAATACGCCTCAGTACATGGCGCCATCGTGCCCCCACGTGGGCAATCGGGGTTAAGTGTCTTGCCCAAAGACACAACGCGGGAGCTCGAATCGATCGCTCAGACGGTCACCCATTCAAGGACGTTGCTTAACTTCGATGATCAGACGAGAACCCGTAACCGCAATTCCACCGCGCCCCCGTTAATGTGAATAATTTTGGTTTTCAACCCTAGTTATCTAATTCTATATTTAACATATCGATAACAAAATACCCCATAATATTACGAAACGGAGGCGAAGTGATCCATTACGGAAAATGGCATTCTTGGACACGGAAACAGAAAAGTCATTGTTGAATTGCGACTTTTTCCTTACAGTTATGGCACTGTCAATGCAACTTTTCTCCGAGAATATATTGAAGGTTTTCAATTCCATCGTCTTGCAGATTTGAGGCGAGTTTGCTCATTTCTGCAATTTTTGAATGTTGGAAAACAATATTTTGCCCTAGTTACATTGTTTGCCTTATATATGGTAATGCAACCTTATGTAATCGAATAAGCATGGTATTGTCGAATCTAAGTAGGGCCCTAAGAATAATACATTTTCCATTCGAATCGAATCTCGAATCGAACCACGTCTGTTATTCGAAATGGAGTTGGGCCTCGAATCGAATTAGAGGCGTCTTGAAGATGACCGGTGAGGACTGTGGGCTTTATAAATGCGATTTGGTCCTATTGTGATGACCCAAATCCCGACTGATAAAATAACCCACAGTGCCCTGACTGTATCTAATTCTATTGGATCCTGAGCATAATTACCCGCCCAAAGCCACCGCTTCAGACATATTTCCAGTAGGTATAATTCTAAATGCACCCGAGACCGGACAAAGTCAAAAACAGCCATAGAAGGAAAAAATTAAAAATCTAGAGAAACGTTGATTCTTCGCTCTGACGCCAGGAAAAACTTTTTTTCTTTTTTTTCCTTTTTGGGGAATGGCAGGAAGACAGTCGCCAAGGCTATGCCATTTCCATGCAGTATGCTATATACTTTGTATAATACTGAATGTTATATGTTTTTGTTTTTTTCATATGTAATAGTATGCTGCAAAATAAAGATCGATCGATCCATCCATCCATCCATCCATCCAATCCGTCCGTCCGTCCGTCCGTCCGTCCGTCCGTCCGTCCGTCCGTCCATCCGTCCATCCGTCCATCCATCCGTCCATCCATCCGTCCGTCCGTCCGTCCGTCCGTCCGTCCGTCCGTCCGTCCGTCCATCCATCCATCCATCCATCCATCCATCCATCCATCCATCCATCCATCCATCCATCCATCCATCCATCCATCCATCCATCCATCCATCCATCCATCCATCCATCCATCCATCCATCCATCCATCCATCCATCCATCCATCCATCCATCCATCCATCCATCCATCCATCCATCCATCCATCCATCCATCCATCCATCCATCCATCCATCCATCCATCCATCCATCCATCCATCCATCCATCCATCCATCCATCCATCCATCCATCCATCCATCCATCCATCCATCCATCCATCCATCCATCCATCCATCCATCCATCCATCCATCCATCCATCCATCCATCCATCCATCCATCCATCCATCCATCCATCCATCCATCCATCCATCCATCCATCCATCCATCCATCCATCCATCCATCCATCCATCCATCCATCCATCCATCCATCCATCCATCCATCCATCCATCCATCCATCCATCCATCCATCCATCCATCCATCCATCCATCCATCCATCCATCCATCCATCCATCCATCCATCCATCCATCCATCCATCCATCCATCCATCCATCCATCCATCCATCCATCCATCCATCCATCCATCCATCCATCCATCCATCCATCCATCCATCCATCCATCCATCCATCCATCGTCGACATTGCTCCTAAACTTTAAATATGCTTTTAACGGTGGTATGAACATTTGTCAATGCCTGTTCACAGAAAGATCCCGTTACCACGCCTAAATTAGTTGAGTTTTGCAAGATATTTGAATATTCAAAGTATTTCTTTTTATTATGGGGAATTTGTGCATGTTATTATTTGCGTTCAGTGGGGTTTTGAGGTATAATGAGTTGTCTGCTTTGAAAAACAAAGATATTAAATTGGACGGTGATTATATTGTGCTCTACATAATAGGGCCCTGAGAATCACATATTTTCGATTCGAATCAAATTTCGAATCTAATCGCGTCTATTATTCGAAATCGAGTCGAACCTCGAATCGAATCCGTGTCGTCTTGAGGATGACCATTGGGAGTTGCTTGTGTGGAGTTGGTATGTTGGGGAGCTGACAGTTGCTCGCCGTTGCTCGGTGGTTCTCGGACAGTTGGGACTGTAATGGCTCAAGTCCAGACTGATTGGGGGCGCGGTGGCTCAGTTGGTAGAGGTGCAGGCTGCAAGCGGAGTGGTCCTCGGTTCGAATCCCACCTGCGGCAACCACGTTGTGTCCTTGGGCAAGACACTTCACCCCCATTGCCCATGTGGGGGCACGGTGACGGTGTGTACTAAGGCGTACTGCACGTCGATGGCGCACCTGTCTTCAACCAATGCTAACCCTGCTTGTGTGGAGTTGGTATGTTGGGGAGCTGACAGTTGCTCGCCGTTGCTCGGTGGTTCTCTCCGGGTACTCCGGCTTCCTCCACCCGTAAAACTGGGACAGTCATGGTTAGCCATTGTGCAGAAATATGTGACCTTAAACATCAATAAATAAATAGTCCAGACTGATAAAATAATCCAACTACGTCATCAAGGCATGCCTTCGTTGAAGGCATGCCTTGATGATGTAGTTGGAATATTACCCTGTAAGGATTATAGTTCATTGTCGACATTGCTTGAAAACCTTAAATTTGTATTTAACAGTAGCAGGGACTAGTGATACTGGAATTGGTATGGCTGGTGGCATGAGTGAAGATGTTATTTATGTTAATGTAGCGAAAGTTACACTCAGTCTTCTATTTCAACATTATGTATGACTGTATGTACAAGTTCCATCTAGATTATACGTTTTGTTGGCCGACGAAGAGGACTGATACCAAGCTATAATTATGTGAAAAAGATTCGAGGATAAACGAATCTATCAGCCGATTCGAATCGAGCCGAATACCAACTTAAGATTCAAAATAGCATCGAATCTTGAAGCTTCGCGGGGCCCTAAACGTAAACTTATTTATCCCATAAATGACCGTTTATTTGAACAATAAAGGCCTTCGATAAATTTTTGCTTTATTCACCTAGTAGGGTCATTAATTTTCCCCCATGGGTTTAACACTGAAAGAATTTATTCCCCTAGTAGCGACGGACTTATTGACCTCTGGCCTCTACCACATTTGTCTAGCATAATTAACAGTTCGATTGTTGATTTCTTTAAATCTTTTTGAAAGTATTACACAATGCCAATAGAAAACACCACCCACTGCTCATATAATAAAGTATTTTTGCAAGTTTAATTCAAATTTGTAGGGGAATTATTTTTAGACAGAAATGTATGTATTACTGCGCCTTGTTTATTTTTGCAAATTTTGCTGGTCGATCGAATTGGACCAATGTGCTCCTCACTTCTCGCTGTGTTTTGTAGCGAATTATAGCACGATATTGCCGTGACTGCCCTGTAGAAGATTTATGGGATAAACAGAATAAACGTATAGCGTTTTCAAGTAAAAAAAGTATTCAACTCGTAGAATTAAAAATGAAACCGACTCGCCAGAGGCTCGTCGGTTTCATGCTTAATCCTACTCGTAGAATAAATTTTTTACTTGAAAACACTAGACGTTTATTCTTTATTTCTTTTTGTTCTTCCTTTGGGGAAGTTCTTAGCACACCAGCGACAAAAATCGTAAAATATGCTTTTCTCAGAGTGTGGAGTTCTAATTTTTCTATTTGAAACCCAGACATTGGAATTGCCAATCTATTCGTGGTTATTACGATTGATTACTTATGCCGTTGGCAGCTTGTCTGTCATCAAAAACATAAAAAGCAATTTTTTTTCGTGAAAAGGTATATATCTTCTATTTCTTTGTTCTCATGTCATTATTTGTGATATATAATATGCCTTTAACTTCTCTCCTCAGTATTTATAGATAGCTACATTCAGCAGTACACAAAAGCAGACAATACAATGCATATGAATAACTATTCTGGTAAAAAATAAAATGTATTCCGCTAGGGGATACCATAGCCAGATTGGCTGTCTACCTGGTATTCCCTCGAGAGCAAAGAGAAACAATATGTGCGACATTAATACAGAACGGAATACTGATAAGTGGTCAATTGTAAACGCTGTATGAGCGGCTCCGGAAATATGAGAGCGCTCTGTAAGGTAAATATAGGGCAAATGCAAGATAGATGCAAGGTAGATCCCAATGGTAAATGCAAGTCACATCCATGCTTTGACCAACTCACTGAACATAAAATTAGAGAAAGAAGGTAATACAGACTAGGAACAGCTTCAGGAATAATTATACAATACCGTACCTACCGTACCGTACCATACCATACCATACCATACCATACCATACCATACCATACCATACCATACCATACCATACCATACCACACACCATACCATACCATACCATACCCCATACCATACCCCATACCATACCATACCATACCATACCATACCATACCATACAGAACTGCAGCACACGACCCACACTATACTATACAATACTATAATATATTATACCAAGCTAAATTATATCCTATTATACCATACAATACTATGCCATTACTACACTACTATACAGTACACCACATTACTATACTACAATATACCCCACTATACTATACTAATTAATACCATCTTATACTATACCATACCATACCGTACCATACCATAACATACCACACCATACCATACCATACTATACTGAGTCAAAAAAGAAAGTATAATAGAAACAAATGTGAACAATAGCATAAAGGATGAAATATAATAGTTCTAATGTTGCATGTTTGTGGACAAGAAGTCCTGCAGTGAGTTTAATGACATGTTGTTCTTGTTCACCCAACCGTATACAATTTTGCTACGGATTTCAAAATAGCACGTGCTACCCGATTATGTCAAATTGAATGGATGACCGACGATTTCCTTTGTGTTATGTTGTGCTAGAGAGCCTGGGTTATTGAGAAAACACGCTAGTTTTTGTCTTTCGACATTTTAAAAAATGACAAGGAAAATCAGAGGCTGTGTGCATTGGTATGCATGAGCTGGGATACCTCCAGACAAACTCGCTGCTGAGTTCGGAGTCACTGCGGCCTCTATTTACCTTCTCATTGGAAGGTATAAAACCATTGGATCTACTGCCGACTGAGGGCGCTCAGGTCGACCAAGAGTTACGACCCCCGCACAAGACCGACACATCAGGACGTCTCACTTGCGGGAACGCTTTCTTCCGCGGCGCCGAGGACAGCAGCGATTACTCCTGGTGGAACTAACAATAGAATCAGTGCACAAACTGTCCGCAACAGATTCGCTGAACACGGCATCCGAAGTAGGCGTCCATACCCCGGACCAATCCTTACCCAACGTCATCGTACCGTCAGAATGGAATCGTTACGTCAGCGTGTTCGCTGGACTCAGCAGCGTTGAAGCACAGTTCTTTTTAGTGAGGAATCACGATTTTGTCTACGGTGCGCTGATGGTAGGAAAAGAGTGTATGGAAAATGGTAGGAAAAGAGTGTATCGCCGACGAGGAGAACGGTTTTCTGATGCATGTGTGCGGAAATGCGACCGTTTCGGTGGGGTAGTGTAATGGTTTGGGCAGGAATTTCCTTGCACTATCGAACGCAGTTGATCTTCATCGATGGTAATTTGAATGGACAGCGATATAGGGACGAAAGTCTTAACGCTGTTGTTGTTGTTCCGTTGTTGAACGCTAACGTCGGATTGCAGTTATTCCAGCAAGACACTGACCGATGTGCGCGTATCTTTTGTGACTTTCTTGAGGAGCAGAGCATCGAACTTCTTCCCTGGCCCCCACTTTCGCCCGATTTGTCGCCAATCGACCATCTTTGGGATCAATTGGACAGTCGGGTACGACTTCATGATCTTCAGACGTTATGCGATTTACGTAATGTTCTAAGGCAGGGGTGGAACGCAATACCACAGGGTGACATCCAGAGACTTATCAGATCCATGCGCCATCGATGTCTTGCCATCCAAGAGGCAAATGGTGGACATACACGCTATTGTCTGCATGTGCGAACTTTTCATTTCACCCCATGTCTAAATTGCGACGTCCTGACGTGACGCTGGCAACAGTGAGAACATGAAATTATGCAAATTCATACAGCTAGACTCGAAATATGAATTTACAATAATTTGTTTGGGATTAATTGAAGTCGATAACACTAAAAAAATGCTCCTCAAAGTTTATTATACTTTCTTGTTTAACTCAGTATATATTGGGAATAAATTGAGGTAACTAGCTTACTGAACTATTAGTTTTGAGTAAAAAATTTGGAGTTTTCCCTCCTATTTTTTCTCTTATGACTCCACACGCTACTGGGGCCGAATTCTCTTTTGATCCGTTGGACTAATTAAAAGGCTTCATACCTCACTGGCACAGCGATGAAGTAATTAATTTAAACCTTTAACATGAAATACATAACAAGTTAGTAAATATTTAGAAAAAAACACCCATCGAAAAACACTGAAATCTTAAGTATATGTATGTAGGGTGGGGGGGGGGGGGGGTGGTCTGCCTTATGTCATTTTAGTTAGAAAATGGTTTTTTAGGTCATGTATGGGGTCAATGTTGCAAAGACTCGAAATTATTTTGTCCGCCAGGAGACAAGATCGTCGTTATTAACTCTTTACCTAATCTTAGCAGCATACCACAGTTGTTAAAAAAAAATCGTAACACTAAAATTGTTCATTCTTTGCATAAAAAACATAGCTTATGAGCCCTCATTAAAAAAAAAAACAATTGGGTTTTCCAATTAGCTGTCAACTTCATATCCATCAAATTATTCAGTTTTGTGCCCAATGGAAAACTAAACACCTCTATTTTCAAGCCCATAGAAATGACGTCGCTTTCAAGGGGATGAAGACAGTTAGTAATGGAGAGAAGTCTGTCGAAATCGGACAAAGTTAAAACTCACTACTGTTCAAAGTAAAATGGAAATATTAGAACTAACCCATAGCCAAAGTTTTCTTGAACCATCAAATAATTTGAATATTGCTTTCTTCGGAAAGATGAACACATAAATCATGCTATGAGAAGTTAATGTCTTTTTTTTAAATTTAAAGCTACTGCAGGCAGCTTTTTTTCATTATTTATAAGGAAATACACACAGATAAAATTAGAAACTTTGACCAAAAATGGAAATATGAAGAACATTGTCTACCAATAAGAATTTAACATTATTTTAGAGAGAATATCTTAAATTGTTTGACCATATTGAACGCACATTTGATGAAAAACAATTTTGGGTGAAAAATGAAGTTTTACGTCTTTCTCCCATTGACAGTAAAAGTAAATTGGAAACAGAAAATAACTTAGCTTTCGCGCATGCGTATCCAGGTGGAGAGCAATAGTGCGGTATTAAATGAAAAAAATGACGAAAGGTTTGTTGGATGACACCCTAAGTGTACCAGGATTTAGTATGTGCAACACTGTCGCAACTAATATTGCTAATGAAGAAGTTTTTTTGCGATTCTTCAAGAAAGGTATTAAAATGTTGGTCATATTTATGAATCCTTTCTGACCGCCATTTCGAGTGGGAATATCGTGTACCAGTCTATCGGTCGCTATGAATCGTAACTCTTATTAACCCTTTACCTAACGAAACGCCCGCAGTTTTCAATTCAATTTATTTCTCCACTTTTAACCATTCCTATGGCGTAAAGTGTAAACGTAGCACATTTTACAGTAATATACAAAACAAAAACAAGATCGCGCAGGTCCGTGGTGGTAATTACATGAAATAACAAAATATAAGATACATGTATGGGGAACAGATGAGCCCGCGTAATATGCAAATTGAGCAGTTGAAAAAATTAAATTTTTCAAAATATTTCAACAAAACCATATCATGTGACCCCTAATTGGAACGAGCTCTATGAGCTCGTTCCAATGAGGGGGTCACATGATATGGTTTTGTTGACATTTTTTAAAAAAATTAAAAAAATTATGTTCAAAATAATAAATTTTGATATCGTCTGCGTTGGGTAAAGGGTTAAAAAACGTGGATGCCTTAAGTTCGTGCACAATGCTACTAGATGTTTTCTGCCGGATAGATACTATTTCTGATAAAATCATAGCAACCCCTAGCTGGTCTTCTCGGGGTCGATTCCGGTTATCCATGAGTTGCGAAGTTGCCTGTACTCCTGTTTTCCTTTTTCAATAAATTGTAAATGATTAATTTTAATCAAACTTCATCGTAGTGTAAAAAGGATAACTTTGTATGAGATGTGATATGGTACGACCACAACATGAAAACTTGCAGTTGAAAATATATGCATAATGAGAACGTGGCTGTGATTTATGTTTGTAGTAATTTCGTCGATTTTTAAAATAAATTGCAGGAAGCTTTTGCCTCTGAAATTATTTATTTAATAAAATATTTGATTATGCAGTTAGTCAAACATTTCTCCTCTGGGTCAATACGTGCCTTTTGCTCTCTTAAATGGAAATTGTTTTAACTCTCTGTGTTCCGCTGTTGCTGAAATATAATCTCTTATGAACACCTCTACAGGAGAAGCACATACGGTCCAGTCACTGCTTGTTTAAAATTAGAGTGCGTTTGCCAACTGGACACTATAATATCGGGATGTTACGGTGGGGATGGGGGGAATGACCATTTTGGAGTACGGTGCATGTTAATTAAATAAGAAGTGGGAAGTCCATGCGTCACGACTACTACATGATTAGGAGTTTTTTTTTTTTGGGGGGGGGGGGGGCTGGGAGGTTCTGATTTTTCGATTAGATTTCGGTCTCGGTTCGGTTTTTTCTATGTGTTACGAACAGATAGTAAATAACACTTTACGCTGCTCAGCTTGCAACAAGGCAATATCTTGTGCGACGCCACAGACCACAAAAGCTCGTTCTGTAAGTAAATCCATTCGATTCTGCTTAACCCTTTACACAACGTAACGGCAAAAAACCGGCCAGCGCTATTCTCAAAAATCGTCAATTAATTTTCATTATTTTTTGATTTTTTGTCTCAAAAACATAGGATTTTACCCCTCGTTGGAACGAGCTTAACCCTTTACCTAACGTAACGGCCAAAAACCGGCCAGCGCTATTCTCAAAAATCGCCAATTAATTTTCATTATTTTTTAAATTTTTGTCTCAAAAACATAGGTTGGAACGAGCTATGTTTCTGAGACAAAAAATGAAAGAAATTAGTTATTCAAGAATTTTTTTTTACAAGTGTCGTCTGCTTTTCATGTTAGGTAAAGGGTTAACTTCCCCTTGATCATTCTTTGGGGTTCTATGGGATCAGTTGCTAAATCTTTTCAGTCAGAAATCCTCCGCCATTAATTAGGTTAACAAATTAATAGAATTCATCTGATCTATGTTGTGTGCTGATTGTCACATTTTCTCCCTTATTGACTCGCCCGGTAGATTCCGGTGGAGTCCGGTGGAGTCCGGTGGATGAGTCAATAAAGGTGAAGATGTGACAATCAGAACACGATGTATTTGCCCCCTTGCCGCATATACTAAGTGACGAGAGACCATGTTGTTGACTAGTCCAATTCTCTCTCAGTAAGATAGTTTGATGAGTTCATGTACAAACACAGTAAAACCGTTCAGCCGGTGTAAAAGGAATGGAAGTCCGTAGGAACGTTAGTCCCTCTGGACTATTATTCCGCGGAATTATAGTCCTAGGTCTAACATTTCTAGGAATAGTAGTCCGGCGGACTACTACTCCTAGAAATGTTAGACCTAGGACTATAATTCCGCGGAATAATAGTCCAGAGGGACTAATTTTCCTACGGACTTCCATTCCTGTTACACCGGTTTTTACTGGATCTTCGGTGTTCCAGTTTGCCACAACAACGGAACGGAGCCGACCCACGACCCATTAGATACATGTATATAGTTATAAGTAGATATATTTCAAAATATTATTTGCCACGTACGAATATACTTATAATTTGTGGACTTCCTTCTGGTACGAATTTTATAAACGATAAAATCGATAGTTCGGCAAAGATTGAAACACATGTTCTGCTTATGTAATCGCCCTTAAACACGTGGGCTGAATGTATGTGTATCTCGGTGAGTTAAGGCAGTGAACGAGTGCGAAGTGTGGGCGTCTGAATATGAATGGGGAGGGAGTGGGAGGAGTATGTGCGAAAAATGTTTACAGTACAGCATAAACGCGTTCATATGTAATGAATATAAATAGAACCTTATTACCTTATTTTGTTTTAAGAAGTTTGTAAGCCTTCATGCCTGGGTTCATGCATTTTTCATGTTGTCTAAATTTTGTGTAAAAAAGGTATTGAAATGTGACACTATAATAAAATATGTTTGCAATGTTTCGTACATTTATCCACAATTAAATTCCCAAGAACTCTTGTGTTTTTTGAACCATAATCCCGAATAATTAATATTCAAACTACATTATCAATTAATATTTAAACTACATCATCAAGGCATCCCTTCTACAAAGGCAAACCTTTAATGATGCAGATGAAATACCATATCGGTAGGGAATATCATATTAGACAGAGCATACACAGAATGACACACCCGTGTGTCGCTATGTGTTTATTACACGCCTCCATGTCTATAAAACAATTATTAGAAGGACACTCTGCAATTCATTTGACAACTACCAAAAACCCCCCACATTTTATCGCCAACCAAATTTGCGAGGGGGACCCGTGTATTTCGTCCCCCCGAGTTCCAATTTGTTCTATGTGCCTATTGGGACATAGAACACACTGGAACTCAGGGGACGATTTTTAGCTATCGCTAGCGAATCAAATTGTAATTGCGATGCACGATTTGTAGAAAATGTCAGTGATATTTCGCTTCTTTACAAAAATAGTCCGTCAACGATTTTCGTTCCGCACATGTGTGCTGAACAGATTTTCATTTTCAGCATGGTTTAGTTTTGCTGTAGATGGGGATTTCGTAGAACAGACGTGTAATAAATGAAACATCAACATATTAATAGTAATAATGTTTGCGTCATCCGTTGATTTGCCGCTATCTCAAACGAGGAGGCTTCCATCAGTTCCGTTCCCCACAGGGTATTTCCTCCCTACCTCACCCTCATAATCTCCAGCATTCAGTCACAAACTGTTTTATAATTTCTCCCATTCGCGCGTTCTCAATCTCCCCACACTATAATATTCAACCTTTCCATAACGTCACCCTTCAACCACTAATCTCTCAAGTTTTTCACCCCATTCTTCCATTAATTTCTCCAGAAGTTTCATTTTTCTAGACCAGTATTTGGGTAATTCTAAACTGAAATGTTCCAGGGTCTCAATCACTCTTAGACTGCAATTTTGGCACGTCCCTTTCTTCATCTTTCCCGACTTGCCTCTCAACTCGATCGACGGGTCAAATAAGGTTTACAGCCTTCAACAGTCATCTTCGCAACGCCCCCGACTACGGCGCCAATTGGTCCTGCGGATGCCATTTGTCACAATATCACCGCTCGCTACTGGATGTATTTATTTATTAGTGTTTAAGGTCACATACTTATGCACAATGGCTAATCATGACCGTGACAGTTTTACGGGTGGAGGAAGCCGGAGTACCCGGAGAGAACCACCGAGCAACGACGAGCAGCTGCTAGCTCCCCAACATCGTAACTCCGCACTGCAGCACAAGGAGGGTTAGATTGGTTGAAGACATGCGCACCATCGACGTCAGCGTGCCCCCATGTGGACAGTCGGGGGTTAAGTGCCTTGCCCAAGGACACAACGCGGGAGTCCGAATCGATCGCTCAGACGGTCACCCATCCGAGGACTAACCGGGCTCGACGTTGCTTAACTTCGGTGATCTGACGAGAAACGGTTACCGCAACGCCACCGCCCCCTCTCCCCCCCCCCCCGCTACTGGATGACTGAGTAAGGGGCTTACAGAACTGTGATAGCAAACGCATTTTTTCGCAGTTGGATCGCGACCCGATCGCGACGCACTCCCACCAGTGGGTCGAGATTTTGCAAAATAAAAATGCTACGATATCTAGATAGCATCAATAGAAAACAAATTAAAATATCATTTCAGACTGAATGTTCTTGTATTTTGTTTGTTGTTTGGTTTTTTTATTTTGGAAGATAAGCAGAAAGCAAATTTCGTCCGGATCACGACCCAGACGCGACTCGGTCGAAATTCTCTGTCAGCTTTTGTGACCAGAATATAGTTTTTGGTAATCTTTTCACAAATAAAATAGCCGGCCACGAAAGACCCTTCTATCAATAAAAATTCCTTCTAAACGATTATTATCTGTATATACATCCCAGCATGGAATGGTCTTGAAATTAACTCTTTTGGCGCGGATTATCCCGAGAAAAAGAATTCTCAGCGCGTAATAATTTTCAGGAATTTTACTAAAATACGGTTTATCAGATTAAAGAGTTATAATTCTTAAAAGGGTTCAGGTATCTCACAGAGTGTTTGTTTTTCAGAATTGGATAATGATTTGTTTTATATATATTTTATGTATATATTGCCGTACATTTTAGGACTTGGGGGCATTCTCTACTGATTTCTGTATTTTTGCAGTCAAAATAACACAGTGGGTCTATATTATTAGAGACAATGTGAAATAGTCATTTCAAAGCGTTGCAGTTGGCACCCTTATGCTTTCCAGTGTCAACATAGCTGTTCTGTGATAGGATAAAAGGGAGCGCGGTGGCTCAGTAGATAGAGGTGCAGGCTGCAAGCCGAGAGGCCCTCGGTTCGAATCCCATCTGCGGCAACCGCGTTGTGTCCTTGGGCAAGACACTTCATCTCCATTGCCCGCGCGGGGGCACGATGACGCCGTGTACTAAGGCGTACTGCCCGTCGATGGTACTCATGTCTTCAACCAATCTAACCCTGCCTGTGCTGCAGTGCGGAGTTACGATGTTGGAGAGCTGGCAGCTGCTCGTCGTTGCTGGGTGGTTCTCTCCGGGTACTCCGGCTTCCTCCACCCGTAAAACTGTCACGGCCATGATTAGCCATTGTGCATAAATATGTGACATTAAACATCAATAAATAAATAAATAAATGATAGGATAAAAATCGTGCACGAAACATTGGAATGCGTTGATGTTTGATTAATAGCACTTGGAGATGGACACACACAGTTGTCTAAAATGTCGACTATAGTTGCCTACCGCGGGTTGGCGTGCTGTCGACTTTAGCTGCCTGTCGCGCCCAAAGTGATAAAGTTACATTGTCCTGGCTAATAAAAACAAACAGAAGAAAATTTTACATCTTTGTTGCTGATAAAAACACACAGAAGAATGACTTACATCTTTGTGACTGACAAAACTAATAAAAACAAACGGAAGAATAACTTACATCTTTGTGCCTGATAAAAACAAACAGAAAACAAACTTACGTCTTTGTGGCTGATAAAAACACACAGAAGAATAACTTACATTTTTGTAGCTGAAAAAACACCAAACAAACAGAAAACAAACTTACATCTTTGTGACAAATAAAAACAAACAAAAAACACCTACATCTTTGTAAGAAGACAAACTTACATCTTTGTGGTTGATAAAAGCGTTCTGAAGAGAAACTTACTTCTTTATGGCTGATAAAATTAACAGAACAAAAACCTGCACATTTTTGGCTGATACCAACAACCAGAAGACAAACTTACCTCTTTCTGGCTGATAAAAAACAAACATCTGAATAGCTTACATCTTTGTGGATGATAAGAACAAGCAAATGAAACTTACATCTTTGTGACGGATATTAACAAACAGAAGACAAATTTACATCTTTGTGGCTGATTGTCAAGGTGATAGCTAAAAAAATGCGATTTTTTTGTTTATAAGTGTAAATATTTTCGATAATATTTCTGCCTGGGATAAATGTAAAGCGTAAAGATAGGTATGTGACGCACCCTGAAAACAGATTTGTCAAACTAACGTTAATTCAAGAGCTTCTAAATGAAGTGTGAAATTTAATGTCCATTATGGCGCACTTGTTGAACGCCACATGGGCCATCTGATAACAGATCAGTACTAAGAGAGACAATATTCTCTCCGGTTATCATTATCTTGGTAATTAAAGCCAGTTAAAATATATTTTTTTTGGAAACCAGTGCATCACACATGTTCTGGACACACACCCATATTACACATCTATCATGTATCCGAAATGTCAAAAGAGTTTACCTCAAATAAAATTCGCATTTTTATCTCTATCCATATCGAATTACAAAGCACTCGTTAAATCAGAATTAATATGTTTAAACTTTTAGTTCCGACTGTATAAAGAGTGAAGCAGAATTCTGAGGGGCAGTTGGCCTGCGGACACTCAGAGAAGGTCCGAGTTTAGCCTTGGCCGTCGAGGGTCATAGGCACCGAGATCGAAAGTCCACGTATTGTCGTAACCCTGTGAGGGTTGTAAGGAACCGATAGTAGTTTGTAACGGTTGCGAACCGTAGTGGCACAGTAGCCAAAGAAGTAAAAGCTGTAACGCTGAGGTCTAGAAACCGTATTAAGAGCTTGGTAAAGCGCTTGAATAGCTCGCGAGAGATGGTTTTAGGCGGTGCGAAAATTGGTGATGTTGAGAACACTTTGCAGAATATTATTATGTAAGCTTTGTTAAGTATATATCTGAAGGCGAAGAATAACCAAACGCCGTGAGAGCCAGGCAAGGCGCAAAGTGATCGTGAACTGTTGTAGACGCCTATTGAATCATGATTGAACTGTGAGAACGCTGATAGAATCACACAAGCAGGGCATTTTGTGTGTTAAGCCCGACTGACGGTGAAGTTAACCCTGCGAAGAGGAAGCAACGAGAAGTGAATAGACACTTTGTATTTATCACAAACCGTGAGAAGATGAAGATGATGTGAGGTTGATCCATCGGACACAGCTAGCTGTGGGAGACGTCGAGGGCCCTAAAGAATAAACTTTTATCCGCGTAATTAGTGTATTCTTATGAATAATTTTGGGAGTAATTTGTTTCATATTATATTTCTTCGTATATGTAAATAAATAATCTTTTCAGTGAATTATCGTTGATCACCCTTTGGCGTTGTAAGCCGCAGGCACCTTCAGGAATCCTAGGAGTCCCAAGGGGATAGGGCATTGATAATGTGGCAAGGTTTACGTTCGAACTGGGGTTCAGTCGACAGACACTGACTGTCGGCTGAGCACTGATAAGAACATAAATTTTCCTCCATCATTTTGAACATCAATTTCACCCCTGTAATCCTGCGACACTGATAAAAACAAACAAAGGACAAATAAAATAGTCGGGCCACGGAAGAAAAAACTAGATCCATCAAGCAATCAAAACTCCTTCTAAACGATTATTATCTTTAGACATCCCAACACGGAATGGTCTAGAAATTAAATTTTCATCGTCGTGGATAATAAAAACAAACAACAGAAAATCTTACATCTTTGTGGCTGAAAAAAAAACAAACAGAAGAAAATCTTCCATCTTTGTGGCTTATAAAAACGAAAAGAAGGAAAACTCACATCTTTGTGGCTGATAAAAACAAACGGAAGAAACACTTAATCATTGTGGCTGATAAAAACAAACAGAAGCAATACTTACCATTTGTGTGACTGATAAAAACAAACAGAACAAAATACATGAATACAATTAAAAAAGAGTTGTATTGTCCCTGGGTATTATAACTTATTCACATTGTTTTGAGTTTCTTGATAACGTCATATGGTGATTGGTTTGGAAATTTCCACCTCCCACCTTGCAAATCAGTGCGAGCCAAATTCTCTTTTTGGGGATTGTACAATGAATTTTCATTACATTTGTAGAGATTCGCTGAACTAATAATTTTGGTGTGTAGCGGATCAATAGATTTCTTGAATATTATCTGTGGTTAAAATGTCTTTATATGACACGGTACTCTCTACCCAGCGTAGCGCCCATATCCGTCTATTAATTTATTGGGACTTAACGACACGTTCGACAGCCAGGGTCATCTCGTTTCGGACCGTATCTGGTTAGCATTATTGATAAAAATCGCCTTTTTAAACTTTATTTTCCCCGCCACGTGGGAAAGAGGGGATATAGGATTGGGCTCCGTCCGTCTTTCCCTCCATCCGTCCTTTCATCAATCAATCATTCTGGCCAATCAATTCTTAACGTTATATACCCATATCAATTCGGGTTCCGGAAAGGACATTCAACATTACACCCTGTTTTGCACCTTATGAATTGTGTTGCGGAAATGAACGACAAGCCTACACAAGCCTGTACCTTATCACTGTTTTTTAGATTTTTCCAAAGCTTTTGACACCATTGATCACCCCATCCTAATACGTTAGCTGGAACACTATGGAATTAGGGGTCTGGCAAATTGTTGGTTCAGAAGTTATTTATCGAGGAGAAACCAATACGTCCAGTTTACGAACACCGAATCAGATTTGGTGGAAATCACCACCGGAGTCCCACAGGGTTTAATTCTTGGTCCTATCCTGTTCCTGATATATATAAACGACATCACAAATTCATCCAATCTTAAGGTTCTATCATTCGCGGACGACACAACTGCCCATACTTCGAATAATGATCTTGACGCCTTCACCGAAAAGGTTAACAATGAACTGGTAAATATCAACGTTTGGTGCTCAGCAAACAAACTTGTCCTAAATGTCAGTAAATCCAAGTCTATTATATTGCACCCAAACAATGACTCCTATGTTTTTGAGGACAGACATATTTCGTTGAATGATGTGACAATTGGGCATACAGGCAAGCAACAAAATCATCCTGCGGTTAAATTCTTGGGAATTTTTATGGACGAAAATCTTAATTTTAAACATCCCATCTCTTCAGTGTGTTCCAAAATCGTCGCGAATGCCATTTATGCTATAAATAAAGCTAAAAATATTCTTTCACAGGAGGCCTTGAAAACATTGTATTTCTCACTAGTCCACAGCCATTTGCTGTATGGGATACACATTTGGGGACACGCACCCGCCACCAGGAGAATCGTCACTCTTCAGAAAAAGGCCATACGCTTAATAAGTAGGAAAAGGTATAACTCTCACACAGATCCCATTTTCAAGGAGCAGGGTATATTGAAATTTGCTGAACTCTACCACCTCCACGTGCTTTTATTCATGCATGATTGGTCTAATGATAAACTACCAATGTCCTTCTTAAACAGTTTCAAGATAAACACTAATCCACAGGGCATTGGCACACGACAGTCCGGTAGAATACAGACTCTGAAACCAAGAACTAAATTTTCGTCTGGTCTCCCCTTGCACACTTTTCCGAGACGGTGGAACGAGATCGAACGAGCCGTTCAAAATTACACAAGACCACAGTTCAAAACCACAATAACTAACAGACTTCTAGATTCCTATAATTCTAACATAGAGTGTAACAATCCCTTTTGTTCAGAATGCTCATAGGGACCTTAACGAATAGTGAACCCAATGTAGCTGTCATCGTCTCGTTTGCAGGGAAGCTGGATTCTGTCGTGTTGACAACGGTGATTGGGTGAGGCATTTAACTGAGCGGCCACCTTTTGTTATGCTTATGTTTATGCAAGTGTTATGCTTGCCTCATGGAGGTGGGATGACTCTCGGAGTCAGACGCAGTTGTTCCTCATTTTCTCTGTTTCTATGGTATATAATCCTGGAAAGAGATGGATCCTATCATGGATAATCATGCTTAATCAATTGTCCCTTCCTTTATCTATACGGTATGGCTCTTAACAAACATGTTGTTCAAGTAAATTTCAAACTATTGAATTACCTAATTTAAAAATACCCCGCAGTTTACATGCAAATTGTGTACCACCCATATATATAACCTGTTTTCATGCATGTATTCTGCGAATAAAGTTACGTACTTACTCCTGGCCTTCCATTCGTCCCATTTCTTGTCAACAAAATTTAAAAGGAAACCCCTCAAAATATTTTTCGCAAATTTGATATATAGCTTTTTGGTGACAATGTCATGAATAGGATTTCGAACCAGCCGTGTTCAAGTATTTTTTCAAGAGTTACTGCCCTTGTAGGACTTGGAAGTTATTGTCATCACATTTCAAAAAGATTTTCTTTTAATCTAAAATATATAGCTTTCTGGGATAACATCATAAAGGGGATTGCAAACCAGTTGTGTCTAAGTATTTTATCAAGAGTTATTGCCCTTGTTAGATTTAGATTTTTTCTTTTCATCACATTACTATTTCTTGTCATCACATTTCAAAGAAAACCGATCAAGATTTTTTTCCTAAATTTAGTCTTAGCGTTTTTGTGATAATATCATGAATAGGTTTGCTAACCAGCTGTATCCAATAATTTCTGTGCACGTTATTGGGTGGAGGATTTTGGTATTGCACTTGTTATTTTTTGTTGCTTGCTTCCGAAATATGACTTTGACTTGTCGAGCTAGTTCCAATGGAGGCTCAGAAGCTATGTCTTTGGAGACGAAAAAAGGATATCTTGTATTTGATTAGCAAATGTTTGTTCAAGCGTTGTCAGTCATGGTGTTAATAAAAGGGCTGATTCTTAGTTTGTTGAAGAAACTGTACATGCTACATTACGGCCGCCATGGACTGGTAACTTTCCACGGGTGGGCAGAATTTCAACGGACGTAATAATATTAGAAATGAAACACTAATTACAGAAATAATCATCAGAAATTAAATTAATGAAGCACCGGGTACAACCCGGTGCTTCATTAATTCAAATTTTCTGATGATGATTTTTCTATTACGTGGTAACAATAAAGGAATGAAAAAAAGAATTACAGTACAGCCACCGTGGATTGGTCATTTTCCACTGGTGGGTAATATTTCCGCGAACGCAATAATATTATAATACAGTAAATGCTGTCCGCCATCAATTTAGGGACGTGAATTATGAGTACAAAACATCAACACTCTCTTATCGAGCTTTCGGCCCCACGGCCTTTTTCAAGAATAAAGCAGAAACTATAATTACATCTTGTACATCCGCAAACAACTTGTGTATCCACAATATTGATATACAAGTTGTCTGCGGATTTACAAGATGTAATTATAGTTTCTGCTTTATTCTTGAAAAAGGCCATGGGGACGAAAGCTCGATGAGCGAGTGTTGATATTTTGCAATAATATTAGATTTCCAAAAAATAATTACAGGACTAATCATCAAAAATGTAATTAATGAGGCACTGGGTATAACCCGATGTTTCATCTAGGGCTGTCACGATCAATCGATTAATCGATTGTTGATCGGTCACGGCGAAATCGATTAGTATTTTTCGTTGTCGAATAATCGGTAAATTGTATCCCGTTTTAGATGTTTAATAATTAAAAGAAAATTTGATGAAAAAACTATTGTTTCTAAAGGTACTGAGTTAAGAACATCGATGTTAAACCCCAAGAAGCCGTTGGAAGCATTTGTCTTCCAGGTACATTCATCAAAGCTTTGATGTTCTGATTCTTTGAACCGTCAGTGTAATATTCAAGACCGGTCGGCAGTTGCGAAGATCGCAACTGCCGACCGGTCTTGATTATTACACTGACGGTTCAAAAGTTCAGAACATCAAAGCTTTGAATGTACCTAAAAGTTGATCGTCTTCGCTGTTTACTTGTGGTAGGTCAGCTGACTTGAACTTCATTTTTATCGACTTCAAAGAGAGGGAGAGGGGTGGGGGGTCATCTAGGCACGATTAATAGATTATTATCGATTATTTGCGACGATTAATCGATTCCTAAATTTAAAAATCGTGACAGCCCTAGTTTTATCAATTAAAATTTTGCTGCTGCTGATTTTTATTAACTGGTAAACGCATGCGTGGACATCACTGTCCATACGTGGATTGCGACCAGTCCACGGCGACTGTACTGTATAATAGGATCTCATCGACAGTTTTTGGGCCAAGTTGGATATCACGAAAGTCGTGTCGATTGTCTTGAATTCTGTAAGCAAAATATGTTATGACTACATGTGCTATACACGTCATGGATGTTATTGAGCAAACATTATTCGTGCAAGACTCTTTCTATGCTTTAGTTATAAACTGGGGTTTGAAGCTCAATGTCCAAGTGTGGTTAAACAATAATCCCCACTCGTTAAGGGCAAACTCTACAGATGTCTCTAAATTCGATATGATTGAACTGTCTGAGTACCATTTGTTCACACTTTGTAGAATTAGCTGGCAATATATTTAAAACAATTTCAAACATAATTTATGTATTAAAGGTTAATTATCATGTTTACACTGAATTGAAAGAAAATTACCACGATACAACAAATCGTCTATGTCTAGATCGTTGTGGCTGGAATATTTTGACGAAACACAACCATTTCGAAATTGTTTAACTCGTAAACATCTGAAAATGATCAAATACAATTTCAATTTCAACTCTACCACAACATCTACATGTCCTGACTTGTGAGTAATTCCAGGTCTGTTCTGTGTACCTGTGTAGGCAGTCAAGAGTTGGCCAGAAATCCCTGTTTCTATCTCCGTCTATTGTCTGAAAGACGTCTTTATGAAATCATTCTGGAACACCCTTTCAAAAACCAAAGTTGATCGAAGTTGGCCACCTGATGGTTAACAAATGAATATGAATGCACCTCTGTACTTTAAAACAGTCCCTTGTTGTCCAAATATTTGTTTATAATCAGGAAATGGTGCACTCAGTGTCTTCTCTTGAGAGAACAGGTGGTCAACAAGACCTTTTTGTATGTTTCAATAAGACTCAAATTTCCGTCCTATGATAGGAAGAGAGCTCGCAAGTTTATCTATGTTTGCGACTCCAGTATCATATGTTAACGTCTGACATCACCACGCGAAGTATTTCAAATGACGTTGTACGTTTCATAATTATTCCGTCAACGAAGTGGCTTGCAAACCGCTTCATTTTTGTAGAATTTTCAGATATGCAGCAGACAATGTTCCGAATGAAGTGTTGTTTAAATTTCAAATCAGTGTACAGTTCGAAGTAAGATGGACTGACCTCGACCTTTCGCATTTATTGATCATTTGTCCTGTGAAGTCGTGGGGTACACGAGTGTTTTATTTACTAAACTTGTGATCGTTAAAAGTTGCCTTGTTCATTTTACGATGTGGGTTTTGGGCTGTGGGTAGGGCCTTACTGGAACATCTACGTTAACGTGATGGAGTGATGATAATATGGTTTGAGGCTTGCAGTTCGGGGCTTATGTTCAATCTCGACGCTTCGCGTCTCGGTTGAACATTCGCCCCGAGCCGCAAACCTCAGACCATGTTACCGTCAATTCACCATAATAACTTATAATGTTGCATGTATTGTATTACAGTACTCATCTACTAACGGCGTTTAACCAATATTTTACTTTCTTGTATTCTTGTTAAACAGAATCGGATTATCAATAATGTAGGTTGGCATTTTGAGTCGAATGGTTGTATCCATAATAGATGCGAAAATATGGGACATAGAATTATTGGAAACAACAGGTTTAATCTGTTTCAACTTTCACACAGATTATATCAAGAATATAGACTGACTAAAGTGAGGTAGGACTGTAATTCACGAGCGCAGGCATAAATATGTTGAAACTAGAGGATATGCGGGGGTGGGGTGGGGGTGGTGGGGGGGAGGGGGTAGTGGTCAATAACGAAAACACAAGTTTCCTATCGGTAACGGGAATTTTCCGTAAGAAGAATAAATTTTATGATAGAGCAAAGGACGTGAATGGGAGTTGCCCACCCTGAAAACTGGCAGTCGGAAGTGATGCAGTCTCCGAAACTACGCAGCTTGAAAAATAAATATATTTGTTTAGAAAAACTTTTCAAGCATTCTGCTGAGTTGCGTTCCAGTCGAAATTCTCTGTCCGCTTTAGCGACCGATGTACATTACACAATTCATGTAGATTGCACAATTTGTTTACAATGAGTACAAAATACACCGTTGGCAGGGGGTGAGTAGACTACCACTAAACAAGAACAAACAAGACCGTCAGCAGGTGGTGCAGGCGGTAAGTAGACAATCACTACAAGACATATGTATTGTGGCGCGTGCTGTTGAGATGCATACCCCCCCCCCCGAGTGCATCAACCCGTCATCTGCAATTTTCTGTTGAACTTTCTATTCTTTAAAGGAGGTTAGTTCTTCCTTGCCTATACATGACAGATGTGGTATCACATCTACTCCATGCATGAGCAAACAGAATATGTGTTTTTATCAATCTGCCAACTTTCTTCACGACGTCTCTGTTATCCCATATTGTCTGAGTTTTCCGTGAAGACCGTCTGGCGTCAGACTAGAAAAAAGATATCGGACATGGTTTCACTATTCCAGTGGTATATTAAAAGCATCAGAATATCAGTGTCATAGACCACAACGACAACACAGGCACCGTTAGATTCATGGCGAATGGCACGTTCTACAGTTAAAACTCGAAGTCCTGTCACGAATAGTGCGCTTATCTAGGCTTAATTGCACGTTGGAATTGCGCGCAATTGCCATATCGAATGGCACCCAAAGCACGGCAGGTTCTCCTAGTTACTCATAGCAATCACATGCAATGTTTCTGCCAATGGACCTCCAGGTTACCCGGAGGTCCATTGGCTAAAACATTGCTTGTGCACAGGCCATATGTACAGGATTTGATAGCTTTACTTGGGCCATGACGCGTACATTAACGCGCATATCAACGTGCTATTTGTGCGCATTTCATGACAGGACTTCTAGTTTTAACTGTACAATCAGTATACAGGCATCCCCGTTACTGGTGTACACACTATTGCTAAGTCTATAAACTATGCTTTGATGTTAGAGTTAGAGTGAAATATCTCTTGATTATTGTGCACTTCATGGTTCCATGTAAGTTGATATCGGCACAAGTCTTTCCAACGCTCTACTGATGCTCATGGTCTTTGGTGGATGGACATTGACTAAAGCCATCAAACACAATGTCCGCACTTCTATACCTGGCCTTCACAATCCTCTCCACTTACACCGTCATTTACTTCTGTTTGTCTTGCTATAGTGCATACTTCGGTATTATATTCTATGTACAGCTACTGTGATATTAACAGTTACTTGTATGTATTATATCATATTTCGTTTTGAATAAATATTGTTTAAACTAAATATATATTCGCTTCAAGGGAAATGAAAATACTGATAATAATTCTCGAAACTACAGCTGGACAAACCTTAGTCTTAATGTTCAATGATAAATGGCTCTGCCGATAACAAAAGCGATAAAGATGAATGAAAAACACGTTTTAATCGTATATAAAACAAATCAGAATGTCTATAATATTGTATTTATGTATTTTATTGATTTCAGCCTGCCTGTTGCAGACTAAATAAATTTCTAAACTGTTGTTTGTTTAAATGTTTCGTGTTACTAAAATGATTGTTAAAATTAAAAAGTTGCAACATCTGGCAGTTTTGAATAAAACGAGTTGCAAGCGCTCTGTGATAACTATGAAAGGTAAAACAAAACTTAACTTATAAATAAAACGTCATCCCTCGCTTATATCGTCATGAAAATGTAGTTTCGATAAAGTTATCTCCCTTAAAATTGTTAGATACACAAGGAAGCCCAATTAGGAGTCAAGTAATTACTGAGAAAACACCTGTGTCCTATGACATCAGTAGAAAATAAAGCCAAGTTTCTCTGTTTGTCGTTTTCGTTTATTAAAAGTAACAAAAGGAAACTTTCCTTTTTATGCCAGTCTAATTAGAAGCAACTATGTAGCAGACAATCCGTCATTAAGAATATCTATCAATATCCCACGGGAGCGCGGTGGCTCAGTGCTTACGGCATTGGACTTCAAACCGAAAGGTTCACGGTTCGATCCCCATCAGGGGCAACTGCATGGTGTCCTTCGGCAAGGCATTTAATCCCGGTTTCCCAGGTGGGGGCATGGTGGCATTGTGTACTAAGGCGTACTGCACGTCGATGGTGCACTTGTCTTCAAACTCTGCTTTTGCTGACTTAATACTTTGGGGAGTCTCACAGGTGCTCGTCACTGCTCGGTGGTTCTCCCCATCTACTCCGGCTCCCGCCACCCGTAAAACTGTCCGACACGAGGTGACTCTGGCTGTCGAAAATGGCGTTAAAAGCATCAATAAATAGACAGATCGCTATCACACTTCCCGACATTAAGTGTCCAATTTGGGCTTTGTTCGGGGAATGTGTGTTTACAGTAATTTGCAAATATTTTTTTTCCAAGAAAGAAAATAGTAAATCTCATCTCCTAGAATGTTATATTAACGGAAAGGGCAGTGTCTGCATTATATCACGATGCGAACACTTTTGACAAAACGAACCGAAAAGGGGTACAGACCATCAAATTATGATGAAAATGCCTTTGTCTTATTTTTGTATTTTTATACTACTCTGCAGGAAAAGGCCGGATGTTTGGGATATGCACACCTCAATGATACAAATTTATTAACATTTTGCAATTTCAATCTTTGTATGAAGTTCTCATACACTTGATGTTAAATGTATTAATAGATTTAGGAAATTAATGGGAGCTAACATTCCCGTAAATCTCTTCCGATGACGAAAAGTTTCAGCCATGTTCAGACAGTAAACTGATGTGATATAGTTATACAGGGTATTTTTTCAAGAGAATGTGTTCTTCTATTGATGTAGAATTGAAGAAGGAAAACTTCTCGTAAAGATATGGGCAAACATATGGGAGCTCGGTGGCTCAGTTGGTAGAGATGCAGGCTGCAAGCCGAGAGGTCCCACTTGCGGCAACCGCGTTGTGTCCTTGGGCAAGACACTTCATCTCCATTGTCCGCATGGGGGGACGATGGCGCCGTGTACTAAGGCGTACTGCACGTCGATGGTACGCATGTCTTCAACCAATCTAACCCTGCCTGTGCTGCAGTGCGGAGTTACGATGTTGGGGAGCTGGCAGCTGCTCGTCGTTGCTCGGTGGTTCTCTCCGGGTACTCCGGCTTCCTCCACCCGTAAAACTGTCACGGTCATGATTAGCCATTGTGCATAAATATGTGACCTTAAACATAAATAAATAAATAAATAAATAAATAAATAAATAAATGGGCAAACATATAATCAATGTGGAAATGTGTATGTTAACCCTTTACCCAACGTAACGGCAAAAAACGGCCAGCGCTATTCTCAAAAATCGCCAATTAATTTTCATAATTTTTCCATTTTTTGTCTCAAAAACATAGGTTATGACACCTCGTTGGAACGAGCTCGTCGCGCTCGTTCCAACGAGGGTCATAACCTATAGTTTTGAGACAAAAAATGAAAAAAATTAGTTATTCAAGAAATTTGTTTGCAAGTGTCGTCTGCTGTTCATGTTAGGTAAAGGGTTAAATGGTAATGGCAATTTATTGAGGATAATGACCTCGATTATTTGCCCTTACAGAAACCGGTTACATGGTGATCAGAGACCAACGAGTTATTGTCCGAGCTGGTACCAACAGAGTACAACATCATACATGAAGTACGTGGCAGCAGAGAGTATAGCACTTGTAACCCACAGTGGGCTGAAAGTAAAGAACTCAAAATTCACCCAGTTGAAACCTAATTCTTTTGCATTTCTGGATTGGATGGTGTCGAGTGAAATTGTATTCCATCTGGACATAATATACAGACCTCCACCCTCAAAAGCAAACCTGCTTACCGTAAAACAGTTTTAATCCGTGTTTTCGGATTTCCTTTCGGATTATTCATCATATGGTGGCAATTTGCTCATGGTTGGTGATTTCAGTTTTCATGTTGATCGGAGTGATGATAGAGACGCAGACAATTCCCAGATTTAACAAGCTCATTCGGACACACATAACATGTAAATGTACCAACACTTATCAAGGGTCATACCTTGGATCTAATTTTGACCAGATCATGCGACGATGCACTGACTCAGAGCATTTACACATGGAAATCGAACATTTCTGACCATTTTGCTGTTCTGGCTTCACCCAGGCTCACCAAACCACATCTGAAACCATCCTCATGTCAGATGAGGAATCTTAAGATACAATTGAAGAGTGATATTGTCTTCTCCATTGATGTTCGTTGATTCATCTCAAGGCTTGACCAACATCGTTTGTCAATACAACACTGTGTTGTCTCAACTTTTAGATCACCATGTAGGGCTGCACGATATTCAATACTGAATACCGGTATCGGTATTCAAAAAATACCGCGGTATACCGGTATACCGGTATACCGGTATATCGAAAACTGTGCAGATATATGAAAACAAGTACTACAATCGAAACTCGAGGCATCACAGTTGGAACGAATTAGCATGCCTTGATAATGCGGTTCGAAACACCTTTACTCAACGCAGACGATATCAAAATTTATTATTTTCAAAATTAGTTTATCAGGTTTTAACTAAAGATTTCAACAAAACTATATCATGTGACCACTCATTGGAACGAGCTCAACGACCTCGTTCCAATGAGGGGTCACATGATATAGTTTTGTTGAAACCTTTGAAAATTATTTTTTCAACTGCTGAATTTGTATATTACGAGCGCTCAAGCAGACGATTCCTTGGAAAGAGGGATATAATTATTCATTCGGAGCTACAGTTAAAAAACTCAAAGACATCTTGAAAATTAAATTGAGGGTAAATAAATAATGACGATAAACCGATATTTTTGTAATTACACCGGTATTCAATCGATATTGGTTTAAATACCGGTATATATCGGTTTATTGATATACCGTGCAGCCCTACCACCATGCTCCTTTCAATGTAAAAACTTTTAAAATTTAGGAAAATGCCACATTGTTTACAAGTGAAATAAAAGAAAATAAGCAAACAATGTCAAAGGCTGGAGAGACTATTCAACGAAACCAAATTAACAATTCACCGTGTAATCAAAACGTAGTCACCAATCGGCTAATCGAGTTCGCTGAACGCTCATACTATAATGAGCGTATTGATGTTTGTACCGACAGTGAGGCACTCTTTTCCGTTACCAATGATCTCTTAGGAAGTCGTAAGATTGGTGTTTTTCCAGAACATACATCAGTACTAGAATTGTCCAACCGCTTTGAAAACAATTTTATAAATAAGGTGGAGTTGACAGACAAGAGCATTGAAAGTAAGGTTGTACCCACTTCTGATGATCTGTCTGTGAATTCAAGTTGGTCCACCTTTGAACAAGTGATTGTTCCCGATGTGAAGAAGCTCATCTTGTTAAGTCGTAGTAAAACAAATGGGCTGGATCCTTTTCCCACATCTCTGGTTAAAGCAGCAATAGATTGTATATCTCCAGTTATTGCTAGCATCATCCAGGCATCTCTCCAAGAAGGTCATCAGACCTGAAATTAACATTGGTATCGCCACTTATCAAGAAACCTTCTCTTGATCCTGATATCTTGAAAAACTATAGGCCAGTTTCTAATTTAACGTTTGTAACGAAATTTCTAAAGGTGGTAGCTAAACTACTTCGCAATTCAAAGTAAGAATCTTTTTGAACCATATTAATCGGCTTATCAGCCAAACCACAGTACAGAAACTGCCCTCTTGAGAGTCATATAATGACATAATTTGTTCGTTAGGTCAACGTAAATCGATTCGTTTGGTCCTGTTGGATCTCTCGGCAGATTTGGAGTTTACAGGTTGTTTTTATGAAGAGATTTTATTGTAACTTGGTAGGATAACTTGGTATGATATCTTGATGAGACTCTTCTATTATGTCAACCGTGACTGCCAAACCATCACATGACCTAGATTCCTTTAGCAAAGTCTATGAGTTGTATTTATGAAGGGATGTCATTGTACCTTAGTCGGATGACTCATTTTGGAATGATTTTACTGCAAGTTGGTAACTTTGGAGTTTACAGGTTGTTTTTATGAAGGGATTTCATTGTAACTTGGTAGGATAACTTGGTATAATATATAGATGAGACTCTTCTATTATGGTCATAGTCTGTCAACCATGACTGCCAAACCGTCACATGACCTAGATTCCTTTAGCAAAGTCTATGAGTTGTATTTATGAAGGGATTTCATTTCATTGTAACTTGGTTGGATCACTCGTTTTGGAATGATTTTACTGCAACTTGGTAACTTTGGTTCACATACATTAACTGTGCGGGCCACATTAACCCAGGCCTCAGTTATTTAGTACAGTCTACACAGCACATTATTCTTATTGAAAACATAGCATATGGGGCACATAAATTAACATTCTGAATTATCACAATTCTTGTCTTATTTCATGATGTTTTCATAAACATTGAACATTATCCTTTTCATCAAACACTACAAACAGTCAAGTTAAGCTACACTGTCATTGACACTTTCGTTTTCAAATTAGCGGCTTATTGTTCCCTTTAACAAAGATCACCATTCAAATGTTTTCAATTTTTGCCTCCAAAAAATAGCTTATTACCCTTCGTGGGAATAAGCTTATTGAGCTCGATCCATTAAGGGGTCTGAATTTTGTTTTTGATGCAAAAATTCTTTTTTTCTGAGTGTCATCTACAAGTCCGGTTAGGTACATGTAAATGGTTAACACAATTTAGTTTTCAGTAAAGTAACAACACAGCTACACCGTAAACCATCCCATGTTTCTATCAATGTTACGTCTACTAGGAATAGCAGGAACAGTTCTAGAATGGTTTGAATCTTACCTTTCACTGTGAAAGCAACAGGTTTCTATTTTAAAGACGAAATCAGATAGTAAATTCCCCTGTACGTGGTGTTCCATAAGGCTCAATTCTGGGTCCTTTGTTATTTACGTTATATACTGCCTCACTGGGCCGAATGCTGAGGGATGAAGGCATCCCATACCATCACTGCGCCGATGATACTACTCAGCTGTATGTGTCTTTTAAAGCAATTAGTGAATCTGATTCGCTGAAGTCAGGGGAGATGATGCAAAACTGTGTTAATAACTGCGAAACTTGATGGCTAGTCATAGGTTAAAATGAACGATAATAAGACAGAAGTGTTGGTTATATCTCGCACCGAAATTACTTCTGATTTTCAAATTAAATATTTAGAAATTGGCAACTCAAAACAAATAGTATCAGATAGTGCTCGCAACATTGGGGTAATATTTGATTCACGTCTTTCGATGGAAGGAAGTATTGATGCAATTTGCAAGCGTCGTTTTATGCACATCAGAAATCTTGGACATCTTCGAAGTTATTTGACTCAAAAATCTTTGGTAAAGGCTTGTTCACGCCGTTATTTCTGCACATTTAGATTTCTCTAATTCACTGCCTGTTGGTCTATCGCAATCGCTCATCGCAAAGCTCCAAAAATTACAAAACACTGCCGCTCGTATTATTATGGTATCCAAACGCTATGATCGCATCACCCCTTTGCTTCATAAGATACATTGGCTCCCTGTTCAACAATGTATCACTTTCAAAATGTTGGTATTGGTCTTTAAGTGCATTAGTGGATCGGCTCCACAATATCTTCAGGACCTTTTGACTGTTCAATCATCAAATCGGAATCTTCGTCCATCCAAACAGCTTAGGCTTATTGTTCCTTTTTCCCGTTCCACCTTGATGAATACAGGGCCTTTTCCTTCGTAGGTCCACGACTCTAAAACTCATTGCCAACCCATATCCACGCTTCCGTAAGCTTAGTCGACTCAAACACAAAACTCAAGATCCATCTCTTCCAAGAGGGCTTCAAAGTTTCAGCTGCCTAATTATGTCTCCCCTTCCCAGAAGGGAGACATATTGCTTTAGTGCATATTCTTCTTCTTCTTCTTCTTCTTCTTCTTCTTCTTTCTTCTTTCTTCTTTCTTCTTCTTCTTCTTCTTCTTCTTCTTCTTCTTCTTCTTCTTCTCATACAAACTTTGTCCAGGCCATAACTTTTTTGTCTTTTGACCTACACCTTAGATACTTGGCATGTGGATGTATCACCATGAGCCGGTGTGCAGTGT
Organism: Pictodentalium vernedei; assembly: GCA_031216915.1. Taxonomy (NCBI): domain Eukaryota; kingdom Metazoa; phylum Mollusca; class Scaphopoda; order Dentaliida; family Dentaliidae; genus Pictodentalium; species Pictodentalium vernedei. The sequence continues at coordinate 37,699,143 of CM062288.1, forward strand.
ACCATAGTGACCTTCATGTGACCTTGACCTTTGACCTGAAGGTCAGATTTATGTGTTTTTTTAAGGGAAACATCACACAAACTTTGTCCAGGCCATAACTTTTTTGTCTTTTGACCTACACCTTAGATACTTGGCATGTGGATGTATCACCATGAACCGGTGTGCAGTGTACCATAGTGACCTTCATGTGACCTTGACCTTTGACCTGAAGGTCATATTTATGCGCTCTTTTAAGGTAAACTGTCTGGACCAGAACTTTTTTGTATTTCGAGTCAGGCTTTAGATATTTGGCATGTGGATGTATCACCATGAGCCGGTGAGTAGCGTACCATTGTGATATTCATGTGACCTTGACCTTTGATCTGAAGGTCAGATTTGTGCTTTTTTCAAGGAAACTTTGTCCGGACTAAAACTTGTTTGTCTTTTGAGCCGGGCCTTAGATATTTGGCACGTGGATGTATCACCATGAGCCGGCGTGTCACATACCATTGTGACATTCATGTGACCGTGACCTCAAGGTCAAATTTATGTACTTCAAATAGGGAGTAATTGTCCAGACCAGAATTTTTTTTTGTTTTTTGACCTAGGACTTGGTTATTTGACGTGTGGATGTGTCACCATGAGACCAAATGTCGTGACATTTATGCGACCTTGACCTCAAGGTCAAATTTATGTACTTCAAATAGGGAGTAATTGTCCAGACCAGAATTTTTCTGTTTTTTTTTACCTAGGACTTGGTTATTTGACATGTAGATGTGTCACCATGAGACCGCATGTCGTCTACGTCGATGACCTTCATGTGACCTTGACCTCTGACCTTAAGGTCAAATTTATGTACTTCAAATAGGGAATAATTATCCAGATCAGAACTTTTTTGTTTTTTTACCTAGGACTTAGATATTTAACATGTGGATGTATCGCAATTAGACCGCATGTCATATGTAATTATGACCTTCATGTGACCTTGACCTCAAGGTCAAATTTATGTACTTTAAATAGGGAGTAATTGTCCAGACCAGAATTTTTTTTTTTTGACATGTGGATGTGTCACCATGAAACCGCATGTCCGCTACCTTGATGAACTGCATGTGACCTTGACCTCTGACCTCAAAAGGAAGGGGAGACATATGTTTTAGTGTGCTAAAACACTTTCTTGTTTGATCAGTTTTTGTTTACTTTAGTGCTTTTAGTAGGGAGGTCAAATATGCATTTATTTTCCACAAACCCTTTACCCAACGCAGACGATTTCAAAATTTATTATTTTAAATATCATTTTTTAAATTTTTTCCAAAAATATCAACAAAACCATATCATGTGACCCCTCTTTGGAACGAGCCCGACGAGCTTGTTCCAAAGAGGGTCACATGATATGTTTTTGATGAACTTTCGAAAAATAATATTTTTTCAACTGCTGAATTTGCAAATTACGCGGGCGGATACGGGCGATTCGATGGGTAAAAGGTTAAAGCGTTTTGGAGCAGAACCATGTGATTTTACGCTATATAAAAACTATGTATTACTATTGTTATTATTAAACTTCTGACGGTAACTTCATACCCAGGTCCTTGTTAATTAATATTTTGTATTCAATCGCGCACTTTTATTGTTGGAATCAAATAATTACGCATTTTAGTTAATTATGGGCCCTGACACGGTGAGGTCTAAAATAGGATATTTAATAGACTCGGAACTTTCTACAGAATCCGAGCGAAAAATGTTAATAAACAAGGGGAATAAACATAAATATCTGGATTTTAAAAGTTTCTATGCATCTAAAATGATCAACTACACGAAATTTAGCCACAGTCATCAGATAGTTGCTTAGCATTTAAGAAAGAAAGCCAAAAAGAAAACCCTACAATTTTCAGCAAAAGTGATGGAACGTCGGACGCTTAAGCCTCCAAATTTGCTCGAGCGGTGATCAATAGAGGGGGCTCTCAATAGAGGAATTTTGTTCAAAGGCAAACTAGTTGATTGTTGTTGACTTGGCAGTCTCGTTTCTCATCAGGACACAGAACAAGCAACAATAAAGGAATAAAGAAATTAATTACAGTACAGCCACCGTGGAATGGTCATTTTCCACGGGTGTTGGTAATATTTCCACTGACGCAATAATATTAGTTACACAGCTTGTTGGTGACCTAATATGGTATATATTGTGTCAGTTAATTTCATATTGGACGAGAGTAACGAATATATCGTACCGACTGCTGCATCGATGCACAGAACTAATAACAGCAGCGATCACAATTAAATGAGAAAATTCCCACAATGTGTTCACGTGTCTTTGTCTTGTTACAATTTATGGGAGAGTGCCTATAGGCACTCTCCCATAAATTGTAAAAAAGGAAAATTCATACATACCAAACAGTTTCATTTCGAAGGTAACATGACACACATCCACAGAATATGAAGCCTTTTAAGTTGCCTAACCTGCACTTCAGACCAAATATGGGCTTCCAACACTCAATCTTTCAACTTGAAGCGTTTAACGGCTGCCGCCATTTTGAATAATCAATGAACAAAGTGGAGATAACCATAGCTGTCAGCGTATATTGATGTTGACAGGCAGCATATGGTTTTATATGCAGTCTGTATGTTACATCTTTGAACCAATGAAATTCCCAGATACTTGTAAGAGGTAAGATATTATTAGATTTCCAAACAATAATTACAGGACTAATCATCAAAGATGTAATTAATGAGGCACTGGGTATAACCCGGTGCTTCATCAGTTACAATTTTGCTGCTGATGATTTTTATTAACTGGTAAACGCATGCGTGGACATCACTGCCCACGCGTGGATTATGACCAGTCCATGGCGGCTGTACTGTAAGTAATATATAGATATTAGCGAATTATAATTTTTTTAAATTTGTTACTGTATTTATTTATCTATTTATCCACATCATGGGGGGGGGGGGGGGGGGAGGCGCGGTGGCTCAGTAGGTAGAGGTGCAGGTTGCAAGCCGAGAGATCCTCGGTTCGAATCCCACCTGCGGCAATCGCGTGTGTCCTTGGGCAAGACACTTCACCCCCATTGCCCACGTGGGGGCACGGTGGCGCTGTGTACTAAGGCGTACTGCACGTCGATGGTGCACCTGTCTTCAACCAATGCTAACCCTGCTTGTGTGGAGTTAGTTTGTTGGGGAGCTGACAGTTGCTCGCCGTTGCTCGGTGGTTCTCTCCGGGTACTCCGGATTCCTCCACCCGTAACATTGTCGAGGTCATGATTAGCCATTGTGCATAAATATGTGACCTTAAACACCAATAAATAAATAAATAAATACACATCATGTGACGCAAAATGTTAGAATGTTGAAAAAATTACAAGGTAGAATATGTTTTTTTTTTGCTCTCACTCCTTTCCTCAATAGTTCGTGTTCAACCGGTAATTGGAACCGGCCACATCAATCGGCCGATTGTGGGCAATCAGATGACAATGGCAATGGCTCCTGGAACACCGTTTCAGCCTATTGTTGCCAAGCATTTTCTGTTGATTCATTAACCACATTTAATTTTTATCTTCTGCAATTGTTCAATTGTTAATGTAAAATTATGTCAATGATACTATTCAATAAAGTTGAGAAACAACCACAATGTGTATTCTTAATCTCTCTAGATGCCCCTTTACAGGATATACAAGTTAAACATGTGAAGCTTACAACTGAGAGTACTTGTGGCAATCGCCAGTTCATACCGGAAAAGTAAAGGTTGTACTCCATTGACTCAGGTCGCAGTAAAATCAGTTGCAAGCACTTGGACGGTGAACGTGGCTCGCTCTGGGAGCCACGTTTACCGCCCTAGTCTGCACGACTGTTAATTTTACTGCGACCCCACTCAACGAAGTTTAACACTGTGAAAAATGTTCAGTTTAATGTAGCTCTTTCGAGCCACGACTTGTCTAGGAGTACACGGTATTACAATCGGAATCGGCACCAAAATCGGTCGATTGTGAGCTCAAATAACCGATAATCGATCAGCGACCATGTTTGGTAATCGGTTGAACGCTATCAACAGAGCATGTAAAGAATTAAATAACAATTTATTTGTTACAAATATCATGCAACCCGACATTTTATTCTATTGTCATACAATATAGGATAGGATGAAATAACCAAACCATACCAACGTTAACTTTCGATATGTTTACCACTACACCACACAAATTCACATCACATCATGCGCAGCAGGAGATGATCAATCAAAAGCTATATTAGCCTAAGCTGGTATGAGTACGATTCTTTAAACTTTTAATTAACTGATGACCATTCGTTGAAACAAGTGTGTGGACTTAAATCAGTTTCATTGAGTAATCTTTGGGCATGTTCTGAAATCAAACATTGGAAAATCAGGAAAACAATTGTAAATTGTGGAGTGAAAAATACCCTCACCACCACCACCACTCTTCGTGTATCGGCTGGGGCGTAGCAAACGTTGGAACACGGGAGGGCGTGCCCCGAACTTTTTCCACAAATAGTTTGAAGAGAGAGAGAGAGAGAGAGAGAGAGAGAGGGAGAGGGAGAGGGAGGGGGGAGGGGGAGGGAGGGCTAATCAACTATATATTTTTACACCATAACACCCCCACAGGAGAAACAGGGAAATCCCTCAAATGTAATCGCCCGAAACCTACATTCCTCCTTAAAGGGAGAAGGGGAGAGGGGGAGTGGGGGAGGGAGGGGGGAGGGAGAGGGGGAAGGGGGAGAGAGGGGGAGGGAGGGGAGAGAGAGGGAGGGAGGGGGAGAGAGGGAGGGGAGAGAGAGCTAATCAACTGTATATTTTTACACCATAACACCCTCACAGGAGAAACAGGGAAATCCCTCAAATGTAATCGCCCGAAACCTACATTTCTCCTGAAATAATGCTATAAAACTATTATTTTTATGAGCTTCACTCTGCAAAATCACACAACATAGCCGTACTCTCCGATAGCATCGACCCCAGAATAGCTACAAACACACACATCCAGCCACTCCAGAGTGGCTACGGAGAGGGGATTGGGACGAGCTGCATAAACTCTATTTACCGCCCCAGATCAGCTGCTAACATGACTTCGAAGTGCTGCTCGTGGCAGGACCCTACTCCGACCGACTCATAACAATCAAACTGTAAAAATCACACTGCACTTGAGCATACTCTGGCAACATCGACTCCAGAAGCCAATACTATAAAACTTTTACAATTGTATTTTCTGTAATTGTATTTTCTAATTATGACTTTAAATGGGTTGAAATGGACCATTAATATTCTCAAAGACGTGGCAATTGGCCAGTTAGCAAATTGCCATATCTTTTAAAATGCTAATGATTCATTTTATTCAGTTATATTAATAGGTAGAAAATACATTTCTAGAAAATACAATTGTAAAAATTTCATAGTATTGGCTCCAGGACATCTAAAAACCCACACAGGCAGTCACACCAGAGTGAATATGAATAGGCAATAGCGACGAGCCGCGAGAACTCTGTTGATCACAACGTTCCCCATAAAAGCGATGCCCTCGTGGCTGCTGGGGTCTGCTCTTGGCTTGACCCTGCCCGGACCGACTCACAAAAGTCTAAAAATCACAGCAACAAACTCTAATTTTTTATCTTGCCTTTTTCATGAGGAATTTTGCAATCTTATAAAGTCATAGAGCACGATTATTATTATTTTGAGTTCCTGTCATTTGAATCTTATTGGAACTATCCAGGGGTGTCTCTTCTGCAGACTTTAAAGTCGAGAAAAATGCACATTTTTTGGTTCCATATTTAACAAATTCCCCTTTCGGATAGAAAACATGTTTCCGACCGGTGGTGAAATTGTTTCAAATGAAACCAAAAATGTGTCCTTTCCTCGACTTTAAAGGTGCGTTTGTTCCAAACATAGCCTTGTATATTGTAAATATTCTTCCTATAACACAAAGGCGCATCGTCTACTGCTGATATATATCACTGCAAGGGCGACCTTGACCTTATCCCCAAGTAGGAAATGCCAACTACGTCCATGGATGTGTATTAGTAGTAACCTACACGCCACTTTCAGTATACACTAGGGCTGTCACGATTTTTAAATTTAAGAATCGATTAATCGTCGCAAATAATTGATAATAATCGATTAATCGTACCTAGATGACCCCCACCCTCTCCCTCTCTTTGAAGTCGATAAAAATGAAGTCCAAGTCAGCTGACCTACCTCAAGTAAACAACGAAGACGATCAACTTTTAGGTACATTCAAAGCTTTGATGTTCTGAACTTTTGAACCGTCAGTGTAATAATCAAGACCGATCGGCAGTTGCGATCTTCGCAACTGCCGACCGGTCTTGATTATTACACTGACGGTTCAAAGATTCAGAACATCAAAGCTTTGATGAATCTACCTTGAAGACAAATGCTTCCAATGGCTTCTTGTGGTTTAACATCGATGTTCTTAACTCAATACCTTTAGAAACAATAGTTTTTTCATCAAATTTTCTTTTAATTATTAAACATCTAAAACGGGATACAATTTACCGATTATTCGACAACGAAAAATACTAATCGATTTCGCCGTGACCGATCAACAATCGATTAATCGATTGATCGTGATAGCCCTAGTATACACATGTAAGCTGGTTGGACAACAATAGTTTTTGTGAATTCTTAAAGGTAGGATGGAGGGGATCAACGTTCGTAATCGCCTATGAGAATACTGTATCTGAGTATATACTTTGAAATAAAATGTTTATTTGTTCTGGTAATTTAAGTCTTTACCCGCGGAGTATTGTTTTATTTTTCATCAGATCTAGGCATGATTTCTATGGCAAGCAACTGGTTTACAGATTTATTTATTTATTGCTGTTTAAGTCACATACTTATGCACAATGGCTAATCCTAACCGTGACAGTTTTACGGGTGGGGGAATCCGGAGTATCCATCATGACCCCACGAAGGCAACCGGGATAAAGTGCCTTGCCCATGGACATAACGCGCGTCGTCCCGGACGGGGATCGAACTCGGAACCTAATGTATATTAGTTCAACAGTCTACCACTGAGCCACCGCGTTCCCTGGTTTACAGATAATCCGTCATTAAGAATAGTTACCTTTATTTCCAAATGCAACAAAATACTGTATTTTGATTGGCTGAGAGGTACGGTGCAACTTGCAATCCGCTGTAGCTTTTTTTACAACGTGGTTAACCACGGTGTAAAAACAAGAACACACAATAGCAGGGTATATGGCTAAAAAATACACATTTTTAATTATTAATTCCTACTCTCTGCTCGGTTATGTTAGAACAAAAATAAAACTTCAGGACATTTAATATTTACGTGTAATAAAATATTACAGATATAGATGTCATTGGAATTTTAGCTTTATACACCAACCGTGGTGAACATGCCAGCAATGGGATTTCAATAGTTAAAATTTACACCCACAGTGGAACAACATCCAAGTTGATCTTTGGTGACGTCAACCGGAATGCGAACTTGTCTAAATTTATCGCACGTCGCTTCGCGAAGAGTGAAATGAAGGTGGAAATTATTTATTACGTTTTTAAATGGGTTGAACATAGGCTTCGAGGTTGAACATAGGCTTCGAGCCGCAAACCTCAGACCATGTTACCGTCAATTTATCACAATAACGTATATGTTCCAATACGACCGTACCCACAGTCCAAAGCCTACATCGTGAAACACGAGAGGCTTATTAACTGATCTTGTGATCGTTAAAAGTTGCCTTGTTCAAGGCAACTTTTAACGATCACAAGTTTAGTAAATAAACCTCTCGTGTACCCCTCAACAGCAGTGAATAAATAATCAATAAATCAGATAAACTCATTCCATCTTAGTTCAAATCGTAATTGTTTTTGTAATTTAAACAACACTTTATTCGGAACACTGTCTGCTACACGTGTGAAAAATCCAGAAAAATGAAGCAGCTTGCTGGTCACTCCGTTGATGAAACAATTACAAAACGGACCACGTCATTTCAAATATTTCGCGTTGTGACGTCAGACGGTAACATTTCATACGGGGACCGTAAACATAAAAGAAACTACGTCAGCTCTCATCCAGTCAGAGAGCAAGGATTTTACTCTTAATGGAACATATGGTTTTATTAGCCGAGAGTGAAGAAGGACGAAGAAAAAAAACTGTTAACCATTGTTGTGAAGTACGGGGTTTAAAAGGCGACTTCAGTTGAACGAAACAGGAATAAAGTAATACCCGTGAACCGTAGAGTAGATAAGTTCCGAAGTTGTGGGGTGGATAAGTTTTCTGTTGGTAATGGGAAAGCAGGAATATAACACTGTAGAAAACATGAGAATAGGAAAACTTAGCTGTGAACGTATGTGCCACGGGTAGACAATACAGAAATCACACCAACAAACGTAACACAAAGGGGAAAAGAATATACAGTCGGTTGGAAAAAAATATGTGGTAGAGGGTGGGGTTTCCAAGTATAGCTTATGAACGGGTGTGTAACTTTTTATACCATGATTACCTATTCTACAATATATGAATATCCTATGACATAAATTTTAGCTTTATACATCAACCGTGGTAAACACGCCAGCAATGGGATTTCAAGAGTTAAAATTTACACCTACAGTGGAACTACATCCAAGTTTACCTTTGGTGACGTCGACGTGAATGGGAACTTGTCTACATTTATTGCACGTCGCCTCGCCAAGAGTGAAATGAAAGTGGCAATTATTTATTACGTGTTTAAATGGGTTTACCTCATAAGATGCCAAATATTAACAAACATGCATTGTCTCATGTTAATAAAGCATCCATAACTCTAAATAGTATGTTATTATGTTATTATTATTTCATTTCGTTTCGGAGATAAAAATGAATGCGGAAGTACCGCCCACCAATGCTCATGTAACCAAAAACAAATTCGCACGTTTGTACGGCTGCTGCTCAGTAAAATCGAGAAAAAATAATAGCGACTCTAAAAATGTGACGATCATTATATAAATAAAATATACCCATAGTAGCTTGGTGTACCAAATGTTCACCACTCGTGGTGAACATTTGATACACCAAGCTACTATGGGTATATTCTATATATATGTCACAAAGCGCATACTGTTGACATAATGAATAGAAAAAGAGTTACAGAACGTCAAAAATGGTGAAAGAATAATTGTCATACGTTCAAACTTCGTAAAAAACTTCGCTTCTGTGTTTTGTTATACTTCTCTACCGGAAAATGTCTGAAGTTTGTGAAATAACGCACACATCGATGATTCATGTTCCCTAACATTTCGAAATTTCAATCTTTATATGAAACTCCCACAATCTTAGTGTTAAATTTAACGGAGCTTTACGAAATTAGTGGAGGTTAACTTTCCCGTAACTCTCTTCCAATAACGAAAATCGTCAGCCATGTGTCAGTGACGCAAATCGAACATGATGTGTCCGCTTAGCAAATTCAACAATCGTTTTCTGAGTATCAATGAACACACCTGAATGTTGCTTGCGTATAGATACATGTGAAAGACAAAGCTGTGATTATAATCCCTGATCTGGTTACAAAATACACAGTAATTAAAATGTGGACCCTGCATATAAAACCTTATTAATAATTTATTGAGAATATCTAGGCTGTTTTAGTGAATATCGGGGATCATCTCATGAGTGTGGACCTGAAAGTGTTATTTGTCACGAGCGCTTGCGAAAGAGATAATTCCCGATATTCAGTGGCGTAGCCAGCCCAAAGCAAGTGTGTGTGTGTGTGTGTGTGTGGGGGGGGGGGGGGGGGGCAAACTCGCAGAGCATGGCTTAGCTCCATTTTAATAGGGGGGGGGGGGGGAGTGGGTGAGGGTGGTGTGCGCGGGAAAAGCTTTCCAAACCTTGACATCTCAGAATTTTGCGTTCTTAAAGTTTGAGCTAGATAACCAAGGTAACAATAATCAGGGTTTCCCCTAGAGGGAAGTAAATGTGTCCGATATGGGGCGGTCAAGGGTCGTCGATCGGGGTTTTTGAATTCCAGGGTTCAAAACCTCCCATCTCCTTGCATCTGAGCGGATATTTTGAAGTCTTTTATGTATTGACGACTGTCTACCTATTCACCGACACAGATGTTAGGACAAGCAATCTACATATCTACAACCTAACCCTCATGGACCTTACCCCCCCCCCCCCCCCCCCATCCCCACCCCCACCCCCACCCCTACGATTTTTATGCTATTTTTCGACATATTTCGATGACCAACTTTGAAAGAAAGTGGGGGAGGGGGACGCGTCCCCTAATCCCCCCCCCCCCCCCCCCCCCGTGGCCACGCCACTGCCGATATTCACTAAAACAGTGTAGATATCCTCTATATATTATTAATAAAAATATTTGTTCCCGAGGCAAGAAAGCCAACCCTCTCTGGCTGGGGTGTGTTAGTGGAGGTGTATCCTGAGGTGTTTTCCGCCCAAAAAATATGAAAAGTTGCTGTCAAATGAAGTCATAATCTTTACAATACAGTACAGTGCGGCCTCTGTGGACTGGTCGCTTTCACGGGTGGGCAATATTTCTACGGAAGTAATAATAATAGTTTTAGTGAATATCGGGAAGCGCGAAAGAAAAATAATACTTCAGGTTCACAGGAATGAGATAATTCCCGACATTCAGCGTAAGTTTTTTTTTTATTATAAGCCACATGACATATTACTGCACAATATTCAGCCCAGTTCGACTCAAATGCTTACGTTTCAAAACAATAACAAAGATCAGCTGATCGTTCATTCAAGGCGTCGCGATGCGGCGTAAAAACATCATGTGACGTCATTTAAAAACTACTGAGCGATATTCCTCCATATCTATCGAGTCGATGGATGGGGAGAAATATCTTCTGGATAATTTGCAATAATTCACAGGCTAACATATAATAATAATACAAATTTCACATTTGAGTTTTTGAAAGTACCTATATTGAATGTATTGGAGCATTTGCAACGCTGATTATTTCAGAAATCAGAAGACAAACAAGAATACTTGCCTGCAGATAATTAATAGTTGATAATTGGCTCATTATCGCAGCTGTCTACCAGAACCAAACCGTGGCTTGACCTAAAATAAGGAATTAATTATTAACAGTGGCCTCAGTATAGAACCATAGAAGTGAATGTTAAAGTGAATGATAAATTACCCGTAAAAGGAGAAGATTGGCTCGTTATTAATAATATAGAACTTTAAAAGCTAACGCGTTTATCCTTTGTCCTCTTTGAAATTGTGGAACACGATAACTTTAACCCTTTACCCAACCAATCGGCCGCATCCCCCCGCGTAATATGCTAATTCAGCTGTTGAAAAAATATTATTTGTCAAAAGATTTCAACAAAACCATATCATGTGACCCCTCGTTGGAACGAGCTCGTCGAGCTCGTTCCAACGAGGGGTCACATGATATGGTTTTGTTGAAATTTTTTGTAAAATTTGAAAAAATGATATTTAAAATAATAAATTTTGATATCGCCTGCGTTGGGTAAAGGGGTAAAGCAAAAGAGTTCAATTTTCATTTGAAGAGAGACTCCGTAATGTATTCCAACCATTCTATATTGCGGTATGGTTACAATCTTACTAATGATCCCCACCGATTTTTTTTATTGTGTTATTCACGATGTATTGGATCTATCGATGCATATGTTATCTCCTCTTGATTTCAAGAACTCGCCGCGCCTTGAAAACTAATATAAATAACTTCCGGTTCAAATGCTGAATTCTTTGTTTCAGAGCATACGTTGGTTTTACATTGCGGTACTATTGAATCGCCTTGTCCAAACTACGCTCATACTAATGGAAGAGTCCTACTACTGGGTAACTAGGTGTCATAACGTGATTTCATCGGCAAAGTTGCCAATCGCCAATGGCGTCGCTTTGTGTGATGTGCAATTTTTCCCGAGGCAGGAAAGCCCGGGACCCCATCCATCTCAGTCAACCCTCTCTAGCTGGGGTGTGTTAGTGGAGGGGAATCCCGAGGTGTTTTCCCCAGGAAAAACATTAAAAGTTGCTGTCAAATGAAGTCGTAATACAGTACAGTTCGGTCGTTGTGGACTGGTCTCTTTCCACGAGTGGGCAATATTTCTACGGAAGTAATAATATTAGATTCGTTAAGCTCGTTACAATGAGGGTTCACATGATATGGTTTTCCTAAAAGTTTTGATTTCTTTTTAGAAAAACAGTCAAAATAACAAATTTTGATATCATGTCGTTGGCTAAAGGGTTAAATTGTTTAAATTTCTCGTTTAATTATAAAAAAATGCTATTTGAAATCTTGGTATTATAGTAGCAGTGAGCGGAGGGATAACTGTTGTCTGTTATACCCTTCTTTTGCTGATGGTAATCCTAACAACGAACCGCCACTCATGTAATTCATTAGAACCTCATTAACCCTTTAACCAACGCAGACGATATCAAAATTTATTATTTTAAATATAATTTTTTTAAAAGTTTTCAAAACAATTCAACAAAACCATATCATGTGACCCCTCATTGGAACGAGCTCAATGAGCTCGTTCCAATAAGCGGTCGCATGATATGGTTTTGTTGAAATATTCTGTAAAATTTAATTTTTCAACTGCTCAATTTGCATATTACGCGGGCGGATGCGGGCGATTCGTTAGGTAAAGGGTTAAAGCTGAATAATACTTTCAAAAAGTTGGATTCTATGTTCAGTCTTTGTCTAGCGCAACATGTTGGGATTTGGGAAGTAAACAATGGGAAGGACGGTGTGGGGATAACCGCTGGGACAGTAGTTTTAACCTCCTTGCCTCGTTTGCTCTTCTCCTCCTTTGCTACATCTGAACGTTGGATGGTACTGTTGTTTTGCTAATATTCATAAAAATCGAATGACATTCAAGAAAATGTCCTTCCACTCTGTTAAACGTACGAACAATTTCTGAATTACTAATATTTTTTTATTTTTTGAGCTCTCACCAATAAGGGGTCATAAGCTGTGTGTTAAAGGGCGGAAAGCTATTTTTTTTGAGACAAAAAGTGAAAAAGTATATGAATCACGATTTGGGGGAAGAGTGCTAACCGTTTTTATCGTTACTTTAGGTTCACGCTTAAACCGCTTTAATGAGGCAACTGCAATTGAAAGTACATATGTTAGGAATAATTCGCATGATCTTGATGAGGCATATTCACCCATCCCTCACCCATGTTGGTAGGAAAAAGAAGGATGTCTCATAGGGACCTGCGAATATTCGAGATTTGATTCGACATTGACACCACACGTCTGCTTTGAGATCGATCCCGAATCAGTCTGAAGATTCGATTGTTTTCGAATCTCTCGTAATAACTTCAGTTGAAAAAAAAAACTTGAAAGAAAAAAAAAAAATAACTTCAGTTTGTCACATTTCCAACAAAAATTGGATAAAGTTTACATCAGACAGTTCATTCATGTAGGCTCAATTTATATTTAATTGAGTAATTGACAATGTTTAATTGTTAGGTAAGTAGTGAATTTTGCCCAGAACACTATAAGTACTTTTAGTTTTTGAAGGTTAACTTGTTACTATTCACGTTCTTAAAAACATGAATAGTAACAAGTTAAGCCTTCAAAAACTAAAACTATGGATAATAGGCCTAGCTGTTTCAGCGACGGTGCTACAGAGAATATTTATTTATTGATGTTTAAGGAGTCAGTCAGTCTTGTAAGGGTCATCACAGTGTACCGTACTTCCGTTTGGTGCAATATAAAATAACTTGTCTATTAAGATTCGATTCGAGATTCGATTCGATATCGATATTAGAGACACGATTCGATTCGAGATTCGATTCGAAAAAAATTGTGATTCGCAGATCCCTAATGTCTCACATGTGCTCCAGTGCTTTGCCAACTAGGCTGGATTTGAACTGTTTGTAGCATTCGCGAAAACTCTCAAAATGTCCTTCACAAAAATGAATACCTATCGCATTTACAGGGTTAAATTGTTCCGAAAGCTGCGGGTAAGCCCACACTCAATGTGATATACGTAATAACCATTTGGAATCAACAAATATTAAAATTTATTGACTTGCATTCATTTTTAGCGTCCTGGGTGTATTTGCAACTCATTTCAGATCAATATCCTACCTGGCTGGCAACTTCGCATTATTAGTTTATACTCGACTAATGATGACGTACATTAAAATGTTTCCTTTCATTTCTTTTTCGTAGGACTCTCAATATACGATAGACTCTTAAACCACAGGAACTATTATTTTATTCATGGAATGTTTTGGACTTATGTAATGGCGATTAAGGTAAGTGTGTACTGAATTATTCTCTATATAAAATAATTGAATTGTCTTATTTTCATTTCTGAAGCAATCTATTCGATGCCATGCTCGATACAACACGACACGTTTCATTGATTGAGATAAATCTCTACAGCAGAGTCTTTTTCGCACTTTTCAAGTTATAGTGGACAGGGATGGTGGGATGGGTTGGAACGGGATGCAACTTCCAGGGATGTGGCGATAGAGGGGTGTGGGGTGTCACCTCCCCCAATCCTGGCCAAAATTTCCTATAGTTGGAAATTCGGAGGGCAAGTCATGAGTAGTTGGAAATTCCATCTATCTGGATTTTAGAGCTTCTTTGGCGATGCTGATGCCTCCTTTACTTCTCAAAATTCCAACTCGGTTTCAAATCAACAAAAATTCCAACTGTTAATATTTAAAACTACAGTGTACGTAATATCGAGCTTCATAAGTATGCATGATGCCAATCGGTACGAGATTTCTACAGTACGTTTACTTATCGTAATAAATAAATCCCCAAAATGCACTTCAAGAAAATCGCATCATATAAAATCGTTATCCTGAGTTAATTCCATCATTCACAGTTACAAAATGATGAAATATCGAAAACTAATCATTCCTGCATAAGTTCTGATTTAATGCTAGAACAGTGTGAATTGTTCAAAGTTCTCAGCTTGAGCATTTGTTTAGCACATATTCAATTCCCAGAATAATACCAAATAATAATAACCTGATAATTCTATCATATATGTGTTGGCATTTCAGTTACTAGAATCAATTTTTTGCCCCCTTTCATGGCTTCATTTTGAAAATGTTTCTTGGTAGTGAATTTCCAACTACGGGGAGGGACCGGGAGGGGGTTCCCCCTCCCGGTCCCTCCCACTAGTTGGAAATTCACTCTCTACACCCCAACCAATCGGAAACCTCTAGCCACGTCCCTGGCCACTTCAGCTCAGTTCACATGTTGCTCATGAACCAACATGCGCCTAATTCATGGAATGGTACTTATCACAACAAATCGTCACTCTCAACTAGGGTTTAATCCCGGGAACTGAAATTTTCTCGTTCTCGTTTTTGAAAGTCAGTCACGATACCGGGAATTTTCGGGTTCTCGTTTCTGAACATAATTCCCGATATCCTGGAAATTCATAGGACAGAACTGAGCCAATCAACTCTAGTCTATGAATTTCCTGGGCTTTAGCACTGATTTTCAGAAACGGTAACCGGGAAATTCCCATTCGTGAGATTAAACCATATCTCCAGTAGCTATGCTGATCTCGGAAGAAATTGATATTCGCCGTAATCTTATAAACTATAATACGCAATCATTGATACGATGATCTATGAATTTAATTGACTTTCAGAAATAAGAGTCGCATAGCCGTGAAATTGCCGTTCCCGGTATTAAGCCTTACTCTAAACTTGATAAAAGATACTGACTAGAAAATTACAAAATGCCTAATAGTTTGCCATTCTATGGGAACCTTTGGGGCACAGTATTCCTTGCATTATTGATTAATTTATTGACTATTCGAGTGATTTGAGTTTAATGCATTTTCGAGTAGCTTTGGCTCTTGCATGGGAGCAATTTTCGCACTGCATACCACACGACACTACCCTGCACAGTCTATGCCACCAAACTTGTCTTGTTTATGAATTGTGTTGCGAGGCCTCACCGCTGTACAACCGTCAACATGTTCCCTTCACGAGAACGATAGATGTCACTCATTAACCATCTGCACGCTGGTGTTAAAATATAAAAAATTAAGCCAGAAATGTTTCCCTTAATGAAATTAGAAGTGCATTTATGGACTACTGCGCCAACTATCCCCTTTATAGTATAAAAGGTTTTTCCTCTAAAACAGATGTCTAAGTTTTTAGGTATTGGGGCGTGTGTATGGGAGCCAATCAAAATCAGCTTATTTAGGGTATCGAAGTTGTTATTGGCTAATAATAGACAGTGTGGATGTGGAACTGTAAAACCTATGCCATTTCAAGCTGGGTAGCTCAGCGGTCAAGTCACAATTGTTTTTTATTTTTTTTAAAAATTTGTTCTTAGGTCATATATTTCAAAAGTTTTTTTTATACACTTTCCTTCAAAAATTGGATTTTTAGATAGATGTTTAGTTCACATTGGGTATAAATTACCATAACTATTTTCTGTATGTCCCATTATTTATACTACTAGAATTACCGATTTTATGAGAATATTATAGGTTTTTTCAGAGTCTTTTTGTCTTGCGAAACCCTCATCTCTGGTTTGATATTCGCAGGAATATTCTGATTTGTAATGAATTCTGTATGTGCAGCAATTAGTGTGTGAAATTCAATGTTTGCAAGATTTTCCACTTCACTTTCCACGAGTATTCAAACCAACCTGAGTGCATGCATGGCTAATTCCATTTGAACAGTTTGATTTGTTGTTTGTTATCGGGGCAACAAATTGCAAGGTGACGGATTACTAATAATTATTTTGTGTGATAACGGCCCGTGTACACCTCTGAAGCTCAAATGAAATCTCAGTGCAGCAAGCGTAAAACGATGTTGGGAAATGTACAAAACTCCCACCCCAAAGGAAAGGAAATAACCCCGTTTAGATGCTCAAATTGAATACAGTAGTAAGATCGTGAAAGCCAGCCTCTCCCTCGGGCTCCGCTGTGTGTAGCACTGGCCACACACTCACACTGTGTAAAAACTTAGGGTCTGATATTATGACGACCCATTGCACCGAAGGACCGATAATCCGACAGCTCAATACGTCGAAGGTCCGATATTTCCAAGGTTCAATAGCCTAGCGGCCCAATAGCCCGAAAGGCTAATACTCTGAAGACTCGATTTTCTGAAGGTTCAAAACTCTGAAGATCCTACGCCCCGAAGGTCCGATTCTCCGATGGCCTTGCAGATCATCGGAGTATCGGACCCTCGGAGTACTTGGCTTTCGGTCTCCTAGGCTTTCGGGGTATTAGACATTCGGACTATTGGACCTTAGGTCTATAGGTAACTGGGAGTAATGGACTATCGGAAAATCGTACCTTCGGAATATCGGTACCTTGGTGTGCTGGGCCTTCGGAATATGGATACGTAACCAAATTATTTACGTTATCTCTAAAGTTGACATCAGTTCAGTGAAGGTGGGACATTCCGCCATCAGCGCAAGTAACAATGTACGTTGTCTTGGTTCCTTCTTCGACTCAAACATGTCCGTGGACAAACATGTTACAAATATGTGCAATAAAGCTTTTAAAGGTCAATACAAAATTAAACAGATAAGACAGTTCCGTACAAAAGACTCCACAAAAACTCTAGTTCATACCTTTGTAACTTCGCATTGGATTATTGTAATGCCTTACTGTACAATCTCCCACAATATCAATATTCTCGCCTGCAGAAAGTAATAACCCTTTACCTAACATGAAAAGAAGACGACACTTGCCCAACAAATTCTTGAATAACTATTTTTTTTAATTTGTTGTCTCAAAAACATAGGTTATGACCCCTCGGTGAAACGAGCTCGACGAGCTCGTTTCAAAGAGGGGTCATAACCTATGTTTCTGAGACAAAAAATGAAAAAAATAATGAAAATTAATTCGCGATTTTTGTGATTAGCGCCGGCGGGTTTTGACCGTTACGTTGGGTAAAGGGTTAAATGTATCAGCCCGAATGGTATGTAAGCTTTAACGATCTCAACACATCATTCCTGTTTCCTGTTCTGATGGATCTGCAGTGGCTGCCAGTCAAGTAGAGAATAATTTTCAAAAATTTACTATCAGTTTTCAAGATACAAAACAAAATGTCACCAGCCTTCTCAGAAGAATGCATCAATACCAAGAATATGTGCCAATACAACCTGAGGTCCGAAGGTAATATGCTACAACATGTTCCGAAAAATAGGTGTAAGACATTTGGAGACAGGTTATTCTCATTTGCTGGTACTCACTTGTGGGATAATTTACCAGAACATCTAAATAGACTGCCAAATGTTAATATTTTCAAAAAAGATCTCAAAACTCATCTATTTCGGATAGATTCTAAATGACATTCTGGACTGTAAGATACTGTATATATTCTGTTTGTATATTTGCACAAGCTCAGTAATATGTACAGAGCCTTAGAATATGGCTCACTATCTCTGAACCATAATTTTGGCGCTATATAATTAAGAAATAACTGTTGTTTTCTTTCGGTTTATGCGATATAAACCGAAAATGTTTAGCATAAGCTTCATAACTCGCGTAGCGAGTTATGATTAAGCTTGTGCTGAAAATTTTCGGTTTATATCGCATAAACCGAAGGAAAACAACAGTTATTTCTTATAATTTAATCCGGCTGTAATATTAAAATATAAAAACTATGTGTACGTGAACGAAAAACTTTTAATTTTCGCAAAAGACAACAGTCAAACTCAGGAAAGTGTGCCACAAACAGGTCACGTCAATCATTGTCAAAATGTTTGTTATTTTGATTTTCGATCATAGACGACAGATATGTACCAAGTCACGTAACAATATCATTAAAAACATTTTTTTTAAGTTCCCCCAAAATCATGTTTGGGTGTATGGTCTTTTATTCGTCTCCCACTTCGGTATATTTTATTAAATTCAATTGTTCCCGAGAAATTATCATTATATTCTCGTTGACTGGAGGCGATGAAAAATCGATCATTGATCTTTGTTTACAAGCTTGTTATCCATCTATCAGTCTGCCGTCACGCCCTCACGGTGACAATTGGATTGAGTGGGCGGGGCTTCCAGAGTCATCAAAGTTGGATCGGATGTGCGAACGTGTAGCGACATTCCAAATCATGGCGTGATTTGGTTGAAACGATTTTGACGAATTTCACGCTGTATGATTTCAACAAATCAAACGCAGAGGCGGGGCAAATAATTAAATTATATGGATATATATTATTAATATTATTTACAGGGATTCTGGGAAGAATTTATCAAATAAATCTTGTAAGCGTGCTTATCTGTGCATGTGGTGTGGGGTTGGGTGTTTTAATATGCAAACACTCATCACATTACGCAAATACATGTGTGTGTTGACATATGTTTCAGTTTTATGAGTGGACATTTGTGATTTTAAACATCGAAATATTTTGTGTCAATAGAGAATATTTTTGCCGAACTTGGATAATCTCTTGAAAATATTTGTTACTGCAGTTTTCCTCAAAAGTGGTGTTAAATTTGTCAAATTTATTTTTTTTTGTATTAACTTCATATTTCTTAAGATCTTTGAAATGACCCGAAAGACTGTTTTCTTGTACAATGAGATCAACAAAGTAAATACACTGCATTATTGAAACAGAATATAAATTAGGTTAAAACACAACCCATAATTTGAACACCTTTTTTGTTATATGGGAATGTACACGTTCAGTTTGTTTTTGCTTATCGATGTTATGACTGTGTTTCTATTCCCGCAATGGGGGAGCGCAGTGGCTCAGTAGGTAGAAGTGCAGGCTGCAAGCCGAGAAGTCCTCGGTTCGAATCCCACCTGCGGCAACCGCGTTGTGTCCTTGGGCAAGACACTTCATCTCCATTGCCCGTGTGGGGGCACGATGACGCCGTGTACTAAGGCGTACTGCACGTCGATGGTACGCATATCTTCAACCAATCTAACCCTGCCTGCAGTCCGGAGTTACGATGTTGGGGAGCTGGCAGCTGCTCGTCGTTGCTAGGTGGTTCTCTCCGGGTACTCCGGCTTCCTCCACCCGTAAAACTGTCACGGTCATGATTAGCCATTGTGCATAGATATGTGACCTTAAACATCAATAAATAAATAAATATAATTCCCGCAATGCGTCCGTTGTTATTTTCTGCAGTCGATACGGTCAACTGTGCTTGTTTTCTGGTCAACTACATTAATAGTCGATTTAGCTGAAAACCTGTTCATCTTCTGGATATATTTTCTTGGAAGCTAATTTGCTTTGCAAGTGGTTCGACATGTTAGTGTGGTTTACCAGGGCTAAAATTTCGACGAGAATCCGAGAATAGATTCGCTCAAAGATTCACGCTATAAAACTAGCGAGAATCCATGTAGATTTTCGCTGCACCTCTGCTAGGATTCGCGTGAAAAGAATTGAGTCAATTTAACCCTTTATTTAACACAGCGGCAATAAATTAACCAGCAGAAGGCTAACATGACCTGAAATATCCTGACACTATGTCAATAAAATCTTACAAATATGGCTGTCATTGGAACCGGCTCATTGAACCGGTTCCAACGATAGCCATATTTGTAAGATTATATTGGTAAATATTGTTCATTTAATAATTTTATCATCTATTTATTATTTATTGTTTAAAAATTATCAAATTTAGTTTTAAAAATTAAAAAGGTGTGTTGGGTAAAATGTTAACACGTGTTATCAGTATACAACAGTGGTTCAACCATGGTGGCGTCATGGGATCCTTAGTTTTAAAAATTAAAAAGGTGTGTTGGGTAAAATGTTAACACGTGTTATCAGTATACAACAGTGGTTCAACCATGGTGGCGTCATGGGATCCTGGGACACTCATAGTTGGTATGGATTCTCGCAACCATTTTCACGAGAATCTAAATGGATTCTCACAAATTTAGACGAAATATAAGCCCTGGTTTACCCACTAATATGAACGTAAGAACTAACCAAACTGCCCCATATGATGAAGTTAAGTCAATCAACGCCTTAACTCCTCCTAATTCATGACGTTGGATGACGTGAAAGCTGCTCCGCTACAGCGTGACGGCCTTCACTTAATCGAGCGCTATGGCGTTTACCTTAAACAAAAACTAATAACTCTGAATCATCTTTCTAATCTCGACACATTTTTGCCAATAATATCTAAATTTATTTATTTATTGGTGTTTAAGGTCACATATTTCTGCACAATGGCTAATCATGACCGCGACAGTTTAACGGGTAGAGGAAGCCGGAGTACCCGGAAAGAACCACCGAGCACCGACGAGAAACTCAGCTCCACAACATACTAACTCCACACAAGCAAGGTTAGCATTGGTTGAAGACAGATGCATCATCGATGTGCCGTACGCCTCAACACATAGCGTCACCGTGCCCCCCACGTGGGCAATGGGGGTGACGTGTCCTGCCCAAGGACACAATACGGTTGCCGCAGGTGGGATTCAAGGCGTGGACCTCTCGACTTGCAGTCTGCACCTCTACCTACTGAACCCAATAATATATAAAATATGTGGCAAATAATCAATTTACATTGTCATGAATAATACGAACATCATCAACATATCTATTTTTCATAGGCATTAACAAATATTGTTTTTAACATTTACCGAACATGAAAAGCAGACCACACTTTCAAACAAAATTCTTGAATAACTATTTTTTTTCCTTTTTTGTCTCAAAAACATAGATTATGACCCCTCGTTGGAATGAGCTCGACGAGCTCGTTCCAATGAGGGGTCATAACCTATGTTTTTGAGACAAACATTAAAATATAATGAAAATTAATTTGCGATTTTTGTGAATAGCCCTGACCAGTTTTGGCAGTTACGTTTGGTAAAGTGTTATAAGGAGATCGGAGATTGTGAGGCGTCAGAAAACTGAAAACCGTCTAAAATTTTTGTTGTTGTTAAGCATTGCTTATTTTTAGCAACGTCCGCCCCGTCTAAGATTGCGGCCATGGCGACACTTTTCCAGGGATTCTTTAGCCTTCTTTAGGAAAGAGTCCGGGGCCATACCATTGGGAAAATTTGAGTCATGGGGGTTGGGGGGGGGGGGGGGGGGGACATAAAAAGACTAAGACATTTTACATTCAAATTGAACAGAGATCATTAAGACCGATACCCAAGCAACTGCATGTATACTATAAACAGACAGATGGAATCATGCACACACAGTCTCTGTCGTCTCTATCAAACTTAACATACTTCGTTAGCCAAGCAATTTAAATTTACAGCATAATTTAATGACCTGAACTAGGTGGTTGTAAGGCCTCAGAAAACCAATGGTTTTCTGGGGCATTATGACTGGCCAGTTCAGGGCACCAGTTGTGAATTACATTTTTGTTTGAGTGGGAACTGAGATTGGGAAATCAGGGGCTATGATTTGGGAAAAATCAAGACCAAACGGCATTGTAAAGGGCAGGGAGGTAGCTAGAAGTTTCCGATTGGGCGAGGGGGTGTAGGGTAGTGAATTTCCAACTAGGGGGAGGGATCGGAAGGGAAATTTACTACAGAGAACAGTTTTGAAAATGAAGCCAGGAAAGTGGGCAAAAAATTGATTCCAGTAACTGAAATGCCAACACATTTATGATAGAATTATCAGGTCATTATTTGGAATTATTCTAGGGATTGAATATGTGCTAAACAAATGCTCAAGCTTAGAACTTTGAACAATTCACATTGTCCTAACATTAAATCAGATCTTATGCAGGAATGATCAATTTTCGACGTTTCATCATTTTGTAACTGTGAATGATGGAATTAACTCAGGACAACGATTTTACATGTGATTTTCTTGAAGTGCATTTCGAGGATTTTTTTTTATTACGATAAGTAAACGTACTATAGAAATCTCGTACCGATTGACATCATGCATACTTATGAAGCTCAATATTGCGTGCACTATAGTTGTTAATAGTAACAGTTAGAACTTTTGCCGATTTGAAACCGAGTTGGTATTTGAGAAGTAAAGGAGACAGCAGCATCACCAAAGAAGCTCTAAAATCTAGATAGATGGAATTTCCAGCTACTCATGACTTGCCCTCCGAATTTCCAACTATAGGAAATTGTTACCAGGATTGGGGGGTGGAGCACCACCCCCCCACCCCTCCCCACACACACCCTGTCGCCACGTCCCTGGGAAAGGGTCCCAAAAAACACTCCTGTAGATACCCAAAGCAGCCCATGTTTTTCAAAATGTGACCAATGAGCGATCCAGCAACCCAGTTATATAGAGATCGGCAGGTTTACCACGGTGTCGGATCGTAACAATGCAGAAGGGTCAAGATACGACGCGCATCACGACATCTACAGTACTGTGGTCACAATAGTGGTTGCTTATCCGATCGGATCACTATGGGCTTGCCATCATGTCGCGACACATTTGATCATGTGTATTGACAGGGTCACTAGAAGCACTTCAGGGCAGGGGAGTGAGACCACGAGAAAAAGGAATTTACTTGCATTAGCAGCCCCGCCATGACATGCCAAAGCATTCATGTATCAAATGCCGAATGCCCGAGATGGAGGAGTTTGAGAGGAGGTGTCCCCCTCTAATCGGGAGGGGACACCTCCTTCCAAACTCCCCCATTGAATTGTGAAAGCTCCCAGAACTGATTTTGGGTGTATTTTAGGTTTACTTCGAGAATTAATCATTGAAAAAAATTGAGTGACGAGTGTGGAAGGACATTGGGCTGCACCGTCTCGCCCCTGTGGTCCGAAGGCAGGGAGGGCATCTGCCCTCTTTGCCCCCCCCCCCCCCCCCTGACGCGCGTTTCCAGAGTCCCTCTGTTTTGAGAATTCAGAAATAAAATGTTGCAAACACAAGACTGAATCAAGGAAAGTAAAATAAATGAAGCTAGCAGTTGGTTTTCAGTGAATTACGTTTCATTTTTTGTACAGGTGGGATTCTACAGTGTTGTGGGCACTAAAGCGGACACAGAATATCGACCACGTCGCCAGCCACCCAGTCGTTATCTGGTGGAAATTATATCTTCGCTTTTGCTGTGACAGTACTGTACCACGCGATATAATTGGTCAAAGATAACTTTATTTGTGGAATGGAAGCCAACTGCACATTTAACCTTTTTACTATTCCAGTACAGTGGCATCACCTGGAAGAATCCAAAACTTCACAAATTAATTATTTGTGAAGAGACCAATTACTATTTTTCAACGTGTAACATTGAGATTGAGCCTTGAGGGTGCACGTTGAAAACATTGGTTCTGGTCCGGAAAAGAGGGGTTTCAGGTTCAGCAAGTTAAAGCGGCAAAAATATCCCTGAACAAATTGGATTCCTCCAATCTTCATCCCCAACCTACATGTACATCTCAAGTTAGGTTAAGATCAGCCAAATGCAATTTCAAATAGAATGCGGTACAAACTATGTCGACAGACAAAAAGGGGGATTGCGCCACGACTGTAATCCTTTTTCCTCCAGAAATTATATCGGGGGATGACAAAGGACTGATAAGCGACGTTCTTAATTAACCTTATGAACCTTTGCGGCCGCTTTTCCGGCCAGCAACATGATACGTCATAACGTCATTAAATATGATGGCTGTTCAGTAAATGTGTGGGGGTGGACCAATCAATATTTGCAACGTGCAGCCCCGAGGCTGCACGTTGAAAATATTGATTGGTCTACCCCAAATAATGAATATGGACTCTTCTAATTGCTGCTATTGAACTGGAATGGAAGATATCACTGGAATTCAAAGGGTTAAAACAGACTATAGTGTACAATCAGAGACAACTTATTTTAAAAAGAAGTAATAACACAGTAAGTTTTGTTTTGTTTGCAGAATAAGAATCTCGTTTTTATTTCAGTCACGCGTAGAATGGAACTTTCGATTTATTGAAATGGTTTTAAAATGCCAACTATTCGCGACAAAGGTTTGATAAACACAAAACATAAAACTTTCGTGAAATACTTTGAATTTAAATTATTTCATTAGTTCTTCATTGAAGTGACAGGGAAAGTTTTATCAAAAGTTTGAAGCAAATTTCCATTTTATTCCAAATGATTCCAATCCTACGACTCTATATCGAGATTACTGGTATTAGTAGTAAATTTCGTTATCGTATGTTGAACAGTAATCAATTCTGTGCAGAACAGATGCGGCCTTATAAATATTCCATTAAGATAAATCACTCGAAAAAGCAGGGGCATGATTTGATTTAAATGTCCTCTGCCTTGTGGTAAAGGATCAGCTTCAGTATTACTATTGACCACACGCAGAGGCTAAGGGCATTCAGAGGCTAAATGCAGTAGGGGACGAATTTATTTCACTTCGTGGTGGTGAAGGTCCTACCAGGTTCTTTCCCGGTGGAAAAACTCATTTTTCATGTCAGATGGTGCATCCTGTGTACTTTGTGAAGGCTTCAGTGAACAGAACATGAAGGAATAACTATAGGAATATAACTCAAGAAATATTAGGGTGAGAGTAGACGGAACAGTTTTTAGGAATTTCATACGTGAATGTATATATGGTTTACATTTTTCAGCAAAAGTGTTGGGGGAGGGGAGCGCTCGCCCAATCCTCCCATAGCTACGCTGCTGCCTACTGGCACATTGATCACATTAGAACTCAAGGAACGAGATGTAGCGAAATGCGAAGTCATTTGGGACACGTGCCGCCAACATTCTTCCACAGCTATACTACATCGTCACACAGTGATTTTAAAATTAAGAGAGTATATACAGTACGTGGAGGGTGGATTGTAATTTTGTAATTAAATCACCCAAGGAGTGGAGTTATCACCCAAAGTATCACTTTCAAATTCTGTACAAGTGGATAAAAAACACAAGCAATGTTTCAGCCATTGGACCTCCGGGTATAACCCGGAGGTCCATTGGCTGGAACTTTTCTTGTGCTTGTTATGCTTTGAAACAAATTTGCAATTATCGCTCGAGTGAAATGTCCACTCTGCTGGTAATTTAGTAATAATACACTCTCCACGTACTGTATATGTATTGATGTGTTGACATTCATTTAATACAGTTCCACCGTCGGGGATTGGACACTTTTTTTAAGGGTGGGCAATATTTCCACGAGCGCAATAATATTAAGTTACAAACACTTATCATCATAAATTTAATTAATGAAGCACCGAGTACAACTCGGTGCTTCATTAATTAAAATTTTGCTGCTGATGATTTTAATTACCTGTTAAACGCATGCGTGGACATCACTGCCCACACGTGGATTACGACGACTCAAAGGGAGCTGTACTACATGTTATCTGTAAATGTGAAAATGTTTAGTTACATTTGTCCAAAGAATTCCACTATTTACCGACACGGTTTATTTCTTTTTCTTTAACCATCTTTCAATCCCAAGTCTACCCTTCGAGTATGAACAGAGGCGTCGTCGGGTTAAATGTAATGGTGGATAAAATGGACTGAGGGTGGCCGAAATGGAGTGAGGTGAAATATTCTTCTTCTGTAGTACTGCAGTAGAAAATTATTCCACCCCAACTTCATTTCACCTCTTAACCCTTTACCCAACGAATCGCCCGCATCCGCCAGCGTAATATGCAAATTCGGCAGTTGAAAAAATATTATTTTTCAAAGAATTTCAACAAAACCATATCATGTGACCCCTCGTTGGAACGAGCTCGTCGAGCTCGTTCCAACGAGTGGTCACATGATATGGTTTTGTTGAAATTGTTTGAAAAATTTAAAAAAAATATTTTTAAAATAATAAATTTTGATATCGTCTGCGTTGGGTAAAGGGTTAATGGGTTAAGAGTATGTATCCCCCGTAGATGAAGGTCAAGGATCTTCGTCGGGGATAGATAAAATTTCTGGTGCTCTTTGAAACACACTTAGGTGCCCGCGAGGTGAATAACTATATGGAAATGACCCAAGAAATAGCTGGGTGAAAGTACAGTATAGGGGGCACGGTGGCGTCGCGGTGACCGGTTCTCGTCAGTTCACCGAAGTTAAGCAACGTCGAGCGCTGTTAGTAGTTGGATGGTTGACAGTTTCAGCGTCTGTTTCGCGCTCCTGCTTTGTGTCCTTGGGCGAGGCACTTAACCCCGATTGCCTACATGGGGGCATGATGGCGCTGTGTACTAAGGCGCACTGCACGTCGATGGTGCTCATGTCTTCAACCAATCTAACCCTGCCTGTGCCGCGGTGCAGAGTTACGATGCTGGAGAACTGACAGGTTCTCTCCGGGTACTCCGGCTTCCTCCACCCGTAAAACTGTCACCGACATGATATAACCCTGGCTGTTAAAGTGTCGTTAAACTCTAATAAATATATAAATAAATAAATAAATAAATAGTACAGTGTAAGGATTTCCATGCACGAAAGTATATATTTTTAACATTTTTAACTGGTTGAGTGATGGAAGCCCATATTTGGTCTTTACTCTGAAGTGTAGGCACTGAAACTCAAAGGATGTGAACTCTGTGGATATTCTTCATATTATTTTTGAATCTAAATTAGGTGGCCCTGTGTACCAAGGCGTACTGTACGTCAATGGTGCACCTGTCTTCAACCATTGCTAACCCTACTTCTGTGGAGTTAGTACGCTGGGGAGTCTGACAGTTGTTCGCCGTTACTCGGTGGTTCTATCTGGGGACTCCGGCTTCCTCCACCAGTAACGCTGTCCGTGATGTAATGTCCACGCATGCGTTTTCCAGGTAATAAAAATCATCAGCAAAATTTAAATTAATGAAGGACTTGGTTGTGCTTCATTAATTAAACGTTGGGTGATTATTCCTATAATTAGCGTTTGAAATCTATTATTGCGTCCGTGGATATATTGCCCACCCGTGGAAAGTGACCAGTCCACGGCGGCTGTACTGTAGGTGTGGACAAATTGTATGGCAGAACAATTTTAATTTTATCGATTTCTTTTTTAAGTCGAACTCATTTTTAGGGCTGTCACGATTTTTAAATTTAGGAATCGATTAATCGTCGCAAATAATCGATAATAATCGATTAATCGTACCTAGATGACCCCCACCACTCTCCCTCTCTTTGAAGTCGATAAAAATGAAGTTCAAGTCAGCTGACCTACCTCAAGTAAACAACGAAGTCGATCAACTTTTAGGTACATTCAAAGCTTTGATGTTCTGAACTTTTGAACCATCAGTGTAATAATCAAGACCGGTCAGCAGTTGCGATCTTCGCAACTGCCAACCGGTCTTGATTATTACACTGACGGTTCAAAGATTCAAAACATCAAAGCTTTGATCAATGTACCTGGAAGACAAATGCTTCCAACGGCTTCTTGGGGTTTAACATCGATGTTCTTAATTCAATACCTTTAAAAACAATAGTTTTTTCTTCATATTTTCTTTTAATTATTAAACATCTAAAACGGGATACAATTTACCGATTATTCGACAACGAAAAATACTAATCGATTTCGCCGTGACCGTGATTAATCGATTGATCGTGACAGCCCTACTCATTTTTAGAGAGGCTTGATATATTTCTTCGAAACAAAGACACGCCTTCTGCAGAATAAGTGTCTTTTAATTTAAAACCAAAAATGTTCGAGTACACTGAATGGAAATAAAATGATACAAATAACAGTCAATAAACCACAATCATATGAACAATACATGAAATTATTATCAATCAAAGGTTTAATTACAGCGTGATTCAAATCCATACAGAATACTTCAACAGTCAATTGATCTGTGTTGTTGTATTCCGTCGAGTTGACGAGATGATATCGACCAGATCAAATAAGACGCCACAAATTTGCTTATTATATGACAATTAGTATTTTAAACTGATCACAACACCTGAAAAATCAAACAGAACAAGAATTATATTGGCCAAATAACCATTAACAATTTATGAAATTGGAGAATTCCAAACGCGTAGTAATTTCGAACGTGCGTGTCGAACATGAAACTTGAAAGTCAAAACAATGAAGTCAAGACTTGAATTTCCATCAGAATCGCTTTCGATAACACAAATTCTGCGCAATTGTTTTAATCAGTTCTGCAAATGGTCATCGAAACGCAGTGTTTTCTCATACGGTATTAACAAACGACTCAAGATCGAACGCCTGCATTACGGAATTCCCTGATGTGTTTGTGGAATTTACCGATTTATTTATAGGTCACTGGTAGATCTAGTCCGTTCACGTGCGCCTGGTTTGAGACATACGTGATAACGATCTGCAAAATCTGACACTCTTGTGTTCCGGAGAATTGGATTTGATGGGCAAACTACAGTGGTATTGAGGGGCTATTTGTGGTAGTCATATAATAAACATTGTATCGGGTGAACTTGGCCTTAGTTCAATGTCGAACCATAGAGATTTGTATGCAACGTTTAACAATAAAATGGTTTGACGCTGAGTAATGGTTTAGTTGGTCCAACGTCAAACTCTAAAATGGTTTGACGTTGACTATTTTTTCGAATAACGTACCTTATCGTTCGGCGACGATACCTACCAGTTTTGGAACTCCAGTGATACAGCTTATGGTATTAAACTTGATAATGGCTGCAGCAGATATATACAAATGAAGAACACAACTGATTTGGAGCTTCAAGATATGTGTTTATAATTAACACCACATTGTCCTCTTGGTCTGCGTTGTAACCGAAACTTTCAGAAACATATTAAAAGTTTTATAGAACCAGGATCCAGAGTATTCAGATATGGGACTACGTTATTCCTTGCCTAGTTTGTGGAATCTGTGTTTGGTATACATGTTATTAAAGCTTCTGAATCCCCACGTGTCTCGTATTATATCGACAAGTCTGTTTTAAAGTCAATATGTATTTAACCCCCTGCACACTGATGTCAAAATATCTAAATTTCAGACAGAAAAATTTCCCATAATGCAACTAGAAATTTAACCAATTCAATCTCGTTTGACAGAGCTCATTGAGCTCTGTCAAACGAGAAAGAATTGGTTAAATTTCTAAATGCATTATGGGAAAAAACAGCTTCCTGAAATTTTGGTATTTTGACATCAGTGTGAAGGGGGTTAAAACCTTTACTTTTCGTAAGAGCCGAAACCGCTACCCACAAAAATCGCGTTTCAAAATTTTTTATCAAATTTTATCTCGAAACATAGCTCTCTCATGGGCACGAGTCGTAAATGTTTCATGAAATATATTTGCAAGTGTCGTCTTCTTTCCATATTGGGTCAAAAGTTAAATATGTAGGTAGTTTACTGGTAACTGTTTGCGAGGGATTACAGGTGGTAGCAAAGTCCATTCCACTGCCTTCATTATGGAACCACTCTGAATTCATATCAATAACTCCGGGGTTCGATTATATTTATCTATAATGTAGTATATCAAATTCCAAGTGAACGATATGTGTGTTCGAGCTGGCGCCGCTATGTATATATTTGTTTTGTAACGCGTTATTTTCTTTTAATCTCCAATTACAATTTTTATTCAAGAAGGAGAATATTATGTTTGTCTGTCCGTGTTATGCCAGCCGTCCAGGACTAAAACAGCCGATTGGTAAGATAAATATTCCAAAGACATATGTTGTCCGTGGCCATTGGCTGATCGTCCATAAATAGGCAACAATCGTGGAATTTTTCCTTATTAATTGCAGTGGTGAAGCGGTTAATCGTTAGTTAAACCCGTTTAATAACTGGTTTTCCGCGCCAATTCTAGCATGACTGTGAGGTTGAAACAGTCGAGATTTAAAAGCACTTTCTAGGCGTCAACACACGGACGCTCGACAGTTTTTGTTTGTATACTAACTATGGCCTATAGAACTGTTTGTGCGAATCTTCAGTACTCATAAGGGACGCAGGAAGCGAGAGGCTCGTCGTCCCCCCCCCCCCCCACTCCCCCACCAACTTGCCCAGAAAATAGTTGAGGAGAGAGAGAGAGAGAAAGAGAGAGAGAGCGAAGAAGAGAGAGAGAGGGAACTTCTTTACTAATACAATATTATGTTTACATCATAATACACTCCGAGTAAATCAATATCTGTGCGAATAAATCCCTCGTTTGAAGAGGAGAGAAGTGCACATTTTGACTCTTTATTTAGAAAAGTTCTGTCCGGTGGGTAAATTTGTTAACATTTGAGCCACAAAATTTAATTTTCTCAGCCTGGAGGTGCGTTAGTCCCAAACTTTGCTTTATGTATTGTATTTCTATCATGGCGCCAGGGCAAATGGGCCACCACTGATATATATCAGTGTTTGGGTGCACCCACCCCAAGTTCATGGGCATCACACGGGGCGTCAAGAGACGTCATCACGATTCTTTAATGCAAAACCCCGAGTACGACTTCCAATTGGGCATATAGAATTCTTTTATCATACAGTCTTAAGGCCCTGATATGCTCCTGGAGCAAAGGTCATTGCCAAGAGGCCTCCAATACCGTGCCGCTGTCACCAGATGTCCTCACTACAGGCCCGTCTTGCGGACATCTACATCTAGGTCTCTGTGCCAGGTTTTCTTTAGTCACCTCGCTTTCTATTTCCTTGAGTATTCCACATCAGGGCCTGTCTTGTAATGTTACTTGCTGGTTTTCTTAACGTGTGTCCCAGCCATACCCATCTTCTCTACAGAATCTCCGGCTCTGCACGGCTTTGCTGTTTACGCAGCTTCGGCTGTTTTCACCACAGATCTATGTTGTTGAATCTTTCAGGCCAGTACATAAGCAGGATCTTGCACAATCTCTGGTTCATGAATGTTTAGATCTTTTAATGGTGGTGGCATTGGTGGATCTCCAGGTTTCACCTCCATATATAAGTATTGATTTCACATTGGTGCTAAATATGTGTATATTGATATAATCAAGCAGGCGTATCTTGGTGTTGTTACAGGCTTGTCTTGAAACACTAAGAAACACCTTCGTCCCTGAGTACACTCCTCAATTCAGCAGAATTCAGGTTGTACAAGGCGCTTCATTAATTAAATTTTTGATTATTATTCTTGTACTTAGTGTTTGGAATTACATTACATTACATTACTGCGTCCGTGGAAATGGTGCCCACTCGTGGAAAGTGACCAGTCCACGGAATAGTGGCATGGTAGGAATACAACACATAAAGCGAAATGTTGGATTTTTAACTCACCTGTAAGGAGAGGTCCTAAGGAAATGTGTCAAATATGGGGCTACAAATGCTCATTCTCTCGACCTTAATCCTTTACCTAACATGAAAAGCAGACGACACTTGCAAAAAAAATTCTTGAATAACTATTTTTTTTCATTTTTTGTCTCAAAAACATAGGTTATGACACCTCATTGGAACGTGCTCGACGAGCTCGTTCCAATGAGGGGTCATAACCTATGTTTTGGAGACAAAAAATGAAAAAATAATTAAAATTAATAGGCGATTTTTGAGAATAGCGCTGGCCGGTTTTGGCCGTTACGTTGGGTAAAGGGTTAACCCTTTACTTTTTTTCATTTATTGCATCGGAAGCATAGGTTATGACCCCTCGTCGGAACGAGCTCGTTCAGCTCGTTCCAATGAGGAGTCATAAGCTATGTTTTTTAGACAAAAAGTAAAAAAAAAATAATGAAAATTGGATAGTGATTTTTGTGAATAGCGCTGGCCAGTTTTTTGCCGTTACGCTGGGTAAAGGGTTAATGCAGCAGAAGAGACAAATCAAACGAGAAAATGGTGAGTCATCTTTTAACATATTAGAGTAAAGAGTCTGTGCACACCTTCCTTTATATTACAAAAAAGGTCGAAATGATTCGTTGTCCTAATCTCTCTCTCTCTCTCTCTCTCTCTCTCTCTCTCTCTCTCTCTCAGCTCTTTCTGGAAAAAGTTAGTAGGGGCGGCACACGTGCCTTCCCAAAGTAAACGTTTCATAAGCAACTGTTGGAACGTGCTGAACACGATTTTTTAAATATATAAGACTCTCGTGTTCAAAGAAACCCGATTAAACCTTCCGTTATAACTGTTCTGATACCGATTAACCTCCCGGTATTTTAGTGGAGAGAATATGCATATGATAGTTAAACGGTACTCGTTAGATCATCGAAGTTAAGCAACGTCGAGCCCGTTTAGTCCTTCGACGGTTGACCATCTGAGCGATCGATTCGGACTCCCGCGTTGTGTCCTTGGACAAGGCACTTCACCACGATTGTCCTCATGGGGGCACAATGACGTCGTGTACTAAGGCGTACTGCTCGTCGATGGTGCACATGTCTTCAACCAATCTAACCCTGCCCGTGCTGCACTGCGAAGTTACGATGCTGGGGGGCTGGCAGGCAGCTGCTCGTCGTTGCTCGGTGGTTCTTTTCGGGTACTCCGGCTTCCCCCACCCGTAAAACTGTCACCAACACGATATGACCTTGGCTGTTAAAGTGTCGTTAAACCCCAATAAATAAAATAAATAAATGCATATGATAGGATGTTGAAACGCAATAATATTTGCGGGATCTGGATGCAAATATATTTTATTTTTTACCTTTCAATGATACGTCGTATTTTTCACCCATCGAATCCTGATCGCAGGATCACCCTGAGTGGTTTTCCGATTCCTTATCAGATGGTTGGTCTCAGAACGAGGGCGGCACTAGAAAACTTCGGTCGAGTACGCCTCGGTTACCAACCGTTTCTTGGTACACTTCATTCGAGTTAATAAACACTATCGAATAACGTGAATTTCTGATATTGTTCTTAACCAAATTTGTATTGATTTCTCGTGTGAAAGGTGAATTTTCATAACGACATATAATAAACAGATCATTGTGACAGTAAAGTAGAGCTGTAGGTTTTTAAATTTCTTGTTCGGTTTCGGTTTTGGTTTTTCAGGTGGAGTAAAGCCTCGGTTCGGTTCGGTTTTCGGTTAGTAAAATTCAATGAAACTCATTCTTATGTCCGGAGTCATAACCGAATGGTAGTGAAATTGAATGAAACTCAATGAATGCCCGAAATAAGCTATAATACATGTACCTGAAGAATCAGGAAAGCCAATATAATAATTACCTAAATATACAGAACTTTTATTGTGCTTGGCCATTTTTCGAGGTCTGACACCTACACGCAACTTGAGGAAAGCTGCAAACACAACTAAGCTGAAATGTCGGAAATCCACATAATGTAGCCTTCCCAGAGTAGTGGGAGTACCCAGACACTGCCATTGGCAGTGTCTGGGTACTCCCACTACTCTGGAATGGCTACTTTCTGTGAATTTCTGCAGCAAGAGAGTATTTAATAAAAAACGAAAAACCTTAGGTTCGGGCTGTCTACGGTTTCGGTTTCGGTTTAAAAAAAAACTAAAAACCTCGGTTCGGTTTCGGTTAACCTACAACTCTAGTAAAGCCCAAATATGGACTTCCAGCACTCTATCAGCTAAAGGCCGCAGAAGAGATAAATTATACACGGGGATCTCCTCTCACCTCTTAAGAGTAAAGAGACTATGCACCCACTTTCTCCTAACTCCAACACGATTGAAATGGCGTGAACCCAAAAGAGAAAATACAGGTTTCAGTTGATTTCATTTGAGTCGTGATTGACCACTACTCTGGAATGGTTATTTTGTGTGAATTTCTGCAGCAAGAGAGTATTTAATAAAAAACGAAAAACCTTAGATTACGGGATGTCGACGGTTTCGGTTTCGGTTTTTAAAAAAAACCTTAAAAACCTCGGTTCGGTTTCGGTTAACCTACAGCTCTACAGTAAAGTGATCTAGTTTGTCGCATTCCGTCTCGTTGACGTGGTCAGATTGCCGGATCTGAACTCCTCAATTCGACGGAATACGACAAGCACATCACATTACTTTCATAATAATCTCCATTTCTTATACACCTATCATTGATAGGGACACGATTACGATCATCAAAATAACTCCAGCAATATCAGATGTAGTGTGATACTCCGGATACTGGCAAAACGCATGTAGTGTGATACTGCAAAACGCATGTAGTGTGATACTGCAAAACGCATGTAGTGTGATACTGCAAAGCGCATGTAGTGTGATTAGGGCTGTCACGATTTTTAAATTTAGGAATCGATTAATCGTCGCAAATAATCGATAATAATCGATTAATCGTACCTAGATGACTCCCACCCTCTCCCTCTCTTTGAAGTCGATAAAAATGAAGTTCAAGTCAGCTGACCTACTTCAAGTAAACAACGAAGACGATCAGCTTTTAAGTATATTCAAAGCTTTGATGTTCTGAACTTTTGAACCGTCAGTGTAATAATCAAGACCGGTCGGCAGTTGCGATCTTCGTAACTGCCGACCGGTCTTGATTATTACACTGACGGTTCAACGATTCAGAACATCAAGGCTTTGATGAATGTACCTGGAAGACAAATCCTTCCAACGATTGAAGTTTTCTGGTGTTCTGTATAGCATCTCGATGAGAAACTTCACCAAGCAGTACCGCACTTGTCAGCTACACCGACTCATGCGATACTGCTTGGTTGAAAGTCCTCTAATCGATGCCATGCTACAATTTATAGGAGAGTGCCTATAGACACCACACCAGACAACATCACTGTTATGATAGTCGTTATGTATTAAATCAATCAACGTGAAAAACAAAAAAAAAATGTTATGCAGTTCTTGCGTAAATTACTCGCGACAGACACTGGGCCTTACGGAATGTAACTTATACAACTCAGGTATAAACGAAGTAGGGCTGCACGATATTCAAAACTGAATACCGGTATCGGTATTCAAAAATAATACCGCAGTATACCGGTATATCGAAAACTGTGCAGATATATGAACACAAGTACTACAATCGAAACTCGAGGCATCACAGTCGGAACGAATTAGCATGCCTTGATGATGCGGTTCGAAAAACCTTTACCCAACGCAGACGATATCAACATTTATTATTTTCAAAATTAGTTTATCAGGATTTAACCAAAGATGTCAACAAAACTATATCGTGTGACCACTCATTGGAACGAGCTCAACGAGCTCGTTCCAATGAGGGGGTCACATGATATAGTTTTGTTGAAACCTTTGAAAATTATTTTTTCAACTGCTGAATTTGTATATTACGAGGGCTCAAGCAGAAGATTCCTTGGATTGAGGGATAATATTATTCATTCGGAGCTACAGTTAAAAAACTCAAGATATCTTGAAAATTAAATTGTGGGTAAATAAATAATGACGATAAACCGATATTTTTGTAATTACACCGGTATTCAATCGATATTGGTTTAAATGCCGATATATATCGGTTTATCGATATACCGTGCAGCCCTAAACCGAAGTGGGCGTGGCTATAATATTTTATATCATATTTGCATAAGTTACATTCTTTGTATTTGCCATTGCCTGAATACACTAAAACTTCCACACTTCTACCACGATTGAACGGTTGGCCGATAAGGAAAGTCGTAACCGTAAAAAACCTTTATTACTTTCCAAAGGGTGATTTACTGGGATTATCGGGTTTGATGATAAACGATAACTTGACAAGTGAATTATGCAATCAACAATTATGTCATGTATCCGTACGCGCAAACGAAGACGCTTTGCCGTGGGTGTAATGGGGACTTCGTTGTTTTGCTTTTTAACCCTTTACCTAACATGAAAAGCCAACGACACTTGCAAAACAAATTCTTGAATAACTAATTTTTTCATTTTTTGTCTCAAAAACATAGGTTATGACCGCTCATTGGAACGAGCTCGTTCCAATGAGGGATCATAACCTATGTTTTGGCGACAAAAAATTGGCGATTTTTGAGAATAGCGCTGGCCGGTTTTTGGATCGTTACGTTATGTAAAGGGTTAATTAATATAATTATTGTTAATAATGAAAAGTAATAAACAGAGTAATCGCTTGCCTGGACTGGTTACGTGAAATAATTCATTCGAGGCGAGGGACTATATTGTAAAACACTCATGCGCATTCGCGCCCTCATGTTTGTACAATGTTCCTCACCTCTCATGAATTATTTCACGTAACCAGTCCAGTCAAGCGATTACTCTCTATTTATTAATCGTTTCAGCACTATAAAAGTCTAGAGTACTTGCTAATACTATAATATACCACGATGCGACCAAAGCCTCCGCCATTTATGCCATGGGAATATCAAACGATGACAAATATTAACCTTTTGAGACTTTAATTATCCTGACGTTCAAATGTCACTGGGAATTCAGTTTCTTCAACGTTTTTCAAAATACGACGTCAAACGTCGCAAAGTACAAATAACAAGATATTTTTCTTTCACAGTAGTGATTACTGGTTGAGGGCTAGATGATTTTTGGTGGTCTCAATTTATTCAAAACTTGTTTTATTACAAATTATTGGAGAGTGCCCATGGGCACTCTCCAATAATTTGTAATAAACAAATGTATATAAACAAAATATTATTTGTGTTTGACTGAATATGAAATATAGGCAAGGAAAGTGTTGGTTTTTGCTCTGAAATCTGTTGAAAGCCCTGATAGTGGTTTCTAGCACTCAACCAGTTAAGAAGTCTTGTAGCAGGATTATATTAGTATTTTAAGCTGCGATAACATTTTTTGCTCAACGGTTGTCACTGAGCACTATTCGAGAGAAAATAGGAATTGCGGTTAAAAGTTTAAAAACCCGAAAAATAATAACAAAACAAATGACCACAAAGTATCAACGCGGCTGTTTGATTTCGAACGTAATAAGACGTACAAACGTATCAACGCGCCTTTTGATTTCGTACGTAATAAGACGTCCAAATGTATCAAAGGGTTAAGGCCTCTGGGAGCGCGCTGGCTCAGTGGTAGACTGTTGGACTTCTATGCTAGAGGTTCCGAGTTCGATCCCCGTCCGGGTCGATCCGCGTTGTGTCCCTGGGCAAGGCATTTTATCCCGGTTGCCTACATGGGGGCACGATGACACCGTGCACTAAAGCGTACTGCACGTCGATGGTGCACATGTCTCCAACCGCTGAAACCCTGCTTGTGCGGAGCTTGAACAGAGTTAGAATGTTGAAGAGCTAAAAGTTGCTCGTCGATGCTCGGTGGTTCTCTCCGGGTACTCCGGCTTTCTCCACCCGTAAAACTGTCACGGTCACCATTAGCCATCGTGCATAAGTATGTGACCTTAAACACCAATACATAAATATTAAGGGCTTTGAATCAGTGGGTTCAGCTTTTTTCCAGACAGTAATTTTGTAGTTTTCAGTCTCAAATCATCTTAGAGCTAAGTGAACAACCCACGTAATCTGTAAATTAATTTTACCTGGAGTATAAGGAAAGTAACCTTGCATTGTTAGACACTCCCAAATCTTTTTCGACAGATGGGCGTGAAACAAGCAAAAATAGGCAAACATTATACAGTGGAGCCCACTTAACTGGATATCTCTTAACTGAAAAACTTTGTTAATTGAATATAATTTTTCTACACACAACCATTTACCACACCTCCGGTGCTATTTTAACCTGTTAATTGAATATAGGTTATAGAGTAAACAGCTGTTAATTGAATAAAGAGTCTTGTAACCTGTCAAGAAATTACTCTGACTCTCCCCAGTTTTTCTTTGTTTATAGACCTATTTGGCCTCCGAACATCCAATACAGGCTTTTAATCTTTTATATCTTGTTCGACAGAGCTCATGGAGCTCTGTCAAGCAAGATGTAATAGAATACATGCCCAGTTTATCTCTAGGCATACAGATAAGTGACACAATGCCTGTTAATTGAATACTCCTGCTAATTGAATAATTTTCATTAGCAAAGTGGCTAATCAATTAACAGGGATCCACTGTATAACGCGGGAGCTCATATTAGAAATTTTATAGTTATATTTAACTTTTCATGAAAAGAGCAAATCAAAAGAGAAGAGATTGGTATTTACTGCTTAGGAAATATGTTTGGCCGGCGGATGTCCGGTTTGTATGCAACTGGTAACCAATTCTGATTTTGTCTCGTCAGTCTTAACACAAAAGAACAATGTTAACACGAAAGAACAGGAGCGCCAAAAAACGTCAACAAACAGCAAAACTAAAAAAAGCACAAAGACTGCCCCACCCCACAAAAGAACAAAAATAAACCAAAGGGAAACCAACACAAAGCCACCTGGGAACACACATAACCGTTTACAAAAAGTATTCATTAACACGAAGGTTATTACATGGTTCTGGTTAAATTACCCAAATTAATTGTTGTTTTCCATAGACTATTGTAATAATATCACTAACGAGGACAAGTCATTGTAGCTATTAACAATGGTCTTACAGCTTAAGTGTGCACATTTTCTTAATTGCTAATCTTGTTACTTATTGATCGAAGTCAGGTACCATAGTACAATGTGGACTAAGTACCCTTCAGGTCACATTGTGTGTCGTATAAAATAGATTAGGCCACAAGTGCCTCTGGATTTTGTTATGTGGGTGGGGGTTGAAAGGCTCTGTTGAAAGTGCAGTTTATAATAAATTGTTTTCAATGGTAATGATTGTGAAGAAATATTATTGAACAAAGGTAGACATGTTGTCCATCGAATCCGTCTGTGGAGTAGGTAAACGAGTACGATTTATATAAGTAGAATAAACATTACGAGGGGACACAGTGGCATAGGAAGTATTTCGCAATTTGGCGTGGGTATGGTCATAGAATGGCACATCACTGATATATACCAATGGTAGCTAGTGCTCAAACGGCTAGTGAATTCCAAAGTCGACTAGTCAATACCCAAAAGTCAAGTCGACTTCGACTAGTCATTAGTGATAACTTGTCTCCTTACAACAGTGTCAGTGTTCCGGTAGAGTGTTGAAGGTCCAAATTTGGCTTCACTTGGGCATTCATATACAGCAACTTACTGGAACATTATTCTGTTAATGTGCTTCTAATTATGCTAAGAGTGAAATTATATAGTCTTATTTAATTTGCCTTGTTGCGATTTATGGAGAGTGCCTATAATAATTCAGCACTCTACTAGTACCAGGGACAACAAACTACTGTCACTACTATTAGATGGCAATAGATGTATACATTGATTGCCCAATATTGCTGTTCAAACTGTCTGACAGTGGCACAGAAGGGATACTATTTACCTAAAAGCTTAAACTCCTCCGACTAGTCGACTGCACAATTGAGAGTCGACTACTGGTTTGCCCAGAGTCGACATCGACTAGTCGACTAATCGTTTGAGTACTAATGGTAGCCAATGTGCCTTAGTGACTGGGTAGGAATACACCACACTAACCCGTGTTTCGGACTACCGCACCCCCACAGTGAGAGAAATGCATAGTTTGGGCTCCATATTTAGAAACAAATGATAACTATGTAGTCAAGAATGTGCACTTCTTTCGACCTTTAACTGGCAGAGTGCTGAATTATCTTTAGTTATCAAAATTTGTTTACAAGTCGTATTCTGAATTATCACAATTCTTGTCTTGTTTCACAATCCTTTCATAAACATTGGACATTATCCCCTCCATCAAACAGTACACACCGTCAAGTTAAGCTACAGTGTCATTGACACTTTCATTCTCTTTAGCTCCAGTGACCGCAACTGCAGATTAAGCAGGAGTTATCCCTGCCCACAAGGTGCCAAGAAGGTACTCTTCAAAACCCGGCTTATCTTTATCCCGCAAGCCAGCCCAAAGACCTCTTTGCCTTTGGACCCTCACGCCAATGTTTCTTACAATCCTCCATGAACATTTCTCTATCGATTTTTTTACCCTGAGTTGTCTACATTTCTAAGTCTGAGATCTCCATTAACTAGTTCTCTATCAGCTCCCTCAATTGCTCAGTCCACAGTGTCTTTGTATTTGAATTCCAAATATTCTGGAACATTAATTTACACCATCGTCTCTCGAGGAGATTTACATAATGGCTAACATAAGTGTTTCATTAGGTCTATCCTGTCCTTGATCATCATCCACTCAAGCTCCCCCTGGTTACATCTAGTGCTGCGGCATTTCTCGACCATGTTATCCACTGACCTGAATCGTCCTGCAAAGTTTCCAAGCTCTTTAAAAACGCTTGGTTTAGAGGTATCACTTTAGTACCATTTGTCAAAGCTTGCTGTGATGATGTAGTTAGAATATTGGTCAGGTAGGGTTATATTTAAAAGACTCTTAATTGGTAGAGCGCTGAATACTTTTGATTCATCAAAATTTGTTCATAAATCTTTGCCTTGTTACAATTACGACCTATAGGCACTCTCCCGTAAATTGTAGCAAGACAAATCCATATGGACTAAAAAATTTAGATTCAGAGATAATATGAAGGACATCCACAGAGTTTGAAGCCTTTGAGTTGCAGTACCTACACTTTACAGTAAAGCCAAGAGCTGCTGTTGGTTTTTAAATTTCTTGTTCGGTTTCGGTTTTGGTTTTTCAGGTGGAGTAAAACCTCGGTTCGGTTCGGTTTTCGGTTTGTGTATGAGGCCAAGTAAAATTCAATAAAACTCATTCTTATTTCCGTAGTCATAACTGAATGGTAGTGAAATTGAATGAAACTCAATGAATGCCGAAATAAGTTATAATACATGTACATGAAGAATCAGGAAGGCCAAAAAAATAATTATCTAAATATACAGAACTTTTATTGTGCTTGGCCATTTTTCGAGGTCTGACACCTACACGCAACTTGAGGAAAGCTGCAAACACAACTAAGCTGAAATGTCGGAAATCCACAGAATGTAGCCTTCCCAAAGTAGTGGGAGAACCCAGACACTGCCATTGGCAGTGTCTGGGTACACCCACTACTCTGGAATGGCTACATTCTGTGAATTTCTGCAGGAAGAGAGTATTTAATAAAAAACGAAAAACCTTAAATTACGGGATGTCGACGGTTTCGGTTTCTGTTTCGGTTTTTAAAAAAAACTAAAAACCTCGGTTCGGTTTCGGTTAACCTACAGCTCTAGTAAAGCCCAAATATGGACTTCCAGCACTCTATCAGCTAAAGGCCGTAGAAGAGATAAATTATACACAGGGATCTTCTCTCACATCTTAAGAGTAAAGAGATTCAGGGACCGACCTGGGCATGCGCCATTGCGTATTTGGTTCTGAAACATCAGGACCTGGCTCTTAAATCTCAGAAATAGGCTTCTCAGTTGGCGCGTAACTTCTCAGATCATATTTTGATATTCTTTCGATGGATAATCGAGAAAGACACTCTTACATGTATTATATATATGATTATCATTTATCATTGTTGTAGAGTGCTTAAGTTAATACTTCAAGTCTTAATTACCAAGCATTAATCTTCACTGTGGTTTCTGATCAAGTATTGGCTGCCTAAATAGGCAGCCAAGACTTGATCAGAAACCACAGTGAAGATTTATGTTTGCTATAGTGTACTAAATGAAAATGATGAGAGCTATTACATACTTGCAGTGTGTGTTACAAACAGCAGTGTGACTCCGTAAATTGAAATCTGGCGCATGAATTGAAAAAATAGGCTCCGAGGCTAGAGTGTATTTTAAATAGTCCTGATCGGTCCCTGAGACTATGCACCCACTTTCTCCTAATTCCAACACGATTGAAATGGCGTGAACCCAAAAAAGAAAATACAAGTTTCAGTTGATTTCATTTGAGTCGTGATTGACCCCTTCACTCAACTCTGATTCTTTGGTGGTGGTATAATGGTGTAAAATATATGAGTGAACATTATTATTATCCATGCTGGGTGAGGGTATGACATGTGGGAAATCTCACCCGAGGGCAAGATATTTGGGCCAGACACGAGGCTTGCCGAGTGTCTGAATCAAATATCTTGTCCCGAGGGTGAGATTTCCTCATCTCACACCCACTTCCATCAGGGATACTTCCCCCACCCCAACCAAAACTGTCTGAAGTCATCAAAAGTAATTCAGGGGCTCGTGCAGGTATATCGAACAATTTTGTTGTCCATTTCTTAAAAAAAACGGATTTGCTTATCAGAAAGAGCAAACAACAATTCTGTATAAACCACAGGTATATACCACGAAATTAATTGCCAACGCCGGCAAGACAGGGATTAAAAAAATTGTAGCGAAATGAACATTGACACTTTCCGATGACGTCATATTATTAATGCTGCTATGTTTTCGCATAACATTTCGACGGAAATTTTGCACAACTTCCTCCACTCAAAAAGACGTTGACTCCAAAAATCATACAAAAGAGTCAAGTGTCCTTTGGTTTTGCGATCTGTGCTTTTATTTCTATTTTCTTCAACAAAAATTTGTCTGCCTATATTTCCCAAACGTGTCACCATGTTGTTTGTTTACAGAAGAACGTGCGATGATTGAATTGTCATGCGCTCATTAAATATGCTAATAAGCCCGTCAAGTGGGTCATGTGAGATAGATATTTATCTCACATGGCCTTCTCACATGAGACACACATATCTTGCATAGGAAGTGGGGGGGGGGGGGGTTGAGAAATGTTGATCCAATCTCTCTCTCTCTCTCTCTCTCTGTCTCTCTCTCTCTCTCTCTCCCATCTAATCAAATATATTCATACTGATCCACCCCTCGACACATTCACCTTCACACGCAGACACTCCCCCTAAATGCATTCTTTCACACACAATCAATCACTCCCACATACAAACACATACCAAGTAAAGACACATTTAAGGGCAATATTAAACATTGCATATATCAGTTGTTTTGCACCA
This sequence comes from Pictodentalium vernedei, assembly GCA_031216915.1. NCBI lineage: Eukaryota > Metazoa > Mollusca > Scaphopoda > Dentaliida > Dentaliidae > Pictodentalium > Pictodentalium vernedei. Next base: position 37,742,501 of record CM062288.1, read on the forward strand.
ACTGGTTACGCCGCGAAAAAGAATTAGCCTTTAAACATTTTTACACGCGAACGTTCCGACCGTCGCGATAAAGTAACGAATATCAAGTTTTATTACTTTCCAAAGTGTGATTTACTGGGATATCCCGGTTTGATTATAAACAAGTGAATTATACAATCAACAATTGCGTCATGTATCCGTGCGCGCAAACGGAGACGCTCTGTCATGAGTGTAATGGGGACTTCATTGTTTTTTTTTTTGCTTTTTTTTTAACCCTTTACCAAACATGAAAAGCAAAAATTCTTGAATAACTATTATTTTTATTTTTTGTCTCAAAAACATAGGTTATGACCCCTCATTGGAACGAGCTCGAACCTATGTTTTTGAGACAAAAAATGAAAAAATACTGAAAATTAATTGGCGAGTTTTGAGAATAGCGCTGGCCGTTTTTGGCCGTTACGTTAGGTAAAGGGTTAAATAATATAATTATCTTTAATAATGAAATGTAATAAACAGAGTAATCGCTTGATTAGAGTGGTTACGTAAAGTAATTTATTCGAGGCGAGGGACTATATTGTAAAACACTCGTGCGCATTCGTTCACTCGTGTCTGTACACCGTCTCTCACCTCTCTAGAATTATTTCACGTAACCAGTCCAGTCAAGCGATTACTCTCTATTTCATCCTATTTTGCATTTGTATTTGGTGTGAAGCATGAATTAGAAATGTTTCTACATAATTGTTCGCTGCATGTACAGGTAGCCAACAATGGTGTGAAACAGCGCAAGGTAAATGTGGCCAACCAGTTGAGTTCTCAAAGAAAAATACACCCGGGGAATTTTTTTTTCAAAGCAATATAAAAGTGTCCGTTTGTGGCTGTGCCGTGACAAACTTGTTCAGGGAACAGAGGTACACTAAATGTAGGTTATCTTATCGATTTTTTTTGCACAAATAGGGATCCTACCCCAAGAAGATGTCCTTACTTCTCATACCCCTGAAAGAGAAAGTGGTAAAAAATTATCTTTGGGTGGCACGGCTATTGGCCAATGAATTGGGCGCTTTTCTGATTTATTATTTTGTCTCATTCTGTCATGTCCGTCTTTATTGCATACTTCTACCAGCCTCAATTGCACGCCTATACTTTTATTTTCATAAAATACACGCTTTGTCTGCAAAAACCGAAGCGACCAATAATTTGTTTTGTACTGTTGTTGCACAATACTGATCACGTGTGCGGACTGGTTAACTATTTTTTGTTACATTTGGGTACTTTTGGCAATAATTTGTGTTTTTATTTTTGTTTTAGTAAATTGTAGGCGTGCAATAAATACAGAACAGCATTCGCGTTCGAACTGTCATTTTTTTACTGCACGTGATCTACTTTGGCGTAGGGATAATATTGAACAAGAAGCCGAAGGCTTCGAGTTCAATATTATCTCTCCGCCAAAATCGATTAATAATTTTTTAGTAAACTGTAGGCGTGCAATAAATACAAAACAGCATACGCGTTCGAACTGTCGTTTTTTACCGCACTTGATCGACTTTAGTGGACGGATAATATTTGAACTCGAGGACTTTGGATTCTCGTTCTTTATTATCCTTCCGCCCAAATCGATCGAGTGCGATAAAAATGACAGTTCGAACGCGTATGCTGTTCTGTCTATTAACCATATGTCTACCAGTACGATACTGTGATCGAAAAAGCCATGACTTTCTCGATCCGATCGTGATCTGGTGACGACACACACCAGACACTCGAAATGCCATAAATTTTGTGTTTTATTTGGGGTTTTACGATACTTTTAGTAGCCAGGGTCACATCGTGTCAGAAAGATTTGCGGGTGGAGGAAGTCGGAGCATCTGGAGAGATCCAACGACCACTGGTGAGTAACTGTCGGACTTCCTAGTGTGCTAACTCTACACAAACAGGGTTAGCATCGGTTGAATGTAAGTTCACCATCGACGTCTTGGTACACAACGCCAACGTGCCTCGACATGGACAGTCGAGATTAAGTGTCTTTCACAGGGACACAACGCAACAACTGCTGTCCAGGATCGAACCGTCGACCATTTGGTTTGAAGTTCAGTGCTCTAACCACTGTGACACCGCGAAAATGTCACGAATACAATATTTAGAGATGAAGACTGATGCAAGAAAAAGAATGAAAATATCATCTCGTCTTTCAACTACAGTTAAAACTAGATGCCCTGCCACGAACTGTGCGCTTATCTAGGCAATTACCATATCGAATGGCATCGAAAGAACGGCAGGTTCTCTCGGTTACTCATAGCAAACACATGCAATATTTCTGCCAATGGACCTCCGGGTTACCCGGAGGTCCATTGCCCGAAACAGTGCTTGTGCACAGGCCATATGTACAGAATTTGATAGCCTTACTATGGTCATACGGGGGCGCGGCGGCTCAGTTTGTAGAGGCGCAGGCTGCAAGCCGAGAGGTCCTCGGTTCGAATCCCACCTGCGGCAACCGCGCTGTGTCCTTAGACAAGACACTTCACCCCATTGCCCACGTGGGGGGCACGGTGACGTTGTGTACTAAAGCGTACTGCACGTCGATGGTGCACCTGTCTTCAACCAATGCTAACCTTGCTTGTGTGGAGTTGGTATGTTGGGGAGCTGACAGTTGCTCGCCGTTGCTCGGTGGTTCTCTCCGGGTACTCCGGCTTCCTCCACCCGTAAAACTGTCACGGTCATGGTTAGCCATTGTGCAGAAATATGTGACCTTAAACACCAATAAATAATAATAAATACTATGGTCATAACGCGTAAATTAACGCGCAGATCGACGTGCGCATTTCATGACAAGACTTGTAGTTTTAACTATAGGGACCATTCTATAGATAAGCATTGTCGGGAGAAAACAGAACAGAGAGTTTCGACCATATCACTGTTATCACGACATAGTCCTCTTTTATAATTATAGTTCGCTATTCTAGGATATTTTTATATTCTCTACGGTTAATTAGTGTGTTTTAATTATTCATTTCATTTTTTTAAACTTGCTTATTATATAATGAAGGTGCTCAAAGTCGAAACGCATTCATCGACGCCAATTCCTACAAGAATAACAGTTCTCTCTGTCTTCAATTATTTTATCTGTTATGCCGTTTAATACCACTATTGCTGTATGTATTAATTAACCTTACCCGATACGATACAAGCATTGAGAACTGTTTTGGAAAACCACGCGTGTAAGAATGTATCTGATTGGTCTTTATGTATTCTAGAGCTGTAGGTTAACCGAAACCGAACCGAGGTTTTTAGTTTTTTTTAAAAACCAAAACCGAAACCGTCAACATCCCGTAATCTAAGGTTCTTCATTTTTCTTGCTGCAGAAATTCACAGCATGTGGCCATCCCAGAGTAGTGAGAGTACCCAGACACTGCCATTGGCAGTGTCTGGGTACTCTCACTACTCTGGGAAGGCTACATTCTGTGAATTTCCGACATTCCAGCTTAGTTGTGTTTGCAGCTTTCCTCAAGTTGCGTGTAGGTGTCAAACCTCGCAAAATCGCCAAGCACAATAAAAGTTTTGTATATTTAGGTAATTATTATATTGGCCTTCCTGATTCTTCATGTATTATAGCTTATTTCGAGCATTCATTGAGTTTCACTCATTTTCACTACCATTCAGTTATAACTCCGGACATAAGAATGCGTTTTATTGAATTTTACTTGGCCTCATGAACAAACCGAAAACCGAACCGAACCGAGGTTTTACTCCACCTGAAAAACCAAAACCGAAACCGAACGAGACCTTTAAAACCTACAGCTCTAATGTATTCCCATTGATGACGCAGGGATTCGCGTTAGCCAACATTGTCACGTAAGAAAGTAAATAGGCCGTCAAAGCAGACATTTTTAAAAAAAATTTAAGTTTCATTCACTTTAGTCAAGGTTAGTCGTGGTATAAATACAAAGCACAATTCAAATGGTATACCGGAACAGGAATCAACGATCGAAGTTGGGAGTTTTTCATATATTTCTCGAGCACGGTAGGGGCCCTGATAAACCTCAGCTTCGATCGTTGATCCCTGCCCCTGTACTCTATTTGAATTGTGTTTTGTATTTATACCACGACTAACCTTGACTAAAGTGAATGAAACTTATATTTTTTTTAAAAATGTCTGCTTTGACGGCCTATTGTGTTCCGCCTTAATAAAACTATCATATTAGTTCTATTCTTATCAGATCACTTCTAAATAGGACAAGATGGTAATTATAACTTAAAATAAGAACAAATAAAAAACGAAGCGAAAATAACATCCAACGTCCAATACATGCATTCTCGCATTTCTGTTTCCACAAGTGATATTGTAGTAGTTGCGGGGAAGAGGACGAATGTGCTGGGTAGGGGCAGATAATGTCTTTTTGGTCCACTGTTGTAATTACTATATTGTAGTACTGTTGACTCCCTAAAAGCTGCCGTTGGATATTTCTGCGCAGAACAGGATTTCTCTTGCCATGATTCCTTGAGTTAGTTGAGTTAATTTAGATGAATTTTCATCAATCTAGCCATGGCTGCTTCACAGCAGCCATGACTGGATTTGATGAAAAGTATCTTCAAGTATTCAACGAGCTAAGCGTTAACCATTAAGTCCCAATACAGCTAGAAACTGCTACTTTAGTATAGCTCTGAGATAAGTACGCCAAGTGTATACTTCCTGGAGAACGCTCTCAGTACACAATGGGTGTAATCAACAGGGGTTTACTGAAAACAACAATTTTAATACATATAAATAAATATGGCAGTTTGTGACTTACATGGAATCCAATGAATACGAAAAACAAAAAACGTCAATCACCCCTTACCCACACAGTTTTTGGGTCACTTGCGGACCCGCATTCTCTGTTGTCAATGGGTTTCCTTCTCGCTGGTGTTTGTGCTTTGGTCCCCTCTTCACGACACTCCTTCATTGCCGTCGCACAGCCACTGACTTACTGTCACTTTACCGGACGTTTCTACTCAACATGTGACGGAATGTCACTCTACGCCTGCCGGCGCACGGCCGCTAACGTATTGTCACTTTACTATGTCGCCTACCCTCTAACAAGTAAAGAAATGTCACTCTTCCACTGCTGTCGCACGGTCACTTCACTTGAAGCTTTTCACTCAAGAAGTCGCCACAAAAGGAGTTTTTCTCAGAATAATGTTCATACAGGCAAAGCCTACTCGACCTACGTATGGCTTGCCCTCTAAAACGGGTAACGCCGGTTACCTAAATGCAAATAGCTTCCTGAGCTCGTACTTCGTGTTTCTGATCCTATTCTCAAATATGGCCACTGACTTGGGCTCGACTGCTCTTCTTCTAAATATGAGCTCTGTGGCTCCCCTACATCACAACGTGTCTATATTTTCGCACCGATGCGGCACCTCCTCTAACCTATAGTATGGGACATCCCCATCTACTCGCAACGACCCACTGCTTTACAAATCTTCAGACTGGAATGATTTTTCGAGAAAACCCCCGATTTTTATTTCCATAACCAGAACATTAATTCTCAGTTTAATCGCTTCTCTTGAACTTGGCCGCTTAGATCTAACTTAATTTAATATTCGTTTTAAAGTTCCTTTGACGGACTCACATTTTGCATCTTTTGACATAATGTGACAGGCTAGCTGCGTAATATGGGTGTGTGTTCAGAACATATTCGATGTACTGTTTTTACAACAATCACCTATTAACTGGCCGTAATTACACAGATAACGATTTGCAGGAGAATACTGTCTCGCTTACTTTTAATCTTTATCAGATAGCTACTAAATGGGTTCTCCAGACCCGCGGTTATGGCCATAAAATTTCACGCTCAATTAGCAGCGCTTGAATTATTGCTGGTCTGTTTAAGAGACAAATCGGTTTTCTGGGTCCGTCATATACCTATCTTTACGCTTTATATTTAGCCCGAGTGAGAAAGATTATCGAAAATTTATACACTTTTAAACAAAAAATCGAAAATCCAAGCTATCACCTTGACACAAACTTCAAATCTCGTTGTTATTTTTCAAACTGGCATTCGATTTATCGGCTGTCACCGCTGCTTCTGAATTGATTTGGGCCAGAATGCTACGTTTTTATTGGCTGATTACGATAAAGGGTGGGGTTTAGTTCTTTTGATTGATTCGTGACATAAGGTGGAAAATAGACCATAAACGGAAATACGTATGGAACACGTGTTCCATACGAATTTGTAAATATAGAAATGGAGGAAAAGTAATAGACGTGTAATAAATGTACTATTGGCTCTTAAATCCAAATACAGCCCCAAACTACCACGTTCATATTGCTTTGAAAACGGTTTCTCCCAAATGTATTCTTCCTCCATCTGTATTGACATTATTTTAGTACATCGTTTTTGCTTTTCTGTACAAGCAGCCAACAATGATGTAGAAATACTATTACGCCATCTGCTTCAATATACATGTATACGGTAGTTATTATTGTAAACATTAAGCCGAGGATTTAAGGGTTTTGTATTGCCGTCACTAATTAGCTGCGAGTTGCTGTTATAAAACAATATACAGTGATGGGAACCACTTGTGTGATAATCAAGGAAAGAATTACTTCACTTTCCAAACATGCATCCATTCCGAATTGAGGTAGGCGTAGTTTTTCTGTTTATTATTGGGGTTTAAGGACACTTTCAACAACCAGGGACACACCATGTTGGACAGTTATACGAGTGGTGGGAGTTGGAGTAAGGCATATTCAGAAAGTTTAAATTAACGACTGGAAACAAGTTATTAATTCCAAAATAGAAGATATTTTTATTTTTGGAATTCACATTAAAAATGTCCACAGTTCAGAATAAATATTTCCATTAGTTCCTTGAACCCTATATCCTATGTAAAATGTAACCAACTACCTCTTTGCATTTTTACACCCCTAATCGGTGTATATTTTTATGCAGTATGTGATATTAGTTATCCATGTGTTCTCCAGTGTGTATGGGAATTTACACCGGTTTGGGAAATCATACCGGTCTGTATGAGTTCCCAGACCGGTGTAAATTCCCATACACCCTGGAAAACACAAGGATAACAGATTTATTTTCAAGAATTTTGGTGTACTTAATACTTTAACCTAAATTGTGGGAAAAACTGACAGAAAATTTGTACTTCGTAAGTTTCTTAATAAAACCAGACAAATATGGATGTCATTGGAACTGGCTCAATGAGCCAGTTCCAATGACATCCATATCTGTAATATTTTATTACACATAAATATTAAATTTACTGAATTTTTATTTTTGTTCTAACATAACCCAGCAGAAGGTATGAATTAATAATTAAAAATTGGTACTTTTTTAACCATATACCCTGCTATTGTGTATTCTTGTTTTTACACCGTGGTTAACCACGGTGTAAAAAAAGCTACTGTGGATTGCAAGTTACACCGTACCTCTCAGCCAATCAAAGTGTAGTATTTTGTTTCATTTGAAAATAAGGCATCCTATCAACTAATCCTAATCCTTTGCTAGGCCTGTGGTCAGCCAGTGTATCCTAGCTTACCAACTAACTCAGTGCAACGCACAGGGTCAGTCACTCTTTCCTTTCTGGTTATACATAAGATCACCTCCATTATGCGACTAACCCAGTACGCGCAAAGCCCTAGCAACTCTTTACCCAACGTAATGGTTAAAACCAACCTGCTCATTCTCAAGAAACATTTAAACTCAGCTTTCGGCTCCTCATTGGAATGGATTGTGGAAAGTTGTTTTTAGTGAATTCCAAAAATGAAAACATATTCTATTTTCACTTAACAGCTTGTTTGGAACGAATAGTTGCATCCAATTCTAGGCCCCAATATTGACGTGTCTATTTTAAAAGTAGTCTCAGTTAGGCCACGTCTCACCTCGGGTCTAACTGTTCAAAAGTAATGTTTATCTAATATTATGATACACCTCATGCCAACCTGGACTCTATGGCCATGTAGGATTGAGGTGTGATGTACAGTACAGCCGCCGTTGACTGGTCGTAATCCACGCGTGGGCAGTGATGTCCATGCATGCGTTTACCAGGTAATAGGAATCATCATCAGCAAAATTTTAATTCATGAATCACTGAGGTGTAGCCAGTGCTTCATTAAATAAATTTTTGATGATTATTTCTATAATTAGTGCTTTGGAATCTAATATTATTGCGTCCGTGGAAATATTGCTCATCCGTGGAAAGTGACCAGTCCACCGCGGTCGCCATAAACCTAGTATTTTTGAAGTGAAAGATAAAGAGTACTTCAGCTGCAAATAAGGTGAGGCACAGGTGCGCTGGAGTGATAACTCACCTAACAATGCAGCGCCGGTACTGTAATATCACAAGCACAGCATTTATTAAGGAATATCTTTAGGAATAATAACGTGCAAGAATGACTCGGGAGAATCATAAGACGACATTTTATAGCTGCATGTGTTATAGCACGTACAATATTAAACCACCAGAGAATTTTCGATGACTGTTTATTTTTAACCGAAAATTGATAAACAATGTCTGAGATGTGTACAAAATACTCAATAAATTAGACAAATCACGTATTATTGTTTACTGAAAGTAGATGTAGCAAGCATGCTCACACATGTATTTCAAAGACGATTGCATTTCTCTACCAGAACCACGGTTCATTTGTGTCTACAGTTAAAACTAGAAATCATGTCATGAAATGCGCACAAATAGCACGTCGATCTGCGTGTTAATCTATGCGTTATGACCATAGTGAGGCTATCAAATTCTGTACATATGGCCTGGGCACATGCCATGTTTCCGCCAATGGACCTCCGGGTAACCCGGAGGTCCATTGGCAGAAACATTGCCCGTGTTTGCTATGAGTAACCACGAGAACCACCTGCCGTGCTTTGGATGCCATTCGATATGGCAATTGCGCGCAATTCCTACGCGTAATTAAGCCTAGATAAGCGCACAGTTCGTGACAGGACTTGTTGGCTTGGTTGATTGCTACAAAGCTTTCAACTTGGCAACCGGTGCCGTAGGTGTAATTAGGCTGAGTCAGCAACATTTTCAAGCTTTGATTCATAGAACATAAATCTTTATTTTTCTGGTTCAGTCATCCAAAATATGTCAGTTAATAGGAAAAGCGAACCCTAGGTTCGATTCTCCAACCAACTGAAGAGTGAATCTAAACATAGGAGATGACCTATTTGAAGGCTAGCCTGGTTCCAGGCCATCACGGCGTCGAATTTCTTTCCTAATTTCACTGATTGCCAGAGAGCATTTAACATTACACACTAAAAACTAAAGTGTTAAAACTGACACTTTCAAGGTGTTTAAACCCATTCTAACTTTTAGGGTTTTATTTTAACACTCAAAGAGCAATGCTTCAAGCACTTAGACATTACAATCGTCAGACATCTGAAACTTGAATGGATGGCACTTCCCATGTGTCTAGCATTGGTGGTTCTTCCAGAATCGTCCATAATTTGATTTGCGCTTGGTGGGTACATAATTAAAAGGGCACAACGCAGATGACGAGAGTTCGAGCCTGGTACGCGTCATCTGCGTTGTTTCCTTCTAATTGTCGCGACATTACACTTGTCAAGTGGTATTATTGTAACACCTGTCAAGTTCTGGGATATCTACACTTGAACAAAGTGCTAGTTCAGCACTTAATAATTGTTAAATACAGCACTTCAAGTGTAGTTTTTAACACTTTAGCTTTTTAGGTGTAGGGCTCTGCAAGTCTCAAATTTTGGATCGAATTAAATCAGGTAGAAGATTTCGAATCGAATTGAATCTCTAATCGAATCTCAACGCTCTCCAAGTTACAGCTGCGGACCCTTCTTACAACCATAAATACTGTCAGTCTCCTCTCAAGTATTGTACGCAATGGGACTCGTCTGTTTAATGTTTAGGTTAACCAATTGAAAAAGCGGATTATTCCAGAAAGAAAGCAAAGTAGTGTCGGAGGCGGAACTTCCTTGTATTGTTTTTCTATCATAAAATATCCTATACAATAGTCCTGATGACAGAAGAAATGTTCAAGGGAGACACATGGTTCAGGATTTAAGAGCGTCTCGACGATTCCAAAACTTCTCAATCGGGGAGTCTTGAATCGAATAGTTCATCGGGATGATTTCGAATCGAATCGAATTACGACGCGTCTCGGGGTCCTACGTGAAATCCCAAGAAAGTAGAGCTGTAGGTTTTTAAATTTCTTGTTCGGTTTCAGTTTTGGTTTTTCAGGTGGAGTAAAACCTCGGTTCGGTTCGGTTTTCGGTTTGTTCATGAGGCCAAGTAAAATTCAATAAAACTCATTCTTATGTCCCGAGTCATAACTGAATGGTAGCGAAAATGAGTGAAACTCAATGAATGCCCAAAATAAGCTATAATACATGAGGAATCAGGAAGGCCAATATAATAATTACCTAAAGAAAACAGAACTTTTATTGTGCTTGGCCATTTTTCGAGGTCTGACACCTACACGCAACTTGAGGAAAGCTGCAAACACAACTAAACTGAAATGTCGGAAATTCACAGAATGTAGCCTTCCCAGAGTAGTGAGAGTACCCAGACACTGCCATTGGCAGTGTCCGGGTACTCTCACTACTCTGGGATGGCTACATTCTGTGAATGTCTGCAGCAAGTGAGTATTTAATAAAAAACGAAAAACCTTAGATTACGGGATGTCGACGGTTTCGGTTTCGGTTTTTTAAAAAATCTAAAAACCTCTGTTCAGTTTCAGTTAACCTACAGCTCTACAAGAAAGCTGCCGAGATGCAACAAATAATTGCACTACATCGCAGTTTACAATTCAAATACAAGATAAATTGTAAACCTAGTCGCTAAGATTTACCATTAGCCAACCCTACGCCGAACATATTACGCTGTGGCCAACGCAGATCAGTTCTGTTACATGTAGGATTCCGATGGGGTATAATTAAGTGTATCTGTTCTTATTATGCCAACCAATATACTCGTGTGATAAAAACATGTGTTCACTCAGACTCTTGCCACATCAATGATAAAGATAACAGACAAATTTATTAATTCTATTGATTGACAACAGGATGCATTCAGTGAACATTTGGGTAATTAGTGATGTTAGATCGTCTGCATTTGTTTTGTGAGTTGTGCGTGGTACATCTGGGTGCTGTAGCACCCGCAATACTGATTTAATGTTTAGAAATGACTGACAAGAATCCCTAAAGTATATCGTCTGAGCAAATAAAATATGTTAAACCTTACCTAAGACAAATTTTAGACAACGGTATGAAAGAGTAGGCTTTCCTCAAAGAACTGAAAATAATAAGTTTGTGAACGTTTATTTAGCCAAGCCCCCACATAAGGTATACTATTAAAAAAAAGTAGGAGATATCCAAACTGATGTCGATATTTTCGGAAAATGGTATTGGATACGCATGGTTGGGAAAATCAATATGTTACCAAGTTTAGTGTGGATCATGAATGTCACCGGCCCACGAAAATTTCGTGCTGGTTTTTCGCACGAGCGCTGCGTTAATGTCTGTAGGGTACATTTTGAAATTTTCATTTGTACTGGACGGGCTTTCTCGGATGTCTCAGCGTTCTTTTCTTGGTATAAACTCGTTCATCAATAGTTTCTGGTCGAAACGTAACTTTTGATGTAGGCAAAGACTGACACGTGACGAACGTCTACGTGCCGTTGACGTGTCATTGGCATGTTGGAAGCTGGCAACAGACAGACTGCAGTGGCTTAAATTTTCATCGTTACTCAATCGGTGATTAGCAGGTTGTGCTCTCGCTACCGTCAGCCAGGCAATGTTGATGACAGACGTCGGTCAGGTCGTTCAAGGGCGACAACTGCTAACCAGGATCGTTCCATCCGAACCACAGCATTACGTAACCGCCATCAAAGTGCCTCAGATATTGGACAGCAGCTGCGTCGAGCGACAGATGTGCGAGTCAGTGGTCAGACTGTCCAAAATCGCCTACACAGCTGAAATTTGCACGCTCGACGACCTCGAATAATTCCAAGTTTGACTGAACGTCACATCACAAGGCGTGATTGGTGTGGACGACAGCGCTAGGACAATCGTCGGTGGAGTAACGTCATGTTTTCCGATGAATCAAGGTTCATTCTCGACTTCCACAGCAGGCGAAACAGAGTGTGGCGGCGGCGGAACGAACAGTACCATGACGAAACCGTTAGACAGCACGATCGTTTTTGTGGTGGATCGGTTATGATGTGGGAAGGCATAACCAAGACAAGCAGAACAGAATTATATGTCATCCAAGGGCGTGTCACAGGGCAGTACTACCGTGACAGCATGTTAGCAGCTCGTGTGGTGCCATTTGCGCGACATCACGGCCGTCGATTCATTTTCCAAGATGACAATGCAAGAGCACACAGGGCCCGTGTCGCCACAAAGCTCGAAGTGATTCCTTGATGATGTAGCTGGAATATTTGTCAGTGGGGATCATAATTAAAAAACTGAGGGAAGTTGTTTATAGAGAAATACATGTCGCGGTCGTGGCGCATGGACTTTTCTCAACTTCTCATTTTATTAGCACGTACTGGACTCAAAATGGGTCACGCTGGAACCCCAATATTCCCAATCAGCTACACACCTTCATTTGCACGAGACCGACTGCTCGTGTTACACAAGTCCAAAAAGCAAATCTTGTCTTGCACGAAAGTAAATAATTACCAGCGAATCAGTATCTAAGATACTGAAAATCTAGATGAAAAGGTCCCGATTGTAAAATTATTGGGGGTGAGAGGCCACACCCCATATTTTTCCCTGTATGGGAGTAAACAGAACAGTTAAATAATAACAGTAAAAATAATTTAAAAAAAAACACTAAAAAGAACTAAACACCACGAAGGCGCGACTGGACAGAATTGGAATTGAAACCTACTCCATATAATACAAAATTATCCCAGAGTGTCAGATGTGGGATCCATATTTCGAAAATTGTGGGAAGAGAGAGAGAGAGAGAGAGAGAGAGAGAGAGAGAGAGGACGATTTATATAGCTATTAATTTATAAGTGCAATATTGACATTCAGAGTTCAATGGCACTATAACTGCGCACTTGATAATTAGAAAGAAATTAAACTGAAATCTGTTGGTGGTGATATTTTAATTTAATTATTGCCGTCAGTGCACCGAAGACGGGATTTAATTTCCAATTAAGAAAGTTAAGAAATGTCTTTAATTCCACCTATTTAAAATCGCCTGGACAGACATGATTTTCATAGGTACATTTTGTATGAAAGAATTCACACGCAAGCAGCTATTCATATATTAACATGATCAGTCGGCTTAACACTTTCGCTGCCTAAAGCGACTATTGTCACATTATTTTATGTTGTTGTTCAACAGACTTTGAGTTCAAGAAATTGGCAGCCTCCAAAGCATACGATAAATAAGTTACCGAACTCTCCTGTTTCAAAGAGACACCGCCGTCATTGACCTTATGAAAACTCAGTGAGACGTGTGTACTTATCGAGGGACTCGCTCAAAGTTCTCATCTGTCACTGTGATGGCTTCAGCTGACATTGACCCGTCTCGGTGCACGTGCAGCTTATTTGGGAAGAGGTATATGGAATAAAAATCGAGAAACAGTACTTACGGAACGGTGGAAATGATTTGTATTGAAAGCAAAGACAAGAAGTACAGATTATCGGACACTTCTTAGTTCGAGACCGCGGGAGCGGCCGAGAACTAAGGTGTCCGATAACCTACTTGTTGTTCAGCGTTTCATCTTATTGACTGTATGTGACAAATTCACCTCCCACGACAAGTTGTGTCGGGGTTTATAGCCTGACGCAGAAATGTGTCTGATGGAGTTGTCGCGTTGCCAACTTGAGTACGTGCTTTGTCGATTTCACTTTTATGCCATCACAGTGACAGTTGAGAATTTTGAGCAAGTCCCTCAATACGTGCACAGATGCACTGGCACAACTTATAGTGGGAGGTGAATTTGTCACGTACAGTCGGCAAGATAAAACGCTGAACAACAAGTAGGTTATCGGACATCTTAGTTCTCGGCCGCTGCCGCGGCCTCGAACTAAGTGTCCGATAACCTGTACATGATAATCTGTACATTATGGTATGCGCAGATCAAACCTACCATATGATTACTTGTTGGAAAGGGCTCAGAGATCCCTTTCCAACAATTAAACAGGTGATAGAATTTCAAGTATGCCATAAATTTTATTAAACTTTCTAGTATACAGGCGTACATAGAGGTCATTCATATATGGCTAAACATTTAATGGCTAAAGTAGGCGTGGCAGTAAAAGGGTTAAAAAGTCTCGAAGATTATCGCTGAAGATCTTGATAATTTAGATAAGATTTGTATCTTTTGAATAATTATTGCGGAGGTTTGGATAGGAGCCGATAATTCAAAGGCATTTAACCCTTTACCCAACGTAACGTCCAAAACCGGCCAGCGCTATTCTCAAAACTCGCCAATTAATTTTCATTATTTTTTTTCATTTTTTGTCTCAAAAACATAGGTTATGACCCTTCGTTGGGACGAGCTCGTCGAGCTCGCTCCAACGAGGGGTCATAACCTATGTTTTTGAGACAAAAAATGAAAAAAATTAGTTATTCAATATTTTTTTTTGCAAGTGTCGTCTTCTTTTCATGTTAGGTAAAGGGTTAAAGAACGCACTTTATCTGCACATTTGTAATATGTTATGCTGATGTTAAGAAATGCTTTCCACAATAATGATTAGAATCTCATAAGCGTGTTGACCATTAGCGCCATAAGGCCGATGTGTGATGATATACGTCACTTGTACTTTAGATAAAATCGCGAAGTTTACGTCAACCTGGTTACATACAGATTATCACCACAGTGCGTGTCTCCGGGAATTCAGATCAAGTCGAGTTGTAGGAACGAAATGCGATTCTGTGCCTACAGCGAGACTTGATCAGAATTTCCGGAGACACTCACTGTGGTGATGATAAATTTATCTCACAATATTGACGACAAAATGTGTTATAAAACTATTTTAAGAGGATCTTTTTCATTTGCCTTATCGATGGAAAGACGTAAATTGAAAAATAGAATAGCGTTCATTGATCTCCATATTGAGGTCAGTGATGACGTTACACTTCAGAGAAAATTACGTCACTGGGATTCACTTTACTAAATACTGTCTTGCGAAGTGGAGCAACTATGTGTTTCGTCAACGTGAATTTGGTTGTTACTTTTGCAACAATTACTGGTGAATTAAATATTCCTCTTGGTGTAAAGGTTTATTATATTTTAAAATATGCCGTTCATCGTTTATTGAGGTGGAGTTTTCCACATTTCATAGCGAAAGCTAATCCTTTAACTTCAAGAGAGAAGCCTCGACTCGAGCGTTCAGGAAAATCCCAATTGTAGGCTACAAACCAGCCCAAGATGCCGAAAAGTGCGCATAATTTAACTGTTCGTTGAGTTTACTTCCCCAGTGACATTTTAGCATGCCGTGCATAATAAATACGTTACAGGGCATTTAGTTGGCAGATACCGTGTCATATACGGCTCAGAGAAAACAATATTAGGTTCGGCTTCGCCTCACCTAATATTGTTTTCTCTGAAGGGAAAAACGCGAAGCGATCGAAAAATCATTAATGCCGTTGTTTTGGCAACAGCAGAATCACGCGCTTGTATCAGGGGCCCTTGATACGGATTCGGAACAAGGGCCCAGATACATTAAACTTTAGCTGAGTAACAGTGCAAAAACGCCCCGATTGTGAGATAAATGAACAACACAAATGGAGTTAGTTGGAATCTTCAGAACAAACGATGTCGAATTGAAAAACAGATCTGACGCAAGGTCAATGACGCAAAGGTAAAGAGAGTAAGATCAAGAAAAATTTAGGGTTCACAGACAAGTTGCTGCACTCATTACAATAACGTTGAAATGGTATATCACAATAATGTCGTAATAGCACTAAATTGAACTCCTCCATTTGATTAGTTGGCTACTGCGTTTACTGGGGCGCTGGGACTCATTGGTTATAGCAGAAAGATTGAAAGGTCGTAGATTCGATCCTAATCCACGTTATGTGTGTAGTGTTCTTGGGCAAGATACTTAATCCCGACTGCCCTATTTCGGATCACGGTGGCGCAGAAAATGTAGATGGCGCACTCTCCTTTAACCATTGAACCCGAGAGACCGCTTTTCCGGTCCAGGAACATGATACGTCATAATTTCATTAAGCTGGATGATTGCTTAGTGAACGTGTGCGGTAGACCAATCAATGATTTCAACGTGTAGCTCCATGGCTACACGTTGAAAATAGTATTTCCCCAAATAATGAATATGGACTCTTCCAATTGCTGCCTTAGAACTGACATGGAAGATACCACCTGGTTTCAATAATATCCTTGCATGGGCAAGGTTAGGAGTACTACACTTCATCTCCACAACTTAGTGGTTCCTGCCAGATACACCTGCTTCGTTCATCCAACTGATCTCGAAACAGACGAATTGCTTGTAGCGGGGGAGGAATTCGTCACATACAGGTGAATTGTGCACTTGGTGATACCTTCTTGAAATTTGGCACACTGTTAGTGTAGGCTATGAGGTTCTCAAAAACGATCGGCTACAAGTTGACACCGACCGGTGGCGACCAGTAGCGGCACAATCCAAAATGGCCGCCAGCGGCTGAAGGGAACCTCCTTTTCGACGGTCTACCGACTATACATCCGATTGTAAGGGCGCGAAAGTGAACTCTGATCCACGCACGTGTTGGAAACAGACGTGGGAGATGATGTAGAATAAAACGAGATTCTCTATACGGACGCATCAATTTCTTGGAACTTGAAAAGAGCGTTGTTTCTCCGGGATCAGCGTCATTCAGGCAAACCTGAATGACGCTGATCCCGGAGAAACAACGCTCTTTATATTATGAAGCAGTCTCTTTGCCATACAATCTCTTGTTTGGCGTAATTCCGCAAGCAATTCTGATTTGTCTGTCGAAATTAATTCGAGAACGCGATTGTTCACAAAAATCATTCACAGAATGAGTGAGAATCCTCTTCGTGTACGGACTAGTACTGACTGGGAACGTTGTTGCTTTTGCCAGCAAGACAGTTCCAAGAAATTGATGCGTCCGTATAGAGAATCTCGTTTTCATGACGCCTATAAAGCTATTGAGGAAGACATAACGCGCTTCCTAGATAATGGCGTTGAGCTTCCATATAATTTGACCATTGATTGTTTGATGAGAGAGAGTGATGAGTGTATGTCGATGTCACTGTTGACGAATAAGGCAATATATCATAAGACATGCCGTGACAGTATTCGGACTCACATCGTACAGCGCGTGCTACACAAGCGAGAGCGAAATGAGGCAGTGGCATCCTGCTCCACGCTGAGTCCTAAAAGAACACGGACAAGTTTTGAATCTGGCTGTGACAGGAAACTGCCCCAGTGTGTTTATTGTCACAAACGCGAAGGTGACAGCAGTGAGCCTATTTGCAGATCAATGTCTGATAACAATAAACTCAAAATTATGGCAAAGGAAGCCGAGAACTGGGTTGTTTTTTCTCGGGTCAATGCAGCATTTGATTCCGCTGCTAGTGATCTTTACTATCACAAAACCTGTTATTGTAAGCTTGCCAATGAAGCACGAGCGGCTAAATCTAAAAAGTCGAAGAACGCCGAACATTCCGCGTCAGGCCTGCCCTATGACCCTCTCGTTATGGCAGAGCTCATAACATTTGTTGAACACAACGATTCCGCGATGAAGCTTGTCGATCTCAAGAATCTGTACAGTCGGAGGTTGAAGCAAGTCGGTTCTGATTGGCTTAGTGAAGAAATACATTCCACTCGATTCAAAGAACATTTGTTGCAGAAATTGGGCGATGGCTGGGACGCCTTCACACAGGGTAGAGATGTGTTTATTTCAAGTAGGTTTCGAGTTGGCTCCTTGTTGTCCGAATCTTTAACTCGTATAGTGTCTGAGGAAGAGGCAAAAAAGATAGTTGATGTGGGTCTTCTTCTGCGTAAACACATACTCATATCTCAAGCTCCTTTCACGGGATCATTTTCATCTTATTGCTTGAGCGAGCCTGTACCCAACTCACTCCTGACTCTTCTTAGAGTTCTACTTGAGGGCACATGTAGTATACAGAACTTAGGCGATGATGAGACTGTTAATGCCAAGACTCGAGTGGCTTGTACTATTTCACAGATGTTGATCAGCAATTCAGCGAAACGCTCCGAACATGCACAAAATGTTCACCAGAGACGTGACAGAGAAACTCCAATGCCTCTTTATGTGGGTTTGAAGTTGCATGCCCATGATCGTATGAAAAATCTTATCAGAGATTTTCATCAAATGGGACTCTCTGTCTCTTATGATCGCGTAATGGATGTTCGCAGGAGTTTCGCGAGAGCTGTTTCACTGCGGTTCAAGAACGAAGGTGTTGTAGTCCCAGCTAACTGCAAACGTAATGTTTTCTCGATAGGAACCACTGATAACATTGATGTATCTGGTAGATCTGATATGCATGGTACGTCCATCACACTCATTGGTCAACTGAGCAGGGACAATGTGGGTACTGATCCCCCACCACTGAGTTTAGATGTTCCAGAAGACACACAAATTGAACTCCCAGACGACTATGCATTTGTTCCTTTCGTTGAAGACTTTGGTGGGGACATCAGGCTTGAATCTCCAGATGAATGTAATGTACGGCCCAATGAATATGCAGATTTGAACGTGGGAGAGAATGACTGGTTGTCTCATGTGTCACAGATCAGCAATAAAGGGAAGGTTGATGGCAGCTGGCAGCTTGATGAAGTCCCTGTGACCTTTTCAGGCTTCTTTTCAAAACATGAAGATCAAGACAATGTCAAACCTCGTGCAGTTATTGGGGTATTCCCTGTTTTCAGTGAGCAGAAAGCGGACTCACTCAGTATGCAGAAGCATGCTATGTATGTGGTCAGGGAAGCTACTGCTTTCGTAAACCCCGGCCAGATACCTGTCATTGAAGGTGACTGTCCGTTGTATGCCAGGCAGAAAAAATGTCAATGGCTGTTCCCAGAGGAGATAGGTGAGGATCGAATGGTGTGTATGATTGGATTCCTGCATCTTGAAATGTGCACCCAAGAAGCTGGTGGTAAGCTTATGGGTGGTTCTGGTTGGGAGCGAATGTTTCACCTCGCAAAGATATTCACACCCGGTGTAGCATCATCCCTACTTGGTGGGAAACATGTCAAGAGGACGCGACAGGCATATCTTCTCACTCTAGCTTGGCTTGAGATCCTCAGAAAGAATGCTTATGAGATTTACTGTCAGCAGACTGGGCCCCATGAGTCATTTGAAATGTGGGAACAGAGGATTCTTTCACAATCTCCAACTGCGCGCTATTGGGGTGAAATCGTTCGGAACTTTCTCTTGACAAGCTGTCAATTCGTTCGGAACCAACGAATCGGTAACTGGCCTGGTACACTGTGTTCTATCGATGAGTTGTGCAGTTACTTTTTTGCCCTAGGACATACAAATTATTGTCGGTGGGTCCCCGTATTTCTGAGAGACATGTCTCAGCTACCCAGGCGGCATCCTTCAATCCACAACAAATTCATGGAAGGCCATTTTGTGGTCCAGCGTAGTGAGAGGAAGTTCAGTATGATGGGTTTAGATCAGAGCCAAGAACATAGTATCCAACTACTCAAAGAAGACAGTGGTCCAAAAGGTCTCTATGGCCAGGCTGAAGAGAAAGTCGTTATTGAGCTTTCAAGGTCAGAAGTTCTGCGTGTTATAGATGAGTATGAATATGCAAGTTTCCACACAACATCATCAGATAACACGGAACACCCGGAAAGTTCGGTATCAGAGCAGAAAAAATTTCTGAATCAATTGAAATCTCTCCTCGATCTGGTGAATCAGGGACTCATTATCAACCCTTATGATGAAACTAGTGGTCAGCTG
The DNA here is from genome assembly GCA_031216915.1 of Pictodentalium vernedei. Classification (NCBI taxonomy): domain Eukaryota; kingdom Metazoa; phylum Mollusca; class Scaphopoda; order Dentaliida; family Dentaliidae; genus Pictodentalium; species Pictodentalium vernedei. Next base: position 37,762,370 of record CM062288.1, read on the forward strand.
GTGACATTAGATACTGGTGAATATATGGACCCCGAAGTTAGTAAGAGTTTACGGTCATTACCCGAAAGGGGCAAGCATTTATATTCCACTTTCTTGAAGGAAAGGCTTGTGGAATGCACCGTACCCCTGAATGATGTTATTCCCAAGGCAAATATATATACCTTCCTTAACCCACCCCCAGCCAACCTGGACAAAGGCCGAGACAAACTCATGTCAAGTAAAGCAACTGCCGCAATAGTTACCCAGATGTTCGTTTCACTGCAAGCCCGGCCTGATTCAAACATGGATGAGTTTTTCATGCACGAGAATGCACGTGATCCGCCAGCATTATCCGATAGAGGTAAGCTACGGAGTGGGACAAAATCTCAAATTCTCAATTGTTTACCAGCTATTCCTGCACAAGGGAAGAATTCAGCAGCTAGACAAGCTTCAGTTGTCATCTTGGATATGCCTGCTGTAGTCCATGTAATCAAACCACAGAAAGCGGATCTGTTTGGAGAATATGCTCGATTGCAATTATTGCCATACATCGAATCTCTGATTAACACGAACACCACAAGGGTTGATGCGATCTATGACTGTTACCCCGAAGGCAGTTTGAAGAATCAGACGCGAGCAAAACGCCTCGGTGAGACAGCAGTTAGGTTGATACGGGTGTCCGAGAACGTCCCTTTACCTAAAGGGAAGAATTGGCAGGCATTCTTGAAAGTTAGTGAGAATAAAGACGAATTTTTCAAGTTCCTGTCTGCTGAACTGCTGAAATTAACATCAACATCCGAGTACCAGTTGTTAACGACATCAGGAGAATATGTACTATGCAATAAGGATGTTAGCTTATGTGACATATCTCCATCGAACCACGAGGAAGCAGACACGCGCATGATGCTTCATCTCAACCATGCAGTCTCACAAGGTCACAAAATAGCTTTTCTTCGCACGGTTGATTCTGATGTCGTCATTCTGTCTTTGCACCATTTCGCAACATTCCGTGACCTTGGACTCAGTGAGCTGTGGATTGGGTTTGGAATTGGAAAGGCATATAAAGATATGCCAATTCATGAGATAGCTTCACAACTTGGACCTGATTACTGTAAGGCCCTGACTTTCTTCCACGCCTTCACAGGTTGTGATGTAACATCCAGCATGCTCGGCATTGGGAAGAAGACAGGATGGAATGCATGGATGAATTTTCCCGCATCAACTGAAATGATGATAGAATTGACTGAGAATCCGCAAGTCTTTTCAGAGGATTCCCCTCATATGCAGCATATCGAAAAACTCACCATACAGATGTACAGTAACAGTTGTGTCAGTACACGTGTCAATGATGCGAGACGGCATATGTTCACACATGGCCTTAAGTCTATGGAAAACATCCCGCCCACCAAAGCAGCTCTGTATCAACATGTAAAAAGGGTAATTCTTGTGTCATCTTTCATTTGGCATCGTGCTCTGCAGAAACACTTATGTGTGCCAGACCCATCACAGTACGGATGGGAGTGGAATCCACGTCTCAATATTCTGGTCCCATTTTGGACTCACCTAGGAGACGCAAGTGCTGCATGTGCACTGATGCTCCACTGTAGTTGTGCCAAGGCCTGCAAGGGCAATTGCAAATGCTTGAAAGCTGGATTAAGGTGCACACCTTTGTGTAAGTGTGAAGGTGGCTGTTGTAACAATATTGAGTAGTATACTGTCATGTTAGGACCAGTCATCTCCTATTCTGGTATTTTTTTTTCCATTTTCGGCCAGTTAACACATGTCATGTTTCTAGTTGAGTTGATTTTGCTAACAAATGTTCATCCCATGTGGCTTGCTACATTGTCCGGGGTATAGGAATACAGTTTTAGATTTCGGAAAATAGTCTGTTATTTACTGCACAAGACGGTGTTAATTCATGCATAGCATGATACAATATCCCCAACTATTTTGCCTCTGTACAACAGTTGATACCTTCGTTCACCCGTGTGTTCATCTATGGTATCCTTGTCTTTCTCTGGCCATAGGCCACATGTGACTAGTCAGTTCCTACTCCATAGCAAATCAACTTGGAAATCCTTCATCTTGTAGCGCACTCATGTCTCAATGAATCCATACCTGAGTTGATCTAATAAATCTAACGTAAGGTATCAAATTGCCATACCGGATCATATTTCTATAAGTTATTCGCTAAAACATTTCGACCACTCATCGACATCAAAGGTCATGTTTTGGCTCCCAGTGGTGGCTATATCTCTATATCCCTGGTAAAGTAGCATACCATGAGGGATGGGCATTAAGTGTCGGCAACATTAATCCTGACTTGGAACACACCACATCTTAACTGGCCGAAAATGAAGAATACTACTTGTAGTCAAAAAATATTCCTGTACCTCGAATGACTGCAAACATACACTCACCCCTTCTAGTCCCATTTTGCCAATGTTCTATACTGGCAAGATAACATTGTATAATTAACAACGGGAACTAATGCATCCCGAGTTCATTCCAGCACTGCCCTTGCTGGCAGACGTGTCGCTATGGTGTTGAGATTGAACCAGAACTCCTCTAGAAATTTGATAGTTTTATTTTCTTAGAAAATAAATCTATCGAAAATGCCGGAAGTTGAGAATAGACTGTCACTTTAATTGGATTATCAAATGTCCAAGTATCCCCACTGCTGCATACTATCGAGTACCCTTGTTCATGTGTTGACAGGAATCTCTCATACCATGTTCATTTGACCATTGCATTCCCGAGAAACATTCAACACTAATTTATCTACGGACGGACGATCATACTGACAGTCAGACACACAGACGCACACATCGACGGAAATTCTGATCCCATTATCCATTAATCTTCCCCCCCAACTTGTTCCAAGGGCTTCACTCCATCATTCACATCAATTACAGCACATGTATGGTGTTAGGTTTGGAGCTTCAGTTGTGCGATCGGCGAAAATAGCTTTTTTTCGATCCGCTTGGCGGCCATTTTGGATTTCGCTGCTAGTGGTGGCTAGAGGATGGTGCCAACTTGTAGCCGATCGATTTTGAAATCTCTGATGCCTACCCTTACATCATGCCAAATTTCAGGAAGGTATCACCAAGTGCACAATTCTAGCGAATTCCTCCCCCGCTATTGAACGTTCGTGAAAAACGTCGCAGCTCAGTCCGCCCCCACAAATGACACTAACGCAACCAATGTAGTAACTCCTCCCGTCGATGACCTTTTATTACGAGAATAGAGTGGAATGAGTGTTTTGACCAAAACACGAGTTTAATATTCTGCTTATCATATGACACCACAGTTACTACAAACTCATCTTTTATATAGGAAAAAATGGTTAAATATAAAATATACCCATAGCTTGGTGTATCAAATGTTCACCACTCGTGGTGAAGTGGTGTTAACCGCGAGCCTTTGGCGCGCGGTTAACACCACGAGTGGTGAACATTTTGTACACCAAGCTACTATGGGTATATTTTATTTATACCATGATCGTCAGATTATTAAGCATCACTATTATTTTTTCCCGATTTTACTGAGCACCAGACGTACATACGTGCCAATCTGTTTTTTGTTTACACAAGCATTGGTGGGCGGTACTTCCGCTATCAATTTTATCGCCAAAACGAAACGGAAAATGAAACTGGGCCTTTTTCATTTTAATAGCATAATTTCTAGTTACGGATGCTTTATTAACATGAGACAAAGCATGTTTGTTATGTTTTGGTGTCTTATGGGGTAAACTCATTTAAAAACGTAATAAATTACTGTCACTTTCATTTCACTCTTCCTGTGGCGACGTGCGATAAATTTAGACAAGTTGCATTCAGGTCGACGTCAACAAAGGTCAACCTGGATGTAGTTCCACTGTAGGTTTTAAATTTTCACTATTGAAATCCCATTGCTGGCGTGTTCACCACGGTTGGTATGTAAAGCTAAAATGTATGTCATAGGCTTTTCATATATTGTAGAAGGGTAACCATGGTATTAAATGTTAGGTTCCGCTCTATCTTTTGAATAATTATTGCGGAAGTTTCGCCCTATTGCATAGGGTTAAACTTCTGAACATAGGGCATATGTTGAAACTAATGCCCTGTAACTTGGAGATATATTTTTAGTATCAGGTATAATATGATTACAATAGGCTATTTGTTGGACAAGAAAATTTGAAGTATTGGTTCTAAAGTTGGAGTCTGATGCATGGGGGTAAATTACCAGATGAAGTATGGAAAACAGTGGCTTCGAAAAATCTGCTATTTTTTTAAAATGTCATTTTACACATGTTTGTTACCAGGCATGTAACAAAAAAAAAAATAAGACGGAAACATGGAATTGTTTTCACATTTTAAAAATAGGGGGGTATGTGCTCCAGGGTGAGGTGCGTGAGGATGGTGGGGAACTTCCGCTTTTGAGGCTGCTGGGTGGCTGAAAATGACTGGTATCGGCATTTTTTCATGCAATTTTGCAGGCTGGAGTCTTGCCTTTGACAATAAATTATTTCACCCATATTTAGATTATTTATTTCTACTTAGCCAGAGAGTGTTATGTTTTTAGTGGATTTTGGAAATGTAATACATGTTATGAGTTAGATAACTAAGTTACAGAATATTTGCATTTGGAGAGAGTGTATGGCATGCCATTTTAGGAATTGCCTGGAAAAATGTGGAGCGGAACCTCATGTATTTGACTGCGACGCGTCACAGCTGCTCTCAGTCATACGTCACAACGACGACAAAATATAGTTTCACCATTCGGCGTTATAAATAATAATTTTCAAGTATTTATACATTTCTTATCATTGGGATTTTAGTGAATGTTTATAACAAATAAAATCAGGCATCGTGGCTTTGTTGATGTTTTGAAATAGTTCTGTTTACACGCGCTTTACTTTTACACCGATCTTTTCGATGATAACCAATCAGAAAGTGTTCTTTTGAAATTGAACAATTAAATCAACTGAAGGTGTTATGAAACGCTAATTAACATTTATTGAAAATTCGATTTATTTAATTTTATTTGTTTTACAAAGATTGGGGAACAAGTCATGCAACTTATATTAACGCCTCTCCTTGGCCCAATGGCGTAGTTGTGTGGGATGACCTTCATAGTGGCAACTTCGTGGCCTAGCTCTTCTCGAATACTACGAAGGGATATTTTGCCTGCACGGAGTGTGTCTCTCTCCGCACAGAGGACAGGCATTTTACATCCCCCACCCGATAGTACGGTACGCTGTGACAGCATCAACCCCACAATTGATGCAGACAGAGAGTATTCGGACACCTCGAGAACTTTCCCCGACCGGGGATCGATCCCGGGACCTCTGGCATGAGAGACCAGCGCACTTATCCCCTCGGCCACCATACTCCCGGTCCCGGTGGTGGCCGAGTGGATAAGTGCGATTGAAAATTTGAAACGGTAATAAGCCAAGAAAAGGGGGAATTCGTATGATAAGTAGAGCTTACACCATAGAAAGAAAGTGATATTGAAGATACAAGAACGAGGTGTTCACGAGGGCTTTGCTCGAGTGAACATGCCCGAGGCACTGTATGTTCATTATCATAAGCTGATATGCTGCAAACGACTTATCAGTCACAGTGTTGTTTTCTTTGACAAACAGAAGACATATTATCAGCAAGAAATACTCAATATCAAGTTTCGATCAAATTAACTGAATTTGCAATTTTTTCTCATTCTTTTCAATACTTTCTTTTTTTGAGTCGGCAAAATCTTGCTATCGTTAGACGGAAAACGTCATTTTTATCGTACTTTTTCATTTTATTTTATATGTGAAACGTTATATAATATCACCAGGCGAGGAAGTTCAGAATAGTGCGTGAAGGGGTTCCGATACTTTATTACAGAACACTGAAATGTTTTCATGGGTTTTTTGTTTATATGAGAGCTGACACTGTCCCGATTCATTGGCTTTGTTCTCGAAGATATCTTTCGTCGCTCAGGTGTTGCAGAGCTTGGGATGATATTTGTTGAATAAAGCATATGCTCTTATCAACAACTCTTCGAGGTATATTACTTATTTAAAACAAAGGAGTGACATATAACTATGTGACAAATAGACAGAACGCGATGTGTGTTTGAATCGGTGGGTGTTTTACATAACGAGTTGGAATGGCGTAGTCATATTTCACGAGAGCCGTAGGCTCGAGCGAAATATGATTACGCTATTCCAACGAGTTATGTAAAACACCCAGCGATTCAAACACACATCGCGTTCTGTGTTTATTACACAATCCATGCATTAAAATTCATTTAAATAAACAAATTTTTAATTCCGATGTTTAACCCGGTGAAGAGTTTGTATTGACTGAAGCTGCACTGATCAAATGGATCGATAAAAAATGAAAACAACCTTTTCGGAACCAGCGTTTGTTGAAATTCGTATCGCTGTTTACTAACAGTAATAGCCACCAAATGGTTAGGCGTGAATGGGCATCAGTCCATTCACGCCTAACCATTTGGTGGCCATTACTGTTAGTAAAAATATAAGTACAAGTATGTGCAGATTTGCAAAACACCTGGGAGAAACGTTTTTAAAAGAAGTTCGAAGCATGTCAAGATGTACGAAGATTTACCGAAATGAAGTTGACCAATTTAGATATAATGAGATCCACAAAACGAGACGGCCACGGGACTGGGTTAATGTTCTGGTTGGAAATGATTGGGTTTTTTAAAAATATTATCTCGTTTTTGGCTAATTTTTTGTGAACCGACTTTATTTTGCTTTGGACGTTTTCATTTTCAGACTATGCGACAGACGGCCGATGATTGTATAACGAAATTTGGAAACTTTTCGAAGCGTAACTAAACGGTGCGGTAAAAAGGTTCCGGCTTGTATATCACCCGTTGAATACAGAATCATTTATATCATAGCGGCGATTCCGTTGAATACAAGGGTTTAAAGTTTAATGGATGTGTAATAAAAGCTGTTACGCCGCGACTCAAGTCATTAAACAAAAACCTAGTACGAAAACTAGTAACACGATATAAACTTTCCAATCTCGGCACTTAATTTTTGTCAATACAGTAGAATCCTCTTAATGGAATATCCATTTTGCCAGTGAAAACTATTCAATTAACAGGAGTATACAATTAACAGGGATTTTGTCAGTTTTCTGTGTTCTGGAGGTAAACTGAGCATTTATTCTATTATATCTTGTTTGACAGAGCTCATAGAGCTCTGTCAAACAAGATATAATAGAATAAATGCCTGTATTGGATGTAGTGAGGCCAAGAAGGTTGATAAATAAGGGGAATTTGGTGCGTGTCACAGTCATTTTTTCGACATATTACAAAAATGTATATACAATTAACAGGAGTTTACTCTACAACCCATATGCAGTTAACAGATCAAATTTGTGCTGAAGGTATGGTAAATGGTTTTGTGTTTGAAAATTATATTCAGTTAACAGGGATATACAATTAAGAGATATCCAATTAAGTGGGCTCCACTGTAATAACTAAAATATGTTTAGAATATTTTATTCTTTAATTCTTTTATTTATTAACCCTTGATTGATTGATTGATTGATTGATTGATTGATTGATTTTATTCAGTAGTTCAACATGTATACAATCAAAACCAAACATATACATACAGGTAACATTATTTACAATTACATGATTGCACCACAGGGAGATAGCGTAGCCACTTGTGGCTTTCTTCCCGTCATTTCCGTTTTAAAAAAAAAAGAACAAGAAAAAAGAGAGAAAAAAACAGAAAAGAAAAGAAGAGAAAAAAATGAAAAAAGAGAAATAAGAGTGAGAATCAAGGCAATCCTGACAACAGCGTGTTCTCCAATTGGAGGGCATTTTTTAGCCCTACTACAAATATGTTAGGCTGGTTCTTTCCGTCATATGAGAAATATATTGTATATTTTTAACATGTGATGAAGATTGAGTTGAATAGAAAGGTAGCGATGAGATAAACAGAGCTACGGCCTACAGTCGGGACATACTGTATTGTTACAGTTGACATGTAGCGAGTATGAGCTTAGAAACTGTTCAGTTATATTCCTTTTGAACAGTGATCTTGGATAATTTTGAACAAAGGGTTCAATATTACTCCACGTCCTAAGGAAAGTATGTATGGGAAGGTTAGCAGAGAACTGAGTCCTCGGGTTATCTGTGCGTAGTTAACCTGACTGTCTGGTGTCCATACCCTTTGAACCACAGCGGCCGCTTTTCCGGCCTGGAACATGATACGTCGTAACGTCATTATATAGGATGGCTGTTCAGTAAATATTATGGAGTAGACCAATCAGCCCGAGGCTGCACGTTGAAAATACTGATTTGTCTACCGCAAATAATGAATATGGAATCTTCTAATTGCTGCCATTGAACCGGCATGGACGATACCACCATAGTTTAAAGGGTTAATTGTGTACACGGTCAACAAATTCATTTTTCACAGAAATCAACGAATATTCCTTAAAAAGGGATCAGCGATTCCGAAGCGTCGAAAAGTTGTAAACCTTTGTGAAAAATGTTTTGTTGAGCAAAATCTTCTTATAGCAGCTCCCGCTAAGATTGCGACTGGTGAGACACTTTTCTGTATGTGACCAATGCAATAAGCTGTTTTGGTAGAAAAGCACATTTAGTTTTTTGAAATTCGTGGCATTTCTCTCCTATGTAAACACACGTGCCTATTTGAATACTATTGTCTCATTCTGACATTCTTATTCTTATGTTTCTGTCCTTAGTCAGCAGTCAATACTTCCTGATAAACAGTAATGAAAGTTACTTACCTTAGATAAGCTATCGTAAAAACCGACAATTATCCAGATACCTCAATTGAAACAAAGTACGGAATGGAGGTGGTTCAGCAGCATGCAGTTATTAATACTCATTTAACCAAAAACTTTTTTCTACCCTTTCTTCACCTTTTCTTCTTATCTTCATTATTTAGTTAACAACATGCACAATTATCTTTTATTTCCCTCTTTACCAAACCTACTATCAAATCATAACTATAACTTGAAAGTGTAATGAATAATTCACCATTATAGGGTTTGGACGGTAATCTTGATTGTATGTGTATCTGTCTTCTCGACTGTATTATGTTCAAGTGTTCCACTGGTGGAAACAACCTTTTATAAGCTTACAGCTTACTGTTGGATCCACACGTACTATAACTGATATAATTGTTTATCAAATCACTCGTCCGTTTTGTTCACTTTAAAACATTTGATATTTTGTTGATAAATAAAGCCTTCCGTCAATTGCATTGGTCAATTTCAAAACTAGACAATTTGATTGCCTGAACAAAATCCACATTTTCATAATTAGAGTTGGGAGCTTTCATTGGTCAATTTCAAAACTGGACAATTTGATTGGCTAAACAAAATACAACTGGGTCACATTTGAATAATTTCAGTAGGGAGAATTTACGTTATCTGTCTTATTTAGGGTGGGTTATATTGTATTAATCTTTTACCTACAAGAAAAACGCCATTCATTTTTTTTTATATTTTCACTTTTTGCTTCCAAAACATAGGTTATGACCCCTCATTGGAACGAGCTCGACGAGCTCGTTCCAATGAGGGGTCATAACCTATGTTTTGGAAGAAAAAAATGAAAATTTTTAGTTGTACAAGGATGTTTTTTTCCAAGTGCCGTCTCTGCAACTCTAGTTAGGTGATGGGTTAAAAGGTCATACTAAGTGGCTAATTTGTGCGTGTGTATGTCATATGATAAATAGAAGATGAAATGAGTGTTTTTCTCATATAATATTTATGAAACTCGTCCGAATTTTCCGTTTGGGCTCGCCAGAGGCTCGCCAAAACGGAAAATTCTTAGACTCGTTTCATAAATATTATATGAGAAAAACACTCATTCCATAACCTCTCTATATATATTTGAGGACTGGAAATAAATATTATTTAAACGAAACTAAAAATGTTTTGTTGAGTAAACTCTTCTTGTAGTAACTCCCGCTAGGAATGCGGCTAGTGAGACACTTTTCTGTATGTGACCAATGTAATGAGGGTTTCAAAAGTCGAGATGTGTAGAGAACAGTGGTCCACCGGTAAAACTGTCCAAAACTATATGACCCTGGCTGTTGGTGATGTCGTTAACTTGTTGAGTGGTAGACACCACTATCAGGGCTTTCAGAAAATGAGGGTACCAGTGCAAAAGCTAACATTTTCCCCGCTCGTGTTTCCTTTTCAGTCAAACGCAAATAATATTTTGTTTTTACGAATTTGTTCTATTTCAAATGATTGGAGAGTGCCCGCACTGCCTGTGGGCACTCTTCGATAATTAGTAATAAAACAAATGATGATAAAAAAACCTGACCACCAAAAATAATCTAGCTCCCATTCAGTAAAACACCAGCAATGAACCTGGGAAGTAAGTGGAAATGGCAAAAGAGGTTAAGTACTCAAAACTCTTTCAACACTGACGTTCACAAATGGTATCGTCCTATACAATATTCTCTCCGGCGAAATGAGCGAATTCATTCTACATTTCCGGCGAGTTTCAGTAATAATTTAACTCTACAACTCTGTAAAGCTGCAGTATTGAATTACTACTGATTCTCACTACCGATTTATTGTTCATTATACCCTCCATCGCCACAGTTCTTTATTTTCATGAAAAATGAATGTATACTAGTATGAGGGGGTTAAACTTCCGCTTTATCATTGGCTTAGAAATAATTTCCAGATGTGTCGTGGTGGTGTCGATTGATGTTCTATCTATCGTTTACGGCCAGGGCTCGCACCGTCATGCACACAATTGGCTATTACAATGATACTATAGACTGGAACTGATAAACACTAAAATTTGAGATGAGGTTCCATCCAAACAAGTGTACCATAAACAAATTTGCTAATTGATCTTCTGGTTGAATTGATTGATCTCAATACAGCTGGACTGCAAACAATGTCGCTACTCAAACTGCCCGCTCTGAATGGCGAAAGGTCAATCAACGCGGTAACTTTTCTCAATATTGGCGTTTCATGACATGAAAATTGTTACGCCGTGACTATGGTTTCAGCGTTACAGCTTTCACATACGTCATCAAACCTCAAACGCAAACCTGCATGGAAACTAGTTATGCGGTATCAACTTTCCAATATCAACACTTGTTTTTTATTAGTAATAACTAAAATATTGTGTAAATATTCATTTTTCATTACAATAAAAAATGTGCACATCTTCAATGTATTTCGTTTTTCGCAGACATCAAATGTGCCTTAAAAAGTAATATTATATCTCACGTGACTTCCTTGCATTCTGGTTGGCTGAAAGATGATACCCTATTTCGTGTAGTTAGAATCCACATAACTGACCAGGCACAATACCAAGGCACTACACGTTTTCTGTTTTTAGCACACTACTATATCAGTTTTCTTTTCATACTGGGCGAATAAAACTGATCAGGCTAAATTTAAAAATCGATTCACAGAGGCACAACATCCACAAAACGACCCGGAAAGAAATCTTTGTAGAAAAATGTATCGCTTTTCCATTGTTGAAGTCACATTTTTCGAGGCGTTCATTTTATTCCTAGAGAAGATGATCCATATCTCGTTTCGAAGAGAATGATCCATACCTGGATCCAACTTTCATGAGAACGCGTCCGGATATGAAAAATCATTTGCTTCGCTGCTCATATTATTTCTCTATTTAATTGTATGTTTTGGGCAGTAAACGAATAAATAATGGAATTCCATTGAATCTTCGGAGTTTGTATCCCGTGCTGACCCATTCGGTAATGTGTATGTGTGACAAATGTGTGGAAATTATCAAACTGCGTTGTCAAATTTCGAAAATTTTAGTTTTCATTCGCGAGTTGCGCGATTCTAGAATACACAGTTCCGTTTGGGGAAAACATTTTGTTCACCCTTGCCGACCGATTCAAAATCTGTCTTCTGCTCATATCAATAATCCAAGTTAGCCGTGTTTTGGAAGAAGAAAATGTTTTTTTAAAAACTACGTGGTATTTTTTTCTATATAACGCTGGTTGGTAGGGCTGCTACCTTGGTAATAGATTAACAAATCGGACAGATGTTTTTCTTGATGGGTGTTCGATATAATATAAGGATTAGTGCATGTCTTGTCGTTGACTACGCCCATATAGTGCTCAGTGAGGTGGTGTAGTTCCCTCCGCTTCGCGGCGGGAACTACACCACCTCACTGGGCACTATATGGGCGTAGTCAACTCCAAGCCATGCACTATTCCTTAAATAGATGATTGTGAGACCTCGAGAAATTAAGAGCATTTTGAATAAAGTTTTTGATGAAAATTGTCCATTTATACTAAACATTGCTACCCCTTCCACACACTCCAAGATGATGGAAGATGGGATAACATTCTATTTGTGATCACTGATCGTTCTAGCAACCCAATTGTTTTGAGGTCAGTGAATCAGTTAACTTTTGACCTTATTCGCACAGTATTTCCCAATTTTGAAAGTGAGGCCCAATGCTTTTCCTTCCACACAATTCTTACTTGATTGAAGTGAGAGAATCTTAAAATGGACATTTTATTTTGTATTTCAAGAATTAAAGAGAACGTTATAATTTGGATTTTTATGACAGAGTGTTTTTGAATTTGTATGAGTAATTTTCGTAATGCACTGTTTCACTTCGCGAGTAGTGGGAAATGTTTCTCCTAGATCACTGGTGTTCCTCGTGGACACTATGTGCATAAACGTAATTCTAACCACACCGACTTTTGGAAATACACTAAGGTTTAATACCGGGAACGGGAATTTGACGGCTTGGTGGCGGCTCCCTGTTCTGAAAGTCAATCACGATGCCCGGGAAATGTAAAGACCATGGTGTCAATGATAATGTATTATGGTTTATGAGATTACGGCGAATATGAATTTCTCCCGAGACTAGCATCGCAACTAAAGCTATGGTTTAATCTCACGAACGTGAATTTCCTGGTTACCGTTTCTGAAAATCAGTGCTAAAGCCAAGAAATTCATAGACTAGAATCAGAAATCAAAAGGCTGCGGAACACAACCTTTGATTCCCGGTGTAAAAGGAATGGACTACTATTCCTAGAAATGTTAGACCTAGGACTATAATTCCGCGGAATAATAGTCCAGAGGGACTAATTATCCTACGGACTTCCATTCCTGTTACACCGGTTCTGTCCTATGAAATTTCCGGGTTTCGGGGCAGATATTCAGAAACAAGAAGCGGAAAATTCCCGGTATCGTGACTGACTGTCAAAAACAAGAACCAGAAAATTCTCGTTCCCGGGATTAAACCCTAAAATACACACATTTATAATACAATGTTAACCCTTTACCCAACGTAACGGAAAAACGGCGATATTCACAAAAATCGTCAATTAATTTTCATTATGTTTTTCATTTTTTGTCTCAAAGACATAGGTTATGACCCCTCTCTCGTCGAGCTCGTTCCAGAGAGGGGCCATAACCTATGTTTGCTAGACAAAAAATGAAAAAAAATTAGTCACGTATTCAAGAATTTTTTTTGCAAGTGTCGTCTGTTTTCATGTTAGGAAAAGGGTCAAATAACTCCAAGTTCCATTGATGAAACTAACATATTTTGAGTGTTATCTTCTTGATGGATACTCATTGGTACTTGACCCTGGGGAATTGGTGTGAATTTGTGAAACAACGACGTGGTGGAGTTACATAAAACAATTGTTTGATTAGTTTCTATAATTGATAGGCTGATCGTTAAATTCGGTTGGTCCAACTTCCATTTAGTCGTTAGAAAACAGCGTCAATAGGACAAAGCGACCTACGGTCACAAAAACTATTTGTATTTAGAGGTTATTGCTTATTTATTTTCTTAGCCCAATGTAACTTCATATCAATCGGAGTCTAAATCTTGACCTTCTGTATGTGATCATTAACAGAATATTATTCATTCTATACACTCTTCTGTACAACATATTTTACACAAAACTTGTATAAATAAAAATATTAATGCATAGAAGGAACACAAAACACATCTCTGCACACAGTTCACCGTGTTAGTCTCTCTGCGTGATTCCGGAAATGAAAAAAATATAATCTGCGAATGTGCTTGTAATTTTTTATGTTTAAAGCGGAACTAATGTGATTTAATAACTTCAATTAAGAGATGGGCATTTTTCAAATGTTTACTGAAGCCCGAAAGAAAGAACGCAATGTTCGAGCGATGTCAGTTCCGGTGCTATAATCAGAGAGACTACAATAAATAGTTTCCGTTGTTAATCAAATGACCATTAAATGATTATAAGGCCTAATAATTTTATATTATTGAGATTTAGTGCACGTGTTTAAAATTCTCATCACGAAGAATACTAAAAACATTGCAAAGCAAATGACTTGTCATAGTACTGCTAACAGGATACGCGCGTACCACGAGCGTTACCAAGAAAATCACACGTATCCCATGAAATCCAACAGAGCTGTGTACATGAGTACCAAAATATCCGAGAGCTCTCTGCCATTTATAGGGATGTGGGCGACAAGCACGGCGAAGTGTTATAAGGCCGCGTTCACACTGCAAGCGATGGGCGAAGGGAAGCGGGGCGAAGGGAAGCGAAGCGATGACCGGGCGATTTGTGAGCGGATTGATTGCCCTGGTTCGCTTTCCAGAATATACATTTAAAAAAGTGGAAGTGTTTTGCACGCAGACGATTGTTCTAAATTCCAGATATCGACAGCGGGGTTCGCAACTGCTTACACCCTGTCTTTTTGTCCAATCAATAAAAAGCCACGGAGTTTGGTACACTCAGACGACGAGTGGTATTCAAGTGACGTCACCAGAACATCTAGTTCTGTCAGTAAGAGTTACCAACTGAGCTGAATGTATTTATGAATTGTAATAACCCCATAACGTGTGACACGTGACATCGAGCCGCGTTGCGGAGAGATGTAGCAGCACGATGCACGTTGTTCAAATTCGTGAATGCCGACAGCGAGTTTGGTAAATGACTTACACCCTGTCTGTTGTTCAATCAATAATAGGCACGAACTCAAAGTATACCGAGAAGACGAGCGGTATTCAAATGAGTTCACTTGAACATCCTGTCCATTGTCCTATGTAGTATTTCATGTTGATTATATAACCCGAAAAGACATGAGTCTATGTGTACGCAGAGTAGTTATTTAGTTATTGGTGTTTAAGGTCACATACTTATGCACAATGGCTAATCGTGACCGTGACAGTTTTACGGGTGGAGGAAGCCGGAGTACCCGGAGAGAACCACCGAGCAACGACGAGCAGCTGTCAGCTCTCCAACATCGTAACTCTGAACTATGCACAGCAGCACAGGCAGGGTTAGATTGGTTGAAGACATGCGCACCATCGACGTGCAGTACGCCTCAGTACACAGCGTCATCGTGCCCCCATGAAGGCAATCGGGGTGAAGTGTCTTGCCCAAGGACACAACGCGGTTGTCGCAGGTGGGATTCGAACCGAGGACCTCTCGGCTTGCAGCCTGCACCTCTACCAACTGAGCCACCGCGCCCCCATGTGTACGCAGAAGAGAAAAAACAATTTGGGTGTAAATTTTGTGAAATGGCATCCAGACAAGGTAAGATATGTCAATAGTTAAGCACTAGTACAGTGTGGCCGCCGTGAACTGATCACTCTCCACGGGTTGGCAATATTTTAACCCTTTACCCAACGTAACGGCCAAAACCGGCCAGCGCTATTCTCAGAAATCGCCAATTAATTTTCATTATTTTTTTCATTTTTTGTCTCAAAAACATAGGTTATGACCCCTCGTTGGAACGAGCTCAACGAGCTCGTTCCAACGAGGGGTCATAACCTATGTTTTTGAGACAAAAAATGAAAAAAATTAGTTATTCAAGAATTATTTTTGCTAGTGTCGTCTGCTTTTCAGGTTAGGTAAAGGGTTAACAGATGCAATAATATTAGATTCGAAACATTAATTACGGGAATAATCATCGAAAATTTAATTAATGAAGTAAGCACCGGGTACAACCCGGTGCCTCATTAATTAAAATTTGCTGCTAATAATTTTTATAACTTGGTAAACCCTTGCGTGGTCATCACTGCCCAAGTGTGAATTACGACCAGTCCAATGCAACTGTACTGTAGTTTTCAAAAGAGAAGTCCCTGTTTGAGTGTTAAAGGCATATTGTTGGGATGCGATCGCTTTACATATATAGTTGCAATTTGGCTTCATTGCCTTAATTTGTTCTACCCTGTAAGTGGAAGTCGTACGGGTTATCTTGTTTATCTTCTGTTTGTCAATGTTATCATTTCGGACAATGCTATGGTCGTGATATAAGTAAAAAGTGAAGTTTAGTCAATCGTTTATATTTATGATGCCCACTTTAGATTACTTGCTCACCGACGTGGGTCTCCGGGGCCTATTTTAGTAGTGAAACGGGCTTTGTTTAGCGAAGTAAACACGTATCTATTCCACTCCCGGGGTTCACACTTTTACCGTTTCTAAGTCAATTAATGGCCTGACACTGAAGATATTCACCTAAATCCGAACGAACCCTCACCGAGACCCCAACAACAAAAAACAAAACCGCGTAACCGATATGTGTGGTTCGAGGTTTCGTAAATAAAATACTGCGAATTCAAGACCATATAGAAAAATAAAATTGTATCTCAGTTTGCTTGTATTTCTGTTTCAAGTGACATTAAATATTGTTGAGTTGAAGTACAATACAATCGTCCTGGACTCGGCGTAGTCCACGCGTGGACAGTAATGCCCACGCTTACGTTTACCAGGTAATGAAAATCATCATCGGCAAAATCTTAATTAATGAATCACCGGGTTATACCAGGTGCTTCATTAATTAAATTTTTGATGATTTTTCCTATTTTAATTTAATTTAATTATTGGATTTTAACGACACCTTCGACAGCCAGGATCACCTCGTGTCTGATAGGTCTGCGGGTAGAGGAAGCCGGAGTACCCGGAGTGAACCACCGAGCAACGGCGAGCAACTGTCAGACTCCCCAACGTATTAACTCCACACACGCATGGTTAGCATTGGTTGAAGGCAGGTGCACCATCGACGTGCAATACGCCTCAGTACACAGCACTACCATGCCCCCACGTGAGAAATCGGGATTAAGTGCCTTGCACAATGACACAACAAAGTTACCACTGACGAGGATCGAACCGTGGACATCGCGGTTTCAAGTCCAATGTCCTAACCACTGTGCCAACGCGCTCCTGAGATTATTCCTATAATAAGTGTTTGGAATCAAATAATGTTTTGTCCGTGGAAATATTGACCACCCGTGGAAAGTGACCAGTCCACGGCGACCGTACTGTAAGCAGACAGACATTTTCGAACTGTATTGTGTAATTCACATTTGGTATTGTCATTTTCTGTCATAATATTAAGGGAAACTCTTTAAAGTTGTGAGGGGGCGCAGTGGCTCAGTTGGTAGAGGTGCAGGCTGCAAGCCGAGAGGTCCTCGGTTCGAATCCCACCTGCGGCAACCGCGTTGTGTCCTTGGGCAAGACACTTCACCTCCATTATCCACGTGGGGGCACGGTGACGTTGTGTACTAAGGCGTACTGCACGTAGATGGTGCACCTGTCTCCAACCAATGCTAACCCTGCTTGTGTGGAGTTAGTATGTTGGGGAGCTGACAGTTGCTCGTCGTTGCTCGGTGGTTCTCTCCGGGTACTCCGGCTTCCTCCACCCGTAAAACTGTCACGGTCATGGTTAGCCATTGTGCAGAAATATGTGACCTTAAACATCAATAAATAAATAGTCCAGACTGATAAAATAATCCAACTACGTCATCAAGGCATGCCTTCGTTGAAGGCATGCCTTGATGATGTAGTTGGAATATTACCCTGTAAGGATTATAGTTCATTGTCGACATTGCTTGAAAACCTTAAATTTCTATTTAATAGTGGTAGAAATATGTGACCTTAAACACCAATGAATAAATAAATAAATTTAAAGTTGTGAAATTTTAGAAGATAAAGATGCCTAAATGAAGTATTCCCATGCCCTAAAATTAGAAGTGACAACAACGTTTAGTGAAAATAGAATATCTAAATATCCGGAAATTGTCTTGGTTGTGTCGATTACATTCCACGTTGTGTATCTAGACACTGAGTTGGATTTGATTATGACCGTTATGCTTCGGGTCGTAACACTTGTACATCATTTTCCAATTTATTAGAAGGGTTACCGCGATATCGAGGTACTACAAGGCGAGATAAATTGATAAGTTTGTAGTTTTTCGATTTCACGCTGTCATGGTTTGTATTAGATGTGTGAGCGATAATCAAGCGATTGTTCGTAATAGGTTCGTTGCTTCGGCGACCATGTATGGGTTCTCGACAAGTATATTCAATTATTGAGCTTTCACTAGAACGTGTAAATGTCCGGTGGTGTAAGGCTATCTGCCGGAAATAAATTATACTGCTCTATTGGGAAGAGAGGAGAATAATTGCATTTACCTTTTGCATATTTCATGATCCATTTGAGTGTATATCCTTAACGTCTATCACCGACTTGAAATGCATGGCGAAGGGCAAACGAGTCGCTTTACAAATACACGGCACAGGAATAAAAATACAGAATATACCCATAGTAGCTTGGTGTACCAAATGTTCACCACGAGTGGTGAACATTTGGTACACACCACGAGTGGTGAACATTTGGTACACCAAGCTACTTTGAGTATATTTTATTTATACCATGATCGTCAGATTATTAAGAGTCGCTATTATTTTTTCTCGATTTAACTGAGCAGCAGACGTACACACGTGCGAATCTGGTTTTGTTTACATGGGCATCTGTGGGCGGTCCTTCCGCTGTCAATTTTATCACCGAAACGAAATAGAAAAAGAAACGCGGCCTTTTTAAATTTAATAACTCAATAACAATAATATATTTCGAGTTGCGGATGCTTTATTAACATGAGACAATGCATGTTTGTTAATTTTAGTGTCTTATAGGGTAAACACATTTAAAAACGTAATAAATAATTGCCACTTTCATTTCACTCTTCCCGAGGCGGGTAATTTTAACTACTGAAATCCCATTGCTGGCGTGTTCACCACGGTTGGTGTGTAAGGCTAAAATTGATGTCATAGGCTTTTCACATATTGTAGAAAAGGTAATCATGGTATAAAAAACACTAAGACATGCCATTTTGCGATTTAAATTTTGAACCGCGTAGAGGAACAGATGTCTGTAAGAAGGTGAAGGAAGGTATAAAAACTGTAGGTGAAAAACGGAGTATGGGTTTGTCCAGAGACGTGGCGACAGAGGGTGTGGGGGATGCGTCACCTTCCAGTCCTGGCCAAAATTTCCTTTGTTTGAAATTCGGAGAGCAAGTCATGCATTGTTGAAAATTCCATCTATCTGGATTTTAGAGCTTCTTTGGTGATGCTGATGTCTCCTTTACTTCCCAAAATCCCAACTCGGTTTCAAATCGGCAAAATATCTAACTGTTACTATTTACAACTGTAGTGCACGCAATATCGAGCTTCATAAGTATGCATGATGTCAAACGGTATGAGATTTTTATAGTACATTTACTTATGGTAACAGAAAAAATCCTCGAAATGCACTTCAAGAAAATCGCATTCTGTAAAATCGTTATCCTGAGTTAATTCCATCACTCACAGTTACAAAATGACGAAACATCGAAAATTTATCATTCCTGCACAATCAACTCTCACGAATGGTTGTCGAACTTACGCTCCAACTGGTCAAGTTTAGGTAACAACATGGCTGTTCCACTAAACTAAAGTAGGGTATGAAAGTGAAATGCCCTCTCTTCTCCCAAGTCTTCTAAGCTGTAATCAGGATTAATTCATTAATATTTCGAAATACTCGTAATTTAGATTTGGGTTGATAGTAAGTTTTGCGCAGCAAAACCACGGTCAAGAGGTGAACCAAACCTGTTTACCGACGTGAGGTTTATGTGAAATTGTCTTCTCTTTGATACCCTGCAGTGAAATAAGTCGGTCGTGATATTACCGATTGCAGGTAACTGAGCAACGCCCACCAATACCTGGTTAGGTGGGTTCGAAAAGCTGATTGGAATGAGGGTGTCGACCTCTTTAACACTAGATCCATAAACAGTATTAAAATGTCACATAACATGCCTCTCCTGCTGTTATAAAGATTAAATGTCGGCTTCTCAGGCGGAAAATTGAAGATAGTTGATAGTTGTTGTCCTTCAGTTTTTAGAGTATAATCTAAGATTTCCCAGACATTGACTGTTTTCTGTGCTGTTGACAAGTGCTGTATCAGCAATTAAGGCCTCGTTTTCTCAATTTCATGTCCAGTTGAAGACAAATTGTATTTTATTTAAATTGTTTTTTGTTACAATAATTAACACGGTGCTTTTATCACATAGTCAAGATCAAATGACCAATTTCGGAAATATAGTCCGCAACACGTTTAACCGTTTTACTGCCACGCCAATTTGACCATATATGGAGAACCTCTATGCACGCTGTATGCGAGGAAGTTTAATAAGATTTATGACATACTTGAAACTCTATCATCTAATTAATTGTTGTTAAGGGCTCTCTGGACCCTTTCCAACAACTAATCAGATGGTAGGTTAGATCTACGCATACCAGAACGTACAGATAATCATCATAAAATGGACGACAATACTCGCTTACTGCAGCGTACGTGTTAATAAACACTTGACGTTATTAGTCAACGTGACGACGTAACATTGTGAGTTGTGTCCAAAGATGAATTCACAAAATCTTTTCTGTTTGTGTTTTCAGTCATTTGTCGAACTGTTTACCAAACACGTTTCGAAGACATTTGCAAAAATATTTCCCGAATAACTACAGATTTTCTTTTTTGCCTCAAAAGCATAGCTTTTAAGCCTCGTTGAAATGAGCTCTACAAGTGCGTATCAATGATGGCCCATAAGCTACGTTAATTTACAAAATAATAAAATTTGGTTGGCGCTGATCGGTTTCCTAAGGTAAAGGATTTAGTGACACATTATTTGATAAGAATAATATAAAATTTGTCAGGATTTGATGCAAAGTTTCTTTACCTCGTTCACAAAAAGCTATCTGAGCCTAAGTAAACCTCAGCTAAGATCGATGTTCGTGAATTCGGTTCGTAAATTTCATGTTAGCTTCTGACTCATTAGAGATGCTATATTCACATACTCCTCAATTTACTGAAAGAAATTTAGCACTTTACAATTTAATAACCAAGTCTATTATCGTCCGGAAATCTCAGCCTTTGGGGATGCAAAGTAATATACGAAAGAGGAAACGATTTTAGCGCAATACTAAACGCAGCGGTTCTAGGGTAGCAGGGCACAAGTACGCCAACAAAAAACGAAACAAAGTTGTCTTGAACGTTCGCGAAGCAAAACGTAATTATTGCAAAAAAGTGAAAACATCTTAGATAATCTATCAAGCCGCTTCTCAACATTGTGAAAAACTGTAAAATCCTCTGCAGACCCAAATAAAGTTGACATCGAAAAACTTAAATCACCAACACAAAGCGTTATTTTTTTTAACTCATAAAAAGCCGAAGCCCTTCTGAGTATTTTGATCAGACCTTTGTTAATAATTGCTTTGTTTTACGTCAGTCCTTGGTTCTAGTAGACAGATGCTAAATGTGCTAATTAATTAACTATTAATTATATGCCAGCAAGCTTTCATGCTCGTCAGTTAATTTCTAAAATAATCCGAGTTGCAAATTCACGAATACTTTTAATATAGGTATTTGACGTACCACGCCGAAATTGTTTTGCGGCCTTTGGAGCCGTATTTTAATTTACTATATTTGTTTGTTGTAAGATCATTGCTTATAAACCCGATCGTGTCCTTAACAATACAGGACGACCATCGTGGATTGGTCACTTTCCACAGATGGGAAATATTTCCACGGACGCAATAATATTAGATTCCAAACACTAACTATAGGAATAATCATCAAAAATTTAATTATTTTTTTTTGTTTAAGAAAAGTGAAATAGATCATATACAGACATAAATACATACATACATGTACACGTACACATAATACATAATATATAATAGGTAAGTCAGTACAGTTTATATAAATATGTGTAGTATGTGGGTACCAAAGATGAGAGACGGGAGAAATAAGAAGTATTGAGAGATAGGAAAGTGTTATAGAAAAAGAGACAAAGGTACACACGCTGAGTAAGGTGACGATTTTACTGTCAGGGTAGAATGGGGTTTTCATTCTCCTACATTTAAAATTATTTGGCTTTGTTAGTTTTGTATGAGATGAGATGTTGAGTTAGGAACGTATACATATATATACATATACAGATATGCATATATACTTACATTCTTACATACACATATACATGCATATATACATATGTATACATGCGTGTACATATGTAAATATATATATACATACATATACGTTTCTAGCTATAAATTGTTGTCTCTGATACTGCAACCAAAAAGCGCCCTAGCACTTTTCTAATTCCCCCGAACCATGCTGTTGGTAATATGCCACTCTTTCGACGTAGTATTGTACACGTATTCCATTCTGATGTGTATTGAAGTTGGGTAAAAGTTTCTGCATTTTAGCTCTATAAATAAGGAATTTGGCAGATATACTTAAAAAATTAAGTATTTCTGAAATTGGATCTAAAAGTGGAATACCGAGAAGTATAGTTTCTTCTGAGAGGTTCAGTGGGAAGTCAGAGTTGGTGGTGATCTAGTATGTAAAATCTCGCCAGAAAGACTGTATTTGGGGACATTTGCAGAAAAGATGGATTAAAGTTTCTGCGTTTGACAGGCAAAAAACCAAGTACAACCCGGTGCTTCATTAATTAAAATTTTGCGGATGATGAATTTTATTTCCTGGTAAATGCAGAGATCGACATCACTGCGCACGCGTGGATTACAAATAGTCCACGGCGGCTGTACTGTATACATGCGACGTTCACGTGTATTCAGTGACATTCCGAACATTATCGTCGAATTTATTACAAACGAAAGAGCACGGTCGATTTTCGCCACCGATTGCAGTTTGATGAATAATGTTATGATTAACAGCATACCATAGCTCCTAATTACCAAAATTAAGAATTTTGTAATATCTACAATAAAAGCTCATGATTGACGTAAACAATGTTTTTTATTAACAAAGGCCTAATATTGCCCCGAACGACAACTCCCAGTCCCCCATGCCAATCTACTGCCTTCCTAATTTTCCAAAGTGACCGTTCCCAAGAATGAATTTACCCCAGGGGTACATTTGTTTCTCACCATCCAAAGCATCTGGACCAAATTTATAACTTAATATATTTATTTATTTTTATTTATTGGTGTTTAAGGTCACATATATCTGCACAATGGCTAATCATAACCTCTATAAGTTCACAACCTCAAAAGAATGTTTAAATTCTTTAAATGAGCTTTGACCACCTTTATTCAACATGCTACTAACAAACTCCCACTCTCCTCCTCTATGGAAAAGATAATGATAATGTTGCGCTAAGTCTGAAAAAAGATTGGATTATAATTATGTGTCTCTTTTGAGTAGCCTTGGTAAAGTGTTTTTGTCTTTTGAAAAATATACACTTTGGATCCTGATGCGCTTTCTGTAGGAGAATAACAAACTGATAGAGTTGTAATAGGCTTTTACGCGCCGTCATTCAACTGTACTCTAACTTACATACATTTACGACTCTTTCTGCAGTGTATTTGAAGGAAAAGAAATAAGAGTTGTCATTTGCGACTTTAGCAAGCCTTCGACAAAGTATAGTGCAATGGGATCCTTTATCAACTGGAGATACTTGGTATATCGGAGGTATTTTAATTTTTAGATCATGCCTGTTTGGAAGAACCGAGAGGGTGGTTGTAAATTCTGAAACGCCTCCCAGCAAATCATCCAATCCAGGTGGTCCCCAAGGATCTATTCTTGGCCCGGATGTTTTTAATCTACATAAATGATATTATCACAGGCCTTACTATGGAACCGTTTATCTGATTATTAATAATCCTAACCAAGTTAAGTCACCCCGAATGGAAATTAATAACAGGGAACAAACCTGGTTGCAACAAGTTAACCCAGAAAAATGGGAATCCATGAAAATATTTCCGAATGGTAACACACACACAGGCATTCTCCCTTTTTATGTCAAATACTCAAATCACTGAAGTAACGCAACATAAATATCTAGGGGTTGTTTTAATAGCAGATGTACTTGGAATGAGCGCGGCACTAAAATCACATCAAAGGCTTGGACGAGGGTTGATTTAACACTTTCTCTGCCGAAAGCGACTATATATGCGCTTATTTTTTGATGATTACCTGTACAGACTGGTATGTGCAGATCAACCATACCATCTGATTACTTGCAGGAAATGGCTCAGAGAGCCCTTTTGAACAATTAATCAGATGGTAGAATTTCAAGTATGTCATAAATTTTATTAAACTTCTTCGCATACATGCATACATAGAGGTCCTCCACATGTGGCTAAAGTGGGCGTGGCAGTAAAAGGGTTAAGTAGGAAACTCAAATATAAGCTCAATTGAAAAATACTAAAAAGGCCATTTTGCGTTTATCAGAAAAGCTTTTGAGTTTGACGAGACAGTTTGGAATAACTGTCCGTCAAATGCGTTTATCATCTTGAAAAAATACAAATCGCAGCACCTCGTAAGTGCTACAAAGGAGTTGTGGTATGTAGCCACTGATTGGAATTTTCTTCAACATGGACGTTGAAGGCACAAATGCATCCATATTAAAAACAAAAATGTATATTCATCTTACCACCACTTACTTGACACTTAAAAGACATCGCTCCATCTCAACGACCCGGGGGCGCGGTGGCTTAGTAGGTAGAGGCGCAGGCTGCAAGCCGAGAGGTCCGCGGTCCGAATCCCACCTGCGGCAACCTCGTTGTGTCCTTGGGCAAGACATTTCACCCCCATTGCCCACGTGGGGGCACGGTGACGCTGTGTACTAAGGCGTACTGCACGTCGATGGTGCACTTGTCTTCAACCAATGCTAACCCTGCTTGTGTGGAGTTCGTATGTTGGGGAGCTGACAGTTGCTCGCCGTTGCTCGGTGGTTCTCTCCGGGTACTCCGGCTTCCTCTACCCGTAAAACTGTCATGATCTTGATTAGCCATTGTGCAGAAGTATGTGACCTTAAACACCCACAAATAAATAAATAAATAAATAAATAAATAAATAAATAAATAAATAAATAAATAAATAAATCTCAACCACCCACAATTTTCATCTACGGCGCAATAAAATTTTTTGTGTTCCGTTTCGTCGAATAAAACATATGAAACATAGTACATTCCTACAAATGTACTTACTTATGATGGCAAAATTTCCACTTTCTGATTCTTTGTCTTCATAGAGAATTAAAACTTGCAGACTTTTATAAAAATGCAAGGGGTCAATAACCTTCATTTACAGCATCTTCTTGTTGGACACCCCGGATAGCGCGGTCGATCCTGAAATTTTACTAGCTGAATAGCAGGTTCCTGAACGAGTTTTTGACTTAACTCAACTCGCCGATAAAAACAATTTAATAGCTAGTGAACGGCGAGCGCTTGTGAAACTTCGTGAAAATGAAAAACTGATCATAAAGCCGGCGGATAAGGTGGCACAATTGTAATTTTATCTCGGGGAAATTATGTTAAGGAAGCTAAATTGCAGCTTAGCAATACAAAATACTATGCAAAATTAGACAAAGTTATCTGGCCTCACAACAGGTAAATTTAACAAAATCCTTAAATCTCTCTTTGATGAAGGCCATATAATTAAACAACAGCTGAGATATCTATCACCTCCACTGTCTACTCAAACAAGACAATTTTATATCTTGCCTAAAATTCACAAAGACCCGTCTGTAATGACGGATAATCTAACACCACCAGGAAGACCTATCGTTTCCGACTGTAGTTCTGACTGTTATGCAATATCTGAATTAATCGACTATCACCTCGAACCGATAGCTAAAAGACACTTGAGCCGTATAAAAAATACACAAGATTTCCTATCCAAAATATAAAAAAATGCATTTTTGGCCTCTTTGGACATCGACTCAATGTACACAAATATTGACATAGACAGAGGAGTAGAATCTGTAAAACTTTGTTTATTACTTTCCAAAATGTGATTTACTGGGATTTCCGGGTTTGATTATAAACGATAACTTGACAAGTGAATTATGCAATCAACAATTGTGTCATGTATCCGTGCGCGCAAACGAAGACGCCTTGCCGTGGTTTTTATTGTGACTTCATTGTTTTTTTTTGCTTTTTTTTAACCTTTCACCTAACACGAAAAGCAGCCGACACTCGCCCCGAAAATTCTTGAATAACTATTATTTTCATTTTTTGTCTCAAAAACATATGTTATGACCCCTCGTTGGAACGAGCTCGACAAGCTTGTTCCAGTGAGGGGTCATAACCTATGTTTTAGAGACAAAAAATGAAAATGAATTGGCGAGTTTTGAGAATAGCTCTGGCCGTTTTTGCCGTTACGTTAGGTAAAGGGTTAAATAATATAGTTATCGTTAATAATGAAAAGTAATAAACAGAGTAATCGCTTGACTGGACTGGTTACGTGAAATAATTCAGTCGAGGCGAGGGACTATGTTGTAAAACACTCATGCGCATTCGCGCACTCGTGTTTGTACAACGTCCATCACCTCTCATGAACTATTTCACGTAACCAGTCCAGTCAAGCTATTATTCTCCATTTCATACAAGTTTTGTGTAAAAATATGTTGTACAGAAGAGTGTATAGAATATATTCTTGAATAACTCATTTTTTTATTTTTTGTCTCAAAAACATAGGTTATGACCCCCTCATTGGAACGAGCTCGAAGAGCTCGTTCCAATGAGGGGTCATAACCTATGTTTTAGAGACAGAAAAGTGGCGATTTTCGAGAATAGCACTGGCCGGTTTTGGCCGTTACGTTAGGTAAAGGGTTAAATAATATAATTATCGTTAATAATGAAAAGTAATAAACAGAGTAATCGCTTGACTGGACTGGTTACGAGAAATAATTCATTCGAGGCGAGGGACTATATTGTAAATCACTCGTGCGCATTCGCGCACTCGTGTTTGTACAACGTCCCTCGCCTCTCATGAATTATTTCACGTAACCAGTCCAGTCAAGCGATTACTCTCTATTTATTGGAGTTGAGCCTAAAAAGAAATGATTTCGAATTCAATGGCGATATTTATTTACAAATCATGGTCTGCCCTTAGCTGAATGGTAGGAGAGGGCCTTAAGCAAATGCGTAAAGCAACCTCTTATCTACCTGCGATATTTGGATGACATATTTAATATATGGGAACACTCAAGAGAAGAATTTGATCTCTTTTAAAAAAAAATGAACAATCACGGTCCTAAAATCAAACTTAAAGCTACTACAAGTCAAGATTTTGTTGATTTTATAGATGTGACAGTCTACAAAGGCAATCATTTCAATCCACCGGGTTGGCTTGACTTTAAAGTATTTTTCAAACCAACCTATTCACATCAACGTTTACATATCAAATCATTCCATCCACCACGCGCTTTCAAGGGCATCATAAAATCACAGCTCATTCGGTGTCACCGCAATTCGAGTGATGCGATAAATTTCTACGAGACCTGTTCTATTCTCTTTAGGTCCCTGAGCTCGAGAGGATATTCCACTCCCCTCCCCAGAAGCCTGAAATCTAAAACCCTCAGGAAATTGGAAAACCCTAGAAATATCAATGCTTTTCAACCATTAAAAAATGAAAACCACAAAGTACTGCATATCAAAAAAGACACATTTGTGAATTGTGACAAACTTCGTTGCAAATTACATACTTTTATTCCAGATGAAAAAGATGAATTTTCGTCGGAACAAACAAAATATCACTACCAAATTCGCAGCTTCCTCCATTGTGATTCACCTAACATGGTTTATCTTATCACCTGTAATCGCTGTAGAAAGCACGAATGTTGGTGAAACTCAGAATCCATTCCGTGAACGAGCTACACGGCACAAACGTAATATAAAACACAATTATGATACTCCAGTAGCAGGATATTTCAATCTTCCTTCCCATTCATTTGAAAATTTCGAAATTCACCGTATTGAGGTACCACCTATTAAAGAGACCGAGTTGGAAACAGACGATTACAGAAAACAAAGAAAAGCTTTTGGGATCGACTGCCTTCAAACACTATGATCTTTCGGAATAAATATGTCTAGAGGGCAATTCGAAAAAGTCCATCATTCCAGTCACTCTAACTTATAACAGAAATAATGCTGAAAATTTCCAAAATACTAAAAGAGGAATTTAATTTGGTGAATTAAAAATTGTCAGTTCCACAAAATGTTAGACCTTCCATCACCTATAGAAAAAAATAGAAGCCTGCATAATACTCCTTGTAAGGTCCAAACTTGAACCCATCAGGGAACAGAATAAACTTCAGTTTTTGCCAGTCAGTTTAACCAGTTTCCTTGCTCTCTAACTCTGTAAATATTTTCCAGGAGGCCAGACTGGCCCATTTAACCCTTTACCTAACATGAAAAGCAGCCGACACTTGCAAACAAAATTCTTGAATAAATATTTTTTTTCATTTTTTATCTCAAAAACATAGATTATGACCCCTCGTTGGAACGAGCGCGACACGCTCGTTCCAAAGAGGGGTCATAACCTATGTTTTAGAGACAAAAATGGCAAAATAATGAAAATTAATTTTGTGAATAGCGCTGGCCGGTTTTGACCGTTACTTTGGATAATGGGTTAAAATAAAATATAAAAAATATAAATAAAAATTAAAAAACTATTCAGATGTTTATGGCCCAGTGGGGGCGCCGAAAACATTTTTAACTTTGTTCCGTCAATGCAGTTCCTGGTCAAAAACCGAGCTTTAGGGCACTGCATGGATGGGGAGGGATGGGCGGGAGGGATTAGACAGTTAGTCCTTCGGTCCGGTTCACTAGTTGCAAGATACCATTATCAAGTGGCATACAAAAAGTAAAAAAAAAATGTTTTCCAGTAAATATCTGTGCCAGTGCGTTTTTTCAGTTTAAAATACTTACTTATTTACTTACTCACTTACTTACTTACGTAGAAATACCAACACCGCCAGAAGACGTTGATTCAAGAAAATGTCAACTTTTACATAATCTACCTGTCTATTCCTTCTTGATACCCACTCCTTACCTCACAAAACTCAACCTGTTTCCCAAACTACACCGGCTATAACACGTGTATTGTTGACTTCTTATTTCCTAACTACCACTCAAATTCTCAAATATACGGAAACTTCCGTTATCTTGGTATCTACTCCTTTCCCACACGAATGTCACCAGTTTTCTTCGTTTCAATTTTAACGTCCTTTATTACTTTTGGAAAAGCATGTACCTTCGAATATATTTTCGGTTATTCTCGTTTGAATGCCCCCCCCCCCCCCCATTCCCCCGCCCAGAAGGCAGCAAATGAGAACAAACAAGCAACAGACACTATTTTTGTCTTAGTGATTGTATACTGACTTGAGCACAACTTAAAAAAATAAAATATCCTCATTTTGAATATTTTGGGAGGGTTGTTCTCCATAACTCAGTTGGTATGGTATGAGAAACATTCAGGACTGAATATCCATTCAAGTCATACATGTAGCTGCTTCAGCAGCTATTTGTTCATTTTAAAAAAGATTCAAGGAAATGGCAGATGTGCAGAAAAATTGTCGATTAAATGGTTGAGTTGTTTATGGTCTGTGAAATTTGAATCAGTGAGATCGATCAGTGGGTTGGGCAGCTTTCGTACAGACCACCGATTTAATCATTTAAACTATAAAACAATCAATGACAGTGTTTTTGTCAACAATATGCATGATCGCAACTGAATTTCATTTATCTACAGTTAAAACTAGAAGTCCTGTCATGAAATGCGCAGAAATAGCACGTCGATCTGCGCGTTAATCTACGCGTTATGACCATAGTAAGGCTATCAAATTCTGTGCATATGGCCTGTGCACAAGCAATGTTTCGGCCAATGGACCTCCGGGTAACCCGGAGGTCCATTGGCAGAAACATTGCCTGTGTTTGCTATGAAGTAACCAGGAGAACGTGCCGTGCGTTGGATGCCATCCGATATGGCAATTGCGCGCAATCGCTACACGCAATTAAGCCTAGATAAGCGCACAGTTCGCGACAGGACTTCTAGTTTTAACTGTATACAACACAATGGAATCAATTGTTTGTTGAACAATTTTCATCAAGTGGAAACAATAAGTAAAGGTACCATTTAACTCGTACAAGCCTGGAATTGAAAGTGAATTTATTGAACATCACATACTGCTCATACAGGCTACGTACCTATATTCCGAAATACCACTTCTCCGAGTTACCGATATTCCAAAGGCCCAGTTTTGTAAGATCCAATGTTCCGAAAGTCCAATACTGCGAGGTACAGACAGACCTAAGGCCGAAAGGTTCGAAAGCCCAACACTTCGAAAGTCCAATACTCCTTGGGTACAATAATTCGAAGGCCCAATAATCCGAGGGCCTAATGCCCTGAACGCAAAATAGTCCAAACTCACAGTACTCCGAAGGTCGAATACTCCGACGGTATGCGAGTCCATTACTCCAAAGTTCCGGCTATCCGGCGGTCTTGCAGACAATCGGGTAACCGGACCTTTGGAGTATTGGACTTTCGGAAAATCAGGCTGTCTGAATATCGAACCTTCAAAATATCAGACCTTCGGAGTATTCATCCGTTCGGAATATGTACAATCGGGTCATCCGTTATATCCAGCCACGGTGCACTGAGTCATCGGAATACCTGACCTTTGGAGTATTGGTCCTTTAGAATGTAGGTCCTTCTGCGTAATGACATCCGGAGTAATGGGTCTTCGGAATAAAGGGTCTATGCTCTGTTCAAGACTTATGGCCTAGCAGATGTCTCCAGTCAAGTGTCGTCTGCCGGTTCAGACAGTGGGAACTTGATTGGAGACAACTGCTCCGATTTTAAGACTATCATTGTTCACTATTATCTGGACTATCAGAGTTAGAGCTGCTATAGTGTAACACGGGAGAGTAAATTCCACGTCAGATTTGTAGGTGTTAACACGTGAAAACCTGAAGTCGTTTCCAAAAGTGCAGGAAGATTGGATAACTACGACAACTTTTGAGGTAGATTTTCCGCTTAACATTTATTTCACAGTTGCTAAAGACAAACACAGAACGACACGCGCGTATGAATGGGTTAATCGATATGGCACGAGTGCCAGCACGGAATGATAGAACGTGAGGCTGCAGGCCTTTATCCTTCCGCGATAGCAAAAGTGCCATATCGATTAACCCATTCACTCACGTGTGTCGTTCTGTGTTTATTACACGCCTTCTCGTAAAAAAACCCAATTATTAGGAAGGCCACTCACCAATTCATTTGACAGTTATCAACAAAAAGAACACATTTTATCGCCAACCAAATTTATTTATTTATTTATTTATTTATTGATGTTTAAGGTCACATATTTATGCACAATGGCTAATCATGACCGTGACAGTTTTACGGGTGGAGGAAGCCGGAGTACCCGGAGAGAACCACCGAGCAACGACGAGCAGCTGCCAGCTCCCTAACATCGTAACTCCGCACTGCAGCACAGGCAGGGTTAGATTGGTTGAAGACATGCGTACCATCGACGTGCAGTACGCCTTAGTACACGGCGTCATCGTGCCCCCACATGGGCAATGGGGGTGAAGTGTCTTGCCCAGGGACACAACTCGGTTGCCGCAGGTGGGATTCGAACCGAGGACCTCTCGACTTGCAGCCTGCACCTCTACCTACTGAGCCACCGCGCCCCCCGCCAACCAAATTAGCGAGGGGAACCCGTGTTACAATTTCTTCCCCTGAGTTCCAGTGCGTTCTATGTGCCTACTGGCACATAGAACACACTGAAACTCGGGGAAGATTTTTAGCTATCGCTAGCGATTCAGATTGTAATTGCGTTGCAGAATTTGTAGAAAAGTCCAGTGAAATTTGGCTTCTAGTTCAAAATTGTCCGTTAACTATTTCCGTTCAGCGCATATGTGCGGAACAGATTTTCATTTTCCACATGGTTTAGTGTTGCTGTAGATGGGGATTTCAAAGAACAGGCGTGTAATAAAAGACGCCCCATCAAACTTTGAGCTAATAAATCGCAGGGTATGATGGTGTGTGTACTCGTGTCTTCAGCTGCGAGGTTAGGCTTGTCTTGTAGATTTATTAAAATTGTAAATTTACCCCCAGAAGCAAAGGCAACCCACTGGTGTTTTACTGAACGACTTCCTGTGACAAAATACTGAAGATTACGTTTTATTTGTAATCA
This sequence comes from Pictodentalium vernedei, assembly GCA_031216915.1. Lineage (NCBI taxonomy): Eukaryota > Metazoa > Mollusca > Scaphopoda > Dentaliida > Dentaliidae > Pictodentalium > Pictodentalium vernedei. Next base: position 37,794,626 of record CM062288.1, read on the forward strand.
GTGTTCGCCGTTATAAGCGAACATGAACCTCACACAATTAGCGATCTTTACATATTGTCCATTTGATGATGGCCAATTAGCTGAACGTTCACACTGAGTCAGTTGGGTGCTATTCTGAACATCCCTTTAAAAGGCACTCGGCTCTATATCAATACAGCTATTATTGATTTTGTCATCACGATAAGAGCAGTTTATATACGGCCATGTCCCGACCGTATTACCGATTATGTAATGAAAAGCTTAGAACACCCGAAAGTTAACCCGTTGCACACTGATGTCTGAATGTGAACATTTCATCCTGCAAATATTTCCCATAATGCAACTGGGAGCTCTGTCAAACTGGATTGAATTGGTTAAATTTTAGTTGAATTATGGGAGAAATTTACAGCTTGAAATTTCGATATTTTAGTATCAGTGTTCAGAGAGTTAGAGGATGCACACCCCCAAACCTTAACCCCTGACCTCATCATCCAATATTGGGCATGCACGATCAAACCTTACATTCAATTCTGTTTACTCGTAGTTTTTTGAGAGACAGAATTTCTGGATATGTTTTTGTATTTGCTACTTCCAAAAGTATAAAATAAATTAAGTCATGGCGCGCCTTTCTGGACGACTGGTTTGTTAGTCTGTTTTCTCCTTTGTTGATAACGGTTTAACTACGCTTTCAGTAGCCAGGGTTACATCGAGTCGTACATTTGCAAGGTAGGATAACTATCCAGCGATGGCCACCGACCATCGGAGAGCAACTGTCAGACTCTTCAACATACTATATCTGCACAAGCAGACGTGGTAGAGGTGGAAGGCACATCGACGTGCAGTACGGCTTAGTACACAGCGCCAATGTGCCTCCACATCGACAGTTGCAACTTGCCCTTAGTTAATAATTCTAAACAATTAATAGTTTCTGAAATTATATTTTAATTAGAATAAGGAGACTTTGGTTTGTGTGAGCTAACCTTTGAATGTACCTATCAACATGTTTACAAATACTCTTAAACAAGATGTATTTTTAGCTCACTGATTGTTTATTTGGGTCACGCTTCTTTACTTGAAATAAAACAGAATCATTTAGAAACTTAATGACGTGATTTAATTCAACCCATCAGCAAGTGGTGGAATAAAAGGACATTGGAGAAATTTCTCATTCTGGAGCCTATTATTTGAAGACTAGAAGATTACCTCTGTCAACAGACTTCTGACACTCCTTCATCTCATACAGCATTGAGAAGTGACTTGGTTATACATTCAGTATTCATTGAACATGGGAGATTATTATCACAGGATAGTACAATATAATCAGATAGCAGCTGAATTTAATATATATTCTACGGAATATTATTTTGTTATCTGAGCATAATTTCCTATTGGAAATGGGTCTCAAAAATTTGAAGATAATTTATTTTTCTTGCGAAAACCACGATTTATTCTTGTGGAAAAACCGGATTCAACAGGATAGTTTTCAAACTACCTGAGGAGCAAATACTTGAGGGATATTAATTCCATTTGAGTATCAGTGAGTGCTTTATTGGAATTTACTGGAGACTGCTGAAGTTTTGAGTAAACATTTCATAACAGTTTATTAGATATTGTTTCTATAGACATATTCTTGGACATTATAATACCAGCTGGAAAGTTTCTGCATCACCGGATTACTGGATTCTATTGATTTCTGAACAAACTGATAACTATTTCTGTTTTATATTTTGGTAAACAATACAGTGTAAAAGATATTGTATCATTTTCTTCTCGTATTATTTTTTTTTATTAAATTTCGGAATAGTTAAATTGGAGTTATTTTCTCAGATTACTTTCTGTTACCATTATTGTTTGATTGATAAGTGGAATACTCCTGCCTGTAGGGAATATTTAATTTACAAAAGAGACATGATTACACCTTTACTAGAACAGGGGAGGATTTTTGTAGTGGGCAGGAAAATTTACCTGCAGCAGGGAAAGAATTGTCAGGGGTCTGCACAGTGTCCTGGCTAGAGGTTTCCGATTGGGGGGGGGGGGGGGGGGGGGGTAGGGTAGTGAATTTCCAACTACAGGGATGATCGGTCCCTCCCCCTAGTTGGAAATTCACTACCGAGAAAACTTTTGAAAACGAAGCCATTCTAGTAGCCGAAATGCCCACACATTTATGAGAGAATTATCAGGTTATTATTATTTGGTATTATGCTGGGAATTGAATATGTGCTAAACAAATGCTCAAGCTCAATCATAATGTGATTTTCTTGAAGTGCATTTCGAGAAGTTTTTTTATTACGATAAGTAAACGTACTATAAAAATCTATTACCGATTGACATCATGCATACTCATGAAGCTCGGTATTGCGTGCACTGTAGCTGTAAATAGTAACAGTTGGAATTTTTGCCGATTTGAAATCGAGTTGGATTTTTGGGAAGTAAAGAAGACATAGCATCCCTAAAGAAGCTCTAAAATCCAGATAGATGGAATTTCCAACTACTCATGATTTGCCCCCAAATTTCCAACTATAGAAAATTTTGGCCAGGATGGGGGGGGGGGGGGGGGGGGGGGGGGCTGACACACCCCACCCCCTGTCGCCACGTCCCTGGGTCTACACCAAATGGTTAATATGTACTCTTCTAATAATGCGAATAAACTGAAATGGAAAATACCATCAGTGTTGACAGGATCAACGGAAAATACCATCAGTGTTAACAGGATCAATGGAAAATGCCATCAGTGTTGACAGGATCAACGGAAAATACCATCAGTGTTGACAGGATCAACGGAAAATACTATCAGTGTTGACAGTATCAACGGAAAATACTATCAGTGTTGACAGGATCAACGGAAAATACCATCAGTGTTGACAGGATCAACGGAAAATACTATCAGTGTTGACAGGATCAACGGAAAATACTATCAGTGTTGACAGGATCAACGGAAAATACCATCAGTGTTGACAGGATCAACGGAAAATACTATCAGTGTTGACAGAATCAACGGAAAATACCATCAGGGTTGACAGGATCAACGGAAAATACTGTCAGTGTTGACAGGATCAACGGAAAATACTATCAGTGTTGACAGGATCAACGGAAAATACCATCAGGGTTGACAGGATCAACGGAAAATACTGTCAGTGTTGACAGGATCAACGGAAAATACTATCAGTGTTGACAGGATCAACGGAAAATACCATCAGTGTTGACAGGATCAACGGAAAATACTGTCAGTGTTGACAGGATCAACGGAAAATACTGTCAGTGTTGACAGGATCAACGGAAAATACCATCAGGGTTGACAGGATCAACGGAATCTTTTTCAGTCGAGTTACTTGATATGCATAATTCTATACCGAGTCAAAAAAGAAAGTATAATAGAAACAAATGTGAAAAAATAGCATAAAGAATGAAATATAATAGTTCTAATGTTGCACACACTAAAAACTAAAGTGTTAAAACTGACACTTTCAAGGTGTTAAACCCATTCTAACTTTTAGGGTTTGATTTTAACACTCAAAGTGCAATGCTTTAAGCACTTAGACATTACAATCGTCAGACATCTGAAACTTGAATGGATGGCACTTCCCATGTGTCTTGCATTGGTGGTTCTTCCAGAATCGTCCATAATTTGATTTGCGATTGGTGGGTACATAATTAAAAGGACATAACGTAGATGACGCGGATCAGGCTCGAGAGTTCGAGTCTGATCCGCGTTATCTGCGTTGTTTCCTTTTAAGTGTCGTATTATTGTAATACCTGTCAAGTTCTGGGATATCTACACTTGAACAAAGTGCTAGTTCAGCACTTAGCTAGTGTTAAATACAGCACTTCAAGAGTAGTTTTTAACACTTTAGTTTTTAGTGTGTGTGTTTGTGGACAAGAATTCAAGGGGGAGGACGTGTAGTGCTTCAATCAGTTTTTTAGGCAGGAAAAACGTTGCAGTTGGTCAAATATGGCGACAGGATAAGCATGATAATCGGAATATTTAACTGCCAACGAAATAAAGGTATTATTTTTAAGGTTCAGTGAACACAAAAGTTCAATTATCCAACTAGAAAAACACATGGATTATCAGTTTTCAGCCAAAAAACCCGCTACAGCGAAGGTAAAAATTCATCACCCATTTTCGTTGTATCGGAGCTCGTGTGTCTGCACCTTCAATAACTTTTTGGAGGATTCGAGTACAAAGCTGAAATAAACTGACGAGTGTCGAGGATATAATTCATCACATCCTCGGCGTACTCATATGTATGATACGTGAATATAAATGTACTTACCGAACGGTTTTCTCTCTCATGGCTCACCAACAATTCCTGTTTTTCGCCATATTTGACCAACTGCAACATTTGTCCTGCCTAAAAAACTGATTGAAGCACTACACGTCCTCCCCCTTGAGAAGTCGTGCAGAGTTTAATGACTGTTGTTGTTGTCTACCTAACCGTATACAATTTTGCTACGGATTTCAAAATAGCACGTGATACCCGAGAATGTCAAATTGAATGGGTGGCCGACGATTGTCTTTGTGTTATGTTATGCTAGAGACCCTGGGTTATTGAGAAAACACTCTAGTCTTCCTACATTTCCAAAAATGACAAGGTTAACCGAAAATCAGAGGTTGCGTGCATTTGGTGTGCATGAGACTGGGATACTTCCAGATGAGCTCGCTGTTGAGTTCGGAGTCACTGCGGCCACTATTTGCCGTCTCATTGGAAGGTATAGAACCACTGGATCTATTGCCGACTGACCGTGTTCAGGTCGACCAAGAGTTACGACACCTGCACAAGACTGACACACCAGGACATCTCACTTGCGGGATCGCTTCCTTCTGGCAACGAGGACAGCAGCAATTACTCCTAGTAGAACTATGACCACGGGGAACTGGTCACCGATAAATTCTGAAATGGGGAATTCGCTTTATGAAATACTGAAACTAAATGTCTTTACACTTGAACAAATTTAATAATATATAGTACAAACGTAGACAAGCGTTGATGGCCAAACCTTCGTCATAAGTTTCCTAACCGGCTATCCGTATCTATCTACAAAAGAATACAACAAACTTATATGGATACAGTAACTTATCAACATTAAGCAATTATAGAAAGTTGTTATGACAAAACCTATATAAACTTGCATTAATCAACTGGTCATTGTTAATAATTTTTCTCATAGACTGTCCAATAGAAAACACCTTTATCAGGATTAACACTCTGTTCATAATCTAATTCTATTGACAATTAATACCAAATTTTTAGCTTGGCTATATTACCTCTCGCCTTCCGAAGAATGATGCCATCATTCTGGCATTGTAATGAATATACATTTATCTCAATCAGGATTAACCTTCTAGCATTATAATATGTACATTCTAACACATGCAATGTGCAAAAACAAACAAACAGTAAATTTATACACAATAATTTGTTGAGAACAAATCGTTTTATTTACAGAACCAACTTGACCAATGTGGGTGGATCTAGCCGGTCCCTTAGCGCGGATGGCACAGCTTCGATTGGTATTTCCTCAACATCACCATCGCGGTACTCAACACAGAACATTTTCAAACCCTGAGGTGATATATATCCAGATAAAATGTCAACCAATCAATTGGAATTTCGGAATCGTTTGGTACATGCGTTCAGCATGTCGTCACGAGAATTAATGCTCTGACGTTTTGGCACATCTGTGCGAACCAGATTGCTATTATGAGTTTTCAGTTCATTCGTCGAATTTAATTTCAAGCTCATGCATGATTCGTCATTCTTGCCTCGAATGTTTCTGTACCGAAAGATTTGGTTAAAAGTTTTGTTGTTCGCTGAATGCATTTTCTTTTTTGTAAAAGGGTCCTTTTCCAAATGTTTAACTTTTTTAATCGAGACCTCCTTTGATTTGATTGTGCACAATTTCATAGTGTTTAGTTTCTGAACTCCGATATTCTCATGACCATTGAATCTTTCTGTCACAGAGCATGACGTAACGGATGCCGCTTGTTCGGGAGAGGTGCCAGTGGGGTGAACTGACACATCCGAGCTAGCTTTCGATAAAAGAAAAGTTTTCGTACTCACGTCAGGTCTTTCCTCCATTATAGAAATATGATCAATTTGTTCTTTATGAACAGTTTCGTCGGTATTTTGCACATACTTTTCTCTTTGTTTCCTTATAATGAACTCTTTCTGACGCTTTCTGTCTCTGGCAAGTCTTGCTGCTGACTTTGGCTTCTTGAAACAAGATGAAGGCTTCCTCCATTTAAGTAAAAGTCGGGTCTCGTTTGCTTCAACTTGGAGATCCCAAAACAGTTCTAATCTCTCGACGCTCAAGCTCCGTAATAGGTTCACTATATTCAGGGGAATCACACTACACATGTTTGATTCGGAAATGTCTTTCCAATATCTCAAAGTGAGCTAAAAGTCTCTTGTATGCCCGGATTCTCCACCATATATGACCACGGGGAACTGGTCACGGATAAATTCTGAACTGGGGAATTCGCTTTATGAAATACTGAAACTAAATGTCTTTACACTTAAACAAATTTAATAATATATAGTACAAACATTGGCAAAGGTTGGTGGCCAAACCTTCGTCATAAGTTTCCTAACTGGCTATCCGTGTCTATCTACACAAGAATACAACAAACTTATACAGGTATAGTAACTTATCAACATTAAACAATTATAGAAAGTTGTTATGACAAAACCTGTATAAATTTGCATTAATCAACTGGTCATTGTTAATAATTTTTCTCATAGACTGTCCAATAGAAAACACCTTTATCAGGATTAACACTCTGTTCATAATCTAATTCTATTGACAATTAATACCAATTTTTTAGCTTGGCTATAGAACTAACAATAGAATCAGTCATCGTACCATCAGAATGGAATGGGTACGTCAGCGTGTTCGCTGGACTCTGCAGCATTAGAGCACAATTTTTTTTTGGTGAATCACGATTTTGTCTACGGCGCGCTGATGGTAGGGCAAGAGTGTATCGCTGACGAGGAGAACTGTTTTCTGATGCTTGCGTGCGGGAATGCGACCGTCTCGGCGGGGGTAGTGTAATGGTGTGGGCAGGAATTTCCTTGCACCATCGAACGCAGTTGATCTTCATCGATGGTAATCTGAATGGACAGTGATATAGGGACGAAATTCTTAATGCTGTTGTTGTCCCTTTGTTCTACGCTACCGTCGGATTGTAGTTATTCCAGCAAGACAATGCCCGATGTCACGTGGCGCGTTTCTGTCGTGACTTTCTTGAGGAGCAGAGCATCGAACTTATTCCCTGGCCCCCACTTTCGCCAGATTTGTCGCCAATCGAGCATCTTTGGGATCAACTGGACCGTCGGGTACGACTTCATGATCTTCGTGATCTTCAGATGTTAGGCGATTTACGTTATGTTCTAAGGCAGGAGTGGAATGCAATACCACAGAGTGACATCCAGAGACTTACCAGGTCTTGCCATCCAAGAGGCAAACGGCGGACATACACGCTGTTGACTGCATGTGTGAACTTTTCATTTCACCCCATGTCTGAATTACGACGTCTTGACGTGACGCTGGCAACAGTAAGAACATGAAATTATTAAAATTCATACAGCTAGACTCGAAATATGAATTTACAATAATTTGTTTGGGATTAAAGTCGATAATACTAAAAAAAACTGCCCCTCAAAGTTCATTATACTTTCTTTTTTGACTCTGTATAGTTTCTAACGCAGTTTTATGAGCTGTTTATTCTTAAGACCCGAAAGTTCATTTGGATAAACTATTTTGTTTTTGAAGCCACTTAAGGGTTGAATTGGTTAAACCAATATATGGTCAACACCACATTACACTGAGGCGGTTGGACAGAGGACACTTGATTAGAGACGACTGCAACATCTACACGTACTATTAGTAAATTTCTGCGCTGTAATATACATATTGTATCAAAAGAAAAAAACGTGTATTAACACTAAAGATACGACCCAAATATAAGCTCTCTGTCGATTCCCTCCTTGAACATGCATTTCTGTCTATTATTACACTGCAAATGGGATTCTTACACATATCATGTGCTGTTATGTGTAAGAATCCCATTTTGTGTACACAAAACTTAATTTTCCAATAAATATTGCTTAATCCTTTACCTAACAAAGCATTTTTAAAAAATAAATTAAATTTGGTATTTTTTTAAAAAAACCTTCTCACATTTTTTTAATAAAACCATACAAATATGGATAGCATTAGAACCGGCTCGACGAGCCGGTTCTAATGATAGCCATATTTGTATGATTTTATCGAGACATTTGTGAGATATTTTAGGCTGTGACAGGCTTACTTCGGTCAATTTCCTGACCATTTTGATCGCTATGTTAGGTAAGGTGTTAAACTACCACCCAGAAGCCTGGAGTCCACTGTACTCAAATATTTCGTTGTAAATCATATGCTGAAGGTTAGGATAATTGTGAGCACGATGAGTGGTAAAATCTAATTCAATTGTTTCCAGTCACGTGTCAACTGAATAGAATCGTTGTTGCAGTCGTTTCTAATCAAGTGTCCTCTGCCCAACCCACTCAGTACAATGTGGTATTGACCATATATTGGTTTAACCAATTCAATTCTTAAGTTGCTTGACTAAAAACAACTGCTAGCCATCTTGACAATGTTTTAGGTTAACTCCCAAAACTCTGATAGTATTAAAAAATTTCCATCATTGACACCATATTGTCCGTGTAGAATGAAAAAAATTAAAACATATCTTGTTTGACAGAGCTCAATGTGCTCTGTCAAACAAGACATAATTTATTAAATTCTCAGTTGCATTATAGGAAAAATTTGCTGCGGAAAACTGGTATTTTGACATCAGAGTGCAGAGGGTTAATTGATTTCACTCTTATTTCTAAGGCTTCTAACTCTCGATGGGTCATTGGTGTTGACAAAGGAATTGATGGAGCCTTGTTCCATTACAAAAAGTAATAATGTCCCAATAAGATGAGCACGCGTAGTTGTTTCTATGTTTACGGCTCCAGTAACAACTGTTACCGTTTGACGCCACCACACGAAATATGTGAAATGATGTCGCCCATTTTGCAGTTACTTCATCAACGGAGTGAGTGACTTGCAAACCGCATCATTTGTTTTCTAGATTTACCACGCGTGCAACAAACGATGTTCCGGATGAATTGTCGTTTCAATTACAAATCAGTTTACGATTTGTACTAAGATGGAGAGATCTCCGCCTTTATCTCATTAATCGATTATTTGTTCTGTGACGTTGATGGGCAGACTAGAGACTTATTTACTAACTTGTTATCGTTAAGAGTTGCCTAGTTCATTTCACTGTATGGTTTGGGGCTATGAGCATTGTCTTATTGGTACATACACGTTATTGAACATAAACTCCGAGCCGCAAACCTCTAACCATGTTACTATCAATTTACAACAACAACTAAAAATGTCGCGTAGTAATAATGTGTCTCTGAGCATGTCAGCGTATATCGACAATACGCTAAAAACTTGTCAACAGTTTCATCACTAAACTCAACCAAAGACCCTGTGACCCATTATGTACGCCTTGGAATTAAACGACATTTAAAGTAAAGTGATATTTACCGAAGAAAGCTATTTCTGTTGACTTATGATGACAGCGTCAACAGATGTGTGTAAATACTTTGCCAAATGAAGTACCATGCAATAATATCAATATCCAAACTAAATAACAAAAACACAAATTTCTTCAAAAATGCAGCTTATGATCCTTCGTTGGAACGAAATTTATAATAAATTTCTAATGAAAGTCGTTAGCTGTGTTTTGAGAGACAAACGATAAAGTGAACAAAACCAGTCTTGCGTTGTCTATTCGCATGGTAAAGGGTAAAATATAAGGTCTAATGATGTTTTATCGGCATGCTATTTGCAAATTCATTGTTATAAGCATGAAGCATGGAAATCGATCGCCAGTCAATATAGACTAATTAGTGTGTCAAGTGACTACATACCCCTTACTGTGTTTATCAATATTCATGCCTAAGAAATACTCGATCATCCAAAGATGCAGACAGCGATAACAGGCTAAACTCTCTCGTTGCTGTTGTCGCACGTGTGCGACCCCCAACGAAAGATTCCATTTGCAAAATAATTTCGATAAAACTTTTTGCTGCATGTTCGGATTCTTTTGGTTTGGCGAACCTTCGGCAATGTGAAACCGTCACACTGACTTCACTTGTTATCTTGTTAACCCTTTACCTAACACGAAAAGCAGACGACACTTGCAAACAAAATTCTTGAATAACTAATGTTTTCATTTATTGTCTAAAAAACATAGGTTGTGACCCCTCATTTGAACGAGCTCGACAAACTCGTTCCAAAGAGCGGTCATAACCTATATTTTTGAGACAAAAAAAATGAAAATTAATGAAAATTCTTTGGCGATTTTTGTGAATAGCGCTGGCCGGTTTTGGCCGTTACGTTGGGTAAAGGGTTAAAACAATTTAATATCTTGTTAAAACAATTTATTTATCTTATTAAAACAATTTAATATCTTGTTAAAACAATTTAATATTTTGTTAAAACAGTTTATTTATCTTGTTAAAACAATTTAATATCTTGTTAAAACAATTTATTTATCTTGTTAAAATAATTTATTATCTTGTTAAAACAATTTATTTATCTTATTAAAACAAGCCTTCGTTATGTAACATGGTGGTCAGCTCTAAAGAGCTTAGGTAAGAGGTCCTAACCTGCCCCAGTAGACGCAACATCGCGCCCCGTCAATGACCCGGCCACCCTATCCCATTAGCCCTAGCCTTCCTACTTGTGACCCGGGAACCCTATCGATCAGGGATGACACAGTTGCTCTTCCCTTCTTTCAGAAACTCTAGCCTCCTCACCCCAAGCTCGAAGATTCGTTCGATGGATCAGTATTTGATTATCGGTGAGGTCGATGTTAATCACTCATCATTAGATACATGGTGATCAGTGATCAAGGACACTCAGTGATCACTTAGCGATCACTAAAACCCAGATGAGTAGAAGAGTCGTTCGAGGAGTCACTCCCTTGAGCAGCTCCCCGATGGCTCATTTGCTCGGTAGGTAAGAAAAAGGTCGAAAACCTGGAAGTAGGCATAATCTGCCCCAAGAGATACACTCTTCTGCTGCTTCGGAGTACTCCCTCTGCATCGAACAACTCCCTGGTCACATGATCTACCCATGGGGTATAGTGCTTCTTTGGTAACAGGAAACGGACTGGAAGCTCCCGAAAAGCCTTCAAAAGGGAGAATTCAGGTCTTCTGGAGAAAAGTCTGCTCTTGTTGTGTTCCAGAACATTCGACATACTCCCGCACAATCGAACACACCCTCAGAATACGCCGATACCCACAGGAAGTCCATCCGGTATCATGGTAATCACGTGCCACCTCGAGCAACTAGGTTGACGGCGCCCATAGAACTAAAGTACTATACATCAGTGCGCCACCCTAGAAACATGTGCTGCACGTGCGCAGTGAGACCATGCGTCACCATGGGAATGACGTAACAAGATGGCAATGTTACCATGACAACCCCACAAGGCCCCTTCCGGTCACTGACTGATGTGTTCAGATGAGAACCTGCATGAGAACGCGCTAAAAGGACAATAAGTGACCCTGACATACTACTTAACTCAGCCATTTTTGTGCAGATTTTAATATCCCTTGGCATGGTGAGAGACTACTGTGGGGAAGAAGACATCCACATATTGCTGGTTATGTCCACGCATTAAGACCAGAGCTATTTCCTTTGTAATGTTGCACTTATAACACTTTCCATATGGACATTTTGCATTGTTGCGGCATCGGTTGTCGGATTTTGGTGTCCTTTGGTATGGTGATAGATCAGTCTGGGGGAAAGGGTATTCGCATATTGCGGGAGGGGGCATATGCAATGCTTCACGTTGCACTATTTTCTTACTCAGTTATTACTCGGACTTGTAGGCACTATCATGTATGTAGTTTCGAATGCAGTGTTAAGCCCCCCCCCCCCCCCCCCCCCCCTTAAAATCTCATCAGTCGTTTTAACAAGTTATTAATTGTTTTAGCAAGATAAATAAATTGTTTTAACAAGTTATTAAATTATTTTAACAAGATAATAAGTGAAGTGAGTGTGGCAGTTCTACGCCGTCGAACGAACCCCACAATATCGCAGCGATATTCAGTTATCCATCCATCACTACCGCAAAGTCGGAGTGTTGGCCATATTATGGCCGGGGAACTAGTCACTAAAGAAATTATGTTCTCTAAAAAATTACAAAGACTGGATCCTTTAACACTCCACAACAAAGGCATTCTATCGTACTCTTGGTTACAGTGACTCGAGTTGGAATCCTTGACTTCTCTCAGGTGTAAATTGATGTCTTACCGTTTATTCAAGATACATTTGTAGAAATTTTACATGTTCATGTTCAAGTGTATAATAATATAGCTATTATAACTAAATAAATAAATCAACATAATCAGTGAGTAATTGGTAGTAATAGTAATAGGTATTTTCTTAAATTAATTGTTTTGTTTCTTTCTTTACCCAACGAATCGCCCGCATCCGTCCGCGTAATATGCAAATTCAGCAGCTGAAAAAATATTACGTTTCGAAAAATTTCAACAATACCATATCATGTGACCCCTCTTTGGAACGAGCTCGTTCCACAGGGGGGTCGCATGATATGGTTTTGTTGAAATTTTTGGAAAAAAATTAAAAAAATGATATTTAAAATAATACATTTTGAAATCGTCTGCGTTGGGTAAAGGGTTAAGTTTATTTCATTTAAAGGATTGGTGAGCAAGTTATGCAACTTAACGCCTCCCCTTCGCCCAATGGCGCAGGTGGTGTGTGTGGCATGACCTTTGTAGCGGCAACTTCGCGGCCTCACGCTTCTCGAATACTTCGAAGGCCTTTTCAGCCTGCACTGAGGACAACCCCTTTACTTCCCCATCCGACAGAACAGTACACTGTAACAGCATTGGCCCCACAATTGACGCTAACAGAGATTGTACGGATATCTCGAGAACTTTCCTCGACAGAGGATCGACCCCAGGACCTTTGGGATTGGGATGAGAAACCAGCGCACTTATCTACTCGGCCACCACTCACGAGGGTGATGTCCGATTGTATAAATGCTCCGGTCTAGATTAATTGTTCTGAAAGAGAAAATACGTAATTTAGTAAACATTTTCATTTTATACCCACCTTTGTATCAGAACAGTTAGGGGATTTATTGCAGCGATGGAGGCCCTTTAGCGGACTATCGCCATCACATTGTGAGAAATACTTGCTACGGCCGTTCAGGTAACGCGCTACTTCTTTTTCTTTGATTCTTCAGAACCTCATAAGGCCGTCTCAGCCCAATGAAAGTTTTGTGAAGCCTCTCAAAATCATATTGCAGTTTCACAATGCAAAATCACACAAACGCACACCCTCGTACTCAAACACCTACCATTTTGTGCAACCCTTTTGTGAGGACTTATTTTTTTTGGTTTGTTGTCAGTGACAAACGAGACCTCACCTAAGCGGTAAACACATGCTAAGAATTGTTTTCTTTCAGGGCTCGGAAAGGCAAAGGAAATCTTTGCGAGAACCAAAACACTAGTGTCCAGGTTCTCATAAAACCAGGCAAACAGATACCTGCCCCCCCCCCCCCCCCACACACACACATCCACACATACTAACTCCTTCCACCCACAAACACTTATGGCACATTCTTTCTTACTTTCAGCTTTCGCAAATGACTCCAACCTCTGTCAAGTACTTTGTTAGATTTTGTCGAAAGAGAGTCACAGGTAGCATTATGTTTGACATATGGTATATACTCATCCATTAGAGTCCCAGAGCTGGAAGTAAGCTTTTTTGAACGATTCCGTTTCCGACTCCAAAAAACATCTTCAATCACTAAAAAATAAATGAAAATAACCACTCATTGATAATGTTTTGAAACTTCGCAATTGTTTCAAATTTCTTCCAAACTTTTTCTTGAAATAGTGGTTTAACGCGAACAAATCATAGTTGATTTACACCATATCTACATCAAAATACTAGCTGTCTTACACAAATCTTCGTCATTACTTTCGCCTTATCTCAGTTATACTTACACGGTAACTCCCCAATTTTTAAATGACGATTTTTATTCAAAAGACACTGTCTTTGGAATCCCATATGATGTGGGTTAACGCGTTGAACCCGAGAGGTCCCTTTTCCGGACCAGGAACATGATAGGTCATAATTGCTAATTTGTAAGTAGGATGGCTGTTAAATGAATGTGTGGGGGTAGCCCAATCATTTTGTTCAACGTTCAGCTGAATGTGAAATCTTCCAATTGCTGCCATTTAACTGACATGGAATATAGATAGACCTGCGGTTCGGAAAAGATGGATCACACTCATAATATCTGAAGACAGTTACAAAGCTCTCTTGGATGTATAATTATGCAATGCTTGGCGTTCTTTGCATATGCAGTTTTTGATCTACAGTTAAAACTAGAAGTCATGATGTGTGCGCTTATCTAGGCTTAATTGCGCGTTGGAATTGCGCGCAATTGTCATATTGAATGGCATCCAAAGCATGGCAGATTCTTCTGGTTACTCATAGCAAATACAGGCAATGTTTCCGCCAACGGACCTCCGGGTTATCCGGAGGTCCATTGGCTGAAAAATTGCTTGTGCACAGGCCATATGTACAAAATTTGATAGCCTTACTGTGGTCATAACGCGTTCATTAACGCGCAGATCAACGTGCTATTTGCGCGCATTGCATGACAGGACTTCTAGTTTTAACTGTACGCCTTTGGATAGGTTTTAGTTTTAAGAGATATTTGTAATTAATTATCTGTCATTTTATTGAAGTGTGAATTGCTAGGTAGATGGGCGTGTGGAGTTATATAATATGCGCACATAGAGATTATTACCATTACTTGGATGTACAAAATATGTATCCAAGTCGAGCTCCGGATTCTGAGGGCAGATCACGACGAGTCGAAGACTCGTCGTGATCTACCCTTAGAGAACCCGGAGCGAGACTCGGATACATAAGTTGTACATCCACATAATGGTAATAATCATTTTATCTTACAATATATTGGGGATAAGTAAAAAATGTAGACGAATATATAACGAACTATTTATTCGTACGGATGAACAAAAAAAAAATGGAACTCACTCGAAAGGAACGTGCTTGTATCCGCCCCCCTGATACAAACATCTGTATCAGGGGGTCGGATACACGACAGTTGCGGCGTTAATACAGACAAAATACATGTTGCTTGTAAGACAAAAACACATAACACTCCCATCCCACATCCGCTATAGTTTACTTCGGGATGGCCGAAATCTCCGCCATTTATATCATTGCAGTCGTATCAACATTTGTGCAAACTACAGTTTTGTTATTTTCAACACAGGCTAATGCACGCGATCTCCAATACTCAAGATGGAAACTAAAGGGAAAATCCCGCGTGAATTCAAATTTACAAATTAATTTATCAGTATTATAATGTATGTAGCCTTACTAAGTTTCAGCTCAGACTCACATTTCAGTGGACAATGACGAATAAGTGTTTTAGTGTAACAGGTGCGTGAACTTCAACATTACTTAAGAGCCTACCTGCAGAAATTACAGTTTAATTATACCGTTAGACACGCCCACAATCTATTTAGGAAATGGGCGGGGACAAACAAAAACAGTCTATGGTAGAAAGAAACACATTATGAAAAACTCGTCCAATCATATGAAAGTAAATCGGATATCATTAACCCTTTGGACACCAGTGGTATCTTCCATGCCAGTTCAAAGGCAGCAATTTGAAGAGTCCATATTCATTATTTGGGTAGACCAATCAATATTTTCAAAGTACAGCCTCGGGGCTTTTTAAATTAAAACTGAATAAATGTTATTAAAATATGAAATAAATAGGTGCTAGGGCCGGTAATCAGATTTAAACCATTAGTAGAATAAGGGTCTTAAAATACTCGGCTAGCCGAGAGGTTAAAACCCTTATCCTTCGCGTCACTTAAATCTGATTACCGTCACTATTACCTATTTGTTTTATTTATACCATGCTCTTGATAAATAATCGACTTTGTTGTTTAAAATGGAGGCAAAACGACACTTTCTGTCGCAAACACACGGGTTTGTTTTGTTTACAACTACGCTGATGGGCAGTACTACTGGCTGCACGTGAATGCTTGATTGACAGCTGACACATCATCAATGTTGATTGAATTTACCTTGCTTTTTTCAGTCAAATTATTATTAACCATTCTTAAGTTTTATTTTAAATATTTAATTGTAGGTATTTTAAACTTAATAAGTCATTGCATGTAGAAGATAGTACCGAAAAACGCCGTCTGTTTGAATGAAACATCGCGAAGTGTGAAAGCATCGAAGTTGGAAAATTACCTCATGTGAAAGGTCAAGTTGGATGAACTTCCTACTATAGGTGTAAATTTTGTTTTAACTGCACTAGAAGCTTTACACCGGTAGTGGGGTTAAAAGGTACAATTTAACATACAGGCTTTTCGCAGGTAGTGACATAAGCGAGCATGGTATAAATTTAAATTAAAACTGAATAAATGTTATTAAACTTTGATATTATCCCACTGTCATCAAGACGAAGGGAAAATTGATCTAATCGTCAACAATCTAATACTTGTCTGCCCCTTTGTACTGTTTCTTCCTACGCTGTACACCAGTTATTCTGCGGGTGCAGAATTCTTGTACCAAACATTCCAATATCACTCGTTCGCGCACCCAATTACTTCACCTTTTGCTAGGGTCAAGCCAATCAAGCGATACGCACACAGAAATCGCCATTTAAATTTCATAAGACCTTTTTTTTCCCCAGCTGTAGTTTATGATTTCACGATAGGTCCAAGCTTGATAGGTGGAAAATAAAAGATTTTTATAGTTATTTGGAAAATAATTTTCGTACAATATTCTCTCATCTGAGTCGAGTGAAGGGCGACTTATTCACACAAGACAACGTGTTTTATTTATTTCTAATTAACCAAACTGACGATAATTTCTGTGCTTCCAAAGCGGAGTTTAGGAACCCTCACTCGAACAAGCTCGATGAGTTGGTTCCATTTATAGATCATAAGCATTACACCGCGATTATTGTGTGTATTTAACGTTACCCCTATCTAACACATACATTAAGAATTTTTTCAGCTAAACCACTCGTGGAATCCGGTGTGACAGGAATGGAAGTCCGTAGGAAAATTAGTCCCTCTGGACTATTATTCCGCGGAATTATAGTCCTAGGTCTAACATTTCTAGGAATAGTAGTCCGCCGGACTACTATTCCTAGAAATGTTAGACCTAGGACTATAATTCCGCGGACTAATAGTCCAGAGGGACTAACGTTCCTACGGACTTCCAATCCTTTTACACCGGTCTACGTGTAATAACGTCATTTAAGAACTTATCTGATTGAATGATCTGATCGACGTTATGGCATGGATGAAATGTTTTAACACAAAACAGTGTGAAGCAAGAATGTAAACAAACTTCCGAAGGTGATGTTTTCTTTTCATGTTTGACTGGAAACCTGCTTTTTCATGTTTGACTGGAAACAAGATGTACTTCCCCAGTCCCTGAATAATTACTTTAGCATCCTACACAACCCATCATATATGAACACTAGGCAAACGGGGCAAATACGGGCAAACAAAACACAGACAAGTTACCCATGTTCGCGTACCCAAGGTTATGGAATGATCTGAGCGACGAATTTCATAACCTCTCTAACCGTAATGAATTCAAAAGAAAACTCAAACTCAAACTTTTAGCATCATATGCCGCGAATGTCCAATGTAACAATCCATATTGTCCCGACTGTAATGCGTAATACTCCTTGCATAAACACCATCATTATCTTTCCCAGGGTTAAATAGACTTTCCTTAAATTGTTGCGTCCTCCATCAGATCAACCGTCATACACATCTTTCTCTGAGCTTGAAGTTCCTCTGAGTATCTCGTCCCGTTGCCTTTTACAGTGAGCGACCGGGTGTAAAGAAAAGATTTTAAAAATAGTACTGACTTATGGATGTCCAAGGTAGAGCTACAAATTTATTATTTAATTATATTAGTTCCTAGTCGATTTGCAGTGTTGAGGATAACATACTTATTACAAGTACTTATCACAAGCAGGTAGACAGCCAATCTGGCTATATCACCTCCGTTGGTGTATACATCTGATTTATGTTATGTAACAATAACTCTGTAATGAACTCTGTAAAACATGTATATTTTTACCTCAAAATAAAAAAATCTAAATCTGAATCTTACAAATATCAACTTCATCAACTTAATTAACCCCCTACCCAACGCAGACGATATCAAAATTTATTATTTTAAATACCATTTTTAAAATTTTTTCAAAACATTTCAACAAAATCATATCATGTGACCCCTCATTGGAACGAGCTCGTCGAGCTCGTTCCAATGAGGGGTCACATGATATGGTTTTGTTGAAATGTTTCGAAAAATAGTATTTTTTCAGCTGCTGAATTTGCATATTGCGCGGGCGGATGTGGGCGATTCGCTGTGTAAAGGGTTAAAGGTTAATTGTGGAAGGAATAAATGCAGACAATAACTGGGGTAGAGAAAGGGAGGGGAGGAATCAATGACCATTGTTGGTGCTTCTCCTGTATTTCTCGCGCGCCTTCGGTGTGTTCTGTCTTAACCCTTTGAACTCTGGTGGTATCTTCCATGTCAGTTTAATGACAGAAATTGGAAGATTCCACTTTCATTATTTGGGGGTAGACCAATTAATATTTTCAACGTGCAGCCTTAGGGTTGCACATTGAAAATATTGACTGGTCTACCTCACACATTTACTTACCAATCATTCACCTTAATGAATTTGTGACGTATCATGGTGGTAGGCCGGAAAAGCGGCCTCTCGGGTTAAAAAGCTTAACGAAAGTTAAATTAAAACTGAATGAATGTTATTAGAAAACGAAATTATCTCATTGTCATCAAGATAAAGTGAAAATGGGTCTTCCCTTCAACAAGGTAATGCTTGTCAGCCCCTTTGTACTGTTTTTTCTACGTTGTATACCATTTATTTTGGGGGTGCAGAACTCTTTATCAAACATTCCAATATCACTCGTTCACGCGCCCAATCACTTCACCTTTGGCTAGGGCCAAACAAATCAAGGGACACACGCACAGAAATCTTTAGGGTTGCACGTTAAAAGTATTGATTGATTTACCCTACACGTTTACATAGCAGCCAACTGACGTAATAAAATTATGACGTACCACATTCCTGGATCGGGAAAAGCGGTCTCTCGGGCTCAAAGAGTTAACATTTTTTTTCAGCAAAAAGTGTATACCACCGAATGGATTGACGCGAATCATTACAGTTAAAACTAGAAGTCCTGTCACGAACTGTGCGCTTATCCAGGTTTAATTGCGCGTAGGAATTGCACGCAATTTCCATATCGAATGACATACAAAGCACGGCAGATTCTTATGGTTACGCATAGCAAGCACAAGCAATGTTTCTGCCAATGGACCTCCGGGTTACCCGCAGGTCCATTGGCTGAAAAATTGCTTGTGCGCTCGCCATATGATAGCCTTACTACGGTTATAACGCGCAGATTAATGCGCAAATCGACGTGCTATTTGCACACATTTCCTGGCAGGACTTCTAGTTTCAACCGTAGGTAAAGGGTTTAGGACATGTTTCCTGCTTTATCTCATAATAACAAACTCGATGCTTAATCATTTGAAACACATTTCAAACTGGAATATTGATCTCTGTTAGGTATTCCTTCTGCCATCGATGGATCCTCTATCCACCGGGATTACTGACTACCTAGAAGACATCTTCTCGATAATGCGTTACATAACATTTCTATTATTATATCGGACATGGCAATCGTGACTGAAATTTGTGACAGAACAGAAGAGAGCATATTGTGGTTTATGTCTGTACTGATTTTCTCAGGTCATATCATATGTCATTAACCACATCTAATACAATAGATCCGCCGTGGACTGGTCGTACTCCACGCTTGGGCAGTGATGTCCACGCATGCGTTAACCAGGTAATAGAAATAATCATTAGAAAAAATTCAGCACCGGGTGGTACCACTATAATTGCGTCCATGGAACTATTGCCCACCCGTAGAAAGTGACCAGCCCATCGTGGCCTACGGTATTATAAGGGGAAGAGGATATTAATACTAATTTCTGGGCAGACGACATGCTATGGCTATGAGGTTTTCCGGGATGGAATTGCTTCCCGTTGATGAACGGACGACACGATATACGCAACCGGGAAGGAGAACCACTCATATGTCCTTTACACTCGGAGCTCAGAAAAAAACACTCGCCCGGGCGTCAAAATGTATGGAATCAGATTTGGCGAGTGGTTTCACATCAACCATCAACTTAAAAGATTTCTTAAGCAGAAAATCGTTTTATCTTTAGTTTTATGCTGTTTTGCCAAAAATTATGAATCTGTACATTGTTAGTGTTATGTTAAGAAAACAAAACAGGGACTATATACTATTAGTTCCCTAAGGGGACTATAGGATTGCACTCCGTCCGTCTGTCCGTCCGTCTGTCCGGGCCAACTAAACCTGTTTAGGAGCTATTAGTTTTAGGAGGTTAGTCGAAATTAGTGTAGTATTAGGGTTAGGAGAGGGGTGGGGTTAGGGTTAGGGGTAGCCCCAGGGCAGGGATAAAGGTTGGAGGGGGTTTGGACCCAGTGGGGTGGGGGTTGGAGTCAGGGGTGGGGTTTTAGTTTTTATAGCCCCTAAACCAAAACATAGCCCCTAAACCTTTTGGTCCGGCTAGGGTGGGGTTAGGGTCAGGGGTGGGGTTGGGTTAGGGTTAGGAGTAGCCACAGAGTAGATCTTAACGTTGGGGTGGGTTAGGTCCCTGGGGGGTGGGGGTTAGGGTCAGGGGTGGGGTTTTAGGATTTAGGGTCAGAGTAGGGTAGGGTTAGGGTTAGGGTGTGGTTTTTGAGTGGATAGGGTGGGGTTAGGGTTAAATATAAGTTCTAGGGTGGAGGGGGTGGGGTTCTGGCTAAAATAAGGTGATGGACACCTAAAATGTTTTTTTCGAAGCCCTTAAACCCAAATAGTTGGAACGTCCGTCCGTCTGTCCGTCTGTCTGTCTGTATGTCTGTTTTTTATGTTACCACCTCTCCCTCCAACATGCTTCAAGCTACACCTTTCATATTTGGTACATGGATAAATGGTTCTGAGGGGATGATGCACGCTCAAAATTTTTTTTCAAAATCCAAGATGGCAGAATGGCGGCCATTTTTGTTGTGTTTTTTAAGCTTTTTTCTCTATTTTATGTTACCACCCCTCACTCCAACATGGTTCAAACTGCACTTTTCATATATGGTACATAGATAAAGGGATTGTGAGGGGATTATGCACGCTCAATATTTTTTTTTTCAAAATCTAACATCTGTCTGTCTGTTTGTCTGCCTTTCTGTCTGTTTTTATGTTACCACCTCTCCCTCTAATATGCATCAAGCTACACCTTTCATATTTGGTACATGGATAAATGGTTCTGAGGGGATGATGCACAGTCAATAGTTATTTTTCAAAATCCAAGATGGCAGAATGGTGGCCATTTTTGTTGTGTTTTTTAAGCTTTTTTCTCTATTTTATGTTACCACCCCTCCCTCCAACACGGTTCAAGCTACGACTTTCATATATGGTACATGGATAAAAGGTTGTGAGGGGATTATGCACGCTCAATATTTTTTTTTCAAAATCCAAGATTCTTATATACTCTAGTGTCTTCTGTGACAAAAACACCTCATGTCACAAAAGCGCCGTAGGGGACTAATGCCACTTCGGTGGTCAAACACTTGTTAAAATTTGATCTCCAGCCAGATTAGCAATGTCTTGTATCAGTTGGGATCAATTGTTGTCTGTTGGGACAGCATATTGTCACCTGAAGGCATAACGGTGGCAACTGCAACACCAATGCATTTCATTCAATCAGCACCCGTATACTCTAATAAAGAGAGGATATTCTTGGAATCCCAAACACGGGTATTTTTATCTGCATGATTGAGGATTCGTGTGTTCGTACTCCACTGTCTGATATCACTGCAACTGGTGAGATAGAGTGACTAGAGATAATGATATCGATAAATATAGTTGTCGAACGGTTCTTTGGTTGATACGGCTCGCGTCATTTGCGTTGTGTACTTAGATAATATACTTAATCACAGTTGCCCATATTGTTGGAAAGAACCACCTGAGGCCTTTCCAGTAGTTCTTTCTTTTCTAAGCGTAATCCATATCTGGCCAGAGCTATTTACACACATCATCATTCCAATTTTATTATTGTCAGCATTTGCCTTCAAAAAATATAGATTATTTATGACCACTCATTGGAATGAGCTCGTCGATATCTTCTGTCCTGATTAGCTGCTGGGACGTAGTCATGGGGGCAACTTTTTTAATAAATCCTTGAGAGGCAGCGAGCTAGATTGATAGAGAGTGGGTGGCGGAAGACTGAGATGGAGAAGAGAGCGAGGGGGAAGAGAGGGGGAAAGAGAGAGAGAGAAAGAGAGAGAGAGAGAGAGAGGGAGAGAGGGAGAGAGGGAGAGAGAGAGAGAGAGAGAGAGAGAGGGAGAGAGAGGGAGAGGGAGAGAGAGGGAGAGAGAGAGAGAGAGAGAGGGAGAGAGGGAGAGAGGAGAGAGAGAGAGAGAGAGAGAGAGAGAGAGAGAGAGGGAGAGAGGGAGAGAGGGAGAGAGGGAGGGAGAGAGAGAGAGGGAGAGAGAGAGAGGGAGAGAGAGAGAGGGAGAGAGAGAGAGGGAGAGAGAGAGAGAGGGAGAGAAAGAGAGGGGGAGAAAGAGAGGGGGAGAAAGAGAGGGGGAGAGAGAGAGGGAGAGAGGGAGAGAGGGAGAGAGGGAGGGAGAGAGAGAGAGGGAGAGAGAGAGAGGGAGAGAGAGAGAGAGGGAGAGAGAGAGAGGGAGAGAGAGAGAGAGGGAGAGAGAAAGAGAGGGGGAGAAAGAGAGGGGGAGAAAGAGAGGGGGAGAAAGAGAGGGGGAGAAAAAAGTAGAGAGAATGTTTATGCCAAACCCATCTTGTCAACCTTATTGGAAAGTAGCCGGAAGGGGTGCACAGACTCTTTACCAAAGATCTCTCATTTGATTGGTCTCTTCTACAGAACTCAAAGGCAAGAAAAAGGTACATTTTTGGCTCCATGTTAAACAATGTGTGGGCCCGATGGATAAGTTTATAAAATGTTCATTTTAGTCAATACAGAGGCGCGTGTGCCCTACATATAGTTTTGTATATTGAATCCATATCATTCCATTAAGGCAAATTGGTCATCACTGATCAATATCTGTGTGTACGTGCCCCTGTATAGCCGCGCCTCCAAGTTGGAAATACTTACTATGTCCTTGATCAGCTGTGCTTTCGGGATGAGAAATGAGTTATTTTATTTCTAAGGGTCGTTCTCTGGTCGTATAATGTAAAGGCAGATTGCATCACATCACAGCATAACGTCAGGTTTGTGAACTAAATTCCAAGAGTTTGCTGAAGATCAATCAGACAGACATCGAAAATAAAAAAAGTTAACTGAATGTTTTTTAAAGTGAATGCATCCTTTTCATGTCCATATTCGTTACATACACTGCGCATACAATTTTTATTTTCAGGGGACGAAATGGTAACACGGGTTTCCCTCGAAAATTTGGTTGGTGATACAATGTGTTCTTTGCGTTGATAGTTGTCAAATGAATTGCTGAGTGCCCTTCTAATAATTGTCTTTATAGACGTGAAGGCGTGTAATAAACACAGAACGACACACACGTGTGTCGTTCCGTGTATATCTTATTGCAAATATACACGAGGGTGACCAGCATTAAACATTCTAAGCTCAAATCTATCAAATAAACTGTACTCTATGAGTAAGATCCTGCCCCATAAGAATATAGAATGAAACCCTCTGTGTCAGCTTGTGCTTATCAGGTGCATTACATGGTACCATCCAACAATATTTGCTTACCGTTTATCAAGAGCCAAGTCAATAGATACTGTTTTGGCTACAAGATAATAATACTCACTAGGCTTATTGATACACGAAATCTGAATGAAACCTTAATTGCATATTCGAGATTGTTGCATCAGTTCAGTTAGCTAACCTTAATTGTATATTTGAGATTAGTAAGGAAGTTGGAACAATTCAGCTAGCTAAAGATAATCTGTTTATTTCTAGAACGCTAGATTATGGTTGATTTTTGCGGGTTGGGGAAGCCGGAGTCTTCAATCAATGCTAACCCTGCTTGCGCGCAGTTTGTACGCTGGGGCGTATGACAGTTCCTCGCCGTTGCTAGACGGTTCTCTCCGGGTACTCCGGCTTCCGCCACCCGTAAAACTGTCCAACGCGAAGTGACTCTGGCTGTAGAAAGTGTCGTTAAACCCGAATAAATAAATAGATAAATAAATCATAATTTGCATTCTTTTGTTACAAGTCTTGGCCGTCATTATTCGTTCTCCTCCTTGAGCTTAAGGAGCAATATGAGTAATGGAGTTTTGTTTATTTTGAAATTCCCACCTCTGATATTCCTTAAATTCAAATTAAATATACACAAATTATACATCAAAATGAAGGTTGGGAGGGATAAAACACGAACAATTTCTGAAATCAACTCATAGAGTTAACAGCAGGCACCACTGGTTCCTGAAAGTCTGCTACCGTATTCGTACCAGAAATGATAATACAATAATATTTCCTGAGAACAAATTGTGGCCAAATGAGCTTCACATATCCAAGAACAATGCGTGGGCATCAAAAATCCTTCAAAACACAGCGACAGATATGCATGGGGGTAAATTCCAAAAGTGACGTCTTTGTTTACAAATAATCTTACTTTCGATGTCCGGTCAACGTCATCGGACGGAAAAAGCATAAAAAACAACGCCGTCTAAAATCAAATAATGAGAAAGATCGTCTTAATACAACATACTATTATTATATAGAGACTGTACAGTTACCATATGCTATGCAAGGTATACTACTCAAAGTTTGCTAAGCACCAAGTATATCCAACTACCTGTTTTACGTTTTAGTTGAAATATTGTTATGAAAAGTGTATATATTTTTATTTAATTACATCTTTAATGATTTAAGCACAGAAATTAAGATTTTGTTTGTGTTTGATATCATTGAAGTGGATATTATTAGTAAAAGAGAAAATTTTTCAAATTTGCCAAAAAGGTGACGGAGTGAACTGATATGGATTCAATATCGAGTATGAGACCCATTATTGTTAATTACAGCTTGACAACGCCTTCTCATGCTCCCAATCAGGTTCGAGATGGTCCTTTGTGGGATGTTGTTCCATTCGTGGACCAGCATAGCACCAAGCTCCTGGACACTTCTTGGTTGGACTGGACGGACTGAAATTGCAAGCTGCAACTCATTCCAGACATTTTCGATTGGATTGAGGTCAGGGGATCTTGGCGGCCAGTCCATACGCTCAACCCCCTCCCTCTGTCGGTACTCCCGGACAGCATGGGCATTCTGTTTCGAGTTATGAATGCTGTATTAACATGAGACAGTGCATGTTTGTTAGGGCTTGGTGTTTTATGGGGTAAATTTAAAAACCTAATAAATAATTGCCATTTTCATTTCACTCTTCGCGAGGCGACGTGCGATAAATTTAGACAAGTTCACATTCACGTCGACGTCATCAAAGGTCAACTTGGATGTAGTTCCACTGTAGGTGTAAATTTTAACTATTGAAATCCCATAGCTGGTGGGTTCACCACGGTTGGGATGTAAAGCTAAAATTTATGCCATGGGCTTTTCATACATAGTAGAATAGGTAATCATGGTATAAATGTATCCGGAACACTACAAAACGTATACAAAAAATAAACACCCCTATGATTTGACCACAGTTACATTATTAAGATAAAACGTTTACCGTCGCTGTTTGAGGGAAATTTAAAGTACTGTCGTCAATGAACCCTGTTATATAAAGTGATGTCTTCTCTTCAAGCGCTGCTTCAGTGCAGTTATTCTCAGACGACATAGCATTTCATTTGCAGATTTTTTTATGAAGCTGTCTGGAATGAATCCTATGAGAATTGAATCTCATCTGGCAGTAGTATTTCCTGTTAAGGCTTATGTATGGAACAAGATTGACTGAAATGCTTCTAGTATGTCATCGTGATTAATATTGGTTTCATGCTATCGATTCCACTTAACACATTGAAAAATAAGATGTACAAAGCGAGAGGTATTACTGAAGATTTCAGTACTTTTTGCACAAATCTATTACGTAATAAGTTTAGAGCCAGGGCTGAAAATAAGCGGTGTCGCGTCGCTTTCTGCTATGCAAATCTTGCAAAAAGCTACACAATGTTAAATTATGTATATCATTTTGCGATACAAGATAATCAACTGCAGCCTATTATGCTGCAGTTGCTTATCTTGTATCGCAAAATGTAAATGAAAATTTGCAAACAAATTTGAAAACTAGTTCACTGATGCTTTACTTCTGATTGTGGAACATTCCAGGCATAACTCAGATTAACTCTCCATCAAACATCATTAGTAACTTCATATGTAAGATGAGTTCTGTTGGTTTAAATACTTCCTGTTTTTACAACATTTAGCATAAAATGTCCATTAAAAATAACTACAAGCCCATCAAATTAAAAATCCCAACTTCCAGTTTGAGAACAACAAAGACACCATTTATAACAGTATACAAGTCCATGCAACCCTTAAAGGCAGTTCAATTAAAAAACATAGCAAATGTTTCAAGTGTTGCAGATCATTGGAAATGCCCAGAAATGGATGGAGACTATTCTACCCACTCAGAAGAATTCAATATAAAACAGCATAACATAACTCTGGTATACAAAAATATCTATGTAATTTTTACAAAATGCTATTCATTTTTTGGAAATGCGTAGCATTTTGCTACGCAAAGAAAAAAAGATATTTTGAGCAATGTTTAGAGCTGTCTCATTTATTATCTAGGCAGTTATCGTAACTAGGCCAGCTCAGTTCACAAAAATCGCCATTTTAATGTTTGCTTTCAATATATATTATTGGAACGAATCGACTCGCCAGTTATGAGCACTGTCAAACAACAATGGAATTGGTTGAATTCCTAGTTGCCCTATGGGAAAAACTTGCCGTTTGAAACGTTTGTATTTTCACACCATTGGACAGAAGCTTCAAACGGTGGAAACAATGAATGTTATTTTTGCGATTTATTTCTCACTCGTCAACGTCACAACAAGTTTCATTTCTATCTGTCTGTCAGAAAAACAACTCATTCTGTTCAGTGGAGTAGCGGAAAATCTTGTGCCCCCCCCCCCCCAACGAGATGGAGACGGGGGTCCTTGGCCCCTTTCATAATGGTGGCTGCCTTTAAAACGGGAGCAAATGTAGTGTTGTTACCGTGCACAGCATACAGGATTTCACGTAGTACATATGCCATAAATTAAATGAAGGTATAGCCTATAGGATCGATTCTAAAAGTACGACTTTGTAGATTTTTTCATTACATGTTTTAAGTTTCACCCCACCATCCAACGATACACACATGCACGCCCAACATGTGTGACTTGAGAGGCACCATACCATAACATAACATAACATTTTTTAGCATAAAATATCCTATACAGGACAGTATGCGATAATCTACAAGTAACATGAACAAAAGTAGAACTCAAAATATTACAATTTCAACCACCAATTTTCCGTGATCAAAGTACTATATATGTTTTAACTGCGACTAGTAGCTCTATAAGAGGCAATGTCGGTCTGTCGGTCTGTCTGTCGGTCTGTCTGTCGGTCGGTCTGTCTGTGACCAACGAGTTTCAAATGTCTGTGACCAACGAGTTTCAAATGTCTGTGACCAACGAGTTCAAAACTCAATAACTTTTGAAATACTTGATGGAATGACTTTATATTTGGCATGTAAGTGTATCGTATTGATGTCTAGCCACTGTTCAATGCATGTGCTGTTCCAAATATGTTCCTTGAAGTTATGGCCCTTGATGAACTTAGAATGTTGTGAGATTGCACCACCCGTCGCAGCTACGGCGTCAATGTCGCGATTTTTATTAATTTAATACGCAAAAGATCGTGGAGATGTGAACTAGAATTTTCAATACACATCACTAAACATATCATAATCGTCTGGCGAAAAGATCTCGGATCACACTGCAGACTTTATGGCATAAACTGGGGGTTCTATTTTGAAATATTAATTTGAATTTCTCAAATATACTCAGATCAATAAAACCGTCAATCTCACTGTTGTTCAGAACAAATAGTTCTGATCGAAGCTCTGAATAATGTGTACATTCGGTAACATTCCATAAGAAAGTGGTATTCGTTTTCTATTTTTCCAGAGTTTGCTTCACAGTGAGTACATATCCTATCCTCTTGATAACAGGCTTCGGCGGTTGATAATGTCGCCCTTTTTCAATAGAAAATGTATGTATATTGTTCATTTCTCACCCCCATCAGTTACAATGATGTAGCGTTCACTTAAAAGAATAATACATAGACTACAAAGAGTATGTAGTGTGGAAGTGAGTTAGTGAGAGTTTGAAATTATGTGTATTTGGTACACTGTGGACTGTGAACAGTCACACGGGTAAACATATCAATACATACACAACCTGGCACGTATAACAGATAACCATAACACAGTATGTATTGATATGTTTACTTGTCAACCCCATTCCTCCTATCTATTTGTTTATTTCATTCATCATTTCCTGCTATCGTTTATTTATCTCTCTTCCTCTTCTCTTTTTACTATCTCTCTCTCTCGCTCTCTCTCTCCCTTTCCCTCTTTCTTCCAGCTTTGGGACGTCTTTCAAGACGGGGGCACCCCTTCTAGCCGCCCCTCCCCCCGTAATGCGGGCCCTGCGGGCCCATCCCCTACTCCACTGATTCTGTTCCCTTTTTAAAGATGAAAAACTGAACAACAGTCGAAAAATAACACGTAAATGTGAGGTTTCCGTAACCGTTATCTCAATGGAGCTTACACAATTTCATTTTATTAAATTTAGCTGTGAAAGTTTCTTGGATGACTCGACTTTCGGCGTTGTCTTTGGCGTACGTGCCCATTAACTCTTTTAACACCAGTTTGATCGAAGGAATCCAGTTGAAAGACAGTTTCAATGAACAAAAAGTTTCGAACTTTTAAATCTTTTGAATTTATATCTATATGGAGACATTGTACCCATTGACAATACCCAGGGTCAGTAAACTTCTTCTGTAATATTGTCTTACAACACGTATATATTTTCACAAGTACAAATAACAACGTATAGAATATAACTCTTTGTCGAGGGTAGCAACACTACGTGCATGCAGGGACGTGACGGCAAGGGGTGGGGTGGTGTGTGTGTTTCTCAAATACACAATCATGTTTTAGAGGAATTTTGAATGTTCGTTTCTGATATCCCGCCGGGATTCGAACCCTCGGCAACACCGCCTGGCAGTCAGGAGTCCAGCACCCAAACCACTAGACCACTGCACACCGTCTAAAACAGCTGGAATCTAGCTTTTTAGATGAAGTTCTCATGATTACTTGGTTCATCTTCCTTTCGGCAGCAGCATGAAAGTGTGGAACGCGGTGGCTACAGTACGACGAAAGTGCTGTTGATGGCCTCAGACGAAGACGGGCACGGGCTTGTGTGTGTTTTTCAAATGACACAATCATGTTTTAGAGGAATTTTGAATGTTGGTTTCTGATCCCCCGCCGGGATTCGAACCCTAGGGGTGGGGTGGTGTGTGTGTATGTGTGTGTGTGTGTTTGGGGGGGGGTGGTTGTAGGGGTGTGTCACCCCCAATACTGGCCAAAAGTTCCTATTGTTAGAAATTCTGAGGGCAAGTCATGAGTAGTTGGACATTCCATCTATCTGGATTTTTTAGCTTTTTTTGCCATGCTGATGTCCCAAAATTCCAACTCGGTTTCAAATCGGCAAAAATTCTAACTATTACTATTTGCAACTACAGTGCACGCAATATCGAGCTTCATAAGTATGCATGATGTCAGTTGATACGAGATTTCTATAGTACGTTTACTTATCGTAATAAAAAAAATCCTCGAAATGCACTTCAAGAAAATCACATCATGTAAAATCGTTCTCCTGATTTAATTCCATCATTGACAGTTACAAAATGATGACACATCGAAAATTGATCATTCCTGCATAAGGTCTGATGATTTAATGTTAGGACAGTGTGAATTGTTCAAAGTTCTAAGCTTGAGCATTTGTTTAGCACATATTCAATTGCCAGAAGAATACCAAATAATAATAACCTGATAATTCTATCATAAATGTGTTGGCATTTAATTACTTGAATCAATTTTATGCCCCCTTTCATGGCTTCATATTCAAAGTCTTTCTCCGTAGTGAATTTCCAACTACTGGGGGGACCGGGAGAGGGTTGCCCCTACTAGTACCTCCCCCTGGTTGGAAATTCACCACCCTACACTCCCACCCAATCGGAAACCTCTAACCGCGTCCCTGCATATGGCATGCTCAAACTCGGGAAATGAAATTGTCGAACATCCACTCTACCACAAAAATAATCAAATACCCCATACTGTACACACAAGTGGAGGTCACTATATTTGTAACGCTAATCAAGTCAATAAATGTACCTGATTTAATATGCAAAGTTAAGCGCACTCTGAAATACACTGTTTTATGCTCAACTGAAACAGAAAACCCATTGACATTGCCGTTGTTATTGGGGTTTAATCCCGGGAACGGGAATTTTTCGGTTCTCGTTTTTGGAAGTCAGTCACGTTACTAGGAACTTTCCGATGCTCGTTTCTGAATATCAGTCCCGATATCCGGGAAATTCATAGGACAGAACCGGGAATCAAAAGGTTGCACTCGACGTAATCTCATAAATTATAATACGCAATCATTGATACCACGATCTGTGAATTTCCCGGGTATCGTGATTGACTTTCAGAACCGGGAGCAACAGAGCCGTGAAATTTCCGTTCCCTGGTATTGAACCTCAGTTGTTATTAGTCTAGCGAATCACTAAGTACAGCAGCGCTATATTTTAGTGTGCGCACTATAAAATAATTCCCTGCTTAAATAAGGATTTTGCCTCTTTTAGGGGTCTGGGTATTGTAAGATAAATTGGTAATTACTGCACCGGGGCCTCTGATATGGTTGAGTAAGGTCTGAACCTTGTCTCTGGGACACATATCGATTCCTCGTTCTGAATAGTGGATGTGTAGCTAGAGACGAGATCTCGACTTGAATGCACCATTTCGAGACCCCAGCGTAGTAATAACCCGTATTTATTAAAATTGTCTTCTATTAGTATACACAAGTGCAAAAAATTCAAATTTATTTTCACGGCCATTCCTATATTGCATGTGTCGCTAAAGATAAAAATCCACTCGTACGAAGCCCGGGCAGTGGAACAGTTCTTGTTGACTGGTAAACACGTTCTGCTTTAATTTTAAAATAGGACCCAGTAGTAACCAATCAATAAGGCGATAGTCTTCTAAAAGGACTGTATAGTCAGGGGCCGACCTGGGCATGCGCCAGTGCGTATTTGGTTCTGAAACATCAGGACCTGGCTCGTAAATCTCAGAAATAGGCTTCTCAGTTGGCGCGTAACTTCTCAGATCATATTTTGATATTCTTTCGATGGATAATAGAGAGAGACACTCTTACATGTATTATATATATGATTATCATTTATCATTGTTGTAGAGTGCTTAAGTTAATACTTCAAGTCTTAATTACCAAGCATTAATCTTCACTGTGGTGTCTGATCAAGTCTTGGCTGCCTAAATGGGCAGCCAAGATTTGATCAGAAACCACAGTGAAGATTAATGTTTGCTATAGTGTACTAAATAAAAATGATGAGAGCTATTACATACTTGCAGTGTGTGTTACAAACAGCAGTGTGACTCCGTAAATTGAAATCTGGCGCATGAATTGAAAAAATAGGCTCCGAGGCTAGAGCGTATTTTAAATAGTCCTGATCGGTCCCTGTATAGGTATAAACGATTGGCTAAACTTAACAGTCTACCTTTGCTGCTGTCATAGAAATTGGTCCAAAACATCAATAAATTTAAAAACAATACAAATAACGATGACTGTTGTGATGAAAGTGTCTTTTTCTTGCTTGAAGTGTATTTTCGTATTCACGTTGCACGGCAATTTTGTTTTCTAAAATTATCGATCTGATCCGTTACCTCAAGGTTTCGTGGATAGGCTTGGTCATACTATGGCCACAGTTGGCCATAGAACCAAACCTCCCAAGCCATGGTGTTGTGTGATAACGCACTGATCACAAAGTGACGCAAAGTGAGAAATATTTCTCATAACGGACTTAAAAATATATAAAATATATCATGACTAAATGTAATGCCGAGCATCTCTCGAAAAAATTGCAAAGGAAGCGAAAATAGCGACATCGTAAGAATGTTCTTATTGTCGTAAGATCGTCCCCCGAGTTCCAATGTGTTCTATGTGCCAGTAGGCACATAGAACACATTGGAACTCAGGGAACGAGTTGTGTATGTCGTATATCGAGTACTGGGTTAACGAATGTTGGTACTGATATTTTTCCCGCGTTTTCGGAGAATTAGAGGGAAAAATTGTTTTAACGGTACATAGCAGAATAGAAGGCGGAGCATTGGTCAGGACGACCAATACAACACAGAGGTGTTGCTCATGCATTGATCCGTGATCACGTGGAAGTCCGAATTGTCATTCTAGCCTCAACTGTCGTTCAGAACAGTCATCATCTCAGAAATTTTCAAAAAATATTGTAATATTTTTTAAATGCATAATACGGGAAATCGGTGTACGGGGATAAACATACTCTTGAATATATACACGTGGCATTTTACGCTTTCCAGAGTTTTTAAACTCTGATGGGTAATGTTTTATCTCTGGTTTTGGTGCGGGAATGTTGGTGTATTGGTTATCCGTCAGAAGACAAATCACGGATTCAGCAATTGTTTCATGATATTTTAATGATCGTATACCATTGAAAATGTTGTAAATACTCATACACACTGAATCATGCAAAATTGTACAAATAAAATAAAACGGCTGTTCTGTGGACACGACCGGCTAGTTCGCTAAATAGTGTTTGTATTTATTATGCAGTTGAGTGTAGACTAATTATTTTTCATGAACCACGAACAATCATAATTCCATTCTTATGTTTGGTTCTTTGATTTAAGCAGAAATTTTTTCCCAGGTTTGAAATCGAATCGTCTCATCAACAAAACACGTTTTCAAATACCCGAGTTGAAACAGAAGCTCGTGAACCTGCAGGTTATCTCTGAAGACATTTATTCTGATGTCACTTCGAATCGGGAAAACAAAAAAAAGCTTGAGTTTGCAATCGTCTTATTTTTAACCATAATATAATAGACCATAATATCAACGGTATTCATGGTATAAATCAGAGGATGAACAGGTATTCTTGGAAACTTGTATGACCCGTGTGCACACCGTATAAGCCGAGATATGTCGGGCGATTTCGCGCTAATGCTTCAATGTGGTCAGAAAACCTGATATTTTGGTTTGTTCCTAGAGTACCTTGCACTGAATTTGCTGCAGTTTGATGACATGTTGAATACCTTTTACAGCAGATAAAACGCAGGTGAAAGGGATTCTCCATATTTCGTAAATTGACTTAGTGTGCATATTTGAGAATGTTTTTACTGTGGTAAAGAAGCTCTGTTTTACTGATAAAATTAGACCAAGTCACCATTGCTGGAGGTGGAACCCTTCTAAAATGGTCAATATGGGTATAAACGATTGACTAAACTTGACTCTATCTCCTTGTTGGGATCAAGATGAGCCACCGTGCAGAAATATGCGGCCTTAAATACCAATAAATAAATTAAAGAAATAAATAAATAAAATATGAACATTGACAGACTGAGGCAGTGTAAGACAACTCTAGAGGTGCGTACTAACTGGGTAAACGGTCGTATCGATTGCCCGAGAGGAACCGATCTCTACACGACTGAATTGGTGGAACAAACCTACCCCCACAAAATTATGTTAAGTCAATCAACACTCTAGCTGTTCCAAATCGATGAGGTTTCATGACGTGAATGCTGTTGCGATGTGATGGTAGTCACAGCATAACAGCTTTGACTTCATCAAACGTAATGGTGTTTACCTAACACGGAGACTAGTTATGCGGTATCAAGTTTACAACATCGACGCTTCTTTTCTGTCAATAATGGCCAAAACCGGCCAGCGCCATTCTCAAAAATCGTCAGTTAATTTTCATTATTTTTTCATTTTTTGTCTCAAAAACATAGGTTATGACCCCTCATTGGAACGAGCTCGACGAGACAAAAAATGAAAAAAATTAGTTGTTCAAGAATTTGTTTTGCATTTGTTTTGCAAGTGTCGTCTGCTTTTCATGTTGAACACATTCAATTTGGAAAACTGAAAAACCTTCTAGAAACTATTTATTGTTGAGCATTGTTTATTTATGGCAACTTCAGCCCCGCCCAAGATGGTAATGAAGAAGACATTGTTCTATATGTGACCAAAGAGCGTTCCAGCAATCCAGTTGTATAGAGGTCTGTGGGTTCCGCCGAACTTCGGCACACCTTCATTACTGATCATTTGACAAATGGCATACACATTGACTAAAATTTCCCAGGAGTATTCGTTCATTAACCTTTACAGATGCATTCTGTATTTCACAATGACAAACACAACTGACTGTTCTACCTCTTTGGTGATGATTTACATAAAGAATATACCCATAGTAGCTTGGTGTACCAAATGCTCACCACGAGTGGTGAAATGGTGTTAACCGCGAGCCTTTGGCGCGCGGTTGACACCACTTCACCACGAGTGGTGAACAACTGGTACACCAAGCTACTTTAGGTATTTTTTATTTATAACATGATTGTCAGATTATTAAGAGTTTAGATGTTAAATAATACAATATTCACACGTGCGAATCTGTTTTTGTTTACATGAGCACCGGTGGGCGATACATCCGCTGTCAATTTTATCGCCGAAACGAAATGGAAAAAAATAAATACGCAAATCACGGGGGCTTTTTCATTTAAAAAAAAATGCAGAAGACAATAAGTGGAGAAATTTGTATTATAGAAATCTATGTACTACACCTGGACTTTATTTTGGCATATTTTTGTTTAAACTGCAAGGACTTGGTATCAAATTTTTTGGTAGAGGCTAGGTCCAAAATAAATGTAGGTTTTTTTAAGATGCCAAGGAGGAATATGTGTTTTACGATTTTCTTTTATAGAATCGAAATCAATTTTAGCAGACTCCATGTGAGGTTTAATTCTAATTCCCAATGGAGGAATGTGTTTCTGGTGGCGGTTAAAAATTGCGATATTGTGAGGGTCCGAAACACAGTTATAAGCAGGATTTGAAGGATTGGTCAAAAGTTTAGTTACATACTGGCGAGACAATTTAATTCTCGAGAGAAGGCTCCTCGGCTTCCACAAGCATCGAATCTATTGGTGATGTTCGAACAATCATCAAATCAAGCACCCCTTTGCATTTTTTACTTTACTGCATTTTAAAAAGAAATATCTGAAGTGTTGAGAGAACAAATGTTTATGACAGACATTTAGTCATAAAAATAACTCTGGAAAATTTCGCTGAATCATTTTTTTTCTCATGCGCATTTACATTTCGTACTCATACCCTAGATCCAATTACGCAAAAGATCAATAAAAAAGTCAGGGGAGATAAACAGACAGGTTTCGACCAAAAAGGAGGCCATAAAACAGGAAAAATCCGTCAATGTATAGGAACTTACGCATCCAAACATTGATGATGGAAATTTCGATATTACGCCATAAAAGGGCCTATAACTCTTAAATCGAAAAAGCTACTTATCGTACTCTTAATTCACACAAAATTTAAACCCTCCCACCCAAAAAGATAGGGAAGTTAAACGGACGAATATTTTGATAGACATCTAGCTATAAAATGGGTCATAACTATGGTTATAATCGCTGAATCAAAACATACTTCCTACATGCGCACCAACACTTCCAACTTTCGTGAAAATCAAGTTGCATTTCTAGAAGATAAGTTGGCACTTTTATTGCTGACAGATGGACTGAATGAGGGTCGAATTAAAAAACATTATTTCAATATCTCCATTCTGACATCTTAGGCGACATTGTAGGCGAGGATAAAAGGTTCCTAAAAAGATTGCCTTACATCGTTTAGTTCAACGTTTTCCGGGACTTCTCACTGTATAATTTCACAACCTTGTCTTCTGTCAAATCCCACGCAGAAAAGTAATTTCGATAAAAGTAATATTACTCGTTTTTTGACTGGGGAATGGTGGGACCTGTCGGATCGTTTCCATCGCACCTTTTTCATAATACGCATAACTTCCTTCAGTCCCATATATCTATCAGCAGTCGTCCCATATATCTATGCTAGAGGTCCCGAGTTCGATCCCCGTACGGGACGACCCGTGTTGTGTCCTTGGGCAAGGCCCTTTATCCCGGTTGCCTACATGGAGCACGATGACGTCGTGTAAAGCGTACTGCCCGTCGATGGTGCACGTCTTCAACCGCTGTAACCCTGCTTGAGCTGAGCTTGAACAGAGTTGGAATATTGAGGAGCTGACAGTTGATCGTGGATGCCCGGTGTTTTTTTTCCGGGTACTCCGGCTTCCTCCACCCGTAAAACTGTCACGGTCACGATTAGCCATTGTACATAAGTATGTGACCACAAACACCAATAAATAAAAAAAATAATAAATCTATCAGATTAACCTTGATAGGGAATGGTATGCAACTAAGCAACTTTCGCGTCATGGTCCGTGATAAACTTCATCATAAAGTAATAATTGTGTTAGCATGGGGAGTTTCATAACTATGTTGTTAGGTTTCTCATTGTATTTAACAAACGTCAATAATGGTGTATTGACGTTGATAATCTCTGTTGAATTGAAAGAGGAAGATGGCACACATCCAGGTAGCTTTGTTTGCACGCTATCATTGCATGTTCCTTTGATGCTATAGATTAAACTGTTTTAAACAATTGACTCGACTGTATTGTCTGTTTGTGTTAGCCTTTGTATTTTTCTTTGGAAGTCTAGAGGCTTTTCAGTCATGCAATTCCCAACAGCTGAATACTTTTAAGTATTATCTACTCTATTATTCAGATGAAACTCTGCACATCTCCTTTATCTCGTCATTGAAAAAAAATTTCAAATCGGATCAATCAATCTTTTGTGTTACAGACACCATAGAGGAAAGGTTCAGGTATGGAGGGCTTTTACCGCGGTTGACAGTGTTGTCACTTGGCGGAAATTATTTGGTGCCAAGTGGAATTTTTGTTCGGTGCCAAATGAATTATTTGGTACCATATGAAAGATTTTAGTGCCAAAGAAAATCTGATTATAAATGAGAACAAATTAACAATGTTTTGAGCCCGACAAGACGCCATCTGCAACGCTAAAGCATTGTAGATGATGCCTTGCTGCATTCAAAATAGGATATTTTAATTTAGTATTAAAAATAAAATAAATAAATAAATAAATTTATAATAATAAATATTTAAATAAATAAATAAACAAACAAACAAATAAATAAATAAATAAATAAATAAATAAATAAATAAATAAATAAATAAATAAATAAATAAAAGGTGAAAGGCTATTATTAGCATTTACAAAATAATTTCTTCATTATTATTTACTCACTGTTTATTCACTTTATATAAACTGGTCGCAAATCATTTTTTATCTTCCCAGATCTTCCAAAAGGATTAACTGATAAAGAAATGTTTTGATAAAAATCATATTAAATGGATAAACTGTTAATTCAGTCGAGCGATAAAAAAGAAACGCGATTATACCTGTAATCATCTGTGTCGTTGGACAGCGACTTTATCGAAATCGATGCACTAAAGTAATAAACCACAAAGGCATTGAGACCGACCTAAAGTATATTGTTGGTGCCAAATGCAGTGTCTGTTGATGCCAGACGAATGTTTTAAGTGCAATTGGCGCCCGACAGTGTGAACATTGGCGACTGGTGTCAAGTGCTGATCCTTTTACCTAACGCAACTGAAGAGGCGTATCAGTATATCTATAGTATGACCGAAGGACTGACTGAGTCTGTCCAGGCGACAGCCGCAATCTACCATTGGCATGACCGAAGGAATGAGGCTTTCGCGACGACTGCCTCTATCTACAGTGGTATGATCGAAGGACTGAGACTGTCCCGGCGACTGCCTCAATCTACAATTGATATAACCGCGGGACTAAGGCTGTTGCGGCGACTGCCTCAATCTACCATTGGTGGGACCGAAGGACTGAAACTGTCGGGACGACTGTCTCAGTCTACAGTGGAATGACTGAAGGGCTGAGGCTGGCCCAGCGACTGCCTCAATCTACTATTGGTATGACCGAAGGACTGACTCTGTCGAAGCGACTGCCTCGATCTTTTCGTCGGGCTGGGAGCAGGTAACGTTTCAAACGTTAACGTGTTAAATTATTTTAACAACGTTTAACAAATTTAACCAAGTTATAATAACGTTTAACTTTGAAGATTATAATTGTATAATATGTAGCATTGCGTCGTTATCTTGTGTTTACCCAAGCCGGATCGCGCGTGCCGATGACGTCGAATTTTGCACCATTTGACGAAATTGAAGAACATGAATAATTTAGATGTCCGTAGCCCTCCTACCAACGTTGGTGAAGTTGGCCCGCCGATATTTGACGATACAGCAATATCAGCTTCATCCGAATGCCTATTTTCCATGCAAGGACTGGTATTCGAGCAGCGGCGGATGTCTCCTAACGTCAACGTGTTAAGGAACATTTTAACTCCTCCCAGCCCTGATAGCACCAATATGAGTCTAAACACTATCTTATTTGAGATTATGGATGTACACTTTTACAAATCAATCATTATTTTATAAAACCACGGAAAAGGATGCAGCATCAAGCTCGTGGCTTACAGTTAAAACGAGAAGTCCTGTCATGAAATGCGCACAAATAGCACGTCAGTCTGCGCGTTAATTTACGCGTTTGGACCATAGTGAGGGTATCAAAATCTGTACACATGGCCTGTGTACAAGCAATGTTTCAGCAAATGGACCTCCGGGTAACCCGGAGGTCCATTGGC
Organism: Pictodentalium vernedei; assembly: GCA_031216915.1. Taxonomy (NCBI): domain Eukaryota; kingdom Metazoa; phylum Mollusca; class Scaphopoda; order Dentaliida; family Dentaliidae; genus Pictodentalium; species Pictodentalium vernedei. The sequence continues at coordinate 37,833,744 of CM062288.1, forward strand.
AGAAACATTGCCTGTGTTTACTAGGAGTAACCAGGAGAACATGCCGTTCTTTGGATGCCATTCGATATGGCAATTGCGCGCAATTCATACGCGCAATTAGCCTAGATAAGCGCGCAGTTCATGACATGACTTCTAGTTTTAACTGTATGTAATCTGGCTCCTCGTTACAAATTACACAGTACAATGTAAGACGAAATATTCGTACTAGATCGTAGAGTTATTCAAGATCAGAGCAGTTGAATAGATTAGAAGAAAATGAGAAGAGTTAAGACCGTTATAAAGAATCAGTAACCAAGAGGAGGTGATGTGATAGGACGCTTAAATAACCATTAGAGCGGAGACAATTCACTCATTGTGTGTTAACATCTGATAAGTTGTGATACTTGCGTGTGTTTACAGCTCGAGCTTATTCAAGGCTGCCTACAGGCGACATGAATACCCCTAGCACTTAAAAAAAATCAATGAGAAAGGGACTGCAGAGTACAAAACATGTTATGGTCAGTCATGATAACAATAATAGTGGTGATTTATGTCAAGTTTAATATTTAACGTTAACACTTTGATTGTACTCAACACACCCACTTAACAATATATTCGTGTCAATAAAGCAAGTTATTTAACCCAATGTGCCTTCTCTCTCTCGGCTCAAAAGTGGACATAGGGATATTTGTTGTTTCCCGATCATAACATATGCAAGGGGGAGATAAACAAAGATGACTTTTGAAGAGGTGAACGTTGAGATAACTGCAGCATAAACGCAATCGTCCGTGGGGTAAACTTGCTTGGTGCGATTTGTTTGTGGAAAAAGAAACTAGGATCGAATGTTTTGTTTCTGTTGGGGTAGCTCAAAAATTCCTATAACGTGCTGTCCTGCCGGGTGTGCTTGGCGGATTGTTCTAGGCAAGAATGACGTCTGTCGTGACTGGGTTCCACAGAAGGCTACTGTTAAGTCTTCATTTCGACAGAGACCAAATCTTTGGGAAGCAACCAGTGGTGAGGGTATTCGACAGGATAAATATCCGGGGTGGGGGTAGTTCACCACACATTTATCCAGTTTCGGCGTAAAAGTTCTGCGGACACTTGGAGTTGTTTAAGTTACAATCCACTCTGCCACAAGTTGTATTTATTCACAATGCCCACTCTCGGTAAGAGTGCACTTATCCAAACCGAGGTAGAATAGTTAAGCATGAGACGAATGAAAGCAAAGTAATTTTTTTCTTATGTTTTCATATCAAGGGTAAACTTGTGTTGTCTCAAAAAAACCCAGTTATTTTCCAAGCTTTCGTATTTCCAAGATGGGCTCCCTCCAGCAGTAATTGAATGTGATACCCAAGTGTTTTGTTGACAGCTTACTCCATTGTGTCTGTGTTCCACATCCAAACGAGATTGGATGGTGGGGGGGGGGGGGGTGGGAGGGGGCGTGATTGAAGGGATGTATTTCTTTTGCTTGGTATCATCACTGATTCGGTCCTCTGAATGTTGAAGTGTACCAAATACTGATGTGCACATTGCTCGATTTTCATTGTGTAATCATATGAGAGATTATAAACTTGCGAGGGTTTTTCGCTTATTATATGTAATAATATAATAAATATTATATTTTATCATATGACTCGTCCGTTTTGTTCACTTTAAAACATTTGATATTTTGTTTTCATATTAATCAGTGATAAATAAAGTCTTCCGTCAATTTCATTGGTCAGTTTCAAAACTGGACAATTTGATTGGCTGAACAAAATACAACTGGGCCACATTTTTATAATTTGCATAATTATAGTTGGGAGCTTTCATTGGTCAATTTCAAAACTGGAAAATTTGATTGGCTAAACAAAATACAACTGGGTCACATTTGCATAATTTCAGTAGGGAGAATTTACGTTATCTGTCCTATTTAGGGTGGGTTATATTGTATTAATCTTTTACAAGAAAAACGCCATTCATTTTTTTTATATTTTCACTTTTTGCTTTCAAAACATAGGTTATGACCCCTCATTGGAACGAGCTCGACGAGCTCGTTCCAATGAGGGGTCATAACCTATGTTTTGGAAGCAAAAAATGAAAAGTTTTAGTTATACGAGGATGTTTTTTTCCAAGTGCCGTCTGCAACTCAAGTTAGGTGATGGGTTAAAAAGTCACACTAAGTAGCTAATTTGTGCGTGTGTGTATTATATGATAAATAGAATGTGAAATGAGTGTTTCTCTCATATAATATTTATGAAACTCGTCCGAATTGTCCGTTTGGGGTCGCCAGAGGCTCGCCAAAACGGAAAATTCTTAGACACGTTTCATAAATATTATATGAGAAAAACATTAGTTGCATGGTTTAAATGCTTTCTGTTCATAGTCACAGAGTGATGATTTATGTCACCTATTGAGGCTAATGCTGTGCCATCCATTCACAGCAAATTGGAGCACCGTCATTTCAGGTACTCGTACACAATTTGCCATGAACAAGCATCATTCATCAGAGTTCACTCACACTTGTCATGTAGATGCTTCTGTTGGTTTGTTTAGCCTTAAACTCAGGATTGACATGCATACAAGTCTGGAAAAAAGCAATCTGTTATTTGCAGAGGGTGAAGTTGCTGATGCTATCTATACAGTGGGCTAGAATCCCCAATTTCATCCTCTGGGCACCTCTTTCTAAGACCTTGAGTACGATTGAGTTTCAGGGAGGGTGAATGTTGTAATGCTATCCTTCTGTGCATTGTAGCATCAGTAAATTCAACCTCTAAGGGCCTCATTCTGCCCATGACAATCTGCTTATTTCCAGGCCTGCATGCACATTGCCTGCATTTCAAAGACATGTCGTATAAATAGGTCTTTACTAAATGAATACAACATTTGTTTAAACTTGAAGCTTAGTACTACACAGTTATATATAACTGAGATCAGCTAGTTGAATTTGAAATAATTTACTGATGGCAACTGAATTTAAAGCTCATTTCATTGTAATCGTCCCGCATCCAACTGCAGAATCCTTGACTGTTTCATTGGAAAATTCTTGTCTAGTCTATCCCTGTCTATTGTTACCGAATTGAGAATATAACATTATGCGCTGGAGATGATTCCGTAGTTCACAGATTCAACAGAAAGGAGTATACTGCATCTGTATGGTATTAACTGTTACTCTACCGACATTTTAAACCAAAAGCATAGGTTATCTCCAGGTAGGAGTTATTTATTTTGTTATTAGTTTGTTGTCAGTTTATCAATATGAATATAAATCTTCAAGCAAAGTATTTTGTTTATAATGACACATCTGAACCATGTCTGAAACAATTTCGAGAACGTTCAAGCTTTTTAGTAAATCCACCGTTTCCTAAATCTCCAATATCATTAAAGTTGGTCTGAGAAGTGATCTATCCCCCTATGCTGGTATTGTGGCGGTTTGTGGTTAATTACAGACCACAGAGCGATTTATAAGCACCCTGTTTCATTGAGAACGTTCTAAAACCCCTAAAGAGAAGAAATGTGTACATAGCCCTGACTCACCATTTTTCATGCCTCAAACGACCCACTCACCCCTTCCTCAGTGTATGGAAATTTTATGCACGGCCCTCCACTTCTCGAAGATTGTTCCATCACAACTTAAGAGTGAGAATGGGCGATAATCACTAATTAGGGTTGGGTTAACCATTTTGAAAACAGGACCTGCGTTTGCTTTCTTCCATTCACTCTAGGCACATTCGTTTAAAAATTATTAATGTTGTCACAGACTTTTGATACTTTCAAGGAATTCACGACGTCTAAGGTTTTCCACAGTTTAAGATTACATTATCTAATGTTGGGCGATCACTACTAATATTCATTAGGGCAATCTGGCCTTTCAATCATCTTTGGTAGAAATATAATAAAAATATTCATAAAAGACTAGGTTCTTCCACGCCAGAAAAACAGTCTGTCGTTGTTGTTTTTGCGGGTTGGATTGATGGTATGAAAGGGTGAAGGATGAGGATTGCACCCCCTTCCGACACTGGAAAAAGGTTTGAAAAATTTATTCTAGTGCATTCTGACGTTGCAAATGGTCGCATTATGCATGCCGGAGGAAATGAATGAAACATGCACAAATACGCAGTGTTACAAGAGTAGCATCCGGATGTTATCTCAGGCCAGGTTGACTGTTTGTATTAGAACAATAAATGCGTTTCATTCCAAAGAATCCCTCGCCGTTTTTTAAACAATGGCCGGTCATCCTTAAAAATAATGCACACTTATTGGTTTTGAGGGTTATTCTTGCAGATAACAGAGAATAACAAAGAGAGTTGTCGGCAGTGTGTTTTAAGTCTAATTCGTCAACCTAATTCTCTCCAAAATGAAGACTTCAGGGGGTTAAGATTGTTGAAGTGGAGCAAACAGACCAAAGTGACTAAACGTAGATTGCATTGGCCAAATTGCTACCACATTTCGTTACGTTTGCAGACAGTTGGGAGGCAGGAGTTTTCAAACGTGTACAGCACGGCCACTTGTAGCTACACGTATAACTTTGAAATAATCAAATGCGATACAAGATGTTTTTATGTGAACGCTAAGGGGATCATTGGATTTTATGAATAGGGGTGATTACGTCCATGCAAATTCATTGCCACAAGTTTGCAATTTAAAATTTACTTGCCAACTCACGATTTGTTTTTTTTTGTTTGAGCAACACCGAGTATAGCCGTCAAGCTCAACAATTTACTGAACTGACACACCAAGATATCGCCTCTAGAACATTGGATTTCCCTTTTCTTATTCGGGATACACTACAACACCGCCACCAAACGTGGATAGAGGGGATTTAGTGTCTTACCTGGGAGTGCGGGGACTCATTGATTACGGCATTGGACGTCGAACCGAAAGGTCCACTGTTCGATCCCCGCCTGGGGCAACTGCCTTTTGTCCTTGGGCAAGACACTTAATCCCGATTGCCCACATGGGGACACGGTGTCGCTGTGTACTAAAACGTACTGCACATCGATGAATGATGCACTTCACCCAATGCTAATCCTGCTTAATAGTACGTTGTTGAGTCTGTCAGTTTCTCGCCATTCTCGGTGGTTCTCTCTGGGTACCAAGGCTTCCTCCACCCGTAAAACGGTCTCACAAGAGGTGACACTGGCTATCGAAAGTGTTGTTAAACCCAATAAAAGCTCCTCAATATTCTAACTCTGTTCAAACTCCGCTCAAGCAGGGTTACAGCGGTTGGAGACATGTGCACCATTGACGCGCAGTGCGCCTTAGTAAACGGCGTCATCGTGTCCCCATGTAGGCAACCGGGATAAAGTGCCTTGCCAAAGGACACAATGCGGGTCGTCCCGGACGGGGATCGAACTCGGGATCTCTAGCATAGAAGTCCAACAGTCTACCACTGAGCCACCGTGCTCCCCGTATGGTCCTTTGAGTGCGACAAGATGTCATCTGCAATGCTAAAGCATTGCAGATGGCGCCTTGTTGCACTCGAAGTGCGATATTTTAGTTTAGTATTACTTGAGTCACTTGAGTATTCAGTTGTCATAAATCCCAACAAATGATAAAATAAATAAATAAATAAATAAATAAATAAATAAATAAATAAATAAATAAATAAATAAATAAATAAATAGTGTCTTACCTAAGGAGGACACGAGAACTTCCCACATTTCTGCCGCCATTGATCAGTACATGCCATAAATCATAGTAAAACAGCACAACTGTGGACATCGGTCTTGTCGTTGTCCCCAGTTGCCCTGTTTTACTACGCTTTATAGCATGTACCGAGCAATGATGGTTGAAATATGGGGATTCTATATGATAACAGATTCTGCAGCCGGTAATTCTCACTTTGCTGCCACAGTGGCCTAACATTTATGGTGAAGAAAAGGGTGTCGGGGCGAGACTCAGAGTTCGGGACAATTTGTTTTGAAACTAAAAAAGTTTTAAGATTGGTTGTTCCAAAATTTTCGTTGTATTATCTTGATCAATAGAGAAACTCTTTTAGAAAAGTGTTTGAAATTAAATAGTCTCCTTTCAGTTCTCTGTGTGATATACCTATTTTAACCCCTTGAAAGTTTTGAATGCCTTATGACGAAATCAAACAACGCATTGATCCTTTGTGGTCATTTGTTTTGTTATTATTTTTCGATTTTTTAAAGTTTTAACCTCAATTCCTATTTTCTCCCGAATAGTGGTCAGTGACAACCGTTGAGCCATATGTTATCACAGCTTAAAATACTAATAAAATCACTCAGGTAAGATTTCTTAACTGGTTGAGTGCTCGAAGCCACTATCAGGGATATCAAAGAATGAGGATACCTGAGCAAAAAACAACACTTTCCTTGCTTATATTTCATATTCGGTCAAACACAAATAATATTTTGTTTATATTACGTTTGTTTTATTACAAATTATTGGAGAGTGCCTGTGGGCACTCCAATAGTTTGTAATAAAACAAGTTTTGAATAACATATTCAGACCACCAACAATAATCTAGCCCTCAACCAGATAATCACTAATGTAAAAAATACCTTGTTATTTGTACTTTCCGACGTTTGACGTCGCATTTTGAAAAACGTTGGAGAAACTGAATTCCCAGTGACGTTTGAACGTCAGGATAATTAAAGTCTCAAAGGGTTAAAGAATCTGTAATCGAAAAATAATGGGCGGTAATAATCAGTGTAAACCCTTCAAAATGTTGGTGGCTGTGTGTGGGTAGTCTGATGTGTGTTGTGGTTGTAATCTTGATCGTGTAAGGGCATGTGCATTTGAGGGCATGTTTGTGGTAGTCCTGATGCGATTCTATGCATGTGAGACTTTTTGTTGGTGTGGGTGTGGCGATAAGGAGGTATTTTGGGTATAGGAGCGTTGAGGGGAGGGTGTCATCCAGATCTCTAAAGAATTCGCCAACTAATAAATCTACCTTCCAGAATTTTGTATTATTACTTATTTGAAATGAAGCTGTTATTTCAATACCCATTCCGAAAATTTTAGATTTTATGTTTCATTTTACAGATTTCTACTATGAAAACAAATTACATTTTGGGAGGTTGGGGAGGGGTGGGGGCACAGTGGTGCTGTGTTTAAAGACAACCTGCATTTGACGGTGCTCTTTTTCTTCAACGAATTCTAACCCTGCTTGTGCGGAATTGGTTCATTGTGGCGTCTGATAGTTGCTCGTCGTTGCTCGGTGGTTCTCTCCCGGTACTTCGGTTTCCACCACCGGTAAAACTTTCTGACACGGGGTGATCCGGTCTATCGAAAGAGTCGTTAAACCGCAATTAAAATGGATTACATACTTATTTATTGCGGGGGTTCAATTAGTACAAGCTCTGCACTTAGCATGACCATGATTGTTTTGATTAGGCTCAATATAATGCTGGGCGGCTTGTCTATTCGAGCAAGACAGTAAATAATTGAATTAGAGTTATCCGCCTTGGAAGGGGGCAGTGGGAAGTGATAAAATACTCGAAACCATGCAGCCTTAAATACAATATCTCGTTTTGAATATCTTTTGAATAAATCGATTCTATTTTTATATCATAACTGAATATTCCAGATTAAAAAGAGAATGATGTGATAAGTTTGGAGGCCTAAAAATGCAATTGACTGTTAATGTGTTTTTGTTTGTAATACACCGAACAAAATCTGCATTTGATCGGTATTTCCATTCCTGTCATTTTTTCATTTATTTGTTGTATGACCCACAGTTTTGTGGGCCGAAAATGTTGTCCGAGGTTATGCGCTTGACAAAGATACTTGAATGCTCAAATTAAAATGATGCGATAATATTTGTTTTCACATAAACGTTGTAATAGTCACCTACACGCGAAGATCAGTTGGGTTACAAGTTAACCAAATCAACCGGGTTGAGTGAATATGAACCCAACTGGGTTCATATTCACTCAACCCAGTTGATTTGGTTAATTGTTAACCCAATTGATTTTAGAGTGCAGAGCTAAATCAAACCTAGAGTGTATAGGAAAACACTTACGGCTCTTGTACCAATGCAGGCTGTGTTTGATATTAGAAACTTTTTTTGTCAGAACGGGGATTAATTATTTATTATTTATCATGAAAGCAATTCTAAATAAATTTTATTCGGAAATTTATCTATTTGCATTGAGGACAGTAGTATCGTCCTAATTCTATTTTTCTGCAACGAAAGTTACAATCGAATCATTTGGAACCTGCCATGTCATCATGGTCGTTTATTAAAAACAATAAATTCGATTTTGACTCTGGATGTATCGGGTAAACGCGAGAGTTGTGATTCCATACTCTAAATGATTTTTCAAGCTGAGGCTTTATCTGAACGTAAATAACATTGTCATATTGACGTTTCAAGCTATTAGATTGCCGGATTGCATGCGATCTCGTTAAGGAATTCATTTTGAATACCTTCGCTGTTGCTCATCGGACGCTAGTCAAATATCAATAAGTCCATTGGGAATGCACGCTGTGATTCCATAAAGCTACGAGTTTTAATGTGTGTTGTATGGAAAATTCAATAAAAGATTATATAGTATTTTGATACTTTCTCATATTGATATAGACATCCCGAAATATGACGGAAGGTAAAATCCCCCTGATATTTTTGACGATCTCGCTGCCGCCATTAAATACAGCGATGCAAGATTCGCGTACAATAACATTGTTGGTGCTGTGTGCAACATATCCGAAATTTGGTCTCTTTAATGGGTAAAGGTCAGAGAGATTAGAAAGATACTTTCGAACTGACGATAGAATAGAACAACTTTCACTCATTCCATGATATTCCTATACGGGACAGAATATCTCTTGTCACTGAAATAAGTACAGTTCGGGGACATTTAATCAAATTTTCACCCTATATATTCAATGGAGTTTTTCACCAAAGAGTTAAATTTAACCCTTTTCCCAACAAATCGGTCACATCCGCACGCGTAATATGCCATTCACCATCTACAAAAATATTATTTTTCAAAAAATTTCAACAAAACCATATCATGTGACTCCTCTTTGGAACGAGATCGACGAGAAATGCCTAAAGCATAGCTTATAAAACCTCATTGCAACGATCCCAATGCCCTCTTTACAATGAGGGATCATAAGCTATGTTTTTGACAGAAGAAATGAACATTTGTAGTTTTTCAAAATAAGTTTGCAAATATCGTCTTTCATTCATTGAAGGAAAATGGCCATTTATTACATCAAAATTTGGCGCTGTTCAAATAGAGGTTTCTCAATTGGTCGTTTGCAATTAGATGGATAGATGGATCGCAGAAAAAAACTCTTCTCTAAAAAACGCTTCAAACAGACTAGACTCAAACGGATGCCCCTTTAAATGGACGGATTCAAGGTGGACTTTTCTTTAAACGGAGGGATCGCAAGTGGACGTTTTGAAACATACGCTTCCCTGGTTGATGAAAAAAGATATAAGTGAAGAATAATTCAAATTTTATGTTTTCATTTATTTTTTTCCTTTTTACCTTTTCAGCGGTATATTCTAAAACTGCTCCATTTTTATCTATTTACTAAAACACTAAAGTTACAGGAAGGGAGCAATTGGGTAAAGGAAAATTAAATAAATAATTATAAAACAAGATAAAAGAAAAAAAAAACTGTTGTGAAAAAGCTAAACAACATTGGAACTGAAGACGGGGGCGCGTGGCTCAGTAGGTAGAGGTGCAGGCTACAAGCCGAGAGGTCCTCCGTTCGAATCCCACCTGTGGCAACCGCGTTGTGTCCTTGGGCAAGACACTTCACCCCATTGCCCACGTGGGGACACGGTGGCGCTGTGTACTAAGGCGTACTGCACGTCGATGGTGCACTTGTCTTCAACCAATGCTAATCCTGCTTATGTGGAGTTAGTATGTTGGGGAGTTGGCAGTTGCTCGCCGTTGCTCGGTGGTTCTCTCCGGGTACTCCGGCTTCCTCCACCCGTAAAACTGTCATGGTCATGATTAGTCATTGTGCAGAAGTATGTGACCTTAAACACCAATAAATAAATAAATAAATAGAAACTGAAGACACATTCAAAACCCATACATGTATATTATGCCTCACGTTTGTAACATCAGCCGTGATTGGTTAATTTGACACCTTCTAAAAGTCATAGTACTGGAGTTTTGGGGCAAAACACGGGTACTATCGGAACGTTCTTCCCTGGAGACAAGAGAACAAAGAAAACGTTAACTCCACTTCCATTGGTCAGCGTCGATTACGCAGGCCCTGATTGGAATTTTTCAACACCAAACGCTGACGCCGTGTCCGTTTAACTTTTTTCGTCACCGATGGACACAAACTTACCAATTTTAACTGCAAACAATGAATTCAAAAGAATCAGAAATATTAAAAACTCACGCGTTGTTCACCACTTCAGTGGATCCTGAATATGAGTTATGACTTCAATAAATTATATTTCCACAACTCCTCGACCTCACTGAGCCTCCACGACAAGTTCAAAATAACTTGTTTCACTCCACTTAATTCTAACAACTGTCGTCGTCCAAGAAACATGAATTTGTATTCCATTAATTTATACCACTTATCACACAAGCATTAACAATGAACTATAACATGAACAGCATGATGCCGTTGTTAACATTGGCATTTGTTGATAAATAAACTCCCAAAGCGACGGCACTTGTGACAAGTCATTTTCGAAGAGACGTCATTCGTTCGAAATGACGTCATGTTTTTGGATTCGACTACATTGTTGTTACAAGATTGATGTCATGTTGCAGTTAACGCTTAACAATGAAAGTTATTTTTTGTTCGGCATAATAAAATAATTAGAACGTTTATTTTCATGTTCTGTCGATCGATAGTACCTGAGTTTGTGTGATTTCTGAAATAAAACCTTCAGAACATGAAAAGAAACGTTCTAATATTATAATACTTCTGTATTTTGAAAAGAATTATATTAAAACGTCTATTGCTGTAATATTGATATCATATAGCATCTCTCTTAGAAACGTCTACATTGTGTAGCAACTAACTGAGAAGTATCCCGTTTATATAGCGTCTACACTCTGAAATCAGTTGGGTTAATAAGCAAAACAGATCATCCGGAATAAAATCGGGTCTATATTTACTCAACCCAATTGTTTGGGGTTAATTTTGAACCCAACTGATGTTCGAGGGTAAGTAAGTAGAAAGCATCCATTTGTCTTTCGTATATATCCAACCGGAAATCTCTAATGATACCCTAAAGCGTAACTTTTTCAAACAGCTGTCCATTTCCGAATCGCCACGTAAAAGGAACATGTGTTACTTTCCGCAATGGTCATAGGTTTGAGGTAATGTGATTCATGCAAAAAGCTAATCACCAAGGCTGTTCGTCACGTGGTTCGTTGTTGGAATAAAGTGGAGCATTATCATCTGGATAGCAACTTAGCCAGCGAAAATATTTATGAACCGCTAGTATTCTATTTACAGAAATTTCGCTGTATTTCCGTTTTCTAATGATAAACTGGGCATTTATTCCAATACATCTTATTTGACAGGGCTGATGGCATCAGTATATCAGTGACAATCCAAACACAACGAGTATTTCAAAACTGAATTACACAATTGGATCATCACAGAATGAAATACAATGCGTCACTCGATATCGGGGGTAACATGATGGAGCTTACAATTTACGCAGTCATAGTTACTAAATTAATTCAAGGTTCCGCGTGCAGATCTGGGTCGTCAGATTCCGCAGGGTTGACGAGACCAGAGCAGCCAGATCAAACAAGACGCTGTGGGCGACTTCTTTGACCTTGTTGATCTGGCCTTGTTAAAGGAAAGGAATATGACAAAACAGAACCCAGCTTAACAGATCGTTGTAAAAAGAGTGCTTTTAATTTCTTTAATAAGTGGTTAGGACACTGGAAATGTAAACTGGAGTAAAGAATTTGATATTTGCCCAGAGTGTTCAGCACCAAGGCACCCGAGTTTTCATTTAATGTCTGTAAAATTATCTCCAAGCGTCAATGGAGTCCGTGACGTCATGTGAAGCTTGTTTGAAACATGCGTGATGAGGATTTGGAAAAACTGGGACTCTCGTTTTCCGGCGAGCTAGAGTTGATGGACACACTATTTCAGTGTTGAGGGGCTATTCGTGATAGTCATAAAATAAAGTTATTTATCACATAAGCACTGCCTCATAACCAAGTTCAGAACAGGAATATTATACACGGGTCATAAACCCACGAAATTTTTCACGTGGGTTTATTGACCGGCGAATCACCTTAATTGATATGCGTCTTCCTCCGCGTTGAATATTCATATTGCAACCCGCACAAATCAATTGAACATGAAATCCGGAGATCAATGGTTCAAGTTGCAGCCAATAGGCAAAAACAAACTTACCTCTATAATGAAGCGTATGGCAACGATTGGTGGACCTTCCAATCAAAAACGCCTCACAAATCACAGTGCTAGAAAACACTTGGTCCAAAAGTTGAGTGAATCAGAAATTCCAGCCCCTCACATAATGCAGATAACAGGGCATCAGAACATTGCTTCCATCAATAATTATAGCCACACAAATGAAAATCAACACAAAACCATTTCCCCTATTTTAAGTAACACTTCCAATAAACTTAATAATCTCTCAAGTACGAACGAATGTCATGTTGAATCCGACTGTCGATCCCAGTCTTACTGTCAGGCTCAGTTGCCATTGCCGACGACAATGCCTTCAACTTCAAGCTTAACCTCAGGATACAATTCCACAAATAACACATTTGTACGCACTGTTGGTGCAAAACACACGGCCACTACCGGCGAAATGTTCACAATGTTTTCAGGGAATATTTATGGTGGTAATTTCAAAATCCATGTCCATGAGAATAAAAGCCCGGCTAAACCTGAGGCGAAACGACGAAGGATAATTGTTTACACTGATTCAGACAGTGATTGAGACCGTGACGTAACTTTCCTTTGCTGGCTCCAGCACGAGACATTCCAAAGAAAAAATAGCGTTTCTTTTTCGAATGTCTCTTATAAAGTCATGAGCATGGAGCTGTAATATTATCATCATTAAATATTGTTCATATTGTTATTACTAACTCATGAAAATCAGAAATTAATAACCTTTAGTCATTGACACCCAATGTACATAAACCTTACCGGGTCTATATTTCAACGAGAAAGTGGCTGGCCCTCAGTGACGTGATTGGGTTACGAGTGCATTCAAAGGAAGCCGAAACATTGTAGCAATGTGGGTTTGGGTTAAGGAGGCTCACCAAATTCTGTCAGAATGTAAACAAATCACGGTGATGTGATAAAAAGAATCTCAAACTCGTCCCCGATAAGTATGTAAAATATGAACCGAGTCCACTAAATTCGATTCGGGCCGAGCTTTTACTTATCGGGGACTCATGAGAGATTCTCTATATATCACATAAATAACAACAACAGAAATATCATGGCGACATAGTTGAGATATTTTCGATTAGAAATACTTACCATCTACGTACACCCTATTAGAAATACCTTCCTTCTACATACATTCTATTAGAAATACTTACCTTCTGCATACATTCTATTATAAATACTCACCTTCTACAAACATTCTATTAGAAATGCTTACCTTATACATACATTCTATTAGAAATACTTACCTTCTACACTCATCCTATTAGAAATACTTACCTTCTACACTCATTCTATTAGAAATACTTACCTTCTACATACATTCTATTAGAAATAAGAAATACTTACCTTCTACTTACATTCTATTAGAAATACTTACCTTCAACATACAATCTATTAGAAATACTTTCCTTCTACAAACATTATATGAGAACTACTTACCTTCTACATACATTCTATTAGAAATAAAAAATACTTACCTTCTACATACATTCTATTAGGAATAAGAAATACTTACCTTCTACATACATTCAATTCGAAATACTTTCCTTCTATATACATTCTATTAGAAATAAGAAATACTTACCTTCTACATACATTCTATTAGAAATACCTTCCTTCTATATACATTCTATTAGAAATAAGAAATACTTACCTTCTACTTACATTCTATTAGAAATACTTACCTTCAACATACAATCTATTAGAAATACTTTCCTTTTACAAACATTATATGAGAACTACTTACCTTCTACATACATTCTATTAGAAATAAGAAATATTTTCCTTCTACAAACATTCTATTAGAAATGCTTACCTTATACATACATTCTATTAGAAATACTTCCCTTCAACATATAATCTATTAGAAATAAGAAATACTTTCCTTCTACATACATTCTATTAGAAATGCTCACCTTATGCATACATTCTATTAGAAATACTTACCTTCTACATACATTCTATTAGAAATACTTTCCTTCTACAAACATTCTATTAGAAATACTTACCTTCTACTTACAGTCTACTAGAAATAAGAAATACTTACCTTCTACATACATTATATGAGAACTACTTACCTTCTACATACATTCTATTAGAAATAAGAAATATTTTCCTTCTACAAACATTCTATTAGAAATGCTTACCTTATACATACATTCTATTAGAAATACTTCCCTTCAACATACAATCTATTAGAAATAAGAAATACTTTCCTTCTACAAACATTCTATTAGAAATACTTACCTTCTACATACATTCTATTAGAAATACTTCCCTTCTTCATACAGTCTACTAGAAATAAGAAATACTTACCTTCTACATACATTCTATTAGAAATAAGAAATACTTACCTTCTACATACATTCTATTAGAAATAAGAAATACTTACCTTCTGCATACATTCTATTAGAAATAAGAAATACTTACCTTATACATACATTCTATTAGAAATAAGAAATACTTACCTTCTACATACATTCTATTAGAAATAAGAAATACTTACCTTCTGCATACATTCTATTAGAAATAAGAAATACTTACCTTATACATACATTCTATTAGAAATAAGAAATACTTACCATATACATACATTCTATTAGAAATAAGAAATACTTACTTTATACATACATTCCATTAGAAATAAGAAATACTTACTTTATACATACATTCCATTAGAAATAATAAATACTTACCTTCTACATACATTCTATTAGAAATAAGAAATACTTACCTTATACATATATTCTGTTAGAAATACTTACCTTGTACATACATTCTATTAGAAATACTTACCTTGTACATACATTCTATTAGAAATACTTACCTTATACATACATTCTATTAGAAATACTTACCTTATACATACCTTATGTTAGAAATACTTACCTTCTGCATACATTCTATTAGAAATACTTACCTTCTATATACATTCTATTAGAAATACTTACCTTCTACTTACATTCTATTAGAAATACTTACCTTCTACATACATTCTATTACCAATACTTACCTTATACATACATTCTATTAGAAATAAGAAATACTTACCTTATACATACATTCTATTAGAAATTCTTACCTTATACATACATTCTATTAGAAATACATACCTTCTACTTACATTCTATCAGAAATAATTACCTTCTATATACATGCTATTAGGAATAAGAAATACTTACCTTGTACATACATTCTATTAGAAATACTTACCTTGTACATACATTCTATTAGAAATACTTACCTTGTACATACATTCTATTAGAAATACTTACCTTATACATACATTCTATTAGAAATACTTACCTTCTACATACATTCTATTAGAAATAATTACCTTCTACATACATTCTATTAGAAATACTTACCTTATACATACATTCTATGAGAAATACTTACCTTATACATACATTCTATTAGACATACTTACCTTGTACATACATTCTATTAGAAATACTTACCTTATACATACATTCTATTAGAAATACGTACCTTCTACATACATTCTATTAGAAATACTTACCTTCTACATACATTCTATTAGAAATAATTACCTTCTACATACTTTCTATTAGAAATACTTACCTTGTACATACATTCTATTAGAAATACTTACCTTATACATACATTCTATTAGAAGTACTTACCTTCTACATACATTCTATTAGAAATACTTACCTTGTGCATACCTTCTATTAGAAATACTTACCTTATACATACATTCTATTAGAAATACTTACCTTCTACTTAAATTCTATTAGAAATACTTACCTTCTACTTACATTCTATTAGAAATACTTACCTTCTACTTACATTCTATTAGAAATACTTACCTTCTACTTACATTCTATTAGAAATACTTACCTTCTACATACATTCTATTAGAAATACTTACCTTCTACTTACATTCTATTAGAAATACTTACCTTCTACTTACATTCTATTAGAAATACTTACCTTCTACATACATTCTATTAGAAATACTTACCTTCTACTTACATTCTATTAGAAATACTTACCTTCTACTTACATTCTATTAGAAATACTTACCTTCTACATACGTTCGATTAAAAATACTTACCTTACCTCTCTGATAAATTTTCACTTCATAGGGGTCTGTTGTTGCGAAGGTTTACGTGGCATTTCACCCCCCTCCCACCACCGTTCTTAAATAGGTATCATGGGGTTTATGTACATTGATACATTCTCGGTGAATTCTCTCCATATTGGGGGTTGTGTTGTGCATATTTGATCTGTTTTCTAATAATAAATTGAAACATTACGACCTCTGGTGTACAAGATAAACTCAACTGATCGCCAAATTATGTTGAGAGCTTTTTCATTGCAATTGAAACAACTTTAGTACGTTTAAAGGCTTAAGTACCCAGAGTGGAGTAATACACAGAACGACACACGCGTGTGAATGGGTTAGTCGGTATGACACGAGTGCCAGCGCGGAAGAATAAAACGATTAACCCATTCACAAGCGTGTGTCGTTCTGTGTTTACAACACGCCTTCACATCTTCGAAAGCAATTATTAGAAGGTCACTCGTAAATTCATTTGACAACATACTATCAACATAAAAAACGCATTTTATCGCCAACCAAACTTGCGAGGGGAACCCTTGTTACTATGTTTAGCTATCACTAGCGATTCAAATTGTAATTGCGGAGCACAATTTGCAGAAAATTCCAGTGAAATTTTGCTTCTATTTAAAAATAGTCCGTCAATAATTTCCGTCCAGCATACATGTGCGGAACGGAGTTTCATTTTCGGCATGGTTTAGTGTTACTTTTGATGGGGATTTCATAGAACAGGCGTGTAATAAAAAGACTTAAGTACCCAGAGGGGAGTGAAGGAACAACTGTAGCAAAATAACCAAACAAATATCAAAGTGAGAGTACATGAGCCAGTTTTAGGAATTTCAGGCATTAATTAATAAGGTTAACCCTTTGAACCCTGGCGTTAACTTTCATGTCAGTTCAACGGCAGCACCTGGAAGAGTCCATATTCATTATTTTGGGGTAGACCAATTAATAGTTCCAGCCATAGGTCGGCACGTTGAAAATATTAATTGTCCACCCCATAAATTCACGCAACTGTCATCCTACTTAATGAAATTATGATGTATCATTTTCCCGGATCGGAAAAGCGGCCTCTCGGGTTCAAAGGGTTAATATTTTCAGAAAAAGTGTGGGGAGGGGGAGTTCCCCAATCTCCGTCCCATCACTATGCCGCCATGTTCCTCGGGAATGCACGTTTAAATTATTGCTTGATCTATCAATAATATTACAGAAACACCATTTACCTTTCAGAAACCAGAGCGTATCGCGAGACGGTGGCCTCTGGTTCAAAGGATGAATTGATGTGACATATAGTCTTGTTTACGAATTGAAAGTGTTTTCCTAGAAATTTTTGGAAACACAATACAAAACACGCCCATCCCACATTCATACTCTCATGAGGCGATAGAAAATTCATTTCAATTCTTATAAAGACATTTAAGCAGTGGTAGCTTGTACTATAATATACTCTGAGGAGGTCGAAGACTCCACCGTGTATATCAATGCAGTCTTGTCAGCGTTTGTGTAGGTGGCAGATGTATTGTTTTCAACACAGGGTAATGGAATGCTCAAGGGGAAAACGTGTGTGAACAATCCGCGTGTATACTAATTTGTAAATGAATTTGTCAGTATTATAATGAATAAATGTAGCTTTACTAAGTGTCGATA
This sequence comes from Pictodentalium vernedei, assembly GCA_031216915.1. Lineage (NCBI taxonomy): Eukaryota > Metazoa > Mollusca > Scaphopoda > Dentaliida > Dentaliidae > Pictodentalium > Pictodentalium vernedei. Next base: position 37,851,784 of record CM062288.1, read on the forward strand.
TCGACTAACATTCCAATGGACAATTACGAATGATTGTTTTAGTGTAACGAGTGCATGGAATCCAACGATTTAATAGTATGGCTGCAACAAGTGTATTTTAATTGCACCGCTCGGCACGTCCATATTTGTTTTGATAAATGGGGGGAGGAAGAGCAAAAAGATTCATATGAATAGGAAAACATTCATGGGAATATGAAAATAACCACCTCGAACAATCATATGAAACCAAATCAGATACCAGCAATCAGATGTGAGTATGTGCAATGTGTGTATGGGCACCGTGGGGGTGTCTGTCGTGGGCTTGTTCCGGTTTCTAGGGTGAGATCTTGATTTGTCTTTGACTCGTCGTGAGCTGTCTTTGGAGACCCGAGCGTGATCTCGATAATGCCCATGGTGATATTTTCTAAGTGTCATGTATTCAGGCTGGTTTCATCTTACTAGTTTATCTTTTCTTCTCCTTTCTATTTGTTAGTACCCGTGTTTTTTCTTCTTTCTTTCTTTTGATTTTACCTTGAAGTTTAAACAATCCCGCATGTTGTTGACTGGCGGCCGATGCGACTTCCTATGCTCGGTATCTACTTATGTGACGCCTAAACGAACCGTCTCTCCATCTCCAGGCGTAGCAACTAGCTTGTAATACAATGCCCAACCGAGTGAGAGTCTCGGCCGTCATGTTACGACGTGTGGGATCTTCCGCTGATTTATACCACCTGCAGGTGTAAGTTATACATTGCCAGGGAGACGACTTATATAAGCTCTAGCTTTCTGTCGAATCCCTCTCCCACATAATCTGCTTTCCTTGTTCTGTGTATACCTCTGTATTTAGTGTTGTTCATACTTGTTTTTTAACTTTATAGTTATTGTAAAATGTATACACATGTCAAATACTAAATAAATACTGTTTAAACTAAATCAGATACCTATGAAAGAAAGAAATTTTAACTGGTCGAGTGCAGAATTATTTTTGGGTGTTTAATTTTGTTCAGTTGTCTTTACGATAATACGAAAACATCCACAGAACATAAAGATTTGAAGTTGCAACCCTTACACTTCAAAATAAATCCCAAATAGTGGTTCCCGTTGGCTGCCAGTTAAGCAGATGTAAAAGCTATCACACAATGGGCGATGCGAACGTAACATGTGGTATGATTGAGTAAAAATGTAATCTTTTTGGTACTTCACAATTGCAGATACTGTGATGATACTACTTTCAGCCTTACTGTTGAACAAAGACAAGTCATTAAACATCCATCAAATTCAAACCACCAAATACTGTATTTAAGTTTGTCGCAACAAAATTGTCAGCTTTTTTGTTTTCAGTTTGCACAGTTGTATCAGTCGTGAGGGATGGGACGGGGGGGGGGGGGAGGTCATGGAGTGGGGCACCAGGCACACGCCCCCTATTGATTGCAATACAATTATTTTCATAAGCACGGAGACCAGGGGACACAGCATTATGTGCGATAACACGTGGACGTCCACTACTGGAGGTAGTATATTTTCTCGCGGATAATACCAGAACTTTCTTTTTTAAAATTTTAATGAGCCTGTACACATTTTCAGAAATACTTTGGCTGAAACAATCGTGGTCATTTGACAAGAAGCCCCCAAATGGCCACATGTATTTTCCAAAATCTTTCCCGGGGATACCCCCACCCCGAGGACCGTGCCACGAGAGTGGAGCACCCCTTCTCGTGCTCGCCCAAACTAACCGCTACGCACGTTAGATGGTACTTCGCATCACTTCCCATGATAGAAATGTGGCGCCCCCCCCCCCCCAACTTTCCCCAAAATACTGGATCCGACAGTGGTCAATAATTAGTGTTGAACCGCTGATCGGAACCGGCTTCCCCAATCGGCCGATCGTGGGCAATCGGATGACAATAGCAACGGCTCCTGGAACATCGGTTCAACCGATTGTTGCCAAACATTTTGTGATAATTCATCAACCACATTTTATTATCTTCTGCAATTGTTCAATTGTTAATATAAAATGATGTCAATGATATCATTAAATAAAGTTGAGAAACAACCACAATGTGTATTCTTAATCTCTCTAGACGCCCCTTTATAGGATATACAAGTTAAACGACATGTTAAGCTTTCAATTCAGCATACTTGCGGCAATCGCCAGTTCATACCGGAAAAGTGAAGGTTGCACCCCAACGACTCAGATCGCAGTCAAATTACCAGTTGCACGCACTTGGGCGGTAAACGTGGCTCTGGGAGCCACGATTACCGCCCATGTGTGCGCGACTGTTAATTTTACTGCGATCCCAGTCAACGAAGTTTAAAAGCGTGAAAAATGTTCAGTTTAATGTACTTCTTTCGAACATCGACTTGTCTAGTAGGACACGGTATTACAATCGGAATCGGCATCAGAATCGGCCAGTTGTGGGCTCAAATAACCGGTAATCGGTGAGCGACCATTTTTCGTAATCGGTTGAACACTACCAATAATGGTGTTAGTTTTATATGGAGACTCAAAAGAGAGGTATCACTTTGTGTCGATAGACTGAGAAGAAAACTTGTTAAATACCACTTTATCGTATCACGCGCAACGTTCACATCACGTCCATTGTGTTACGATAGTTAAATCTGTAATCGTTCTGCAGATGACAGTAAAACTTATTGTTTCATTATGTAGCGAAGAAGATCAATTAACGGGTATGTTAGAGATCTTACAATTGTCGGTGAAATTAAAAAAAAAGTCCCAGATAATTAATTATCTTGGCGCTTCATATCTTGTTATATTTACTTTTTGCTTAACACATTTAATGTTCTGCTTGTGTGACTTTATCAGCGTTCTCACAGTTCAATAACGATTCAATCGGCGTCTACCACAGTCCACGATCACTTTGCGCCTTGCCTGGTTCTCAGGGGGTTACGTTATTCTTCGCCTTCAGATATATACTTAACAAAGCTTACATAACAATATTCTGAAAAATGTTCTCAACATCACCAATTCTCGCACCACCTAAAACTATCTTATCTCGCGAGCTATTCAAGCGCTTACTCAAGCTCTTAATACGGTTTCTAGACCTCAATGTTACAGCCTTTACTTCTTTGGCTACTATGCCACTACGGTTCGCAACCGTTAACAAACTACTATCAATTCCTTGCAGCCCTCACAGGGTTACGACAATCCGCGGACTTTCAATCTCGGTACCTATGACCCTCGACGACCAAGGCTAAACTCGGACCTTCTCTGAGAGCCCTCAGGCCAACTGCCCCTCAGAATTCTGCTCCACTCTTTATAGAGACGGAACGCAAAGTTTAAACATATTAATTCTGATATGGCTAGAGATATTAATGCGTATTTTGTTTGAGTTAGACTCGCTTGTAATTCGATATGGATAGAGATATTAATGCGTATTTTGTTTGAGTTAGACTCGCTTGGCATTTCGTGGACATTTTTATTATTATGAGCTCGTGTTCTGTGATGACTGGCAACATATCTCGGAGCTCTCCTGGCTTGGTAAGATATGCCTCTTTTGAAACAAGAAGACATTTTAATGATTGTCTGAAACGGCCAGAACACGATTAAACTGTTTACGTTCAAATTACCAGTGAACAATCGCTAATTCAAATCCAGGATGGACAGGATGATACATTGGTTTAGTGTAACCATAAAGGGAAAATCGCTTGCGATGTTCCACACGTGTACGCTAACTTATCTCTGCTTCGAAAACGCGAAACAATATTCTAGCTAATTAGAGGTTACGTTGACCGCATTATTTCTAATTGACCATTTAAACAGACAGCGTGACATAAGCAAATAAATATTATTTAACCGAAGGCTCCCGTAGATTTCGTCAGCAATCTTCGCCATATTACTGTGATTTGTGTTTTTTCCACAAACCTTAGGACTTGTTTATACTTTAGTCCAAGTTAAATTACATAAAAAAATCATAAAGTTGTAATCCCAACTCTTGGCCTCAAAGAGCGTGACATTGGGCATATAGATCATCCGGTCCACAGTACACTCAGGGATGGACCATTGGCAAGGCAGAAACTCATATTCTCAGAGGTGGTTGAATTTGGGGAAGGGATGGGGTATATTAGTCATGTTCTTGCAGTTTGGAACATAGATAGGTTACACACTGGTTTAAATACTGAGGAATGTGTAACCATATTATGATAGAGACAGTGTTGTAATATACCACCTAGAAATGTGAGCAAATTTAATTGTATTTGGCCAGAGAATTACGTCTTTGGTTGGACCGGGATATTTCTATTTGTTCAATCTTTTTCGAACAAGAAGGCTAACCTTGCTGGAAGGTGATCGAAGTAAAACAAATAGACCAGACCATGACAAGACATTGACATGCCACACAAGAAATATGGTAGTAGTGGGTATTTGTACATTTGTCGGCAAATGCTTACCACTGTGCGTGTCCGGAAGCGGTATTATGAGTCCGCCAAAAAAAGCTATTTGATTTTCCAAGAAGACCTCTCGCTCCCACTTCTAACGGCGTATATATGTTTGTCTATTTATTAAAATAGGATGAAAGTAAGACCAAGATTCGCATGTTTTGAAGCGAAAACACAGAGGAATCGTAGTTTGAACAGGAACCGCGGCATTTTGTTTTCCGGAATTAGGGTGTCCATGGGCGATCTAACGATAGGTCGAAGAAAGAGAAGTCGAAAATGGCAAAAAACAAGTAAAAAGTGGGCAGAACAGATGCTCCCCGACTTGCACAGGCAGTGAAAATGGAACCTGACCAACATTTCATGGTAGGTAGCAACGTGTCTAAATTATAGCGAACGCAGTGCGCGCGGCACGCGAATTGAACTCTATAGATAACACGTGAGATTTTCAGTATTTCCATCAGAAATTTCTATAGGGCATGAAATAAAAAAATGTGTTTTTTATGCCGGCGGCCATGTTGAATCTCTCCGGGAGTCGGGTGCGAGAGTTTTGCGAAAATAGCTTTTCGTATAAAGATAATTTAAAAGTAAATATAAGACGTGTGTTAATTATTCATTTTTGTTTTGTTTTTTTTGTTACCTCTTTGAACGCAAACGTTTTGTTTGCTTCAACGACAGTTTACGAGAAATGCAAGTTGCGAACCAGTAACCCGAGTGAGAGGAGCTACCAACGAAGGTTTGAACGTTCTAAATGGGCGGAGATATTTGATATTGACGTCACGATAACATTTGACACAGCGTTGACTTTTACATGATTGTCGGTATGCATTGTTTGTCAACAAACACCTAGGATGAGTGATGAGCAAATAGTTTGCTGTGGAAAGTAACTTTATTATAATTTTATGAAAATGAACTACTGCCCAGTTCACATTCGAATAGGCTGAATGACAATACTTCTTTATCGTTAAGATATTAAAAAAACACTTGACAAACATAGTCCACATATTTCACCCCATTTCTTATTATCATTCAGATATTATGTTCAAATTCAATTCCCTATTCACCCATCCACCGCCCACCTCCACAAAAATAAAAAAGGAAGAATTATTTCAATAATTAATCTATTTTCCGGCCCCTATGGATTAACACCATTACCAAACACATGTTTGTTGGGGGAGGGGAGGGGGAGGGTAAACTGAATTTCTAGGATTATTTTTTATCCCAAAACTGCGTTCGCTTGAAGGTTGCACCTATTTTCATATTACAGTCGTATTTCAAATTTAACTAGGGTTATCATCCGGAAAACCATTGATTTTATTATTTTGCGACTTTTCAAGGGGCATAACAATGGAACGATAAGTACCATAACAATGACAATCGAATTAGACCTGCATTGCGTGGTATATAGTAATGTTACAAAATTATAAGGTCGTACAGCAAAGCGAACTAGAGTTATCTTCCGGAAACCATTGGTTTTACCATTTTGTGGCATTTCAAGGGCCATAACTCTGGACAGATGGATGCCATAATGGTGAAAATCGAACTTGCCTTACATTTCACGGTGGGTAGAAACGTTGCAAAATTATAACGACGTAAATCAAAGTGAACTGGAGTTATCATCCGGAAACCATTGATTTTACCATTTTTTCGATTTCAAGGGGAATAACTATGGAACGGTGACTGCCACAATACTAAAAATCGAACTTGACCTGCGGTTTACAGTTAAAACTAGAAGTCCTGTCACGAATAGTGCGCTTATCTAGGCTTAATTGCGCGTTGGAATTGCGCGCAATTCCCATATCGAATGGCATCCAAAGCACGGCAGGTTCTCCTAGTTACTCATAGCAAACACATGCAATGTTTCTGCCAATGGACCCCCGGGTTACCGGAGGTCCATTGGCTGAAACATTGCTTGTGCACAGGCCATATGTACAGAATCTGATCGCTTTACTTGGGCCATAACGCGTACATTAACGCGCATATCAACGTGCTATTTGTGCGCATTTCATGACAGGACTTCTAGTTTTAACTGTATGGTAGTTAGTGTGGTTGAAAAATTATAAGGTCAAACCACAAAGTGAACTAGAGTTATGATCCGGAAACCATTGATTTTACCATTTTGTGATTTCAAGGGGGCATAACTATGGAATGGTGAATGTCATAACGGTGAAAATCGAACTTGACCTGCATTGCATACTAGATAGTAAGGTTGCAAAATTATAAGGTGAAACATCAAAGTAAACTAGAGTTATCGTCCGTTTGTTTCGGACGAGCAGGCGGACGTACGGACAGACGGACAGGGTGGTTAAATGCGCCTCCGAAAGTTTTCGGGCAGCATAAAAACGAACATTTCGTACGGTATGATTTGGGGATATCAGCTTGATTGAGGTACTGTGGGTCAATAACGAGCAACCAACAAAAAATGTACTCTCCGATCGACGTTGAAGCGACAGCTCTTTTTGGAAAATCAAACACTATTGTTGGGCGGACTAAAAATGATACTTCCGTCCACACATGGCGATTACAGTACGTGACCTAGCGCGAAAGTGGTCTGTCTGTTTCCGTGGTATAGTATGAGTGGCTTCCGCCCCTCCACACACATACACCTAAAAACACACTTTTTAACACCTTCCATCGCAATAGGCATTAGATGAAAATGAGGGCAAACCATTTCTGTGCTTCTGTGCATTATGTTTCGAACGTTCGCACCAACCAACATGGGTCAGGTTGGATGCATCTCTAAACAGGTCAGACTGGGTGCATCTCAAAATAGTAGATATCTGAAATGCTTCCCAACTTGATGTCTGTGTGACGGGGATGCGTTAACTGCCATGTTCGACGGCCTAATGCAAGAGAGTCAGGGAGCGTGTGGATCATTGAACGTCTACAGAGATATTCGTGGCTCAGTGGTAGACTGTTGGACTTCTATGCTAGAGGTCCCGAATTTGATCCCAGTCCTGGACGACCCACGTTGTATCATTGGGCAAGGCACTTTATCCCGGTTGCCTACTTGGGGGCACGATGACGCCGTGCACTAAGGCGTACTGAACGTCGATGGCGCATGTCTTCAACCGCTGTAACCCTGCTTGAGCGGAGCTTGAACAGAGTTAAAATGTTGAGGAGCTGACAGCTGCTCGTCGATGCTCGGTGGTTCTCTCGGGGTACTCCGGCTTCCTCCACCCGTAAAACTGTCACGGTCCCGATTTGCCTTTGAGCATAAGTATGTGACCTTAAACACCAATAAACAAATACAGAAATATTCGTCGAGGGATACGACAAACCGACCCTGTATATCTGGAGGTGCGCAACAAAGATCTAAATTTCAAATCACAAAATTTCTAAGTTTCCAGAGTGTTAAATTAATCCATTGATTGAAGAAACCAGCAAAGTTTTTCATTTGGAAAGCTGCTTTGTTGAAGGAAGAACTAGATGTATAGCATGCGGAAGCATTTCCTCCGAATAAGTCCCATTTTGCTTATTATTTCCAGTGGAATTGCCGGAGTAATTGTGAAATATTCACTCAAAGTCCGTCAAACTTCGCTAATATATTTTTTTTCTGAAAAAGCCTATTGCGGAGAAACATTTCAAATATGATCTCATCATAGATTTAGTCTTCGTTATTTTCTGCTCGCGAAATTCATTGAAATTGTTGATATCCAGATGAATTGCACGCTAACCACACAAAGCAGTCGGAGTCATGCATGTCGATAGAACAAATCAAAGACAGGAATAAACAAAACACTATTAATGCCGCTTCCGAGTTACACCTTTTATTTTATTGAAATACTTCCGTTGATGAGTGATTATGAAAAAGGTAAATTATCGCTTATCACCAGCAATCAGTGTATAGGGAACAAAATCTAGACGCATTTCCCGGCTGTTGTTTATCAAATATACTGAGTCAAAAAAGAAAGTATAATAGAAATAAATGTGAAAAATAGCATAAAGGATGAAATAAAATAGTTCTAATGTTGCATGTTTGTGGACAAGAAGTCGTGCAAAGAGTTTTATGACATGTTGTTGTTGTCCACCCAAGCGTATACAATTTTGCTTCGGATTTCAAAATAGCACAATAGCACATGCTACCCAAGAATGTCAAATTGAATGGGTGACCGACGATTTTCTTTGTGTTATGTTGTGCTAGAGAACCTGGGTGATTGAGAAAACACCCTAGTTTTTGTCTTCCGACATTTTTAAAAATGCCAAGGTTAACCGAAAATCAGATGTTTCGTGCCATTGGTATGCATGAGGCTGGGATACCTCCAGATGAGCTCTCTGCTGAGTTTGGAGTCACTGTGGCCACTATTAACCGTCTCATTGAAAGGTATAGAACCACTGGATCTACTGCTGACCGACCGCGTACAGGTCGACCAAGAGATACGACCCCCTGCACAAGACCGACACATCAGGGCGTCTCAATTGCAGGACGTTTCCCTCCGGCGACGAGGACATCAGCAATTACTCCTGGTAGAAGTAACAATAGAATCAGTGCACAAACTGTCCGCAAAAGACTCGCTGAACACGGCATCCGAAGTAGGCGTCCATACCACGGACAAATCGTTACCCAACGTCATAGTACCTTCAGAATGGAATGGGTACGTCAGCGTGTTCGCTTGACTCAGCAGCGTTGGAGCACAGTTCTTTTTAGTGATGAATCACGATTTTGTCTAAGGCGCCCTGATGGTAGGGCAAGAGTGCATCGCCGACGAGTAGAACAGTTTTCTGATGCTTGTTTGCGGGAATGCGACCGTTTCGGCGGGGGTAGTGTAATGGTTCGGGCAGGAATTTCCTTGCACCATCGAACGCAGTTGATCTTCATCGATGGTATTCTGAATGGACAGCGATATAGGGACGAAATTCTTAACGCTGTTGTTGTCCCGTTGTTCAACGCTAACATCGGATTGCAGTTATTCCAGCAAGACAATGCCCGATGTCACGTGGTGCACATCTGTCGTGACTTTCTTAAGGAGCAGAGCATCGAACTTCTTCCCTGGCCCCATTTTCGCAAGATTTGTCGCCAATCGAGCATCTTTGGGATCAATTGGACCGTCGGGTACGACTTCATGATCTTCAGACGTTAGGCGATTTAAGTAATGTTCTAAGGCAGGAGTGGAACGCAGTACCACAGGGTGACATCCAGAGATCCAGAGACTTATTAGGTCCATGCGCCGTCGATGTCTTGCCATCCTAGAGGCAAACGGTGTACATATACGCTATTGACTGCATGTGTGAACTTTTCATTTCACCCCATTTCTGAATTGCGACGTCCAAACGTGGCGCTGGCAACAGTAAGGACATGAAATTATGCAAATTCATACAGCGAGTCTCGAAATATGATGAATTTATAAAAAAAATTTGGTCCTCAAAGTTTATTATACTTTCTTTTTTGACTCAGTATATTTACACCACAACTGATTTTTTTTTCAATAAATACTGTATTGTCAGTAGATTCTCAGGTAATGTTATTTTCCCGTGAATACCAGCTGATCATGTGATTTATCCATGGATACCAGTTGATCATGTGACATTTGAACATCGCGCTTTAATATTACGCACTATATTCAATTTTCTAGTGTCTATATTTACATTCTGTAATTTCTGTTTACCCTTTATAAATAGACGGGTTCCCCAACTAGAGTGGAAGTTGCATTTTAGGCACTATATTGACAGTTTACGGGAACTATTTGGTATCAGAAGATATGTTGTTTTGGTTTTTTTATGAATAGAACTTGGGCGAATTATTGTTTGTCAAGGCGGTGCCTTGTAGATATATAGATTATATCCATAGTAGCTTGGTGTACTAAATGTTCACCACGAGTGGTGAAGTGGTGTTAACCGCGTGCCTTAGGCGCGCGGTTAACACCACTTCACCGCTCGTGGTGAACATTTGGTACACCAAGCTACTTTGGGTAGATTTTATGTATACCATGATCGTCAGATTATTAAGAGTCGCTATTATTTTTTCTCGATTTACTGAGCACCAGACGTACATACGAGCGAATCTATTTTTGTTTACACGAGCATCGTTGGGCGGTACTTCCGCTGTCAATTTTATCGCCGAAACGAAACGAAAAAAAAAGAAAATGAGCCTTTTTCGTTTTAATAACATAATAACATACTATTTAGAGTTATGCATGCTTTATTAACATGAGACATGTTTGTTATTTTTTGGCATCTTATGAGGTAAACCCATTTAAAAATGTAATACATGTAAATAATTGCCACTTCCATTTCACTCTTCGCGAGGCGACGTGCGATAAATTTAGACAAGTTTGCATTCAGGTCGACGTCAGAAAAGGTCAACGGGAATGTGGTTCTACTGTAGGTGTAAATTTTAACTACTGAAATACCATTGCTGGCATGTTTATCACATACATGTACATAAATAAACCTAAAATACCAACAATTTTATGACCAATAAGATTTGGGCAAACACTGTTTTTTCTTTGGAGGTGAGTTTCGATTTCCCCATGAGACATCTTGGAGGTGGGGGGGGGGGGGGGGTGCAAATGCATGACGCCACCTTGGGCATATTTTAACTTTTGAGAATTTACACTAAATGTGGTATGTTGCACCGAATGTGGAATGTCATCGGTAATTACAATTGTTGCCACGCCATGCAGATAATATTTGGGTGGGGGTGGATGTAGCCTTCCCCAGCTCTGTTGGCTATGCCGCTGTTGGTATCTAGCATTTTCGGCCGTTATTGTTTTAACGACATTAATTACTGGCACAATGTTCTTTCAAAATCTTAGCCAGGGTCCTACCAATCTAGGGTTCGAGAGGTGGTGGCGGTGGTGGGAGGGGTTGGGAACTGAAGGGGATTAAATTTCATTTAATTCGGAAAGATTTTTTACCGAATATTTTTTTATTGGGCAGATGTGTCTGCATCCTACTGATAAAAAGTAACTTCCCTCAGAAGTACAAGAGTGTACAACCCAGCTCTTGATGATTCTTCCGAACAAATATTCTCCTGGCATTGCCTCTCATGGCAGTCTCCAACAGTTGGAGCACATATACGCGCGTACAGTACATTCCTGGTGAATCTACCCGACTGACAAAGTAACTCTAAGCATTGTCACAAACGCCTCAATGACAGAGTTAGGAAAAAATGGAACCTATTACCACCCGATATTCACAATCTAAGAAAATTTCAGAAGGAACAGTTTTACATGCAGCAGACTGTTGATTCCCATCCCTCTTTCTGGGTTTTTCTTCTGTCAGAGAAAGCTCATTGTTCAACAGAATCACTCCGTCTAGTTATATTTTTTGTTGTTAATAATTCCAATGGCTCGCTTCTACAAGAGTATAAGTTTCTTGGTTTCACTTGAATGTCCCCAAATGTGTACAGAATACACTAAATGGCTATGGACTAAAGCACAATAGAGCGTTTTCAATGCTTTATTGGGGAGAGCATTTTTGGCGCTAGTAATAAAGTATAAAGAACCAACAATTTTTGTTGAGATATGCGAAACGTGCGGTTTAAATTTTAGCTTCTCATAAAATACAACACCAAGTAATTTCACAGCATTTTCCCGTGTTCCGGTAGTTATTCGCGTAAGTATAGTGTCATTTCAAACTAGAGGAGTATCCCATTCCATATATGTGTTAAGAGGGATGTTGAATAAGATATATTTTGTTTTCTGAGCATTAGAAGATTTGCGATTAGCATAACACCAGTCTCTTAAGTTGACAATTTCCGCATTTACTTCTATGTGTAACGATTTCTTGTTATTACCAGACCTGAACACGGTGACAAACGATTAAGGTCCGTTGAGCAATTTATATCATTTATATAAGTTAAAAACAGTGAAGGTCCAAAATCAGATCCCTGTGGTACACCGCATGTGATGTATTCAAAGTCGGCGTTTCACGATAAATGATACCCTTCGCGATCGTTTTGTGAGACATCTACGGAAACAGAGGTTAGTTATCCCCGAAATACCATAAAACGTTAGCTTTTCTAATAAGATATTGTGATTAACCATGTCGGAAGCTTTTGAAAAATCAAGAAAGAGGCTCAGAGTGCTATCTTTTGTTCCTTTATTGGAATTTTAGACAATATGTTGAAGTAAGTGCAACAATGGATTGCAAGTGAAGTGGCCTTTCTGAAATCTGTATCGATGTGCATATAATATACTGCGTTCAGCGAGAAATCCATACAGTCTCTTGAACATGAGTTTTTCCAAATTAGGCTTTCGAGAAGACGAATAAACCACTTATTGGTCTGTAGTTGTCAAAACAGTGACGATCGCCTGATTTATAAACGGGTATAATTTTTGCAGCTTTCGTTTTTTCTGGTACATCACCACTGGAGAATGAATTATTTATGATGTACATCATGACATTGGCAACCTCGTGGATTATTTCTTTTAGGAGCTTTGTCGAGAGCCATTGTAATCGATGCTGGATTTGCTTTTAAACAAACATATGCGCTGTCAGTATAATTTCTTGTCTGTTAGTCGGAACAATGTAAAAAATGTAAGGATAATTGCCACTCAGATAATTAGAGAAATGCTTGGAATACTGTCATTAATACCTTGTCAATCTTGGCAAAATATGAGGTGAACTGGTTGAAAATAACAGAAGGATAAAGAATTTTCTCATCGTTGAGAACAAACGTATGTGAAAGGTCATGGGTCACCCTGAATTTGTTGATGGCTTTACACAGTATTTTCCTATGCCGTTTTTACGTGTGTTTGTTCTGATAGAGCAATACAACGATTTGACTTTCCGCTTAACTGAATTGAATACGATACAGTGCCTTTTGTAAGTAAATTAGATTTTGATCAGATTGTGTGGTTATTTTTTTTTCGAAGAAGCTTCTTTTTGGCTAGGAAAGAGCGTAGTAGGCCCGTTGTCACCCATGGTCCACGCTTGGTAATTGTTTTTAAGAATATTATAATTTTGTTTAACCCTTTACCCAACGAATCGCCCGCATCCGCCCGCGTAATATGCAAATTCAGCATTTGAAAAAATATTATTTTTCAAAAAGTTTCAACAAAATCATATCATGTGGCCCCTCGTTGGAACGAGCTCGTCGAGCTCGTTCCAACGACGGGTCACATGATATGGTTTTGTTGAAAAGTTTTGAAAAAGTAAAAAAAAATGATATTTAAAATAATAAATTTTGATATCGTCTGTGTTGGATAAAGGATTAAAGGAAAAGTCTTTTCACACGCTTCCATATAGATATCTTACAGTATATTGAAAGCTGTATTTGTACCGTTTTCATCATATACCGGTGTAAAATCGGACACCATTAGAATGTTTTTAAAATTTGTGATATTTCGTTTGCAAAACGAACTCTTGAGCAATGAACTGATGTGCCTCTCTTCCTCGTTACGTCATATATATTGAAAGAAATTAGTGCTTTCCGGCGGATTCGGGCTGGTGTAGTAAAGAAATCACCTGAGGCCAATTTTCTTTGCGTATCTTCTGCAGAAGTATTTTTTTGTACTGACTGAGTGTAAGCTGGTAAAGGTTGGAGGGGTTTTCCAACGTGTTACAGCCAGGCCGTCTCTTCTGTAAGGCCACCATCGACTCGATGTTATTGCTACTAAATCTCCACATGCCCTCTGCTGGCATGAATCACTGGATATTTTCTGCTGAGGCACTCCGACTGTTTGTTAAAATGAATTTAACGGTTTTCTTATTTTTCTGAATCTTTCGGAACTTAATATTTTATTTTTTCACAAAAGCTGGAACATTTGTGCAGGTCCATAATAAAATACATAACTGTGATGGGAATATTATTTTTCATTTAATTCAGAGAAGTGCCGGATATATGCTTTTGTTTCACAAATAGCATAGTGAGAGTCCGAACCCCTGCCGAAAAAATTTCCTTCGGAACATACTGCTTCGCAAAACGATACTAAAGGCACACCACTCGACCACCGGCAGCGGTCGAGTGGTGTGCGTGAATTAGTATACTTTCACTTGGCGAGTGGAGCCGAAAGGAATTTCGAAACCTCTTTTGGAATATAATCGGCGTTCTCTTATGATTCCACAGCAGTCGGGAGATTTACCAAAGGGACCTGGTGTCCAATCAAGTGGAGAATGTAGCCGTAATCTTCTGTATTTGGTACTAGTGACAGATAATATTCCGTGCGTTCTGTACTAACCTCGAAAATACTAGGTTAACTAGCATTCCCCTTTTAGGGCCTGCTGGTCGTCGAGTTGTTTAGTATAGTTACGTTCAGCAATTGCTGCCGGGCGAAACCCCGCTATCCCATTTGCGAAATCATCAACGTCTTTTCGTGGTTCTGCAACACTCAGGACATTTGAAAAAGACGTCCAGGGGCCAGTACTATAAAACTTTTACAATTGTATTTTCCCGAATTGTGTTTTCTACAAGTGAATATAAATGACGGAAATGAATCATTAGCATTTCAAAAGATATGGCAATTTGCCAATTGGCAAATTGCCGCATCTTTGAAAATGCTAATAGTTCATTTCAATTAGTTATTTCCATAAATAGGAAATACAATTCTGAAAAATACATCTGCAAAAGTTTTATTGTGTTGGCCCCAGGTTGATTTCCAGTGAAAAGTATCCAAGTGATCTTCTTGTCTATCTGAGGTTTGAGTTACTTTGTTCATTTTGAAATTACAAATTATAAAAGTTCTGTAATTGTTTTATTTAATTTCAAAACAACGAAGAAGTGTTTGTGTTGATGAATCTTATATTCTTTCTTTTACAGTACAGCCGCCGTCGACACGTCACCTTCCACGGGTGGAGAATATTTCCACGGTTGCAATATAATATTAGATTCCAAACGCTAATTATTGGAATTATTTATTTATTTATTAGTGTTTAAGGTCACATATTTATGCACAATGGCTAATCATGACCGTGACAATTTTACATGTGGAGGAAGCCGGAATACCCGGAGAGAACCACCGAGCAACGACGAGCAGCTGCCAGCTCCCCAACATCGTAACTCCGCACTGCAGCACAGGCAGGGTTAGATTGGTTGAAGACATGCGTACCATCGACGTGCAGTTCGCCTTAGTACACGGCGTCATCGTGCCCCCACGCGGGCAATGGAGATGAAGTGTCTTGCCCAAGGACACAACGCGGTTGCCGCAGGTGGGATTCGATCCGAGGACCTCTCGGCTTGCAGCCTGCACCTCTACCTACTGAGCCACCGCACTCCCAATTATTGGAATAATCATCAAATTTTATTACTAAACCACAAGCTACAACCCGATGCTTCATTAATTAAAATTTTGCTGATGATGATTTTTATTACCCGGTAAACGCATGCGTGGACATCACACCCACGCGTGGATTACAACCTGTCCACGGCGACTGTACTGTAACATTCATTTACTTTATCATTACAATTATTTCTAATGCCTTCTTTGCTACAAATTGTTTTAACCCTTTACCCAACGAATCGACCGCATCCGCCCGCGTAATATGCAAATTCAGTAGTTGAAAAAATATTATTTTAAAAGAAATTTCAACAAAACCATATCACGTGGCCCCTCGTTGGAACGAGCTCGTTCCAACGAGGGGTCACATGATATGGTTTTGCTGAATTTTTTTTTTAAAAGTGAAAGAATTATATTTAAAATAATGAATGTTGATATCGTGTGCGTTGGGTAAAGGGTTAATATCCCATATCTTGATTACCGAGACACAATGCCATTTCATCGCGAGAACTAAATATTTTCTTGGATATACTATTTCGAAACCAACACTGTAAAAAATATAGGTTCTCTTTAGAACCCAAACTGGTTCTAATCTTGTCCCGGAGATGGAAACAGTTTAGTTTAAACAGTATTTATTTCAATTCAAATAATTTTACCAAGATTAGCATTCAATTTTAACAGAATAATACATGAACTAAAGTAGATTCAGCAGTACACTTGGAGCTTATTCAACGCAGTCGCCAAACATTTTGAAACAAAGCGAATATGAATACCTGGCATATTGGTTCTATAGAGAACCAAAACTGGTTCGATATGCCAACTGTTCATATCTCTTTTGCATAATAATGATTTGAGACAACCTCGTATAAGCTCTAAACTTACGACTGAAACCCCCTCAATTTATGTTTAATTCTGTTAATATTTAATGTTAATCTTTATAAATTTATTTGATTTGAAATAAATACTGTTTAAACAGAACTAGTTCCATCTCAGGGACAAGATTAGAACCAGTTTTGGTTCTAAAGAGAACCTATATTTTTTGCAGTGTATCAGGTTTGTTTTCAGTAGGTGTTACATGTATGTGCACCATATGCTTAGGTGGGCTGAAAAACGAACTCTTTGATTACACTATCAAACACAGGTTTAACACAAACTACATACCATACCATATAAAACTTTACAATTTCAGAAATGAATAAAATCACAATCACGGATAAACTTTTTTTATGCAAGCTGGTTCTGGAAATAAAGTTTCAATTCAGTGAAGCCTCACAAGAAGCTGGTAAAAAATCTATTCGTCTCTATTCATCTTGACAAGTGTTAATTTCCTGATCAAAGCGAAAAATCCTTTCAATTTTGCTCCACTAAACAGACATCAAAGATTGTCAATCGAAGGTACATTACCACCATACTAGACAAAAACCGACAATTATTGAAAAAATCGTATTTTATGGCGAGCATTTATCTTCGTATTGGACATATGCTGAATTCCATTTTTCTAATTATCACATTGAATCGTGGTGTGTCTCCAAGAGAGTCTTGAAGCAAAGAAACTCTATAAAAAAGGAAATGAAATAGCAAATCTTTTAATAGTACCACTTATTATTCTGTGTCTGTCAAACTCGTCACGTTTTATACGTTTTATAGACATATTGGGATCCTCTTTGTCAGAAATGTTGCTACGTTCCCGAAGATAAAGTTTGGAGAAAAAATAAAATTTACTTTAAAAAAATTTAACGACTCTCGTAGCTGGTGGTAGTTCAGTTTGGAACTAAGAGTCAGAGGCGTAACTATTGGGGGGTGGTAGGGTGTGACGATCCCCTCCTCCCCTCAGAGATATGTCTCTCAGTTACAATATGAGTTAAAATGTGCGCATGCAAACGTATCAATATACGGGCATTCCTGTAACATTATTTACACATCCAAACAATATTCAGCCAAAGAATCCCATTTTCGGTCGCTTCGGTCCGTTTCTTCTTCTTTAACTATCTTCCAACCCGAAGGCCAGCCTTCGGGTTGGAAGATAGTTGAAGCAGAAGAATCGGACAAGACAGTGACCACATGGTGGCATATTCATCTAAACGAGAGACTATAGCGAGTCATGGTACATTGTAACATACGATTGTGACCTTTCTCACACTGGGTCGAATCATGATAGCATTGATTGTAAATTTGCGCCCCTCCACTTCTATCGTGCCTCTGCCGCCCCTGAGGATGTAAATAGGTCAAGAGTATCCAGCCACATCCACCGATTAATAACGAAAATTTCATTCTATACTGAATACCGATTGTTTAGCATTCCGTTTGTTAATCGTAATTATTGCCTGCTAACGTTGATTTCATAATTTCCTCGCTTCAGAAATGTACTGAACGGTGTAAATCTCGCATTAACCCCCAGTTCAGACGGACGCACTTTATACGAATTTAATCTAAATGTTTTAGATACGCCTTCAGTCGCACCTAATGCTTGTTGATTCAGACGCACGCATTATCGTCGAATCTAATTCAGCTGTCGGGTATATTTGGGATGTTAACTCTCTCCATGCTGGATCTCTTTTGGACATTTCTAACAATACCAATTTCAATCAATTGTAAATTGGTTCCCTGTCTTGGCAACAAGGATTCCGCAATTGGCGTAAACCCATATGCGAACACACACACTGGAACATTAGATTAGATTGGTCGCAAGTTCAAGTGTTCGGGGCGCGGTGGCGTTGCGGTAACCGGTTCTCATCAGATCACCAAAATTAAGCAAAGTCGATCCCGGTTAGTACGTGGATGGGTGACGGTCTGAGCGATCGATTCAGACTCCCGCGTTGCGTCTTTGGGCATGATACTTAACCGCGATTGTCCACATGGAGGCACGATGACGCCGTGTACTAAGGCGTACTACACGTCGATGGTGCGCATGTCTTCACCCAATCTAACCCTGCCTGTGTAGCAGTGTGTGTGGTGTTACGATGTTGAGGAGCTGGCAGCTGCTCGACGTTGCTCGGTGGTTCTCTCCTGGTACTCCAGCTTCCTCCACCTGTAACACAGTCACCGGCACGATATGACCTTGGATGCTGTTAATGTGTCGTTAAATCTTAATAAATAAATAATAAATAAATAGTTCGAGTGTCCGAATCAGACGAATCATCTAATCTAATAATGCATTAAAAGTGTCGCTCTCAGACGAAGATTCGTCAGAAATGCGACTGAAAGATTTATTTGATTGAGACATACGAATAATCGTCGCATCTACAATTTAAATAGAACCAAAACATAGATTAGATGCGTCCAAACTGTATCCGTCTGACCTGGGTTGAAAACTCCTCCAATGCTTTTTCTTGAATATTGTTGCTGATACAATCTCGGAAGAATGAAAACAGATAAAAGCCGTGGATCTTGTCAGTTTTGCCATCATGTACGCTGACATAAGATATGCGATGACATTCACTGTCTGTCTGTGTTCCATGGACCAGGATTATTTGATTTTATTTCGATCTTTTAGATTCAGCTTTACAAGGAATACTACTTTTCATCACGACTTTTATTAATCTCAATGTGCAAACCCATGTCAGTTCAATGGAAGCAATTGGAACAGTCCATATTCATTATTTAGGAATAGAACAATTAATATTTTCAACGTGCAGCCTTGAGGTTGACGTTGAAATTATTAATTGGTTTACGCCATATTTTCACTTAGCTGCCTTTATACTTAATGAACTAATGACGTATCATGTTCCTGGACCGGAAACGAGTTCAAAGAGTTAAAAAACAATGTTAAGACTTTTTATTGGTTTTTTTAAGAGAGGAGACAGGGAACTGACGCATGACTTTTCCAATGACACAAACGTACTAATATACTCAGTGCATAGATGTTGAGACTGTTACACATTGTACTCAATACGATGGAATTACATTTAACGATTGTTCTTCACATGTCGGCGCTGTGGCATTGCGGTAACCGGTTCTCGTCAGGTCACCGAAGTTACGCAATGTCGAGCCCGGTTAATCCTCGGATGGGTGACCGTCTGAGCGATCGATTCGGACTCCCGTGGTGTGTTCTTGGACAAGGCACTTAACCCCGATTGTCCACATGGAAGCACGATGACGCCGTGTACTAAGGTGTTCTGCATGTCGATGGTGCGCATGTCTTCAACCAATCTAATCCTGCCTGTGATGCAGTGCGGAGTTACGGTGTTGGGGAGCTGGCAGCTGCTCGTCGTTGCTCGGTGGTTCTCGCCGGGTACTCCGGCTTCCTCCGCCCGTAAAACTGTCACGGTCATGATTGGCCATTGTGCATAAGAATGTGACCTTAAACACCAATAAATAAATAAATAATATGTTCCTCACATAGTTCAGCCATGCTTACTTAAAAATTGAATGCAATTTTTATAATCTTTATTGGAGTATGAACGTGTGGGAATGGGTTCAAATGTATGAATCCCGAAGGGATTCATAAATTTGTACCCATTCCCACACGTTCATACTCCAATAAAGATTATAAAAATTGCATTCAATTCTTATAATTACATTCCGTAACTGTTTAAACTACTTTCTACCAAACAACAAAGCAGAAAGACGAAATAAAACATTTACGAACGAACGAGGCGAAAAGCCACCCTCACACAAAAGACAAAGCGCACAACTCTGAGTTGAGCGCCGGTTTTCGGCATTGACCCAAATTTGTCAAATTGCCATCTTTCGCAACAAAAGTTGGAATGTTCAAAACAATTTATTTAACATACCAGTAAACTATAATCACCTATGAAACGACAACAAGTTCAAGAATAAAATCACTGAAATAATTTCACACTGTCGATTGACATTTCTTGTAAGTTGTTTGAGATATCACAAATTATTAACTTGAACGTAAATGCGGGTCAAAGTTCGACCAAATGTATTCATTGGAAAATGAATTACATTTTGTCATGACGTTTACATCCAGCCGACCAATGGGAATTGAGTATTTGGACCCAAAACGTATAATAACTACATTAACAATGTAATTATATTGTGTTACATTAATTTCAGTGGTGCTTTCAACCAGTGTCATCTAGACTCGGGCGCCGAGTGTGTTTTCTGCGTTGTAATTTCTTACAGTAAGGGGCGCAATAAACCAATCACCATACGCGTTTTTTGTGAACCTTTGGAGATGATTATTTGTCAAAAGTTTTTATCCCATAAATGCACGTCTATTCGAAGAATAGAAGTCTTGGAAATGTTTTTGCTTTATTCACCTAGTAGCAGCTGCTAGCAGGGTGATACATTTTCCCCGTAGGTTTAATACTGAAAGAATTTATTCCTATAGTAGAGCCAGGCCTGCTGACCTCTATCGCATTCGTGTTGTCATGACCCGTTCACGTTTGTGGGAAACATAATGAACCGACGTTTATCAAACGTTGACCGTCGCTGAAATGTTTAGTTTTAGAATATATGACACATTTCAACTCTGTCTAACAATAAAACGAACAACAATTAACAAAGAAAACACAAAGTAAATCAATCGAAACCAAGCGTTGAAAAACATACAAGTTCGATTCTGAAAGGCGGGGGCATGATGAGTGAAGTTTCATTTTCCAAATTAGAAAAGTGTAAATAAACAAATGCACGAGTCGTCTGCTTTGTTTATAAAACTCTTGTTGAATCGACGACGAAAAAAACCCAACAATAAACAACGAAAATAAGAATGATAAACATTGTTCATTTAATAAAGTATTTTTGCAAGTTTATCTCAAGTTTGTAGGGGAATTATTTTTAGGCAGAAATGTATCACTGCGCCTTGTTTATTTTTGGCCTTTTTTCTTGTCGATCGAATTGGACCAATGTGTTCCTCATTTCTCGCAGTGTGGTGTAGCTAATAACAGCACGATTTCGCCGCGACTTTCATGTAAATGATTTATGGGATAAACAAAATAAACGTATAGTGTTTTCGAGTAAAAAACATTATTCCACTCGTAGGATTAAGAATGAAACCGACTCGCCAGAGGCTCGTCGGTTTCATTCTTAATCCAACTCGTTGCATAAATGTTTTACTTCAAAACACTATACGTTTATTTTATTTATCCCATAAATCATTTCAGTGGCGTAGGGGATGGGCCAGCAGGGGGAGGGGGCGGCTAGAAGGGGGGCACCCGCCTTGAAGGACGTCCCAACGCTAGAAGAAAGAGGGAAAGAGAGAGAGTGAGAGAGCGAGAATGTGTACCAAATACACATACTTTCAAACTCTCACTTCCACACGACGTACTCTTTGTTGTCTATGTATTATTCTTTTAACCCTTTACCTAACGTAACGGCCAAAACCGGCCAGCGCTATTCCAAAAAATCGCCAATTAATTTTCATTATTTTTTTCTTTTTTTGTCTCAAAAACATAGGTTGTCACCCCTCAATGGAACGCGCTCGTCGAGCTCGTACCAACGAGGGATCATAACCTATCTTTTTGAGACAAAAAATGAAAAAAAAATTAGTTATTCTAGAATTTTGTTTGCAAGTGTCGTCTGCTTTTCATGTTAGGTAAAGGGTTAAGGTGTGTTAGATATGCTCGAGGCTGCTCCATCAGGTACTGAACAACGCGACGTTTTTTAACGTTGTGTTGACGTCAGCGGTGTAGAAGATTTATGGGATAAACAAAATAAACGTATAGTGTTTTCAAGTAAAACAAATTACCCAGAGGCTCGTCGGTTTCATTCTTAATCCTACGAGTAGAATATTTGTTTTTACTTGAAAACACTCTCCGTTTATTCTATATATCCAACTCATTGTTCTTGCCATTTAATTTATTCCCAATAAACTTTGAAAGTACGTTTACAAATTAATATCATCATTGAATATCCATGGAGAATTTTTACATTAAGTTTAACACGTGTAAGTTCTGTTCCCATGTATAAACCAGAGTGTGGATTCCGTCGTGTACTTTTGAAATCGGCGATTTTAAGTCACAAATTTTCACTTGTTACACCGCGTTCTGAAGTTTCAACTTATTTTCTCATTCGACAGATTTTGCTTCTCTCCTTGTAAACATCAATTGACATTGTAGAAACCGTGGAAAGTTTGTGTCTGAAATATGAATCAATTATAAATCCCTTGCTTAAACTAATTTACACACTTCAGCAATGAAATATGATTGAAGCAACATTATCGAGAATTTCGTAAAATTATAGTCTTACCACAGTATTTGTCAACTGGGGGATTTTCAACTACAGTACGTGTAGAGTGGATTGTAACTAAATCACCCGCGGAGTGGGGTTGTCACCCAAGCTATAACTTTCAAATTGTGTACACATCGACCAAAAACATAAGCAATGTTTCAGCCAATGGACCTCCGGGTTTAACCCGGAGGTCCATTGACTGAAACTTTGCTTGTGCTGGTTATGCTTTGCAGCAAATTTGCAATTATTGCTTGGGTGGAGTCTCCACTCTGCGGGTGATTTAGTGATAATACACTCTCCACGTACTGTATGTATGGCATAATATGTCAAAACTTCCATGGGGGAGTGGACACATTAAACAGTATATCGGGCGGGCCGTGTTTGAATAGGGAACTTCTTCGGCTCGTGGCAAGTTTGAAAGAAAAGGTTTCGCGGGCTAGTCCATCTCTACTTTTCAAAATCGGCACTCGAGAGAATATTTCTCGTATTCTATCAAGACTCATCCTATTTACTATTATTGCGTTGTATTTCAGCATCTTATACAACTTAGCCCTTAAGTTCCCACTCAACCACAAGCTGACGCTTTTATATTACTATGATAAAGTTGCCCCAAATGTATTCTTCCTTGGGAACTCAAGTATTAGACTGCAATTTTCTTAATAGTAATATTATATCATTGTTGTCTCCCTGTACAGTCAGCCAACAATGATATAGATAGAGAGTAATCGCTTGACTGGACTGGTTACGTGAAATAATTCATTCGAGGCGAGGGACGTTGTACAAACACGAGTGTGCGAATGCGCATGAGTGTTTTACAATATAATCCCTCGCCTCGAATGAATTATTTCACGTAACCAGTCCAGTCAAGCGATTACTCTGCTTATTACTTTTCATTATTAACGATAATTATATTATTTAATTCTTTACGTAACGTAACGGCCAAAAACGTCCAGCGCTATTCCCAAAACTCGCCAATTAATTTTCATTATTTTTTCATTTTTTGTCTCTAAAACATAGGCTATGACCCCTCATTGGAACGAGCTGCCATTGATCGCTCAGATGGAATGAAACAGCATTCCTTCAATATCAAAAATCTAAATTACCTCCCATTGGGTTCGAACTATGGTCTTCCCGATGGGTCCCCACCCCCCTCGGTAGAACCATTTGTGACGAATGATCGACGAAAATGACAAATATGTGACCTTAAACACCAATAAATGAATGAATAGTATAGATGTAGGTTATTACAACCACGGGGCTTTCAAAATGGTGTGTTGAAGTCGAAAACTCGGCTCTGAGCATATATCTACGAGGACGAAGGGCAAGGCGACATAAGGCCAGACACGAGGTCAAAACCAATGTATAATAATTTTATAATAACCAATATTTTATAATAATAAATATCACCCTTACAAAGGAAAGACTTCATTAAAAAATAATTACTTTATTGTGCGCAAACCAAAACACAGCGCTGTTGTCACGAGTGCTTTGACCATTCGTGGAAATAGATTCACGTCGAATACAAACGATGCCATTCTCCCAACAGAGTTTATGTTTCAATTGAGCTTAAAGTAATTGATTTTCGAGTGGGTTTAACGTTATTATACATAGTGAATCGGTTAGCTGTATTGACTTATTAGTTTTACAAACAAAGTGATCTCAATTTGTGAACAAACTAAAGAATTTGATTACCTTTGTGGTTGATTACGGTTTGATAATCTTCCCCCCGGGGTCCGCACATACATGGGGTGTTCTTACCGTTAATGCAGAATTGTATTTCGTCTAGACGTTTTAACTTATACTGGAGAAAATAAATTTTTGTTAGGAGATAAAACAAAATTTTATTCAAGATAACATAATATGAAGATGGACGGGAATGTTTTCTAACACACACCTGTTAACCCACTGGGTGTTAGTAGCTGGGACATTAGAAATCGTCACATGATTGTAGCAATGAATGTTTCATAATGTTGTCTTTGAACTCCCAATGTTTTAAAACTCTTGTTCAAAAGACTATGGCTGAATAATGAACTGCATATAAATTCTACTCGAAATATACGGTTTTTTCAGTTCCTTAGGTCACATTATCAAGTGGACAGTAACGAGTTCGCAATAGTGGTCTCTTTCCCGATTAGATGGCGATCTGCTCGCGAACATATTTTCGCTAAATGGTCGAGATTTCCTCAATAAAAAAATAATGTAAAAATATTCACGCATGTGACAGATGATATTCTACAGTGATATGGGCAGAAAAGCGAACAGGGAATTTCTATCGGTTCGTGACTATGTCGCGATCCGGTCGAAACTCTTTGTTTGCCTTTCTAATAGTAGTACAGTAAGGCAAACTCAAACTCACTGAATGGAAGGCTGAAATTTAAAAAAAACGAAAAAAGGGTAATTTTATCTCACCAGTTAAAGGTGCTTTCATGTTATGTTTTGCTCTTCAAAAGATCGTTTTTATCGATATTTGTGGTGATACACACGTGCTGAAACTTTTGTTCAATGATTACGAAATGGTATGTTTTATATGAATCATATGTAAAAATTCATATTTATCATATGACTCGTCCGTTTTGTTCACTTTAAAACATTTGATATTTTGTTTTCATATTAATCAGATATAAATAAAGCCTACCGTCAAGTTCATTGGTCAATTTCAAAACTAGACAATTTGATTGGCTGAACAGAATAAAACTGGGCCACATTTCATAATTTGCATAATTAGATTTGGGAGCTTTCATTGGTCAATTTCAAAACTGGACAATTTGATTGGCTAAACAAAATACAACTGGGTCACATTTGCATAATTTCAGTAGGGAGAATTTACGTTATCTGTCCTATTTAGGGTGGGTTATATTGTATTAATCTTTTACCTACAAGAAAAACGCCATTCATGTTTTTTATATTTTCACTTTTTGCTTCCAAAACATAGGTTATGACCCCTCATTGGAACGAGCTCGATGAGCTCGTTCCAATGAGGGGTCATAACCTATGTTTTGGAAGCAAAAAATGAAACGTTTTAGTTATACGAGGATGTTTTTTCCAAGTACCGTCTGCAACTCAAGTTAGGTGATGGGTTAAAAAGTCATACTAAGTGGCTAATTTGTGCGTGTGTGTGTCATATGATAAATAGAATATGAAATGAGTGTTTTTCTCATATAATATTTTTGAAACTCGTCCGAATTTTCAGTTTGAGCTCGCCAGATGCTCTCCAAAACGGAAAATTCTTAGACTCGTTTCATAAATATTATATGAGAAAAACACTGATTACATATCGTCTACATATATCATCATTTATTCTATTTGTTACACAATAAACTCAAAACGTATTCAAAATGTGTGGGCTGGACTATTCTCTATTTAAGAGTATAGAGTTTGCGATCTTGCTCTCTCAGTTGCCGATCGCGAATCGTTGTATGCAGAGATTTATGTCCTGATCAAATAAGAATGCTCCTGCCTCTTTGTACATCTTTATTCACAGAGAGAGAGAGAGAGCAGAGAGAGAGAGAGAGAGAGAGAGAGAGAGAGAGAGAGAGAGAGAGAGAGATAGAGAGAGAGAGAGAGAGATAGAGTTAGAGAGATAGAGTTAGAGAGAGAGAGAGTTTAGAGAGAGAGAGAGTTAGAGAGAGAGAGTTAGAGAGAGAGTTAGAGAGAGAGAGAGAGAGAGAGAGAGAGGGAGAGAGGGAGGAGAGAGAGAGAGAGAGAGAGAGAGAGTTAGAAAGAGAGTTAGAGAGAGCGTTTAGAGAGAGAATTAGAGTTAGCGAGAGAGAGAGAGAGAGAGAGAGAGAGAGAGAGAGAGGGAGGGGAAAGAGAGGGAGAGAGAGACAGAGAGAGAGAGATGGAAAGAGAGGGAAGGAAAGGGAGAGAGAGGGGGAGAGAGAGAGAGAGAGAGAGAGAGAGAGAGGAGCAGAGAGAGAGAGAGTTAGAAAGTTAGAGAGTTAGAGAGAGAGAGAGAGAGAGTTAGAAAGAGAGTTAGAGAGAGCGTTAGAGAGAGAATTAGAGTTAGCGAGGAGAGAGAGAATTAGAGTTAGCGAGAGGAGAGAGAGAGAGGGGGAGGGAAAGAGAGGGAGAGAGACAGAGAGAGACAGAGAGAGAGAGAGAGGGAAAGAGAGGGAAGGAAGGGGAGAGAGGGGAAGAGAGAGAGAGAGAGAGAGAGAGAGAGAGAGAGAGAGAGAGAGAGTTTTAGATGGCCAGCGGGAGACAGAGACGGTATGGAATTGTCGCATGTCCTCTCCTTACCATTCTGTACAACATCAGCAGAGAGATAATCGATAACTATTTTTCTTTCTTGTATATAATTTATACATTATCTGCCGCCTCTCATTGAATGAGAGTGATCAATAAAGATAATAAACGACTTTAATATCACTGCATATCAATTGATAGAAGAGAATAATTTCAACTATTATTAATAAAATGCATTGTTCTGATTCTTTACCTGAGTGTTTTGCCACTTCGGTTAGACAAGATCTGTTGATATGGAGATATACGATATGATAATTTGACTGCCATTTACCTGCAGTTGTTAATACCAGATCGGAAAATCCTAATTGTATGCGGTATAATTGCGTTTCTGTTTTTTTAGCGTCCGATTCAATTGCATCGATAAAAGGGGAATGTTATTTGAAAAAGACACCGTAACCTCATTGTTAGCATAGCGTAATCATATAATGTGCGAACATAGTTACCTTCAATGAGGTGTGCATTAAATTGACTTACATTCAGTTGTCGTGGAGTTATTTGTTTTTTGTATGAAAAAACATCCCGATAGTTTTCAAAACAGTGGATTTATAGAGTAATTGGATTATCACTAACCACTTGTGGCTTGGAGATTCCACCCAATTATTAAGTTTAAGTATGGCGTGAAAACGCATAAGCAGTGTAAAACAATATTTCAGCAAATTGACTTCCGGGTACAACCCGGAAGTCTATTTGCTGAAACATTGCCAATGTACCTATTACTATTAACTGTTTCCCAAAGGTATTGCCTGGGGCGGAAACTGCACCAAGCAGGTGTGGCTTTGGTAACCCCTCCTTCCACATACTGTAAACGTTTATCTTTACTGATTGTTACTGTCGACAGATTTAATGCTGCTTGGAATTATTGGAAGAAATCGTGGAATATGTTCTGGTAAAGGTTATTTATCAACTACAACGTTGCATCACAATATTTGTATTCTGCAGTGGCGTTACATTTTGTAGAAAAGTGATGTGTTATCTACAGTTTGTATTTCTTGTACAGGAGTTACATTTGAATGGAACATAATATTCTTGGAAAACGTTTTCTGGTGTTGCATCATGTTGTGATAATATGTATATATATATATATCAACACATTCACGGAAACATATTTGTTTATGAGATGTCTGATGACTGAATAGTTTGACAATGCATCAGACTTAAGGAAGATTTTTTATTAATCTTACTGGAGTTGGACAAACGTCAGCTGCCGCCTCTTGCGTGTGTTGCGCGTACCCAAATGAAGGCAAGACATATATATATAGAAAGTCATCTGTCGACCATATAGGTGCCAATGAAGTTCAGAATGAAGGTCAGTCATATATATCTGTTAATCCTTTGAACACGAGAGGGCCCGTTTTTTTTTCCGGCCCAGGGAAATCAATGTCATCATACGTCATCATTGCATGAAGTAAAATGGCTGATAATTGAATGTGTGGGATAGACTAATTAATATTTTCAACGTGCAGCACCAAAGGCGAGTACATTGAAAATATTAATTGGTCAACCCCCCAAATAATGAATTTGGACTTTTCCAGTTGTTTGCAGGGTTTAGAAATGAATCTAATGTAATGACCAAATTTTCAACATTAGTAAAATAACTTGTTATTTCTTTTTCATTATATGAACTGACCCTTATTAAGCTCATTCCTTAAAATGGTAATGCGCATCCCACCAAGCGCAGGTAAATAGTCATAGATTCTGACTGGGATCACGAGGAATGATTAATAATTGTTGTATGTGACAGTAGAAGTTCATTTATTTCATTATTATTTATTTATTTATTGGTGTTTAAGGTCACATACTTATGCACGCTGGTTAATCTTGACCGTGACAGTTTTACGGGTGGAGGAAGCCAGAGTAACCGGAGAGAACCACCCAGCATCGACGAGCAACTGTCAGCTCCTCGACATTCTAACTCTGTTCAAGCTTCGCTCAAGCAGGGTTACAGCGGTTGAAGACAAGTGCACAATCGACGTGCAGTACGCCTTAGTACAAGGCGTCATCGTGCCCCCATGCAGGCAACCTGGATAAAGTGCCTTGCCCAAGGACACAACGCGGGTCGTCCCGGACGGAGATCGAACTCGGGACCTCTAACATAGAATTCCAACAGTCTACCACTGAGCCACCGCGCTCCCTGCTCTCCTGGTAAATGTTTGATGAAATTATTTCACTCGAATGAGGTGATTCACATGTAGAGATATTTGCAGTGGGCGTAACATGAATGTTACTTGAGTTAGTGTTGTATGACATTCTTGAAACACAGTCCAGAACATTTTTTGAGTATCCTCGGGACCTACATGTGGTGATAATGCCAATACACTGCTTTCGCCGACGTTCACACATCATGACTGCTTCATTGAGAATTATACTGCTTTTCACATAGCTTGGTCATTGGGGTTTTCTCCCCTGTTAAATTGTACGAAACTGTTATCAACATTCACAATTCTCAGAGTTTTATCGCTGTTATCGGCTGCAGCTGATGTAAACGGAGCATGGTTGTCATCTCTGACTCGCATAATGTCCCTGTTCACTAATTCCATATAGTCCGTAAGCTAGGAAGGTCTACTGTGCACCCCCCCCCCCCCCCCCCCCTCACTACTTAACTTCCTTGGTACCAAAATGTGCGCCAATGTAAACTATTTACGAAACAAGTTGTTAACAGAAAAATTTTGGGTTGCAATATGCTAACCAGGTAGATGTTCAACCCTACCCTACCCTAAAATTTGCTCCAATCCGTTAGGTGTAGGGGTAACTTTTTTATCACGTAAGCTATCAAAATATGGTACAAACCCATAGTATTTGGTATCAGTTTAAAGCTAATACAACAAAGAACAATATTATTACTAAACTTGTTCACGTGGGTCCAAGGTGATGACGTCAGATCAAAAGGTTATCGACTGAAACTGAAAACGCAAATTTCAGAGTGTTTGTTGCATGTATTTCACATGTGTAGTTTGTCCAAATGACAAATATCTTACTTTCTGTGTGTTTTCAGATTGCACAGAGTATACTTGATCAAAATAAAACTGATTTAGTTCATTGATTAGTAACTATACTTGCAAGGGGGATACTTAACCCTACCCTCCTTCGGGCTCGATCAAGTTTGTTAGGGGTAGGGGTAACTGTTTTGTCACTTAACCTATCGAAATAAGGGGAAACCCTATTGTGTGTGGTATCATTTAACAGCTAATTGACCATGCAACAAAATAAGCACTAAAACTGATTATACAAATCCAGTGTGATGACGTCAGGGGTAAAAAAGTCACCGAAAAATGTCAAAACGCAAATTTAAAGGCATTTTTACAATGTTGGCAAATGTGTACTTTGCACAATTGACTAATCGTCCCCCGAGTTCCAGGTTCTTCTATCTATCAACTTATACAGTAGGTAGATTGGACAACCTGGGACTCAGGGGACGTAATGTCTAAAATTCTCTGTGTTTTCAAATTATATGGAGTATATTCGCCCAAAATAAAAAATGGTTATTTTTTTTATTTTTTATTCTTTATCGGGAACTATTTCCCGCTCAGCGCATCATAAGTTGTAACGTAATCGAAGGTCACATGGACGCCACGGCTTGTTTCTCGTTCCATTTAAGTGTCTTTTCTGGGATCGTTTGATCCAGGCAGGGTGGGGGGGGGGGGTAGGGGTGTGGCACCCCAATCCTGGCCAAAATTTCCTATAGTTCGAAATTCGGAGGGCAAGTTATGAGTAGTTGGAAATTCCATCTCTCTGGATTTTAGAGCTTCTTTGGTGATGTTGACGCCTCCATTACTTCACAAAATTCCAACTCGGTTTCAAATCGGCAAAAATTCTAACTGTTACTATTTACAACTACAGTACCCGCAATACTCAGCTTCATAAGTATGCATGATGTCAATCGGTACGAAATTTCTATAGTACGTTTACTTATCGTAATAAAAAAAAACATCCTCGAAATGCACTTCAAGAAAATCACATCGCGTAAAATCGTTACCCTGAGAGTAGATGGCAGCCTCCAGTATACAAAATGGACGAGGGAAACACGTATTCTAACAACACGCGCTGCGCATGCGCATTAACACCACGCATCACTATGGGGATGACGTCACGAGATGGCCGCTCACGCGGGTTCCCATGATAACACAACATGGCGCCGCTGGGTTATGTGACTATGATGTTACATAGATCATCCAAATGGGCCCTGTCCGGGTACATGACATACTACTCCTGATTCAATTCCTTCATTCACAGTTACAAAATGATGAAACATCGAAAATTGATCATTCCTGTATAAGATCTGATTTAATGCTAGGACAGTGTGAATTGTTGAAAGTTCTAAGCTTGAGCATTTGTTTAGCACATATTCAATTCTCAGAAGAATATCAAACAATAATAACCTGATAATTCAATCATAAATGTGTTGGCATTTCAGTTACAAGAATCAATTTTATGCCCCCTTTCATGGCTTCATTTTCAAAATCTTTCTCAGTAGTGACTTTCCATCTAAGAGAGGGACCGGGGGTCCCCCTCCCGGTCCCCCCCCCCCTAGTTGGAAGTTCATTACCCTACACCCCGAATCGGAAACCTCTGGCCACGTCCCTGGTTTGGGACTATAATCAATAAAATCTACAATTCCTTCCCTGTTTGTATCGAAATTTACAAAACTCGTCGAGTCAATTTTGAAATAAACTGGTGACTCATGAGAAATCCTCAAAATCATCAATCCTTCACCTGGGGAAACGAGAGCGTACTGGCTCCGTGATTACGGCATTGAAATTTCAAACAGAAAGGTCCACGATTCGATCCCCACCAGTGGTAACTGCGTTATGTCCTTGAAGTTGAGCAAGGCAATTAATACCGATTGTCCACGGGGGTGGGGGTGGGGGTGGGGTGGGGGGCGTGGGAGGAGGGCGGGGGGGGGGGGGGCGCGGTGGCGCTATGTACTAAGGCGTACTGCGCGTCGATGGTTTACCTGTCTTCAACCATTGCTAACCCTGCATGTGTGGAGGTAGTACGTTGGGGAGTCTGACCGGTACCCGCCGCTACTCGTTGGTTCTGTCCATATTCTCCGGCTTCCTCCATCCGTAAAACTATCGGACAAGAGGTGACACTGGCAGTCAAATGTGTCGTTAAACTCCAATAAATAAATAAATAAATAAAAAAAAAAAAAATAAAAATAAATAAATAACCTGTGGAAACACTCAACAATCTATTTTTGTATTGCTATAACAGTTTTTCCTTACCCCTTTGAACCCATGCGCCCGCTTTTCCGTCCGAGGAACATGATACGTCATAATTTAATTAAGGGCTCTGGGAGCGCGGTGGCTCGGTGGTAGACTGTCGGACTTCTATGCTAGAGGTCCCGAGTTCGATCCGCGTCCAGGGCGACCCGCGTTGTGTCTTTGGGCAAGGCACTTTATCCCGGTTGCCTACATGGGGGCAAGATGACGCCGTGTACTAAGATGGTGCACATGTCTTCAACCGCTGTAACCCTGATTGAGCGAAGCTTGAACATTTATTATATTTATTTATTGATGTTTAAGGTCACATATTTATCCACAATGGCTAATCATGACCGTGACAGTTTTACGGGTGGAGGAAGCCGGAGTACCCGGAGAGAACCACCGAGCAACGACGAGCAGCTGCCAGCTCCCCAACATCGTAACTCCGCACTGCAGCACAGGCAGGGTTAGATTGGCTGAAGACATGCATACCATCGACGTGCAGTACGCCTTAGTACACGGCGTCATCGTGCCCCCACGCGGGCAATGGAGATGAAGTTTCTTGCCCAAGGACACAACGCGGTTGCCGCAGGTGGGATTCGAACCGAGGACCTATCGGCTTGCAGCCTGCATCTCTACCTACTGAGCCACCGCGCTCCCGAAGCTTGAACAGAGTTAGAATGTTGAGGAGCTGACAGCTGCTCATCGATGCTCGGTGGTTCTCTCCGGGTACTCCCGCTTCTTCCACCCATAAAACTGTCACGGTCACGATTAGCCATTGTGCATAAATATGTGACCTTAAACACCAATAAATAAACAATAAATATATAAATTAAGTAGAATGGCTGCTAAATGAATGTGTGGAGTAGACCAATTAATATTTCAACGTGCAGCCTTCTGGGCTGCACGTTGAAATTATAAATTGGTCTACCCAGAAATAATGAATATGGACTCTTCGAATTGCTGCCATCGGACTGACATGGGATATGCCACTAGGGGTCAAAGTGTTGAAACATAACTTGTGTCAAGTACCAGTTGGTTGTATTAAGATGCCATTATGTATGTTTTCGAGGTAAAAATTGTAAAAAATAATAAAATTTGAATGTCGATTTGTGTGAATAACGCTTGACGTATATGATCGTTCCGTCGAGTAAAGGGTTACTTGAACATACCATTTTTTTGTTATCTTAACCCTCTACGCACTTTACTCTACAGAAACGACATTTCAAAACTTTTGCAGACAATATAAAATTGGTTCAATTCCTAGTTGCTTTTTGTGCAAATGTGCCGCTTGAAATTTCGTTTTGTGGAAGGTTAATTCAAGTGAAGGGTTAAATGTATTTTGGAATCTCGTGTGGGGTAACCCGAAACGTTATGCTCTGTAGGGGTGGGGTGGGGTGGGTCAAGAGTCGTTTAGGGATCACATGACTTAATTGCTGACATTTTAAAGATTTGTTTCTGGCCAGAATGCTACCATGTTGGAACCTATTAAATGGATTTATTGAAATGGTTTCACCTGAACACGTTTACTGGAATTGTCTGAACGAGCGGGTGTATTTTTCAGCATGCCACTCCCTGTTCATGATATCACGATCATCTTGTTTACGAAATATCCTTTACCTGGTTCTCATTGTTTGTGAGGTTGGCTCCTTGCACCTCCAATTTAACGTGGACAAACAAATTGTGGCAGAACGATCTGCTGAGCAAATATAGTGGAACAGTAAGTAATGGCTCTTTAAATATGTGTGTTCTTGGTTGTTTACGACAAAATCAACATTGTATTTTTTCAGTTGAGGTACCGCCGGACGCAACTCCGTGCAACTTGAGTTAGAGGTTTATTAAAGTCGTTTTATTTGCAGAAATGATAAGCGTCCGTCAGAAAAACAATCCACGCCTAAGAGTTCCATGCATGATTAATTCGCCTAGAACTGTTGCTGGCATTTAGGCGCCTGGTAAATTTTCAACCCTTTAACTGGCGACGAGTCAATTTTCCAGTAATTTCGCTGCATCGTTCCCCAAAATGTAAACTAGCAGAATTGTGATTTATAGTCAAGTCTTGGTTGTCTGTTGAGGCTGCCAAGTCTTAACGAAAAACCACCGGTAGAGTAATTTCACTGTTATCTGCAGGATGCCCTCATTAGATGTTTTGGGTAGGGCTGACACGATTTTTTAATTTAGGAATCGATTAATCATCGCAAATAATCGTTAATAATCGATTAATCGTACCTAGATGACCCCCGCCCCTCTCCCTCTCTTTGAAGTTGATACAAATGAAGTTCAAGTCAGCTGACCTACCTCAAGTAAACAACGAAGACGATCAATTTTTAGGTACATTCAAAGCTTTGATGTTCTGAACTTTTCAACCGTCAGTGTAATAATCATGACCGGTCGGCAGTTGCGATCTTCGCAACTGCCGACCGGTCTTGATTATTACACTGACGGTTCAAAGATTCAGAACATCAAAGCTTTGATGAATGTACCTGGAAGACAAATGCTTCCAACGGCTTCTTGGGGTTTAACATCGATGTTCTTAACTCAATACCTTTAGAAACAATAGTTTTTTCATCATATTTTCTTTTAATTATTAAACATCTAACACGGGATACAATTTACCGATTATTCGACAACGAAAAATACTAATCGATTTCGCTGTGGCCGATCAACAATCGATTAATCGATTGATCGTGACAGCCCTAGTTTTGGGCACTTGTTATGAGGCAAGAATGTTTTTTTTTAAGTGTGATAGCTCTTAAAAGTCCCTCGGGGTTTAACGCAATGTTTAATAAAGCGTTTAGCCTGTGATGTTACGTCGCTGTACACTTACCATTCTCACTTTAGTCGTCCCACCACAATCATTTAATGAAAACATTTTCATATATTGAAGTGACAACTTAACAGGCTTTTACCTAGCTCAATTATTTATTTATTTGTTGGTGTTTAAGGTCACATACTTATGCACAATGGCTAATTGTGACCGACCTAGCTAAAGGCTAGACTTTCTAAATCATCCTTTCGAAAAAACAGCATGCCATTTTATATGAAAATCGTCCATGTGAGTCGATTTTGGTCAAATATAACGAACGACGCTTTCTCGGAACTCTTCTCGTTTTTGTATATGCTACACCACTACTATGAAATTGTCCATTTCGTGAACTAAATTACCTCTGGAAGTATAAGATCCCCCTCCCACGGTGGGAGGGGTGGTGGGGGTGCTGTGTGTCTATGTACAACCAGCAGTCTACACTTTCTAACCTCCAAGTGGGTTACTACACATTTAACCCAAGTCGCCACACACTTCTCTCGTTTCTTGCATCCAAACTAGGGTTTAATCTCGGGAACGGGAATTCCCGGTTTCCCGGTTACGAAAGCCGGCCACGGATCCTTGCAAATCTATAGATCGGAATCGAGAATCAAGCGTGTCATTGTTTGTGTGTTGAACTGACGTTTTCTGGATTGAAAGACTGCCCCAATGTAACTTTGTACGATTTCGCCTGAGAACCAGGCATTGGAAACTGAAAAGATAATAAAATTTAAATTTTAATTACAACATCAAACGGATTGAGTCAAGTTATATGGAGATAAAGGGTTAAATCCTACCGAGCATACAGTGTAGGGCAAGCTATTGTAAACTGCTGCAATCTATCCCTTTTCCATTTCCTCTTTCAAGGTTCTTGCATACTTTACTGTCACATTAATTACTTTTTTCCATTTTGTTATTATGCACTTTAGATTGGATTATTTTGTTCGCTGCCTCATGTTTGAATTGTAAAATGTCGGGAAAAGAGAGTCTTCTAAGTGGAAAGCACTTGTTCTCTGATCCCTTTGCTTTTTTTACTAGTTTGCAAATAAAATATGTTTAATCTAACCAGTTCCGGGTGCCTCTCCCCTTCAACGGCAAGATATTCACGTTCAAGGTCGTTTTTATTTTCAGAATCACTAGTATTATCAGCACTACCTCCTCCAACATCAACTCCTCTTTACTGCCGTCATCAGTCTCCTCTTCTGAAAGCAGAGGAGACTGATGACGGCAATGAAGAGAGAGAACTAATATTGGTGGTAGTGAATAGTGTTATTAGTGATTCTGAAAATGAAGACGAGTTTCAAGTGGGTTTGGGTTTTTACACTTCTCTCAAGAAAATAGCTTTTCCGTTTGGAGATTTTCATGAAAATAAATGCGTCTTGTCACCCTCGTAAATTTGCTTGATATTACCCGAGAAATTTCCAGGTTCCCGGTTCTGAGGGTAATTTCATCCCCGTTCTTGGTTCCTAGAAAACCGGGAATATATTAACCCTAATCCAAACATCGATAGAAATGTGCAGGTCTGACATATTCTTGTCATAATAATGAAATCCTCCATTATCCTCAAGCGAAGAGGAGTATCAGGTATATAGACAGAACGCGATGTGTTTTTGAATCCGTGGGTGTTTTACATAACGAGTTGGAATGGCGTAGTCATATTTCGCGAGAATCGTAAAACACCCACGAATTCAAACACACATCGCCTTCTGTGTTTATTACACATCGCATGCATTAAAATTAATTTGAATAAACACATTTTAATTCCGATGTTTAAACCCAAAGGTGAACAGTCGGGTTTTTTTTGTTGTCTTTTTGTAATCAGTACCGATCAAATGGATCGATAAAAAATCAAAACAACCTTTTGGGAACCAGTCTAAATTTCATTCGTTATCCTTTCTGTTGACCGTGTTTGTTGAAATTTGTATCGTTGTTTCTCTTCGGTTGGTGTTCGTTCATTCACGCCCAACCATTTGGTGGCTATTAGTAAAAGTATAAGTACAAATTTAGGCAGATTTGCAAAACAGATAGGTCAAACGTTTTTAAAAGAAGTTCGAAGAATGTCAAGATGTCCGAAGATTTACCGAAATAAAGCTGACCAATTTAGATATAACGTGATCCGCAGACGAGACGGCCACGGGACTGGGTTAATGTTGTGGTTGGAAATTATTGGGTTTTTTTTTTATATATTATCTCATTTTTGGTTAACTAATTTTTTTGTGGACCGAATTTATTTTGCTTTGGACATTTTCTTTTTCACACTACACGATAGACGATGGGAAATTGTATAACGAAATTTGGAAACTTTTCGAAGCGTAAGTAATGACTCGACGGGAAAGGAACTAGTTTTAACAGTACTAGGGAAAAAGGTCCGTTTGTACATCACCAGTTGAATACAGAAACATTTAAGTCATAGCGACGATTCCGTTAACCCTTTACCCATTGTAAAAGACACCGACCAGCGCTATTCACAAAAATCGCCAATTAATTGTCATTATTTTTCATTGTTCGTCTCAAAAGCATAGGTTATGACCCCTCATTGGAACGAGCTCATCGAGCTCGTTCCAATGAGGGGTCGTAACCTATGTTTTTGAGACATAAAAATGAAAAAAATTAGTTACTCAAGAATTAATTTTGCAAGTGTCGTCTGCTTTTCATGTTAGTAGATAAAAGATTAAATACAAGGATTTAAAGTTTAATGGATGTGTAATAAAACGACAGAGACTGGTCGATATTCTTCAAACAAAGAATCTATACAATCGGCGGGG
Organism: Pictodentalium vernedei; assembly: GCA_031216915.1. Lineage (NCBI taxonomy): Eukaryota > Metazoa > Mollusca > Scaphopoda > Dentaliida > Dentaliidae > Pictodentalium > Pictodentalium vernedei. The sequence goes on from CM062288.1 coordinate 37,889,459, forward strand.
TGAGAACGGAAAGTAAAGTCTATTTAACAAGTGCTCTTAAACGGCAAAGAGGGCATGCCCTGCCCATTTGCCTCCCTAGATGCAGAGCAAGAGAGCAAGAGAGCAGGCTGCCCATACTTCTGGCGCCCTTGCAGGCCATGTGATAAATATTTTTTAGCTACTATCATCGATATTTCATAACAGTTGTATCACTGATCAATGATTTAAATTATCGATTTTGTGCGTAACTGACACGCCATGAATGTTTATCATATATTCCGTATAAAAAAGTACACAGATCGTAAACTAAGGATGTGTTTATATCATTGTGTATGTTTTGAACTTGGACAATTACATATCGGCATATTTGACACATGATACTGATGTGGGTAAGCATGTCTTGAATTGAAGTCATTGATTTTTGTAGCTATCAATGTTCTCATTTTTGTTTGGGAACTCAGGAAAAGGGTAGTGAAGAAACAAACATAATTACAGAGGTATGGTCTAGTAAATAAAATGGAATATGAACATGGATCAATTTGATACCCACCTCGACGTTCTTTGTGCTCATTCACTCACGTCCATAAATTGTTCTGTCCCAATCCATGCACTAAGTATCATATCCAACGATTTCATTGAGTAACTCAGAGTTGAAATCATTAATACAGAGAGTAAGTCTAAACTCGGAGGGTTTACTTCAGGAATGGTTTGTGTGATGACCAGGGTATGACTTGGAGTTGACTATGTCTGTATACTTCCCACACGAAGCTTTTATGCACTTCAATTGCAATAAACAGAATTTGTATCACCTCCCCGTGATAAAAGTGCAAAATGCCTGTTGTTTTATCTTTTCTCTCTTCAGGTGGTTTATTCTCTCCGTATAGTTTTCAATAAAATGTCTCTTCACTAGATACCAGAATGTTTACTGTAACGAATCGATGCCTTTTCGATTGACAAATCAAACTGTGTATAATTAATTCCATCCAGTTCATGACTTGCAACAGAAGGTGTTTTAGCAACCATTCACGAACGTAGATAGAGGATATGGAATGAGTGTTTTTCTCATATAATATTTATGAAACGAGTCTAGAAATTTTCCGTTTGGACGAGCCTCTGGCGAGCCCAAACGGAAAATTCGGACGAGTTTCATAAATATTATATGAGAAAAACACTCATTTCATATTCTATTTATCATATGACACACATATCACAAATTAGCCACTTAGTATGATTTTTTAACCCATCACCTAACTTCAGTTGCAGACGACACTTGGAAAAAACATCCTCGTATAACTAAAAAGTTTCATTTTTTGTTTCCAAAACATAGGTTATGACCCCTCATTGGAACTAGCGCGATACGCTAGTTCCAGTTAGGGGTCATAAGCTATGTTTTGAAAGCAAAAAGTGAAAATATAAAAAAAATGAATAGAGTTTTTGTTGTAGGTAAAAGATTAATACAATAACCCACCTTAAATAGGACAGATAACGTAAATTCTCCCTGCTGAAATTATGCAAATGTGACCCAGTTGTATTTTGTTCAGCCAATCACATTGTCCAGTTTTGAAACTGACCAATGAAAGCTCCCAACTCTAATTATGCAAATTATGAAAATGTTCCCCAGTTGTATTTTATTCAGCCAGTCAAATTGTCTAGTTTTGAAATTGACCAATGAAATTGACGGAAGGCTTTATTTATCACTGATTAATATGAAAACAAAATATCAAATGTTTTTAAGTGAACAAAACGGACGAGTCATATGATAAATTTTAATAATAAACATACTCTAAAATGAGGAAACCTGTATCACGGGCACCTTTAGGCGTTTTGCCACTTCGGTTACAAGTACAGTACTGTAATTACAAAAACCTCACAGAAAGAATTTCGACCGGATCGCGACCAAGTCGCGATGAGATCGAAATTTTCTGTCCGCTTTCCTGCCCACAAAACTGTAGAATCTCGCCTTGATGAACAAGAAATAAGAAAATAGTGTTCGATGATCCTATAGTCGTTTGGGGGATCGCAGTTGCTCTGTGGTTACGGCATTGGACTTCTACCCCAAAGATCCACGGTTCGATCCTCGCCAGGGGTAACTGCTTTGTGTTCTTGGGCAAGACGCTTAATACCGATTGTCCACGTGAAGGCACGGTTGTGCTCTGTACTAAAGTGTACTGCACGTCGATGGGACATTTGTCTTCAACTCTGCTTGTGCAGATTTAGTTCGTTTGGCAGTATGGCAGTTGCTCGAACCCTGCGCGATGGTTCTTTCCTGGTTCTCTGACTTCGTCCACTCGTAAAACTATCCGGGCTGTCGAAATTGTCGTTAAACCCCATTAAAAAAACTTGCTGTTTGGTTTTATTTTTATTCAGTCTTTTAAATTTCGACCTAATGTTTTCGGTGAGTCGCGACCTCATCTTGGTCTGATCTGATCTCAACATAGACCGTTGTTGTGATCACGCTACTGGTGAATTCTGTGTTCACGTTGGGTGTTCACAGCTGGCAATTGTCCACGTCACAATTTCCAATCTCTGCATTGATGTTGCATGTCCACATGGGTAATGTTTTATTAGTTTTTCTTCCAAGTTATAACACTGTACAGCTCCAACTTCAGAATGTTGAAGAATAACCACATGGGGGTTTCCCTCTCTTAATAATTCCAACACTTGCATTTCGTTATTAGCGCTACCCACGAAATGATATCAAGGGTTTCCTTTATCAAAAAGGGGCATGCAGCTCTAATTATTTTGTTCGTATCTTAAAACTTATTTACAGAAGTGTTGTGGCTTTTTATTTTCACTTTTGAATAAAACCTGAACCATATCTGCATCATATGCGGCTACTTATGGACACGATTAATTGCTTTGATGGGTTCAAAATGTCAAAGGGGACCTGTAGATATGAGATCTATTCACACAGAGCTTTTGTGAAAACCCTGTTCATGCATGTATTACCCAGGACAGGCCGACGGCCATTGTGAAAGGAATAACATTCACGCCATTGTCGACATGTCAACTCTCAGACACTAAATTTAGTAACATTCTAAGAAGTGTTATTTCGGTGGTCAAATAGTCTGGCTGAATTTACATATGTTACAACCTTATAGACGCGAAGACGTGTTCAATCCAATAAGCACACCCATCAGTCATCGGATTTGCTGACAGCAAATTGTCTAGTCACAGAGATATAATTTCAGCCTTTCACAAATAAATCCCCACGGAGTACAATTAAAAAAATCGAATCACTTCTTATTATTGATACATTGTCTGGTTTATTATTAGATCACCAATGGAGTCAGGACAATCTATTTTAATATAATCTTTTGTGGTATGATATAATTTCCTTCACACTGTTATGTATGATAATGACTGTTTATAAAGACCTATAGTAACAATAGCAAAGAGTATGATCTCCGGTGCAGTTTATAAACTCTGAGTAAAATTCCCATAGGAGAATCTTTACTGAGAATATTTGATAAAGTCAACTAGACAGGGTAATATTTTCTGATGCATATAACATCAATGTGCGTTCAATTTAGCGTAAGGATCTGTAATGTGATGCATTGATAAAATTAACAATGTACGGACTCTTCAGTAGAGTAAAATAATGTCACGTTGAATGAACAGACGGCAACCACAACCAATAGTGTTTTGTCTCTGATCCGCATATAGTACGGCAGCCACAAACTAGTCACTTTCCACTGGTGGGCAATATTTTCGCGGACGCAAAAATATTAGAATCCAAACACTAATTATCAGAAATTTAATTAATGAAGCACGAGGTACAACGTGTTTTCGTGCCAGGCTTCATTTGATATTTGATGATGTTAAAGCTGTTATTCTGCGACACCGGTTACAGCGTTACAGGTTTACCCAACATGACAAGCAGACGACACTTGCAAAACAATTCTTGAATAACTAATTTTTTAATATTTTGTCTCAAAAACACAGGTTATGACCCCTCGTTGGAACGAGCTCGACGAGCTCTTTCCAACAAGGGGTCATTACCTTTGTTTTTGAGACAAAAAATAAAAAAAATAATGAAAATTAATTGACGACTTTTGAGAACAGCGCTGGCCGGTTTTGGCCATCACGTTAGGTAACGGGTTATCGCCATTGATGGAAAAGAGCCTTGACGCCATCTTGATGATGGTATGTTTTAGATTCAATCGTCTGGAATATATCACATGTCTTAAAAAGCGTATGGTTCTAAGCCATAACAGCTTCAAATTCAAACAGAATTTGACTGCTAAGGCGTGGATTTCGATCAATCCACGGCGACTGTACTGTACACATTCTATAATCCAAGTAGACAATGTGAAGTTCAGTGCTCACATTTGTGGTCTTTTTGAAATCAGACCGCGATTCGATTAAGACACAGTTGCTCTGAGGATAGAGTGAGGGATGGAGGCGTGAGATTTCCTGAATACAATACGACAAAATTAAGAGCACATCAAGACAAACAAGCGAAAATAACATCTCAGATTCAATGTTGTCTGGTATCTTTTTTCTCGGAGAGATTTCACTGTACAGTACAGTCGCCGTGGGGTGGTCGTAATCCACGCGTGGGCATTGATGTCCACGCATGCGTTTACCACGTAATAAAAATTATCATCGGCAAAATTTTAATTAATAAAGCAACGGGTTGTACCAGGTGCTTCATAAATTAAACTTTTGATGATTATTCACGCATGCGTTTACCAGGTAATAAAAATCATCGTCAGCAAAATTTTAATTAATATAGCCACCGAGTTCTACCCAGTGCTTCATCAATTAAATTTTTGATGATTATTCGTATCAATAGTGTTTGGAATCTAATATTATTGCGTCCGAGGAAATATTGCCCACCCGTGGAAAATGACCAGTCTACAGTCCCGTACTGTATTGTCAGGATGAAAGCGACAGATAATTTCGACTGGATCACGACCAAATCGGCAAGCCTCGTGTCTTGTCAAATATCTTATTTTGGGGTAAGATTCCCCCCTTTTCATCCCTGCGCCACTCGAGGAGAGTAAACGTCTCACGGCCGTGAAATAGATGCAGGAAGTAACATTAACTCTTTCCACGCTGTTACCACACAAATACGAATCTATTGATATCACACAGCTACATCAAATGCGATTTGACAACAGATTTCTGTGCACCTGGAGTGATGAAATGTTCATTGATCACATATAGAAAAGGGTAATCTGTAGTCATCGTGTGGGGGGGGGGGGGGGGGGGGAGGATTTATTGCTATAAGTAGACAACGCTGAAGAAAAATTCTCTTCTCCATAGTTTTAAATATCCAACGCCTTACAATTGCTGATGGATTTTTAAAGCATATAGTTTGATCTCTGCGAAAAACGAATATGTTGTTGATACCCACACACAGTGCAAGATGTGTATTTATTTATTTTTGAGGTTTCACGACACTTTCGATGGCCAGGGTTCCCTCGTGTCGGACAATTTTACGGGTGGAGAAAGCCGGTGTACCCGGAAAGAACCACAGAGAAGCGACGAACATCTGTCAGACTCCTCAACGAACTTACTCTGCACAAGCAGGGTTAGCATTGGTTGAAGACAAGTGTACCATTGACGGGCAATACGTCCTAGTACACAGCGCTACCGTACCCCCACGTGGGCAACCGGGATTAAGTGCCGTGCCTAAGGACACAACGCAGTTACTCCTGGCGGCCCGGGGGTCGAACCATGGACCTCACGGTTTGAAGTTCACTGCCGTAACCACTGAGCAACCGCGCTCCCAAAATAATCATTATGGACAGCTAAATGTGATCCAAAACGTGTTGTGGTCGCGATATCAATGCTGAATGTGACCTTAACCCCTTGAACCCGAAAGATCACGTTACGACCTGCATTCATAGAGTATACACTTGCCAGAAAATTTGTGTTGTAGACCAATCAATATTTTCAACGTGCAGCCTTGGGACTGCACGTTGAAAATATTGATTGGTCTTCCCCCAAATAACGAATATAGACTCTTCCAGCTGATGACAGTGGGCTGGCGTGGAAGATACCACCAGGGTTCACTGCGTTAAGGACCTTGGTAACCCAATTTTTCAGGAATTTTACAGATTCAAAAATCAGCATACAAAAGCGAACTGAAAGTCCGAAATTATATCCCACATGGTCCACAAATGTTTACTCTGACATTGATAACAGTATTCCACCCGGAATTTCAAATTTTAATTTGAATTTAAGTCTTTCCAAAAAATTTCTTTTGACCCCCAAAGCAACAAAATGACCCCAATAATAACTGCAATATGTCGTAAATTCTCACATTGCATCGCGGTGGCTCAGTGATTACGGCAATGGACTTCAAAACCGAATGATCCACGGTTCGATCTTCGCATGTGGAAATTACGTTGTATTCTTGGGCAAGGCACTTAATCCCTACTGTCCACGCGGGGTACGGTGGCGCTGTGTACCACACGTCGAGGGGACAGTTGCCTTCAATTTATGCTAACCCTGTTTGTGCGGAGTTGGTACGTTGATGAGCCCGACAGTTACTCGCCACTGCTCGATGGTTCTCTTCGCGTACTCGGGCTTCACCACCCTAAAGTTTTGTTAGACCCAAATAAAAACAATTGGTGTCCGTAAATGAAATACCATTTCAAGAGCTAACAAGGTGCCATCCGCAATGCTTTAGCATTGCGGATGGCACCTTGTTCCTCTGAAATGACGATTTCAGACTTTTTATGTTCACCACATTCCCATTACACATCCACTTAGTGATTAACCGATGTTTAACATTCGCATCTGACATCGACCGATTGTAAGCCATCGGTTGACCATCGGTAGACGTGTTTCAACATCGGTTCGTGCGATGGTTGCGTAGAACACCACGGGATCAAAATTGTTCATATTCACGATTCATTCACAACCTTCATACAAGCAGTAGCAAGCTTCATAAGTTGTCACGATGTTTGGCAGTAGTGTTGAAACGATCATTTGTCGATTATTCAACATACACAAACGCTGACAGCACCCCTCTGGTACTATAAATTGCTGTTCCATCGTCTGATATCACTGAGGTGCTAACAACTTGACAATGGAGCTCCCACTTGTAATCCAAGAGACACTCGTCAGAGTGAAGGCTACCCTTGCCACCACCTGGAGTATCCAGGTGCTCAAGGGTAAAATTCACCTGACAGTGGATTTTGACAGAGAATCTGAACCGTCGTCCTCGGAGAGGTGTAGCACCTTTCGTGAGGGGATTTTTCCTCACAGTGATCACCCTCCTAGTGACATGGATAAGCAGGATGAAGGCCGCCGGAGTAGCACAGCCACCAAGAAGAAGAAGAGGACGAGAAAGAAGGTACCCTCGCCAGACGACGAGATGCCCGCCGAATGACGGAGTTCTTGGAGAAGAAGAAGAAGGAAAAGGAAGAGAAGGGGGAAGTGAGGGCGTCAAAAGGGCAACTCCTGTCACTCCTGAACAACATTTGTCCAGCCCGGTACTCCCCTACCAGGAGGAGGGTCCGGAGGACTGTGGGTCGTCGGGCGACAGTTCATTCTCCAGCTCATCAGACTCTTCATCTGAAGATGATGTGGAGGAGGATGCTCTGTCAACGGTGCAGGAAGCTGTCTCAGATGACGCACCTCCCACCCCTCCAGCTCTTGCTTCTCCAACTTCTTTGGGCCAGGAGTCCGACCAGGAGGAGAGCTTTCCGGAGTCCGCGGAGGCATTCCTTGGGGAGGAGATCGAGGACGACAACATCCGAGCCAAAGCCCAAGACGAATATAGCTTCTATGCATCCAGAAAATTCCCAGCTTACTCAGTCAGGACAATCATCACAATATATTTAAAAAACTCCAGGAAATCTCAAGAAGAAACAGCTGCTAGGATCAGGCCATTCACTACCAAGGAACCTACTAATCCTCCAGATCCAACAACGCCACCAACATCTATCTCTCCAACACACCCACCTCCCACCAAGATATCACTGTCAGCTCATTTGTAAACAATCTCGTTACCTAATTCTTCGTTATTCACTGTCAACACAAGGGGGACAATAACAAATGAACATAAAATACACTCATCACCCGATTTTTTCAGTCGAAGTATAACTTCAGTCTATTGTGCATGTTACTTATTTTTGAAAACAGTCTAAAAATAGTGTACGGCCATTTTGTGCATAGACTTCTAGGATTGGTTATCATTTGTGAAACATTATATTTTTCCATTCGGGATTTTCCAGCACTAGGCACATGAATACGAATCTAAGAATGGCGTGAATTTCCGTGTTGAAAGCTATTTGAAAATACAGCCGTAACGAATGTATTTTCGGTCGTTGATTTCCGCATCACAACGAAAGCAATCTGAATTACTGTGTATGTTTTGACCTGTATATCCACGTGGGTTTTGTATCAAAAATTCGAATTAGAACATAAAGCAGTAATCAAATAAAGTAAATAAATATATGTTATTTAATTGCTTTTGATAAATTTTATTCAAATTCATCTTGAAACTAAATTTAAATGGAAGTGAAATTTAAAAATAGTATGAGCGTAAGTCACCTATTTTAGTATTGCTCAAAGACGCTGCGCTGTTAACATGTTTCCGCTGGCTTCTTACTTTTATTTTGATACACACAGTGACTCGCTCTTGAGATCAACGGACATATCAATGTGAACAGTATTACCATGTCTTCAGTTGGGTCTTTGATGTCATCAACCATTTAAAACTTTGGTTATTATTCGTGGCATATATATTCTGCTTTCAACGACTTGTTTGTAAAAATATATATCTGTGTGTGTGTGTGTGTGTGTGTGTGTGTGTGTGTGTGTGTGTGTGTGTGTGTGTGTGTGTGTGTGTGTGTGTGTGTGTGTGTGTGTGTGTGAGGGTGTGTGTGTGTGTGTGTGCGTGCGTGCGCACATGAGATATACACAAGCGAATGGGAGAAGCGTGTGGAGTGAATATATAAAATTTTAAGGTAGTTCGGGTGACTGAGGGTAGTATTATGAATGTATTTTTTTTATCTTAATAAATATATTTATTATGTTTCTCCATGTCGTTTGTGTAGGATGGGTAGGGTGGGGTGGGGTTGGGTGTTAGGTAAATATTTTTGTTTGTTTGATCTATAAGAAAATATTTGTTTTATTCCCAGGTAAGATGTTAGATGAGCAGTATTTTGTATTTTGTATTTTCACATGTTTAAACAGCATCCGTGCCATACCAGATCCTGTATATTGGTAGTGCAATAAAGTATTCTATTCTATCAACCTAACTGTACTGTAAAATTAACCCTATTCTCTGCGTTCTTGAATCTACTAATCCTTTTGGTTGTGACATCTGATATCGGCACTCACAATCGTCCGATTGTGCACTCAAATAATCGGCAAGCGGATGACGAGTGCAACTCCTTATCAGTTAATCACTACATCCAGTGATACGCGATTGCGCCTTTCTATAAAAGTATATGAGCCAGGCGAAAGTATGGAATTGTGCCCAGAGGAATTCTGTGATGAATACAGATCTGAATTATATTGATTAGATATCTGCCTGTCACAATCAACAACGCTGATCGTGTATGATTACATATGTGCTGTCACATTTCAGCGGGGAATAATTAAAGCCCTTAGAAATGCTCTAAATCCTTAGATATTACTTTTTAGTGTCAAATTCTCAACATTCTAATGACGAGATAAATCTCACTAATATTTTCTATCTTCTTACATAATTATTTGTGGTGCCATTACTGAAATCCATAAGTAATAACCTATTCGTTGAGGTTTAACACTTTCGCTGGGGAAAGCGAATATTGTCATCTATTTTATGATGGTAATCTGTACGTTCTGGCATGCGCAGATAAAACCTACCATCTGATTAATTGTTGAAAAGGGCTCAGAGAGCCCTTTCCAACAATTATTCAGATGATAGAGTTTTAAGTATGTCATAATTTGTATTAAACTTCCTAGCATAAAGGCGTACATAGAGGGTCCCCATATATGGCGTGGACGTGGCAGTGAAAGGGTTAAGACGCCATGTGTATCGAAAACTTCATAACGCTGGCAAAACGGCCAAATTGTGAATGCAGTCAGACAGATTCAAGACTGCTGGACGAGGATGCGGGGCAGTTTTTGCATCATGTTCGCTCTGCCGTTACATGCCACTTGAACTATTCGATCTGCTCTATCCTTCTGCCCGCTGGTGTCCAAATATCGAACTTTCAGATGGCATATTTTTCCATAATTCCACTAGGAATTCAACCAATTCATTTATACTTATAGTGCAAGAACTTACTCTAAATTCAATTATAAGAATTGAAAGACGTGGAAACCCCTGCATTTGAAGCAATGCTTTTTTACTGCGGTATACAAGTTCTACTTTACAGGTAAATAGGACCTGGAACAAAAGCCTGGGTGGTAGTCCTCTGAAGTGGGAAGCATAAGCGACTGGCTAAAAATAATATTAAACACCAATAAATGTAAAAATAAATAAATAAATAATAAATACACAAATTAACAAATAAATAAATAATAAATAAATAAGAATTGAAATGAATTATCTGTCGCATTATCGGAGTATGAATGTGGGATGGATGTTTAAGGTTTGTATGAAGTGCTACGAATTCCTTTCAATTCTTATTTAAAACTCCTTGAATTCAGCCTGTTGTATCAGCATCGTTTATCCTTAGTTTTATTGTGTACTGTACAACTGAAATTCCTGGGTTTATTGTTTGAAAATAAACTGAATGCCACTCCTCATACAAAACAACTAAGATTTAGATGTAAAGGAGCACTTAGCTTTCTGAAGGTAGTTGGTAGTGCTGATTGGGTTGCTGACCAAATACGTTACTCCATCTGTATAGATCACTTGTTAGATTAAAGTTAGGTGGTTTATGGTTCTGTGATAAAGGCTAACCTCAAACCACTTGATGCTAGTTATAATAGTGGTACAGTAGAATCCTTTTAATTGAATATCTATTTTGCCAGTAAAAATTATTCATTTAACAGGAGTATACAATTAACAGGGATTTGGTCAGTTTCCTGTGTTCTGGGGGTAAACTAAGCATTTATTCTATTATATCTTGTTTGACACAGCTCTTAGAGCTCTGTCAAACAAGATATAATAGAATAAATGTCTGTATTGGATATATGAGGCCAAAAAAGGTTGATAAATAAGGGGAATTTGGTGCGTGTCTCAGTAATTTTTTCGACATATTACAAAAATTTACATACAATTAACAGGAGTTTACTCTACAACCCATATGCAATTAACAGATCAAATTTGTACTGAAGGTATGGTAAATGGTTTTGTGTTTGAAAAATATATTCAATTAACAGGGATATACAATTAAGAGATATCCAATTAAGTGGGCTCCACTGTATTAGATTACCATGGGTGCATTTGGAACATCGCTAATCGTCAATAGACTCAATGCTCACAACAATGTTTCCAAACTATTTGACAACCCATCAAACTCTGCTTATAATTGTGTCTCCGTTCTTCAAAATGTTGAATTTTTAACAGACACCAGAAACATATTCCGCTATTGGGAATTAGAATTAAATCCCACGTAGAGTTCATATAAAAGGATCTATACATATGGATCTACAGTTCGGCTGCCGTGGACTGGTCACTTTCCGCGGCTGGTCAATATTTCCACGGACGCAGTAATAGTATTATTAAGATTCCAAGAGGGGCGCGGTGGCTCAGTTGGTAGAGGTGCAGGCTGCAAGCCGAGAGGTCCTCGGTTCGAATCCCACCTGCGGCAACCGCGTTGTGTCCTTGGGCAAGACACTTCACCCCGATTGCCTACATGGGGGCACTATGACGCTGTGTACTGATGCGTACTGCACGTCGATGGTGCGCATGTCTTCAACCAATCTAACCCTGCCTGTACTACGGTGCAGAGTTCAGAGTTACGATGTTGGGGAGCTGACAGCTGCTCGTCGTTGCTCGGTGGTTCTCTCCGGGTACTCCGGCTTCCTCCACCCGTAAAACTGTCACGGTCACGATTAGCCATTGTGCATAAGTATGTGACCTTAAACACCAATAAATAATAATAAATAATTAAGATTCCAAACACTTATTATAGGAATACTCATTCAAAATTAAATTAACGAAGGATCGGGTATAATCATTAATTAAAATTTTGCTGCTGCTGATTTTCATTACCTGATAAACGCACGCGTAGACATCACTTCCCACGAGTGGGTTGCGACCAGTCCACGACTGCTTTTGTGCAAAGACAGTGACAAAGAATCATCGGCTGTTGTTTCTGGCGATCAGATCACGTCTATCCAAACACCAAATAAAAGTTCTATTTTCACAGCGTAATTCAAAGCTTTTTTCGCAACCAGCGCTTGAACACACCAACAATGGACAGAAGAACAAGATAACTGACTTCCTGAAGCGAAATACCAACTTGCACTAGCAAGATAAAATGCATATATAATTTCTCGATTTTGTGACGTTAATATGCCACCACAGAGTCAGTATGCACTCTGCAGAGTCAAGGGAACTGTCTTCTGTAATAGTTTCTGTTTTGATTTTTTTTTCTCTTCAGTGGTGATACCACACTCTGACACTGCTCCTGGGAAACCATGGTAAGGAGCTCGATATACAGCACCGCCGCCGTGGAATGAGCAAACTCCACGTCTGGGCAATGTTGCCCACGGGGCTATTTCATTCAGTACTATTTCAGCAAATATTCAATGAAAGAAGTTCCAGGTCGTACCCGGTGCTTCATTCATTGAACATTTGATGGCGATTCCATTGTTTCAAGTCAGAGATTTACTCTTAACGCACAGGATTCGTTAAATTCCGAGTTATAATATGGGAAATAACATGCTTAACCCTTTACCTAACATGAAAAGCCGACGACACTTGCCAAAAACATTCTTGAATAACCAATTTTTTTTTGTCTCAAAAACATAGGTTATGACACCTCATTGGAACAACCTCGACTAAAAAATGAAAATATAATGAAAATTAATTTGCAATTTTTGAGAACAGCGCTGACCAGTTTTGACCGTTACATTGGTTAAAGGGTTAAATCGAGTGTATTAGCTACATGAGATGGGGGTGAGGGTGTCAGGCTGCAGTCTCATCGTTCGCATCCAGTGACAAGCTAATATAATAGTTTTCAGGGCAAGAACATGCTATTTTCAGAACAAATCCTACAGAGGGAGGGGTATTGTTTTGGCAAATTTCACGTCTGGCCACTGAGACACCACGCTACCGGTCTTAGCAAGTACAAATGTTGGTTTTAACCCTTTTCCTAACATGAAAGGCAGACGACACTTGCTACCAAATTTCTTGAATAACTATTTTTTTCATTTTTTGTCTCAAAAAACCCTTCATTGGTCATAATGTTTGTTTTTGAGACAAAAAATGAAAAAATAATGAAAATTAATTGGCGATTTTTGAGAATTGCGCTGGCCGGTTTTGGTTGTTACGTTGGGTAAAGGGTTAAGCTTTTGACATTTTAAAATCAGTGTGAAGTGGGTTATTATTAGTTATTATTGTACGACTTGTTTTCTAACCAAAATCAAAATAGACCAAAGTATTTATTGTGAACGATATATAAATAGAGGATATGGAATGAGTGTTTTTCTCATATAATATTTATGAAACGAGTCTAAGAATTTTCCGTTTTGGCGAGCCTCAGGGCAGGGGAATGAGCAATGATTGGTGGGGGTGGGGGTGGACAGACATAGTCGAGTCAACAAAAATTTCAAACTTTACCCCAGAGAAACTTGTGCAGGTTCCAATTTTGACGGGCGTATGTTGCTCCGCTAGGCGGTGCTCGTGTCTATCTAAACGATCAATCGGGGCGCGTGGTGACTCATTGATTAGCGCAATGAACTTCTTGTGGCAATAGCATCGGTTCGACCCCTACCCTCGCCATCTGTGTTGTGTCCTTGGGCATGCCCCTTAATCCCGATTTTCGATGTGTGAGCACGGTGGCGCCGTGTACTAAAGCAAACAACACGCTGCTTGTACTGGGTTAGTAAGTTGGAGCGTCAGATAGTTAAACCTCCAGGGAAAACTTGAAGAAAGTCTAGCATATGATAGCTGTATGGTATTTTATACCATGATTACTTTTTCTACTATATATAAAAGGCCTATAATAATAATTAATTTAATAATAATTAATTTTCTAGAGCGTAAAACCACAAATAGTGCTCTGAATAAAATTACTGTGACATGCACCAAATTCCCCTTATTTATCAACCTTTTTGGCCTCACTACATCCAATACAGGCATTTATTCTATTATATCTTGTTTGACAGAGCTCTATGAGCTCTGTCAAACAAGATATGATAGAATAAATGCTCAGTTTACCTCCAGAACACAGGAAACTGACCAAATCCCTTTCAATTGTATACTCCTGTTAATTGAATAATTTTCACTGGCAAAATGGATATTCAATTAAGAGGATTCTACTGTAATAATAAGAATAATTTATTTTCTAGAGCGTAAAACCACAAATAGTACTCTAAAACGCTTGACAGAAATAAATACACTTTTCTGAAATAAAGAATCACGTCTGTTTTGGTTGCCTCTTACAGAGGTTCAGGAGAATGCTTCGGTGAATAGGAAAGTTTTAAGATTTCTTTTGAAGACATCGAGAGTTTCTAAAATTCTGACACTAATTGGCAGGGAATTCCACAATCTGGGACCCACGATGGAGAACACACGATCATGAGCCTGATTAGATCTGCTAAAAGGTACAACTAGTTGAATTTGGTTTTTAGATCTGAGACTGCGTGATGGTTTATATACAGTGAGGAGCTCTTGCAGGTAAACTGGAGCCAGTTTGTGGATACATTTGAATACTAAGATCAATATTTTGAAATCAGTTCTCTGTTTATCTGGACGCCAATGTAATTGTCTTAAAACAGGTGTTATGTGTTCAGGGCGTTTGGTACCAGTAATTATCCTAGCAGCAGTATTCTGAACTTTTTGAAGCTTCTGAATCAGGCACTGAGACAGCCCCACTAACACTGAATTACAATAGTCTAGCTGTGAGGTGATGAAGGAGTGCACAAGTTTTTCAAGTGCTGATTGGTTAAGATAAGGTCGCAGTCTTCCAACATTACGAAGCTTCCAGTAGCATTTTTGACATATTTTATTGATATGGATGTCTAGTTTTAAATTTGCGTCCATAATCAGTCGAATATTCCTGGCCGATTCACTTTTCACAGTGATGTTGTTTACAACCAGAATTGATGTGACAGGGGACGTAGGCATGCGAACCCCGGATATCACTAAGAATGCAGTTTTAGAGTCATTCATTTTCAGTTTAAAATCTATTATCCATTCCTGCACAGGATTTATGCAAGTTTCCATGTTATTGACTGCGGTGAAGGAGTCACTTGGAACAGATGGGTTGAATGTGATGTACAGGTGGGTGTCGTCTGCATACAAATGATATGATATGCCATGCTTTTTAAGAAGGCGACCCAGAGAAGAAGTGTACAGAGTAAACAAGAGTGGTTCAAGAAATGATCCCGAGGAACACCACACCTTAACGTCCTGCTTTCTGAACCGATCTTATTGATATTTATTTGTTGACTGCGACCTTCTATATATGATGCAAACCACGATAAGACAGTTCCACATATGTCATGCTGTGTCAATGTCTGCATGAGAATTCCACGGTCGACTGTGTCGAATGCTGCTGACATATTCAAGAGAACAAGCAGTACAGCCTTACCCTCAGACACTGATTTAACAATGTCATTGTTGATTCGCAGTAAGGTTGTTTCTGTACTGTGGTTGGCTTTATATGCAGACTGGAAGGGCTCTAAAAGATCATTTTCATGCAGCTGATTTTTGAGTTGTAAAGCAATAACCCTTTCCAACAATTTAGACAGGAAAGAGAGGTTCGATACTGGTCGATAATTATTCAGGTTGTCAGGATCAAGAGATGGTTTCTTGATGAGTGGTGTAACAAGTGCTTTTTTCAATGGGTTTCGAACAAACCCCTCATATAGGGATGCAGATATAATAGATGTTATGGCTGGCAGAAGATAATCAATTGTCTCTTTCAAAAGGAATGTTGGAATTTGATCTAGATCATTGGATTTATTGGATGATGATAAAATCATTTTTCGAATGTCTTCTGAGACAGAGTGAAAATTAGAAAAATCACTTCTTATGTCACGATGATCAAACTCTGGTGGTTCACATGATGGTATACTATCCAGAATTACTTGAATTTTCCTTATGAAATAATCGCTGAATTTTTCCAGAATTTCTTCAGTATTCAGATGATCTGGGAGAATGACTTTTTGTTCTTTACCAAGGAGACTATTGGTTAGCGAGAACAGCACCCGTGTATTAGATGACTCCTCTTTAAGAGAATTGTAGTACTCCCTCTTCGCTTTTTTGATAATCTTATTAGTTGTATTTCTTTGGTGGCAGAACATCTGCCGGTGAACCTCAAGCTTCGTTTTATTGTAAAGACGCTCAAGTCTGTGACGCTGTTGTTTAGCAGCTCTAACATCTTCTGTAAACCACTACACTTTTTCCCTATGAGTTATTATTTTTGACTTGGGTGGTGCATGTTCAGTCATGGTGCCCTTAAGAGTTTCTTCAAATAAAGATAGCAATTGATCAGATGATTCATGACTACTAAAAAGTAGTTCGAACGCAGAATTGATGAAATGATATCCATTTTCAAGGCATCAATATTTATGGATTTATATTTTTGATAAGTAATTTTCGTGGGAGGGATTTTTGAAGTTGCTAGTGTCAATTCGGCCAACACTGCATAGTGATCAAACAATGCTGGATCTGTGAAATGGACATTTTGTACTGACGTGCTGTTACTTTGAAGAATAAGAATTAGATCCAAGGTGTGTCCTCTCTTGTGGGTAGGTTTTGAGACCAGTTGTGAAGAGCCAAATAATTCAAGCAAATTTGTGAATTGCTTGGCAAAAGTGTCATTTAAATTGTCAACATGGATGTTGAAATCACCAGCAATAGCTATATCACATCCATACAAGGCATAGAAGGACAGACATTCTGAAAATTCATTTAGAAACTGTGCTGATGTAAGTTTGTTCCTTTTTGATGGTGGCGGTCGGTAAACTACGAGTAATCGAAGTAAATGGTTGCTCGACATGAGGCAGTCTATCATTTCAAAAGATGGCGAAGATTTGTATAAATCAGGATGCTGTTTTATGTTTAAGGCATCATTGTGGTGAACACGCCAGCAATGGGATTTCAATGGTTAAAATTTACACCTACAGTGGAACTAGATCCCATTTGACCTTTGGTCTCCTCGCCTTGAATGCAAACTTGTCTAAATTTATCACTCGACAAGAGTGAAATGAAACCGGTAATTATTTATAACGTTTTTAAATAAGTTTATCTCATAAGATACCAAACATTAACAAACACATGTTGTCTCGTGTTAACAAAGCATCCATAACTCGAAATAGTATGTTATTATGTTATTAAAATGAAAAAAGGCCCCATAATTTGCGTGTTTCGTTTTCTATTTTGTTTCGGCGATAAAATTGCCAGCGGAAGTACCGTCCACCGGTGCTCATGTAAACAAAAACAGATTCGCACGTGTAAATATTGATTTATTCAACATTTAAACTTTTATTAATCTGACGATCATGGTATAAATAAAATATACCCATAGCAGATTGATGTACCGAATGTTCACCACTCATGGTGAAGTGGGGTTCACCGCGCGCCAAAGGCACGCGGTTAACACCACTTCACCTCGTGTAGTGAACATTTGGTACACCAAGCTACTGTGGGTATAATCTGTATACAAAGTATCTTAGTACATTGGTGCCATAATCTTAACAAAATGTTGAGGCCAATTTGTTTGATATTTGTTTTTTCGATGTAATCAGTGTGTTATTATCATCCAGGTGTTCTACAGTTGATTTTGCTTCCTTTCCTTTGATTGTTTTAATAATTTTCCAAATTTGTTTAATTGGTGTGTGCTTGTTAAGTTTAGAGACATAACTTTCCCAAAAACTTTTGTTTTATGAGCCGTCTTGTTTTCCCGCTATTTATGCGTACTTCGTCCAAATTATGTGTGGTTGGTGATTAAATTCCCGTTCAGTTTTCTTTCGATCCTTTATAGCATGTTTGCAATCAGTATCAAACCATGGCTATAACAGCAAAAACGCGAATGCTGTAGAGCGCAAACTTCAGCTGCGCTTAAATAGAATTAAAAAATGGGCCACAGAAAACGGTTTTAAGTTCTTAAAGACAAAAACACATTTTTGTAATCTTCGGAAACATCACCCTGATCTGGAGATGAAAATTGATGGGAGTACCATTAAAGTTGTTAAAGAAGTTTGTCCCTATATCCCGATAAATTCGGTCTTTTGATTGGTCCGAATGTCTTGAACAAACAGCCATGACAAAGGATGCACCCAACATCCAAGGTATATGAGAGCGTGCAACATCCAGTGTATAAGCGCACGCGAAACATCGGGGGTATATGGTTTAAACGAAAGCTGTCCGCTTTTGCTCGCTTCGAAATAGAAATCGAACCAAAAAACCCGAAAATAGTCACAAATATCATCAGATTTTCGACAATTCAATCACAAAAATAAAATAAGAGCAAATAATTCGTCTCCTAAGTACCAATGTGTTCTATGTGCCAGTAGGCACATAGAACACATTGGAACTCCGGGGACGATATGTCAACAAAATACTGTTTACTCGTTTCCTTAACGACCGACGAGATGTAACTCTGTCTGTTATCTTCTGCGATTATAAAAACAAAATAATTATCACGAATTTGGTCCAAGTGATTGTGGTGCTGAGAAAAGCGTCCACAAATTTATTTCCAATATGTTTGTATTCTGATTCAAACGGGACAAAAACGTTATCTGCGCCAACATGTATGGTATATGGAGATTTATTACCTGGATGTCTCATTTAAACACTACGCCTGCGGCTAGGTGTTTAAAAATAGTCATCCAGGTATTAAATCTCCATATACCATACATGTTGGCGGAGATAACTTATATTTACCTCATCGAGGTGGTTGGTAGAGCTGATTGGGATTCCTACCAAAAAACGTTACTCCATCTGTATAGATCACTTGTTAAATCCAAATTAGATTGCTGTTGTGTGGTTTACGGTTGTGCAAGAACGCCATACCTCAAACTAATTGATGCAATTAATAATAGTGGTATTAGAATTAGCTTGGGTACTTTTAGAACATCACTAATAGACTCAATGCTTGTTGAAACAGACGATCCTTCTCTTGAGAAGCGCAGAATTAAACTATCACTGCAATATGTTTCTAAACTGCTTGGTAATCCATCCAACCCTGCTTATGACTGTGTCCCATACCCTAAAAATTAGGGCTGTCGCGATCATTCGATTAATCGATTATTGTTTGGTCACTGCGAAATCGATTAGTATTTTTCGTTGTCGAATAATCGGTAAATTGTATCTCGTTTTAGATGTTTAATAATTAAAAGAACATTTGATGAAAAAACTATTGTTTCTAAAGGTATTGAGTTAAGAAAATCGATGTTAAAGCCCAAGAAGCCGTTGGAAACATTTGTCTTCCAGGTACATTCATCAAAGCTTTGATTTTCTGAATCTTTGAACCGTCAGTGTAATAATCAAGACAGGTCGGCAGTTGTGAAGATCGTAACTGCCGACCGGTCTTGATTATTACACTGACGGTTCAAAAGTTCAGAACATTAAGGCTTTGAAAAAGTTAATCGTCTTCGTTGTTTACTTGAGGAATGTCAGCAGACTTGAACTTCATTTTTATCGACTTCAAAGAGAGGGAGAGGGGTGGGGGTCATCTAGGTACGATTAATCGATTATTATCGATTATTTTCGACGATTAATCGATCCTAAATTTAAAAATCGTGACAGCTCTACTCAAAATGTTGAATCTTTAACCATCACCAGAAACATATTCCTCCATTGGGAATTAGAATTAAACCTCATATGGAATGTGCCAAAATTGATTCTGAAATCATAAAAGGAAATCGTGAATCACATATTCCTCCTTGACATCTTAAAATACCTACAGTTATTTTGGAGCTTGCTTCTACCAAAATATAATAATAATAAATAATAATAATAATTTATTTATATAGCGCTTTTCCCAGCGAAACGCTGCTCAAAAGCGCTGAAAGCATAGGTGACGGTAACAATGGTATAATTAGCGGCCGAAGGCTGCTTGAAAGAGATAGGTTTTCAGAGCTTTCTTGATGTGATCTGCATTTAGGGTTTTTCTAAGGTTCTGAGGGAGGGCGTTCTAGAGTGAGGGAGCTGCAAAAGTGAACGATCTCTTTCCTGCCGTTGATCGATTTCGAGGTACAACAAGGAGACTCTCAGAAGCTGATCTGAGATTCCTTCGTGGTGTGTGTACTTTGATGACCAAAATATCCAAAACAAATTCTTAGCAATTTAAGCAGAAATATGCTGAAATAAAGTCCAAGTATAGGGCTCATACAAGGATCTTTCCTGATGAATCTAAAGATAGCCCAAAGTATCATCAGCCATTGTTACTAGTGATCAGATCACCTCAGTCATACCAAATGAAAGCTCTATTTTCACAGCTAAAGTTAAAGCTTTTCACCTAGCACATGAATACGTCGAGATTGTACATGAAAGGAAGTCGATTATCTTTTCCTACTCTCTTTCCTCTTTACTAGCTTTATTCACTCCGAAGTTGAATAATCCTCTCATTGTGGAACTTCGTGAGAGATTGACTACTCTAATATCTGACCGATATGATATCGTGTATTACTGGTTACCGAGACATGTTGGGATCTCCGGTAACACCAGGGCAGATAGTGCAGCAAAACAGGTCTTAACCAAGCCTCTTACTGATTGTAAAATTCCTTCTAGTGATTTTAAACCACATATTAGTAAGTACATCAAATCCGCGTTGAAGGCGGAATGGGGTAGAGCGACAAATAACAAGCTCCATCACTTCCGAACTAGTATTACTGATAAGTATCCGTCTAGTAACCATACGTAAAGCTTACGCCATTCTGACACGATGCCATGTAGGGCATACAAGACTAACACACGCCTCTTTATGCGACCAGAATGTGCTCCTTGTCAGCATGGGTTGACAGTGCAGCACGCTATTTTGCACTGTACATACTTTACTCTTTTCAGATGACAGTATTTTAATGTGTCGTCTCTCCAATACCTATTTTGTAATACAATTTGTCATGAAATTCTGTCGTTCTTCAAGGAAATCAACATTTTTGATGAATTTTAATTTTTTTTACTTTTAGACTCTCACCTATTCAACAGGACTTTCATAACATATTTTAACATGTGGCCTCATTTTCTCATTACTGTGTTCGCACTTTATTTTTGTTATTTCCCCATATTTCATCGACTAGTTTTTAATTACTGCATGTAAGATGATCCCCTGTTTTAACCCTTTACCCAACACAGACGATATCAAATTTTACTATTTTAAATATCATTTTTTTACTTTTTCAAAAAATTTCAACAAAACCATATCATGTGACCCCTCGTTGGAACGAGCTCGAGGAGCTCGTTTCAACGAGGGGTCACATGATATGGTTTTGTTGAAATGTTTTGAAAAATAATATTTTTTCAACTGCAATATTTGCATATTACGCGGCGGATGCGGCCGATTCGTTAGGTGAAGGGTTAAAATGCATATTTTTCATCGCCACGATATAGCCTAGCTGCTGATGTGGCGTAAAGCACCGATAAATAAATAAATAAATAAATAAATAAATAAATAAATAAATAAATAAATAAATAAATAAATAAATTCACAGTTGAGGTAAAAGGTTTACAACTAGCACTTGAGCACATCGTGAATGCACAGAAAAGGAGGTCGATTATTTTTTCCGACTCTCTTTCCTCTTTGATATCTTTACTCAACCAAGTTGAAGAACCCTCTCATTTTAGAACTTCGTGAATAGTTAACTACTCTCATGTCTGACCGATATGATATCGTGTTTTGCTACTACTCTCATGTCTGACCGGTATGATATAGTGTTTTGCTGGTTACCTGAACATGTTGGCATCTCCGGTGACACCAGAGCAGATAGTGCAGCAAAACAGGCTTTAAACAAGCCTATCATTGATTTCAAGATTTCATTCAGTGATTACAAGCCACATATCAATAAATACATCAAAGACGGTGGCGGATGGTGCAACAAATATAGAATAAATAGGTACTAGGGCCGGTAATCAGATTTAAACCACCAGTAGGATAAGGGTTTTAACCACTCGATTCCCGAGTGGTTAAAATCCTTATTCTACGAGTGGTATGAATGTGATTACCGGCCCTAGTACCTATTTGTTTTATTTATATCATACGCTAAATAGATAATCGACTTTGTCACTTAAAATGGAAAAAACGACACTTTTCATCCCAAACACGCGTTTGTTTTGTTCACATCTGGCCGGTGGACAGTACTACCGGCTGTACGTGAATGCTTGATTGACAGCTAGACACATCGTCAAAGTTGATTGAATTTACCTTGCTTTTTCAATCAAATTATTATTAACAATTCTTAAATTTTATTTTAAATATTTAAATGTAGGTATTTTAAACTTAATAAGTCATTGCACGTAGTAGATAGTACCGCAAAATGCCGTATGGTTGAATGAAACATCGCGAAGTGTGAATGTATCGAAGTTGGCAAATTGCGTCATGCCAAAGGTCAAGCTGGATGAAGTTTCGACTCTTGGTTTAACCGAAGTGGAAGCTTTACACCTGTAGTGGGGTTAAAAGCTAAAATGTAACATACAGGTTTTTCACCGGTAGTAACAGGTACATGTAGCAAAAATATAGGCGAGTTTGGTATAAATAACTTGCTCCATCGCTTCCGACCAAATAGTTTTGATCATTACTCGTCTAGTCACCTTTGTAGAAAAGATCATGTAGTTTTGATATGAACATTGGCTACACAAGACTTGGTTATTCTTTTTTAGTCCCCTACCGGCATCGCCGGAGGGGACTATAGGTTTGCCGTCTGTCATGTCCGTCTGTCCTGTCCGTCTGTCCTGTCCGTCTGTCCGTCTGTCCGTCTGTCAGTCTGTCAGTCACACTTTAGTTTTCCGGAGTTTATTTGGAAACGCTTCAACGGAATGATTTCATTTTTGGTAAACTACTTTAGAAGGATGACTTACAGATGAAGTTTGAGTTTCATGCTGATTGCCTTATTCTTGTGTGAGTTATTGCGCTTGGAAATATGGAAAAGCGCCAAAATATCAGTTTTTCGGAGTTTTTTTGGACACGCTTCAACGGAATGATTTCATTTTTGGTAAACTACTACAGAAGGATGACTTACAGATCAAGTTTGAGTTTCATGCTGATTGCATTATTCTTGTGTGAGTTACGACCCTTGGAAATATGGGAAAAAGCACCAAAATATCAGTTTTCCGGAGTTTTTTTGGAAGCGCTTCAACGGAATGATTTCATTTTTGGTAACCTATTATAGAACGATGACTTACAGATCAAGTTTGAGTTTCATGTCGATTGCATTTTTCTTGTGTGAGTTACGGCCCTTGGAAATATGGAAAAGCACCAAAATATCAGTTTTCAGGAGTTTTTTTGGAAACGCTTCAACGGAATGATTTCATTTTTGGTAAACTATTATAGAACGATGACTTACAGATCAAGTTTGAGTTCCATGCTGGTTGCATTATTCTTGTGTGAGTTACGGCCCTTGGAATTATGGAAAAACACCAAAATATCAGTTTTCCGGAGTTTTTTTTGGAAACGCTTCAACGGAATGATTTCATTTTTGGTAACCTACTATAGAAGGATAACTTACAGATCAAGTTTGAGTTTCATGCTAATTGTCTTATTCTTGTGTGAGTTATTGCCCTTGGAAATATGGAAAAGCGCCAAAATATCAGTTTTCCGGACTTTTTCTGGAAACGCGTCAACGGAATGATTTCATTTTTGGTAACCAACTATAGAACGATGACTTACAGATCAAGTTTCATTTGTACTATGTCCATCCGTCAGTCTGTCAGTCAGTCTGTCAGTCATACTTTAGTTTTCCGGACTTTTTTTGGAAATGCTTCAACCGAATGATTTCATTCTTGGTAACTTACTTTTGAACGATGACTTACAGATCAAGTTTGAGTTGCATGCTGATTGCATTATTCTTGTGTGAGTTATGGCCCTTGAAGATATGGAAAAGCGCCAAAATATCAGTTTTCTGGACTTTTTTTTGGAAATGCTTCAACGGAATTCATGCTGATCACATCCAGGTTATAACATTTGTATAATTATTAATGCTCATTAGTCCGGTAGGGGACATTGTATTGCTTCAGCGATACGAGCGCTCTTGTTATTAGAGGGTACTATATGACCAGAGTGTTCCTTACCAACAAGTGTTGTCAGTGGAGTACATTCTTTTACATTGCACTGATTGTTATCATGTAAGAGGGCAATATTTCACTGTTTGATCTCTAAGAGATCTGTTTTATCATACGAGCTCACTCAAATTCTCTCATTTCTGAAAGTAATCAACCTTTTTAATAAATTTTAAAATTGTTTTTATTCTTTCAGTCTAGACTCTTCAAGTCTCAAACCATCAGGTTGATTTATGTTATTCACTTCTCTTGTCTTATGACTCATTATTATTCAAATCACTCTTGTCTTTTGCATTTCTATTGTATTTATTTTCTATTTTTATTCAATCTTTTTACTTCATACTTGACAATGCCGTGTTTTACTTTCACCGTTTACCCGCCACGATATAGCCTTAGCTGCCGATGTGATGTTAAGCACCAATAAATAAATAAATAAATAAATAAATGAAATTAGACACAGAAAGCGGTAATGCCATGGTAAAAACCACGACCGCGCCAACTGTCGTAGATAAGTATGGTTATTGTAGACTCTTTGTTTAAATAGTTTGCCGTGACACAAAGATATGTGTACATACGAACCGTTGGGTAAAAAGCATATCATGAATTGGAAACGTGGGTCGCACACACGCAGTATATGAAAACTGTTGCAGGGTTTTGAACGCTCAATCTTCAAGACTAATGTGTGGTCGCTGTAAAGGATTTATTCAGAAAATTATCAAGTCTATTCTGTTTTGTGATATCACAAAACCTGGTCTCCTATGGTATTAACCAAGACATTGCGGATTGCTAGGCTAATTACGTGAGATGCATAAAAAACTCCCCCCATCTCAAGCGCTAAAAGGTATTTATACCATGATTACCTATTCTACTATATATAAAACGTCTATGACATAAATTTTAGCTTTGCACACCAACCGTGGTGAACACGCCAGCAATGGGATTTTGATAGTTAAAATTTACATTCACAGTGGAACTACATCATAGATGACCTTTGATGATCTCGCTTTGAATGTAAACTTGGCTAAATTTATCACTCGTCGCCTCAAATGATTTATTATGTTTTTAAATAAGTTTACCTCATAAAACACCAAAAATTAACAAACATACGTTGTCTCATGTTAATAAAGCATCAATAACTCGACATAATATGTTATTAAAATGAAAAGGGCTCCGTAATTTGGGCGTTTCGTTTTCTATTTCGTTTCGGCGATAAAATTGCCATCGGAGCACCGCCCACCGGTGTCCATGTAAGATTCGCACGTGTGAATATTGATTTCTTTTACATATAAACTCTTATTAATCTGACAATCACGGTATAATGAAAATATACCCAAAGTAGCTTGGTGTACCAAATGTTCACCACTCGTGGTGAACATTTTGGTACCCCAAGCTACTATGGGTATATTCTATATTCACATTTCTGCGTCCGACATTTGCACATTACAGCATTGATGAAGCGGATTACTACTATGGCGGACCATCTAGAAATCTGAGATAAAGCATAATCTGCATGAGAAACCTCCTTCTCATAGAACATATTGTTTCAGGTAACTGGATCTTATGCTTTCTGTTAGTAACGATTGGTTGAAAGCCCAACCATTGAAGTGTATTGATTATTTACTCTCAGAGTTTCGTATATCTTTCTATTGTTGACGAAATTACACAATTGTTGTGTGCAGTGGTAGAAATCTTACACTCTCATTGGCGAGTATTTCATATAACCTGTGCTTTGTTCTCAAGTTAACGTGAGATGGCCTTGGTTAATTTTTTAGTTAGATGCAAGATGTTGGCAGCCGACATTAGTTCCATCTTTTCCTACACGGGTGAAGAAACTGGTGTTCTATGATAATGTTATATAATTTTCCTTTCACGGCAAAAATATTTATGGGATTAATAGGAAAAGCACTCTATGGTCTCTGGGCACTGCTGTAATACACAGAGGATATGAAATGAGTGTTTTTATCATATAATATTTATGAAACATCCTCGTATAACTAAAAATTTTAATTTTCTGCTTCCAAAACATAGGTTATGACCCCTCATTGGAACGAGCTCGTCGAGCACGTTCCAATAAGGGGTCATAACCTATGTTTTGGAAGCAAAAAGTGAAAATATAAAAAAAAATGAATGGCGTTTTTCTTGTAGGTAAAAGATTAATACAATATAACACACCCTAAATAGGACAGATAACATAAATTCTCCCTACTGAAATTATGAAAATGTGACCCAGTTGTATTTTGTTTAGCCAATCAAATTGTCCAGTTTTGAAATTGACCAATGAAATCTCCTAACTCCACTTATGCAAATTATGAAAATGTGGCCCAGTTGTATGTTGTTCAGCCAAGCAAATTGTCTAGTTTTGAAACTGACCAATGAAATTGACGGAAGGCTTTATTTATCACTGATTAATATGAAAACAAAATATGAAATGTTTTAAAGTGAACAAAACGGACGAGTCATATGATGAACATATTTACTATTCCTCGTAAGTTTTTTTTTAATTACACCTCGGGGTAAGTCAATGTCAGAGAGTGAGAACTATAGGGTTGCTCAATCAAGGCACGTAGTTGGAAAACATGAATGCACTTGAATAAAATACAAAGGTCATACGTGTAAGTTGAAAACTGTAATTCATGATTAAACATGTAGATTTGAAACCAGCACTATATCTTCATATTGTTGTTAATATATTTACAAGGAATTAACCCTTTACCCAACGAATCGCCCGCATCCGCCCGCGTAATATGCAAATTCAGCAGTTGAAAAAATATTATTTTTCAAAAAAGTTCAACAAAACCATATCATGTGACCCCTCGTTGGAACGAGCTCGTCGAGCTCGTTCCAACGAGGGGTCACATGATATGATTTTGTTGAAATTTTTTTTAAAATTTGAAAAAATGTTTTTTAAAATAATAAATTTTGATATCGTCTGCGTTGGGTAAAGGGTTAAGACAATCATTACTTATAGGTTATTACCACCATGCGGGTTTCCGAGATGGTGTTTTGAGTGACTGCGGGGAAGAAAATGCAGGCGAGTAAATTATCACTCTCCTCAATATGTTTTTCGCTATCGGTTAACCGCCCACTCATGCCAGAAGTGTAGATATCTTTTTTTCTTAGACAATTAATACTGGAGGGAGATATGCGATCAGAGTCTGAACCTGTCAATGTCCCTTGACAATCGAACACATTCTATTGGATTGTACTGATTTTAAGGAACATCAGACGATATTTGTTTGCATTGTTCCATCTCTGAGAGAACTATTTTACACAATTACTTCTCACGAGATTTTCCCGTTTCTCAACGCATCAACCTTTTTAAAAAGCGTTAATTGTTTTTAACGCCGCAATATAACCTTGACGTGTCGCTAAGCACTAATAAATAAATAAATAAATAAATAAATAAATAAATAAATAAATAATGTGGCGCGAAGGACCAATAAATATATAAATAAGAAAATGAATAATAAATAATGCATAAATGAATGAATGAATGAATGAATGAATGAATGAATGAATGAATGAATGAATGAATGAATGAATGAATGAATGAATGAATGAATGAATAAATAAATAAATAAAATATTCGGTTCTGATCATCAGGCCTGAGTATTGTATGCGAGATATGCATAAGTTTCACCAGTTTAAGTCACACAATATTTCGTCTATGGCCTGACAACATCACATACGGTTCAGCAGCTTAGTATATGCATATTATCTGCACCAAAGGAACGGGTGGTTAACTGGTAAAGCTGCAGTTATCACTGATCGTTTAACTGGTAGCAAAGCGTTTCAGGAGGGTGAATGTTAGTCGGAAGATTATGAACAGAGAATATCAAGCAAATTCAGCTAAAATGGTTGCGTGCATGGGAAGAGTTTAATGTACTGAAGTATTGATATTCATGGGCCGTGACCAGTATTGAGCAACTACGTTTAATAAGAATGAACACCGCCTCAATATAAATCCAATATGGATGAATCTGTAGTGTTCCCAACAAACACAATGTTTTGACCTTGCACAGCACATGTGAAAATTGGATTGCTCCCATCACGAAATCAATAGATTTAATAATCACACTTTATGGAATTGTTGTTATTACTGGAGAATGCTTTACCAACCTTGACGGTCCTCTGAGAGATCGGATTAAAATCAGCAGCAACATTTGTTGATGAAAACCATTTATTAACATCTCATAACAGTGTGACTGACGCGAACTCAATATGTTTACTAGGGTACCAGTACTCAAGTTCTTAAGTCATCAGTCCTCTTATGTAAGGATTTCGACGTTGTTATATAATGGAACCAGTCTAGCTTTTTAAGCAGTCCATCACCTACACGTGTGTTTAGATTCACCCACAAACTGGAATAGTTCATTTAGTCGGAAAAGCGAACCTACGTTTCGCTTTTCCGACCAACTGAAATATTCCAGGTGAGTGAATCTAAAAATACCATAAACTGTCAATTTCTTTGAGTCAAGGGAAGAAATGTTTCTCTGTTTGCAGTTATTCCAATAATACAGAGGTAGTCGTCGGGATTACGGAATATCTACATGGCGCACTGCTCTGGCTGTCCTGGTTGCTTAGTTCTAGAATTTCTTTATCGTCTGCTGCTATCAATTTTCCATTTTTCTTCTGCTCCTTTATGTCTACTTTCATAATTTGTTTCCGACTAATGCCCAGCTGTTTATGGAAAATGTGATGCAAAAAATAAATTTTATATCCATACTAATACAGAAATCAACTCTTTGGATTGTAACAGCTGTACTGTCGTCGCCTGAGTGCTAGACTGTTCTATGTCCCTTATGGTGTCATGTCAAATAATTTATCTGTAATCCTGCTCTGAGTTGAAACGACCATGCATAAGCTTTCAGCTTTCTGGGGAATGCACTCATATTTTTTATATTATTTCACGTATTTATCGAAAATTGGAAAAAAAATGTTGTTTAACACTTACGCTGCCGAAAGCGACTATTGTCACCTATTTTATGATGATCATCTATACGTTCTGGTATCCGCAGATCAAACCTACCATCTGATTAATTGTTGGAAAGGGCTCAGAGAGCCGTTTCCAACAATTAACCAGATGATAGAGTTTCAAGTATGTCATACATTTTATTAAACTTCCACGCATACAAGCGTACATAGAGGTCCTCCGTATATGGATAAAATGGGCGTGACATTAGACGGGTTAAACTAAAGGTTTCTCAATCGAAATTTGATTTGACAGACCTTTAATGACTTACCAATACGATTTTCGTTTATTAAATAATTCTGACTCATCACAGCTTTGGTTTATGATTACACCGCGTAGTTCCATTAATTGTGTTCACATCTTGATGTTTGCGGGGGCGCGGTGGCCTTGCAGTAACCGGTTCTCGTCAGATCACCGAAGTTAAGCAACGTCGATCCCGGTTAGTCCTTGGATGGGTGACTATCTGTGCTATCGATTCGGACTCCCGCGTTGTGTCCTTGTGCAAGCACTTCATCCCGATTGTCCACGTGGGGGCACGATGATGCCGTGTACTAAGGCGTACTATCCCTGCCTGTGCTGCAGTGCGGAGTTACGATGTTGAGGAGCTGGCAGCTGCTCGTCGTTGCTCGGTGGTTCTCTCCGGGTACTCCGGCTTCCTCCACCCGTAAACATGTCACCGACACGATATGACCTTGGCTGCTACGGTTCGTTAAACCCTAATAAATAAATAAATAAATAAATAAATAAATAAATAAATCAATCAATCAATAAATCTTGATGTTTGCAAGGTTTTGTTTAGTAAATAATTATTATAAAAGAAGAATGTGTCAATATTTTGATGTTCTAAAAGTGAATTAAATATTTATTGATTGAAATATCTATAACTGGAGACGCGGGAATATTTGTATATCTTTGTGAGTAAAAGAACGGGTGGTCTAAGCGCTTGTGTGGTACTATGGTCCAAGCCTTATCAAATCTTGTTAACAGTTGCTTCGCATGCATTTAAAAAGAGAAGTGAAAGAAAACTGGGTGCATTTTGTTTTAATATTTGCACATTCAAATATCACAATTGAATTTATAATTCTCGATCACGACTTAACTCTTTACCTAACGAAGCAACAGCATCCGCCCGGTAATTTACAAATTGGGTAGCTGAGAAATATCATTTAAAAAAAATTCCAACAAAACCATATCATGTGACCCTTTATTGAAACGAGCTCGCCGAGATCGTTCCAATGAGATGTCACACGATATGGTCTTGTTAAGATATTTATCAAAAATTGAAAAATAATATTTAAAAAATGAAATTTTGATATCACGTACATTGGGTAAAGGGTTAAAAATCTCCTTTAGCTTCTTCCTTTGTGGAGATAAAAATCTTGTTTTGCATCCCACCAATTCAACTGCGCCGTGTCTCAGAAGAACGAGAGCAGGAAATAAAAAAAAATGTTATCTGAGATTGTTGAGAAAACACTTTCTTATTCGAAACTGGAGATGCTCGAATCTTGGTTGGCATATTATTTTGTCCTGCATATGAAGGTGCTCTTGCACCCGGAAGTCGCTTTTAGGATGAGGTTTTCAAAACGTAGTAGGAATATGGACATGCTTATTTATGTATTGGGGTTTACCAACACTCTCAAAGTCAGAGTAATATCGTGTCGGACGTTTTATGAATGGAGGAAGATGAAATACCCCAAAACAGCCACCACGCAGGGACCAGTAATTGTCGAACTCCCCAGCGTACTAACCCATGAGAAACAGGATTATCCTTCGTTGAAAGCATGTGTATCATCAACGTATAATCCGCTTTAGCACAATGCGCATAGTGATCCCCCTTGGGAAATTTGTATTTGGCGTCTTGCCCAAGGATACAAAGTATAGAGGACGCGGGTCACGGTTGAGCCTACGACAATTCTATCTGAAGTTCAGTGTGCTAACCAATGAGACCTCGATGCTCTGAAATATATTGGCATACATTATGGATGACTTGTTTGTTATACGACTGTTCTATCACGATAGTACGAAACCCCAAAACGTTACAGGCAATATGGTTGATTAGGCCAATTATTGCATGACAGAGGGCGCGGACGCTCAGTGTTTTCGGAATTCAACTTCAAACCGAAAGGTCCAGGGTTCGATCCCCACCAGGGGTAACTGCATTGTATCCCTGGGCAAGGAACATAATCCAGGTTGTCTACGTGGGGGCACGTGGCGCCGTATACTAAGGCATACTGCACGTCGACGGTGCACATGTCTCCAACCAATAATTAGCCTGATTGTGTGGAATTAGTACGTTGGGGAGTTTGACATTTCGTCCCCTGAGTTCCAATGTGTTCTAGCCGTGGCTCGGTAATTCTCTCCGGGTATTCGGGTTCCCCCACCCGTAAAACTGTCTGACACGAGATGACCCTGGTTGTCGAAAGATTCGCTAAATCCCAATAAATAAATAAATAAATAAATAAATAAATAAATAAATAAATAAATAAATAAATAAATAAATAAATAAATAAATTGCCCAGCGACAGATTAATTTCTTTGCTGTCGAACAACGGTTTTGATTCCCGCTCTCTACGAAGACTTTGAGTGTACGAACCCAAATTTTGCATTCTGGGTATTGTAAAAACGCTTTTACAGTACTCTGTTCGCATAAACGGCCCCTTTCACGATGCGATCGCCATCTGATCCAGAGGATAGATATGTCATCAATATAGAATTAATTAGTAAAACAAGATTGAATGCAGAAAAAACAAACGAAAATAACATCTGAGATGCAACGTTTTAACGTTTCGTTTTCGACGGCGTTAAAAGTAGAATAGCAGACAGTGAATTTCGATCGGATTGCAACTCTGTCGTGCGTTATCCGGTCGAAATGTCCTACCCGCTTTGGTAATGACAGAGTAATATACATCACTCGTTTTCTGCAGTTGAAAGGTTCAAGTGTTTGAAAGATACTCTGTTATTGATATATTAGGCGTGATATATATATACAGACGAAATGAAAGGGACAGCATCTCGAAATGCAAGAAAAAATGTTCTTTTGAAAGAATCAATAATTTGGACATACAAAAATAACCCCATGAACCATTTCCTATTTCGTCGCCTGAGTGCTAGAATGGTCTGTGTCCCATAGGGGGACATAGGACATTCTAGCATTCAGGCGACGATTTGTCTGAACTCGATCGTTCTGACTAAACAAAACCTCCTGGAAGTGACGAATGATCTCATCCAAATGAAAGGTGAAACATAATTATTATGGTGCGAAAAACGTGTATTAATTATGTGTTCTTTACTGTCTGCTTAATCTCCTTTCAAAATACAACAAAAGTAAGTGAAGCGAGATGGTTTTGAAATCGCAAAAAGAATTTCCAGAAGTCATTCAGCGAAGCACGGCCAACCCCGAACGTCCAAACCACGTGGAGAATGTGTCTGCCGCTTTGTACTAAGCCGTTCAATGAAGCATGCACCGTCGCTCGTTTTTGATGAAATATGCCCAAAATAAGCTAAACTTTGAAGTGACGTAAATTGTCAAAATGGAGTCAAATCTAAAAACAAACAAAAAAATCAACAAAAACAAAACAACTAGCTCTTAGTGTTGTGAGCTCTACAACATACCAAGTTTCAGTAATATCCAACATCATTTAATTTTGACCATATGTCGCCCATATGACGTCACCCTGCGTTCGGGTATAGTATTTGAGATTTCCTAGGATGGCAATAAATAAATAAATAAAATAAAATGTTTAGATATGACGTTTTGAGGAGATTACACTTCCAAAATTTCGATAGGCTGGGGCTGAAAATTTGTTTGAAAATAAAGTTATAACCACCCCCCCCCCCCTCCACCGTGAAATTGGCATCGCTGGCATCGGGTGCGTAAATTGGAAATACAAAATAACAGTGACCTATTTCAAATAACCAGAAAACAGTGTAAGAAGTTTGATAGCTGTGTCATTTTTAAATACGGACCTACGTGAATCCCAAGATAGCATTTTTATTGAAAACTGCCAAAATGGCTTAAATAATGAAATAATAGAGGAGGTGATATTAACGTCATATCTCGGGTGTTGGAAGACCTCATTCCATAAAACATCTTTGAGAGAAAAAACGAATCCTCGGAAAGGAAAAATGCGGGATTTTTCTTTATTGACGAAAGATATATTCCACTGGAACTATTCGAGTCACCCAACAAGTTTCTTGTTTTCAATGATTCGCATTTCTTTGTAGTTTTCGTTATTTATGTTGTATTATTTAAGTTACTGAGATAGTAATAGTACTTTATCAGAAGATTTACATGAACCCCTTTTTTAACGTCATATCTCGGGTGTTGGAAGACCGATTTTCAAAAACTCGTTCACTTTCATATTGAGGACCAAGAGTTCTACAATGACCTAAGATTTCAAGTCCTGAAGTGAAATTTAATTTTGATGTTTACCGATGCTTTTATTTTCACAAAATACACGCTTTTTCTGCAAAACAGAAGCGAAAAACAAATGTGTCTGTATTGTCCATGAACAATATGGATCACGTACACGGACTATTTGGTTATTTCTTTTTTTTTACTTTTTGGTTATTTTTGGCAATAATTTGTGTTTTTAATATTTTTTTAGTAAATTGTGGGTGCGCAATAAATACAAGACATCATACTCGTGGGAACTAATTTTTTACTGCATGAGATCAATTTCGGCGGAGGGATAATATTATCCCTCCGCCAAAATCGATTAATAACTTTTCAGTAAACTATAGGTGTGCAATAAATACAGAACTGCAAACGCGTTCGAACTGTCATTTTTAAAAAAACTTAAGACCATATCGTGCGACGCCTTCGTCTTCTCATTCAATATTATCCCTCCACCCAAATCGATCTCGTGCGATGACATCCTACTTTTAGATATGTTTTTGTTAAAGTTGTTATTTCCAAAATTTCGAAAGAGGGTCCGATACAAGAGTTGATATTAAAATATTAAGAAAAAATGATGTAACTATAAATTATATTGGATAAAGCGCTAATAACTGACTCCGCCACATTTCAGTCCTGGTCGTCATTAATATCTGTGCCAAATTTCATGAATGTAGTTTTAAAACTGTTGAAATGAGAGGCTGAATAAGACAAAAAAAATAATAAAAAAGGCTAACGATCCCAACCAACTTCGTTGCATGACTTAATTATCGACGGTGTTAGTATTGGATTAATATACAATATACCCAAAGTAGCTTGGTGTACAAAATGTTCACCACTCATGCTGAAGTAGTGTTAACCGCGAGCCTTTGGCGCGCGGTTAACACCACTTTACCACTCGTGGTGAACATTTGGTACACCAAGCTACTTTGGGTATATTTTATTTATAACATGACCGTCAGATTATCAAGAGTCGCTATTTCTTTCTCGATTTAACCCAACAGCAGACGAAAAGACGCTTTTGTTTTCATGAGCATCGGTGGGCGGTACTTCCGCCGTCAATTTTATCGCCGAAATGAAATGGAAAAGGAACGAAGCCTTTTTTGTTTTCCTAAGATAATAACATACTATTTCGATTTATGGATGCTTTATTAACATGAGACAATGTATGTTTGTTTAGGTTTGGTACCTTATGAGGTAAGCCCATTTAAAAACGTAATAAATAATTGTCACTTTCATTTCACTCTTCGCGAGGCGACGTGCGATAAATTTAAACAAATTCGCATTCAGGTCGACGTCACCAAAGGTCAGTTTGGATGTAGTTCTACTGTAGGTGTAAATTTTAACTGCTGAAATCCCACTGGCGTGTTCACCACTGTTGGTGTGTAAAGCTAAAGTTTTATGTCATAGACGTTTCATGTATAGTAGAATAGGTAATCATTGTATAAATAAACTATTCCAGTTGTTTACCGGTACGAGATAGACGAGTCTGATGAGCACTATCATTGCAGTCAACTAGCTGAGATACAATACTTAATTTCCAGCAACTGTAGTGATAATGTTTATTATATATAAATACTATCTATCATATAGTGTGTTTTGATTATTATAAACTGACCTCGCCAGCTCCATGGAATAAGACAGTGTAAATCACTTCATGTTCTTAATCCGTGACTGCATGTACAGTACAGCCGACGTGGACTGGTCGCTCTCCACGCGTGGACAGTGATGTCGCCGTGTGCATTTGCCAGATAATAAAAATCATCATCAGCAAAATTTTAAGCAATGAAGCACCTGGTTGTGCTCGGCCCGTCATTAATTAACCCTTTGATACCTGTGTACGTCTTATGACGTACGAAATCAAACAGCGCGTTGATACTTTGTGGTAATTTGTTTTGTTATTATTTTTCAATTTTTTAAAGTTTTAACCTAAATTCCTGTTTGCTCCCGAATAGTGCTCAGTGACAACCATTGAGCCAAATGTTATCGCAGCTTAAAATACTAACATAATCCTGTTGTCAAGACTTCTTAACTGGTTGAGTGCTAGAAGCCACTGTCAGGCCTTTCAAAAAATGAGGATACCAGAGCAAAACCCAGCACTTTCCTTGTTTATATACTGAGTCAAAAAAGAAAGAATAATAAACTTTGAGGAGCAATTTCTTTTAGTATTTTCGACTATAATCCCAAACAAATTATTGTAAATTCATATTTCGAGCATAGCTGTATGAATTTGCATAATTTCATGTTTTTGCTGTTGCCAGCGTCACGTCAGGATGTCGCAATTCAGGCATGGGGTGAAATGAAAAGTTCACACATGCAGTCAATAGCGTGTATGTCCACCGTTTGCCTCTTGGATGGCAAGGCATCAACGGCGCATGGGCCTGCTAATTCTCTGGATGTCACCCTGTGGTATTGCGTTCCACTCCTGCCTCAAAATATTACGTAAATCGCCTAACGTCTGAAGATCATGAAGTCGTACCTGACGGTCCAACTGATCCCAAAGATCCTCGAGTGGCGACAAATCTGGTGAAAGTGTGGGCCAGGGAAGAAGTTGGATGCTCTGCTCCTCAAGAAGGTCACGATAGATACGCGCCACGTGACATCAGGCACTGTCTTGCTGGAATAACTGCAATCCAATGTTAGCCTTGAACAACGGGTCAACAACCGCGTTAAGAATTTCGTCCCTATATCGCTGTCCATTGAGATTACCATCGATGAAGAGCAACCGCGTTCGATGGTGCAAGGAAATTCCTGGCCAAACCATTACACTACCCCGCAGAAACGGTGGCATTCCCGCACGCAAGCATCAGAAAACCATTCTCCTCGTCGGCGACAACTCTTGCCCTACCAGCAGCGCGCCGTAGACACAATCGTGATCCATCACTAAAAAGAACTGTGCTTCAACGCTGCTGAGTCCAGCGAGCGCGCTGATGTACCCATTCCATTCTGACAGTATGATGACGTTGGGTATGGATTGGTCCGTGGTATGGACGCCTACTTCGGATGCCGTGTTCAGTGAAACACAAATATTTTGTTTATATAAATTCGTTTTATTACAGATTATTAGAGAGTGTCTTTATGCACTCTCCAGTAATTTATAATAAAACAAGTTTTGAATAACAAATTCAGACTACCAAAATAATCTCGCCCTCAACCAGTTAATCACTAATGTTAAAACTATTTTGTTATTTGTACTTTCCGACGTTTTATGTCGCATTTTGAAAAATGGTGAAGAAACTGAATTCACAGAGACGTTTGAACGTTAGGATAATTTAAGTCTCAAAGGGTTAATGTTTTGATGAGTATTCCTATAAGTGTCTGGGATCTTAATATTATAGCGTCTGTGGTCATATTGCCCACCCGTGGAAAGTGCAAGTCCACGGCTGTCGTACTGTATCTTTTGACAGGTGCTTTTTCCAATTGTATCGCGTGATCATGGTATATCTGCTTATTAACCCTTTACCCAACGTAACGGCCAAAACCGGCCAGCGCTATTCTCAAAAATCGCCAATTAATTTTCAAAATATTTTCATTTTTTGTCTCAAAAACATAGGTTATGACCCCTCGTTGGAACGAGCTCGTTCCAACGAGGGGTCATAACCTATGTTTTTGAGACAAAAAATGAAAAAATTTAGTTATTCAAGAATTTTTTTTGCAAGTGTCGTCTGCTTTTCATGTTAGGTAAAGGGTTAAGGGAACACGAGTGAAAGAGCCAATATCCAATTCAATAATACACGCTTAACATTAAAACCACAAGAGTATATGGGCATAGAAAAGACACGTGAAAGGTCATACATCCATTAAATAATGTATTACAGTACGTACACACGGATAGTTGTATTCAATATAACTGAGATGATTACAGAAATGTGTGCATTCATTTTATCTTTTCAACGCTTTATATATTTGACATTTGATATTCAAATCTAGCAATATTCTCATTGAATTTATTCGTCGATTTTCGTCATCCTGTATCCGGATTTATTATATTTGCCTTTGTTTGATTATTGGCCGAGAACCTTGTTCGTGTATCAACCACTAACGATAATCATTGTCACGAGATGTTATACAACAGCAATGATGTAAGTCTCGTAACAATATGGGCGATATTATTTTAATCTGAACGCGTGATTATGTAACACTTCGCCCGGCAAAAAAATTTTGCTAAAGACAGACAAAGGAATCATCATCCAGTGTTTATTTTCTCATTTTGTCTTTTCAAATTATGGCATATATGTCTTGCTTCGGAAGAACGCGTCGAGATACTTCCAAGAACAGAAGAATACATTTGTTTATAGTATGGACGCTGTGGAGTTAGACCTGGAACACATTTGTAAATTATCGAATCTGGTATCATTCCTCGCAGGAGATTCCGTAGAATAGAATGAAAATCCCGCTTGAGGAAACTTTTGTATACAAAATGGCGTCCAAGATGGCCGCTGAAAGTGGGTAAATGCTTGTTCGTGTAATTTATGGGTCGATCGCTACAAGTAGAAGCGTAAATTATCTTGCAGAACGACCGCAAATGACATAAATATTATCTACATGTTTGTATAGGATACCGACGGTCCACGTCCAAGATGGCAATATGGCAGCCGAAAATCGTGGAATTCCAATTTCCTTTTTTTTCTGCAAAAATCCACTGGAACTGAAACTCATGCACATTGAACGACTAATGTGACCACTATTACTGAAAAGAAAGGGATTTATGGTGAAATGGAAAAGTAAAGGTGAGCGCCTGACCTTTTATGCTCGAGCAGTCTATTCATCATCCGAACTATCTGCGTCATCCTGAAACGTGACCTCCTAGCAATTGTTGCGTCCTTTCCTTCTGCAATTACCACAACTCGTCACACATTTCAGACCGTGCTTGCGATAAGCACATGTACTTGTGCTGCATGGCGACCTGATTGTTAACTTAAATGGACATCACACGAATTTGAGAAGGTAATCTGGGGGTATTTCCAGGTCCGTCATGATTGTAGTGAGTGCAGTTCAGTCTAATTTCCAGTCAAGCTTCAATATGCCCCATATGACAACTTACAGATGCACCCTTAAGCTGTGAAAATGAGCAAGACGCTCAGTTGGTGGCAATTTGTGAGGCCCAGTGGACGTTCAAGTAGTTGAGACCATGTCCATGAATTCAGTGTGCCTCAAGGTATCTGATGTCTTCCGGCCATATCGTATTTGGAAAAGTTGTGCACCAGCAATGCCAGCCTCGTCCACTGTTGCAGTAGCGTTCTCAGAACGCTACTGTAATAGTGGATGAGGCTGCTGGCATTGCATATACACGTTTCAGCAGCTTCGTTTTTCCATACCCAAATATTGCCAATGTGGTGACGCAACCGATCCAGGCGTGTATAAAAAGAATGTGTGCTTGCTTCACCTTCCCAGATTACGGCACCGAATTCCACCAGAAAGCTGTCCAATTTTTTGACTCATTGCGTTATTTCAAGAATGAAGAGATGGTTTGTCTGAAAGGATAATAAATGATCAAGTACAAGCGGTGCCTGCTCATTAACGCAGAGTATTTCGGACATCAATTCTAAATGCGTCAACCTACTTGAAAAGCATTCACCGTTGGATGGACTTTTATTAACACGTCAATTAAACAATGAAAAGAAAACAAATATTTATTCGGACAGAAATGATTTAATGACACTGCACATTTCTGTTTCTTCTCATGTGTCAAATTGAACGCAATACTACTGAACATACAGTAGAGCCGCCGTGGACTGTTCGCAATCCACACTTGGGTAGTGATGTCCACGCATGCGTTTACCAGGTAATAAAAATCATCATCAGCAACATTTTAATCAGCATCCTCCACTCCATCCCTAAAAGTGGTCGACCACTTTAAGGGAGGCGAGCGTTGGTCCTGCGTCCCGCCTCTGTCCCTTTTTGTAAGCGCATTGCGCATTCTTTTGTCCCAACCCATTAGGATTACAATGCAGGCCTGCCCCCCGAACCAGGGAACTTCGGGTCTTCTTCTTGGTGGTCCCCGAAAGGGGTCGTTGTTGTTTTCCTTCAATGAGTCCAACCAAACAGGGACAGCCTGAGACAGATTATACTTGCCAGTGAAGGCCATCACTCATCACT
The DNA here is from genome assembly GCA_031216915.1 of Pictodentalium vernedei. Lineage (NCBI taxonomy): Eukaryota > Metazoa > Mollusca > Scaphopoda > Dentaliida > Dentaliidae > Pictodentalium > Pictodentalium vernedei. The sequence continues at coordinate 37,929,197 of CM062288.1, forward strand.
CAAAATCATCCTCGAAGTGGCAGACTATACTTGCCCGAAAATCCAGATCGACTGCACCCTCGGGGAGAGGTAGTACCTTTGTGAGAGAGCCCAACCTCTCACACTGGTCCTCACCCGAGGGTTCAACCGACATCAGCCAAGAGACCATCACGACGCAACTGGTGACACCTGCCGAGTACCTGATGCCGTTCCTCCTTCAACACGCCTAGACATGTGAGAATTAACCATCTACAGTCACTGAGGGAACGAAAGTGGCCTGTTCTCCATACCGTCCCTGTGGGCCATCGGCGCGCGAAATCATTTCCTTTCGGATTTTAATCAATGAAGCACCGGGTTGTACCCGGTGCTTCGTTAATTAAATTTTTTATAAGTAATCTTATAATATGTGTTTGGAATCTTAATTTGATCGCGTCCGTCGACATATTGCCCACCCGTGGAAAGTGATCGGTCCATGGCGGCCGTACCTTATAAGCAGTAGTTATATCTGCATTTTTGTATCTGAAAATTTCAATAAAGTACTGGGTAAAATGGAATTTTAGTCTTTTAAATTGAATTACACTTAAGTTATTTCATTTCCGTCTCACTCTTTTGAAACGTCAGGTTATACTTTAAAAAACATCACCGGTAGACAATGGAAAACGGCCTGAACGTGTTAATACACGTTAGAGCTGTCTAACTTATTTAATGAGAGTTATTTTGACACAACTATTTTTGATGAATGTTATAATGGTGCTTTGGTACAGTACGGCCGCCTTGGGTTGGTCACTTTCGACGGGTGGGCAATATGTTCATGGACGCAATGATATAGGATTCCAAACACTAATTGCAGGAATAATCATCAAAAGTTTAATTAATGAAGCACCGGGTACAAGCCGGTGCTTCTTTAATTTAATTTGTGTTGGTGATGATTTTTATTACCTGGTAAACGTATGCGTGGGCATCACTGCCCACCCGTGGGTTACGACCAGTCCGGAGCGGCTGTATTGTACTTAGCATGGGGATGTTTGGTATAATATAACAAATATTACACGAGATCTTGAGCTGTATGGTGGTTTGTTGACTATTCAGTGAACCATTAATGTGCATCTCGACATCCACATCGCTTCAGTCCATAAACACATTATGGGTAGATTGGCCAGTTCAAAACCCGCCGTATGGCTCGCACCCCCGTGCAGCTCGTGCAGGATTTGTTACCTTTTCCCCATACCATTCCATAAAACATCTTTGAGAGAAAAAACGAATCCTCGGAAAGGAAAAATGCGGGATTTTTCTTTATTGACGAAAGATATATTCCACTGGAACTATTCGAGTCACCCAACAAGTTTCTTGTTTTCAATGATTCGCATTTCTTTGTAGTTTTCGTTATTTATGTTGTATTATTTAAGTTACTGAGATAGTAATAGTACTTTATCAGAAGATTTACATGAACCCCTTTTTCAAGTTTGCATCAAATACATAGCTTGTGAACCCAATCAGAACACGCTCGTTCACATTGTTCTAATGAGGGATTATAAGCTGTTGTATTTAAGTGATAAATATTTATAGTTATTCAAAAATGTCTTTGCACGTGTCGTCTTGTATATGTGACAATTAAGTGGTTATGATTACAAGATAAAAGAAAACGCCAGACCATCTTCCAGCTGTTTACCAAATTGCAAGATCAAGGTAAGAATTCTCCGTTTTGATCTTTGATGTTTTCAGAAAACATAAATATCAAACGTCCGCGATAAAAATGAAGATCAGCTATATTAGCGTGCATATCATTTCACGGCGGATGACAATGGTAACATCTTCACGCGTATCCTCGACCAGTTGTGTTTTCCCTATCCTCACAGGTAGAATAAGTAAGAAAACCAGTTTAAAATGCTGATATACTATTTTGAGCAGCATGGGAAGAAACAACTAGAAGACCAAATTGTTGTTATGGACTACACTCATTTTATTACATAACAGTTAACACTCAATTTCACGGATACAGTGTAGCCGAAACTTACAGAAATGGAAGTTATGTCTGAACACATTTTTACCTTATATACACCTATATACACTACAAAATAAGCAACCCTCACTTACGTGTCATTCCTAGGTGGATATAAAACGCCTAGGGGATATAAAACGCCAACCCTAATATCGGTGGAAGGAGGGGTGGTGGAGGCGAAGAATTGCAGAGCACTTTAATTATATCAATTGTAACCATAAACTGTGAACTGTGAATGACCGCCCCACTGGTCAGAACGTGGATAAAAACTGGACGCATTACTTAATTGACCAGTCATAATCCTTATTCACTAAAACAAAACGAGTTCTGATGCGAAAAGTTAAGCTGTACTCCCACGTGTGCACGGGCAGGTGTTGATTACAGCTCGTTCAAAAAGCAGTGACTAGTGTTATGAAGCCTTGATAGAGTACAGCTCGTTCCGGAATACTCTTCCAGTTACACAATTCTGAATGGCATGTATGCCATTCAGGCATTTGTGCAGCATGGGAAGAAACAACTAGAAGACCATATTGTTGTTATGAGCTACACTCATTTTATTACATAACAGTTAACACTCAACTTCAGTAATACAGTGTAGCGGAAACTTACAGATATGTAAGTTATGTCTGAACAAATTTGTACCTTGTATACACCTATGTACACCTATATACACTAAAAAACAAGCAACCCTCCCTTAACATGTCCTCATTGTATTATACACCAATCATTCATACGGACACAACACTGAATTCTCTCTTTCAGTATCAGATGGAGTATGATGCTGCAGATAACTGCAAAACGCACGCAGTGTGATACTGAAAAATCGAAAATGAGGTTGTTTGAGAATTGTGTCCTCTTCTTCCATCTCAAGCTTCAATATGTGCTCTAGATCCACACACCATCAATTAAACAAGATTGTTAACATATTCACCGTTGTACAAATACATTAATTAATTTTCCAACGATTCAAGATTGTCCAACTTACATTAAATTTGTGCAAGATTAACCGAGATGGTGAGCCGGATCGTGTCCACCCAGTCCAGAACAGAGATAAAAAACGCACCGCAGAAACAACTACAACAACATGTTTATCGCCTGTTTTCGTCCAAAATGGATCTCACAAATTTCACTCCTCTCTTCACTTGGGCACACGATTTAACAATTACTTGGGGTGGGGGGGGGGGGCAAGTATAAACTGACATGATCATCATTATAGTAAAGTTTGCTGATGTGCTTTATCGCATGGAGTTGAGCTGAGGACCTTCAACCAAGCAGTATCGCACTCGTCGGTTTCGCTAACTCATGCGATACTGTTTGGTTAAAAGTCCACAACTCGATGTGTTACAGCACATCAGAAAACGTCACTTTTCTGATAATCTTTCTCTATATATATGATTTAATCCACAGCTACCTAATATTTCTTTTGTTCTCTGTCATGAAAACAAGCCCTATAAAATCACACCAAGTACGGTTTTGATGAGAACAGCTCAGTAAAACAGTACCAATATCTGGATATTGGGACGGTTTTGAAACAGTCCCAACAACTAGATATTTGTACAATTGTCACGGTACTGTAATCATAACCATTCAAAAGTAAAGATGCTGTAAAGGAAGTGTAAACACATGAATTATCGACAAGCTTTTCTCGACAGAGCTACTGAATTGATTGTGCATCGTGTCCAAATTATAATGTACTTTTTAATTTTTTGTTGCTTTTAATACCCAACAGCCCTGGTAACCTAAAAAGGACTCCTGTGGAAACCTCGGAAGTGAAGCAGTGCTTGTTTACTGTGGTAAACAAGTTCAGTTTTACTGGTAAAATAGGACCTGGTCACCAGTGCCAGGAGTAGAAGTCCCCTAAAATGGGCAGCATGGGTGTAAACGATTGGCTAAACTTGACTTTTCACCTTTTTTGCGGTCACAATTAGCCATAGCTACAGAAAAGTGACCTTAAACACCAGTAAATAAATAAATAACCTAAAAAAACGCCCTTTTTCACATATTGAGACGGCAATCAGGCACGACCACCCGCCACCCCTGAGGGAAAGTTAACCTCTTCTTCAGATAAAAAAGAATTATTCTTCCAAATGCTTTAAAAATGAACGATTATTAAATTTATCTGCCGCACTTTCGATGAGGGATTGAATAAGTGTTCCACCCTTGAGCTGAGACATTATATTAGCGGGAGAATAAATTACGTCATGATGTGAGTTCACTTCGAAGCCACAGATCTGTTTACAATATCTGAACTCCTGATGCGTGTCATAACTTCAAGAGACTTTCTAGCAAGCAAACAATCGGTTATGCCCATTTTGTTTTTCGGGGGTAGAGCAAGCAAAAAGTGTTTTAAAATGTGGTTTTCTCGTGTCAAACTTTCTTTAATATAATTTTTTTGACTTTTGTTAACATTGAGGGGCTGTGGATTAAATCGCATACATCACTATTTTGTGTACTATATGGGTAAATAATTGTACAGTTGTGCAGATGTCCTCCAATATTTGGACTCGGCTTCGCCTCGTCCAAAATATCTCCGGACACCTGCATAACTGTACAATTCTTTACCTATATTGTACACAAAATAGTGATATATCTATTACATATTTTACATAATTATGGTAGATGATTGGTGCTGTGTTACAAGAATGTGGTCAGAAACGTGCGACATCAATTATATAGTACCTTGGGTGAGGTGACAACTGTTACTTATTCCCTGCTCCCTATTCGACAGTCGTTATTAACCGATAAAATCGGTTGATAACGACTTTCGAATAAGGAACTGGGAATAAGTAACGGTCGACATGGCCCTAGTACCTAGAAGGAAAGTAATTTGCATCCAATCTGAAGAAATAGTTGCTCGTCTCTGCAGTGAGACTGGTGGATACCAGTTACGCATTTACTGTACCATATGCCTGCAAGTAAACACACGCCACGTAAAACACGCTATGAATCAAATGGAAAACAAGCTGCTAACAAAGAAAGAACATTATGGAGCGAATGATCAGCAGCGAGGTAAATTTGCCACAAAATCATCCGGTGTATTCATGACACTAAATTGTAGGCTACGCCTTTGTATGATATTTAATAACCCGGTATTATGCCGTGTCATTTATAATCACGTACCTAATAATTCGCAGTGTTAATCCTTTGGACCCGAGATGACCCCTTTCCGGCCCAGGAAAATGATACGTCATAATTTCATTAAGTAGAATTGTTGCTAAGAGCATGTGTTGGGTAGACCAATCGAGGCTTTGAATATATTAATTGGTCTGGTCTTTTCCAATTACTGCCATTTAACTGGCATGGAATATATCATCAGTGTTTTAAGGGTTAAACTTGCTACACAATGCTACAAAACAGCGTCACAGAAAAGGCGAGGAGCCATTCACCCCTCTGAGTTCAGAGAGTGAGCATCTGAATTGAGATAATTGAGATAACATGGGAGCACTGGATCTACCAGCTAGACTACAGAAAACCATTTCAGCTCTGGGCATCTCTTGTCCCATCACCTGGACTGTCCAGGAGAAGGGCGAGAGCGTCTACATGACTTTGGAGCTCTACCAAAGAGAACACCACACCACCCCCAAGTGTAGAGGTAGAACCTTTAGTGAGAGGATCCCCTCTCACACTGGTCCTTACCCAAGGGAGTTTGGAGGCCCTGAAAAGAGACAAAGAAAACTAAAAAGAAAGAGCCCGTCCACCAAGCGGAGGAATGCCCGACGCTTGGAGGCAGTTTTGGAGAAAAAGAGAGAGAACAGAGAGGAGAAGAAAGAGCCAGAGGCAGCCGCCATTTCCCTTCCTACTCCCACAGACAGATCCATCCTACTGTCGGCTCCCCAGCCGGAGCTGTCGGATGTGGAAGAGTCTGTGGAGACTGTGGTGGAAATGGAAGCTGCCCTCCCGCAACTGCCTGATCCTCACTCGCCTCTTCCTTTGGAACCAGAATGCCAGGACCTGGACACACGGCTGGAGCAGATGAAGGACAGGGAGAACCACATGAAGGAAATGGACCGTCTACAACAACAGCTACTCGGAAAAAATAAAGAATTGGCAGAGGCACATACACAACAAAAGCCTCAGACTCCCTCCTCACCACAGTTAACAACCACAAATTCGGCAAGAACAAGACCATACGAGCCAAGCCAGTCATCTTTAAGCAGTCCAGCAACAACGCCAACTGCCATGGTCTCTCCATCTAAACCACCACCTCTGAAAAAGAAGCAGAAAAGACATAAGCGCCGCTAACTACCCACAACTTCTCCTCCTTTACCACGGTCTGACACTACAAAAATTCCACAGCTAAAGAGGGTCGAAAGGGGCTTGCTTCCCAAACGAATGAACCGATAGGAACAATGACTTGATGTTTGGGTTTGAGCTTTCTTTTGAGGTATAAAATAAAGTTTGATCAAACGAAATTCGAAAGGCAATATTTGCCTTTGTATTTTGAGAGGCAACATGTTTGGTATGTGATGTTATTGGGTCGGACGTACTCATTCATTCATTCAGCAACCCCCCCCCCCCCCCTAACCCCCCAAAGCTTTTCCAAACGAACCTCAGAAGCTAAAAAATAGAAATATTTTCAAATGCCTATATTTCCCAAACGGCACAGAAGAGGAAACTGTTATTTGGTATGAAGCATCATTATAACCAGGAGAACTGAACGGTAAAATAAATGGCGTCGGTAAAACCACACGGTATCCCGTATGTAGAATTGAACAAATGCTATCACAATCTTTCGATAGTTGGTATTACAACATTCTTGTGGAGATCAGATTCATATTTGGTCAAATCAAGCCCCACGAAATATATTTAGGTTTCATACAGAAGCCCGAGTTTCAACTTCGTGCAATATGAGGAATACTTTTTAGAATTTTTTTTCTCCAGAACCACGAACCAGAAGATTCTTTTGATATTTGACCCACAACATCCTTATTAGGGTCAGATTCAATTTTTTTTCAAATTATGTCCTCCCGTTTATATTTGGATTCTATTTAGGAACCCGAAATCTATCTGTGCAAAATGAGGAATATTCCTTGAAAATCTCCCTAAGGTCGGGTGGTCAGAATCTTTTGGCATTTGGTATACAACATTCTCGGGGGTTGGGGGCAGATTTAATTTTGCGCAGATCAAGTTCATATCAATCACAATCAGACCTCTAGCCACTTAACCCTTTCAACTTTATTACTCTGTATTTTCTAGAAATTGATAATTTTCTCTTTATATGAAATATTTGTAATAATGGATATTCCTTGTGGGAACTCTTAGACGTTGGCAGTACTTATTCTTACCACTCCGCCAATTAGTAAAAAACTAAAAGAAAAAAGGCGACCAATTATCTTTAAAAAGATCTTAAATCTCGTTGTGCAGAATGGAGTTTCTTAAAATCGAGTCCCTTGGTTCATATTTGGGTAACCTACGGGAGTCCGAATTTTCACTTGTAACATAAGGAATGTTCTTTAAAATCGCCTTCCCCGGAGCCACCAGTCAGAATCTTTTCATATTTGTTAGACCACATCCTTCTATAGGTCATATTCTAGTGTGTTCAAAGCAAGTCCCAAGTCCCAAGTCCCAAGTAAATAAATAAATAAATAAATAAATAAATAAATAAATAAATAAATAAATAAATAAATAAATAAGACAACAGTTTCGTGATCACAGTAATGTGAATGCTAATGTAATTTACCAAAATGAGCAGTTGAAACAAATTTAACTCTTTACCTAACACGAAAAGCAGACGACACTTGCAAACAAACTTCCTGAAAAAACTAATTTTTTTATGTTTTGTCTCAAAAACATAGGTTATGACCCCTCATTGAAACGAGCTCGATCAGCTCGTTCCAATGAGGTGTCATAACCTATGTTTTTGAGGCAAAAAATGAAAAAATAATGAAAATTAATTGACGATTTTTGAGAATAACGCTGGCCGGTTTTGGCCGTTACGTTGGGTAAAGAGTTAAATAATATCAACAAAACAACATCTTGTGCCCCCTCATTGGAACAAGGTAGTTCCAATAAGGAGTCACATGATATGGTTTTGTTGAAAAAAATGAAAACTTGAAAAAAAAAAAAAATTGATTTATTTATTTATTTATTGGTGTTTTAAGGTCACATATTTCTGCACAATGGCTATTCACGACCGCGACAGTTTTATGGGTGGAGGAAGCCGGAGCACCCGGGGAGAACCACCGAGCAACGGCGAGCAACTGTCAGCTCCCCAACAAACGGACTCCACACTAGCAGGGTTAGCATTGGTTGAAGACAGGTGCACCATCGACGTGCAGTACGCCGCAGTACACAACAACGCCACCGTGCCCCCACATGGGCAATTGGGGTGAAGTGTCTTGCTCAATGACACAACGCGGTTTCCGCAGGTGGGATTCGAACCGAGGACCAATCGGCTTGCAACCTGCACCTCTACCAACTGAGCCACCGCGCCCCCTAATGAATATTAATCTTTGCTTTAACTCTTTACCTACTGAATCGGTCGCATGCATCCGTGTAATTTACCAAACTGAGCAGTACATTTAACCCTTTACCTAACATGAAAAGCAAACGACACTTGCGAACAAACTTCCTGAAAAACTATTTTTTTTTCATTTTGTGTCTCAAAAACATAGGTTATGTCCCCTCATTGGAACGAGCTCGTTCCAATGAGGGGTCATAACCCATGTGTTTGAGACAAAAAAAATGAAAAAAATAATGAAAATTAATTGGCGATTTTTGAGAATAACGCTGGCCGGTTTTGGCCGTTACGTTGGGTAAACAAAACAACATCTTGTGTCCCCTCATTGGAACAAGGTAGTTCCAATAAGGAGTCACATGATATGGTTTTGTTGAAAAAAATGAAAACTTAAAAAAAAAAAATTGATACCATGAACATTGAGTAATTTGACGTTCTCTTCAAAACATTTATTCCATTAGAAATGTGCATTCAGAGGGTTAAATTATCATTCGATTATGCAAAATACCACAAATACTAGAATCTATTGACACATCGATGATTTATAATGATTTATATGGCAATGCATTACAAAAATCGACCGATTCCACCAGAAGGAAAAGTAACCTGTGTATAATTGAGAAATAATTCCTAGTTTGTAAATAATTTATCAATGATGGTATTTGTGTGAAATGAAGTTTGATTAATAAAGGAGGACGGTCAATAAAACCTCTTATCCTTTTGTCTCTTTAGTGTGCAGCTTGATCGATGCTGTTTTCTCTGGCGAAGCGATTTACTACCGGGGATTTATTTGTGATTTACGTACACTATTATTACCGCTGTTATCGGTCATACAGATGAGAGCATCATCCGTCGTTTGTGGAATTCTCCAAGCACCGTGTATTTGGGATCAAGTACATCATGAGAGATGGGTTTCATTTACCAATGGCGTGAAAACAACACCAGCGTTTAGATTTCACCAGTGCCCTTGTATATTTATTTATTTATTTATTTATTTATTTATTGTTGCTTAACGCCACATCAGCAGCCAAGGCTATATCGGGGCGATAAAAGTATAATTATAAAAAGACCATTATCCACTACGAAATAATTTAAAAAAGGAGTCGACGAAATATGAAATGTGAAGTATAAAAACTAAGGAATGTGAAACATAATGTGAATGTTGTATAAACAATGCTGTGTAAATCAACCTATGATATAGATGTGGATTTTAAAAGAATAAAAACAATTTTAAAATTTATTAGAAAGGTTGATTATTTTCAAATATGAGAGAATTTTATGCGGGCTTGTCAAATAAAATAAATCTTTTAGAGATCCAACTGTAAAGTATTGCCCTCTAACATGATTAAAATCTGTCTAATGTAAAAGAATGTGTTCCACTGACAACGCCTGCTGACTAGGAATACACTCTGGTCGCATATTACCCTCTAACAAAAAGGAATGTGTAAGTCGTGTGTGACCAATATGACATCGTGTCAGAATAACATGATCTTTTCTACAAAGGTTACTGGAAGGGTAGTGATCAGAAATAGTTGGACGGAAGCGACGGAGCTTGTTATTTGTCGCCCCATCCCAATCCGCCTGCCACATAGATTTGATGTAGTTACTAATATGTGGTTTGAAATCACTGAAAGGGATGTTAAAATCAGTGAGAGGCTTTGTTAAAGCCTGTTTTGCTAGCCCTTGTATATTGTGATTGTTTGCATATTAGCATTCCTGACTTGTAACGTCATGAAAATTTGCAAGTTTTTGTTCTTTCTGGGGGAAAAAAATAGCAAATCCCATCTCCAAGACTTTTATATTAACTCCTTTGGCGCGGAATAATCTGAGAAACAGAATTCTTAGCGCCTAATATTCATCAGGAATTTTACAAAAAATATAGGTTGTTAGACTCAAGCGTTATTATTTTAAAAGATGTTCTTATGATCTCATTGACAGTTTTTCAAATGATTTTCTGTATATATTTAAATGGCACCTTTATACTTTCAAAGGACGATATCGTTGTTCATGGATGGGACATAAATGGTGCATTAAACATAGGAATACGTATGTTTGTTCAACCCTTTATCCAACGAATCGGCCGCACCCCCCCCCCCCCCCGCGTAATATGCAACTTCAGCAGTTGAAAAAATATTATTTTTCAAAAAATTTCAGCAAAACCATATCATGTGACCCCTCGTTGGAACGAGCTCGTCGAGCTTCTTCCAACGAGGGGTCACATGATATGGTTTTGTTGAAATTTATTGAAAAATTTGAAAAAATGATATTTAAAATAATAAATTTTGATATCGCCTGCGTTGGGTAAAGGGTTAAAAGCACTTGGAAATGGACAAACACAGTTAACTAAAATGATGACTACTGCAGTAACTTTCCGAGGTTTGCCGTCTGTCGACTTTAGTCGCCTGTCGCGCCAAAAGAGTTAATGGAGAGTACAGTGTCTGCATTATGTGTCCCGATGCGCACACTGTTGATATATTAAACAGTAAAAGCCCAGTGAAGTAAAGCAGTGTGTGTTTATTGTACTAAACAGGCTCTGTTTTACTGGTAAAAGTCTGGGGTGAATGTCTTTTAATATGTGCAAATCAAGGGTGTCTTCTAAAATGTGCAAATCAAGGATGTGGACTGGGAGGGTCATGGGGGTCGTAACCCCTCCCCCTCCCGAATGCCAAAGGTCCGCGGCCGATATTTTCCACAACAATCTAATACATGCCTACAATGAATTTGATTCAAGTTCCCGCAACATGAAATCTTTGATGATTGACGATATCAAATATTGAATACCCCTTCCCACCACCACCGGACCACCACTGATGGCCAAAGGTCAAGTTGGAGGAGATTATGGGAGGGGGTCACCCCCTCCCATAATCTCCTCCAACTTGACCTCTGGCCGAGGCGTAGCCCTTCGCCAAGTTTTCAGTCTCTTTAGTTGCCAGACATTCTCATCCTTGAGTTGCATTGTGAGCGACCCCCGCCCCTAAAAAATGCAGGCCACACCCCTGCAAGAAGGGTATACACGATTAGCTGGACTTGACTTGGCGTTATATCCATTTTGTGGTCGCCATCAGCCAGAGTGCTGAAATATGTAACCTTAAAGACTAATAAATGTAGCTCAGTAGGTAGAGGTGCAGGCTGCCAGCTGAGGGGTCCTAGGTTCGAATCCCACCTGCGGCAACCGCGTTGTGTCCTTGGGCAAGATACTTCACCCCATTGCCCATGTGGGGGCACGGTGACGTCGTGTACTAAGGCGTACTGCACGTCGATGGTGCACTTGTCTTCAACCAATGCTAACCCTGCTTGTGTGGAGTTAGTATGTTGGGGAGCTCTTAGTTGCTCACCATTGCTCGGTGGTTCTCTCCGGGTACTCCGGCTTCCTCCACCCATAAAACTGTCATGGTCATGGTTAGCCATTGTGCAGAAATATGTGACCTTAAACATCAATAAAAAAAAAAAAAAAAGATGCAATAAACAGTAAAAGCCCAGTGAAGTAAAGCCGTGTGTGTTTATTGTACTAAACAGGCTCTGTTTTACTGGTAAAAGTCTGGGGTGGATGTCTTCTAAAATATGCAAATCAAGGGCGTGGCAAGGGAGGGTCATGGGGGTCGTATGACCTCCCCCCCCCCCCCCGAATTCCAAAGGTCCGCGGCCGATATTCTTCACAACAATCTAATACATGCCTACACTGAATTTGATTCACTTCCCTCAACATGAAATCTTTGACCATTGCTGATATCAAATATTGAATACCCCCTCCCACCACCACCGGACCAACACTGATGGCCAAAGGTCAAGCTGGAGGAGATTATGGGAGGGGGTCACCCCCTCCCATAATCTCATCCAACTTGACCTCTGTCCAAGGCTTAGCCCTTCGCCAAGTTTTCAGTCTCTTTAGTTGCCAGACATTCTCATCCTTGAGTTGCATTGTGAGCGACCTCCACTCCTAAAAAATGCAGGCCACACCCCTGCAAGAAGGGTATACACGACTAGCTGGACTTGACTTGGCGTTATATCCATTTTGCGGTCACCATTAGCCAGAGTGCTGAAATATGTGACCTTAAAGACTAATAAATAAAAAAATGAGTAAATAATAAAAACAAATACAGAATATCAAAGATGGTGAAAACGCCGTTTTCTTATTTTTAAATGGGATTCAACATGAGGTAGAGGGGCTGCACGTTGAAAATAGTAATGGGACCCCCCCCCCCCCCCCCCCCCCCACACACACACACACATTCACTTAGCAGCCATCCTGCTTAATGAAATTATGACGTATCATATTACTGGGCCGCAAAAGGGCCTCTCACGTTCAAAGGGTAAAATTGTGAATTAATAATAGGTTGAGGATTAGACCATGTGGTAAAGATGAAGCATCGCTTGCTTCAAACTGAAGGTGATCTGTATACGAACAATGCGAAGCCCCAATTACAAACCAACACCTTTTCATTGAGTACGCGTACGGACCTCTGGTCCAAATTGTTTATATAAGTCAATTGTGTTCTCGGGAATTTCATGGATTGAGAAAACAAAGTTTTCACTGTAAAATTGAAACTAGGTCACAGATTATTTATACAGTGCCCCTACCGCTCCCGTCGCATTTTATATTTCCTTGATAGTCACTTTTGAAAGCATTGTGTTGGAGGGATGGATCGAAGTTCTGGGTTGTTTGAAGGCAACAATCTCCAGTTGGTGAATATCCAAAAAACACTCTCTACGTTTTGGCATGCACGCCCTGAAAGCTTTTGTCTTTGAAACCTCCACTTCAGTTTTATTTATTTATTTATTTATTTATTTATTTATTTATTTATTCATTTATTTATTTATTTTATTTAACTTCCACTTAGGGACGTGGCTAGAGGTTTCCGATTGGAAGGATGTAGGGTCGTGAATTTCCAACTAGGAGGAGAGACCGGGAGGGCGAACCCCCCTCCCGGTCACTCCCCGTAGTTGGAAATTCACTACCGAGAAAGGTTTTGAAAATGAAGCCATGAAAGGGGACATAAAATTGATTCTAAAATGCCAACTCATTTATGACAAAATTATCAGGTTATTATTATTTGGTATTCTTCTGGGAATTGAATATGTGCTAACCAAATGCTCAAGCATAGAACTTTTAACTATTCACACTGTCCTAACATTAAATCAGATCTTATGCAGGAATGAACATTTTTCGATGTTTCATCATTTTGTAACTGTGAATGATGGAATTAACTCAGGATAACGATTTTACATGATGTGATTTTCTTGAAGTGCATTTCGAGGATTTTTTTTTATATTACGATAAGTGAACGTACTATAGAAATCTCGTACCGATTGACACCATACATACTTATGAAGCTCGATATTACGTGCACTGTAGTTGTAAATAGTAACTGTTAGAATTTTTGCCGATTTGAAACCGAGTTGGAATTTTGGGAAGTGAAGGAGACATCAGCATCGCCAAAGAAGCTCTGAAATCCAGATAGATGGAATTTTCAACTACTCATGACTTGCCCTCCGAATTTCCAACAACGGAAAATTTTGGCCAGGATTTGGGGGGGGGGGGGGGTACATCCACCCCCTGTCGCCATGTCCCTGCTTCCACTTGATTAACCGATTTACTTCAGGCGTCGTCATCCGGGCCCGGATATGAACTATACAATCACAGAAGAAGAGCATAACAAGGTGATAGTCCGCTGTACTGATCATTCATAAACAGAATTTATTGAAAGGCAAATCTGCAAGCTTGGTTCGCCACAAATGAAAGCCATGTCAAAATAAAACTATTACCAGTACCGCAAACATAAACGTAACATCTAAATGAGGTACATCTATTAATAATAAGATTATTTGGTATTATGAGGCCCGAGGGAGTGAGCGTTCACCAACAAATAACTTTCACGAAATATGTGGTTTGCGCGCCGAAGGCGCGTAGAGTCGGTCAAAGGCAAGCCCCCTTCGACCCTCTCCACAAGTATAATAGTCTTAGTTGTACTCATGCCCAGGCAAAGCGAACGATGAAAAGGTGACAGGAGGTGGCGGAGTCTTATCGTTGGCACGGTTTCTGTGTTCCCTTTTTCTGACCTTTGTGGTTGTTGATGCGGAACCTTGCGGAGGTACGTTTTCCTTAGGGTGGTCTGTGACGGTTTCTCTGTTTTCTTCCCTTTCTTGTTTCATCTCTTCGGATAGTATCCTGACCTTCTCTGTTACAGCCTGTATCAATTAACATTTCCATTCTAACTGTTTTTGGATCTGCATGGTCCAAAAAAAAAAAAGCGGCGAGTGAGGAGAAAGCAGCTTCCATATCTACCCCAGTCTCAACGGGACGTTCTGCATCCTCGCTACCAGCTGGGGGGGGGGGGGGGGGGGCAGGCGGTTGGATGGGTTAGACCGTGGGAGAAGGAGCGGAAATGTTGGCTGTTTTTGCCTCTTTCCTTTCTTCGTACTTCACTCTCTACCTTTTCTGGAAAACCTCCATGCGTGTCCCGAATCCTGGTTGAGAGACTCTTCTTTTCTTTTTTTCTTCTATCTCTCTTCTCTTCATCCGCGGGAGTTGAGCCTCGGGTGAGGACCTGTCCGAGAGGAGATCCTCTCACAAAAGGTGCTTCCTCTCCCCGGGGGTGGTGGAGAATGGTTTTCTGCCTCGTATTCCACTGCCAGTTGGACTCTCCTGCCTTTCACTTGGGAAGAGAAGGTAAGAGACCAGGAGACGTCCAGAGATAACGGGGGTTTCCCTGATTGTTGTTGGAAATTCCAGTGAAGCCATCAAGCGAGTAGACGTTCGTACACACTGAAGTCAGAAGTGTGAATGAATGAACAGCTTTCGCCCAATAATTTTATAAGTTATCGCCGCCAACATGTATGGTATATGGAGATTTAATACGTGGATGTCGGTTTTTAAACATCGAGCCACAGGCGAGGTGTTTAAATGAGACATCCAGGTATTACACTTCTATATACCATACATGTTGGCGGAGATAACGTTTTTGTCCGGTTTGAAAGACAATACAAACATGGTGGAAATAAATTTGTGTACACATTTCTCAGCTCCACAATCATTTGGACCAAATTCGTGATAATAATTTTGTTTTTATAATCACAGAAGACAACAGATAGAGTTATATCCCTTGGGTCGTTAAGGAAACGAGTAAACAGTATTTTGTTGACATATCGTCCCCTGAGTACCAATGTGTTCTATGTGTCAATAGGCACAGAGAGCACATTGGAACTCAGGGGAAGAATTATTTGTCTTATTTTATTTTTATGATTGTATTGTCGGAAATCTGATGATATTTGTGACTATTTTCGGGGGTTTTGGTTCGAGTTTTATAATGAGGCGAGAGGAAGAGAAAAACTTTCACTGAAACCATACACCCCCGATGTTTCGCGTGCGCTTATACCCTGGATGTTGCACGCTCTCATATACCTTGGATGCTGGGCGCACCCTTTGCCATGGCTATTTGTCCAAGGCATTCTGCCCAATCAAAAGACATAATTTATCGGGATATAGGGACAAGACCTTTTGTCTCCATCAGTATTGTTTTGGGGGCACCAATTAAAGACAGACAAAAATGTCGATTTGGCTGGGGCGAGACAACACTTATTGTTGCTACAAATATCATATTGATGTGAAGATAATATATTGAGTTTGACATGTCGTTGTTCACTTCATCTGATTAGAAAGTCTTCTTATATATGGGGAAAAAACTTGATTAGTATTGTGGGGAATTTGTCAACAGATCAACATGTTGATATAAATATAATGGTGTCCCCGGACAACAACTCAAGTTCTTATTACAAAAGAGCAAAAAACCTGCAAGTTGTGGACACAGTTCGTTTGTTGGTTAGTATTACAATAAGTCATAATGAAAGATAAATTTAAGACAATGCCCCGGCATCGGTCCTGGACCAAGGCTTAGTACATTCAGTTAGATTGTTTCTTTCCCCCAAGTCTAGACAACTG
The DNA here is from genome assembly GCA_031216915.1 of Pictodentalium vernedei. NCBI lineage: Eukaryota > Metazoa > Mollusca > Scaphopoda > Dentaliida > Dentaliidae > Pictodentalium > Pictodentalium vernedei. The sequence continues at coordinate 37,945,568 of CM062288.1, forward strand.
TCACGCCATACAAGACCCGTTGTCTGATACGAGAGCCTTGGCGATTCCTTATATAGTTATTCAAAGACAATAAGAGCATTTGCTTGAAGCAGTGACTCCTCCTACGACTCATCTAGTTATTAACTCCTATATCATACTTTATCTAACAATCATATAGATTTTGGCCTGAAAACCACGAGAAACGGTACGAATCACATAATGTGTTCCGATTCCGTATCACATAGACGATTCATTCTAATTCCCTATCATATAGACGACTCGTTTCCGGCAGCGCTACGGGCTATCATAACATGCACTTGGACACATTTTATGTGCGTTTCAGTGATCGACCGAACATTATGTCCCCAAAATGTTTAAAAATAATTTAACCCTTTACCTAACATGAAAAACAGACGACACTTGCAAAAAGAATTCTTGAATAACTATTTTTTTTCATTTTTTGTCTCAAAACATAGGTTATGACTACTCATTGGAACGAGCTCGACGAGCTCATTCCAACGAGTGGTCATAACCTATTTTTGGAGACAAAAAATGAAAAAAATAATGGAAATTAATTGGCGATTTTTTTTCGAAAAGCATTGGCCGGTTTTGGATGGTTACGTTGGGTAAAGGGTTAAGATTTAATCTGTTTATGTGACAGAATTGTTAGATAAATGAATGATCATGGTAATGTGCATGTCCTGTGATTTGTATCAGATTCTCGGTGGTGTCCAAAAATGGGATCACAACTCGCCGGCAAAGCCGGTTCGTTGAGATCCCATTCTGGACACCAACTCTAATCTGATACAAATCACAGGACATGCACATGATCACGATAATCTGTATTTATTATGCCAGTAATTGTTATTGACCAATCAGCTTCAATATCTAGTGACCGTATATGAGACTGTGTTTCAACGAGCAGACCGAAAAAGAGATTATATACCGTCAGTTCCGACATTTTGTTTTTGACATCCAACGCTCGCTTCGACTTTTTTCCTAATTTCGCGTGTTCAACGAACAAGAAATAATTTTGTGTGTGTGTCTGTTGAGCAACGTACAACTATATAACGTTTCTTCCAGTCTTTGAAAAATTTTAATAAACAAATGTCAATAAATACAATAAATAAACCGCTAAAACGACATGTATAGAAACATTAATATCACCATTAACAACAAATAATGAATGAAACTGTTCCCACTTACCTTCTTGAAAGAATTGTTAATCCATTTGCTCCAGTTGTTTTATTTTTCCAGTACTTAACACTGAATTAAAGTTGTGAATTGTTAATATAAATTCCTGTTTATTGAGAAGAAAACTCCGTTGTTTCAGCGCCTGCTACTAGTGTGACCTTCACATGACGTAAAACCGGGAAATTCCCTGATAGTGATAATAGAACATTAGCGCTAGGAATCTGGGTACACTTATGGTTGTGTCTCTTTCAAAGGACTGGCATAATAAATACGTTATGGGGCTTTCAGTGGGCGGATATGGCGTGATATAAGGCTCAGCAAGATCAATATTAGGCTCGGCCTTCGGTCTCGCCTAATATTGATCTCAATTCGCCTTATATCACACCATATTCGCCCCACTGAAAGCCCCATAACTTATAATATCCTTCTTGACTTCTTTGCTTATAGTTCTTATACGACTCCTAGCTTTTGACTTCTTGATTCTGGTTTCTGGATCATTCCATGCCATCATGGCTCCTAGCTTCCAAACCACCGATACCATTGATCTCTATCCAACTGGATTGCTGGAACGTCAACGAAAAATGTCACCACTCAAACTGCGCCCCCTTCCCCCAAAGATGGTGTCAAATCTATCAACGCGATAACTCCCCCCAACCCATGGTGTTTGATGGCGTGAAAGCTTTTACGCTATGTTCACTACATCATATTTCATGGCGTCAGGGACGTGGCGACAGGAGGGTGGAGGGTGTCACCCCCCCCCCAATCCTGGCTAAAATTCCTGTAGTTGGAATTCGGAGGGAAAGTCATGAGTAGTGGGAAATTCCATCTGTCTGGATTTTAGAGCTTCTTTGGTGATGCTGATGTCTCCTTTACTTCCCAAAATTCCAACTCGTTTTCAAATCGGCAAAAATTCTAACTGTTACTATTTACAACTACAGTGTACGCAATATTGAGCTTCATAAGTATGCATGACGTCAATCGTACGAGATTTCTATAGTACTTTTACTTATCGTCATAAAAAAATCCTCGAAATGCACTTCAAGAAAATCACATCATGTAAAATCGTTATCCTGAGTTAATTCCATCTTTCACAATTACAAAATGATGAAACATCGAAAATTGATCATTCCTGCATAAGATTTGATTTAATGTTAGGACAGTGTGAATTGCTCATAGTTCTAAGCTTGAGCATTTGTTTAGCACATATTCAATTCCCAAAAGAATACCAAATAATAATAACCTGATAATTCTATCATAAATGTGTTGGTATTTCAGGTAATAGAATCAATTTTGTGCCCCCTTTCATGGCTTCATTTCAAAATATTTCTCAGTAGAGAATTTCCAACTGGGGGAGGGACCGGGAGGGGTGTTGTCCCTCTCCCCCACTAGTTGAAAATTCACTACCCTACACCCTTCCCCAAATCGGAAACCTCTAGCCGCGTCCCGCCGTGGCGTTTACCTAGCACGAAAACTAATTACACGGTTTCAACTTTCCAATCACGGAACTTGGTTTTTGTCAATAATAAGTAAAATGTCTTGCGAGTATTCAGTGTGTACATATTCATTTTTCACACACATCAAAGTATATTCTTTATTACTATTATTATTATTATTTATTGGTGTTTAAGGTCACATACGTATCTGTGCTCAAAATAACTTTTTTTCTTTGCGTAGCAAAATGCTACACATTTCCAAAACATGATAAGCATTTTGTAAAAATTGCATAGCTATTTTTGTATACCAGAGTTATGTTATGCTGTTTTATATTGAATTCTTCTAAGTAGATAGAATAGTTTCCATTCATTTCTGGGCATTTCCAAATGATCTGCAACACATGAAACATTTACTATGTTTTTTTTCAACTGAACTGCCTTTTAGGGTTGCATGGACTTGGATATTTTCAAAAAGTGTCTTGGTTGTTCAATAGAGGTCTCAAAATGGAAGTGGGATTTTTAATTTGATGGGCTTGAAGTTATTTTTAATGGACATTTTATGCAAAATGTTGTAAAAACAGGAAGAATTTAAACCAATAGAATTCATCTTACATATGAAGTTGCTAATGATGCTTGATGGAGAGTTAATCTGAGTTATGCCTGGAATGTTCCACAATCAGAAGTAAAGCATCAGGGAACTAGTTTTCAAATTTGTTTGCAAATTTTCATTTACATTGTGCGATACAAGATAATCAACTGCAGCCTAATAGGCTGCAGTTGATTATCTTGTATCGCAAAATGCTATACATAATTGAACATTGTGTAGCTTTGTGCAAGTTTTGCATAACAAAAAGCGACACGACACCGCTTATTTTGAGCCCTGATACGTATGCAGGGTGGCAAATAGTGACCGTGACAGTTTTCCGAGTGGAGGAAGCCGGAGTACTAGGGCGAGCATCGACGAGCAACTGCCAGCTCGTCAACATTCTAACTCTGTTCAAGCTCCGCTCAATCAGGGTTACAGCTGTTGAAGACATGTGCACCATCGACGTGCCATAGACCTTAGTACACGTCGTCATCGTGACCCCATGTAGGCAACCGGGATAGAGTGTCTTGCCCATGGACACAACGCGGGTCGTCCGGGACGGGGATCGAACTCGAGACCTCTAGCATAGAAGTCCAACAGTCTACCACTGAGCCACCACGACCCCGTATATTATTTAAAGACCAATCGGAGATTGTGCGGTGTCAGGAAAGAGACAACCTACGAGAATTTTGTTGTTGTGAAGCATTGTTTATTTATAGCAACGTCCTCCCCGTCTAAGGTCTTAAGATGACGACGGTGGTAGGGACACTTTCCTATCTGTGACCAATTAGCGATCCTGCAATCCAGTTTAGCAACATTCTGCCCCGCTGAGAGAGCGGCGATGTGGACACTTTTCTATATGTGACCTATCAGCGATCCTGCAATCCAGTTTAGCAATATCCGCCCCGCTGAGATAGCTGCGGTAGGGACACTTTTCTATATGTGACCAATTAGCGATCGTACAATCCAGTTTAGCAATTTCCGCCCCGCTGAGGTAGCGGCGGTAGGGACACTTTTCCTATATGTGACCAGTTAGCGATCCTGCAATCCAGTTTAGCAATTTCCGCGCCGCTGAGATAGCAGCGGCGGGAACACTTTTCTATATGTGACCAATTGGCGATCCTGCAAGCCAGTTTATCAATTTCCGCCCCGCTGAGATAGCGGCGGTGGGAACACTTTTCTATATGTGACCAATTAGCGATCCTGCAATTCAGTTTAGGAATTTCCGCCCCGCTGATATAGCGGCGGAGGGGGCACTTTTCTATATGTGTCCAGTTAGCAATCTTGCTATCCAGTTGTATAGAGATCAGTGACTGCTACTGACATGTCCATGGTCACCACTATTTACTCTACGGTCAGCTACAGTTAGTGCTTTATTACTCTTGCTGGCTAGTGCCTCGGTCTCCACTATCTGTACTGTAATAGGCTTCCACTACTATTGTTTCCGTCAAGTTCCATAGTCCAGAATCTTAACTCTCAAGATGTGCCCCAAGTCTCTCTCGATTGATTTGTCTCTACCACGGACTCTAAACCTATTTACTGCTAAAATAGGACCCGATAACCTGTGCCTAGGGTGAAATCCTATAAAATGAACAACACAGGTATAAACGATTGGCTGGTCTTGACTTGATATATACAGGTTGTGGTCAAGATAAGATATTGTGCAGATTTATTTATTTAACTGCAGCTGTCCAATGTACTCCCTAACGTACTAAATCCGCACGAGCAGAGTTAGCACTGGTTAAAGACAAGTGCACCATCGGCATGCAGTACGCCTTAGTACACAGCGACACCGTGCCCCCACGTGGGCAATCAGGAATAAAGGTCTTGCCCAGGGACACAACGCAGTTATCCCTGGCGGAGATCGAACCGTGGACCTTCCGCTTTGAAATCCAATGCCTTAACAACTGAGCCACCACATTGTGTTGAAATATGTGACCTTAAACACCAATAAATAAATAAATAAATAAATAAATAAATAAATAAATAAATAAATAAATAAATAAATAAATAAATAAATAAATAAAATAAATAAATAAAATAAAATAAAATAAATAAATATGAACTTTTAAAAGCACACATTTTTGGCTCCATATTCCACAAACTGAATAAGTGCATTTTTCTCAGTGTAAGGGTGCGGAAGTCCTTAACATGGCTGTGTGTATTGTATTCCTACCATGCCACCGAGCCACATGGGTCCCCACAGGTATATATCAGTGTGTGGTGCCCGTGTAGGCCCGCCCCCCCCCCTTCCCCGTTCAAAATGGCTCCTACATCCCTGACCACTAGCTTCTACCATTACCTCCTATCAATCCACTGTTACCTATTATCATGAACGTGGCTAGAGGTTTCTGATTGGGGGTGCAGAGTAGAGAATTTCCAACTACGAGGGGGACCGGGAGGGGGGAAACCCCCTCCCGGTCCCTCCCCCTAGTTGGAAATTCACTACCGAAAAAGATTTTGAAAATGAAGCCATGAAAGGGGGCATGAAATTGATTCTAGTAACTAAAATGCCAACACATTTATGATAGAATTAGCAGGTTATTATTATTTGGTATTATTCTGGGAACTGAATATGTGCTAAACAAATGCTTATGCTCAGAAATTTGAGCAATTCACACTGCCCTAACATTAAATCAGATCTTATGCAGGAATGATCAATGTTCGATGCTTCATCATTTTGTAACTGTGAATGGAGGAATTAACTCAGGATAACGCTTCTACATGATCTGATTTTCTTGAAGTGCATTTTGAAGATATTTTTTTGTTACGATAAGTAAACGAACTATGGAAATCTCGTACCGATTGACATCATGCATACTTATGAAGCACGATATCGCGTACAATGTAGTTGAAAATAGTAACAGTTAGAATTTTTGCCGATTTGAAACCGAGTTGGAATTTTGGGAAGTAAAGGATATATCAGCATCACCAAAGAAGCTCTGAAATCCAGATGGATGGAATTTCCAACCACTCATGACTTACCCTCCGAATTTCCAACTACTGGAAATTTTGGCCAGGATTGGGGAGGGGGGTGATACACCCCCACGCCCCCTGTCGCCATGTCCCTGCCTAGTATCGTTATGGGTCCTAATGTCTCTATCACACAAAGGCACTACCTATTAATCCTATAGTTGGCCACCACTACAGCTGAATACAGACATGTCCAAAAAAAATAAGAGGGATTGTATAAATTTTTGTACGACTCTTCAAGGAAACTGGGGGATAATCGGGTGTACGCTCTAAAATCAGTTGGCTTAAAAATCAACCCAAATCAACTGGTTTAAATGAATATGAACCCAAATCAGGTCTCCTGCAGGGGAAGAAGTTCAGTGGGGTCCCTGCTTTCAAAAATACTTTTATTCCGTCGGATAGTATTCCCCACATTTTGATCGACTTCACCAAATACACGAGCTGTCGTTGAATATAAAACTGAATAAGAAGGTGCAATATTTACAGTTTGATAAGCCATTAGATTTGATTCGAGATTCGATTCGATTCCAAATTATCTGTCTGAGTCGTTTAGAGATTCGATTCGAACCGAAATTTGAGATTAGCAAAGTCCTAGAATCGACGTCCACTGGGTAGTTGGAGCCCGAATTGGTTACAAAAGGAGACTTCAGGAGGAGACTCTTGGCAGGATTTTGTGGACATCTCGACTATTTGAAAATTCCAAAACATCTCGACTCGAATTTTCAGGATGATTTCGAAGGCTTAGTAAAGCTCGCACTTGCAGGTTTTAATGTTCCTCGTGGATCCTCACCAAGCCTGGAAATAAACAATCTGTCATTTGCAGAATGAGGTGCCCGGGGTGAATTTGCTGATGCTGTCCCATACAGTGAGCCAATTTATCCCCTGGGTACCTCTTTCTGCCGAGGCTCCACGTCTTCAGATTGAGGTTCACAGAGGGTAATTTTAGTGATGCTACCCTGCTGTGCAGGGTAGCATCACCAAATTCACCCTCTGGGAACCTTACTCTCCAGATGACAGATTGCTTATTTCCAGGCTTGATCCCCACTCTCCAAAAAGTCCCCTCCCCAATTTTCATAGATTAAAAATCCTGAAACTGGTAAAGGTCCATGCAGGGTTTTACAGTTACATTTACCATCTCTGTACAACGCGGTACATTTTAAATAACTATAGTTTGAGGTTTTTGTCTTGTACTTTCAGTTCACACCTTGTATCCAAAGAGATGCATCAACAGCAAAATCGACTTCCACGATTTTGTCATAACAGTGCAATGCACTATTGTTTACCTGAACAAAGCGACAATTTTGCAACTTACAGACTTTATACTGGAAGTTTATCCGAGATAACCACCCAGTAATGTTTTTCTTTTCAGTCCCCATCAATGATCCCTGCTGTCGGATATAATGACAAACGTTTGTTATTGAATCAGGTGTATTCTTACTCATTATACTAAACATTCATGTTGATCAAAAGTGATGAACAATATTAAAACTTAACATCACATGTATCTAAGGACAATGTAATTACCGTGTGTTCATGAAGCCATTGATTAACTGACCTGGATACATCATAATGTGTTTACTTGTTATCTCGTTCGGTACACAGGCAGTTTAATTTCAATATTCCCGTGCCATCTTGACCATCATTGGTAAGTACTTATTGATTACGGATCTGTAGCTTCAAATAGAGCATATTCTATGTATAGATGTTAATAGAACACAAAATGTATTTGAACACGGTGAACAGCATGTCGTCTAAATCATCGATATAAAATATATATTCTGTTGGTGCGAACCTGCTTATTAAAAGCAATAATAAGCACGTTTGATTCCGAAGCGGAAGCAGAACTTGCAGTTTTCGATGGTGTTTTGAATCCTGCTTACCATCTCTGTGTTTATTAACTTCTTGCACGCTGCTGGCGAATATTCCCGCTCAAGACACAAAATATCTCGTCACTAAAATAAGAAGAATTTCAGTGGCGCACTTAACCCTTTACCTAACATGAACAGCAGACGACACTTGCAAAAAAAGTGTTGAATAACTATTTTTTTTTCATTTTGTGTCTCAAAAACTTAGTTTATGACTTCGCCTTGAAACGAGCTCGATGAGCTCGTTCCAACGAGGGGTCATAACATATGATTTTGAGACAAAAAGGGTTAATCTTTACTGCCTACGTGGAGGGCACGGCACCGCCGTGTACCAAAGTATGCTGCACGTCAATGATGCCTTTGCCTTCAACAGCTGTTAAGTCTGCTTGTGCAGAGTTAATGAGCTTGAGAGTCTGACATTTGCTCGACGCTGACGATGGTTCTCTCCCGCTTCATCCGCCCGTAAAAAACTGTCCGACACGACTTGACCCTAGCTTCTGAAAGTGTACTTAACCCCCAATAAACAAACAAACTCTTCAAAGCGTAATGATATGTTTTAACCCACATATACAGCTGAAAAATTAAAAGCCACCCGTATTAATATTTTGAAAAAGTGATGTTATTATTTTGAAAAATACATACAGTTGTGTAACCCTCCCCACGGGAGAGCGATGGATCAGTGGTTAGAGAATTTCAACGTAAACCAAACGGTACAGTATTGAATCCCGAACAGAGGTAAATGCGCTGTGTCCTTGGGCAAGGCACTTAATCTCGCTTACCCACGCGGGGGTACAGTGGCGTTGTGTACTAAGGGATACTATACGTCGATGGCGAACTTGTCTGTTCAACCATTGCTAACCCTGCTTGTGTGGAGTTGGTAGGTTGGGGAATCTGACTGCTGATCGGCGCTGCTCTGTGGTTTTCTCTGGGTACTTCACCTGTAAACCCTTCAGACTAGACGTGACCCTGGATGTTAAAAGTGTAGAGAAACACCAATAAACAAACAAAGAATCAAGCAGGCCCTTCATAAAACGACATATTCCTAAACGAACACTTAAAACGCTCCCCACATTGACATTTTGTTGGAAAGTGATGTTTTCATTGCAGGCGCGTATCCAGGCTATCAAAGTTGGGGGGGGGGGGGGGGGGGCAAAGGTAATATCTAGTGGGTGGTGGGGGTGGGGGGTGCTAGTTCGCTATCTGAGCGTAGCGGCTACCCCTTTCCGCTACGTTCAGATCGCTCTACTAGTGGACATACAGAATAGGATGCTCAACATCATCCGAGCCACGTAGCGGCGAGATGGGAGCGAGCACAAGAGGGGCACCCCCTCTCGCTGGGTGGGTGGGGTGGGGGGAACTAGCTGTCCCGGAACAAGATTGTGAAATTCGAGACAAAAAAAAGCAATTTCCTTGACTCTGAGTCTGTTTATGTCCACAAATTATAAGTTGTGAAAGGCATAAACAATTAGGCCACATCACCGGAGTGGGGTTGGGGGCGGGCATGACTATAAGGGGAAGGGGCATATGCCTCCTTTGCCCCCCCCCCCACCAATGTCTACGCCACTGTTTCATTTTGAAAAAAAAACATGCTGTCGTTTTCAATATGCGACTTAACCCGCCACAACACAGTAAACTCGGCATTAGGGACGTTTCCATGTCTTGTACGTCAGTGCTGAATTTGTAATTAAGTGGCCGGGGGTTAGAGTCCATACCCAATCATTGAAGAGCCCAGGGCCGCTAATGCCCCCGGAAGTCAGAGGTTTCTGTGGACTCCATACAGAAAAGGTGTGGCGTAGTACAAATTACTATTGTCCCAAAATAACCTAGCATACTGGGCGCATAGCCTGGTGTAAAAGGTTACGTTGGGACAAAACATGGCGTACTCTGAAATTCTCTTATCCATGCCGTAGATTGTCGCAAGATATACGGCAAGTCGGATAATATTTTTGACTTCACATTGATAAAGTTTGCAAAATGGAAGAACAAGTAATATTGATATTCTGCCCAAAGCATGCTTTTAGACTCAATTTTCTGTAACTACCCGTTTTCGGTGCCAAAACAGTAGAAATATGGTTGCTCAATATAACATTTATTGCCAAAGTATATTTCTATTGGAAAATGGTGAGTTCGCACAACCCACTCCCCCCTCCCCACCGGTGAAAAACTATCTATGTCCGTGTCTCTTCTAAGATTCTCCCCGGATTTTTAACGGCCATTCCCTAAATAAAGTTTCTGATTTTGGAAGGTATTAGAACTAAAGTTTTGTTTGTGAAAATTAATGTTAGGATTATAATATGATTACGGTTTACTGAGAACAAATGAGCAGAACCTTTTTAACCCAGCCGTGTGCGTAATTAGAATAATATGCACCAAGAATATTTAAGGGGTAGCGTGAGCTAGGTCAGTGTAGGCTTCAGATAATCAACAATCAAGTGAAATCACAGACCTTCGTTACTAGAGTGAGTCGAATGTGTAACTGTAGGACGGAAGGAAACAGGGCAGAAAGAAACAGGAAACAAAGAAACAGAAAGAGAGAAACACAATTTTCTTATATTTTGAACTTTACTGTCCACAGAAAATGACCCTTTCTAAACAATTCTTTTTCAATTCCTCCCCCTCCCCCTGTAAATTGAATGGATGTTTTCACCAATGATTTCTCGTATAAAATGTAGAACACTTTTTTTTTATCAAATCTAGTCATGGCTGCTTTAGAGCAGCCATGACTAGATTTGATGAAAGACATCTAAAAAAGACTCAGAGGATTAAGAGTTAATATATATCCATATTTGTATGGGTTATTGAAAACTTGTAAACTATACAGGATGTAAATAAAAGCTGCTTTGTATCAACCCTGTAGTTCTGTTTCAGTCACCCAAACCAACAACTGTCCCTAGAAGGGTGAATGTTTGTACAATTATATATCATTACATTTTTTGTACATTCAACAATAATTTCTTTCCTTTAATTTGCATTAAAATAGTCTTTCAGAAAATTTTCATTGAAATTTTTAAAAATAAATTATTGGTGTGAAATACTGAATAAAAGTGTTTCTTTCTGTCCTGTTTCCTTTTGTCCTTCCCAAAATTGTTCCTTTGTTTCATATTTCCTTCCGTCCGATCACCGAATGTGTCGCGCAAAAGATTTGAACGATACCGAGTAAAATTGTAAAGGTTGCAAATTTTGGGATCTGAAATTGCTGGAATATCGTGTTGGTAAGGGGTTTTACAGCCGAGTTGTAGTCGAACTGAAATCTCTCGTGCAATGTCGTTGAAACCGGACACGATGTGAGATTCACTCGCGGTTCTAGCATTGAGTGCAATGCGATTATGTAATAACGATTTTTTTGTTTTCAATTTGGAATTTTAGTGTAGTGTGATTAGTAGTTATGGAGGTCACTTTAGTAACTTCGCGATCAAACATATCCTACAGAACGCCTTCTGTGGACTGGCCACTTTCCATGGGTGGGCAATATTTCCACCGACGCAATAATATTCCAAGCACTAATTATAGGAGTACACATTAAAAAATTAATTCATGAAGCACCGGGTACGGGTGCTTCTTTAATTAAAATTTTGCTGATGGTGATTTTTATTACCTGCATGGTAAACGCATGTGTGGACATCACTGCCCATGCATGGATTACGACCACTCCATGGCGACTGTACTGAATGGGAAGTTCAATGGAAAATTATTACGCCGGGAGTAGGGGCACTTCAGGACTAAGGAAAATAAACTTGACGACCAATCGTTTTGGATGGGATCTTTCCATAAAAGCAGAACTGTACTTGAAGACCAGCGTTTTCAGAAATTTATAGGTAGTAGTGAAAGAGGAATTCCTACAGTACATTTTTAATATATTCCCATATTACTGCTACTTATAGCTTCTGAAATATATTTGGATCCCAAGTGTCTCTCCTGTCAACGGTTTACTATGTAAAATCCCATATGGTGCGATTAGGTCTCAAGTGGCTCATCCGTTAGTGATGTCTGCCGTAAGTATTACGATAATGACTGTTACTATTTAACGATCCATCTTATGGAAACTTAGAGAGAAGTGTTCATCTGCAGTGGAATAAATAGAGGATATGGAATGAATGTTTTTCTCATATAATCTTTATGAAACGAGTCTAAGAATTTTCCGTTTTGGCGAGCCTCTGGCGAGCCCAAACGGAAAATTTGGACCAGTTTCATAAATATTATATGAGAAAAACACTCATTTCATATTGTATTTATCATATGACACACACACGCACAAATTAGCCGCTTAGTATGACTTTTTAACACATCACCTAACTTGAGTTGCAGACAGCACTTGGAAAAAACATCCTCGTATAGCTAAAATTTTTTCATTTTTTGCTTCCAAAACATAGGTTATGACCCCTCATTGGAACGTTCCAATGAGGGGTCATAACCTATGTTTTGGAAGCAAAAAGTGAAAATATAAAAAAAAATGAATGGCGTTTTTTTTGTAGGTAAAAGATTAATACAATATAACCCACCCTAAATAGGACAGATAACGTCAATTCTCCCTACTAAAATTATGCAAATGTGACCCAGTTGTATTTTGTTTAGCCAATCAAATTGTCCAGTTTTGAAATTGACCAATGAAAGCTCCCAACTGTAATTATGCAAATTATGAAAATGTGGGCCAGTTGCAATTTGTTCAGCCAATCAAATTGTCTAGTTTTGAAATTGACCAATGAAATTGACGGAAGGCTTTATTTATCACTAATTAATATGAAAACAAAATATCAAATGTTTTAAAGTTAACAAAACGGACGGGTCACATGATAAAATTGATTCCGTGGTGACTTTCAAATCAGATCGAAAAAGATAGTCCGTCATCGCTGAGCGTGGAATACCATTTTCAGCGAGTATGTAGTGGGAATATGATTTGTTTTGGGAGAAGAAAAACGAATGGAAATAGAACAAAAGTTTCTTTATCGAAACGAACACATTCAACTTTTTTAATTCCTACTTTTGCAAAATAGCACCATACATTTCGAAAGGTTCTTTGAAGAGTAAAGTTTCAAGGCTGATTAATTAATATCTTTAACCTGAAGCCTTGTTAATTAGTCTACTCTGCTTGTCAAATAAACAATCTTCTCGTGAAGAGAAACAAAATATGAGTTCCTCGGTTTTGCTTCAAGATGGAACAAAAATAAATCAGCATAACCAAAAGAAGTTTAATAAATATTTTCACTGTAATATTTTACGGTAAAAGTGCCGCCAGCTGGTCGCCAGTACTTTTACAGTATTTTGTTCTGTAATTTTTGCGGGGCATTGATCAGAGCTCTGCACGGTTAGCGGAAGTCGAGATCCCAAAAGCTTGGAGAGAAATTAGCATAGTGGGGCTCGGTGGCGTTGCGGTAACCGGTTCTCGTCAGATCACCGAAGTTAAGCAACGTCGAGCCCGCTTAGTCCTCGGATGGGTGACCGTCTGGGCGATCGATTCGGACTCACGCGTTGTCCTTGGGCAAGGCTCTTAACCCCGATAGTCCACATGGAGCACGCGATGACGCCGTGTACTAAGGCGTACCGCACGACGATGGTGCGCATGTCTTCAACCAATCTAACACTGCCTGTGCTGCAGTGTGGAGTTACGATGTTGGGGAGCTGGCAGCTGCTCGTCGTTGCTCGGTGGTTCTCTCCGGGCACTCCGGCTTCCCCCACCCCTAAAACTGTTACGTTCATGATTAGCCATTGTGCATAAGTATGTGACCTTAAACACCAATAAATAAATAAATAAATTAGCAAAGTGAAGCATCATCACTTGACACTCATGGCAGGCAACGATACTCTCTACTGATAAAGCGTTTCTTTCGCTGATCTCTATACAAGTGTACAAACGTCGCATCTAAATCACCCGCACAAGATGGTGTCAAGTCAATCAACGCTGTAACTCCTCCCATCGGTGTCCTTTGATGACGTGAAAGCTGTTGCGCTGTGACTGTCGTCACAGCGCAACAGCTTTCACATCATCAAACATGAAACGAAATCCTCAGTGCCGGATTAAGGGATGGGCTTTATGGGCTGCAGCCCAGGGGCCTCCGCCAGCCGAGGGACTCCAGAGATTAAGTGAAATTAATTTACTGTGAAAAGTTACTTCATTTGTAAATACAAAATGAAAGTATAAGTATGTTGAATTATCTCTTTAAAAAGGGCTAAATTGATATTCTGTATAATATATTGGAATTTATTTTTTGCCCATTATTCCCACTCGTTGGTACTGGCAGTTTTGATTACAAGTTGCAAAATAAATTTAATATTTCAAAAACTTATTTTAGTTTTGAAAATATCACAATGTCTTTTCTCTTTTTGTTGTGTTACACTTGCACCCATCTATGCTGGCCTAACGTTGACATTATTTTGTAGATGTTGAATAAACCGATTTCAAGAATCCGAAATTCGATTTCCTTGCTTTTGCTAATTGTCACTGGAGGCCCCACAGTCAAAGTATCTGTAGCCCAGGGGCCTACTAAATCGTAATCCGGCCCTGGTTAAAATCCTCGGTCAACAACTAGTAAAACAAAATAAACTTTACTATCTCGGCACATATTTTTATCAATACAGCCTAAAATATACCGTAAATATTCACTTTTCTGTTGCTGCAGACAATGTGCACGCCACCAACATGTTTCAGAGACATTAAGGTTTATTTCCAAATGAAACAAAATACTGCATTTTGATTGGCTGAGAGGTACGGTGTAACTTGCAATCCACAGTGGCTTTTTTTACACCGTGTTTAACCACGGTGTAAAAACAAGAATATACAAGAGCAAGCTATATGGCTAAAAAAGTACCAATTTTTAATTATTAATTCATACCTTCTGCTTGGTTATGTTAGCACAAAAATAAAAATACAGGATATTTAATATTTTTGTGCAATATAATATTACAGATATGGATGTCAGTTTTTGCTCACAATGTAGGTTAAAGTATTAAGTACACTAAAATTCTTGGAACTAAATCCGTTATCCGTGTGTTTTCCAGAACGTATGGGAATTTACACCGGTTTGGGAACTCATACACCCTTCGGCTTCGCCTCAGGGTGTATGAGTTCCCAATCCGGTGTAAATTCCCATACACCCTGGGAAACACAAGGGTAACTAATAATATTCTTTAAAAAGCGATCAACGACTGCGAGGGGTCGGAAAATTGAGTACTTCCGGGGAATTTTGTTGGTGTTGAGTATTGTCAATTTATAGCAACAATTGCACCCCCCCCCTTCCCCCTTCCCTCCTTAAGACGAAGGCAGAAGACCAGTTGCGAAATCGAACTGAGACTGAGAGGAATTGAGGAGAGGTGTCTGAGGCAAATAATAAGAATATGATGGCCTCAGGTAATAGCAAACCAGGACCAAGTGGAAACAACTGGAGTGAATGATATTAACACCGAGATTTTACAGAGGCGATGGAGATGGTTAGGAAATGTTTTGACGATGAATAACAATAGTCATCCCAAATAGGTCTTAGATGGTCACCAGCAGGTCAGAGAAAAAGAGGAAGACCTAATGGTTGTTGGAGGAGAACAGAGGAGGCAGAAATGAAGATACTCGGCAATACATGGGCAACATCAAAGAGATTGACACAAGACAGACACCGGTGGGGATCAGCTTTGGAACCCTTATGCACTGGCAGGCTCAAAGTGGACTGAGTGAGTGAAGATGGCGGTAGGTGAGACACTTTACTGTAATATGCGAACAGTGAATGTTCCAGCAATCCAATTGTATGGAGGTCAGCAGTTTCAGAAATGTTAGGATTGCGATCATTTAGCAGAAAAAGTTAGCTACCTGAATGTGCATGTTTCCGATATCGAGACAAAAAGAATCCAATCATATTCAACAAAAATTACATATTTATTGTAAAATTTATTGCATTATTGAACCGACATTACTTTCCAATTGTAATGGAAAGAGAACATCGGTTGCTCCCCGACTGCACATTTGAAATAAAACTAAATGTTTTCTGTACTTAAGTAGGAGCAATGATATTGAATTCTGTTAACAGTGGATTATTGTAATTCGTCATACAGATCAATCTCTGGCGCTCGATTTGTGTACGTTTTAATTATCTCATCGCGTCAGTCTTTTAGGACACGAGTCCAGCACCCCGCAACGAAATATTCAAATCATAACGATCTACTGTGAGAGAATATTTCACTGCAACACGTGTAGCTGAAGACGCGCTTTGATGAAGTTAGATAAATCTGTTATGTGAAATGGAATGGCGAAGATTACATTAACCCACACGTTGTTGATTTGCAGTACACATTATGTTGTCAGAACCAGCGTATATCGTCCATTTCTCCGCGGGAACTCCGGAAAGTGAAGCAGCAGTTGCTTACCGTAGTAAACGTGCGCTGCTTTTTCTGGTAAAATAGGACCCAGTCACCAATGCTCGCAAATGGGCAAAATAGGTATAAACGATTGGCTGGACTTCTCTGTTTTTCCATTTTGTTGTCACGATTTGCCATTGTGCAGAAATATGTGGCCATAAACCTTTACCCAACATAACGGCCAAAACCGGCCAGCGCTAATCACAAAAGTACCATTCAATTTTCATTATTTTTTCATTTTTTGTCTCAAAAATATAACTTATATAATTATATTATTTAACCGTTTACCTAACTTAACGGCCAACCCTGCCAGCGCTATTCTCAAAAATCGCCAATTAATTTTCATTATTTTTTTCATTTTTTGTCTGTAAAACATAGGTTATGATCCCTCATTGGAACGAGCTCGTTGAGCTCGGTCCAATGAGAGGTCATAAGCTATGTTTTTGATGCAAACAATGAAAATAATTAGTTATTCAAGGATTTCGTTTGCATGTGTCGTCTGCTTTTCGTGTTAGGTAAAGGGTTAAAAACAATAAATAAATAAATTAAATAAATAAATAAATAAATAAATAAATAAATAAATAAATAAATAAATAAATATGGTCCCTTGAGTGGAACAAGCCGCCATCTGCAAGTGACAATATGGTGGTAGTCGACGGCATTAACGTAGCTCAAATAAAGGATATCTATTTATCAGGGGAAAAATTCCTGAACCGAGTTTACTCATTACCATTCGAGCTGAGGTTCATCAAGGCTCAGGTCTAATTCAGTGGACGTTGTTTGTACATTTCGAAATGAATCGCGACGCAGTTGTGACCCTTTTTATCACACAAACGCGTTTTTGAATATGTATCGGGGTTTCAATCAAATCGATCGAGCTAAAAGAGAGCTGGGCGTGCTGGGCGTGCTGGGCGTGCTGGGGTGATGATTACATGGACGTAAGTCTGAATTTGGCTAACTGGCACATTAGAAAGTTTGCTTTCAGTCCAAATTGCCGGAAAGCAAGCAGAATTGTAAATGCGCCCAAATATGTCAGAGGTAATTTATTTGTTTGTTTAATTATTTATTGGGTTTTAACGACACTTTCGACAGCCAGGGTCACCTCGTGTCGGACAGTTTTACAGGTGGGGGAAGCCTGCATACCCAGAGGGTACATGTGAGCTACTGAGACTCCTCAAGATACTAACTCCACACAAGCAGGGTTAGCATTGTTTGAAGACAAGTGCACCATCGACATGCAGTACGCCTTAGTACACAACGCCACCCTGTCCCCGCGTGGGCAATTGAGATTAAATGTCTTGTCTAAGGACACAGCGTGGTTGCCGCTGGCGGAATTCGAACCGAGGTCCTCTTGGCTTGGGGCTGCACCTCTACCCACTTAGCCACCGCGCTCCCGCCAGAGGTAATAAATAGATCAATAATTTTCTTGTCGATCAATGAGAGGTTGCATTACTCTCCTTGCATTGCATTACTACTTGTCTACTTTGGTAAACAAATGAAAGCCGACAGGAAAATTTAACGAAAACACGAAACTGTAAACACAACTGATAATGAAATTTCTAAGAAGAGAGGCTGGCATATTAGATAATACGAGACCATTAATAAGCTGATACTGTGTCACATGGAGCTCAGCTCCCGACTAACGCTCGCCTAATATTGTTCTCACTTTTCGTCACGTGACACATTATCTGCCAAATAATTGCCCCAAACATTATAATGTCTCACCTCTTACAAGTATGAGAAGCCCATTGGTTTTAACCCCTTTGAGACTTTAATTATCCTGACGTTCAAGCGTCACTGGGAATTCAGTTTCTTCAACGTTTTTCAAAATGCGACGTCAAACGTCGGAAAGTACAAATAACAAGATATTTTTCACATTAATGATTATCTGGTTGAGGGCTAGATTATTTTTGGTGGTTTGAATTTGTTATTCAAAACCTGTTTTATTACAAATTATTGGAGAGTGCCTTCAGGCACTCTCCAATGATTTGTAATAAAACAAATTTATATTAACAAAATATCATTTGTGTTCGACCGAATATGAAATTTAGGCAAGGAGAGTGTTGGTTTTTGCTCTGGTATCCTCATTTTAGAAACCCATGATAGTGGCTTCTAGCACTCAACCAGTTAAGAAGTCTTGACAGCAGGATTATATTAGTATTTTATGCTGCGATAACATTTGGCTCAACGGTTGTCACTGGGCACTATTCGGGAGAAAATAGGAATTGAGGTTAAAACTTAAAAAAAAATCGAGAAATAATAACAAAACAAATGACCACAGAGTATCAGCGCGCGGTTTGATTTCGCACGTCATAAGACGTAGAAAAGTACCAAAGGGTTAAAACGTCACATGCAAGCCGTATATGAATTAGTTAAAATCCATAATATTATACGACTGACAGTCAAGAGTGATCACCTTTGTGCACGGGTCTTTCAAAATGACGACAAATGTCGACAGATGATAACTGCTCCAGGTTAAAGGAGTAAGCATTCCATCGTTTAGTGTTCATCGAATTTGCCATTTCAATATATGGTTGGAAGAGTTAGTAAGATATATTCGTTTGTTAGTGACTTATGTATAGACGGTGCCATACAATTACACATTACAGTTTCTTGAAGTAGAATTCTGTTTTTATTCGGGAGAGAAATGCGGATATTAAAACCCACTAGTGACAACTCCCTTTGTTTCACCTTTACTGTGATCCGAAAAAGAACCGAAACGGATAATAAGTGTGCATTTTATAGTTACCGATGGTGCTAAAGGTATTTAACCCTTTACCTAACATGAAAAGCAGACGACACTTGCAATTTATTTATTTATTGATGTTTAAGGTCACATATTTATGCACAATGGCTAATCATGACCGTGACAGTTTTACGGGTGGAGGAAGCCGGAGTACCCGGAGAGAACCACCGAGCAACGACGAGCAGCTGCCAGCTCCCCAACAACGTAACTCCGCACTGCAGCACAGGCAGGGTTAGATTGGTTGAAGACATGCGTACCATCGACGTGCAGTACGCCTTAGTACACGGCGTCATCGTGCCCCCACATGGGCAATGGGGGTGAAGTGTCTTGCCCAAGGACACAACGCGGTTGCCGCAGGTGGGATTCGAACCGAGGACCTCTCGGCTTGCAGCCTGCACCTCTACCTACTGAGCCACCGCGCCCACCGACACTTGCAAAAAAAAATCTTGAATAACTATTTTTTTTCATTTTTTGTCTCAAAAACATAGGTTTTGACCCCTCATTGGAACGAGCTCGACGAGCTCGTTCCAATGAGGGGTCATAACCTATGTTTTTGAGACAAAAAATGAAAAAATAATTAAAATTAATAGGCGTTTTTTGAGAATAGCGCTGGCCGGTTTTGGCCGTTACGTTGGGTAAAGGGTTAATGAATTTGAACAACTTATCTCGTGCGTTGAATGACACCGAGCCGCGTACAGTTACATCACAGAATAGGTTGTTGAAATTCATGAAATACTGACAGCGAGGTTGGTAATTAACTTACACCCTGTCCTTTATTCATCACGCACGGACTCAGATATTCTCAGTGGACAAGAGGTATTCAACTTATAGTGCAGTCGCCGAGCACTGGTCGTAATCCACGCATGGGCAGTGATGTCCACGCATGCGTTTACCAGGTAATAACAATCACCATCAGCAAAATTTAATTAATGAACCACTTGGTTGTACCTGGTGATTCATTAATTAAATTTTTGATGATCATTCCAGTAATTATTGTTTGCTCTCAAAATTATCACGTCCGTGGAAATATTGCCCAAGCGGTGAAAGTGACCATTCCACGACGGCCGTACTGTACGTCACTTGAACACCCATTCTGTTGTTCCTTCAGGTATTCCAAGTTACTTGCACACCCAGTAAAGACAATAGGGCCAGAGTGTAATATTTGCTTTAAGAATGACCGAGTGTTCTTGATACACAGCTACTGTTCCAATAAATAGAGATTATTGCCATTATGTGGTTCTCTCCGGGTACTCCGGCTTCCTCCACCCGTAAAACTGTCAACGACACACTATGACCTTGGCTGTTAATCTGTCGTTAAACCTTAATAAATAAATAAATAAATCTCGGATTTAGTGTGCACACATTTCTTTTTTGATGGGCAAAATTCTATATTACTGTGGAAAGAAAAGCATAAAGATAATTTTCACCGGATCGCAAGCAGTTCGATTTAAATTCTGTGCTTTTGTAATCATAGTACCGTATGTGTGTGAGTCAAGAAGAAGTCATCAGGTCAAAAAAAAAAAGAATTTGGTTCTTAGGTCATCTGTCATTGAAATTAAGCCCCCTTGCCGAACCCGTTCTATTAGCTTGTAGTGTCTTCCAAAATTAGCACGAAATCACGAGAGTTTAAAATGTCACCTGTTTAATTGATGTATATTATTATCTCCACAACCTCTTCCATGAAGCATGATTAAAATACAGTGTTTGTTTACTAGAACTGTTTTGTAAACATCAAGTTGCTATGTTCTTCAGAAAATAAATCAAATATTATGTGTGTGGTACTTATTTTTCGAAATAGGTGGATAAATATAACAACACAAACGCATTTTATATAGAGATTATTACCGTCATGTGGATGTACAAAATATGTATCCGAGTCGAGCTCCGGGTTCTAAGGGCAGATCACGACGAGTCTTTGACTCGTCGTGATCCACCCTTAGAACCAGGCGCGAGACTCGGATACATATTTTGTACATCCACATAATGGTAATAATCATTTTATCTTCCAAAATATTGGGGTTAAGTCATGAATGTAGACGAATGTATAACGAACTATTTATTCGTAGGGATGGACAAAAAGAAAAAAAATGGAACTCACGCGAAAGGAACGTGCTTGTATCTGACCCCCTGATACTGTATCAGGGGGTCGGATACACGACAGTTCCGGAGTTAATACAGACATAATACATGTTGCTTGTAAGATAAAAACATTCAATATTATCTGATCAAGTTTTTACCACGAGTGTCTACGGAAACATCAGGATGCAATTTTCTTTGATGAATTTCACCAAACGTTAACCCTTTACCCAACGTAACGGCCAAAACCGGCCAGCGCTATTCTCAAAAATCGCCAACTAATTTTCATTATTTTTTCATTTTTTTGTCTCAAAAACATAAGTTATGACCCCTCGTTGGAACGAGCTCGTCGAGCTCGTTCCAATGGGGGGTCATAACCTACGTTTTTTAGCCAAAAAATGAAAAAAATTAGTTATTCAAGAATTTTTTTTGCAAGTGTCGTCTGCTTTTCATGTTAGGTAAAGGGTTAACACACCTATCAAAATCTGTTCACAGTTTCAATTTGTATTCTCCGTAATGTGTTAAAATTATTTCCTTTATGTTTTCTCATAGAAACAAGAATTTAAAAGTGGATATAAACTCAGATCATACGCACGACCCAGATATTGGGCCGCATGTTGTTCGAGGGCGAAGCACTTGAGCATTATCTGGCGATAATTTATTGAATGATTGATTTATTTATTCATTTATTAGGGTTTAACGACACTTTAACAGCCAAAATCATATCGTGTCGGTGACAGTTTTACTGGTGGAGGAAGCCGGAGTACCCCGAGAGAGCCACCGAGCAACCACGAGCAGCTGCCAGCTCCCCAACATCGTAACTCCGCACTGCAGCACACGCAGGGTTAGATTGGTTGAAGACATGCGCACAATCGACGTGCATTACGCCTTAGTACACGGCGTCATCGTGCCCTCATGTGGACAATCGGGGTGAAGTGCCTTGCCCTGGCGATAATACACTCGTCCAACGTACAAACTTCGCAAGTGCACCACTGACGCGCAGTACGCCTTAGTACCCCACGCCACGGTGCCACCACATGGGCAATCGGGATTAACCCTTTACCCAACGTAACGGCTAAAACCGGCCAGCGCTTTTCACAAAAATCGCTATCCAATTTTCGTTATTTTTTCACTTTTTGTCTCAAAAATATAGCTAACTAACTAACTATGTTTTTGACGCAAGAAATGAAAACAAAATGTTATTCAAGAATTTGATTTGCAAGTGTCGTCTGTCTTTTGTGTTAGGTTAGGTAAAAAGTTAAGTGTCTTGTCCAAGGACGCAACGCATTTACCCCTGGTGAGGATCGAACCGTGGACCTATCGGTTTGAAGTCCAATCCCGTGACCACTGAGCCATCGCGGCTTACTGTAAGTCGTTGGTACACTTGCCTTCGACCGCTGCAGAC
This sequence comes from Pictodentalium vernedei, assembly GCA_031216915.1. Lineage (NCBI taxonomy): Eukaryota > Metazoa > Mollusca > Scaphopoda > Dentaliida > Dentaliidae > Pictodentalium > Pictodentalium vernedei. Next base: position 37,968,162 of record CM062288.1, read on the forward strand.
TGCTCGTGCAGAGTTCTAAAGTCAGAGTTTCTGACAATTGTTTGCTGCTGCTTGATGGTTCTCTCCGGGTACTCCGGCTTCCTTCATCAGGGACGTGGCGAGAGGGGAGATGGGGGTGGGGTGGCCCACGGCCTCTCGTTCTATCCTTCCGCTCTGGCACTCGTGTCATATCGATTAACCCATTCACACGCGCATGTCATTCTGTGTATTTGTTATAAAACAGCTCGAAATAACATAACACTCTCGTTACAGAATATAAAGATGTTTACATCTTGTACTATATACAGGGACGTGGCGACAGGGTGTGGGTGGGGTGGGGATGGGGTAGGGGTGTGTCGAACCCAATCCTGGCCAAAATTTCCTATTGTTGGAAATTCGGAGGGCAAGTGATGGGTAGTTGGAAATTCCATCTATCTGGATTTTAGAGCTTCTTTGGAGATGCTGATGTCTCATTTACTTCCTAAATTTCCAGCTCGGTTTCAATTGGGCAAAAATTCTAACTGTTACTATTTACAACTACAGTGTACGCAACATCGAGCTTCATAAGTATGCATGGTGTCAATCGGTACGAGATTTCTATAGTACGTTTACTTATCGTAACAAAAAAAAATCACAGAATGACTTGTTGTTCGGGTGAATATATGATCCATCTGTAGTTGAAAATTCGGAGGGCAGGTCATGAGTAGTTGGAAATTCCATCTATCTGGATCCCCTAAGGCTTGTTTGGCGATGTTGATGTCTCCTTTATTTCCCCAAATTCCAACTCGGTTTCAAATCAGCAAAAATTCTACTATTTTTTTACAACTATCGAGCTTCATAAGTATGCATGGTGTCAATCGGTACGAGATTTCTATAGTACGTTTATTTATTGTAATAAAAAAATCCTCGAAATGCACATCAAGAAAATCACATCATGTAAAATCGTTATCCTGAGTTAATTCCATCATTCACAGTTACAAAATGATGATACATCAAACATTGATCATTCCTGCAAAGATCTGATTTAATGTTAGGACAGTATGAATTGTTCAAAGTTCTAAGCTTGAGCATTTGTTTAGCACACATTCAATTCCCAGAAGAATACCAAATAATAATAACCTGATAATTCTATCATAAATGTGTTGGCATTTTAGTTACTAAAATCAATTTTATGCCTCCTTTCAGGGATTCGTTTACAAAATCTTTCTCTGTAGTGAATTTTCAACTACGGGGATGGACCGGGAGGAGGCTCTCCCTCTAGTTGGAAATTCACTACCCTAACCCCCCCCGATCGGAAACCTCTAGCCACGTCCATGCCTTCACACGTAAAACTGTCCGACACGAGATGACCCTGGCTGCAGAAAGTATCGTTAAACACAAATAAATAAATAAATAAATAAATAAATAAATAAATAAATAAATAAATAAATAAATACACATCACCACCATGCTCCTACTTGGGAAATCGGGATTAAGTGTGCTATCCAAAGACACGGCGCAGTAACCGCGGGCCAGGATTGAACCGTCGACCTTTCGATTTAAAGTCACTTGCTCTAACAACTCAGTCACAGCCCCCCCCCCCCCACCCCCCCCCCCCCCTCCTTCCGTGACATTTCGGTATTTTGACATAATTTAGTTGTGGGTTAACCCTTTACCTAACACGAAAAGCAGACGACACTTGCAAAAAGAATTCTTGAATAACTAATTTTTTTCATTTTTTGTCTCAAAAACATAGGTTATGACCCCTCGTTGGAACGAGCTCGACGAGCTCGTTCCAACGAGGGGTCATAACCTATGTTTTTGAGACAAAAAATGAAAATATTTTGAAAATTAATTGGCGATTTTTGAGAATAGCGCTGGCCGGTTTTGGCCGTTACGTTGGGTAAAGGGTTAATGGATAAGTATTATAGTTTCCAAATGAGGACGTTTGACATACAACTTGCCAAATGGAACTCTTGTTGTGCGAAGGGTTAACGGGTGTCTGTGAACGAGAGATTAACTTGCTCATTACATTGTGATAACAATGTAATCAGTTTTAAAATATGACCAATTTGAAAAATTTCGGAGTCAATTTCATTAGAGTTACTAGCTCAGATACCAGTCAACACTATTATGAATGTTCTCATTTCACGCAATTGTCATTGTGAAAATAATTCTAACTCCTAAAATTGTCTCGCTTCGGGATAAAACTATCAGAATTAAATTTGTTCTATTTTCTTAGAAAATTGAAAATTGAAAAAAAGTAAGTAATGAGATTACAGTGGCAATATCCTCTGGCATTTATCTGCTGATGAAAATCTGTTACTTCTGTAAAGGTGGAAGTTCATAGACCATCTTAAGCTAGACTTGTCATTCAACACTTTCACCCCCAAGTAGGGCGCGGTGGCGTTGCGGTAACCTGTTCTCGTCAGATCACCGAAGCTAAGCAACGTCGATCCCGGTTCGTCCTCGGATGGGTGCCCATCTGAGCGATCGATTGGGACTCCCGCGTTGTGTCGTTGGGCAAGGCACTTAACCCCGATTGTTCAATGGGGAGCACTATGACGCCGTGTGCGAAGAATGTGCTGCAGTGCGGAGTTACGATGTTGGGGAGCTGGCAGCTGCGCGTCGTTTTGTCCAATGGGGGCACTATGACGCCGTATTCTAAGGCGTACTGCACGTCGATGATGTGCATGTCTTCAACCAATCTAACCCTGCCCGTGCTGCAGTGCGGATTTACGATGTTGGGGAGCTGGCAGCTGCTCGTCGTTGCTCGGTGGTTATCTCCGGGTAGTCCGGCTTCCTCCACTCGTACAACTGTCACGGTCATGATTAGCCATTGTGGATAAGTATGTGTCCTTAAACACCAGTAAATAAATAAATACACCCCCAAGTAGTTTATACAGTTCGTGTGAAATTACTCTAGAAAATGATCTGGTGTTTTTTAAAGAATTTCTGCATAATGTATTTATACTCTACTCTCGAAAAGAATGGGAGGTATACATGTACTGGATTACATGCGTGCGTCTGTCTGTCCACAGCGACATCTTACCAGTGAGTGAATGGATTTCAATGAAATTTGGTATGCCGGATCCTTACGACAAGCCGCTCCTGCACATGTTATAAAAAGGTTGCACCTATTTTTTCAAGAGTTACAGTCTTGACTTTGTTTTTAATTCCTTTATGCTTCATCGGTCCAGACAAACAGTGGGGGTATAATTGCCTTCAGCAATAGCTCGTGTTGATTCAACAGACGCGAGTATTCACGCTGTCTAGATTAATCCAACTTAGAATAAGAGTGTTAAGAATTATAAAAAAAAGTAATTTAGTAGCCTAAAGTTCACAAAAGTGCTCATTGGCTACATGTCAAGAGTGGATAGTGTTCTTTCATGAAAATCAAAGGGAGCGAAATTACTGATTATGAAAAGCCAATTCGTAAAGGTGTGGTTTAGGCTTCCCTTGCGCTGACAATATTGTGATATGTGTTTATTAACCCTTTACCCAACGTAACGGCCAAAACCGGCCAGCGCTATTCATAAAAATCAACATCCAATTTTCATTTTTTTCACCTTTTGTCTAAAAAATATAGCTGTTGACCCCTCATTGGAACGAGCTCAACGAGCTCGTTCCAATGAGAGGTCATAAGCTATGTTTTTGACGCAAAAAATGAAAAAAATGTTATTCAAAAATTGTATTTGCAAGTGTCATCTGCCTTTAGTGTTAGGTACAGGGTTAAATAAATTGTTGCCTCACGATTAATACATGTATAAATTTCCAAGAGGCCTTACGTTTTTCAACTATAATCCCGACTATATTCCAACTACATTATCAACGCATGCCGTCGATGAAGGCATACCTTGATGATGCAGTGGGAATATTTTATCAATCTAGACTTGTGCCATAACAATCTGCATAGATCTGGAGGTTTGCACCACCTCCTATCGGCCATCTTAAAATATTGATTGGTCTACCCCAAATAATGAATATGGACTCTTCTAATTGCTGGCAGTGAACTGGCATGGGAGATACCACCAGAGTTCAAAGGGTTAATGTCAGTCATAATTGTTAAAGCATGCAAACCACAATGAGATTGACGTTGTTACGTTTCACGTTTAATTGCGCTGACAATATTGCGATTCATCATTTGTTTGTGTTGCTTTGATGTCTTGCGTGGAGGATTATTTATGTATTGGGTCGTGCAATTCCCTGCAACATAGAAAGTATGTCGAGGGAAACTAGATGCAACGTTCGTCCCCACACTATCCGTTTTTGAATGGAATGACATGTGATTTCCACTGAAATAGTCAGTCAGGCGCGCGTGCGTGCGTGCGCTTATTTCTCGCGGCGGCATGTGACTTGTATTGTTACTGCTATAACGATACGAGATCTTTTATCTCCGACGTTTTATCACAACTGATATTGCTGTTTGCGATTGCGTTTTGGGGTAAATGGTAGATAAAATGATATATCCGATGTTACATTTCCCGTGGTGTCACCCGGATACTGCTGGTTTTAACGACACTGCTCCCAAATTGGAATTAGTAATTCAGAATCCACACGATCAACAATTGGGAGATATCATTTGACGGTATATCACAGAGAGTTGTGGGTGTCGCGCGTTTTGTCGTAGTAGCCACGTGACTGGTCGTTTTATGATGCCATTGTCAGGGTGGTACGTGGTGTTAGTTCGCATTTGCAACACGTGTTGGTAGGATAACTGAGTTTCCGCCATCGAGTTTATTTACCGGAGGCAGCTCCCTTCTTTCTATGGTGACAGTTTGTAACAGAAAGTCCTGTACGATAGGGCGTGTTTATGTTTGGAGGTTATGTTCAATTCAATGGGTGTATATCTAATTACCGAAAATACCCCGACAACTGTTTGTTTGGCTCCGATTATGCCAGAATCCTCTTATTTATTCCCATTTTAGATTTATCTCAGTAGTAAGTAGTTCTATGGAGTCTTAAATGGTGCGGGATGTCCATAGATTCACTGCGAGTATGTCGATGTACCCCAAACAATCCGACAACTACCAAAAATTACCAAAATGGACTAAACAACTGTTTATCTGGCTCATATTCTTCCCGAACCCTCGACTTTGACCTATTCCGGGGCATATTCCTGACTACTATAGTAATCTATTTTGCCATAGCTACTCTTTACTGTCGCTGGTCCTTACTTTGACCCTGGGCCAAGATTGAGCCAGACCGCACCATTCTCCATAGCCGGTATCATATACAATCACTTGCCCTGGTGGCAGCAAGACATCTATGAGATATGCTTTTTTGATAGTTAACAATGAGTTAGAAGCACATAGACACATTCTTAAAGTTCTGCAATGTGTGATAGTGCCAGGGTTTCCGCTATGCAGACATGGGATCCCATCAACCGCCCTATTTCCCTCGCTGAAGTTCTCCTACCCAAAAGGTACTTGTAAGGTTCTCGTCAAAGACACTCGAAAGGCTCGCATCAAAGGGAGAGAAATGTCGGGAATAAACAACAGCAACAAAGCAACCAGACTCAATTATTTTTACCAAGTTGCAATAACCTTGACTATAGTACGACAGGATCTGGTGATGGGTTAGATGGCATACGCGCAAGATCTGGGTTGGGTTCCATTGGCCTACTTTGGTAAGTTTTGTGTACACTCTGAGTATAGCCATTTTAACATGCACAAGGCATACATGTAGTTCCTTCACTCGGGCGTCTCAGATGTGCATTTCAGACAGATGAAATCTTGAGGCCTGTAATGGTGAACCCAAGAATCCGTTGGGGCGACCATGGTCGCCCCGTCGGATTCTTGGATTCCCCATTACCGGCCTCAACATTTTTGGGCGACCATGGTCGCCCCGTCGGATCTTTTGATTCCCCATTACCGGCCCGAACATTTTTTTCCTGGCAGAAAGCCTGGATAGTGCACATTATGCAATAGCACACAGGTGCATGTACGTGCCGGATGAAACGAGTGTGCTTATGTGAACGTGCACAATGTCCCTCAAAACATATAGAGTACGTGCTAATGAGGATATTATGAAATGCTGATGTAATATTGAAGGATATATTTTTTAAGATGTCCGAGGCTAGCCTACTGATGATAGTTGTGACCCCTTGTTCAAGTGAGGCACCTATCTCCTAGACTACCCTATGGCCTTCGAAGGCCCCAGACCACTACTATTGATTTATCCATACTCACCGTTGTCTGTCCTATGATCAGCTTCTATTGTCTTTATCCAGTACTATAGTGTTTTACTACCCGTGCTGGTTTGTATCACATTATCTGTCATGTGCAATAGTTTTCCGCTATTATTATCGTCTTGTACCAAAACATGACATTCGTACTTTCTAGTCTACTACCACCTACTTATCCATGGTCATCGCTATATATCCTATGGTCATTTTCCACTGTCTCCACCCGGTACGATAGTGTTTTACAACTCAAGCTAGTTTGTACCATGACTACCATTACCTGTACAAGAGGCTTCCACTATTACAACCGACTTGTCGAATCTTATGTCCTTCGTAAGATCACTACGACCAATTTCTGTGTTATAATCAGCTTCCACTCTCTTCATCAAGTATTACAGTGTTCTACTATTCATCCTGCTTGTACCATTACGTGTACAGGACTCTTCCACTGTTACTACCGAATTGTAAAAAAACTACACACTTGCCAGCTATCTATGAACCTGACTCCACATCTACCTTAGACCAAGTCTGAGCTGACTCAATCAAGTCGCCCGCTTCAGTGTGCAATACAATCCCTTGAATACGTTAACAAGCACACGCATCACACAGGCACATACTAGAAGTACTTAACTGGATGTGCCAAGATATCAGCATGGGGTGGTGCACAATATGCCTCTCCAACAAAACAACACCCCACCCCCCCCCCCCCCAAAAAAAAAAAAAAAACAAAAAAAAAAAAAACAACAAAACACACGCACATACGAGTATTTGAGGATACGTATGATATGGTGATGTATCATTAGGGGATTTATTTGGGAGATGGCTATCTGAGGATATTTATTTCACTATACAGTTAAAACTAGAAGTCCTGTCGTGAAATGCGCACAAATAGCACGTCGGTCTGCGCATTAATCTACGCGTTAAGACCATAGTGATGCTATCAAAATCTGTACATATGGCCTATGCACAAGCAATGCTTCAGCCAATGGACCTCCGGGTAACCCGGAGGTCCATTGGCAGAAACACTGCCTGTGTTTACTAGGAGTAACCAGGAGAACCTGCCGCTCTTTGGATGCCATTCGATATGGCAATTGCGCGCAATTCCTACGGACAATTAAGCCTTAATAAGCGCGCAGTTCATGACAGGACTTCTAGTTTTAACTGTAATAGGTGACATTACGGTATAGAAAAAAAGGATACTTCACAACGTTAGCATTTTGCTTCAGACAGGTAATGTCTTCACATCACGCCTGTCTGAAGTTCCAGATGTACACAAAAATGAAATAAAATCCTGTATCTGTTAATGCAATTCCAACGTGGTCTACAGTACTGCCGCCGTGGACTGGTCCTAATCCCCGCGTGGGCAGTGAGGTCCACGCATGCGTTTACAAGGTAATAAAAATCATCATCAGCAAAATTTTAATTTATGAAGCACCGACTGGTACCCGTGCTTCATTAATCAGATTTTTGATGATTATTCCTATAATTAGTGTTTGGAATCTAATATTATTGCGTCCGTGGAAATATTGCCCACCCATGAAAAATGCCCAGTCCACGGCGGTCGTACTGTAGTTGACAATTTGCAATCTGTGTATCAAACTTTTTCCAGTGTTGGAGCAAGACTTTAAATTTCTGGAACAAGTAGCAATGCAAAGGAGAGGAACTTATTTCAGAACGATAAACTTCCATTATGTTTGGAATACAATTCAAAATGGACGTCTAAAAGGCTATTAGTAATATTTATGTTTTTTCTTTAACCATTTGACCACACTGGTGGCATCTTTCATGTTAGTACAATGGCAGCAATAGGAAGAGCCTGTATTTAATATCTGTGAGTAGACCAATTAATATTGGGCAGCACGTTGAGAGAATTTTGATTGGTCTACCCAACAGAGTCACTTAGCAACCATCTTACTTAACCCTTTACCCAACGCAGACGATATCAAAATTTATTATTTTAAATATCATTTTTTTTAAATTTTTCAAACAATTTCAACAAAACCATATCATGTGACCCCTCGTTGGAACGAGCTCGATGAGCTCGTTCCAAATAGGGGTCACATGATATGGTTTTGTTGAAATATTTTGAAAAATAATATTTTTTCAACTGCTGAATTTGCATATTACGCGGGCGGATGCTGTCAATTCGTTAGGTAAAGGGTTAATGAAATTATGAAATACCATGTTCCTGAGTCGGAAAAGCGGCCCCCGTGTTCAAAGGGTTATGGGAAATGAATCATTATTTAAGAAAAACAAACCAGACAGAGCCTAAAATTTGATGGAAAGGCGTGTCACCGCGGCCCCTGAGGGGCGTCTCAACCCCCCCCCCCCCCTATCGACCCTGGTTTTATAGAAGGCAACGTTAAACCGAGTTTCTCATTATAATCATAATATAATATCTCTTACAATCATCGTAATGAATTCCTTTTGCAATGAGAACATTTGGTCATCACACTCTTTCTGGGAGTTATTCCCCTTCGAACGCATTGTGTGATCAAGAACGAGAACGGCGAGATGGTGATGCAGAACAGACCTAATGCTACACAATGTAGCCATTGATAAGGCAACCATGACTGATGAGACTTTCATAGGTGCACTTCCAATGAAAATAATATGGCTTAAGCCAACTTAACTATCCCAGGGCCAAAGATACTGGTCGCATTTTGGGGATCGGCTAAACCAATGCGGGGCTAAGCGAAGATAACCAATTGCGGGAGGGAAAGGGGATTAAACCAGACTTGTCCCGACCACGATGACTCAAGTCTCGACTGATAATATATTCTAGCTAATCATAAAAAAATGATGAAGTAGGAATATTAGTCAGTCCAGATTATAATTAAAAATGTCAATACTTCATGAAAAGTATTTGTGGATAAAAAAATATACATTTTTTAGTCGGAACACAACTTCTTAGTTTAACCACATTCTTACAGTGCATCAGACCTTTCTTTTCATTTTCTCCAATCACTCTGTATTTCTCTTGCGTTACCACGAATTTAAGCAAATATAATATATCTTGTTTGAAATTACGTGAAATAATTCATTCGAGGCGAGGGATTATATTGTAAAACACTCGTGAGCATTTGCACACTCGTGTTTGTACAACGTCCCTCACCTCTCATGAATTATTTCACGTAACCAGTCCAGTCAAATGATTACTCTCTATATCCTCTGCCCATAACGCTGACGAACTGATCACTAGTCATCAGATAGTTGCATCTAAGCACTTAATTCTACGAACTGCACCTCAGAAGAAATCAGCGACAGTACTTGTCTTTTTCAAATTTCTCGGATGCCATAGAATTAAGAAAGGGCGCTGGTTTTGTTTACATTGTCATGGCGGGGGTTCGAACCCACGCCGAGAGAGTTTCCTTCGGCACCAACCGCCTAGCGAAACTATACTGAAACACGCACACCACTCGGCCACCGACAGTCGAGAGAGTTTCCTTCGGCACCAACCGCCTAGCGAAACTATACTGAACCACGCACACCACTCGGCCACCGACTGTCGAGAGAGTTTCCTTCGGCACCAACCGCCTAGCGAAACTATACTGAACCACGCACACCACTCGGCCACCGACTGTCGAGAGAGTTTTCTTCGGCACCAACCGCCTAGCGAAACTATACTGAACCACGCACACCACTCGGCCACCGACAGTCGAGAGAGTTTCCTTCGGCACCAACCGCCTAGCGAAACTATACTGAACCACGCACACCACTCGGCCACCGACTGTCGAGAGAGTTTCCTTCGGCACCAACCGCCTAGCGAAACTATACTGAACCACGCACACCACTCGGCCACCGACTGTCGAGAGAGTTTCCTTCGGCACCAACCGCCTAGCGAAACTATACTGAACCACGCACACCACTCGGCCACCGACTGTCGAGAGAGTTTCCTTCGGCACCAACCGCCTAGCGAAACTATACGGAACCACGCACACCACTCGGCCACCGACAGTCGAGAGAGTTTCCTTCGGCACCAACCGCCTAGCGAAACTATACTGAACCACGCACACCACTCGGCCACCGACAGTCGAGAGAGTTTCCTTCGGCACCAACCGCCTAGCGAAACTATACTGAACCACGCACACCACTCGGCCATCGACTGTCGAGAGAGTTTCCTTCGGCACCAACCGCCTAGCGAAACTATACTGAACCACGCACACCACTCGGCCACCGACTGTCGAGAGAGTTTCCTTCGGCACCAACCGCCTAGCGAAACTATACTGAACCACGCACACCACTCGGCCACCGACAGTCGAGAGAGTTTCCTTCGGCACCAACCGCCTAGCGAAACTATAATGAACCACGCACACCACTCGGCCACCGACTGTCGAGAGAGTTTCCTTCGGCACCAACCGCCTAGCGAAACTATACTGAACCACGCACACCACTCGGCCACCGACTGTCGAGAGAGTTTCTTTCGGCACCAACCGCCTAGCGAAACTATACTGAACCACGCACACCACTCGGCCACCGACTGTCGGTGGCCGAGTGGTGTGCGTGGTTCAGTATAGTTTCGCTAGGCGGTTGGTGCCGAAGGAAACTCTCTCGGCGTGGGTTCGAACCCCCGCCATGCCAATGATCACTAGTCGTCGTTCCCAGTTTGAAATATGTTGTGTTGTCTACTCATGTACTGTTAGAGGGAATTATTACTTTTAAAGTTTTGCATAGCAAATTGCCTTACAGTAAATAGAAATGCATCGCCTTTTCGAACGATTAATATAGCAAATTCCAGAAATTTGTCAAGTCAAATCATCATTGAAATAGATGAACTGGCCATCTGATACATAACGTCGGCTGAGTGCTAGAATGTTCTATGTCCCATATGGGACATAGAACATTCTAGCACTCAGGCCACGATAAGGCATTATATGGAACAATTTTTTCCTCTGAAACGTTATTCAGATGACGCAATCTGCTTCATTTCGCAAACGTATCTTGTGGTGCAGGTTGAGCCATTAGTAGTATATCATGCACCGGGTGCAACAAGGCATCATTTGTACTGCTGAAGCTGTGTGGGTGGCGCTTTGTAACACTCAAGGGACGATATGCATGTTTTAGATTTCCAGTAAAAATGTTTATTTTTGACAGTGTTTCTACCAGTTGTAGATATTGTTTATTTCCTCAACTGGTCTCTATTTGTAAGTGCATCAATCTGACTTAGTTAAACTCTCATTTTTCACTGTCACCGATAGAACTATAGTAGATCACTGATTTTTCACTGTCACCGATAGAACTATAGTAGATCACTGGCCAATTGTCCAGTCAAAATCGGTTTAATGGTGCGATCTTGACTCCAGCCTCAAAATACAGATCTTTTTTGCCCATTTGGGGATTTATTGTTGTAGTGACTGTTAATTGTTCGTCACAACTCAGATGATTCTGTTCCTCCATCATTTTGAGAATGGATTAGGCCCGGGAAGAGGATCGTCGAATGACGTGTCATTTAGAGTAGAGTGCTGTGCTTGGACCGAAATGCTGGTTTCGCTTTTGGGTAGTGTCCCGATGTAGGGTATCGATAAAATAAAACAATGCATCTCGAAATGCGATGCAACACCACTTGAATTACTATCTGCACTGTCAAATATTTGCTTTACGCACAAATTAATGCATGACCCATTGAGAGGGTTGAGACTTTGTGCATGTAATGAATACCCTAGAGTTGAGAGAGAGAGAGAGGGAGAGAGATTTAGGTTCACATTATCTTTTCTAACCCGTCAATGCAGTCTTGTTGGGAATTAGCAGGAAGAAAGAGTGAAGAGTACAGACCAATTTACCCTTAAGCTGTGACCGATCATTTGTCTCGACTGCGGACCTCAAAGACGAGAAAATGACACATTTTGGGGTTCGTATTTAACAAATTTTCCCATCATGTCGAAACAATTTCGTACATGTGGAGAAAAAAAAAATGTGCAATGTTCTCAGTGTAAAATTGCGTGAGTCACAAACATAGCTTTGTGTATTGTATTCCTGCCATGATACTAAGGTGCGTGGGCCACTAATGAAATATACCAGTATATGGATGCCCTTATATGACCGTAACCCCAAACTTTGAAAAGCTTCCTACATTTCCGATTATTATATAAAAGAGAACGAGTCTTCCACTGAACACAAGCACTGTTGTAACTCCAGGGGTTCCTACGAGGATTATTAAGCAGTGAGAGTTCCATTATTGTTAACATCTTGTTCTCATAAATTACAACAAATACCTCAAATATCAATTTCTTAGAACAGAAATATGTTCAAAGGGAAAGAACTCCGAAGAATATTTAGTTTGAAAACGACGACTCGGTTCAAGAAATTGTTGCATAATTCGAGTATTCTCTCCAGAGTATAAAATTCATAATACTCGCGGGGCGCCGACTGCCGCTCACGTAAGACTGTCGCTCCTGTAAGGGCATACTGTTTTTATTCATCCTAATATCTTTTACTGGTTATTTGTTGAAGTAATTTATAAATTTTCAAAGCATTGTTCTGCAATTCCATTCATGTATTGGGCATGTTTACAGTTCGGCCGCCGTGGACTGACCACTTTCCACGGGTGGGCAGTATTTCTACGGACACAATAATATTAGATTCCAAACGCTATGACCCGGTGTTTCATTGACTAAATTTTTGCTGATGATGATTTTTATTTAAGAATTGAATGCAATTTTTATAATCTTTATTGGAGTATGAATGTGTGGGAATGGGTACAAATTATGTATGAATCCCGAAGGGATTCATACAATTTCTACCCATTCCCACACGTTCATACTCCAATATAGATTATAAAATTTGCATTCTATTCTTATAATTACATTTCGTAACTGTTTAAACTACGTTTTACCAAACAACAAAGCAGAAAGACGAAATAAAACATGTACGAACGAACGATGCGAAAAAACACCCTCACACAAAAGACAAAGCGCACAACTCTGATTTTTAATTTACACAACATTAGAAATGGAAACGAGTATTTTAGTAACGGGCTTTATGCCACAGTTGGGAAATGTCACCAAAGAAACAGCAGCGGAGTTGATCACTGCGAGAGGCGCTAAAAGTTACATTCCGTCAACTGTGCTCTACCGTAAATGCGGGTCAAAGTTCGACCAAATGTATTCATTGGAAAATGAATTACATTTGGCCATGACGCTTTCATCCAGCTGACCAATGGGAATTGAGTATTTGGACCCAAAATGTATAACTACATTAACAATGTAATTATTGTAAGATAAATGGACAGAACGCGATGTGTGTTTGAATCGGTGAGTATTTTACATAACGAGCTGGAATGGCGTAGTCATAGAAATATGACTACGCCATTCCATCGAGTTCTGTGTTTATTACACATCACATGCATTAAAAGTCATTTAAAAAAACAAATTTTAATTCCGATGTTTAATCCCAAAGCGCACAACTCTGATTTTTAAGTTTCACAACTTTAGAAATGGAAACGAGTATTTTAGTAACGGGTTTTATGCCACAGTTGGGAAATGTCACCAAAGAAACAGAAACAGAGTTGATCACTGCGAGAGACGCTAAAAGTTAAAAACCCGCCCAAACACCGCCCGAATTACATTCTGTCAACTGCTCTCTACCGTAAATGCGGGTCAAAGTTCGACAAAATGTATTCATTGGAAAATGAATTACATTTGGTCATGACGTTTTCACCCAGCTAACCAACGGGAATTGAGTATTTGGACCCAAAACGTATAACTACATTAACAATGTAATTATTACCTGGTAAACGCATGCGTTGACATCACAGCTCACTCGTGGCTTACGACCACTCCACGGCGATTGTACTGTACGATAGAACCCCTACTAACGTGAGCGAAAAAGACAAACATATGACTAGAGGCAGGTATGTGAATAGAGGGTTTCAGCTGGTGGTGGTGGGGGGGGGGGGGGGGTCCACCGGTGTAAATTCTTCCTGTGTGTGGTTTCGATATATGGTTGCACTGCAGCGCTGGGTGATATCTTTTAACCCTTTACCCAACGAATCGCCCGCATGCGCCCACGTAATATGCAAATACAGCTGCTGAAAAAATATTATTTTTCGAAAAATTTTAACAAAACCATATCATGTGACCCCTCCTTGGAATGACCTCGTCACATGATATGGTTTTGTTGAAATTTTTCAAAAAAATTTAAAAAAATGATATTTAAAATAATGAATTTTGAAATCGTCTGCGTTGGGTAAAGGGTTATGAACCCTTCTGAAAATTTTCACTAGTACTGAAACGGAAAAAGCATCAGTATCTGGGTCAGAAAATTTACCGGACTGATGTCAGAGTCGATATTTTAGAGTAGGAAATTTGAAACTCAAGTTTTGAGTTAAAAATAAAAAATCAAAATTTCTCATCATTAGTTGGAATTTTAATACTTTTCATGAACAATGTTAATTTACTGAATTTCCAACTATTTGATTTTTGACCTCGGAATTTCCGACTGTTGAAAAAAAATACTCCTAGCTGGGTGGGTGGGGGGGGGAAGGGGGGAGATACCCCCCTCCCCCTGTCGATACATCCCAGGCTAGAGGGTCTTGGTTCGGCGGGTTTGTCCCCTCTGACTATCCAACTGCACCTCCCCCGAATGCCGCACATCCAACTTATGAGAAAACCATTTAGTTTAAACAATATTTATTTTCAATTATCAGAGAAAAGATATACAACAATGAAATGTATGTGGATTCGACAGAAAACCATTTGCACCCCCACCTAAAATGAGAACTGTCTAACTGCTACCTGTGAATTTCCAACTGATGTACAAATGCGAATTTCTGGCAACAGTTACTTATTCCCGGCCCTTATTCGACATTCGTTGTCAACCGATTTTATAGGTTGATAACGAATGTCGATTAAGGAACTAAGTAACGATTGTTACGTCCCCATTAGAATGCACCCTCTCCACTTGCGTTCGAAATATATGACCTTTGGATTCTAGAGTTGGAAAACGTCTCTCAAGTGCAATAACCATTGAAGATGGCGCCCTGTTGCACGCAAGGGACAAACTATCGACCATGAAATGTGCTTAAAAATCAGTACTTATTTATATATTTATTTATTGGTGTTTAAGGTCACAAGCATATGCACAGTGGCTAATCGTGACCGTGACAGTTTTACGGGTGGGGGAGACTGGTGTACCCGGAGAGAACCACCGAGCAACGACAAGCAAGTGTCAGTTCTTCAACATTCTAACTGTGTTTAAGTTCCGCTGAAGCAGGGTTACAGCGGTTGAAGACATGTGCACCATCGACATGCAGTACGCCTTAGTACACGGCGTCATCGTGTCCCCATGTAGGCAACCGGGATAAATTGCCTTGCCCAAGGACACAGCGTGAGTCGTCCCGGACGGGGATCGTACTCGGGACCTCCAGCATAGAAGTCCAACAGTCTACCACTGAGCCACCGCACTACCTTAAAAATCGGTAAATATCTGTTAAAAATGGTCACAGCCATATATAAAATGACACGACATCTTCTACCATGAAATTTCCAATTGTTGGTAGTTCGTGGCTTAAAATTTCTAATTATTGGAAATGTTGTGATTGTTGTCAGTTCCATGGCTCTTACACGCGAAGACAGCAAATTTAATCCCTGATAAAAGGCGACCAATCAGATCATTTCAATGACATGATGCATTATTTATTATACTTTCACACGAGAAATCAACCCAATGGTAGATAACTTATCATAGTAACTGAAACTAGAGCTCTAAGTTTATAAAATTCTTGTTCTGTTCCGGTTTTGGTTTTTCAGGTGGAGTAAAACCTCGGCTCGGTTCGGTTTGTTCATGAGGCCAAGTAAAATTCAATAAAACTCATTCTTATGTCCGGAGTCATAACTGAATGGTAGTGAAATTGAATGAAACTCAATGAATGCCAGAAATAAGCTATAATACATGTACATGAAGAATCGGGAAGGCCAATATAATAATTACTTAAATATACAGAACTTTTATTGTGCTTAGCCATTTTTCGAGGTCTGACACGTGCACGCAACTTGAGGAAAGCTGCAAACACAACTAAGCTGAAATGTGTGAATCCACAGAATGTAAGTTCCCCAGAGTAGTGGGAGTACCCAGACACTGCCATTGGCAGTGTCTGGGTACTCCCACTACTCTGGGATGGCTACATTCTGTGAATTTCTGCAGCAAGAGAGTATTTAATAAAGAACGAAAAACCTTAGATTACGGGATGTCGACGGTTTCGGTTTCGTTTTTTTTTTAAAAAAACTAAAAACCTCGGTTCGGTTTCGGTTAACCTACAGCTCTAACTGAAACTAAAATTATCTCACGTCGGAGTCATATTCTGCTTTCCGTTTTATCTGCAGCACGAGACGCGAATGTGTATCAACAAAATAACTGGACTTGGTTGAGCAGAATATTAAAATATGTTTCGAAAAAGTACAAGGAGATAAAGCGGATTTGTTAATTCGAATGGACCACAGAACTCTACGCAACTGGTTTACTGGAACGTTCATTGGTCACAAATTGAAAAATCCCTCATCTGCTGCCACCTTGGTAGATTAGTGTTTGCAGGTTTTGCTATAAGCAGACAGTGCTCAGCAAGAACCTTTTTATCGATAGTTTTCAATTTTCGGATACATCGCAATGATCGATTGCTGTTGTATAGAATATATTTTAATGTCTGCGCAAAATGTATATTTGATGATGTGCTCATTTTTACTACAATGTAAATTGAATATTTATAACATGTTTTTGTATTCTTGCAAGGTGAGGGGGGTGGGTGGGGGGGGGGGGGGTACACCTGTCATCAAAAGCTTCCTAGAGCAGATAAAGGTATACCGAACATTAGAATTAATGCCCGTTCATAAATATTCGTTAAAACAAGGAAAGTGCATTCAAGAGAGATGTATGCAACTACAAGACCTGCTTGGTATATAGCTTCTTCTAAATGAGACGGGAGAGGAAGCCTAATCGAATCCACGGTTCCCATTAGTATTCCCTCTTAGGGCCAATTCGCCCCAAAAAACCATGTTTTTGTATTATTGACAAAAACGAATACTGATATTGTACAGGTGATGATGTGTTACTAATTTTCGAGCTAGGTTTTCGTTTGATGATGTGAACGCCGTTACGCTGTGACAACAGTCACAGCGTAACATCGTTCACATCATCAAACGAAAACCTAGCTCGAAAACGTTCACGCCATCGATGGAAGAGGTTACCGTGTTCATTGACTGGATGCCAGCTTGGGATGAGGTGCTAGAGCAAAATGAGCTGCAAACAGTCCAGTGGTATAGAGATCGGAGTGGTCGCAATTAATCTTATATTGTTCCGATTCCGATCTGAGGCTGACCATTTCATACGGAATTGAAAAACCGCTGAGAGGAATAAGATGGCCGAAAAGATACCATCTAAACATTACAGTAAAGCTGCTGTGGATTGGTCACTTTACACAGGTGGGCAAAATGTCCACGGACGCGGTAATATTAGATTCCTAGCACCAATTATTAATAATCATCAAAATTTTAATTAATGAAGCACATGGTTGTTCATTTATTAAATATTTGATGATTATTCATGTAATTAGTGTTTGGAATCTAATATTATTGCGTCCGTGGAAAAATTGCCTACCTGTAGAAAGTGACCAGTCCAGGGCGTCCGTACTGTGGTAGAGTTTCTTATGCATTATTTATTTAGTAACGTGTTTGTGGAGTGTCGGCAAACCAGGTCTGCATAACATTATGCTAGAATATCTGTGTTCGGCGGAATCCTAAGACGGCAGTATGGTTCAGTAACAGAATCTGGGGGGGGGGGGGGGAGGGGCGGTGGCTCAGTAGGTAGAGGTGCAGACTGCAAGCCGAGAGGTCCTCGGTTCGAATCCCACCTGCGGCAACCGCGTTGTGTCCTTCGGCAAGACACTTAACCCCCATTGCCCATCTGGGGGCACGGTGACGTGGTGGACTAAGGCGTACTGCACGTCGATGGTGCACTTGTCTTCAACCAATGCTAACCCTGCTGGTGTGGAGTTAGTATGTTGGGGGCCTGACAGTTGCTCGCCGTTGCCCGGTGGTTCTCTCCGGGTACCCCGGCTTCCTCCACCCGTAAAACTGTCGTGGTCATGACTAGCCATTGTGCAGAAATATGTGACCTTAAACTCCAATAAATACATGGGACACGATGACGCCGTATACTAAGGCGTACTGCACGTAGATGGTGCACTTGTCTTCAACCAATGCTAACCTTGCTGGTGTGGAGTTAGTATGTTGGGGAGCTGACAGTTGCTCGCCGTTGCTCGGTGGTTCTCTCCGGGTACTCCGGCTTCCTCCACCCGTAAAACTGTAACGGTCATGATTAGCTACAGTGCAGAAACATATGACCTTAAACCCCAATAAATAAATAAATAATAATAGTAACAGTATGCCTTGTGTTATTCGGGTGAATATATTATAATCCATCTGCAGTTGGAAATTCATGAGTAGTTGGATATTCTATCTATCTGGATTTTAGAGCTTCATTGGCGATGCTGATGTCTCCTTCACTTCCCAAAATTCCAACTCGGTTTCAAATCGGCAAAAATTCTAACTGTTACTATCTACAACTACAGTGTACGCAATATCGAGCTTCATAAGTTTGCATGATGTCAAGTCAATTACGAGGTTTCTATAGTACGTTTATTTATCGTAATAACAAAATCCTCGAAATGCACTTCAAGAAATTCAAATCATGTAAAATCGTTATCCTGAGTTAATTCCATCATTCACAATTATAAAATGAAGAAACATCTAAAATTGATCATTCCTGCATAAGATCTGATTTAATGTTAGGACAGTGTGAACTGTTCAAAGTTCTTAGCTTGAGCATTTGTTTGGCGCATATTCAGTTCCCAGAATACCAAATAATAATAACCTGATAATTCTGTCATAAATGTGTTGGCAGTTCAGTTACTAGAATCAATTTTATGCCTACTTTCATGGCTTCATTTTCAACATCTTTCTCAGTAGTGAATTTCCAACTACGGGGTGGGACCGGACGGGGGTTCCCCCTCCCGGTCCCTTTCCTAGTTGGAAATTCACTACCCTACACACACCCCAATCGAAAACCTCTAGTCACGTCCCTGGCTACCAAACATAACTGCTTATTTCGACATTTATTAAGATGGTTTCCATGAAGTGTGAAAACTAGGTTTTATAATAAATGATTTTTTTCGGATTAAGTGTTGCATTTCTTTGAAATTCTATGGTGTTGTTTAGAATGATATCACTGAAACATCGTGACATATACGTTCCACCCTACATGTCTTAATAATGTATCAGAGAGAAGATCAAGAAACACTGATACATTTTCAGTTCATGATCCACTACGATTACTCTCCCGGTGGTTTACGAACTGCATCATTTGTCATTGCTGCAGCTTTCTGTGAAAATATCTACTTAGTTATATATAAGTATCAACCCCCTTTCCCTCAAGTGAAGATAAAAATTAAAACATTTCTGTCATATATTTGCTGTTACAATGGAGGACCCCGACCGAAACGTCCACGTCAATATATAATAAGTACAAAAACTCAATGGATGCTATAAAAACTTGTCCCTATATCCCGATAAGTTCTGTCTTCTGATTGGTCAGAATGCCTTGGATAAATATTCATGGCCATGGCAAAGGGTGCACCCAACATCCAAGGTATTTGAGAGCGTGCAACATCCAGGGTACAGGCTCATGTGAAACATCGGGTGTATATTGAAATGAAAGCTTTCCGGTTTTGTTCCCCTCGATATAAAAATCGAACCAAAAAACTTGAAAATAGTCACAAATATTATCAGATTTCCGACAATTCGATCACATTTTGCCTTTATAAATTAAATAGTCGAATAATTAAACGAAACAACTTGAGAAAAATAAAATAAGAGCAAATATCGTCCCCAGATTTCCAATGTGTTCTATGTGCAAGTTGGCACAGAGAACACATTGGAATTCTGGTGACGTTATGTCAACAAAATACTGTTTACTCGTTTCCTTAACGACCCAAGGGATATAACTCTATCTATTGTCTTCTGCGTTTGTAAAAACAAAAGAATTATTCACAAATTTGGTCCACCTGTTTGCGGAGAGTGAGAAATGCGTCAACAAATTTGTTTCCACTATGCCAGTATTGTGTTTAAAACGGGTCCAAAACGATATCTCCGCCAACATGAATGGTATATGAAGATTTAATACCTGAGTGTCTCATTTAAACACCTCGCCTGCGGCTCGGTGTTTAGAGACCGACATTCAGGTATTAAATCTCCATATACCATACATGTTGGCGAAGATAACTTATAACAGATTCTGTCAACAATACAAATTCAAATGATTTTTGTGATTTCTCCACCAACGCGTTAGATCCACATGCATATGCTACACTCTAAAATCAGTTCTAAATTCAGAAAATTATTTGAAAAAAATAATATAGAAAAAAGCGTTCCTAGACTGCTTGAAGTGATTTAGTGCCTCTTTCGTATTTTAATAAATCCATCATTGTCATGATAAATGAGCCATTTGGCTCACATATGCGTATCTAAAGTATAGTCTAACCTAAGCCGAAGGTGACTGGAAGGCAGCCGCATAAACAAAAAACTTGTAAAATGCATGGAGTTTTTTTTATCAGATTGGTAAATCAGTTTCATCATATTTAACGCAACTCACTACATAGACTAGACGCATGCAGCCATATTACATCAGACAGATTGACACGTGTGCCCCATGTTTTACATTCTCCGAGAGGGTTTCTGACTGCTGGACAATATCTCTTCTGTGGAAGAGTATTTCTTTTACTTGTGTTATATATATATAATATACCCATAGTACGTTGGTGTACCAAATGTTCACCACGAGTGGTGAACATTTGGTACACCAAGCTACTTTGGGTATATTTTATTTATACCATGATCATCAGATAATTAAGATTCGCTATTATTTATGCTCGATTTTACTGAGCAGCAGCCGTACATACGCGTGAATTTGTTTTTGTTTACATGAGCAACGACAGGCGGTACTTCCGCTGTCAGTTTTATCACCGAAACGAAATAGAATAAGAAACAGGGCCTTCTTCATTATAATAACATAATAACATACTATTTCGAGTTATGGATGCTTTATTAACATGAGACAATGCATGTTTATTAATTTTTGGTGTCTTATGGAGTAAACTCATTTAAAAACGTAATAAATAATTGCCACTTTCATTTCACTCTTCGCGAGGCGACGTGCAATAAATTTAGACAAGTTCGCATTCAGGTCGACGTCACCAAAAGTCAGCATGGATGTAGTTCCACTCTAGGTGTACATTTTTAGTATTTAAATCCCATTTCTGGCGTCTTCACCACGGTTGATATATAAAGCTAAATTTATGTCATAGGCTTTTCATATATAGTAGAATAGGTAACCATGGTATGAAGTAACGTTTACCGGTATCTGGTTTTGTAACATATTAAATGAGCAACACAAAGCAAAATGATTGGTTGGTTGAATGCGATTTATTCATTTAATGTATTTAACGAAACTTTAAACAACCGGAGTCACATCGTGTCGGCCAGTTTTATAGGTGACGGAAGTCCGAGTACCCGAAAAGGACCACCTTGTATTGGCAAGTGATGGACATACTTCCCAACTCTAACTAACTCAGATTTCTGTTTGGGGTACTTTGACTTCCTCCACCCGTAAAACTGTCCGACGCGAGATAACAGTAGATGTCGAAACGCCAATAAACAATCCGTACACTGAGTAAACACCAGAATACAACAATTGGAATTCATTTCAGCCATCTTCAGGAATGATCGAGATAAAAGTACACATAGATGTTTCTGTAGTCTTCCAATATTCTGAGTGTTATCGATTATTATTGCGGCCATTGTAAAGAAATATTGAACGCCAATAAATAAATAAATTTATTATATGATAACCTGTGAATTATCACAGATTATCTAAAAGATATTTTTCGATATCCATCGACTCGATGGATATCGAGGAACATCCATCAGTAGCTTTCTAAATGACGTCACGCTACACCGCATCACATCACCTTGAAGAAACAATCTGTTGATATTTGTTATTGCTTTGAAACGTACTCATTTGGGGTGGAATTGGACTGAATATTGTGCTATAAAATGTCTCGTAGCATATAATAAAAATAAAAATCTACTCTATTTTGTTCAGTATCTGGAATTTTCTCATGAGTGTTTTATTTTTCACGAGCACTTGCTAAAATCTTCAGGTCCACACAATTATTTTTTTTTTTCTGTAGCTTCCTAAATAACGTTAAGCTTCGGCGCATGACTAGTGTTCAACCGATGATCGGAACCGGCCACCACAATCGGCCGATTATGGGCAATCGGATGACAACGGCAACGGCTCCTGGAATATCGGTTCAACCGATTGTTACCAAGCATTTTGAGATCATTCATTAACCGCATTTTGTTATCTTCTGCAATTGTTCACATTGTTAATGTAAAATGATGCCAATGATACCATTCAATAAAGTTGAGAAACAACCACAATGTGTATTCTTAATCTCTCTAGAAGCCCATTTACGGGGCATACAAGTTAAACGACATGCAAAGCTTACAACTGAGCGAAATCACTAGTTCACACCGGAAAAATGACGGTTATACTCCATTGACTCAGGCAGAAGTAAAATTACCAGTCGCAGGCACTTGGGCGGTAAACGTGGCTCTCAGAGCCACGTTTACCACCCAAGTGTGCGCGACTGGTAATTTTATTTCGATCCCAGGCAACGAAGTTTAACAATGAAAAATGTTCAGTTTAATGTAGTTCTTTCGAGCCTCGACTTGTCCTAGTGCACGGTATTATACAATTGGAATCGGCATCGGAATTGGCCGATTGTGAGCTCAAATAACCGGTAATCGGTCAACGACCATTTTTGGTAATCGGTTGAATACTACGCATGACGTCGCTTTGAATGTCGCATTGAAGGAACGATCAGCCGCTTTTTGTTATTGTCTTGAAACTGTTTGCAGTCGAATTGGGATAATTTTTGCGCAGTAAAATGTCACGTAGCATATAATAAAAAAAAATCTACGCTGACTCGTGAAAAATGAAACTTTTCGGTCCACACTTACGAGATAATTCCAGTATTCACTAAAACAGCGTAGATACCCTCAAATAAATAAATAAGTAAATAAATAAATAAGTAAATAAATAAATAAATAAATAAATAAATAAATAAATAAATAAATAAATTGCCCAGCGACAGATTAATTTCTTTGCTGTCGGACAACCGTTTTGATTCCCGCTCTCTACGAAGACGAGTGTACGTACTCAAATTTTGCATTCTGGGTATTGTAAAAGCGCCCTTTACAGTACTCTGTTCGCATAAACGGTCCCTTTCACGATTCGATCGCGATCTGGTCTCGATCTGATCCAGAGGATATGTCATCAATTTTGAATTAGTAAAACACTATTGAATGCAGAAAAAAAACAAACGAAAATAACGTCTGAGATGTTTAACGTTTCGTTTTCGACAGCGTTATGAGTAGAAGAGCAGACAGAGAATTTCGATCGGATTGCAACTCAGTCGTGCGTGATCCGGTCGAAATGTCCTGCTCGCTTTGGTAATGAAAGAGTAATATACATCACTCGTTTTCTGCAGTTGAAAGGTTCAAGTGTTTGAATGATACTCTGTTATTGATATATTAGGTGTGATATATATATACATACGAAATGAAATAAATAAATAAATAAATAAATAAATAAATAAATAAATAAATAAATAAATAAATAAATAAATAAATCACTATAACCCTTTACCCAACTAGATTAGAAGACGACACATGAGAAGAAATTTCCTGACTGACTAATTCTCTTTTCTTTTAAAAAATATAGCTTATGACCATCATTGGGACGAGCTCAACGGGATCTCTCCAATGAGGGAACCATAATATATATGTTTGAGGCGAAAATGAAAAAAATAATAAACTTAGAATCGTAATTTTTTTTGAATGGAGCTTGACCTTCATTTCTTTACATTGACTAAAGGGTTAATCCTTTTTCTAACCTGAAAAACAGACGACACTTGCAAAACAATTCTTGAATAACTATTTTTCTTCATTTTCTTGTCTCAAAAACAAAGGTTATGACCCCATCGTTGGAACGAGCTCGTTCCAACGAGGGGCCATAACCTATGTTTTTGAGACAAAAATGAAAAAATAATGAAAATTAATTGGCGATTTTTGAGAATAGCGCTAGGCGGTTTTGACCGTTACGTTGGGTAAAGGGTTAACAGCAATCTGAATTACAAAAATAAACAATTATTGATTGTGACTGACAGCAATTTGTGAGGTGTAATTAATACCGGGGACTTACACAAAGCTACGACACATTTCTCTACAAAGTAATCGACCCGTTTGCACCTTCGTTAGCATCCGCTGAAGGCATATATGCTATAGACATGCAGCACACCGTACACCGTGCCCCCCACAGAATGTGAATTAATATTGAAGATGTGTTCCCAATGAAGACACAAATGCTGAGCATGACGTGGCGTCCACTCGATTAATTATATGCATTAGTTTCACAAGTTTTGTCCTGTCTACCACAAGGAACAATGACGATTACAAATGGGGTTCATGGAGCGATCGCCCACTCCACCCGCCACCTTTTACTGAAGCCACGTTAATTCAGTGTATCAAAGAAATCACTGTCGGCTCGTGATGCTTTCTGAACTTAAGGTTGCTGTCACGTGCCCGCTTCGCGCGTCGGCCAGAGCTGCGCCTTGTGCGCTCGTTCCGAGAGTGGGTGGCACCTTCTCGTAGTAGAGGACCCCGAGGCCCACTTCGGGGTAAATTATGAAATTTAGTACCCAAAATGTCAACAGAAGTGGGAATTGTTGATTGGGCAGGTCAGCACGAGTTACACAACAAAAAGGATTTAATTTTAGTTTAAACATATTTTATCCGCATTAAATTTCCGAAGGGGATAGGAGAACAAGTGATTATCACTGAGAAACTCTTCACGCCCAGGACATGGACGTTACATTGGAATAGCGATAGATCATGGTACAAAAAAACTATAAACACAATTCGTATATAAAGGAGAAGAAAAACAACAGGATGAGAACAAAAACAGAACAAAAATAGAAAAATGATTTTGAATTATAATTTGAGGATTATAAATTATAATATATTATAGATTACCACAATGTAGTCTTCTCCTACCTTAAGTAGTGAGGCAGGCAAGATGTCTCTGCCTCTGATCAACATTAGGTTAAAACGCACAGTGACATAATAATAATAATAATAATAATAATAATAATAATAATAATAATAATAATAATAATAATAATAATAATAATAATAACGCCCTTTTTCGAGGGACGTGTATATAACTAACTCTGTACCTACATGAGCTCTGCAACTTACGACGAACACTCTAAAACTTTTCGCAACTATATTTCGTAAATATAATGGCTGTGATAAAAATAGCTTATTTTGGAAGGAGCGAGAATTTATCTGCTATATTTTATTTATTATAAAATGAGTTTAATGCGGCTAACAAGGCGCGGTAATAGAGTATCCAAAATTCATTGCGTTCTTGAGTTGCATGTCTAAATGATTTTGTTAGCGCTTGGAGAATGTCTTGAAGACTAACAAATCATCAATTCCTCATTAACGCTAAACATATCTAACAGAGAACCGGGGAAGTATCGCAATGGTATTCTGCACTGCGGAACACAACAACGTTATTTCTCAGATACTATTTTCAAGTAAAGGAGTCACAAACACGACTCCGCGATCATAATTTTCGATTAAGGGCACAAAGTTCTCCCATCGATGATGCCATGTAGCTTGAGTGTGAGTGCCATTCATGTATTCCCCCTCGCCCTAATATTTTGGCCGGCGTAGATTTTAACCCTTTATTTATTGGGATTTAACGCCACCAGGGTCACGTCGTGACGGACAGTTTTACGGATGGAGGAGGCCGGAGTACCCCAGTAAGAACACCGAACAACGGTAAGCAACGGTCAGCCTCCACAACCTACTAGCTCCACTTAAGTAGAGTTAGCATTGATTGAAGACAGGTGCACCGTCGACGTGCGGTATGCCTTAGTACACAGTGCGATTGAGTGTCTTGTCCAAGGGCGCAGCGCAGTTACCCCTCCCGCAGCTCGGACCGTAGACCTTTCGGTTTAAAGTGCAATGCCGTGTCCACTAAGCCACCTCGCCCCCTAACGTAACGTTAAAAAACAAGTTGAGGGCTATTCAAAAAAATACCATTCAAGTATTCTCGTCAAGTGTTGTCTACCATTCAAGTTAAAAAAGTGGCAAGACACTTAATCCCGAATGTCAAAGTGTGGGTACTGTGTCGATATAAAAGTACACAGAAATGTTTCTGAAGTCTTCCTTTTATCCGAGTGTTATATCGATCGTTTCTATGTCACGATTAGCCATTGTGCAGCAATATGTGACCTTAAATACCAATAAATAAATAAATCAATCACTATAACCCTTTACACAACTCGAACAGCAGACGACACTTGCAAAGAAATTTCTTCAAATAAATATTTTATTTCATTTTTGCCTAAAAAGTTATGGCTTATGTTCCCTCATTGGAATGAGCTCAGCGAGCTCATTCCAATGAGTGATCATAATCTATATGTTTGAGACAAAAAATGAAAATACAATGAAATTTGAATAGTGATTTTTTCTGAATGGTGCTGGAAGGTGATTTTCTTACATTGATTAAAGGGTTAATGCCAATCTGAGTTACAAAAATAAACAATTATTGATTGTGGCTGACAGCAAATGGAGAAGTGTAATTAATACCGGGGAATTACACAAAGCTACGACACATTTCTCTTCAAAGTAATCGACCCCCTTTACACCTTCCTTACCTGATTTAATTGACTAAGAAATTTAGCATGCAATTTCCCTTAGGCCTTTAATCACAGCAACTTCAACGTGTTTTTGACAATGACTAATCTGATGAGAATGAGTCCATTTCATGAATTATGAAGTCTCCCTCGAGTGTCTTCACAAGCTTCTTGTGAAGCTCAAGTGTTTGATCGTAAGAGCGGGTGATGTCGAGTTTCGGTGTCATTGATGGATTGTCGTGTGGTCTTTCAACGCAGAGGTTATGTGACCCTTGTGCACTGCAGAAAACGACTTTAAACAAGAGTTTAATCACGGGAACGAGAATTCCAGGGTTCCTGGTTCCGAAAGCCGGTCACGATACACGGGAAAGCTATAACACGGAATCGGGAATCAAGCGTGGCTCTGTTTGAGTTTTGAACTGATGTTTTCTGAATTGAAAAGCCGTTCCAACGTAACTTTGTAAGATTTCGTCAGCCCTTCCACCCCTGGACTTTTTTACAATCCCGAATCACTAGTATCACTATTCACTATTAGGGCTGTCACGATTTTTCAATTTTGGAATCGATTAATCGTCGCAAATAATCGATAATTATCGATTAATCGTACCTAGATGACCCCCACCCCTCTCCCTCTCTTTGAAGTCGATAAAAATGAAGTTCAAGTCAGCTGACCTACCTCAAGTAAACAACGAAGACTATCAACTTTTAGGTACATTCAAAGCTTTGATGTTCTGAACTTTTGAACCGTCAGTGTAATAATCAAGACCGGTCGGCAGTTGCGATCTTCGCAACTGCCGACCGGTCTTGATTATTACACTTACGGTTCAAAGATTCAGAACATCAAAGCTTTGATGAATGTACCTGGAAGACAAATGCTTCCAACGGCTTCTTGGGGTTTAACATCGATGTTCTTAACTCAATACCTTTAGAAACAATAGTTTTTTCATCAAATTTTCTTTTAATTATTAAACATCTAAAACGGGATACAATTTACCGATTATTCGACAACGAAAAATACTAATCGATTTCGCCGTGACCGATCAACAATCGATTAATCGATTGATCGTGACAGCCCTAATCACTAGTATCACTATTCACTACCTCCTTCAACATCACCTCCCTCTTCACTGCCTTCACCAGACTC
Organism: Pictodentalium vernedei; assembly: GCA_031216915.1. Classification (NCBI taxonomy): domain Eukaryota; kingdom Metazoa; phylum Mollusca; class Scaphopoda; order Dentaliida; family Dentaliidae; genus Pictodentalium; species Pictodentalium vernedei. The sequence goes on from CM062288.1 coordinate 37,996,266, forward strand.
CTCTGCCTTCAGCAGAGAACACTGGTGACGTCCATGAATAGGGAGGAGGTCGTGATAAGACTAGTAATTCTGAAAATGACGAGTTTGAAGCGGCTTTGGGTTTTCACACTTCACTTTGGAAAAGAACTTTTTCCGTTTGGAGATAGCAGATTGCCAATACAATATGTTCATTTTCCTGAAAATAAATGCGTCTTGTTACTCTCGTGAATTTGTGTGATATCACCTTGAAAATATACGGCTCCCGGTTCTGGGGGTAATTTCATTCCCGTTCCCGATTCATAGAAAACTGGGAATTTATTAAACCCAAACTTGAACTTTCCAATGATGGCTTCGATTTTTAACAGACTCTTTTTATCTATTTTTGAACATCGTAATATATCGTCCCTTGTGACGCACGGTGCTAAACCATTGCAGCTGACATCTTCATATTTTCAGGAACACGATATCTACTGTTTGTATTGTCTGCAAAGTTATTCACTTGTCAGTTCAACTGCAAAGAGGTGTATCAATCCGGATCACTTGACACCATTACATAACGCTGACTCTTCACCATAAGATCTTAAACTATTTTTGGTTCCTTACCATAGGATGCAATTTTATTATTCGCAGTAATTGTTCAGTATCTATGCAGTATTTATTTCTACTTTTCACCTCAGAGAAGGTAATAAAGTAACACTTTTGGCTTCAAAAGTTTATTAAACATGCCTATGGCGGTACAAATTATTTTTCAAAATTCGTAGAAAAATCTTGCTCTCTCGCACACCTTATTTCATCCTCACTTTCACTTTATCCCCTCTCTCTCTCACACACACACACACACACACACACACACACACACACACACACACACACACACACACACACACACACACAAATATATAAACACAAGTAACTACTAACATAGTTTGTGTATTTCGTATGGAGTTTATACCTAACTGTGTGTGAATCTAGCAGAGATTCTCATACCTACCATGTGAAGATCCCCTCACTAATCACTACAACTAATGTCAAACGTACATCTCCCAACCTGATTATATGTACATCACTACTGAGGACAAACATGATGAACCAATGGTATCGCACGCCGACGGCGCGCAGTGACCTTTTGGGACAAGCCCCTTACCTGAAGTGTTCACAGATGCCGACGATGACAGGAAACAGTAGAGGAGAAAAGGGGAGGAGGCTTTGGTGCCCTTATTGTTGATCTGGTTGAGGTGTTGTCCTCTCTCGTGTGAGGACCAATGTGAGAGGGGGTCCTCTCGACAAAGGTGCTACCTCTGCCCGAGGGTAATGGGATTGTATCTTCAGGCAAGTATTGTTTGCCACTTGTTGTGTGATTCTCTAGGGCCATCATTGAAAAGTATAGACTGCATCGGGCTTGTCATGAGGAGGGAGAGCTGTTTTCGGCTGCAGCAGGAAGGAACAGTCATGCAACGTTGACAGTCAACGGTTCCTTTCGGAGTGCCATCCAAAGAAAGACCCAAACTTCCCTGGTTCCGGGGCAGGCCTGAATGTTAAACTATTTCGCCGGGGATTGAATGCGCACTAGTGACGTTTACAGAAAAGGCAAGAAGAGGGACGCAGGACCAACGCTCGCCTCCCCGGAGGTGGGTAACCACCTCTGGGGATGGAGTGAAGGATGATCAGTATCCATAACGATAACCAAATATCCATAGCGGGTATAATAATTCCGTAATGGTTATTGGGAGCAAAAAGAAGCCCCCCCCCCCCAAAGAAAAAAAAAACGGAAAAAAGTGTCAAGGATAAACATGATTATATATGCCACCACCAATTAGACCACGGCACTGTGCCTTTCGCACCAGAGCGACTTTTTCCTTTAGCTTCAATTACAGTTACAGACTCGTAAAGCAAATCACTCAAGTTCACACCAAAATTTGACAACTTTAGAGGATTAAAAATACAGGTTGCACTGCGTATTCTTTCAAGACTTTCATGTGTAATATTTACCCGAGATTTTATCCCACGTAGCCCGTCAGATAACACAGACGAAAACTCGGTAGTGAATCTTAAGGCAATAATCCTACCGTCGAAGTTGGTAAATCACTTCGAACTTTCTAAAAAGGTAGGGCGCTTTGGCGGAATACCGAATTGTGTCTGTCTGTTTATTGTTTTATATTCTATTAAAATTATAGCATGCCATACATAATTATAGCAAGCAGCATAATCTCAAAGTACACAATCTATGATGTGCGGCAGGTTCCCACACCCCGCATGACACTCTTTGGATTGAGGGGAAGACAGATGAGAGATGTTGTTCTCAATGGATAGTCCATCGATAGAATCTACCTGTGTATACCAGAATTTACAAGAGGGTATCCCGACTAGAGTGGTGCGGGATGAGACGGGGGAATCTCTATCGCGGGGAAAGTTATTTTAGCGGTATTTGGTTTTGTTTAATTACACCAGAAGGTTGTTTCAGTGTCATCGATAGTGAACCAATTACCCTTTTTAACCTTCATCCGTATGACTCCAAGTTAAATAAATTAATTTATCTAACAATCATATACATTTTGGCTTGAAAACCACGATAAACCATACGTATCACATAATGTGTTCCGATTCCGTATCATATAGACGACTCATTCTGATTCCGCATCATATAGATGATATGTTTCCGGGAACGCAACACACTATCATAACAGGTGCATGAATACATTCTATGTGCGTTTCATTGATCGACTCAGCTGATCGCTTACAAAATAAAGCAGAATTCCTTACAATTAGCGACAGAACTATTAATAGCCAACCCCCCCCCCCCCCCCCCCCCACCACCACCACACACACAAACAAAAAAATAGAAACTGCACAATAAAATATTACACACTTGTACATTCAAGCTTATCATCATAGGAAGTGATACTGAGAGTGAATAATTTTACAACGCAACACATAAAATTTGCTGTGACCGCGTTACTCATTGTAAAAGTGCACAACAATATTGTTCCATAAAAATGTTGTTTTTTTTTAACTTTTTCTCGCCCAACATTATGTCCCAAAACTGTATTAAGATTTAGTCTGTGTATGTTGAGGAAGAATTGTTAGGTAAATGAATTATCATGATAATGTGCATGTCCTGTGATTTGCATCAGATTCTCAGTGGTGTTAAGAATGGGATCACAACTCGCCGGCAAAGCCTTCTCGTTGAAATCCCATTCTGGACACCACCTCGAATCTAATACAAACCACAGGACATGCACATTATCATGATAATCTGTATTTATCTTACAATCAACATGTATTTTGTCTGTATTAACTCCGCAATTGTCGTGTATCGGACCCCCCGATACAGATGTTTGTATCAGAGGGTCTGTATTCTGTTTTTTTTTATTGAAACAGACGAGTCGCTTTTGAATACAGCACTTGAGTGGAGATTGGCAATATCTACTGTTTAAACTCTCTGCACACTGATGTCAAAATACTGAAATTTCAAGTTTCAAATATTTCCCATAATGCAACTAGGTATTTAATTAATTCAGCCTTGTTTGACAGAGCTCGTTGAGCTCTGTCAAACAAGACTGAATTGTTTAAATTCCCATTTGCATTCTTTGAAAATTTTGCTACTTGAAATTTCAGTATTTTGACATCGGTGTGCAAAGGGTTAACAATATGTAAAATTTGTAGACCCCGTGAGATTCGATTCGGGATTCGATTCGAGATTCGATTCGATATTCGATTCGAGATTCAATTCGAGATTAGATTCAAAATTCTCTACCTGATTCGACTCAAAATTCGATTTGATATTTTCGGGGCTCTAATGCTATAATGATAACAAAATTATAATATTAATAAAATAAACCAGGAAATTGATCTGAGTTTTTTTCCAGGGTGGGGGGGGGGGGGGGGACTCATTAAAATAGAGTATAAAGGGAACAATTCAAGTGATTTTGAAGGCCTACATAGAATAATAAACACTAATTCATGTTTTCGTTTTCGCAAACATCGTATATTTTTGTGGGGCTTGATGTGCGAAATAATTAGTGTATCTGCTTCATTGGAAATGCATTAGGAAATTCACTTTGATGCTTGCGGAATGTCATTTGGGGAATAATCCATTTTAGATTGCTTTCTGTAAAAGGAATCCCGTGATTTGTCAAACAAAACATGTACTATTTTGTAGAGAAATTCCCTCAGTCACATTCTAATTTGTTTAAAGGTTATTGTTTCACTGCTGATTGATTAATATGAACACGTGACCTATTCGCGCGAAAACATCGTACTTTTGTGTGTTCGTGAGGTGATAGATTATTATTTTCTAATTCAGTTTCATTCTGCAGGCAAGTCGCATGGTATTGTATCGAGACGACAAATTCGCGAAAAGCCATTATTTTTATGTTTTAGAAAAGAAATTGTCTAAATGTCGTTAGTTGTCTTAACACAACACATTTTAATCTTATTTTAATAGTTTTACTCACCTGTCGAAAAATACCGTGTATAAGTTTTGGGACGTTAAGTTGGAGGATACGGTATCACGCGAGGCGGATTGAGAACAATTTAAGGCGAAGCTTCAGACAAAAAATGCGTCTCTGGGCATATATCGACGAGTCCGTTAGGACGAGTCGATATATGAGCCAGAGACGAGATCGAAACTTCCGTGCTCCATCTTGGAAACTCACTTGGTGGTAATAACTAATTTATCTTATAATACTCCTCCCTTACTTAACTTGTTCACATATATTTTGACAATCACTCGCCTCTATGAATTACCTTTTCATGAATGGAGATCTCGAGCTGTACATGACGTAATCTCCATTCATTGTTCCACTTGTACTATAACCACCGATGTTTATTGTAGTGTTTCAGCTGTCTGTTTCTTTATTTCATTTTTCAGATCTAACGCATGGCAGGCCAAAATACCACCATTCTCTAATTTATCCCTCCGAGTTGGTGATTTATTTATCATTTAATTACTTTTATCAAAACGGTGGCCACGTCATGTGTGATCAGTTTTTGAATAGTGCAGGTAAAAGACGTCCTCCTTCCCAATGGGATGACCGCACGTGCGGTTGCTACCCTCAATACAGATTTGTATTTTGTTTAAAAGATATTAATTGTATTGGGGAAAATACGTTGTTGTTGTTGTAAGAAAACTATTTTCATCGTTCAGCCCATATTGATTGGTCTACCCATTAAAATCGGCATACAGCCATTCAAATCAAGACGTGTCACAATGGTCGTTTAAACGATTAGCCATTTATCCACGTGAAGAACATATCCGGCCAGCGAATTTGCCCCCCCCCAAAAAAAAAAAAAAAATTCAAATTTTCTTTTTTTTCACTTTTTGCTTCCTAATCCTACGAGTTCGTTTCAATTAGGATCAAAAGCTATATTTTGAAGGAAACTGGTGCAAATTGAGGTTAATTAAGTATTTTTTCCAAAGAGTCATCCCAATGATGTATTAGGCGAAAGGTTAAGTGAGTAATCAAATTCGAACTATTTGAACAAAACAGTCCGACAATGTAATGCGATAATGGGAGTTTATATCATTTTCTTAACATCACGCAAATAAATTCTGTTTTGATTTGGACAAAGTCAATTTTTATTATTTGCTTATAAGCCACCGAAATGCTATGCATCTTACTTTCTTCAACTGTTTTTATCGTTACCGATGCTGAATTCTCGTTATCGTATTCTACATTCCCTGCCTCCACAGCGGAGTATTCCGTCCATGGGAGGGGATGCATTTGTATGTGTAGCCGATATATACAATATCAAGCTAATTAAAAACACAGTACCTACAGTACAGTCGCCGTGGATTGGTTGGAATTCACGCATGCGCAGTGATGTCCATGCATGCGTTTAACAGGTAATAAAAATTATCATCAGCGAAGTTTGAATTAATGAAGCACCGGGTTGTACCCGGTGCTTCATTAATTAAATTTTGGATGATTATTCCTATAATTAGTGTTTGAAACTATTATTACTGCGTCCATGGAAATATTGCCCACCCGTGGACAGTGACCAGTCCACAGCGGCCGCACTGCAGGAATCCGAATAACAATGTTCGATAAACAACACATGACTTGCCCTCCGAATTTCCAACTATAGGAAATTTTGGCCAGGATCTTGGAAGCACTATGTTATTTAACGAAGTACCGGGTTGTACACGGTGCTTCCTTAATTAAACTTTTTAATGATTACCTATAATTAGTATTTTGAATATCAAAGTATTATTGCGTCCTTGGAAATATTGCCCACCTGTGGAAAGTGACAAGTCTGCGGCGGCTCTTCTGTATCAGATTACCGGTGACGATTTGTCCTTTGTTGCATTGAGATTAGTTTGAATTTCACGGAAACGGGGGATAAACACAAAAATAATAAGAAAGGCTGCATGGACACTTAAGAGGTAGCATTTCTAGCATGCTGTTAGTGAACCATTAAAATACTGTCACCTCTCAAATGAAAAATGAGAACGAGTTACAATAGTCAGAGGTGGTAATTTTAGTTTCTCAATATCCCACCGGGAAGATAATGGATCACACCCATTTCATCTGCAGAGACGAGAAGTAATTTGGCACCCCGTGCCCTTGACGTGAATAATCTGTCTAGTTGCTGTGAGTGTTGATAAATGTGTGCACCAACACGTTTCGTGCAACTACGGAATACTCGCAAAAGTACCAGTGGCATTTTGTAGAGTGGAACTGCAGCTTATCAAGTTCACGATCGATCAAGGCTGACAGAACTGCAATAATGAAACGACATTGTAAAAAGATAATACTGGCTCAGTGTCAAATGATAATTAACACCTTACTTGACGAATACAGTACAGTCGCCGAAGACAGGAAGTAATCCACGCGTAGGCAGTGATGTCCACGCACGCGTTTACCAGGTAATAAAAATGATCGTCAGCGAAATTTGAATTGATGAATTAATTAAATTTTGGATGATTATTCCTATAATTAGTATTTGAAACTAATATCACTGCGTCCGTGGAAATAGTGCCCAGCCGTGGACTGTGACCAGTTCACGACGGCCGCACTGCAGGAATCCGTGTAACAATGCTCGATAAACAGCACATGGTGAGCCTGCTCGATAAACTGAGCTACAGCAATATAAAGGATTGGATAAGCTTCATTTTGTACTTGTATTGTGGTCTCAATATCGCCATAGATGCTGAACTTACCCCAAATATGCAATGAATAAAGAACGAAATGACGACTCGACAACAACTCCCCAAAAACAACACACACCATACACCATCCTGATTACGTCATTTGTTTTGAATTTTCGATTCTTGTATACAGTACGTGGAGAGTGGATTGTAACTAAATCACCCACAGAGTGGAGTTATCACCCAAGCTATGACTTTCAAATTTTGTACATATTGACAAAAAACACGAGCAATGTTTCATTCAATGGACCTCCGGGTTTAACCCGGGGGTCGATTGGCTGAAACTTTGCTTGTACTGGTTATGTTTTGTAACAAATTTGCAATTATTGCTTGGGTGGAATCTCCACTCTGCGGGTGATTTAGTGATAATACACTCTCTACGTACTGTATATCTTGTATATATGACCCTCTCATTAACACTTTACCTAACATGAAAAGCAGACGACACTTGCAAAAACAATTCTTGAATAACTCATTTTTTGTCTCAAAAAACATAGGTTATGACCCCTCGTTGGAACGAGCTCGTCGAGCTCGTTCCAACGAGGGGTCATAACCAATGTTTTTGAGACAAAAAATGAAAAAATAATGAAAATAAATTGGCGATTTTTGAGAATAGCGCTGGCCGGTTTTGGCCGTTATGTTGGGTGAAGGGTTCAAGCGTGCTCAATGAACTTTTTTCCAATGAGTGGGGATTGGCTATGTTTTTGAATTACAAATGGAAATGTTTGTTCTAGGGCCCTGCAAATCACACATTCTCGATTCGAATCGAATCTCGAGTCGAATTACGTCTTTTATTCGAAATCGAATCGAACCTCGAATCGAATCAGTGGCGTCTTGAAGATGATCGATGGGGTTGGGGCACTATAAACACGATTTGTTCGGAATATGATGGCTCAAGTCCCAACTGATTAAAAAAATCCAACTACATCATCAAGGCAAACCTTGATGATATAGTTGAAATATTACCCTCTAAAGATTATAGTTCATCGTTGACATTGCTTGGAAGCCTTAAGTTTGCATTTTACAGTGGTAGAGACTAGTGGTATTAGAATTAGCATGGCTGGCGGCGTGAGTGAAGATGTGAAATATTTATGTTAAAGTAGCGGAAGTTACACTCGCTGGTTTATTTTAACATTATTTATGTACGATTTCCATCTCAGCTACACGTTTTGTGAGACAATGAAGATGACTGATACCAAACTATATTCCTATGAAAAGATTCGAGAGGAAATGAATCGGGTTGCCAGGGTCGGGTGTGTGTGTGTGTGTGTGGGGGGGGGGGGGTCATCCCCAAAATCCTGGCCAAAATGTCATATAGTTGGAAATTCGGAGGGTAAGTCATGAGTGCAATCCACCTAATCATTACTTTATTACCATCATTAACTCTTTCGCTGCCATACAGCACCACAGCAGTATTGCATATGGAACTCGGTCATATAAGGTCACGTGACCATGGCAACCAAGATGGCTGCCAGACCAAAGTAAGGAAAAATCGCCATATTCTTGTGTTTTATATGATGGAGTGAAGCTATTTGTAGCTAAATAATGGATGTTTATACTAACTCTTGTAACTGCTATCGTAGTTATAGTACAAATTGATCAGCAGATTTGCTAAAAATATACGACAGATAGTCCGTATATTGATTTGGGAGGGGCATACCGAAAACCAGGATGCCTTGTCGTGGTCGGTATGCCTGAATCCAGCATGGATCAGTTGAGTCTTCTAAACCATATATTTGTCAGGCAAAACTAATTGGGTCATTTACTGACTCTGACGACTCTTCTACCTTGAGTCCTGTACAATTTCCAACAACACCAACACATCTTGGTGTGAGGAGTTAATATGTCCATATATTAGCCTTGGGGTGTTAATATGTCCTTATCACTGGCTGTATCGTTGAGATATTCCATCTGTCTAGATTTTAGAGCTTCTCTGGCGATGCTGATGTCTCCTTTACTTCCCAAAATCCCAACTCGGTTTCAAATCGGCAAAAATTCTAACTGTTGCTATTTACAACTACAGTGAAAGTAATATCGAGCTTCATAAGTATGTAATGATGTCAATCGGTACGAAATTTCTATAGTACGTTTACTTATCGTAATAAAAAAATCCTCGAAATGCACTTCAAGAAAATCACATCATGTAAAATCGTTATCCTGAGTTAATTCCATCATTCACAGTTAGAAAATTCTGAAACATCGAAAACTGATCATTCCTGCATAACATCAGATTTAACCTTAGGGCAGTGTGAATTGATCACAGTTCAAATTTAAGCATTTGTTCAGCACATGTTCAATTCCCAGAAGAATACCAAATAATAATAACGTGATAATTCTATCATAAATGTGTTGGCATTTTAGTTACTAGAATCAATTTTATCCCCCCCCCCCCCCTTTCATGGCTTCATTTTAAAAATTTTTCGCGGTAGTTAATTTCCAACTACGGGGGGGGGGGAAACGGGAGGGGTTCCCCCTCCCGGTCCACCCTTTAGTTGGAAATTCACTACCCTACACCTCCCAATCGGAAACCTCTAGCCACGTCCCTGCTGGTAGCCGATTTCTAATCGAACTGAATATCAACTTAACATTCGAATTCGAATCGAATCTCGAAGATTCGCAGGGCACTAGTTTGTTCTTTGTGATAATTTATTACATATTATTTTTCCCCCAGAATTCCCCATTGTCAAACTAGGCTGATATGGCTTCAAACTCGCCTGATTTGATTTCGATCTCGGCTGATATGAACAAGTTAGAATTGTCCCCCTGATTCGTTACTATGCGCAACCGGTTTGTTTACTTCGAAATGTTAACAGTTATTCGTCAAACACAACCTGGAATACTGGAATGATGTGTGGTTTGAAGCAGAGTTTTGAACATTCAGTCGTACGCTGCCAAACGTGATCAAAGTCGAATTACCCCATGGTTGCCGATCGCGAATGAAGTCAAAAGTTGAAACCGCATAGCACACTGCAAAAATATAGGTTCTCTTTAGAACCAAAACTGGTTCTAATCTTGTCCCTGTGATGGAACCAGTTCTGTTTAAACAGCATTTATTTCAAATCAAATAAATTTATAAAGATTAACATTAAATATTAACAGAATTAAACATAAGTTGAGGGGGTTTCAGCCGTAAGTTTAGAGCTCATACGAGGTTGTCTCAAATCATTCTTAAACAAAGGAGATATGAACAGTTGGCATATCGAACCAGTTTTGGTTCTATACAGAACCAAAACTGGTTCGATATGCCAACTGTTCATATACTCCTTTGTTTCAAAATGTTTGGCGACTGCGTTGAATAAGGTCCAAGTTTACTGCTGAATCTACTCCAGTTCATGTAATATTCTGTTAAAATTGAATGCTAATCTTGGTAAATTTATTTGATTTGAAATAAATACTGTTTAAACAGAACTGATTCCATCTCGGGGATACCAGTTTTGGTTCTAAAGAGAACCTATATTTTTTGCAGTGCAGTACGGCTGTCGAGGAGAAGTAACTCTCTTATTGTTTGTGATTTACGATATCGTGGTGTTCTATTTATGTTCAATGTCAAAGGTCAAATGTCAAGTAAAATTTCGCACCTCAACAATACAGCTTGGATCAAAACGTATGTTGGTTTGTTTTAGCAAGTCTTTCAGACAAACTATTTGCGAAGAATTCTACTCGGAAACGTTTAAAGACAATTGAGGTTATAGAGCGTATTTATCAAGACTCAGATACCAAATGTGGTTCTGAAAATTAAGATGGAGAATCTCACAACGATACGGCCAGTGATAAGGGCATATTAACACCTCAAGGCCAATATATGGACATATTAACTCCTCAGGCCAAGATGTGTCGGTGTTGTCGGAAATTGTACAGGACTCAAGGTAGAAGAGTCGTCAGAGTCAGCAAATGACCCAATTAGTTTTGCCTGACAAATATATGGTTTAGAAGATCCAACTGATCCATGCTGGATTCAGGCATACCGACCACGACAAGGCATCCTGGTTTTCGGTATGCTCCTCCAAAATCCATATACGGATTATCTATCGTATATTTTTAGCAAATCTGCTGATCAATTTGTACTATAACCACGATAGTTGTTACAATATTTAGTATAAACATCCATTATTTAGCTACAAATAGTTTGACTCCATCACATAAAACACAAGAATATGGCGATATTTCCTTACTTTGGTCTGGCAGCCATCTTGGTTGCCATGGTCACCTGACCTTATATGACCGAGTTTCATATGCAATACTGCTGTGGTGCTGTATGGCAGCGAAAGAGTTAATGATGGCAATAAAGTAATGGTCAGGTGGATTAAGAGAAGAAAGAAGAGAGATGTACAGATAAATTCATCGCAAACTAAAATTGAGAGTCGGAGGCGGAGATTCTCCTAAGTGGGAGAAGGGGCAGTTCTGCTACCCGAACGCAGTGGTTTCCCCAGTGGGGAAGCCTCCTGTGGGGAAGCCAACACCTTCATGTCGCTGAACTGAAAGAGGGACCTCTGTACTTTATTAGAAGAATGAGAAACAACAGCAGTTGCAGAAAACTGTAAGAGATCTGAGAATTTTTGTACAATACGTGGAGAGTGGATTGTAACTAAATCACCCGAGAAGTGGAGTTATCACCCAAACTATAACTTTCGAATTTTGTACATATCGACAAAAAACACAAGCAATGTTTCAGCCAATGGACCTCCGGGTTTAACCCGGAGGTCCATTGGCTGAAACTTTGCTGGTGCTGGTTATGCTTTGCAACAAATTTTCAATTATTGCTCGGGTGGAATCTCCACTCTGTAGGTGATTTAGTGACAATACACTCTCCACGTACTGTAATTATTTTTTTTGGTTTAATAAATAAAGAGGTTATTACTTGGTTACTTTCATATCAGTCTAGATATCAGCTCTCGGTAACTTCACATCAGCCTTCGACCTTCGGTTACAGGCTGATATGAAGTTACCGCGGGCTAATATCCTGGCCGATATGAAACTAACCAATAATAACCTCAAAATATTGCCAATGCCGTTACAAGCTGTGCTAGGTAAATATTAACTGTTCGATGGCATCTTGCAGCCATGAAGAAAGCGATTCTCTTAATTTTCTTAATTTGTATTTGTTTCGATCGTGAACATTAACGCAGAGTGTGGTTGGAGATATTCTCACATAGGTGAGACGAGTACAGTTTTTACACTGAGCCTTTCTGTTGCACGAAGGCGTCAAATGGAGGTGCGTTCTTTATATGACTCAAGAAGGTTTTTTTCGCGCTGAAACGGGGAAAGCATAAAATGGAATTTGTTCAAGGAATTTGCTGTTGGTTATCATTTACGTTTCATCTGTTGTCTTCGACATCAATGACACTTTATTTGATCGAGTCTCAGCTTTAGATTTTTATCACACATTCTATCTTCTAAGTTTTAATGATTAAATTATTTAATTATTACATTGTATGTACTCCCACAGTCTGACATTTTTCCGAGTGAAACGGTGCCCCTGACCAAACAGGAGCACAAAAATGATATTAAAAGTACTAAGAACACAAAAAGGCAAAATATGTGCACTGAGATTATTTCCTAAACAAAATGTACCCGAGGGATATATAACCGTTCTTGTCAGTTAATATCATTGTTTTATGTAGTTTTGATTGCCAAAATGAGTGTCCTAAGATAAGGATAGTCGCAGTGCTCTGATAATCAAAGCTCCACTCTAAAAAGAACTTCACAAAGTCTCAATAATATAATATACTTCTTTTCTAAGTACGTTTCCACAATCCGACTAGACAGAACTGTGAATTGTATGCATTCAGCTGATGTAAGTGGATGACAAACATCTTGTACCTTTTACGTCATATATTGTGGTAATTGATAATTATACGTCTAGTTCTTTGACGAGCTTAAGAAGTATCGACATTGAATATATGCTAATTGTAGATCTGTACTCATGCTTCATAGACGCAACTGTTCATTTTTATACAAATAAACTTTATTAAAGCCATGTTGATTAAGTGCAATGTAAATACCCGTTCCTTTCGTCTGACAAAGCCGAGATGGCTGAGTGAAACACTTGTGCTGTTTTATAACTCACTGCCAGTGTATTTTGTCCTGCTATGAAACCCTACCAAACGCTAAGATGAAAGTATAGAGTACGTGGAGAATGGACTGTAACTAAATCACCCGTGGAGTGGAGTTATCACCCAAAGTATCACTTTCAAATTCTATACATATAGACTAAAAACACAAGCAATGTTTCAGACAATGGACCTCCGGGTTTAACCCGGAGGTCCATTGGCTGGAACTTTGCTTGTAATGGTTATGTTTCGCAACAAATTTGCAATTTTTGCGCGGGTGGAATCTCCACTCTGTGGGTGATTTAATGATAATACACTCTCCACGTACTGTACTTTCCTTATGCTGTTGCTGTATCTATCCAAAAGGTTAAAAATGGGACCCAGACAAAGCTTTCAAATGACTTGTCGAGTGGACAGGGCGCAAAACTAAAGTAACACATGAAAACTCAAACATCACTAACCCAATAACACAAATAAACTACTACAAAGCCACTTACAGAAGCTTTAACACAATGAAACAGATAAGACTGTTGAAGGAGTCTACGCAATACCATAAAGGATATTGTTGACAGCTTTGTGGTTTATGCTGAATGTTGTGAGTGCATTGAGTAAAGGTTTTCCAGCATCTATAAGCATTTATTGTACGTGAGTGTTTTATCACATACCTACTGTTTATGAACAGGTACCAGAATTATCTTTTGAGTCAATGCAAACAAATATGTTTTCAAGAGCCGTTAAAAGCCGCCCTTGAAAACTTAGATTTCTTTACATTCAGGAATGAGATAATTTTGATACATCTAAAAAGGTAGGTATTCTTTTTATTATTTGTGTTGCATTTTTGATGAACAATTGGTGTCCATTGCTTCATGAGGATGACCGGAAAAGAAAGGAAGAATGACCGGGCATTCTTTGAAATAATGAACATGTGTTGTCCAAAATAATAACATTTAACCTGACTTGACTGAGACAATCTTCCGTGAAAAGCCGGAAGAATGCTAATAACAGTCCGCCGTGGAAGACCAGTTCAGCTGTATAAGTCAATACCCAAGTGAGAACAATAGGTACTGTGTCAGTGCTTGTCTATACCCCAATTTTGTCATCCGACACTAATTAATGGTGTTCCATCATGCACACCCCGTAGGAGCTTTGTGTCGTCTGATAGTGCTTGACTACTTATGGTCGTCAGATCTATCGTGCTTCGATACTTTGCAAATGATGTATTGTTCCCTATAATACTTATTAATCAGACCGTCTTCTTATTGATTTTTTTTCTTGCTCAGTTCACTCCAAAATGCGATAAGAGTATTTGTGTCAAAGGAGATATTTGGCCCATGACATCCGGTCGGAGAATGGTCTCTGACTTTGTCTTCAGACCTTTAGATCAGTCTAATTTGGGCACAACGGCAAATATGAATCAGCCGTATTGTGGCCTGCATGGTTGGAGAAAAAGCGGCGGTATTTTCTTCTTCTTGGTGTTTGCTTTAGGTGTCAGGTCCCCCTCTTAAAATGATAGTTTACAACCCCTTGTTATAGGTCTTCACCATTATCACTGGTTCCCACCACCCCTTGACGTAAGTTTACTCGAGAAGGCTTCTTAGTTTCACAGTGTCGTGCCAAAGTCCTATTTGAATGTAAATTACGCATGCCGTTTAATAGGAAATACCACAAACATGAATATAATAGATCTCCAGCTTTTAGTGCATGATCATATAGAATTTGCCAAAGAAGAGCAATCGACGTCGACAGTGTCGTATACAACACTGTCGACGTCGATTGCTTTTCTATGGCGAACTCTGTGGGTTTTTTTAAAACATTATTTATCTGTTGCATTGTTTGATTCGAAGGTAAGCTTTTAGCTATATTGCAAGTTTTCAGGGGAACCTGGCCAAACTAGGGCTGTCACGATCAATCGATTAATCGTTTGTTGATCGGTCACGGCGAAATCGAATAGTATTTTTCGTTGTCGAATAATCGGTAAATTATATCCCGTTTTAGATGTTTAATAATTAAAAGAAAATTTGATGAAAAAACTATTTTTTCTAAAGGTATTGAGTTAAGAACATCGATGTTAAACCCCAAGAAGCCGTTGGAAGCATTTGTCTTCCAGGTACATTCATCAAAGCTTTGGTGTTCTGAATCGTTGAACCGTCAGAGTAATAATCAAGACCGGTCGGCAGTTGCGAAGATCGCAACTGCCGACCGGTCTTGATTATTACACTGACGGTTCAAAAGTTCAGAACACCAAAGCTTTGAATGTACATAAAAGTTGATCGTCTTCGTTGTTTACTTGAGGTAGGTCAGCTGACTTGAACTTCATTTGTATCAACTTCAAAGAGAGGGAGAGGGGCGGGGGTCATCTAGGTACGATTAATCGATTATTATCGATTATTTGCGACGATTAATCAATTCCTAAATTGAAAAATCGTGACAGCCCTACCCAAAACATCTAATGAGGGCATCCTGCAGATAACAGTGAAATTACTCTACCGGTGGTTTCTCGTTAAGCCTTGGCAGCCTCAACAGACAGCCAAGACTTGACTAGTTGACTCTGCTAGTTTACATTTTGGGCAACGATGCAGCGAAATTACTGGAAAATTGATTCGTTGCCAATTAAAGGGTTGAAAAGTTATCAGGCGCCAAAATGCCAGCAACAGGGCTAGGCGAATTAATCATGCATGAAACTCTTAAGCGTGGATTGTTTTTCTGACGGACGTTTATCATTTCTGCAAATAAAACGACTTTAATAAACCTCTAACTCAAGTTGCACGGAGTTGCGTCCGGCGGTATCTCAACTGAAAAAATACAATGTTGATTTTGTCGTAAACAACCAAGAACACACATATTTAAAGAGCCATTACTTACTGTTCCACTATATTTGCTCAGCAGATCGTTCTCCCACAATTTGTTTGTCCACGTTAAATTGGAGGTGCAAGGAGCGAAAATCGAAACTGCCGACCGGTCTTGATTATTACACTGACGGTTCAAAAGTTCAGAACATCAAAGCTTTGAATGTACCTAAAAGTTGATCGTGTTCGTTGTTTACTTGAGGTCGGTCAGCTGACTTGAACTTCATTTTTATCGACTTCAAAGAGAGGGAGAGGGGTGGGGGTCATCTAGGTACGATTAATCGATTATCATCGATTATTTGCGACGATTAATCGATTCCTAAATTGTAAAATCGTGACAGCCTTAGGCCAAACTATATATATTTCCGAAACACTGCAAAACTTTAGAAAAGTTTCAAACTCCGCATAATTTGGGCGCAATTATCTTATATGGACACAGCGTTTTCCGTCGTTATTTTGAAAGAATTTAAAGGCCTGTTTGTCTTTGACCACAGTCCGACCAAGTATCCTGGTCCACTTGTATTATTTAATTCTAACGTGACCATCGAACGGACGTGAGTCTCCCAGATAAATATATCTTATCAATTTGGATGATTAGCTAGGCATGGTCGTGGCATTTGATATCCGGGCTCGACCACAAACGTCAGCATCGATACAAATGTGATTAGTAACTGTCATCCATGACCGAATTCGGGCTGCACGGCCCCGTGGCTGGGTTCGTTTTGGTCATCCAAGTTGACATTTTGCCTAATCTGGTTAAAAATAAGGCAAAGTTTTATTTCATCAGTTAAACTATAAATTTATCCTTTTTTTCTCTCTTACATTTGTTCCACCATGTCGAAAATGTATTCAGCATTTGTACTCTACACCAAAATCTCTTGTATCACTAATGTGATTAGAGTGAATAAAAGTATTATTGATTGACTGACTGAATTGCAATTAAGTCAGAGACTAGTTATTATGAGTACCTGGGGGTAAATATAAACATCACAGGAAGAGGCATCTACCGAAACCTCACAAATAAATTGACTCTGAAGGGGAAGCGAATCCTTAAACAAATGAAACTTATAGGGAGAAACAGTTTCAATAAGGTTTTCGTGGGGAAAACCATTTGGGAAATGGTGGGTCTGCCAAGTATAACATACGGTACGGAAGTTGTACCCCTAAACCAGACAGCCGTTAAGAGCTTGGAAATCCTGCAGAACGATGCAGGCCGATGGATAACAGGCTCGAGTAATGCCGCAGCGCTAGAAGCAATCAGGGGTGAGCTTGGGTGGATGAGGATCAAGGACAGGATAGACCTATTGAAACTCGCTTATCTTAATTATTTGGTAAATCTCCCCGATAGCCGGTGGTGTAAAGTAATGTTCCTGAGAACTTGTAACTCAAATATCAAGACGGGGTGGATGGTCCAAGTGAGGGAGCTAGTAGAAAACTACTCATTGGAGATCTCGGACTTTGACGTTGGGGCAAACCAGGGCAAAAAGATCGCCAGAGAAAGGGTCATGGAGGATTGTACCCGTACTTGGCGAGAGGGGGTCAAATCAAAGAGATCTTTGGGTGGCCTGCGTGATAAAGAGAAGCCTGGTTTTGAAGAGTACCTTGATGGCACCTTTGGGGTGTCACTGTTGTTCAAGCTGAGGTCGCTGTCCCTGGAGCTGAGGGGGAAAAATGGGAAAAACAGTGAAAAGGAGTGCCAGATGTGTAACTTGGGCGTGGTGGAGACCCTGGAACACTTTCTTATAGAATGCCCAAAATACCAGTTTAAAAGAACAAGATTCACGGGGAGTATAATGGAGAAGTGGGATGGGAGAATGAAGGACATATGGTTAGGGGGCGACTCAAAGGAGAGGGTTAATATACTAATCGGAGAGATTGGGAAGAATGGGGCAAGGGATGTCATCAAGCAGTTCGTGTCCGAGTGTTGGGAGGAGAGAAGAAGCGCGGGAATAGGGAGGCAGTTGGAAGAGCATGGTTACCAAGGCCTTCTCATACGAGAACCGCGACAAATCAGCGGCCGGCCGAAGAGTTATTATTATTACATGTTCTAAGTAATAGTTACTAATTGGGCTGCATTTTGTTGCGCTGTATTCAGCTTAATTCGACTGCGAATAGTTTCAAGACAATGGCGGAGATGTACTGATCATTTCTTCAGGGCAGCGTTCAAGGCGACGTCATGCGCCGGGGCGTGGCGTCATTTGGTAGGTTACGGGGAGGTATTTCTCGATATCCGTCGAGTCGAAGTCGATATATCAGTTCATCGGCTAGCATAATGATACATATACACGTGTATGTGTGTTTGTGCAGCGGTCTATTAGACACAGTATTGGGTGCTGGGTAGAATTATACTGTGTTCTGAATCTAATTGTCATTCCAAACGTGCTTATTGTACAAACATTGTTTGAACCTCTAATACATGATTTTGGTTTGCAGAGTGATAAAATGAATTGAATTGAATGCTGGAGGTTTTTATGAATTTGAACATCCTGTTCTGTGCGTTGACTGATACCGAGCAGCGTAGCGGCGATGTGTTACAGCATGGAGTCCGCTGTTCAAATTCATGAATTAACGACAGCGAGGTTGTTAACTGGCGGCAGTCATGCCACTTAAACATGATGTTTACCAATATATAAAAGAAAAAAGAGTCAGGCTGCAATCAATGGGATTATAAGTTGCATGGCGTGTAGCTGGCTGATACATTTTCATACAAGGCTGATACATTTTCAGCCAGCTACACGCCATGTAACATATTTACTATGTCGAAGGTCCATGTAAATTAAGGGATTAATAAATTTTCACGAGAAACAAAGAACGACCGAGCGTTTATTTTTTAGAAGCTGCAATTGGTATCTCGGAACTAAATATTTCCCCATAGGCGACCATTATAACGTCCAGACAAAAAAAAAATATGATCGCATCACTTTAATTTTAGCATTCAAATATATTTGTCAAGTATAGCCCTTCAGACAACTTTTTCTGATCCCAAAACAGGGGGTCATGCAACAAACAAGAGAGAAAAATTGACAGTAAGGGAAGTACCGGTCACGTGCGTATATTTTCCAGGGAATTCCCCACAAAAACACGCCAGATGTAAATTGTATTTTTTAAGTCCAAAAGTCATCAAATCGCCCTCTTTTTTGTCTGGAATATTCATCAATAATGCAAGATGTCAATAGAATGATCGAAACATTTATTGAAACAATTTATTTTCCCAAGGCAGTTTATTTTTAGGGATTGCATCACTTCCTAGTGCAACATTTCAAGGCGGGTATTTCTAATTCAAATATTTAGTTCAGTGATACCAATTGACAGCACCGCACAGAATCATCAACAGTAACTGACACCGGTATGTATCCATGGTGAGAGTAAACAATCTTCGCTGTTCGAAGGGCGATATCGTCCCTGGAGTTCCAATGTGTTCTATGTGCCATTTGGCACATAGAACACATTGGAACTCGGGGGCGATTTGTTTACAAAATAAAACCTATCGCTACAAGCATCTGAAATACCCTTACAAACATTTACTGCCATTACCACACGAAAAGGGTTAAAAAGCACTTTTAAATGTTCAAATAATCACTTTCAATCTGCTGAGTAAAATGTAAAGGAAATGTTCGCTGCAGCATAAAAAAATCAATAGATTTTGAAGTTTGGTCGGTTTTGGATAGAGTCGTAAAAACAACAAAGAACTTTTGGGACTGCAAATAATATTTTCTGTCCATTTTTTTTAATATTTAATGTTTTAAATGAATAAATACGGCACCTTGAAAATACTTTTGGTACTTAAATGCTACAGTTTGATCAAAATTGTAATGGCTGCTACTAACCTGGTATCAAATAATACCAGGTGAGTTACCCGATACGACGGAACCATTAGATGGTATTCAAACGTTCTGATTGGACAAACTAACTTTGAGTCATAATAATTGTTAATACACAGAAGGGTACCTTCTGATTTTGAATAGCTATCACTTTTATTTCATTAGTGACTGCCAGGAAATATACATTTTTAAAAGTGGCTTTCATCAATTCTTGAAAACTTAAATTTCTTTGCAGTCACGAATGAGATAATTAGGTACACCCCCTAAAGAGTGGATATTCTTTTTAATTGCAGTTAAACACCCAAATGTCGAAAACGCTCAGTAATATCACTGTAACCTTATTGCGTAAGAGGTACTCTCTTAAATCTGTGGCAATAATACGTATCGAAATTTATCATATGACTCGTCCGTTTATTCACTTTAAAACATTTGATATTTTGTTTTCATATTAATCAGTGATAAATAAAGCCTTCCGTCAATTTCATTGGTCAGTTTTAAAACTAGACAATTTGATTGGCTGAACAAAATAAAACTGGGCCACATTTTCATAATTTGCATAATTAGAGTTGGGAGCTTTCATTGGTCAATTTCAAAACTGGACAATTTGATTGACTAAACAAAATACAACTGGGTGACATTTGCATAATTTCAGTAGGGAGAATTTACGTTATCTGTCATATTTAAGGTGGGTTATATTGTATTAATCTTTTACGCACAAGAAAAACGCCATTCATTTTTTTTATATTTTCACTCTTTGCTTCCAACACATAGGTTATGACCCTCATTGGAACGAACTCGACGAGCTCGTTCCAATGAGAGGTCATAACCTATGTTTTGAAAGCAAAAAATGAAAATTTTTACTTATACGAGGATGTTTTTTTCCAAGTGCCGTCTGCAACTCAAGTTAGGTGATCGGTTAAAAAGTCATACTAAGTGGCTAATTTGTGCGTGTGTGTCATATGATAAACAGAATATGAAATGAGAGTTTTTCTCATATAATATTTATGAACCTCGTCCGAATTGTCCGTTTGGGCGAGCCTCTAAAATTCTTAGACTCGTTTCATAAATATTATATGAAAAAAACACTCATTCCATATCCTCTATATATTTGTTAGACAATTCCCGTAAATTATAAGGGAACACGTAATAAATAGATTTATTACATTCATCAGTTCGTTTTGCATTGAATTTAATGTTGATTAAAAAGTGGTAATGTCACGAGTGAATATGTCACTTCAATAGTAACTTTGGAACGACTGACGTATATAAGCCACGCCCCCACCGTGGATTTGTTGATGTTTTGTTTTCCAGTTCCACATCAGTAAATTAAAATGAATTTTTCTTCTGAATATTTTTAAAAATCCTTTCTTTCCTCTATGAACAGGTTCGTTAGCACAGTTGACAAAATCCAAATAGAAATGTTTTATCTTATGGCTGAATGTCATTCTCCAAATGCGACTGGAACGCCACATAAAATAGTAAAATATCGAACGAAAGTCACAAAAATAAAACTGGGCCATTTCCAATCGAAGATTTAACACAGAAAGTGATGTACTCATACGCGCTAATTTCAGAAGTATTTCAGAGTTGCATTTGCGAATATTTTGTGTTGAATTATTTTTAATGAAAGACATTTTGGTCTAAAATGTCATTTACTAAAGAGAGTGACCCATTCTTACGGCAAGTTACGGTATATAATTCGCCTCGAGACAGGACTATTTCGTATTTCCTTCCTGCTAATTTTAGAAATGTTTCCGTGTTTACACTAAATTGGATTATATCTGACAATAGTTTGGGTTGAATTATTATAGTAAAATACCTCTTTATTCCAAATGTCATGTAATAAACAGAGTAATCAATTTGTTTTGAGCATTACGGTAAATAATTCATCTCGAGACGGGACTGTTTCGTAAATCACTCGGGCTACGCCCTCGTGATTTACTCACGTCCCATCTCGCGATGAATTATTTACCGTAACGCTCAAAACAAATTGATTACTCTCTATTTAGTCAAATTTTGCAAAAAGTACCAAACAAAAGTTCACACGATTGGAACAGTTTCTGTTTTACAAAAAAAAACCCGACTTGTCGGTCGAATGAATTGTTAATGTTCAACATTTACCACGTCTGATGTTCACTCATCATAGATGAGCTGACGAATGGTTTCCCAAAGTGCTAAACTTGTAGACACAATATCTAACTGTTACAAATAACTAGGGCTGTCACGATTTTTAAATTTAGGAATCGATTAATCGTCGCAAATAATCGATAATAATCGATTAATTGTACCTAGATGACCCCCCCCCCCCTCACCCCTCTCCCTCTCTTTGAAGTCGATAAAAATGAAGTTCAAGTCAGCTGACCTTCCTCAAGTAAACAACGAAGACGATCAACTTTTAGGTACATTCAAAGCTTTGTTGTTCTGAACTTTTGAACCGTCAGTGTAATAATCAAGACCGGTCTTGATTATTACACTGACGGTTCAAAGATTCAGAACATCAAAGCTTTGATGAATGTACCTGGAAGAAAAATGCTTCCAACGGCTTCTTGGGGTTTAACATCGATGTTCTTAACTCAATACCTTTAGAAACAATAGTTTGTTCATCAAATTTTCTTTTAATTATTAAACATCTAAAACAGGATACAATTTACCGATTATTCGACAACGAAAAATACTAATCGATTTCGCCGTGACCGATCAACAATCGATTAATCGATTGATCGTGACAGCCCTACAAATAACCCTTTATGGGAATAATATCGGAATAATCCGTAAGCGTCGTAACTGGAATAGTTTATATAATTTATATAATTGTCACTGACTATATTCCATAGTTTTATGAACTTTTCATTGTAAACGGTGCTAAACGATGGGACATAGTTGACGTCATACCGAAAAAATGGTTAACGCATTTATCAGCTGAAGATAAACCATCACCTTTTCACTAGTTGAGACACGATTTTATCACACTCATAATTCATTTAATTTTACCATATGATATTACGTGCGGAAGCATATAATAAAAAATGTATACTCTTCACAGTAGGTTAAAATTACAAGACAATATCGATCTAAACTTATTGAGTGATGCGCGTCACATCGTGAAATCAGACATCGAACAATTTTGTTAGACATTTCTCGTTATCTTACAAGGTTGCATATAATAAAATAATTTTAGTATCCTGAGGTCTCCGCCATATAAATCATTGCAGTTTTATCTACTTTTGTACAGACGGCAGCTTATTATTTCAGCAAAGTGTGTACAACCCGGGGGCGCGGTCGCTCAGTAGGTAGAGGTGCAGGCTGCAAGCCGAGAGGTCCTCGGTTCGAATCCCACCTGCGGCAACCGCGTTGTGTCCTTGGGCAAGACACTTCACCCCACAATGCCACGTGGGGGGCACGGTGGCGCTGTGTACTAAGGCGTACTGCACGTCGATGGTGCACTTGTCTTGAACCAATGCTAACCCTGATTGTGTGGAGTTAGTATGTTGGGGAGTTGACAGTTGCTCGCCGTGCTCGGTGGTTCTCTTCGGGTACTCCGGCTTCCTCCACCCGTAAAACTGTCATGGTCATGATTAGCCATTGTGCAGAAGTATGTGACCTTAAACACCATTAAATAAATAAATAAGTGAACAGCCCATGTTAATAATACATGTAGTTCATGAATTAAAATATGAGTAGGCCTACAATGCAGTCGTCGACTGGTCGTAATCCTCGCGTGGGCGTTTTTCAGGTAATAAAAAATCATCATTAGCAAAATGTGATAAAGCATCGAGTTGTTCCAGGTCCTTCATTAATTAAATGTTTGATGAATATTCCTGTAATTAGTGTTTGGAAAGGGGGGGGGGGGGGGCACTACAAATTTGCAAGACGTGACGTCCCATTTTTTCATTCGGCTCATTTTTACACCCACCCTACCACTACGTGCAAATTTTCTACTACCGTTCTCAGACACCCACCCCCCACTCTCCCATTAAAATCCAAAATAAACTTACCCCAACTGCCCTCATGGGGGCACGATGACGCTGTGTGCTGAGACGTACTGCACGCTGAGGTGCACATGTCTTCAGCCAATCTAACCCTGTCTGTGCTGTGTTGTACGCAATAGCGCTGTGCAGTGTGCAGTGTGTAGTACAGTCGCGGGTTATGATGTTGAAGAGCTGACAGCTGCTGGTCGGTGCTCGGTGGTTCTCTCCGGGTACTCTGGCTTCCTCCACCCGTAAACCTGTCACCGACACGATATGACCCTGGTTGTTAAAGTGTCGTCAAACACCAATAAATAAATAAATACATTAATAAAAAAATAACTTGAGTTAGTGCATCAGAGAGAATTTTCCCAAAATATTGTCTGCACATTTTCTACATTTCGAACAAGACACCCACCCCCTACTAACGTGTGACATTTTCCCAGATTAAGCCCAATATTCTCACATATAAAGCCTCCTGATGTTGTATTTATGTTAAGAGTGTGATGTACAGCATCATCTTTAAGGTTTGAAACACAAATGATGGTATATATTAGCTGATATATTGATATATTTTTAAAAAAATAAAACAATTGCACAAGTTGGAAATGCACATTTTTGGCGCACTCAAGAGACCCACCCACCCCCACGTCACGTCTTGCAAATTTTTGGTGCCCCCCCCCCCCCCCCCCCCCCCCCCCCTGTTTGGAATCTTATATTATTGTGTTCGTGGACATCTTGCCAACCCATGTAAAGTCACCAACCCACGACGGCTGTAGTGAATGCTAAGTTACAGCACCGCCCTCATTTCAATTGTCATGTACGATTCATTTTTTTGGTGTAATAGCTGCATGAAGGCGCGCAGGGACGGTATGGGGGACAAACCCCTTTCGACCCTCGGTGACTGTAGATGATTGGTTTCATATGTCTAGGCGTGTCAAAGGAGGAGAAGGTTCAGGTACTCGGCAGGTGTCTCTGATGGTTTTAGCGTCGTTTATGCCGTTGTTTCTTTTTTTTGGGGTGGAGGTGGCTGGGAAGGACAGACTGTGGTAGATGTTGGTGTAGTTGGGCTGTTGATAATGGAGGACTGACTAGGGCGGAATGGTCGAGTCCTTGCTGCTTCAGGAGTGCTGGTGCTGTGGCTGTTGCGCTGTTCTATGAGTGCCGTTGTGGTGTTGTTGTGATCTTTTGTTCCTTCTATTGTTGCCCTGGTGTCTTCTCTTAGGCTGCGAATTTGCTCGAACAATATCCGTGCCTGTTCCTGATCCAGAGAGGGGTTTGAAATTGGAGAGGGAGACTTCAGAGAACCAGTTTCCATTTCCGTCTCCGACTCGCTGGTGGTATCGTCACCCTCCAGGTTGACCCTCAAAGGAGAGGCAGCTGGGGAGTGGATGGGTGTCACAGGAGTTGGAGGGGAGGAAATAGTAGTGGCCCCCTCCGTCTTCTCTTCCGCCTTCTCTTCCTTCTTCTTTTTCAGGAACGTCTCCAGCCGCCGGGCATTCCGGCGCCTGGTGGATGGGCTGTTTTTCTTCTTGCTCTTCTTCTTTTCCTTTTCAGGGCCAGGTCCAGGCTTCTTCGGGTGAGGACCAGTGTGAGAGGGGTTCCTCTCACAAAAGGTTCCACCTCTCCCCGAAGAAGGTGTGGTGGTGTTGTGCTCTTCAACGATGAACTCCAAGTTCAGATGGACTCTCTTGCCTGTCTCCTGGACAGTCCAGGTGACAGGGCAAGAGATGCCCAGAGCTGCTATTGTTCTCTTCAGTCGCGCTGGTAGTTCCAGTGTTTCCATAATTAAGGTGATAATTAGGATGCTCGCACTCTGAGTTCAGAGGTGCGAATGAACGAACTAAATGGTTTGACGCGCCGAAGGCAGGTGCACGAAGGTCAATGACATAATAGTATACCTGTAGCAATCGTCGGACACGCCCACAATATCTCTGACAAACTGGCGTGGACAAGGCAAACCCATTGATAAGAGAGGAAAAATATTCACCGAGTTTTGAAAAACTAACACTCACCAGTCATAAAGGAAGCAAACTGGGTTATCAATCATTAAAAAAATTAAATTATATTTACATGCTTTCTTTATTCTGGCTATATTTTTTCTCGAGTCACGAATTCAGGTAATTCTCTAAATAATGATATTGAGTAATGTGTTAGAAGCGCCAATTGTTTGGAAGATGAATGCTGTAAGACATTTATTTTTGTTTTCTCGTCATGGTTGCCAGTTACTTGTCTGCAGTTTCGTTATATCTCCTCCAAAACCTTTAACTCCGTACCCAACGAAGACGATATCAAAATTTAATATTTTAATCATTATTTTTTCAAATTTCTCCATAAAAAAATGCCGACAAAATATATCGTTCAAATGATGGATCACTTGATATGATTTTGTTGAAATTGTTTGAAAAATATTTTTTCTTTCAACTAATGAATTTGTATATCACGCGAGTTGATGTGGAAATTCTTTAGGAAGAAAGGGGTTAGTACGTAATTTTCTTTTTCTATCATAGCTTGCCCTCAAAAAACTAATTAGCGTTGGTGTAAGATTTGCCGCGTGGAATTATTGGGGTTATTGTAAACGTTCGATGTGTTGTAAAATATGAATGAACGGTAAGAAAAATGGACTATAATGAACAAAAACGTATAGTAAGGCGGTTGAAAACTACGCATTTTGACTATGTAAAACATCCAAGATAACTATACCAATTCGCTGAATCTGCCGGCTTCACACATGGGCCAATACTATAAAACTTTTAAAATTGTATTTCCTAGACTTCTATTTTCTAGTTATGACTTTAAATGGGTTAAAATGAACCATTAAGATTTTCAAAGATTTGACAGTTAGCCATTTGGCAAATTGCCATATCTTTATAAACGCTAATTTATTATTATTATTTATTTTAGTCAGTTATATTAATAGGTAGAAAATACAATTATAGAAAAGACAATTGCAAACGTTTTACAGTGTTGGCTCCAGCTGGTGAAATAAACAAATACTGGGTCGTTTTGTCAGTAAATAACAATATTCATTTCGTCATTTTTCATGGAATGCATAACGGACTCGATGGACGCTCCGTTTATGACGAACATAAGAAATTGGACGTGACGCCGTGATGGTGGGGACGACGGTTCTATTAACCCTTTACCCAACGAATCGCCCGCATCCGCCCACATCCGCCCGCGTATATTAATATGCAAATTTAGCAGCTGAAAAAAAATATTTTTCGAAAATCTTCAACAAAACCATATCATGTGACCCCTCTTTGGAACGAGCTCGTCGAGCTCGTTCCAAAGAGGGGTCACATGATATGGTTTTGTTGAAATTTTTTGAAAAAATTAAAAAAATGATATTTAAAGTAATAAATTTTGAAATCGTCTGCGTTGGGTAAAGGGTTTACATTGTGTGGAATGAATTATTTTGCTATCCCCAGCAACTAGCTAATTTCGTAAGACCAATTATTGCAAAATAGATTTGTAGGTTAGTTTCTAGGACAATGTGGTCGACTTTCCTTATCTTTTGTTTATTCAGTTGTCACATGCTGCACGTCGTATGTCATGATTCAGAAAAAAAAAAAAAAATTCAACTCCAAGTGATCATCATTTAACTTTGCGTTGTGGATTATCACAATTGGGGGATAATATCTTATGGCTATTCTCTATTTATCTGTACGTCATATTGATATCTTCTTCTCGATAAAAAACAATACCTTTGTCTTTAAAAAGTGAGTCAAAACTGTGTCAACATTCATCTTGCACAATAGCGTTATGTTCCCATAACGAGGGGCTTCTTAATATTAATCTTTTTCGAAAGAAACCATTTCACAGCTGTAATTTGTTCCAGAATATATTATTACAGAATCTTCTATCAGAGGTTTATAATGACATGTTGCTGTGTTACGTAACGTCCTTCACAGTGCTGTAAAAAATCGAAATGTCTAGTAGATATTTTTCTCATAATGCTTCTAGGAATTTAACGAATTCAACCTTGAACTCCATGAGCTCTTTGATCAAGAAAAGTTTCACACTTCTACCAGAACAATAGCGACTGAATGGGCAGGAAGACCCCGCTCTGTCCCACAACATCTCCATTCCGACCTCTTTTCGTGGTAACTGTTTTCTTTAATTGACTTCACTTTTTCCATCTTTGTGTGTTACTTTTGCGACGTTTTGCCATCAAATCTGCCTGTAATCAGTGCTGGGGACGTGGGCATTGATGGCCAACGCTGAACAATAGTTTCTTTACAGAAAACATAATAATAATAATAACACTTCGGCCGGCCGCTGATTTGTCGCGGTTCTCGTATGAGAAAGCCTTGGTTACCAATGTTCTACCAACCGCCTCCCTATTCCCGCGCTTCTTCTCTCCTCCCAACACTCAGAGACGAACTGCTTGATGACATCCCTTGCCCCATTCTTGCCAATCTCTCCGATTAGTATATTAACCCTCTCCTTTGAGTCGCCCCCTAACCACATGTCCTTCATTCTCCTATCCCACTTCCCCATTATACTCCCCGTGAACCTTATTCTTTTAGACTGGCATTTTGGGCATTCTAGAAGAAAGTCTTCCAGGGTCTCCACCACTCCCAAGTTACACATCTGGCACTCCTTTTCACTGTTTTTCCCCGATTTTTCCCCTCAGCTCCAGGGACCGCGACCTCAGCTTGAACAACCGTGACCCACCAAAGGTGCCATCAAGGTACTCTTCACAACCAGGCTTCTCATTATCACGCAGGCCACCCAAAGATCTCTTTGATTTGACCCCCTCTCGCCAATTACGGTTACAATCCTCTATGACCCTTTCTCTGACGATCGTTTTACCCTGGTGTGCTCCAACGTCAAGGTCCGAGATCTCAAATGAGTAGTTTTCCACTAGCTCCCTCACTTGGACCATCCACCCAGTCTTGATATTTGAGTTGAAAGTTCTCAGGAACATTACTTTACACCATCGGCTATCGGGGAGATTTACCAAATAATTAAGATACCCGATTTTCAATTGGTTTATCCTGTCCTTGATCCTCATCCAGCCAACCTCACCCCTGATTGCTTCTAGCGCTGCGGCATTACTCGGCCCTGTTATCCATCGGCCTGCATCGTTCTGCAGGATTTCCAAGCTCTTAACAGCTGTCTGGTCTAGGGGTACAATTTCCGTACCGTATGTTATACTTGGCAGACCCACCATTTCCTAAATGGGTTTCCCCACGAAAACCTTATTAAAACTGTTTCTCCCTAAAAGTTTCATTTGGTTATGGATTCGCTTCCCCTTCAGAATCAATTTATTTGTGTAGTTTCGGTAGAGGCCTCTTCCTGTGATGTTTATATTTACCCCCAGGTACTCATAGTCACTAGTCTCTCCTACACTAAGAAGTGTACTGCTACCTTCCGGAATGCAGACCTCCCCCACTCTCCACCTTCGAGTGGGGTCCACTTTGTTGTCCACGGGTATAACTTTGCTTTTGCTTTCATTAAGTTCGAGTCTCCATTTGCCCCCATATTTCCCAACAATTCCCAGCATCTTCGCTAGCCCCTCTTCGCTTTCTGACACTAGCACCATATCGTCTGCAAAAAATAGCCCTGGGATCTTCAAGTCACCAACTGCATCCCCTTCGTCGCTATGCAGGAGTTCATCTCCTAAACCTTTGATGTAGAATGCAAAAAGAACTGGCGAAAGGATACACCCCTGTTTTAGGCCTATGTCCATAGGCACGCGTTTTTTTGTAATGTTTCCCTGGCTAAGTTCACTCTGTACATCTTTATATAATGCTTTCATAATCCCAACAAACTCGCCCCCAAACCCAGAGCCTCCAGCTTGCGCCACATATCCTCCCTCCATACATATAATATAAATGTTTTTTTTTAAAAAAAACATGACATGGTTCTTATTATTTTCATAATGCAGGCAGAAATTTTAAAAGTGTACATAAAGAAAAATAAATAAACGGAAAGACAGATAATATGGCACTCGATTTTAATGAATACAAAAACAACTAGAAATGAAAAATAACAGTTCAGAATAAACATAAACAAATTTCTCGCTAGCCTCCTTCGACAGAAAAGTCTTCCTGGGACTTCATGATGAACGGCACAAATTAAATGTTAACGTTCTTTGATGTAGTCGCAATTGTTTCTGAAACACTATCTTTTGTAAAGCGTGTGTGAACTCTCTGATTTGAAACACAGGGCAAAGGACTAAAATCTCTGCTACATGTATCTGCCATGTCGTGACTGAAGTTCTTTATTGCAGTATTTAAGTCAAACTTCTTATACAAGGAAATACTATTTACAGCGACTGATTAATTTGATTTTCTCTTAATCCAATCTGTTTTTTCCGTTTTTCTTCTAAGTAAGAGTATGTTCTCCGTGTGCAGCACGCACGCATACACAAACGCGAATACGTCACTTTCTACTTTTTGAATTTAGTTTAAACAATATTTATTTATGAAAACATTGTAGTTGCAAACAATATAATAATAATAATAATAATAATAATAATAATAATAATAATAATAATAATAATAATAATAATAATAGATTTTCTAGAGTGCAAAACCACAAATAGTGCTCTAAAACGATTGACAGAAATAAATACACTTTTTGAAATAAAGAGTCACATCTGTTTTGGTTGCCTCTTAGAGAGGTTCAGGAGAATGTTTCAGTAAATAGGAAAGTTTTAAGATTTCTTTTGAAGACATCGAGAGTTTCTGAAATTCTGACACCAGTTGGCAGAGAATTCCTCAATCTGGGACCCACGATGGAGAACACACGGTCATGAGCCTGATTAGATCTGCTAAAAAGTGCAACTAGTTGAATATGTTTTTTTAGATCTGAGACTGCGTGATGGTTTATGTAGAGTGAAGACCTCTTGCAGGTAAACTGGAGCCAGTTTATGAATACATTTGAATACTAAGATCAATGTTTTGAAATCAATTCTCTGTTTAACTGGAAGCCAATGTAGTTGTCTTAAAACTGGTGTTATGTGTTCAGAGCGTTTGGAACCAGTAATTATCCTAGCAGCAGTATTCTGAACTTTTTGAAGCTTCCGAATCAGGCACTGGGACAGCCCCCACTAACACTGAATTACAATAGACTAGTTGTGAGGTGATGAAGGAGTGAACAAGCTTTTCAAGTGCTGACTGGTTAAGATAAGGTCGCAGTCTTCCAACATTACGAAGCTGTCAGTAGCATTTTTGACATATTTTATTGATATGGATGTCTAGTTTTAAATTTGAGTCCATAATCAGTCCAATATTCCTGGCCGATTCACTTTTCATAGTGATGTCGTTTCCAACCAGAATTGATGTAACAGAGGGTGTAGGCATGCGAACCCCGGATATCACTAAGAATTCAGTTTTAGAGTCATTCATTTTCAGTTTAAAGCCTATCATCCATTCCTGCACAAGATTTATGCAAGTTTCCATGGTATTGACTGCGGTGAAGGAGTCATTTGGAACAGGTGGGTTGAATGTGATGTACAGTTGGGTGTCGTCTGCTTACAGATGATATGATATGTCATGCTTTATAAGAAGACGACCGAGAGAAGAAGTGTACAGAGTAAACAAGAGTGGTCCAAGACCTGAACCCTGAGGAACACCACACTTTAGCGTCCTGCTTTCTGAACCGATCTTACTGATATATATTTGCTGACTGCGACCTTCTAGATGTGATGCAAACCACGATAAGACAGCTCTACATATGCCATGCTGTGTCAATGTCTGCTTGAGAATACCATAGTCTACTGTGTCGAATGCTGCTGATAAATCCAAGCCAAGAGAACAAGCATTGCAGCCTCACCCTCAGACACCGATTTAACAATGTCATTGTTGACTCGCAGTAAGGCTGTTTATGTACTGTGGGTGGGTTTATATGTAGACTGGAAGGGCTCTAATAGATCATTTTCATGCCGATGATTTTTGAGTTGTAAAGCAATAACCCTTTCCAACAATTTAGACAGGAAAGAGAGGTTCGATACTGGTCGATAATTATTCAGGTTGTCAGGATCAAGAGATGGTTTCTTGATGAGTGGAGTAACAAGTGCATTTTGTCAATGGGTTTGGAACAACCTCTCATATAGGGATACAGATATAATAGATGTTATGGCTGGCAGAAGATAATCAATTGTCTCTTTCAAAAGGAATGTTGGAATTTGATCTAGATCATTGGATTTATTGGATGATGATAAAATCATTTTTCGAATGTCGTCTTCTGAGACAGAGTGAAAATTAGAAAAATCACTTTTTATGTCAAGATGATCAAACTCTGGTGGTTCACATGATGGTATTCTATCCATGTATGATTTACAATAAAGGAAAAAATCAAATATAATTATGAAACAGTGAATGCAGCATGCAGACACTATACTTGTTAAATCACAAAAATGAAGGGATTCGACAGAAAACTTTATGATTATGTTGGTCGTGTCCCTAGGTCTTTGAATTACAAAATAAGTATTACCGGAACTACTGGCTGAGTACAAAATGCAAGTTGTTTAAACTGTGTGATGGAAGATATTTAAGTTTTTAGATAGATACTTTAAAAGAAGAAAGGAATTACAGTGATAAGGTAAAATATAAGATATTATAAGATGAATCTAACATGGAATCAAACACAAGCAGCCGAGAGACGAACAACATTCAGAAAACGTGTAAAAGGACACTGAGTTTACGCATCATAATTAGGGCTGTCAAGATTTTTCAATTTAGGAATCGATTAATCGTCGCAAATAATCGATAATACTCGATTAATCGTACCTAGATGACCCCCACCCCTATCCCTCTCTTTGAAGTCGATAAAAATGAAGTTCAAGTCAGCTAACCTACCTCAAGTAAACAACGAAGACGATCAACTTTTAGGTACATTCAAAGCTTTGATGTTCTAAACTTTTGAACCGTCAGTGTAATAATCAAGACCGGTCGGCAGTTGCGATCTTCGCAACTGCCGACCGGTCTTGATTATTACACTGACGGTTCAAAGATTCAGAACATCAAAGCTTTGATGAATGTACCTGGAAGACAAATGCTTCCAACGGCTTCTTGAGGTTTAACATCGATGTTCTTAACTCAAAACCTTTAGAAACAATAGTTTTTTTCATCAGATTTTCTTTTAATTATTAAACATCTAAAACGGGATACAATTTACCGATTATTCGACAACGAAAAATACTAATCGATTTCGCCGTGACCGATCAACAATCAATTAATCGATTGATCGTGACAGCCCTAATCATAATACCCTCGAGGTCTTGGGGGGGGGGGCATAACAAGAAGAGCTAGAGCTCTGCTGGAGTTATCAGGGGATAACCTACACCAAAAGAGAACAGATTCAGATTTAGAGAGCCCTGATGGCGCGGTACTTACTGTACTGCTATCAAGGCGATCTGTGGCCACACTATATTATCCTGTTCTATAATCCAGTATTGCCACAGATCGCCCTGATATGGACAGGAATACAAATTATCTACTTGAATCGTCTCGATTCCATAATGCACCTTTTCAAATACGAGGCAATTTGCATCTTTACTTAATGCTCTGATCCATAAAGGAGTATAGTAACGTTCATGGGAAACGGTATCTGTCCTATGGTGCTGACCCGAACATTCTAGTAGAGCTGACATGACAACAAGAAATGGCCAGACGATTCGACTGCACCACATTGACAGTTGGGCGACAATGACAGTGGTGTGCATGTAGATGAGAATTAAGATTACTGCAACACAGACGCAATCTGCAATGGTATATCTGTGCCACATGACACTTAGCTTTACTAAAGAATGAGGGTGGTCGTTGGTTATTACGATTTAGGAATCTATTGAAATTGCTGATCGAACTGCTTTGTCGAACAGGCAGCGGAATGTTGTTATTCCACAGTTAAGTTGCATCGGGAATGAATGGAGACTGGCATAACCGGGTGCGACAGAATGGTACGCGGTGGTTATCACTTGTGCGCAGCACTTGGCTTGTGTTGGTTGCTGATATGGCAAGGGGCACGTTATTTGCAAGATATGCAGGCGTTATATGGTGGTACATTTTAAATAACTGCATAAGCTTGTGTTTCAGACGTCCATCCTGAAGGGTATCTCAACATGTTTCGTTATATAATATGGCTTAACTTGAGCTCACGGTTGCTCCAGTGACGATTCTGGCAGCATCTATTGGAATCTTCTCATGTCAGCGGCATTAATGACACACTGTGTCTGCATAGGTCTGATGACGGCAAAATAGATTTTCTCAAGTGCACTTCTGTCGAGAACAAATTTTTGCATCCTCATCAGTTCTGTGCGTGCCCAAACATTTGAGCAAATATGGTCAATATGATTATGCCAAGTGCAGATGTTATTTAATATAACACCTAAGTGTGTTTGTGGTTGCTTACCTTGGTTATCTGCGCATTGGAAAGATATAAAGGTGGGTGTAATGACAAATTACTTTTGCAAGATATAAACATACTTTCTGTCCTTAGTGAGTTAAATTCTACCAACAACGATTTTGCCCAGTTTTCGATTGTTTCTAAATCACCGTTAATTAAATTAACAGCTTGAGTCCGATCTTCCACAATAAGGTATAAGGACGTATCATCCACAAAGAGTCGTATATTACCATTTAAGCTTTCAGTTATGCCATTAATGCATATCAGAAAGAGAAGGGGCCCAGGAATCGACCCCTGGTGGACTTCAGACCAGAGAGCTCTCCATGATGAGGACTCAGATATTTATTTATTTATTTATTGGTGTTTAAGGTCACATACTTATGCACAACGGCTAATCGTGACCGTGACAGTTTTACGGGTGGAGGAAGCCGGAGTACCCGGAGAGAACCACCGAGCAACGACGAGCAGCTGTCAGCTCTCCAACATCGTAACTCTGAACTCTGCACCGCAGCACAGGCAGGTTAGATTGGTTGAAGACATGCGCACCATCGACGTGCAGTACGCCTCAGTACACACCGTCATTGTGCCCCCATGTAGGCAATCGGGGTAAAATGTCTTGCCCAAGGACACAACGCGGTTGCCGCAGGTGGGATTCGAACCGAGGACCTCTCGGCTTGCAGCCTGCACCTCTACCAACTGAGCCACCGCGCCCCCGAGGACTCAGATGCTATAGTAACTCTTTGTGTTCTATCAGAAAGATATGATTTCAAAAAGACCAGAAGGTTCTCTTCAATACCGATTTTCTCAAGCTTGTAAATCAAAACGGCGTGCCACACTTTGTCAAATGCTTTGCTGGCATCGCAGAAGACAACCCTAACCTCCTTGCCTTCATCCGGGGCATGGCAAAATTCATAATATATATCGGTTAGTTGGAGAACCTTCGAGTCGTTTGAATTTACAGTGCAACGTCCGGGGAATAGTCAAAATCCACGAGTGGGCAGTATTGCGCACGGATGCTTTTCTCAACCAATAACGAGTAGTTTTCAGAAAATATTTAATGAAAGAAGCACAGAGTCGTATCCGGTGCGTCATTCATTGAAAATGTGATGGCGATGCCATTGTTTTATGTCGGAGATTCACTGATAACGCATGCATGGAAATATTTCCCACGCATGGATTTTGACCTTTCCGCGACGACCACACTGTACCCTTGACGGAGGTGGAATCAATTTATATTCGAGTCACATTGAGCTGTATATTTGAATATACTTTATATATTTTAAAGATACTCGAGTGTCAACTCTTTAACCCCTTACGTCAGCTGAAAAATACTTCCAAAGAGGCCAATTATTCGACCAATAGACGGTGACCTGGCTATGTGATGTCCTGCAGTAGGGTCTTCATTGGGCAAGACACTTAAACCCGATTCCCTTGCGAGGGAGCACAGTGGCGCTGTGTATTAGTGCATACAGCATGTCGATGGATACACCTCCCTTCAACCAACACTAAACCTGCTTGCGCCGGATTAATAAAAAGGAGAGTTCATCCCCTGCTGATCACTGGCTCTATCCGTGTACTCATGTTTCTCTATTGGTTATTGAAAGTGTCCTAAAATCCAGTAAACTAACAGAGTGCAGTTGGTCAATATTTGTAGTATTGGAGGAGACCCTTAACAAAGCAACCCGCGTATCGTATTTTATGGATAAACGTATTTTCCACATGAGGATATATAATAGTTGACAAAGTTTATATGTACAGTACGTGGAGAGTGTATTATCACTAAATCACCCGCAGAGTGGAGATTCCACCCGAGCAATAATTGCAAATTTGCTGCAAAGCATAACCAGCACCAGCAAAGTTTCAGCCAATGGACCTCCGGGTTAAACCCGGAGGTCCATTGGCTGAAACATTGCTTGTGTTTTTTGTTGGTATGTACAAAATTTGAAAGTTATAGCTTGGGTGATAACTCCACTCCGCGTATGATTTAGTTACAATCCACTCTCCACGTACTGTAGAGTGAACGCGTCTTCTTAACGCAGCTAGAATGTGCAAGCTGTTGCAAATTAATCTTTGCAAATTTTGTAATGGGATTACTGTTCCAATTGTCCGCTTCTTTATTAGGCTTTAACCAAATTTGAATAGACATGGCGATATCATTCCATAGAGTTTTATGGGAGGAAGAATCAAGAGACTTAGAACACTTACTAGTCCATACCAAATGCACAAAGAAAATAGTTTCGCACTGGTTGAAAACAGTATACTATCAACGCTGTTACCAACTTAACACACCCAACCATCGTCGTCATTCTTGTTATACCAGGACCCTTTTTTATGGATCTGAGTGTTGTTTAACCCTTTACCCAACGAATCGACCACATCCATCCACGTATATTACAAATTGGGCAGTTCAAAAAAAAAATCAAAACAATTCCACAGCTCCTTATCATGTGACCCCTTTTTGGAACGAGCTCGTCAAAATCGTTCCATTGGGGGTCAATTGATACGATTTTATGTAAATGTTTTGAAAACTTAATTAACACTTTGAACCCGAGACTGCCTTTTCTGACCCAGAAACTTGATACTTTATAAAGTCATTAAGACTGCTAAGTGAATGTATGTGGTGGACCTTGAAAATATTAGTTGATCTACCCCCAAATAATGAACGTGTACTCTTCCCGTTGTTGTTGTTGAACTGACATAGAAGATACCACCTGGCTTCAAAGGGTTAAGATAACAAATTTTGATATCGTGTGCGTTGGGGTTATACAGAGAAATACCAGCGAGTTCCCAGTTTATAAAAAAAATGAAAAAAATAATGAAAACTAATTGGTGATTTTTGAGAATAGTGCTGGCCGGTTTTGTCGTTACGTTGGGTAAGGGTTAAACGCTGCCATGATTTGGAATCAGTCAAGCCCTTAAATAATCATCGCCAATGTTTAGATTCACTCTTCAAACATATGTTGTGCCATCGCGGAAGGATTAAACTCGAGACCTGCGGCCTCTCGTTCTTTCCTTCCGCGCTAGCACTCGTGTCATATCGATTAACCCCTTCACACACGCGTGTCATTCTGTGCATTTATTATAAAAGAGCTCGAAATAAAATAACACTCTCGTTACAGAATATAAAGGTGTTTATATCTTGTACCATATACAGGGACATGGCGACGTGGGGGAGGGGGTGTCACCCCCAAATGTCCTATAGTTGGAAATTCGGAGGGCAAGTCATGAGTAGTTGTAAATTCCATCTATCTGAATTTTAAAGCTTCTTTAGTGATGCTGATGTCTCCTTTCCTTCCAAAACTTTCAACTCGTTTTCAAGTCGGCAAAAATTCCAACTGTTACTATTTACAACTACAGTGTACGCAATATCGAGCTTCATAAGTATGCATAATGTCAATCGGTACGAGATTTCTATAGTACCTTTAATTATCGTAATAAAAAAATAATATTCTCGAAATGCACTTCACATCATGTAAACTCGTTATCCTGAGTTAATTCCATCATTCCCAGTTATAAAATGATGAAACATCGAAAATTGATCATTCCTGCATAAGATCTGAGTCAGCTTGAACATTTGCTCAATTCAATTCAATTCAATTCCCAGAATAATACCAAATAATAATAATCTGATAATTCTATCATAAATGTGTTGGCATTTCAGTTACTAGAATCAATTTTATGCCCCCCTTTCATGGCTTCATTTTCAAAACTTTTCTTCCCCCAATCGGAAATCTCTAGCCACGTCCCTGACCATATAATATAATATTTTCAAACATTTTCTTTTACATTTTGGTGACTCTGGATAATTGTATGATTTAGAAAATTGAGAATTAAGAGGAAATCTTCAGTTCATCAACCGTCTGATAGGGCCCTGTGATGACTGACTATTGAACTGGGAATTAGCCTCTCAATTTCCTGAAGCGTAAATTACACGCAGATAGAAAGTATAACAAGGAATATACAAGAATGCCAATTGTACAAGAATAGATTTTAACTTTCGTAGCCTGTATCAGAATTTATATAAAAATCTATTTTTTTGGACATGTTTTTTCAACTTTGGCGAAAATATGATTTTTTTAATTTCGTCTTTAGTGTCACAAGTGACTCTTTTCACAAAGATGGCTGACTGACTGTTTGCACTGCATTTAGTGAACACAAAACAAAGTATTTTTGCTAAGACAAAAGACAGAGAGACAAGTGTATGTTCTTTGTTAGTTATTATTGATCCATAAACTGCCTTCTGTCGGACAATGAAATTTCAATTAACAAAGGCGCCCCGCGTTATTGTGAGACGGTCTTTGCTAACGTTTCTGTACCTTTGTATAAATCAAATGTAAAAAAGACACACATAATAAATAAGAAGAATACATAAAATAAAATACATAAAGATATGACTATTGAATATACTTCGGAAATAATGTCTTGCTCGAGTTGCGCAGTGATTGTTGGCGACCATGAGTTGAAAAATGCTCTGCAACTGCTCAAAAAGGTAAACATCACACCAAAATATTTCAAATACCGTAAATACACACATTTTTTCTATATTATTATTAATTTCCTGTACAATTAATGAAGAAAAGGTTTTCGTTTTGTTGGGATTCGTCTTGTTGGGATCGTTTTGTTGGGATGACACCTTTTATAAATACTAATAGACATGTTTGGTTACTAGTTATGAATGATGGCTCATATCAGCTGCACAGTACGTGGAGAGTGTATTATCACTAAATCACCCACAGAGTGGAGATTCCACCCAAGAAATAATAACAAATGTCTTGCAAAACATAACCAGCACAAGCAAAGTTTCAGCCAATGGACCTCCGGGTTAAACCCGGAGGTCATTTGGCTGAAACATTGCTTGTGTTTTTGTCGATATGTACATAATTTGAAAGTTGTAGCTTGGGTGATAACTCCACTCCGCGGGTGACTTAGTTACAATCCACTCTCCACGTACTGTAGTTTTATAATAATAACACTTTGGCCAGCCGCTGATTTGTCGCGGTTCTCGGACGAAAAGGCCTTAGTTACCCCTGTACTCCCAACTGCCTCCCTATTCCCATGCTTCTCCTCTCCTCCCAACACTCGGAGACGAACTGCTTGATGACATCCCTTGCCCCATTCTTCCCAATCTCTCCGATTAGCATATTAACCCTCTCCTTTGAGTCTCCCCCTGACCACATGTCCTTCATTCTCCCATCCCACTTCCCCATTATACTCCCAATGAGTCTTATTCTTTTAGACTGGTACTTTGGGCATTCTAGAAGAAAGTGTTCCAGGGTCTCCGCCATGCCCAAATTACACATCCAAAGGTGCCGTCAAGGTACTCTTCAAAACCTGGCTTCTCTTTATCACATGTTTTATGACTACGCCACGTAGTTTCATAAAGCGTGTTACTATCTTCTTGTTTTTAAAGGGAATTAAATACTTGTTGATTGGATTATCTATGATTGGAGCCAAAGAAATATCTGTGTATATCTTTGTAAGTGAAGGGACGTCGTATTGGATCAACGATAGTCTGCGTGCAAACTTCACGAAAACTAGGTAAAGAAACAACCCATAACAGCGTCGTATTCTTCACAGAATTTGACTTGTTGCCCCATGGCTTTATACTAACCCACACTACAAACAAGGGAGAGTGGTATTGTCCTATTTGTAACCTGAAACAAAACAAAGATTTTTGAATTTACCTTCATCTGATACAGAACAAATATAACCTCACACAACACGAAGACAGCTGAAGCATCATGCTATTATTCTTTAATAACCGTAGGCGGTCATAGATCGATTGGAAATTCTGTTTGTTGCCTTCAGTGGTTACAACCTCATACAACAGTTCATCGAGTGTAAGTGTACTGATTTTATTTGTGTTATATAACTACCACATGATACAGCAGGAAATCAAAGAAAACAATAGCTTCCTGGAGTTTTATGAAGTTGACCGATTTAACACCTATAAAATATAAAAGAACCCCCCACGTGAAGGTGTCAGCAGGTGTGCTTTTCTTTTGAATAATAAAATAAGAGTATAGGCTTATATGCTGTACCCAGTTTCACACGATTGAGAAAACTACGGAGAGAATCATTTAACATTAATCTCTATGATTAATAACCCGTTCTGCAACTAAAGTGTGAACATCAATCCAACCACGACTGTTTGATGTTTTTGAAGCGCATGTAGAATGGACTGCTCTATATATCCTGAGTTAATAATAACAACGATGAAATCACGTGACAACAGCATAAGACACGCAGAATCAGTATCAGACGATAGACTTTTTGAGTCCGAAAGTCCATTGTCTGAAATTTTATTTTAGTGCCTGTTGATTTCTTCACAGACATGCCATTAGTTTTTCATTGAAACTCCATTTTTACAGGTATTTAAAAGCAATCGACACATTGTACTGTGGTACTGCGTCCCTATAATGCTTGTCTGATAGACCGTAGTTTCCTTAACCCTTTTAACACCAGAGGCCGTCTTACCGGCCCAGGGACATGGTACGTCATACTTTCATTGAGTAGGATGCCTGCTAAGTTAAGGGTGGGGTACACCAATCTATATTTTCAACGTGCAGCCCTAAGGCTGCACGTTGAAAATATTGATTGGTCTACCCCAAAGATTGAATCTGGACTCTTCTATATTAATTATAATATTTAATTTATTGGTGTTTAATGTCACATACTTATGCACAATGGCTAATCGTGACCGTGACAGTTTTGCGGGTAGAGGAAGCCGGAGTACCCGGAGAGAACCACCAAGCATCGACGAGCAACTGTCAGCCCTCAACATTCTAACTCTGTTCAAGCTCCGCTCAAGCATGGTTACAGCGGTTGAAGACATGTGCACCATCGACGTGCAGTACGCCTTATTACACGGCGTCATCGTGCCCCTATGTAGGCAACCGAGATAAAGTGCCTTGCCCAAGGACACGACGCGGGTCGTCCCAGACGGGGGTCGAACTCGGGACCTCTAGCATAGAAGTCCAACAGTCTACCACTGAGCCACCGCGTTCCCATGGACTCTTCTAATTGCTGCATATGGACTGACATGGAAGATACCACCAGCGTTCAAAGGGTTAATAAGGGAGATGTACGATGATTTTTCAGTGAATATCAGAATTATCTCAGGTGAATGGGTACGAAAAACAAAACATTTTCACACGTGTCTTTGCCTGAGGTGAAAACTTGTGTTTCCTCTTACACGCGGATGAGCTAAGTGAATGTACTTCAAAACTCTAAATTCTGTTATATTTTTAAATGCGTTGCATAACCACTCCTTTTTAAATACAAATTTTAAAAGGAGAGGGGACAAAATCAATTAAACCAAGAAAACAAACACAGACAAAAAAACCCAAACTAAAAGTGTAATATGACGTCACCCTAAGCTACAAGGGAACATCACTTCAAACAAAAAGAAAATATTTTGTTAATATGACCTTCGTCAGAACCACCAGTTAGAATCTTCAGATATTTGGTGTACAGCGTCCTTAGGGAGGACCGATTCTAGATTGTTCGCAAAAAGTCCTTGGTGTCATATTTGGGATCCCCTATGGGAGCCTAAATTATTACTTTGTTCAATATGGTGGAATTCTTTATAAATCGTCTTCTTATCCACCAATTAGTATCTTTAAATATTTGGTTTTCAGCATCTATAGGAGGATAAGATTTAGTTTGAAATCATCTAACATGGACATCAGAAAAAAAAAAAAATTACATAACTTCATTTCCCTGTAGAGTTGATTAGTCAGATGCTGAAAGTGACCTTAAATCTTTCCATAAACATCTTTCACATGTTACCGCCTCAAGTTTCCTGTGTCCTCTTGTTTGTTTATTAAGGACCATTTTTTGAAGACATGGCTGACAATGGTAGGGAAGTACTCTCGCCTTTCAAAGATGGGAGCACTTGCAGGTTAATAGTGAAAGGTAGGTGTGACCAAAGTCCGGCCACACTGTGACTGCTAAGAGAGTTCTAAGGATTCGCGGGCGTAGGGAACATATGTTTGGTATCATTTATTTTTGTGGCGCGAAGGATTGGTACACGTTCCATTTCCCTCTGCAATGTATCCCCAAATGACTTCACTGACATGTTTTGATTGCTGTAGTTTTAGGGACTACGGCGATCAATACAGAACAGTTACGTCACTTAAAATCTTAAAACATATTCAAACAATTAAGCATAGCACCGACAAATTTGCGACTTAAGTGTATCAGTACTTTGTTTTACAAGACGTTCTTGATTGAAATTGGGCTATTTTGGATGAACAGGGGACACGGATCTCCCGGGATTCCTAGCGCTTAAGTACATCCCTGGACCATGGAACTATAATAAGTCCTTTGCATCTGTGTATCATATGAAAGCCTGTCAGCAACAAAGAGCCAACAAATCCAAAACATCACTTTACAAGTTCCAAATGGAATGCCCTTAAAACGTATTTTAGTTTGTAACGAAACATCTCAACTAATCGTTCTGGTCGAAACGTCCGCACACTACGTACACAGTTCACTTGTATTTATGTTTATGATATAGTTGTAAAGTTCGAAGGAAATGTGTCGCCGCTCTTTGTTCATTTCGAGGTTCTTTGCCTTCCCAAGTTACCATGTCCGGGGATGGAATGCCATTATATTCATTGGCGGATTCATGCCCTCGTCACGTGACCCCTCTATTTTGTGTGACTCATTGTCTTTTAACAAGCACCGACACTATCAGCAACAATATCTGATCAACAACCACTACCAGAGGTAGTTTTTACGTTATCGCCGACCACTTTTATACCGTATCATACCGTACCACATGTATACACCCACAGTTTCTGCGTGGATCGTCTCTGTGCCTTTATAAATTGGCTTTTCTGTTTTCAAATCTGAGTGAGTCCTTATAAAATTCAGGGAATAGTTTGGCTGGAAAACATAGTGATCATGTGCAAAGAAACCATCAGAGGACACCACTGTCCTTCCATTT
Source organism: Pictodentalium vernedei (assembly GCA_031216915.1). NCBI lineage: Eukaryota > Metazoa > Mollusca > Scaphopoda > Dentaliida > Dentaliidae > Pictodentalium > Pictodentalium vernedei. Next base: position 38,039,389 of record CM062288.1, read on the forward strand.
GCCAACATTTTTCACGGAGAGGCCCCACCCCAGAGAGGAAATACCCCCCCCCCCTCCGTCTCTGGTCCCTGCCTCTATCTACACACGTTTGGTAAGTATTTGCACCATGACCCATGACAAAAATGTGGCACTCACATCAACCCAGAATCCTGGAGCCGCCACTGATATTTGTTTGAAATATTGGTAATATTCTCTCAGCTCAGAATGTCTAGATTGCCAAATCTACCACCAAGTGAAGGACCATCAGGTCTGTCATTACAGTATATCCTCAGACGATAATTTATAAAACGTACTGGCTAATAATATCCGCTGTAGCACGGTGCATTCTATCTACACAAGAATGTGACCATAATGAATTCTTATTATTTACACATAACTGATTCGCGGATCAACGAGACATGCAGATCTAATAGATCTTAACCGCTACATTGTGTAAGGTCTAAATTTTTTATTGTATGCGTCATATAGACTATTGCATACGGATGGGTGTTTGGAGAGGGGGTATAACTCTTTTAGGGCACCTGTGAAAAGCGAAAATGAACAATCACTTTCAAAGTTTCAGCCAGAGATCCGTCGGTTGAAACTTTTTCGCGTTGCTATGTTCCATTATGAGTTTTGAGAAACGCAGTTGTACAGACAGGCAACGCATCACTTCAACTGATAATCCAATCTACCCCGCGCTGTTACATTAATCTTTCAGCAGGGTTTGATTTATACCACAACGTTTTACAACTCGTCCTCTGAGTTCCAATGTGTTCTATGTGCCAATAGGCACATGGAACATATTAGAACCCAGTGGACGAACTGTCTGGTTCTTTCCTTGACATTACGACTCAACCATCAGAATGATGGCATGGGCAAAACCTTTGTTCTACAGCACATTTTGTACATACGATTGTAACTGTGTGGCCTGATGATTGTTCAAACTTAATGATCGTACAAGAAAGTGTTTAAGGTTTGTCTTCAATGTTCTTTAAACATTGAGCTCGTTCGAATGGGGGTCATGTGATTTGTTTTGGGGGCATAAAAAGATGAAAAAAATAATGAAAATCGAATGGCAATTTTTGTGAATAGCGCTGGCCGGTTTTGGATGTTACGTTGGGTGATGCGCTAATAGACTGTTATCGTTATGCACCACCCCCCGGTGCTGTCTATAGCTGCACGATATTCAAAACTGAATACCGGTATCGGTATTAAAAAAATACCGCGGTATACCGGTATATCGATAACTGTTCAGATATCTGAACATAAGTACCACATCGAGACTTGAGGCATCACTGTCGGAACGAATCAGCATGCCTTGATAATGCGGTTCGAAACACCTTTACCCAACGTAGACGATATCAAAATTTATTATTTTAAAAAACAGTTTATCAGATTTTTCCCAAAAATACTACGAAACAATATCATATGACCTCTCATTGGAACGAGCGCAACGAGCTCGTTCCAAAGAGGGGTCACATGATATAGTTTTATTGAAAATTTTTGAAAATTATTTTTTTAACTGCTGAATTTGTATATTACGCGGACACATGCGGGCGATTCCTTGGGTAAAGGGATAATATTATTCAATCGGGGCTACAGTTAAAACTCAAGACATCTTGAAAATTAAATTGTGGGTAAATAAATAATGACGATAAACCGATATTTTTGTAATTACACCGGTATTCAATCGATAGTGGTTTGGATACCGGTATATATCGGTTTATCGATATACCGTGCAGTCCTAGTGTTGTCACTTCAATAATTCTTCACTTTACGAACTTCAGCATCTGCATCAGTATTCCGACACATTTGAAAGGGGGCCCGTCACAGAATTATCCAAGGGGCTCGAATTTTCTCTCCTCGACCATTGTGCATTGTTGCACGTCCTGTCTTTTCTTTATGGACCACTAAACTTTTCTTTTCATAAAAATGTACTTACAGTTAAAACTAGAAGTCCTGTCATGAAATGCGCACAAATAGCACGTTGATATGCGCGTTAATGTGCGCGTTATGACCCAATCATATTCTGTACATATGGCCTGTGCACAGGCAATGTTTCAGCCAATGGACCTCCGGGTAACCCGGAGGTCCATTGGCAGAAACATTGCATGTGTTTGCTTTGAGTAACCAGGAGAACCTGCCGTGCTTTGGATGCCATTCGATATGGCAATTGCGTGCAATTCCAACGCGCAATTAAGCCTAGATAAGCGCACTATTCATGACAGGACTTCTAGTTTTAACTGTATAACGTGTGATTAGGGTTAAGATTGCGGCCAAGTTATAAGTACCACACGTTTTACAAGAATAAAGTCTACGAGAAGAGTTCAAATATTTAGTCTAACGAATTTCTACAAGGAGTGTTTACAAATCGTCAGCATCTGTTATAGATGCAATTCAATTCAGTTGACACTGGTTTTATCTGTATTTATAGTTAACCACGTTTCTAATACGACTTTTAGACTACGCTTTCCTTATTATTTTCTTTAATAACGGAAAGATTTGATAGTTTTGTTTTCTGACACGGTTTATAACCCCTTCAATAAGTTGGTTGAAAATTTGAAATAATAACATAAACGAGCTGGCTTCTTCTCCACATGCATGGATTTAGCGGACTATTTTAGACAAGGAGTGAAAAATTCGTCTAACAAATCAGTCAAACAGCCCAAACAATCGATTATACTAAAATAATGGGCCGATTTTCATCTTGAATCTTCTTCACTTCTGTAGGGGCATATACAGTACGTGGAGAGGAGATTGTAACTAAATCACCCGCGGAGTGGAGTTATCACCCAAGCTATAACTTTCAAATTCTGTATATGTCGACAAAAAACACAAGCAATGTTTCAGCCGATGGACCCCCGGATTTAACCCGGAGGTCCATGGGCTGAAACTTTGCTTGTGCTGGTTATGCTTTGCAACAAATTTGCAATTATTGCTCGGGTGGAATCTCCACTCTGCGGGTGATTTAGTGATAATACACTCTCCACGTACTTTACACTAGAAAGTGTTTTGCAAGTGGTAGCACACCTACCGTAGATAGAAATTTTCAAGTATCAGACGCTGGGGTACTTTATTGTTTGCGAAATTAATAATTGAAAAAAGGATTGAGGGAATTCCGATGTAAACAGGGGACTTTCTGCGTATAATTTTTAAAGATGTCACACGGGTATCTGGAACGTATGTACCACTGTAAAATTGTTACTTTATCACAGTCCGCCAGTAGCGCGGAATGCTCTATAATTTCATCTTAAAAAATAATCCCCCTGTACTGAATAAAGCCAAAAAGACTGAGAAAACACGAACAGAGACTTTCAGGTAACTTCGCAATGAAGAATCAGACGATTTTACTCCCAGACAGTGTGAAAGTTAACCTCTGTTTCAGTTTTCTTTTTGAAACAAAATACATAAGGAATCCCGGGTAGACTTAACGCGAGCAATCAGTAGGTTGAATGGGAACTGGCGATTGTTATTTTTTGATTCCCCACTCCTTCCTTGAATTTACGCCCGCCCCCCACCCCCGTTAACACCACTGAACGTCGACCAACAAACTATATAGAGAGTAATGGCTTGACTGGACTGGTTTCGTGAAATAATTCATGAGAGGTGAGGGACGTCGTACAGACACGAGTGCGCGAATGCGCACGTGTGTTTTACAATATAGTCCCTCGCCTCTAATGAATTATTTCACTCAACCAGTTCAGTCAAGCGATTACTCTGTTTATTACTTTCATTATTAAAGATAATTATATTATTTAACCCTTTACCTAACGTAACGGTCCGGACCGGCCAGCGCTATTCTCAAAAATCGCCAATTTTATTTTCATTATTTTTTTTATTTTTTGTCTCTAAAACATAGGTTATGAACCCTCATTGGGACGAGCTCGTCGAGTTCGTTCCAATGAGGGGGTCATAACCTATGTTTTTGAGACAAAAAATGAAAAGAATAGTTATTCAAGAATTTTTTTTTTTGCAAGTGTCTGCTTTTCATTTTAGGTAAAGGGTTAAAAAAACAAAAAAAAAAACCAATAAAATACCCATTACACCCACGGCACAGCGTCTTCGTTTGCGCGCACGGATACATGACCCAATTGTCGATTGCATAATTCACTTGTGAAGTTATCGTTAAAAATGAAACCCGGAAATCCCAGTGAACCACACTTTGGAAAGTAATAAATATATATTAGCTTCTTCATTGTCTTCTTCGTAATTCAGCGCTTGTGTGGGTTTTATTCTGATATCGGTATATATAACTGTTATTCCTCAAAATTAGTTTGTCCAATAACAACGTTGGAATACCATCTGAGGGTTCCCCCGTATCAGGTAACTCACCTGATATTATAAGTTACAGCACGTTCAGGTGGCGGATACGGTATCATATGAGGTGAGGTGAAAACAATATTGGACGAGGCGGTACGCCGAGTCCAATATTGTTTTCGCCGAGCCTCATATGATACCGTATCCGCCACCTGAACGTCCTGTAACATATTTATTATGCCAGCGAAAACAAAATAACAATCAAATTTGAACGCCGGCACATTTTCAAAACTGGTGCAAAACACTATGTAAGTTGTAACAAACGTGCACAGTTGTCTCCCTGTTTGTGTATAATTTCCTTGACAACACAGACAACAGCGATAGACGCTTTTCTTCGTACTGTCACTTTGTCTTGAGTGTGCAGAAAATGTCCGAAACGTCCGATTTTATAGAATTCGAACAAAATAAATGTATCTCTCATCTTTTCCTTCATAGCTGTGATTCATTTCTTTCAATTTCATTATAGTGCAGTCGCTATTTATATTTTATCCATTTTCGAAGCGACGTTACCCATTTACCACAACAGAGACTACAGAATGAGCTCAACGAGAAAAAATGAAATTAATCTATTCCCGGGATAAGACAATTTTTTCTCAGTTTATTTATTCACACTATATATATTTTTCAACTTTCTAACAACGCATTTATGGGTTATATATTTTTTCTAAAGCTTTTAAAATATCTAGGCGAACACCGTACCCAAACTGTTGTGTGTTAGCCTCAATAAGCTTAGACCCTATGTCAACATCTTAGAAAAACTGTTTAATGCTCGTCTAATGTTATTTGTTAACATGCATGGTATTCTCTCAGATAACCAATACGGCTTTCGTAACAACCGCTCAACCTCACATGCAATTATGGAACCAATCGAAGAAATAACAAATGCTACAGACAACTCATAGTATTTTGTGGGAGTATTTATTGATCTTAAGAAAGCCTTTGACACAATTAATCATAAAATTATTTTAAATAAGGTAAACTATTATGGAATAAGAGGAGTGGCTAACCAGTGGCTCACATCGTACTTGGATAATCGAGAACAATATGTAGACTTTAATGGTGTAGATTCTGACTCAATGAAGATAACTTGTGGTGTACCACAGGGTTCCATATTGGGTCCATCCCTTTTCATCTTGTACATAAACGATATCTGTCATGTATCCTCTCTGCTAAAGATGATCATGTTTGCTGATGATACTAACATTTTTAAACTGGTAATAATTTAAAACAATTGAGTGAAGTCATATCAAAGGAATTAGATGAGCTAAACACTTGGTTTAAGGTAAACAAATTGTCATTAAGTATATCCAAAACAAATTTTATGATTTTTGGGAACAAAATAGTTGGGGATGGTTTCAAGATTGAAATAAATGGTAATGCAATTGATAGAGTATATGTGACTAAGTTCTTAGGAGTTTATATTGATCACAAGTTGTGTTGGAATGAACATCTAAAAGTTCTTAAGGCAAAAATTTCTGAAAAAAACTCATCCATAATCTATAGAATAAAAAATCCTATATTTAACTCTGGACTCCTTTCTCTTTATCACTGTCTTATATCACCATATCTGAATTATTGCTCTGAAATTTGGGGTAACACTTATGAGAGCAAAATTAAGCCATTGCATACTATCCAAAAGAAAGTTATTCGAAATATTGATCGAGCTGAATATAGAGCTCATAGTAGACCAATTTTTCATAAATATAAAATCTTAAATGTTTTTGATCAAGTCAAACTAAATACACTTGCAGTTATGTATAAAGCAAAAAATGGTTTATTGCCAAACAACTTGCTCACACTTTACCGTACGGTAGAAAACATACATTCTTATTCAACACGTCAAGCGGACAACTTTGTAGTAAGATATAGAAGGACTAATAAGAAATCCTTCTGTACTAGCATGGTTGGAGTGAAACTATGGAACTCTCTTGAACCTGAGGTGAAAAGCTGTTTAAACTTAATGACATTTAAGAAAAAGTACAAAATATACTTTTAAATCAATACTTAAATCCAAATAATTGAAATTGGTATAATGTACGGATTCTGACATTCTTGCATTTACCTCCAAATACTGTAATAAAATGAATACCCTCACCACATCTTCATATGGTCTCCACAGAGGTATGTCTGTTGGTATTATTAAATATATTAAATTCAAAATAACCGGAAAAGGCAAATATTAAATGGTTGATTCATGAAAGTAAATTTCCCTAGGGGATGCGTTTTTATAAGTACATGTACTTCCTGCATCCCCCTTCAACACCTATTCTATATCTTCTGAACATTTTTCTAGATTCACTGTACTTATGTTTCCATATAATACTATTTCTTTTCTGCATATTTTGTGATTTGATTGTTGAATAAACTATTGAACTGAACTGAACTGAAAAAAAGTTAGGGCCAGGCCGACTTATCCGTTATCGGTAGATCGAATACAGTAGTATTTCTCACTTCAAATAATAAAATTTACATTTAGAAAATAAATTTCACAATAAATGTATTATAAAACGAGAGAAAATGAGACATATAGACACGGAGGGACGTTTGATTGTACTGCAATGTCTTCAATATGGATATAAAAGCACCGCGAGGTGAGGAATTTCCACGTCGAAACAAAATGGCGGTACTGACCTAATACGAGTTTCGTATTAGGTCACCTCGGGCTGCAGGTGACCCAATACGGCTCAGTACCGTCCTACTATTCGGTGGCTGTGATTGGCGAATTTTATTAGCTGGCATAATAAAATTTGATATCGGGTGAGTAACCGCCATTACTATTTTGATGCATTTCCACTCGCTTCCTATTTTAAAAAATTGAATTAAAAACACAAAATAAGAGAATTTAAGTACCAAAAATATCTCCAAGGTACCGTATTTATTGATTTAAAACATTAAATATTAAAAAAAAAATGGACGGAAAATATTATTCGTAATCCCAAAAGTTTTTTGTTGTTTTACGACTCAATCACTTTGGACAGAAAATATTGTTTGTAATCCCAAATGTTCTTTGATATTTTTACGACTCTATCATCTTTTCTGAAGCGAATATTTTCTTCACAGTTTACTCAACAGATTAAAAGTCATTTTCTGAACAGTTAAAAGTGCCTTGTTTACCCCTTTCAGGTGGTAATGACAGTAAAAGTATGTAAGGGTCTTTTAGATATGCTTGTAGCGATAGGTTTTATTTTGTTAACAAATCGTACCTCGAACAACAACGACTGATTACTGCCACCATACCACTAAATCACCCGCAGAGTGGAGATTCCACCCAAGTATTAGTTGCGAATTTGTTGCAAAGCATAACAGTCACAAGCAAAGTTCCAGTCCATTGGCTGAAACATTGCTAGTGTTTTTTGCCCAAATGTACAGAATTTGAAAGTGATATTTTGGGTGATAACTCCACTCCGCGGGTGATTTGTTACAATCCACTCTTCACGTTCTGTAGATATGTACCGGTGCCAGTTACTATTGATGATGCTGCGCGGTGATGTGGATAGCGGTTTCTCAAAAATCAATGCCGATTTGTTCTTTGTTTCTCGTGAAAATTTATTAATCCCTTGATTTACGTGGACTTTCGACGTAATAAATATATTACATGGCGCGCGTAGCTGGCAGATACCTTTCCATACAAGGCTCTGAGTGTTCATATCAGGTGAGGCTTGTAGCGATAAGTTTTATTTTGTATTAAATCGCCCCCCCCCCCCCCCCCCTCCCGAGTTCCAATGTGTTCTATGTGCCAACTGACACATAGAACACATCGGAACTCAGGGGACGAAATATCGCACTTCGAACAGCGACGATTGTTTACTGTCACCATGGATACATACCGATGCCAGTTACTGTTGATGACCTGGATACAACATTCACAAGAACGCGTCCGGATGTGAAAAATCGTTTCGCTGCTATATTATTTCGCTATTTAATTGTATGTTTTGGGCCGTAAATGAATAAATAATTGAATTCATTTGAATCTTCGGAGTTTTGTATCCCGTACTGACCCATTTGGTAATGTATATGTGTGACAAATGTGTGGAAATTATCAAACTGCGTTGTCAAATTTCGAAAATTTTAGCTTTCATTCGCGAGTTGCGCGATTCGAGAAAACACAGTTCCGTTTGGGGGAAATGTTTTGTTTACCCTTGCCGACCGATTCAAAATTTGTCATCTGCTCATATCAATATGCCGTGTTTTGGAAGAAGAAAATGTTTTTTGAAGGCTACATGGTATATTTTTCTATATAACGCTGGTTGGTAGGGCTGCTACCTTGGTAATAGATTAACAAATTGGACAGATGTTCTTCTTGATGAGTGTTCGATATAATATAAGGATAAGTGCATGTCTTGTCGTTGACTACGCCCATATAGTGCCCAGTGAGGTGGTGTAGTTCCCCCCGCTTCGCGGCGGGAACTACACCACCTCACTGGGCACTATATGGGCGTAGTCAACTCCAAGCCATGCACTATTCCTTAATTATATAAAACAAACCAGAGGAGCAATAATTATTGTATTATATAGAACAAACCGAGGCAGCAATAATTATTGTATTATATAGAACAAACCGGGGGAGCAATAATTATTCTATTAAATAGAACAAACCGGGGGAGCAATAATTATTGCATTATATAGAACAAACCGAGGAAGCAATAATTATTGTATTATATAGAACAAAGCGGGGAAGCAATAATTATTGTATTATATAGAACAAACCAGGGAAGCAATAATTATTGTATTATATAGAACAAACCGGGAGTTTGCAAATAAGAATTGAATCATGACCGTTCAAAATCCACGAGATGATGAAACAAATTGATCACGTGCAAATTCCATGAACCGCAAAGCTTCGCGGTTCATTGTAAATTTGCGAGTGATCAATTTGTTTCATTGCCTCGTGGATTTCGAACAGTTATAATTCAATTCTTATGTTTATTCCCTCCATGAAAACAAAATTATTGTATGTCCTGACAGGATATCGAATTGTCTTATCTACAAGACATCGCATTGACTAACCAAAATTCGGTGAAGGTTTACTCCTGAAAAAGAAACAAAACAACGTAGTTCTGTTAAAAACAATTCCCACAAACCATCAATGTAGTGCCTAAAATACGACACACACTCGAATCGGGGGAACCGTCTATTTATAGAACGTAAACAGAAATTACGGAATGTAAAAATAGACACTGGAAAATCGAATGTAGTGCGTAATATCAATGCGCGATGTTCGAATGTCACATGAGCAACTGGTATTCATGGGATAAATAACATGGTCAACTGCTATTGATTGGAAAATAACATCACCTAAGAATCCACTGTCGGTACAGTGTTCAATGAAGAAAATTCCAGTTATGGTGTAAACAATAATCATTGTATTATATAGAACAAACTGGGGGAAAATCTTCGTATTCATCAAGATTCCAATCCCTTGTACAGTGCATGCTGTCATTCTTGACAAAAGAAATAGCGAAACTGAATTACGGAAAAAAATCTTAAAAGGGTGCGTTGAATTCCATTTGGCGAACTTCACAGAATATTCCACGGCTATTGCAGAAACTGGATAATGCACAAGAACAGTGAATGGTTATTTTTAGAACTCACGATATGTAAAATTGAAGAGGGAAACCAGTACCTGCGTACAGCCACCGTGGGCTGGTAGTAATCCACGCGTGGGCAGTGGTGTTCCGTCAGAATTTCCCAGAATATTCCACGGCTATTTTTAGAAAGAGAATAATGCACAGGAACAGTGCATGGTTATTTATTTATTTATTTATTAAGGTTTAATAAGAACCAAGATCATATCGTATCGGTGGCAGGTTTACGGGCGGAGGAAGCCGGAGTACCTGGAGAGAACCACCGAGCAGCTGCAAGTTCCCTAACATCGTAACTCCGCACTGCAGCACACGCAGGGTTAGATTGTTTGAAGACATGCGCACCATCGACATGCAGTACGCCTTAGTACACGTCGTCATCGTGCCCACATGTGGACAGTCGGGGTTAAGTGCCTTGTACAAGGACACAGAATCGATCGCTCAGTCGATCATCCATCCAAGGACTAACCGGGCTCGACGTTGCTTAACTTCGCGGATCTGACGAAAAACGGTTACCGCAACGCCACGGCACCCCCGTGGTTGTTTTTAGAACTCGCGATAGGTAAAACTGACGAGTGAAACCAGTACCCACAGTACAGCTGCCGTGGACTGGTAGTAATCCACGCGTAGGCAGTTATGTTCACGCAAGCGTTTATCAGGTAATAAAAATCATCATCAGAAAAAAAATAATAACTGAAGCACCGGGTACAACCCGGTGCTTCATTGATTAAATTTTTGATGATTATTCCTGTAATTAGTGTTTGGAATCGGAAGAGGATAATGCGCAGGGACAGTGCATGGCTATTTTTAGAAACCACGATAGGTAAAGCTGAAGAGGGAAACCAGTACCGAAACTGAAAAGGGAATAAAATAGAAGAAAAAACTAACTTATAAGAGTTAAACGTACTGGCGCGCCGTTATACAATAAAAAACTGTTTCCTGAAGCAAACATGCTGTTTTAATTTGTTTGTCGGATCATCAGTAAACAGCGGGGACAAAATCACTGCGTTAATGTCATTGAATGGTTCCAGAAAAGCTGACGTGATTTACATTAACTTGCTGGATCGACACACTAGGGGTTCAGTGTGAAAAGTTCATCAATATTATAAAATGCATGTTGTACTTGCGATTTTAGTAACAGCTGTAATTTTTTTTTATATCTTACAATATCGAGTTTATTGTGCGAAACTTAACGGAAGTGAAAGGGGTGTTACCAATGATGTTAAATGATTTATATCTTTTCATCAGAACATTACATGGTTTTCAGTATCTTGTCTGTCTTTAACCAGCAATTTGACTTTATTTTGTGGTGAACTTCAAATCCGGGACAGGAGATCATTGTGGAATATTTAAGACAACACAAGAACACTCCAAGAGTTTTGAAGGTATCACTATCGATATGGTTGAAATTCTGGTAGCGTGCGTCTTGAAGTTGACACAATTGCCAAGTCCACGTGTTTATAACGTCCTACGATACACATATCAAAGTCGTGCTCTGTAAGGATATGTTAAATTTGTTCTGAATTCACTTTTAGCAGCTGCATTGGCGACTGTATTTAAAGTTGAAGCAATTGGTGTAGTACACGCGTTTAATGTGCATTTGAGATTTGCAGTTTCAAAGTATTTCCTAATAGGAAATTGTTGACTCTGTTTGGTTTTCAGCTATTTCAGTCTCACACCCTGCAGTATGTCTGGTCGGCAGAACATACTGACTTACGCGTGGCGTCTCTTTAAAATCCAGAAGCTTGACATACCTCAAACTATACTGTGTATGGGTTTGTGAGAGGGGGGGGGGGGGAGGGGGGAGGGCTAAACTCTAGTCATGTGACTTCACTATGAACCCTATTCATACCTTTCTACTTTTTAAACATTGAAGTAACAATACAATAACTAAACAGTTTGTTGAGTATTTGTCTAAAAAACACATCGAGATCATATTGCTCGTTCCATCGAGGGTGTCATATACTATGTTTTTGAGGCAAAAATTCAAAAATTATATACTATGAATGGCAACAATTATAAATAGCGATGGTCGTACATGGCCATTACGTTAGGTAAAGCATAGGGTGTGATCAAATCTGTTGGTATCGACTAACGTGGAGACATTCTACCGGTGACAATAATCAAGGCATATTAACTCTCTGCACAGTGATTTCGGAATACCAAAACTTCATTCGGCAAATTCTTCCCATAATGAATCAAGGAATTTAACGAAAATTTTCAGTCTTTGTTTGGCAGATCTCATTGATGTCTATCAAACAAGATTGCCATACGTCGCCTGAGTGCTAGAATGTCCTATGTCCCTTATGGGACATAGGACATTCTAACACTCAGGCGACGATTGTTTTTTTTTATTAGGGTTTAATGACACATTAACAGCCAGGGTCATATCATGTCGGTGACAGTTTTACGGGTGGAGGAAGCCGGAGTACCCGGAGAGAACCACCGAGCAACGACGAGCAGCTGTCAGCTCTCCAACATCGTAACTCTGAACTCTGCACTGCGGCACAGGCAGGGTTAGATTGGTTGAAGACATGCACATCATCGACGTGCAGTACGCCTTAGTACACAGCGTCATCGTGCCCCAATGTATGCAATCGGGGTAAGTGCCTTGCCCAAGGCACAACGCGGGAGCACGAATCAGTCGCTGAAATGGTCACCCATCCAACTACTAACCGCGCTCGACGTTGCTTAACTTCGGTGATCTGACGAGAACCGGTTACCGCGACGCCACCGCGCCCCCGACGATTGGTTAAATTCCGGTTGTTGCATTATAGGGGAGATTTGCTGTTATAACTTTATGACCAGTGCCCAGAGGGTTAAATTATGTAATTACATCCATATTTTCCTTTTCAGTGTGAAAATAAGGCACAAAAACGAACGTATATAGGCAGCTCCAAAGTATTCCCCGACTGTCGCCGAATTCAAAACTACAGTAATAGACCCGTAGATTTCTAGCATGCAAGTGTGGTTGAGACTCGTTGCAAATGCCCTTGATATCTGCAAGGAGTGTCAAGAATACTTACATGGCTCGAAAGGTTTCAAATCTCATATAAAATAGAACTCTCTTATGGTATTTGGGCGATTTATTTGCATCCTTCTTTCTTGGCTAGACATGTGGAATTTCATAACACCGTATCATTAAATCAGAAGTTTATACACAAGGTCCTAGATAGCCACACGAGAAGCTCTGTTTGGCCAGGTTCCAGTGTATCCAACATTTTAAAAAAGCAGCGTGACAGATTGACTTGTTCATTAATATTCAAAGACCCCCGTAAAGGCATACGGCAGTTACAAGTGGTTAGTATAAGCAGTATTTTTATTTAAGATATATCATGAACACATTTGACAGGTACATTTTACAATATTTACATCAGCAGTAAACAACCTTACGTGTAGTGAATTGTACTGATAAATAATTCCGGGATTCTACGGAAAGAGCTAGGAGTTTATGAATGGTGGCTGCTAGTAGTAGTACCTTCAGACAACTATATGTTAGATCTGAACAGGGGGAGGGGGGGGGGGGGGGGTCAGGAGGAGGGGGGGGGGGGGGGGTCAGGCAAAAAATTATGGATACAAGGTGGAAATTTTTACATTTTCAGTTTTTGGGACCCACCACCCCCGGAATGCAAATTTTTGCCAGTCATGTTTTGGACACCCACCCCTCCCGCACAGTTTTTCCGCAAAGACAGTTGGGGACCCAACCCCAATTTATAAAATCTGTTTAAGAAAGTATTCAAATGACCTAAATCAAAACAAACAAAAAATCAATACATACTTTTCCCAAACATGAAAGGTGCCGCAAACCAACTTGTCCGATATCCCAGCCCTGCTCTTGGGTGTCCAAGGCATCCCTAGCCAAAGATGGCCTCAAAACAATCTCTCTGCATATAAAGCCACAACGGAAATGCAGCATCAGACCCCCAGGTAACCACTGGAACCCGCCTCCACCAACTGAATTGCAGTTATACACCCATTCATGTTCCACGCAACACAACCCTTACCCCGATGTACAACATGTCTATGCTGTTCAGACACCAGTCGAATCCCACCACCAAGAAGCCCTGCCAAAATATATTGTTCCCACCTGGATATCATCAACTGTCCACAAGAAATAGTTGTTTTTCATTTCATTACTTTTCGGTTAAATGTTTAGTTTGTACAGCTGGTCTGAGAGAGACCTAATACTGCAGTTCTTTGACCCATGCCAGGGTGGCTTGTCTGAGATGAATTGCCTCTTATTTATTTTTTTATTTTAGTGTCACTAGAATCATATTTACCTTGAAATTATACACGTTTTCCACAATCAGGATTTTTATTTTATCAATCTTTCCAATTATTCCATACATGGAAGAACTCTAGACCAATGGCATGATGCACCCTAAGGCTTACAGAAGAATAAAATAATAGGAGCTACAAAGCACTAATAAGAGGCAGACTGCCTTTATATTTTAAAGAGTGAAAATCATTACCAAATAGCTGGGAAACACTTTTTTGTTTAGCAAATTTTTGCCAGACTCAGAACAGGACCCACCACCGAATGAAGTGTAAAACATGGAGAAAAATTCTAACATGGAGCCAACACATTATCAATCCTCTATTCTGTTCTAAGTTATGAATCTAAGCACTTGAATTCACTTTGGTTGTAATTACTTGTCTGTAAAATGATATTTGGCAAAACTTGCCTCACACCGGCAAAAACTGCATTTTGGGGCTCGGACCCAAACCCAACCACCCACGCACCCATAACCCTACAACCCACCCACCCACCCACCCACCCACCCACCCACCCACCCACCCACCCACCCACCCACCCACCCACAACCCCCCCCCCCCCCCCCCCCACCCACCCACCCACCCACCCACCCTGACCTTGTATCCTGGCATTTTTTGGCGACCCCCCACCCGCAGCCCCCCTGATCTGAACACCATTTACTCACATCGAATGTGATATCAAAAATGTAGGGCACTGCGAATCACACATCTTCCATTCAATTCGAATCTTGTATCGAATCAGGTTTATTATTCGAAATCGAATCGAACATCGAATCGAATCAAAGGTGTCCAGAAGGTGACCGATTGGGGGAAGTGGGTGCTGTAAACCTGATTTGTTTAGACTGTGACGGATCAAGTCCCGACTGATAAAATATTCCAGCTACATCATCAAGGCATGCCTTCGCCGAAGGCATGCCTTGATGATGTAGCTGGAATTTTTCCCAGAAATTGTTACAGTTCAAAAAAAAAAAAGAAACGAGTACGTGAATTACCCGCACTATGCGCTGTACAGGGCTAGCCACGAGCAATAGCTCATCGTTGAGATTGCTTGGAAACTTTAAATTTGCTTCTAATAGTGGCAGTGACTAGTGAGACAGGAATGAACATGGTGTCATGGGTGCAGATGCTCTTTATGTCAGTATAGCGGAAATTAAACTCACGCTTCACTATCAGCATTATTTATGTAAATTTCCATCTGAACTATGAGGCGACTAATATGACTTAAGCCAAGCCTTATTTCAGGGAAATTATTCGAAGGGAAACGAATCGGGAAGCCGGTTTCGAATCGAACCGAACGCCAACTTGATATTTGAAATGGAATCGAATCCGGAAGCTTCGCAAGGCCCGAGAAAAACGCCTACACTGATATCTGCAACTGAGATATGACGTCCTGAAATATACCGTCAATGCTCAGGAAACTGACAAGAGAAAGTGTCAGCAAAGCTGTTGAATATATGATTCGATATTTATTTGTCTTGACGGCCAAGTTTTCGACTATCGCACGGGTGGCTCGAGCGATAGTCTAAATCCGCTCTTGATGCCTCTGTTGGAGGGGAGATAATTAGGGTCAAGATTATGACTGACTTTTTATTACTTAGAGTTTGTTGCCTCATTTCGTGGAAAGACCGTTTTGGTTTGTAATTGATACGTTACGTCGACAACCTTGGAGCGCGGCCACAGGGCAAACTATCGCCACAATGTCGCCAACAATCCCAATCTGCGGTGAAGTTGGGTGGAATTTATGCCAGCTATCACCACCATTTACAGCACAGAATCTCTACTATTTACTCGAGTTATCCAACCCTAACGCAGGGCTTGACAATTCAGAATTTTGATGTACCCATTTGAAGGTTGCCTCATCAAATGTTCATTAACCTTTTGATCTTTTGCCCCAATTTTGGAGGGTTAATCCTTTACCTCACATAGCTTTCCCCCAAATATCCTGAACTACATGATTGAAACCTTTGTATCGAATTTTCAATAGAAGCATGCAAATATGAATATCATTGGAACAGCTGATTCAGCTGGTTCCAATGATATCCAAATTGGTATGGATTTATTGAGAAATTGCCATGATGTGTGAGGTTGTGTAAGCCACACTTAGGCTAATTTTCTGGGCATTTTTTCCATTTTGTTAGGTAAAGACTTAACCTCTTGGTTAACCTTTATAATTGGCAGTTTGGGGGGGATGTGAATTTTGTGGAGAAATAAAAGTCATTATGATTTATAATAATTTATCTTTTATCATTGTTACATGTCTTCTTATGTCATTATCTACCAATCAAATCTCCAATTATATGAAACTATTTTTGGTTAACCTATAAAAAGGTCTCCCCCAAATCTTTTTGCGTAACCTATAGGCAACCCGTCCACTAGGTTGCCGCAATTGTCAAGCCCTGCTAACGAACTTGATCTTACTGCGATGGCTGCGGAAGCATTCAAAGAGAAAGTGGGAATTTTCATTTGGGATTTCATTGCAACAACACCACAGGTAGAGCTAGGTAATTGTAAATAAATAACTGACTTTTAAAGATACCGACTTCACACTGTTAACCTATTAACCACAATATCGATAAAGATCGGTATTGCATTGGTAAAATATATGTTGAAAAATGTTGTGTGCCTTAGTGATACAAGGGTTAGCCGGTAAATCATGGTTACTTATCTAATGGGTTGGAAAAGCTGTGAACCTCTTATTGAAATATCGAAAACAATCGGTATTCCTTCGTTAAAATAATATTATATTCAAACTCTAATTATAGGAATAATCATCAGATATTGAATTAATGAAACACCGGGTACAACCCGGTGCTTCATTAATTAACATTTTGCTGATGCTGATTTTTATTACCTGGTAAACGCATGCGTGGACATCACTACCCGGGCGTGGAATATGATCAGTCCATTGCGACTGTAATGCTGGAAAGAAAGAACAAAGAAAAAGCAGGAAATAAAGAAACAGAAAAAAGTGACAGGAAATTAAGAAACCGGCAAAAAGAAATACCACGCATCCTGTTTAGACCTGCCTGTACGTTATGTATTGTGGTTTAATGGCACTCTCAGTAGCCAAGGTAGCATCGTGTCGGACAGATTTACGAATGTGGGCAGTACTCGGAGAGACCCACCGACCCGTGGAAAGCAGAGGCAGACTGTCCAACTTACCAACTATGCGTAAGCAGTTAGCAGTGTTTGAAGGCAAGTACACCATCCACGTGCAGTACGTTTTAGTGCACAGCACCACAGTGCCCCCCCCCCCCCAATAAGCAATCGGGACACACCGCAGTTACAAGTGAGGGGGCACGGTGGCGTTGCGGTAACCGGTTCTCGTCAGATCGCCGAAGTTAAACAACGTCGAGCCCGGTTTATGGGTGACTGTCTGAGCGATCGATTCGGACTCCCGCGTTGTGTCCTTGGGCAAGGTACTTAACTACGATTGTCCACATGGGGGCACGATGACGCCGTGTACTAAGGCGCACTGCACCTCGATGGCGTGCATGTCTTCAACCAGTCTAACCCTGCCTGTGCTGCAATGCGAAGTTACGATGTTGGGGAGCTGGCAGCTGCCTGTCGTTTCTCGGTGGTTCTCTCCGGGTACTCCGGCTTCCTCCACCCGTAAAACTGTCACGGTCATGATTAGGCATTGTGCATAAGTATGTGACCTTAAACACCAATAAATAAATAATTACTGGTGATCAGGATCGAATTATTGACCTTTCGGTTGCAATTCCAGTGTTTTACCTGTGGGCCACTGCACTCCTGTTTAGAATCTGAATGACCCTCCACAGAAAAAATCCCACATGACGAAAGTCTTATTTTTAATATTTTTATATGAATATGAAATATTAAATCACTTTATGCAAATTTAGAGAAATAAATATATGCCTATTTATCTTAGAATAACATTGTAAAAACGTCCAGACAAAATACAAATCTGTTTTGAGGGTCGTAGCCGCACGTGTGATCCTTCGATCCCTGGGACGTGGATAGAGGTTTCCGATTGTGGGGTGGGGGGGGGGGGGGGGTAGGGTAGTGAATTTCCAACTAGGGGGAGGGACCCTTCCCGGTCCCTCCCAGTAGTTGGAAATTCACGACGGAGAAAGATTTTGAAAATGAAGCCATGAAAGGGGGCGTAAAATTGATTGTAGTAACTAAAATGCCAACACATTTATGATAGAATTATCAGGTTATTATTATTTGGTATTACTCTGGGAATTGAATATGTGCTGAACAAATGCTCAAGCTTAGAACTTTGAACAATTCACACTTTCCTAACATTAAATCAGATATTATGCAGGAATGATCAATTTTCGATGTTTCATCATTTTGTAACTGTGAATGATGGAGTTAACTCAGGGTAACGATTTTACCTGATGTGATTTTCTTGAAGTGCATTTCGAGGATTTTTTTTATTACGATAAGTAAATGTGCTATAGAAATCACGTACCGATTGACATCATGCATACATATGAAGAGCGATATTGCGTACACTATATGCAAATAGTAACAGTTAGAATTTTTGCCGATTTGAAACCGAGTTGGAATTTTGGGAAGTGAAGGAGACATCAGCATCACCAAAGCAGCTCTAAAATCCAGATAGATGGAGTTTCCAACTACCCATGACTTGCCCTCTGAATTTCCAACTATAGGAAATTTTGGCCAGGATTGGGGGTGACACTCCCCCCCTCCCCCCGCCTCCACGCCCCTGTTCGATCCTGAAACAGAATGTTCTTTACCTCTACTCATAGAAAACTGATTACTCCTGTCGAGGCCACCATTTTTGATAACAGTAATTAAATGATTAATTAATCGTCAACTTGGCGCCAAAAAAATTAATTTGCCACAGAGCAAAAATTTCATTTGGCACTAAAACTAAACCATTTCGGCTCAGCGTGAACACAGAGTAGATATGCATGTTTGCCATCAGTTACATAGAGGATATCTAGTGTTTTTGAATGGATACCGAAAATTATCTCATGAGTGATCGATACAAATGTTTATTCTTCGTCACGGTCACAAGTATCCACTCAAAAACACTAGATTTTCTTTTTATTATACGCTTTTTATAAGAATCTGATAATTCCACTCGTTTCAACCTTGAATTGGTGCATGAAAGTAAACAGCGCATTGAATCATTGATATACGGAACTGATTTTGTTGATACTTGGAACAGATAGCGATATTGCGATCTAATTGAGCTTGCCGGTTTCTAGTCCAAACCTGGTCTGAAAGTCCGTAACATAAGTTTTTGGTTTGGTACGTCCTTTCAAAGGACGTACCAAACCAAAAACGTATATTACGGACTTTCGGGCCATGTTTGGACTGAAAGGACGTTCCAAACCAAAAATCATCTCACTCGTGATCGGGACAAATCGTCTCCTTAGTTCCAATGTGTTCTGTGTGCAAGTAGGCACGTCAGTAGGCACGCCAGTAGACACGCCAGTAGGCACGCCAGTAGGCACGCAAGTAGACACGCCAGTAGGCACGCCAGTAGGCAGCCAGTAGGCACGCCAGTAGGCACGCCAGTAGGCACGCCAGTAGACACGTCAGTAGGCACGCCAGTAAGCACGCCAGTAGACACGTCAGTAGGCACGCCAGTAGAGACGTCAGTAGGCACGCCAGTAGACACGTCAGTAGGCACGCCAGTAGACACGCCAGTAGACACGTCAGTAGGCACGCCAGTAGACACGCCAGTAGGCACGCCAGTAGGCACGCCAGTAGGCACGCCAGTAGGCTGCCAGTAGGCACGCCAGTAGGCACGCCAGTAGACACGTCAGTAGGCACGCCAGTAGGCACGCCAGTAGGCACGCCAGTAGACACGCCAGTAGACACGTCAGTAGGCACACCAGTAGACACGCCAGTAGACATGTCAGTAGGCACGCCAGTAGACACGCCAGTAGGCACGCCAGTAGGCACGCCAGTGGGCACGCCAGTGGACACGCCAGTAGGCACGCCAGTAGGCACGTCAGTAGGCACGCCAGTAGACACGCCAGTAGACACGTCAGTAGACACGCCAGTAGGCACGCCAGTAGGCACGTCAGTAGACACGCCAGTAGGCACGCCAGTAGACACGCCAGTAGACACGTCAGTAGGCACGCCAGTAGGCACGCCAGTAGGCACGCCAGTAGGCTGCCAGTAGGCATACAGAACACATTGGAACTCAGGGGACGAAATGGTTATTCGCTAGATTTTCATTTTAATATACGCTTTTTATGAGAATCTGATCATTCTTATCGATATTTCCACTCGTTCCACTATGAATTGATGCATGAAAGTAAACAGCGGATGCGCATTGATACGCGGAAGTGATGTGATATATAGGTATCACGGAACTAAATATTTCCCCATAGGCGACCATTATAACGTTCAGGCAAAAAAAATGATCGCATCACTTTAATTTTGGCATTCAAATATTTTTGTCAAGTATAGCCCTTCAGACAACTTTTTCTAACCACAAAACAGGGGATCATGCAACACATAAGAGAGAGAAATTGACAGCAAGGGAAGTACCGGTCACGTGCACATATTTTTCAGGGAATTCTCTCCAAAAACACACCAAGTGTAAATTGTATTTTTTAGGTCCAAAAGTCATCAAATTGTCCTCTGTCTATGTGAACTATTCATCAATAATGCAGGATGTCAATAGAATGCTTCAAACGTTTATTGAAACAATTTATTTTCCCAAGGCTGTTTATTTTTAGAGATTGCAACATTTCAAGGCGGGTATTTCTAATTCAAATATTTAGTCTTTCCTCGGAACAGGTAGCGTCTTGCGATCTGATTCAGCAAGCGAGTTTCATGCACCAATTCAAGGTGAATACGTGTTGAATTTTTGCTGGAAATGATCGGTATCCACTCAAAAACACTAGATTTTCTTTTCATTATACTTTTTGAGAACAAATTGATCATTTCCAGTAATAGTTTAATTCCTATTCACCTTGGAGTGATGGTTTGAAAGCCGCCATTTTGACTGATACCGTGAAAGTGAAAATTTCCATATCTTCACAGTGGGGGATACACTGCAAAAAATATAGGTTCTCTTTAGAACCAAAATTGGTTCTAATCTTGTCCCTGAGATGGAACCAGTTCTGTTTAAACAGTATTTATTTCAAATCAAATAAATTTGCCAAGATTAGCATTCAATTTTAACAGAATATTACATGAACTGAAGTAGATTCAGCAGTAAACTTGGAGCTTATTCAACGCAGTCGCCAAACATTTTGAAACAAAGAAGATATGAACAGTTGGCATATCGAACCAGTTTTGTTTCTGTACAGAACCAAAACTGGTTCGATATGCCAACTGTTCATATCTCCTTTGCTTAATAATGATTTGAGACAACCTCCTAAACTTACGACTGAAACCCCCTCAATTTATGTTTAATTCTGTTAATATTTAATATTAATCTTTATAAATTTATTTGATTTGAATTAAATACTGTTTAAACAGAACTGGTTCCATCTCAGGGACAAGATTAGAACCAGTTTTGGTTCTAAAGAGAACCTATATTTTTTGCAGGGTACGATTTCAGTCTTTCCGCATTTCTTTCGATAATCTCTTGTTTAGCGTACAATAAAAAACAATATGTTTATTGTTTGTGTTTGGCATTGAAAGCTGATTACAGCAACTGAGTACTCTTTTACAAAATGGCGACATGGATCATACAGCCGTGGTAATGTATGAAGAACGAGAAATCATCTAAGTTGCTGCGTGTTCGGAACAGTATACGCGAATACTGCATGTAAAATTACGACTGTTTCAACCCCATAATTTGAAAAAAAAAATGATCCACAAACATTTCCAGCTCCTTGAATCTGAGGTGATGGTGGCGGAAACATCAGATGTTAAAAACTGTGTTTGTGTCTTATGGTATGTTTTAGGCGCGAAAAGTAAAAAAAATACAAAATTTGGATAATGAACTTATGTATAGCTTAGATTTGGATGCTTCGTGAAACAGCGTTCTTCAAAAGTTATGAGACCTGGAAATATAAAAGTAATGACTGAAAAGTCGTGAAATTTATTCCTACAAATATGTACGTCCAGGATCTAATAGTATAAAGCCTTTACAATTGTATTTTCAAGAATTGTATTTTCTACCTATTAGTACAACTGACTGAAATGAACCATTTGTGGGGCGCGTGGCTCAGTGGGTAGAGGTGCAGGCTGCAAGCCGAGAGGTCCTCGGTTCGAATCCCACCTGCGGCAACCGCGTTGTGTCCTTGGGCAAGACACTTCACCCCCCATTGCCCATGTGGGGGCACGGTGACGTCGTATACTAAGGCGTACTGCACGTCGATGGTGCACTTGTCTTCAACCAATGCTAACCCTGCTTGTGTGGAGTTAGTGTGTTGGGGAGCTGACAGTTGCTCGTCGTTGCTCGGTGGTTCTCTCCGGGTACTCCGGCTTCCTCCACCCGTAAAACTGTCACGGTCATGGTTTGCCATTGTGCAGAAATATGTGACCTTAAACCCCAATAAATAAATATAAATAATGAACCATTTAACATTTTAAAAGATATGGCAATTTGCCAAGTGGCAAATTGCCAGATCTTTGAAAATGCTAATGATTATTTATTTATTTATTTATTTATTTATTTATTTATTAAGGTTTAACGACACTTTAACCGCCAAGGTCATATCGTGTCGGTGACAGTTTTACGGGCGGAGGAAGCCGGAGTACCCGAAGAGAACCACCGAGCAACGACGAGCAGCTACTAGCTCCCCAACATCGTAAATCCGCACTGCAGCACAGACAGGGTTAGATTGGTTGAAGACATGCGCACCATCCCATCGACGTGCAGTACGCCTTAGTGTACGGCGTCATCGTGCCCCCGTGTGGACATCCGGGGTTAAGTGCCTTCCCAAGGATACAACACGGGAGTCCGAATCGATCGCTCAGACGGTCACCCATCCAAGGACAAATCGGGCTCGACGTTGCTTAACTTCGGTGATCTGACGAGAACCGGTTACCGCAACGTCACAGGACCCCTTGCTAATGGTTCATTTCAACCCATTTAAAGTGTTAACTAGAAAATACATTTCTAGAAAATACAATTTTATTAAAGGTTTTATGATATTGCCCCCTCCCACCATGAAAGTGATTGCACTCCTTTTTTCACAGTGTTTTCACCGTGTAATTGCCATCGTTCTACCAAAACTGTCAAACATCCCAGAACCAGAGATATGTGGGTCTCTATTTTCACATCACTCTTAACAATAAACACGTTCCCATGTGCTGTGTGATGTACGGATAATCACGGGAGTATAAAATGAAAATATTGCTTCTGACAGACAAGAGAATTGATAACTGCTTCAATTATTAAACAGTGCTGTGTTTCACAAAATAAGAGAGACCGAATTGTTGGTAGCATGACGTTAATGAATGTTTTGTACCATTTCGGAGATAATGATGACACCGCTTTTGAATAATGCATTGCTATTCTGAAATTCGAATACTGCTTTGACAGTATACTGTAACTAATAATTTGCGTGATAATGATCTATGGGGAGGTTTCGCGTCCATATTTTAAGTTTCATGTAAACTAAAATAAGTTATGCAAAAGTGCAGTTTCAAAACAGTCGAATCCATCATTTTAGTTGCTAATAACTTCAGATAAGGAGACAGAACGATCTATTAGATGGTCGTTGGCAAACCGCAATCCGTTGTTTGTCGGATAACTCATCTTTCATCACTCACTTTCTGTTATTTAACACTCATTTAAAAGAGTTTGGATTCTTTAGTCATGAGTGGTAATGTGTTCGCGATTGAGACCAAATGAGCAATCAATTCCACTAATGAATCCATAATATCAGAAAAAACAATAACAAATAATAATTGAAAATAATTTTAAGAACGACAAATAAAAACACTTGTCTAACTGCAGTTAAAACTAGAAGTCCTGTCATGAACTATGCGCTTATCTAGGCTTAATGGCGCGTAGGAATTGCGCGCAATTTCCATATCGAATGGCAACCAAAGCACGGCAGATTCTTGTGGTTACGCATAGCAAGCACAAGCAATGTTTCTGCCAATGGACCTCCGGGTTACCCGGAGGTCCATTGTCTGAAAATGTGCTTGTGCGCAGGCCGTATGATAGCCTTACTATGGTTATTCGCGCAGATTAATGCGCTGATCGACGTGTTATTTGCGCGCACTTCATGATAGGACTTCTAGATTTAACCGTACTTCCATCGTGGCTTTATATTCCCGGAACTTGCGCGGGAAACGCGAGTCACACAAGGGAAGGTTTAGGTAACAACGGGTCTTTCCAGTGAAAATACGAGTAACGCAGATCAACTTTCGCGAGAGTTTTCTTAACTTTTGAGGGACTTTCTTTACTCACTTGAGACACTTTTTTACTTATGTGTGCGATGTAAGTCGACCTTGGCGATACTTCCAGTTATACTTGCGATAATTGCGTTTTTTATGGAGACTTGCTTCACCCCTCTCAAAGCATGAGAGGTCGATTGTATCAACACGATTCGTGGTAAAGGGAATCCACAACCTATAATCTTACTTATATCAGTATTCTTGTTTCTACAATGTTTCTCATTTTTAAAACACATTTAGGGTGGAGTATGGCCGCGGGTAGGGTGGAGTGGGGGTTGGTTCTCCTCATTACCAAAATCGTTTAATCGTATACTATTGGGGGTTCACCTACCGGAAATCAAAGATACGGAACGCAACATTTGATCCCCAATTCTAGTCTATGAATTTCCCAGGCATTAGCACTGATTTTCAGAAACAGTAACCGGGAAATTCCCCTTGGCGATATTAAAACATAGCTCCAACTGCGACACTGGTCTCGGAAGAAATTGATATTCGCCGTGATTTTATAAGCTATAATACGCAATAATTGATATCATGGTCTATGAATTTCCCGGGTATCGTGATTGACTTTCAGAACTGGGAGCCGCAAAGCCGTGAAATTCCCGTATTAAACCTTAGTATCAACCAAATGTTTCATCTCATCGTGCAGTTTTGCATTTGCATTTGATCTGATGAATGAAAAATGATTCATAATCCTTGAAAAAGTAACTTTGCTAACAGCGGGTTTTGATGCCGGTTTAATATAACGAATATTGCACGAGGTTGAGAGTCACG
Source organism: Pictodentalium vernedei (assembly GCA_031216915.1). Taxonomy (NCBI): domain Eukaryota; kingdom Metazoa; phylum Mollusca; class Scaphopoda; order Dentaliida; family Dentaliidae; genus Pictodentalium; species Pictodentalium vernedei. Next base: position 38,064,645 of record CM062288.1, read on the forward strand.
TGGCAGTTTAAGGGCCGGCGTGAAACCCTTAATGTGAATATTGACCTCCTCGGCTTCGTTTTGGTCAATACACATATTACAGGTTGACAAACTGGTCTATAAGCTGGCATATGGCTCGCAAGCTCGTGCAATATTTGTTAAATGCATTGCATTAGCTATTTCTTTTAATAATCACGGGCGACAATCTTGATAATTCAACGTTGCATTGTGATGTTAATCGTCTTTCTGTCGTGCAACCGATTCTCGGCATCTCCAGGCGAAATATATCGTGCTTTACAACTTTTACATTTTCTAGATAGCGTGTAGCTGAACGTATGATGAATTTTCATATGAATTCAAATATTAGATGATCTTCATGACAAAAATGTGCTGCTGACAAAGTTAGGGCTGTCACGATTTTTAAATTTAGGAATCGATAATCGTCGCAAATAATCGATAATAATCGATTAATCGTACCTAGATGACCCCCACTCCTCTCCCTCTCTTTGATGTCGATAGAAATGAAGTTCAAGTAAGCTGATGTACCTCAAGTAAACAACGAAGACGATAAACTTTTAGATACATTCACAGCTTTGATGTTCTGAACTTTTGAACCGTCAGTGTAATAATCAAGACCGGTCAGCAGTTGCGATCTTCGCAACTGCCGACCGGTCTTGATTATTACATTGACGGTTCAAAGATTCAGAACATCAAAGCTTTGATGAATGTACCTGGAAGACGAATGCTTCCAACGGCTTCTTGGGGTTTAACATCGAGGTTCTTAACTCAATACCTTTAGAAACAATAGTTTTTTCATCAAATTTTCTTTTAATTATTAAACATCTAAAACGGGATACAATTTACCGATTATTCGACAACGAAAAATACTAATCGATTTCGCCGTGACCGATCAACAATCGATTAATCGATTGATCGTGACAGCCCTAGACAAAATATCGTCGTTTCTATCAGAGAGATTTCGAATACAATTTCCATGTCAGGATATTTAAACATTAAAGGCTTCCAGAGGTCGATCAGATATATAGTATAACACAAAGGAGATTAAAACCCAAGAGGCAATCCGAACGGTGCATGTCCATTCTTCTTCTTCACGAGTCTACCACACTACGAATTTTGAATACCCGTACCTGGTGATACATCTTCAAGCTTGTTCCAAAAGTAGTATCATAGGCTATGTTTTTGAAGAAACAATTAAAATGTTTTATTTACAATGGCATAGCGGGAGTTCGAACTCACGCCCAGAGAGTTTCCCTCGGCACCAACGGCCTAGTGAAACTATACTGAACCACGCACACCACTCGGCCACCGACAGACCCCTTAATAACTGCTGGGGTCTGTCGGTGGGCGAAACTATGCCATTGTAAACAAAACCAGCGTTCTTGATTCTATGGCACGCGGATATTTGATAGTTCTCACTGATTTCCTTGCAGTGCAGTTTGTAGAATTGATGCAATTGCATGATAAATGAAATGTTTTATTTATTCAATGTTCGTTTATGTGTTATGTTTCTGCCATGTTGAGTAAAGCATTAAGAATTTGACTTGGTATTTTATCATCATCCCAATTTCGTTTACTTTCAAATTCAGATTACCCCATACGGCTGTGAGTTACCCAAATTATAAACTGTTGAAGTGTGTTTGAAGCCTCTGGCAAAATGGCAAAACAGTCAAGCCATACTGGGACCTGTGCTTGAACGTGCAAGCATGTCTCTGTCCATTTTATGAAAATAACTGTCTCGGACGGCTCGTAAACACCCCGAAAAATGCATAAAACCCGTGTGTGTTTCCGTGATTGTGCACTCTCGTGTATTGCTGGAAGGTTACATATATACTACTCAAAGTTTGCTAAGCACCAAATATTTGACACATCATTGTGAAATTTGCTTTGGACATATTTGCGATTTTTTTATGGATATGATTGAGAAATGTATTGAGATGGTCCCCAGTGTTTGCATTAGCTTTCTTGACAGGCAGACTTTTCGTGACAGCCATGGAAAGCATGTACCCCTTGGTTTTCATGATGTTTTCGTGTACTGTCCACATGTACATGATATGTGTAGGGTATTCAATCTTCATTTCAACACAAACCCTTGTGATTTAATGATTGAATATGGCAAATGCAAATGTAAGAAGATATTTGTCTGAAGCAGAAATGTGGCAGGAATTAGGGATGGTGGAGCAAGGGGCTACCCATCGTCAGGTTGGTGAAGCCCTTGGTGTGCACCATACGGTGATCACCAAAGCGAGCCTGGCCAAGATTTCAGAAGTATGGCACACCAGTAAGACGACAAGGAGGTGGCAGAGACAGGGCAACATCTGCAGCTGAAGGCCGGTTTTTGATCATTCAGGCCCGTAGGAACCGCTTTGCCACAGCAAACCAGCTTCGCAGTGACCTTCAGAATGCACCCAGGATAAATGTTTCGACGCAGACTATCTGGGCAAAGTTGCACGAAGGTGGTCTCTGATGGAGAAAACCATGCATTTGCATTCCGCTGTCCCAGAACCACCGCCAGGCACGATATGAATGGGCCATGGACCACGTTGGATGGACCAGAGAAGATTGGCGACCTGTCCTTTTTACAGATGAGTCAAGGTACTGCCTAGAACACACAGATAGGCGTTCTAGGGTATGGAGAAGACCAGGAGAGCGATTCCATGCAGCCAACATTGCTGAGCATGACCGCTATGGTGGAGGGTCAATCATGGTCTGGAACGGCATCAGCTGGGATGGACGTACATAGCCCTGTGTCCTTGAACGTGGTACATTGACTGCACAACGGCATATTGATGAGATTCTGGATGTCCATGTCAGATTGTATGCAGGTGCAGTGGGTGATAGATTCATTCTGATGGATGATAATGCCCGTCATCATGTTGCCCGTGCTGTCGGAAGGTACCGACAGAGAGAGGGGATTGATCATATGGACTGGCCAGCAAAAGCCTCTGACCTCAATCCAATCGAACATGTCTGGAATGAGTTGCAACTTGCAATTTCAGCCCGTCCAGTCCAGCCAAGAAGTGTCCAGGAGCTTGGTGCCATGCTGGTCCAAGAATGGAACAACATCCCACATAGGACCACCAGAAACCTGACTGGGAGCATGAGAAGGCGTTGTCAAGCTGATATTAACAGTAATGGGTCTCATACTCGATATTGAAGCCATACCAGTTTGCTCCGTCAACTTTTTGACATATTGAAAAATTTCTTATTTTACCAATAATATCCATTTTCCATGGTTATCGTATTCAAAAGCTAAAAAATAATGTCAAATCTTAATTTATGTACTTAAATCATTAAAGAAAAAATTAAATAAAAAATATATACACTTTTCATTACAATATTTCAATTAAAAGGTAAAACAGGTAGTTGGATGTACCTGGTGCTTAGCAAATTTTGAGTAGTATATATTAACATGATGACGTAATTGGAGTAGGAAATGTAGGTTACATCCCTGAGGCATCACGATGGTACATTCATTATGTAGTCTTTCAAGTTTGTTATGACAAGGGTTTTAAATCATGTGGAATTATGAAGAAAATTGATGCACTCAATATTCTGAATAGTCAAAATCAATTTACACGATAGAACGTCTCACAGGAAAAACTTTTTTATTGCTGATTTTATAATCCACACACAAATGTGTGTTCATACAGTACACTCGCCGTAGATTGGTCGTAATCCACACGTGGGCAGTGATGTCCACGCATGCGTTTACCAGTTAAAAAATGTCATCAGCAAAATTTTAATTAATGAAGCACCGGGTTGTACCCGGTGCTTCAGTAATTAAATTTTTGATGATTATTCCAATAATTAGTGTTTGGAGTCTAATATTATTGCATCCGTGGAAATATTGCCCACCGGTGGAAAGTGACCAGTCCACGGCGACTGCACTGTACTGCCCATCGGTCGTGAAACGGACACCCAAATTACTCAGTGAAAAATAATTTTGAAAAGTTAACTTTGTGCTAATCTATGGACACTTAGTATTTTGCGTCGTACTCCTGATGTTCAAAACACTGCACGAAAATAGGCAATTATATACAGCCTGTTAGAACAGATACCAGAGACGTAGATGTTATTTTCCTGTAATATTCGTGACGAAACTAATGGTGCAAGCTCTCCGATCCCCAGTCAGAGTCTGAAACTACTATGAGGTTGATATAGCCTGGAACCAGTCCATTCCTTAAATAGACCATCGTCTATTTTAGATTCAAATGAATGGAATATTTCTGTTGGTCGGAAAAACGAACCTCGACAGTTCGCTTTTCCGAGCAACTGAAATATTGCACCCTTTTGAGTTTAAAAATACCATAACCTTTTAATCAACATAAGAAATGTTTCTCAATTGCGACTTTATTTGTTCGAATCTTTGGTCACATTACCATTATTATTCGACATGTTTTTTTATTGACATATTGTGAATGGAGACTCACCACAGACGATTTCGCCGTGTACTTCCGATAATTGTGTTAATACCTTGCTGTTTACAAAGTACTTAAATACTTATGAATTGAAATGTCTATAATGGAAGCACCATACAATATCTATATATCTTTGTGAGTAAAGAAACATTACATTTAATCATCGGTAGTCTTGGTGGAAACTCCACGAGAAATGAGTAAACAAACATCCCAAAACAGCGTCGAATATTTTCCTGCTCCTCCTTATCTTGTATACATGCATGTAGTAGCGCGCACCCATTGCTGCAATCACAATGTTACTCGTGACTGAACTAGATTCTCTCGTTGATGAAGGCATGTGACGTGAATGTAATTTCATTTAGTTATTTAGTTAATGGTGTTTAAAAGCATTTTATATCACGATTACCTATTCTACTATATATAAAATGCCTATGACATAAATTTTAGCTTTACACAACAACCGTGGTAAACACGTCAGCAATTGGATTTCAGTATTTAAAATATACACCTACAGTGGGACGACATCCAAGCTGACCTTTGGTGACCTCGCCTTGAATGCAAACTTGTGTAAATTTATCACTCGTCACCTCGTGAAGAGTGAAATGAAACCGCCAATTATTTATTACGTTTTTAAATAAGTTTACCTCATAAGATACCAAACATTAACAAACATACGTTGTCTCATGTTAATAAAGCATCCATAACTCGAAATTGTATGTTATTATGTTATTAAAATGAAAAAAGGCCCCGTAATTTTCGCGTTTCGTTTTCTATTTCGTTTCGGCGATAAAACTGCCAGCGGAAGTACCGTCCACCGCTGACCATGTAAACAAAAACAGAATCGCACGTTCGAACATTGATTTATTTAACATTTAAATTCTTATTAATCTGACGGTCATGGTTTTAATAAAATATACTCAAAGTAGCTTGGTGTACCAAATGTTCACCACTCGTGGTGAAGTGGTGTTAACCGCGCGCCAAAGGCTCGCGGTTAACACCACTTCACCACGAGTGAACGTTTCGTACACCAAGCTACTATGGGTATATTCTTATTTCAACTACCAGAGCAATATCGTATCGAACTGTTTTAGTGGTGAAGTTAGTCGCAGTGCCCAAAGAAAACAACTAAGCAGAGGGTAGTAATTGTAAGGCTTTCCAACTTACTAACCCTGTAGAAAGAAAGTTTAGCAGCGGTTGAAGGTGTGTGTAACATCGTCGTACATTACGCCTTTATACACTGTGTAACGTACACGGGGGCGGGACCACCAAAAATATGCCGAGCAAGCAAATATAAATGTAGGTAGAGTGTGGCCTGTGAATGTGTAAGGCTCAAGAGGTCATATGGCATCAGGCATAGCAGTTTCCAATGGTTTAAACTAAACAGGCGGGGAGTCAAGGAATGTGAGGTCTCTATCTGTAATTCTCTACACTTGACTATGCTGACAAGTCTGTCATGACTGCTAAATCATAACTAGCTGCAGTACTAATTCTTGCTCCAGGTCTTCATGTTGGCTCTTGGATGGCTTACTCATAAATACATCAATCTACATCAGCACTGTGAGTATATTCTGTAGTCTTGTGAATCTGCAAACCCAGGTCTCTCTAAATAGTCTTGTAGACTGGAGCCACTTACAGGAGCTATGGCAGGTCTAGGGTCTTTTGGGGTGACTCTAGGTTGAGGCCTGAAACTGCTAGTCGGTGCGGAACAACGAGGGTAAATGCCTCTTCAGGTATTTACCAAATCAAACCACAACACGGATTATCATTTACATTGCGTAAATGGAAGAACCCTGGTCTAATTAACAATACGCCTTGTCCAGCAGTAAACGGAATATGATTCAAATTATAAAGAAAGGGTTAAAGGTTAACAATAATAATTTATTAACAATATTCTAGATGTATGAAAGTTACGGTTGTTCTGTGAATAACGATGTAAAAGCTAGTTGGCCAATCAGTATAATATAGGCATACAGGTATTTTATGTATTATAATGCCCGCCAAACCCTCTCTCAACAAAATATTAACCCATTGTCGTTCCCCCAAACCGAGAGCTAACTAATAATTTCGGTGCCATAGTTGCAGTCACGTAATGGTATGAAATGAACTTGAAATTCTGAAGTTTCTGTGTCGTGGAGCAGTCTAGTAAAGTGAAGCAGTCTGTAGTAAAACACTGGTCAACGTCGAGTGTTCTGTAATGGCAGGGTATACATGTACTTCGTATATTGCTTGCTTTTGGACCCAAGGTTAATGTGTAGTTTACATGTCACTCGTTTCGTCAGTACTCTATGTCGTGATGATAGTATCTGGGTTGCTTCACTTTATAAGATTCAGTATAAAAACGGCAATAGGATTCTTTATTGGTAGGCCCTTACTGTTTCAAGTACCTTTATATATATTTAGTTGCTGTGTAGTAATAACTTTTGTTCTCAATCTCACTTTATATGCTGACGTGTGCGTTCCGATCGGTTGTTGACAAACGGAAGACCTCGACCAACGACCAACGGCAGTATTTATACAGCCCGACCAACGGCCAACAAAAGCAACCAATGACTAGGCTGGCTTTCCATCCAAAACGACCAATGGTCGCATTGGTCGTCCGTACATTCCAATGCAGAAAGTCGGTCGCTACGTCATACGTCCTTGAAGTGAAGCGGTACCACGTGACTGCAAAGCGATGGCTGACAAAAATAACACAGGATTTTGATGATACGTGTTTCAGAACATAAATGACGATTTACAAATAAATAATGGTGATTACGCTTCAATATTGATATATTTCGAATTACCGGATTATTATCGGATTTTTATAGAAACGGTCACATCCATAAGAGAGTGTGACATGAAGGATTTCTACCCGAAATTGCAAGCCGAAGCAGCCGGCCGAAGGGTATAAAATTACCGTAACAGTACTAACACTGTCACTGTGCAGTTGAAATAATACAAAATGGCACATCTCTGACAGACGACGCTAATAATAGTTTACAACGTGTGAATTACAAATTTAATTATGACAATGGTCATTTATAACCATGCAAATTATGCCTAAACTAAAGCCCATAAATCCTTGAACTTCAACATTGATCCAATAAACTAACGTGGATAAAGATTAAAGTTGCAGCTGAATGAGCTCACAGCTCTTAAAGCTTATTAAATACTTCTTTTTTTTTAAACGCTACACCTTTAAACGCTACAACTGTACCGTCGTGATCCCACTTGATGGACCTATTCATCCATTATCCACATTACTGGTGCTCTCCATTTGTGAATAATTCTGTTTATCACATGACTCGTCCGTTTTGTTCACTTTAAAACATTTGGTATTTTGTTATCATATTAATCAGTGATAAATAAAGCCTTCCGTCAATTTCATTGATCAATTTCAAAACTAGACAATTTGATTGGCTGAACAAAATACAACTGGGCCACATTTTCATAATTTGCATAATTAGAGTTGGGTGCTTTTATTGGTCAATTTCAAAACTGGACAATTTGATTGGCTAAACAAAATACAACTGGGTCACATTTGCATAATTTCAGTAGGGAGAATTTACGTTATCTGTCCTATTTTGGGTGGGTTATATTGTATTAATCTTTTACCTACAAGAAAGACGCCATTCATTTTTTTTATTTTCACTTTTTGCTTCCAAAACATAGGTTATGACCCCTGATTGGAACGAGCTCGACGAGCTCGTTCCAATCAGGGGTCATAACCTATGTTTTGGAAGCAAAAAATGAAAATTTTTAGTTATACGAGGATGTTTTTTCCAAGTGTCGTCTGCAACTCAAGTTAGGTGATGGGTTAAAAAGTCATACTAAGTGGCTAATTTGGCGTGTGTGTGTCAAATGATAAATAGATTATGAAATGAGTGTTTTCTCATATAATATTTATGAAACTCGTCCGAATTTTCCGTTTGAGCTCGCCAGAGGCTCGCCAAAACGGAAAATTCTTAGACTCGTTTCATAAATATTATTATATGAGAAAAACACTCATTCCATATCCTCTATATCCACTATCACAGCTGATTTCGGCCACCTAGATGTTCAGCATTCCTTCTGAATAATTCGCAAAAAGATAAAACTACGATAACAGAATACAGAAATCGGCACGCCTGCACTTTTGACTCCAGTGTGAAATTCGTTTTGGGATATCGCCCAGAATTGACAGCGGCCAACCAAGAGTGTCTGTCCGAGATCTTCTGACGCGTGTGTGTGTGTGGGCAGGGGGTGTTCTTATTTCTCTTAAAACCGTTAGAGTCAACGATTTTTCGACTGTGTGCTCTGAGTTTGAAACTTGTATCGCCCAAGGGTGAGCAAAGTTTAAAATTCAGAACGACGAGTCGTTTTATCCTCGACTCTACTGGTCTTTGCCTTAACACTAACAACAAGTGTATGTCGAATCACTGGTTTTCACCGCGCTTATACAAATTGGTCCCACTATTTGAGCATCAGCGATGTTAAAAAGGCCCAAATGGTCAGTGTATATGATGGGGATATAGAACTTAATACATGCCAATCCATAGTTACTTCTTATCGCTTAACTTTGCTCATAACGCATAGACTCCGTATTGAATTTCAAAACGTATCATCCAGACCTAGGAAGCCCTACTGAGATAATGCTATTGATTTGCGAAGGGTGAGGGTCTCATAATGGCCCCAGAGGCCCGACCAATTAAGTGTGTATAGTGTCTTTTTGTTATCCCCCTTCTCTCTCATTTTTGCTTTGAGGTATCCTGAGGCCGGGCGCATCGAGACCCAGACCTGCTACTGGGAATCGAGTTCTCTTGTTGTTTCCGATGAGACACAAGGCGCGTGGATGAAAACTCATTTGCTAACACACGAGTCTATTCCAAATGAAAATTGTAATAATGCCAACTAATGCTTGGTACGTTTAATTTCACATACACCAGCTCAAGTATCAGTCTTGTGGGGGGAAGAAGTCAAGATAGATAGATTTCCACACTTTGGAAAACGTGAAGATGTTGTTTTCGTCAATTTAAATTCTTAACTTTACTCTAGGTGTGAAATGGTATCAGCATTTGTAAACTAACAGAAACAATTCACACTGGAGGTGCCAAGTCCTGTAATGAAAGCATTTTCTATCAGACTACACAAGTGATGATATACTTTCGTAGCCAATCAATAAACAAACACTATTATAATGTATCTCTTTCCGGTGAGCTGTTTCTTTGATTTACACGAAGATAAATTTGAAATGAATAATTACTATTGTAACCATTTGTCATCAAACCAGTTGTCACAACATTAATTACACACCAACGTGTCTGTTTTAAAAGAAACCAATACATCAGTCAAGTTCCCAGACCAAGTCTAGAACAGGGACAACCTATGTTGTAAGAAACTAATTCATTACGGGCTAATCTTCAAGTTCAAAGACCAATTCTTGAACTGCGACAAAACATTTTGTGGATTTTTGATCACGACCTGTTGTGTGAAGCACTGTATGAATGGAGGCATTCTTTGAGTCTTTTCCTCCGCCGCCATCATGGGCGAGGTGTGCGGGCGGAAGTTGCTAAAATAAACATGGCTCAACAAAAACAATTCAGGGTTTTCAAGGAGTTCCCGCCCCCTCGCAACCGCCGACCATTTTGTTTAAAGAACATACTTTGATGTCTGTGAAAAATGAAAATATTGATGATTTATTTATTTTTTATTTATTTATCTATTTATTTATTTCTTAGAGTTTAATGACACTTTTGTTAGCCACGGTCATCCCGTGTCGGGATATGTTGATGGTGTGTATATTTGTTTTGTGGAAATGTAAATTGAATATTTAGTAGTGTTCAACCGATGATATGAACCGGCCACCACAATCGGCCGATTGTGGGCAATTGGATCACACCGGTAACGGCTCCTATAATATCGGTTCAACCGATTGTTGTCATGCATTTTTTGATGATTCATTAATCGCACTTTATCATCTTCTGCAATTGTTCATTTGTTAATGTAAAATGATATCAATGATACCATTCACTAAAGTTGAGAAACAACCACAATGTGTGTTCTTAATCTCAATAGACGCCCCTTTACAGGATATACAAGTTAAAGGACATGTAAAGCTTTCAATTGTGCGTACTTGCGGCAATCGCCAATTCACACCGGAAAGGTGAAGGTTTCGCTCCATTGACCCAGGGCGCAGTAAAATTACCAGTCGCGCGCACTTGGGCGGTACACGTGGCTCTGAGAGCCACGTTTACCGCCCATGTGTGCGCGACTGGTAATTTTACTGCGATCTGAGTCAACGAAGTTTAACACTGTGAAAAATGTTCAGTTTAGTGTAGTTCTTTCGAGTCTTGACTTGTCTAGTAGTGTACGGTATTACAATCGGAAACGGCATCGGAATCGGCCGATTGTGAGCTCAAATAACCGGTAATCACTCAGCGGCCATTTTTTGGTAATAGGATGAACACTATTATTTATAACACATTTTACTTATTATTGACAAAACCAAGTGCTGTGATTGGATAGTGTAGTGTTCGTGCCAGGTAAATACCATGATGTTTGATTAAGTGAAAGCTTCGGAGATTGGGAGGAGTTAACGGGCTGATTGGCTTTACGTCATCTAGATGACAGGTGCAATCTGAGTGGCGACGTGTTTCGCTTACATTCCTGGAATCCAGTTATATAGAGATCGGTGGACATACCACGCCATAAAATAACTTACGGTCATTCCGTCCAAGCTCCCCATCTTGTCATTCGAACCAAGTTATCAGAACATAATATACAGAATTGTGACATGACATTACTGAATACATCAGGATATTAACAAAAACACTGTTTTTTGCCAAGCTTTCGGCCGGGGCTATCATCGGGATTTATCTCAGGTGAAACATTACATCTTCTTAGCACAGACAGTTTTACAAAATTACTCTTTTGCCAAGCTTTCGGTCGAAGACTTCATCGAGTTTTATTTTAGCTGAAAAATTACACCCTTTTCGCCAAGACAAGATTTACAAAATGTCATTTTGTAGATCTTTTGAAAGTCATTTACAAAATGAAATGTCATTTCCCAAATCTTATCTATGCTAAGAAGATGTAATGTTTCGTCTGAAATTAACGCCGGTAAAGGCTCCAGCCGAAAGCTTGGCAAAATAGTATTTTCATTAATACTGCTAAAGATTCGTCCTTATTTGAACAATGAGTTGTGTAAATCAAACTCAGGTTAGTTTTTAACAAGTTATTGCGAACAAACTGAGTAAAGGTTTCCCCGGGATCTTCGCTCCTTGTATTAACCCTTTGAGACGTTAATTATCCTGACGTTCAAACGTCACTGGGAAATCAGCTTCTTCAACGTTTTTTTTTTAAAATGCGACGAAAAACGTCGGGAAGTACTAATAACAAGATATTTTCACAACAATGATTATCTGGTTGAGGGCTAGATTATTTTTTGGTGGTCTTAATTTATTATTCAAAACTTGCTCTATTACAAATTATTGGAGAGTACCCACAGGCACTCTCCAGTAATTTGTAATAAAACAAATTTATACAAACAAAATATTATTTGTGTTTGACTGAAAATGAAATATAAACAAGGAGAGTGTTGGATTTTGCTCAGGTAACCTCATTTTTTGAAAGCCCTGATAGTGGCTTCTAGTACTCAACCAGTTAAGAAGTCTTGACAGTAGGATTATATTAGTATTTTAAGCTGCGATAACATTTGGCTCAACGGTTGTCACTGAGCACTATTCGAGAAAAAATAGGAATTGAGGTTAAAACTTTATAAAATCGAAAGATAATAACAAAACAAATGACCACAAAGTATTAACCCTTTACCTAACATGAAAAGCAGACGACACTTGCAAAAAAAAATTCTTGAATAATTAATTTTTTTCATTTTGTGTCTCAAAAACATAGGTTATGACCCCTCGTTGGAACGAGCTCGACGAGCTCGTTCCAACGAGGGGTCATAACCTATGTTTTTGAGACAAAAAATGAAAATATTTTGAAAATTAATTGGCGATTTTTGAGAATAGCGCTGGCCGGTTTTGGCCGTTACGTTGGGTAAAGGGTTAACACTCTGCGTTTGATTTTGTACGTCATGAGACGTACGGAAGTATCAAAGGGTTAAACAATAAAAATTCGTATAAATTGTGACAAAATTAAATATAAGATTTTAGCATTTACCCATTAACCCTTTATCTAAAACGAAAAATAGACGACGCATTTAAACAAAATTCTTGAATAATTATTTTTTTTATTTTTTTGTCTCAATGACCCCCTCATTGGAACGAGCTCTACGTCTTAACCTATGTTTTGAGACAAAAAAAAAAAAATGAAAAAAATAATGAAAATTAATTGGCGATGTTTGTGAATACCGCTGGCCGGTTTTAGCGGTTACGTTGGGTAAAGGTTAAAAAATCTACACGGCTACCGGACGTCTGGTTTATATAGAAACAACAAACGTAACGCTGGATAACTTTGTTTGATCGATTTAGTACAGAGTGAATCTAAAGATGCTTTCCAATATCATTTTTCTCTGGACTTCTCAACATGTGCCCTGTGGAAACAGTTCATCCGACACAGACAGCACGTCGCCGCTTTGCGGAGGGAAAATTATATTTGAACAATGTAAATAATGTTTTGTTAAAAGTTCTCAAAGGTAAAATACGTTTTATAGAAACGTCGATGATTAAATAGCCTGTACCCCAAAATCTATCGCCGATGCCTGGTCCATGAAAGGAAGTAAACAACGAGACAATGTAAATAGCCTGTACCCCAAAATCTATCGCCGATGCCTGGTCCATGAAAGGAAGTAAACAGCGAGAAAATGTTGGCGTTGCTTTAGATTTTATTCTCTTCAGTGATATCCCATTTGCTTGTATTTGATTGAGGGTTTTTTCCTAGCATATGCATGTTTGTGGGGTTTGTGCAAGGGAACGATTGAACTGCCTTTGCTGCAGGTGGGCTGCTAAGTCGTTGAACCTATTCCACCGACACAATCACTCGTAACTGTCAACTGAAATATGTGTTGGTATTAAACCTGGTGGGAATGGTTACTTTCATTAGAACACTGATACATTTATTTTCAAATCAAGATTCATGTTGGCTGTACCCTCTATTTTTCTTCTCACGTATTCGAGACTCCGTTTATCAGCCTATGTTGAAAATAATAAACCCACAGACTGCACGAAGGTCCATACGAATGTAATGGTATACATGGCTGAAACGCTGCTGCATCGGGGTACATTATAGTACAAGGAAACACTCTAAAATTAAATTATGGGAGTTGAAATAATTTTTGTCGCTTCATCGGAGTATGAATGTGGAAAGTGCGTGTTAAGGTTTGTTTTCTGTGCTTTGCAGACAATTTAACTTCGCTTGTTATTTTAGAATGATGTAATGTAAAGTAGACATGAATAGTGTGGCCGTCGTGGACTTGTCACTTTCCACTGGTGGGCAATATATCACGGACACAATAATATTAAATTCCAAACACTAATTATAGGAATAATCATCAAAAAATTAATTAGTGAAGCACCGGGTACAACCCGGTGCTTCATTAATTAAAATTTTGCCGATGATGGTTTGTATTACTTGGTAATTGCGTGCGTGGGCATCACTGCCCCCGCTTGGGTTACGACCACTCTACGTCGACTGTACTGTATGCTATTTGTCGGTGTATGGAAAGATTGGCACTGGGATGTTTGGTGTATGTATTGTTTAGATTCAAAGGGATATAAAAGTATTAAAATGTCGAACGACGGGAGAAGATACGGTGTGTTCTCTTGTATTGACATTAACAAGAGAATTACACATTTTCACAATATTACTTCAGTTAAATATCTTATAAACATTTATGTTATCCAGCTTAAAGCTCACTTAGTACACCTTACATTGCGCCTTGAGCATCTCACAATTATACAGTAGACATTAATACCTGGAAAACGTAAGCGCCATAAACAATTAAAAATGGATTGAATGTAAACCCTTTACCTAACACCTTCCCTACACCGCCGTAGTTTGCTCATCACCCTGGCTTCCCGGCAAACGAAAGTCTCAACTTTTCAAAACCATCAGCACTCGTGTCGCAACGTTCGCTCGCATGACATCCTCGGGATCCGCAAAACTTTGAGGCGACAGAAACGCTAAATAAAATCGCGAATGCCGTTGTGTTAAAGACTCTGGACAAACGTTCATTCGTTTCCGTTTTTCTTAAATTTGAGATTTCATATTCAATTACCTATACTTTAGACATGAAAGGCCACTTTTCGATCCACAAACATGCACGTCGTGACTTCATTAAGTTAGATGGCAGCTCTGTCGATACGAGCTTCAGACCAATCAATATTTTCAACGCGCAGTCCAAAGGCTGCACGTTGAAAACATTTATTTATCCACACCCAAATAATGAATATGGACTTTTCCAATTGCTGGCATTGAACTGACAAGATAAGATACGTTTATTTAGCAAAAACACCACCGACAGGCAGATTGCATGATTTATTTATTTATTGATGTTTAAGGTCACATATTTATGCACAATGGCTAATCATGACCGTGACAGTTTTACGGGTGGAGGAAGCCGGAGTACCCGGAAAGAACCACCGCGCAACGACGAGCAGCTGCCAGCTCCCCAACATCGTAACTCCGCACAGCAGCACAGACAGGATTAGATTGGTTGAAGACATGCGCACCATCGACGTGCAGTACGCCTTAGTACACGGCGTCATCGTGCCCCCACACGGGCAATGGAGATGAAGTGTCTTGCCCAAGGACACAACGCGGCTGCCGCAGGTGGGATTCGAACCGAGGACCTCTCGGCTTGCAGCCTGCACCTCTACCAACTGAGCCACCGCGCTCCCGAGATTGCATGATATACATAACAATAACAATAAACGTAAAGATAATATATAGATATATTTTGATACGAAATGATAGTATTAACTGTTGTCGTAGTATGTCGTATATAGAATTAGCCGTTACCGGCAACCATTGCTACTGATGGAGCTTCAGCTCGCGTCGTTTAAAGAAAAGCAGGATCATATTACAGATAATGTTACAGAGCCTGGGATTATTATGATCCCCGATGAGTCTGGATGTGGGATGGGGAAATCTCACCCGAGGGGCAAGATATTTGAACCAGACCCGAGGCTTGCCGAGGGTCTGGTTCAAATATCTTGCCCCGAGGGTGAGATTTCCCCATTCCCACCTTCAGACTCATAGAGGATGATTTTTCTCTCCCCTCCCCCACCATGCAGCGATTACGTTAGCCAGGGGTAATCGGGAGTGACGTGCTGATTCAATCAACTCATTTTGTATTCGTTGTTTTGAGAAACTGATGACACCATCGGAAAGAGCATGCTCAAGTTATGTATATACCAAAGGTATATACCACGAAATCGATTAGGAACGGTGGCAGCTTGAGGGTTGAAGAGTTTTAGAGCATCGAACTTTGATCACACTCCATTCGGATGACGTCAATATGAATTAGTTGGTAGCAAGAAACTGATACGATACGCATAACGTCATAATAACATTATAAATGTATAACGTCACGTGGGTGGGGTGGGATTATTATAATCCCTGATGAGTACGGGTATGGGATGGGAAAATCTCACCCGAGGGCAAGATATTTGGGCCAGACACGAGGCTTGCCGATATCTTGTCCCATCCCACACCCGTACCCATCAGGGATTATTTTTCTCCCCCATCATACAGCGGTTACGTTTGCCAGAGGTAATCAGCGGTCACGTGCTGATATAATCAACTAATTTGGTATTCGTTGTTTTGAAAAACTAATGACACCATCGGAAAGAGCATGCAAAAGTTATGTATATACCAAAGGTATATACCACGAAATCAATTAGGAACGGTGGCATCTTGGGGTTTAAAGAGTTTTAGAGCATCAAACTTTGATCACACGGCATTCTGATGACGTCAATATGAATTAGTTGGTAGCAAGAAACTGATACGGTATGTATAACGTCATAATAACGTTATAAATGTATAACGTCACGTGGGTGGGGTTGGATATATATCTGTTTCTCCCTGCTATCTCACCCGGGATACACGTATGTTACACATGTAGTGGGGAGAGAAAATTATTTTACATCCAAAATATGAATTTTTCCTCTGCGTTCATCACAGAGAAGTTCTGATTTTCAAGCTCTAATCTGTGAAAACGTTATTCCGGATAAACACATATTCTGCACATTCCATCACCAAATGCAGTTCAGTTTCAACAGCTCCCAAGTCACATGATCTGCAAAATCGTTCGTCTGCGCGAGTCGAAGGCTGCAACTGTGTTCCCTTTTCGATCATTAAACAATGATTACTGATGCGTAACCGAGTAAACATCATTTTTGCTTCGGGAGATGCGGTGTTTGTCTTGTACGTTTCTAGAGTGTTAGCCTTCTTGAATTGTCTATACGTTCTCAGTTTATTTAATCCATTTTTCTTATTGTCATCATGAATATTATTAATATTAAACAATAAAGATCCCATCAGGGCTCAGAGGGTTAAATACCCACTGTCATATAATTAAAACGAGTATTACAACAAAAGTCAATCAATATGGGCTGGCATATTCCTTCTCGTTGACAAGACTAGACCACCCAGATCACACACGATGCCTATAACGTCTTGTTGATTTTCAGATCTAGCTGATCTGGTATTGTTTACAGGAATGACTATGACAACCCAGACCCGCTGTTGTGATAGTTCCATTCTTTCATAATACCCATTTGTATATTGAATAGCAGACAAAAGCAAGAAGATCATAATGACATGATCAGATCATATGAAGAAGATTCGAGGGGAAACGAATCGATCAGCCGATTTCGAATCGAACCGAATAACAACTTAACATTCGAAATCGAATCGAATCACGAAGCTTCGCAAGAACCTAGTGGAAGTCCTCTAACCCTTTACCCAATGCAGACGATATCATAATTGATTATTTTAAATATCATTTTTTAAAATTTTTCTAAAAATTTCAACAAAACCATATCATGTGACCCCTCGCTGGAACGAGCTCATCGAGCTTATTCCAACGAGGGGTCACATGATATGGTTTTGTTGAATTTTTTTGAAAAATAATATTTTTTCAACTGCTGAATTTGCATATTACGCGGGCGGATGCGGGCGATTAGTTAGGTAAAGGGCTAAAATGGGCAACATGTCGTCCACTGAGTTCCAATCTGTTCTATGTGCCTACTGGTACAGAGAACACATTTGATCTCAGGGGACGATGTGTTATATCCATGTTGCGTCAAGATTATTCATTGTACTGAAATATGTGACATTAAACGCCAATAAATAAATAAAGAAAGAAAGAAAGAAATTTCGCAGGAAATATCAAAGTGCAGAAACTGTCTGTCGTAGGACAGTGCTCGATGAGAGACTTAAATGTCTGTATCATTTCCTGGAGCGGAAGTTTCCTTTCTTCCCGCAAACCTAAATACAGTACAATCTGATGCACTCAATAACTGAACCCGACAAAAAAATATTTATAAAAAGCCAGACAGCATGCTGCTCGAAAAATTGATTTTATTGACCCGGAAGCATACTCAGTTTACTTAAACCTACGAACAAACTAAGACTGCATATGGAGTAACTATAAATTAAAATAGCTTTAATATCTATGCTTTAGGGCACGAGGCACATAGTTTGAAAATAAAGATTGACGTCACGGCAATGCTTTATTCACTTCAAAGTATGATGCCAAGACGCAAATTGTTTCTCTGCATCCAAAAAGAAATATAATTCTCCCACCTCCTACACCATTTTGTTCACGCTGTCTATGTAAGGAAGTCATGGAAGATTCCCCATCTGATATCGCCCACGTAACTACTATCTCACATACCCCACGTTACAAATTTGTATACCTGATTCCGGTACTATTTAAAATCATCTGCAATTGAAAACAAAAATAATGGCTACCACTTATTGACTCGCGTCTATTGAAACATTCAGAATTCCTCGACGAAGCAAATGAAAATTAAAACACTCTGAGGAAAACAGCAGGTCATCTAAAACTTTTTCAGCCGAACATGTTGACGTAGCTACGATCTCTCCACACATTCTAGGGCACACCCACTCTTAATGAAAAACGTCGACTTTTTCGACGGTGATAAACACATTAACGCTACGAGCATGGGCCATGGTTTTAGTTTTTGTAGTATAAAGCGAAACATCACCCGAATAAACGGATAAGCGCATTATTATTTTTCAGATCAGAACGACGGGGTTTAAAACGAGGCTCTGGGAGTGGGAGAAAAATGATCCATTATGACCAGTGGGGGCAGATGTTTGGGCCAGACACGAGGCTTGCCGAGTGTCCGGCCCAAAAGCTGGCCCCGAGGGTGAGGTTTTCCCACTTCACACATCAGGGTATGATGGATTATATTATTCTCAAGTCGGTACTGAAAGAAACTAATTGAACATTTGAAAATTTAACCAAACATCACTCATTGGCTTCGTAGATCCAGATAATATGTACCCATAGAAGCCTTTACACATACATTGGACATCACGTTTGTTAGTAACATCTGAAACAACTTAAGCCTGTACCAATCTATAGTGGCATCGAAAGCGTTCGGCAGATCAGACCAACATTCTTCAAACGTTCTTTTTAGGATGTCATTTACACATTTCGCCAGGTCTAATGCTGAACGGTGGCGGGAATTAAAACATACATTACACGTAGCGTAAGCCTGTGAGATAATTCAAATACTGTGGATAAGAACAAAGCTCTCAGGACACCAGTCTAATTCTATCCGGAATTCGACGCTGTTATGGGCGAGTTGTTTGTACACTTTTTATGGAGTTAGCGCGTGAACTACCGTTGATGAAATGTAATGTCTTTTATCCCACAAAGCTGTATAGATATTCTTTCGTGCTCCAGTTATTGATATAACAATCAATACGTATTTAATTCACCTTTAAACCATTAACCCTTTACCCAACGTAACGATCAAAACCGGCCAGCGCTATTCTCAAAAATCGCCAATTAATTTTCATTATTTTTTTCATTTTTTGTCTCAAAAACATAGGTTATGACACCTCATTGGAACGAGCTCGTCGAGCTCGTTCCAATGAGATGTCATAACCTATGTTTTTGAGACAAAAAATGAAAAAAAATGAGTTATTCAAGAATTTTTTTTACAAGTGTCGTCTGCCTTTCATATTAGGTAAAGGGTTGCGATTCTAACAAAATTTGCGGACGTACGCGGCATATCACGAAACTACAGCTATAGCAAGTCTTCATTTCTAGCGGTGATGGCGTAACAAATTCTCGCTTGATCAAAATTTCTAGCGTTGATTCAAGGAAATTGTATGTTTGTTTATTTATTATACACCCATTTAAAATTAAGGTTTGTTCACGACATTCTAGGATGTGTGATAAAAGTAAACTTTTATTGCACACCTGTGGGATACAGATTTTTTCACTTTTTAAATGTAAGAATGGAACCAGTCATATTTCTGGGGATACAGTACATGGGCCCGTTTCGATGCAATGGGTATTTTATTTTGATGTTGTAAAGTGGATGTTCGCGGTCTGTAGTATCTGAGTTTATATTGTTTCTGAAGAAACCCATGTCCTATACACTGACCGACCATCAAAAGAAACTTTCTAATTTATTTTCTGAACGTGAACAATACTGACTGACTATTGATGAAATAACCCGATGGGTTAAAGTATGACATGCAAATGACTGACATGCAGTTCAAACTAAAGAACAATGTCGACAGAATATGAAAGCGTCTATGAGTGACGTCATTTCGAATGAATGACGTTGCCCGAGCAAGTTTCTAGGTCACCAAATCGAAATACAAAACAAATTGCCTGTCGATATTCACCCGAATTCGTATGGGTTCTGTGCCCATGTTAAAGGCTATAACACGAACTTTAATAAATTTTGTGCAGGCATAGTGAACAATACTATCATTTCTCTTGGACAATAAGGATATAAATTTAATTTACGTGGGATGAATTGACAATGGCTACTGTAATCTTGACTTAAATTTTAACCTGTCTGTTAATCAGTCGAGTAACAACAGTCGCACGGAATTTGGAAGTCAGATAAATATGTGACTTTTTTTTATCATTTCTCATTGATGGATTTTCCGAATTTACACCTATTGTTTCTTGTGAATGTGTGGTAACATTTTTGGTGGGGATCACATCAACCGTTCGGAATTCGCGCCGTAAAATTGAGGCATAAAAAGACTGTAAACTGTATTTCAGATGAACAGTGTTTCATCGAGCGAAGTGGTGTCTGGTGACGCATTACAATTTGCAAGTGAAACTATGAATGAAAGTTCAATCAGCGTCCGAAATAACAATAAGACTGGTCTCCTGCTTGTGAAGAATAATTTGGATTTTTGTCTTATTTTATTTCCTTTACGTCTCAGAAGGACAGGTTGATTCTCACTTAGTATTACCGTAAAAGGCTTGTTTTAGAAATTTGCGAAAGTGTATAATAAACACAGAACCGCACAATCGTTTGAATGGGTTAATGTTTGTCGCACTCGTTTGGTTTGGCGCAGAATACCACTCGAGGCTTCGAGTGGTATTCTTGCGTCCAACCAAACTTGTGCGATAAACATTAATCCATTCAAACGCTTGTGCAGTTCTGTCTATTTATTAGATTTATTCGTTTGGAAAATATCAGTTGGTCAGAAAAGCAAACCACATTCCAGACAAGTGAATGTGAACGTAAACTTTGGACTATTTAAGAGCTAGATTGATTCCAGGCCATAGCAGCGTTGAATTCTTTGCAGACTCAGACTGTTGATTTGAGAGCTCGGTTAAACACAAATGTGCAAAGGTTCGGCTGATGGACTTCCAGCTTAGACCCGGAGGTCCATCAGCCGAAAGTGTGCTTGTACCCTTTAAAGGAATTTCAGAGTTATCATCTAGGTGGAAACATTTCTCCGGAGGCATTCTCGCAGCAAAGTCACTTTGTCCTCTACAAGCGCTAAGAAACTGGACACACGTTCATAAACATATTTTCGCTTGTAAATGTAAACCTCGTCAAGTGAAATGTTATGTAAATTTGCCTACGTATGTATATTTGCCTCCACATGTGAACGCGTTGCAGATTTTGCATACCCTTAGCATGGATTTTAAATCTGTTTAATACAGGTAAATCTATTGCATCAGACTTATGATGGCCCCGACACAGCGTTGCCCCATTTTGCTGTTTAAGCTGTTTTAGCATTCTTCGAAATCTGTTCAGAGCGTCACTTTTTCTAAATGCTTTGCATGTTGTTTTTCTAGAAGTCCAGAAATCTCACGAATCTGTTGATAAACCAGTTATGCCACCAAAGTCTATTCCATGAGGCTTAAATGTGCAAGGAATACACATCCAGCGGAACTACATGCAAACGCTTAGACAATTTTGCTTTTAATACACTATGTAATTCTACCTATATCTCTTAATACACACGTCTACAAGTGTCTGTCAGTTGAATTACACTATTTTATTACACGCTAACCGCAAAAATACTGAGAAATTTGCTGAAACGAAAAATGCGATACGTGTCACTTTGACCGACACGATGTGCACCAAACTCGAAAATATAAATCATATTTCTCTCTCGGTCGATCGCTACCGGCGTATCACTATATTGCGTAAATAGTATTAACTCTTGAAGCGAATCGGTTCTTGTTTTAAACATCATTTGGGCGAAATTCTCAGTAAAAGAATTACAACTGTCAGAAAACAGCGAATGTATCATTAACAACAGGGACATACAGTTAAAACTAGAAGACATGTCACGAACTGCGCGCTTATCTAGGCATAATTGCACGTAGGAATTGCGCGCAATTGCCATATCGAGTTCAGCAGGTTCTCCTGGTTACTCATCGCAAACACTGGCAATGTTTCTGTCAGTGGACCTCCGGGTTAATCGGAGGACCATTGGCTGATGCATTGCTTGTGCCCAGGCCATATGTACAGGATTTGATAACCTTACATTGGTCATAACGCGTAGATTAACGTGCAGATCGACGTGCTATTTACGCGCATTTCGTGACAGGACTTCAAGTTTTAACTGTACAATAAAAAATGATGTAACCTAAGGTTGTCATTTGAAAATGTGAATTATTATCATGACTGGAAAAAAATACCGAATTTTCACGAGCGACTTTCAGTCACTCATGATAATTCAGGTATTCAATCGAAAACCGTAAGTACCCTATTTTTTTAATCCTTGATATATCATCCTTCAACAATCAGCGCTAGCATTGAATAAGAATGATAATAGAACCAAATTCTTTAAATCATTCCTATAAAAGCGAGCCCCAGAGAATGTTTTAAGAAAGGCTTGTGAAATACAATAACGGAGTAAAATAATAGAATGTTTTGTGTTCATTTTACGCACGGATGATTTGAGAATGGCAGTTTCTAGAAAACAGTGGCAAGGAGTGAAATACCGTCGTGACAGGATGTATCCATCTTGTCAATTAAACTTAAGCAGGAATTGCGAGAAAGAGATAACGGGGGTGAGTTTAAGAACAGTAAGTCGGATGCACTACGAGTGGTCTACAGTCTAGAGATGAAACGGTTAACCGATTAATCGGTTAATCAATGATCATCATCTTGATCGATCCAAAAAGTAATTGATCGATTAGCCGTTACTTTTCAACTACTACATGTTATATGGGTTAAGAAAGGAACAAACTTGCTCCAAAACAGGTAAACATTGTCACACTGACTCACATCAACTATATGAGACAGAGTAAAGCATGCAAGTTACTTGCTGACATACTTGTTTACTTGCATGGTCATCATACTCTATCTGTACCTGGAAATGGTCATTCTTAACCCTTTAACTATTGCGGTTAGCACACGATACTTGCAAAATAAATTCATGAATTACTATAACTTTTGAATTTTTGTCTCAAAAACATAGCTTATGACTCCTCATTGGAACGAGCTCAGCGAGCTCGTTCCAATGAGGGGTCATAAGCTATGTTTTTGAGACAAAAATTGAAAACATAATAAATTTGAATGGAGATTTTTGTATATAGGCCTAGTCGGTTTTGTTTGTTACGTTGGGTAAAGGTTTCATGCTGTAAATCATGAACGGTATGTCAATTTTTCAGATATCTATTTGGACAAGTGATTAATCGGTTAACCAAGGTTAATCCACGTGATTAATCGATCAAAAAAATCCTTTAACCGTTTCAGCTCTTGGCTAAACATATTCTTCCACTTCACTAAATGTTTTTTTTTGTGCTTTGTTAACATCGCATTAAGGAGGTTAGAACCTTTTAGTTGAAATTACATACTCATTAAGTTTTTCAAATATTATTTTCTGAACTGTAATGAGCGCCTTCATTTTGTAAATATCTACATGCATAGAGTAAGTATGTGCCTGGTATCTCTGCAAACTAGAGAAGATGATGCATAGCTGTTTCACGTGCACCCCATTTTTGGGGGTAACGGAAAGCTATTTTTGAAAAGACGATCATTTAAGTTACGCATGACTAGCCCAGTCTACAGCGTTGTAACAGAGCCTTTCGTGATTTATTGTCAACGAAAAATTGTAGCACAAAGACTTTAGGCGGGGATAGTGAATTATTTGTCGTATATCTGTGGGGAAGTTGTTAATTCAGTAGTCATATTAAGTTGTTTATTACATGATAACTGGTATTTAAAAATAAAAACAACAACTGACATGTAAAGAAGAAGAAATTATATTCACCACATAAAACATGACAACTCCTGCAATTGGAGGTGTCCTCGTAGTAATATCTAAGAATGCTGGGAGGTCTAAATTCATCTTTATTGCGACTCGCTTTCAAGAACACATATTCTCTGACGTATTTTGGTGTATGAAATTGTTGAGTAGAGCATTTTAACCCTTTCAAACTGAGAGACCGCTTTTCCGGCGCAGGAACACGACACATCATGATTTCATTAAATTGGATGATTGCTAAGTGATTGTCCAATCAGTATTAACCCCAAATAATGAATGTGGACTTTTCTAATTGCTGACATAGTCTTGACATGGAAGATACCACCAGGGTTCAACGAGTTAAACAGAGAGATCTCGAATGAAATGTTTGTCCAGAGTGTTCAGAGTAAATGTACTCTAGTTTATATACTGTCCAAAACAAGTTAACCACCCCCCTCCATATACCTGTGGGTGGGAATACGTATAGCTCATATTGTGACGTTCTGCATTCCTCTATCGGATCGGGCATACATCCTTAAAACAGGTGAATATTTTCTGGCTATTGACCACTTCACTGCAGTGTGTTTATAGAGAAATGAGACAACAACACAGTGAGAAAAATTCGGTAGGTCATGGACAGGATGCCACGCCGATTAACCCTTTAACCAACGTAACGGACAAAACCGGCCAGCGCTATTCTCAAAAATCTCCAATTAGTTTTCATTATTTTTTCATTTTTTGTCTCAAAAACAATAGGTTATGACTCCTCGTTGGAACGAGCTCGTCGAGCTCGTTCCAACGAGGGGTCATAACCTATGTTTTTGTGACAAAATAATGAAAAAAATTAGTTATTCAAGAATTTTGTTTGCAAGTGTCGTCTGCTTTTAATGCTAGGTAAAGGGTTAAGATGTGTTAGATATTCTCGAGGCTGTTCCACCAGGTACTGAACAACGTGACGTTTTTACGTTGTGATGACGTCCGCGGTGTCTAATATTCATTCAATAAAAAAGAAAGTCCAAGAAACCCTTGCTTCACTAATAAGGCATATTCCCCCTACTGCAAACAGCAGGTTTTCTCGGGAGAATTTACCCATTTACTGTATACCCACTGGTATTATAGGGAGGTGACGGGGAGGGGGTTCTTAACTTTTTTTGGAGAGTATATATTTCACGCTTGTATACCTGACGCCCCGACTCGTGAGCATCGTTTGAGACATGCATAATATGAAGAATTGGTGTACACATTGGTGTGATTGAGGAGTAATTTATGGTAGTCATATTACAAAGTCCTATCTTGGGCTTCAAGCACTCAGCTCGTTGAATATTCTGCATTTTAACCCTATGAGAACAATCATTCAAAGAGCTGCAAAAATCTCAATGCTGTAGGTACGGACGTTCAGCAACTTGCCAACTACCCTAAGAAATGGATCTTCGGAATTTTGTTTTCTGGCGAGGAGGGGGGTTGGGGTGGGTGGGTAACAACCCACCGGATACTTCCCCTGGGCTTTAGTCCCGACACTTTAATCCCATACTGTATACGTGTGGTAATGAATCATTTCCGGGCGACCGCACTATATGGTCTAAGAAACAGACAAGAAGGATGATAGTTGCCCCGCAATTATCTCCAATAAATCGACTAGTTCCTCAACCTTTCTCAACAATTTCCTGGAATCCCTGCTCACTAATTAGACGAGACTCGACAAAAACTATTGTTATGTTGTCAGCTACATGACAAACAACCATTGTCGGTTTTAATTGCATTTTCCTTTTCCGGACCGCCTTTATCCAGTATAAAACCACAGTAATTCGACAAGCTACCGTGAATAATCCGCTGTGAATTAGCTGTGAAATTGAATTGGCTTGCATATATGGATATATTCGCCAAATATTCTCTCAAGGTTTACCACAGTTGTGCAGATATCGAATGAATAAATGCACTGGTCTCTCCGATCAGATATCTGGATATAAATACAGAATCAGCATAGATGGCCTGATTTCCGAAATTTTTGGCAGCGTCAGTTGCTGGGGCTGACGAGGCCATACAGTACATCCCTACTGGGCGGGGCATAAATGGCTGTCCTTTGTGCAATGAAGAAAAACAGGGCATACGGGTTAAAGATGACTGCTTAATGTACGGTCGTCGTGGAAAGGTCAAAATCAACATGTCGGCAATATTTCTACGCATGCGTTAACAGAGAATCTCCGAATAAAACAATTGAATCGCCGTCAAATTTTCAAAGACTCAAGCACCTGGTACGACCCTTTGCTTCTAACATTGACTATTTGCTGAAAACTACTTATTGATTGAAAAAAGCGCCCGTGGGCAACACGACCCACGTGCAGATTTTTGCCATTCCACGGCGGCTGTAATGTAGTTCTTGAGAAGGGCGAGGTCTCGAACATGCCGCTGTGGACGTCCCACCCGTTCTTCGGTAAGACAATTAATCCCGACTACCCAAGTGAGATCACTGTAGAGCTGTTTACGTATGTGCACAGCAGCTCGACAGTACACTTATCTTCAACCAACTGGAACACAAATTGTGCCAGTGTGACAGGAATGATAGTCCGTAGGAAAATTAGTCCCTCTGGACAATTATTCCGCGGAATTATAGTCCTAGGTCTACCATTTCTAGGAATAGTAGTCCGCCGGACTACTATTCCTAGAAATGTTAGACCTAGGACTATAATTCCGCGGAATAATAGTCCAGAGGGACTAACGTTCCTACGGACTATCATTCCTGTCACACCTGAATAGAAAATTCGACAGTTAACAGTTACTTAACGTTGAGAGGTGGCACTCTTCAGGTACTCCGGCTTCCTGTACCCGTAAACCCGACACCATAGGCCCTGCGTACTGAAGATGACGTTAAACCCCTAAAACAAACAAACGAACAAAACGGTCATTCCTAAAAATCTATGTCATGCCCCACTAAGAGGTATCGTGATTTTGCTTAAAAGTACTTGTTGACGACACTTGCAAAACATTCTTCAATTCATTCAAGTTTGCCTGTAAAAATAGCATATGGATTCCTCATTGGAACACACCCGACAACCATGTTCAAATTGAAGGTCTTAAGTTATGTTTTGTCGGGAGGAAATGAAAAATAATAAAATTTGAATGGAGATTTATTTGAATAATGCTGACCGGTTATGGCCGTTTCGTTGTGTGGTCAGTTAATATGAGTTGTATAACTTGCTCGTCAGGTCTTGTAAAAAATAATGCTCACTGGTGTATCAGTTTTTAAACCAGTGTGAATTTCCATACACCCTGGAATATACATGGATAACGAATTTATTTTCTCACCAAGTTCCTTCACATTGAAGAAAACTTTCAATAGAACAGGAAAATAACCTATCATATTCTGTATGACAAAGCTCTAGGAGCTCTGCAAAACAAAATATAATGGGTTATGTCTATAGTTATTTTCATGATGAGATGTATCAAAGATAAATGAGTCGGTCAGTAATATGCTCTTTGGAATAATTGGTGAGTACCTGGACACTGATGAGGTATAACTACATACACAGTCTTTTTACGCTGTGAAGAAAGAACAGGCGAAAGCCAGCAAGTACTGTTCCGATGACATTTTGAATGAGAAAAAGAATAATTGATAACTCCGCATTGATATAAAGTTCCATCAGTAACCTAACTTTTTGTCATGAACAACACATAATTAAAGGTATTACTTTGATTATTTTTTTCAATGATCAGCACTGTTAATTTTAATACATATGCCATTATTATAAACTATTTTTATGAAAATTAAAAAAAATTCACATCGCCTGCATATTCCTGTTTTTACACCGATCTAAACTAGGGCTGTCACGGTCAATCGCTTAATCGATTGTTGATTGGTCACGGCGAAATCGATTAGTATTTTTCGTTGTCGAATAATCGGTAAATTGTATCCCGTTTTAGATGTTTAATAATTAAAAGAAAATTTGATGAAAAAACTATTGTTTCTAAAGGTATTGAGTTAAGAACATCGATGTTAAACCCCAAGAAGCCGTTGGAAGCATTTGTCTTCCAGGTACATTCATCAAAGCTTTGATGTTCTGGACCTTTGAACCGTCAGTGTAATAATCAAGACCGGTCGGCAGTTGCGAAGATCGCAACTGCCGACCGGTCTTGATTATTACACTGACGGTTCAAAAGTTCAGAACATCAAAGCTTTGAATGTACCTAAAAGTTGATCGTCTTCGTTGTTTACTTGAGGTAGGTCAGCTGACTTGAACTTTATTTTTATCGACTTCAAAGAGAGGGAGAGGGGTGGGGGGTAATCTAGGTACGATTAATCGATTATTATCGATTATTTGCGACGATTAATCGATTCCTAAATTTAAAAATCGTGACAGCCCAAGTCTAAACTAGTACGTAAATATTTCAAGTGAGAGAAGGTATTATTTTACATCGTACCTGTCAGCCATTCAAATCACTAAATTACAGTTTGCCAGGAATAAGTAATCTTACACTAGCGTATTATTGTATAGTTTGTATACAAATCGTCGCCTGAGTGCTAGAATGTTCTATGTCCCATAGGGGACATAGAACATTCTAGCACTCAGGCGACGAAATGTACTTCAGGATCGGAATATTGAAACCAAAGTAAAGACATGGCCAACATTATCCTTGATTCAGTATCTCCCATTCCCTGTCAACGAATTTAACATGAAGACTGCAGGAACTCAGAATATAACCGATAATTTGAGAATGCAACTTAAAATGAACAAAATGGTGTATGCATTATTTCGTTAGCTACAAACACTACCTTCCCTAGTTATATAAATTTATATACAGTTGTTTCTCTGAGTCAGATCTTCTTGTGATATTAAGACGTGACTATTGTCGCATGTACAAACCCATTTAAAAACACATTGAACTTATCATTTACTTGTTCTATAATTTATCTGTTGGTTTCTTTCAATTCTATCAACATTGTCATTTCGAAGTGCTATATTAACCCCTTACCTAACCTGAAAAGCAGACGACACTTGCAAAAATAATTCTTGAATAACTAATTTTTTTCATTTTTTGTCTCAGAAACATAGGTTATGACCCCTCGTTGGAACGAGCTGGACAAGCTCGTTCCAACGAGGGGTCATAACCTATGTTTTTGAGACAAAAAATGAAAAAAAATAATGAAAATTAATTGGCGATTTTTTAGAATAGCGCTGGCCGGTTTTGGCGTTACGTTAGGTAAAGGGTTAATGGATTAGTGCACTCATGAGAATGTATTTTTCCCATTAAGGCTGAAAACATGGTAAATCGTTATTAAAATAACTTCCACCGACCACGTTCAATTTGGATGTTGAAGTGTTTTCTATAGTACAATCTTATTAAGTACTATCCCGTTATATTAAAAATTTTTCAAACAATTTTCAACGAAATCAGAAATCTTGTATTGGCCTTACCACTGACCACAGTACAGCGTGAATGATGAAATACTCAATGATCATATATTCAAACTTAGTTGCGATGTTTATCTCTGACGTTCCAACAATCCTGCTGTATGAAGATCTGTTGGCCTTGCTCATAAAAAATGACAAAAATATGTTTTGTTTAGATTATCACATTGTTGATTCGCATTGCAGATCTGGAGAAGAAAACGGGAATTAACATTTTCCAAAAGTCAATTCATGTGATAAACATAATTGGGCATAATTTTCATACCAACAAATGGATGGAGTACTGTGGTAGAAAAAACAGTCCTATTTTCGATTTGATCGCTATCTTCTCACAACACATTAAAACTGGTGAAACGTAAAATCGAGACTGAAGCAAGAAATACAAATGGAGATACCATCCGAGATGTAATATTCTCTGTAAATAGTGTTTAACGACACTTTCGATAATCAGGGTCACCTCGTCTGAGACAGTTTTACGGGCGGAGGAAGCCGGAGTACCCGGAGAAAACCACCTAGTAGCGGCGAGCAGCTATAAAACGTCCCCCTAACTAACTCCTCCTTAGCATTGGGTGAAGGCAAGTGCACCACGGATGTGCAATACGCCTTAGTACACGTCGCAACCATACCCCCCCCCCCCTCCTCCACCCCGTTGGGCAATCGGCATTAACAGCGTTCCCCAAAGAATACAACACAGTTACCCCTGGTGGGCATCGGACCGTGGAACTTTTGATTTGAAGTTCAATGCCGTAAACCCGAGCCACAGCACCGCCTGTAATGTTTTCGAGTTTTGTTTCAACAGTTGAGGTTTTTCATTACTGTAGTCAGTAAAAGGGGGAGAGATTGTGACACAGTGGGAATAAATACACAGGACACGAGCGCCAGCGCGGAAGGATGGAACGAGAGGCTATGCCTCTCGTTCCATCCTTCCCCGATGGCATGAGTGCCGTATTGAAGAATGCATTCACGCTGGTGGTGTTCTGTGTTTATTACACGCACTTGTTACATAAAATCCATTAATTTAAAAATTCAAAGATCACACACAGAAAATTTAAAACTTAAAAACTTTTTATTATTTTTCCAGTTGAAATTATATATATTGGCTGTCACCGCAGCTTCCGAATTGATCTGGGTCAGAATGCGATGTTTCAGTTGGCCGATTACGAAAATATGAAATCAGGTGGAAAAATCGTCCGTCAATGGAAATCCGTGTGGAACACACGTTCCGTACAGATTTGTAGATGTGGAACTGGAGGAAAAGTAATAGGCTTGTAATGAGATATATTCCAAGCAAGAATCGACTTTTAATATGAATATCATGTTTTGATTAAAATAGATGACTTCTTTCGCCCATGTTCTTTGCATTCGTAATATATGGAAAAGAGAAACCAACTTTCCTAATGTTCGTCTGTACGAGGCCGACAAATATCCTGACCCCACACGTGAGCGTTCGAGGAAACATTACACGTTGATTTAATTTATCTCCCCTTTGTATCACAAGACGTAATGAATACATGGCATGTTTGGCTTACAAACTGTCAATTACGAAGAGTGCACTTAGGCTAAAATTACTATTGTACAGTTAGTTAGAAAGTTAATTACACACGATTAACTTAGTTGACAGAACTAATAAGTCAGATTTATGCAGGATGGATACTTTCAAATGTCTTCAGCACTGCTGAAGTCCACTATTGGTAAGTTCCATCGTTATATGGCAACAATATTTTTCGGGACATGGAAAGCTTCCATTTTCCGAGTTCCACATGCAAAATTCATTGCTTATTACTTATTCACTGGTGTTTTACGACACTTCGGTATCTAGGGCTATATCTTGGCTGCTTATCACCTATCGCATCGGGAAAATAAACACTCGATAAAGTTTTTCTGATGGAACAATGGACTTTCAAGTCGGAGAAAATTATCATAACTGCCCAGTCATGAAAACCCTATGGACCTCGTCCCCTTGTGTGTCTCGTCTCCTTTATTATTCTCGAATGGGTAGTTATTTGGAATTGTTCAAAAACAACCGCTCTTCCCTAGAGTATTCAAATTTTAAAGTAAAAAGTAAATCCTCGCATCAAAGTCATTATTTTACAATTTACTAGTATAAAATCATCAGTTTATGAATTTTTACTAAATTTTTCAATTTCTATTTATTTGTTTGTATCTAGTAAATTAAATGGAACTCCCATTTTTCTCTCTCCCAACCTTCAAATGTGGATTCTTGGTGTATCGATACGGTATACGAATAGTCCTGTATGTATTACGTGCTTAAGTATTTCATTGAAATTTATTTGCATCGCGGTTCAAAATACTTTTTTCGTGGTCGTGTGACTTGCAAAAGGCACAAGCATTTAACGAATTATACAAAATAATAACTGAAAACATGCTTATCTTTAAATATAATGGACTGCCTACAAGGTTTAGCAAAGGGTGTTGAACGTTTAACCCGATGTAAAAGGAATGGAAGTCCGTAGGAACGTTAGTCCCTCTGGACGATTATTCCGCGGAATTATAGTCCTAGGTCTAACATTTCTAGGAATAGTAGTCCGGCGGACTACTATTCCTAGAAATGTTAGACCTAGGACTATAATTCCGCGGAATAATAGTCCAGAGGGACTAATTTTCCTACGGACTTCCATTCCTGTTACACCGGCTCGGATTCAAATTTTTCATGAAATAGTTTCAAAGGTAGAACATGTTGCCAATAAGGATCGGGAGAATGATTGAAGACTTTTTACCACGATTGCTGTACGTATTCATAGCTATGCGATAAAATACAGACACTGTTAAACGTGCAAGGTGCCCCACGCGTGGAATCCGGATTACGTGTAAGAACTTCATTTAAAAAACGTATCTGATTGTACGTTACTCGTCTGAGTGACGCTATGAAGTAAATGAAATACTTTGACACAAAACAGTGTCAAGCAAGAGGGCGAAGAGATCTCACATTTTTCTTTCAAGATACAAGATTCATTCACTTAATTCAAATTTAATCGTGCTATAAATACAGAACATAACTCAGGTACAGTACGGGCTAGAGGAATCCACGTCCCTTTGTGGAGTGTCTCTTGTATTTCACGTGCGCCTTAGGCGCTCGTGAAATATAAAGAAAACCTTCACCCCAGGTCGGTGATTCCAGCCCCACGTACGCCACACTCATTGTGCTCTGCCTTAGGAATCTATAGTCGCATCCGACATCGGTTGATTTTAAGTAGGGCTGTCACGATTTTTCAATTTAGGAATCGATTAATCGTCGCAAATAATCGATAATAATCGATTAATCGTTCCTAGATGACCCCCCACCCCTCTCTCTCTCTTTGAAGTCGATAAAAATGAAGTTCAAGTCAGCTGACCTACCTCAAGTAAACAACCAAGACGATCAACTTTTAGGTACATTCAAAGCTTTGATGATCTGAACTTTTGAAACGTCAGTGTAATAATCAAGACCGGTCGGCAGTTGCGATCTTCGCAACTGCCGACCGGTCTTGATTATTACACTGACGGTTCAAAGATTCAGAACATCAAAGCTTTGATGAATGTACCTGGAAGACAAATGCTTCCAACGGCTTCTTGGGGTTTAACATCGATGTTCTTAACTCAATACCTTTAGAAACAAATAGTTTTTTCATCAAATTTTCTTTTAATTATTAAACATCTAAAACGGGATACAATTTACCGATTATTCGACAACGAAAAATTCTAATCGGTTTCGCCGTGACCGATCAACAATCGATTAATCGATTGACCGTGACAGCCCTAATTTTAAGCCATCGGTTGACCATCGGTAAAAGTGTTTGATCATCGATTCGTGCCGATGGTTACTTGGAACACCATTTGATCAAAATTGTTTGTATTTATGTTTGATTCACGATTTCATACAAGCAGTATCAAGCTTATATAAGTTGCCACAATGATTGGCAGGAATCATGATTGGTCTTATCTCATTGATTGGTTTGATCTTCCCCTTGATAGCTGCTCAAGACACAGGTGCAACGTGTCATGTGATGACTCTATGAAATACGACACCAGTAGAGACAAGTTAACCCTTTACCCAACGTTACGACCAAAACCTGCCAGCGCTATTTCCAAAAAATCACCATTCAATTTTCATCATTTTTATTTTTTTCTCAAAAACATAGGTTATGACCCCTCATTGGAACGAGCTCGATGAGCTCGTTCCAACGAAGGGTCATAAGCTATGTTTTTGAGACAAAAAATGAAAATATTTAGTCATTCAAGAATTTTGTTTGCAGGCGTCGTCTGCTTTTCGCGTCAGGTAAAGGGATAGCAGCATGGTGTCTTTGATTATTGATCAAAGATGCTGCGCTGTTAACTTCTTTCTGATGATGTCGTATTTCTATTTTAATACACACAGTGACATTCTCTTGGGGTCAACGAACCAATCAACTTGACTGTACTGTAAAATTAACCCTATTCTACGCATTCGTGAGCTTACTACTCCTTTTGGTTGTGACTATCTGACACCGGCACTCACAATCGGCCGATTGTGCGCTCATCTAATTGGCAAGCAGAGGACGATCGTAACTCATTATAGGTTAAACACTAGGAATTTACCCTTCCAATTGGAAAAGCATTTTATTTAAAAAAAATAAATAAATAAAAAAAATAAAATAAAAAGTAAGGTCAGTGGAGAGTGAAGAAGAACAAATGTATAAAGAAGGCTAGTAATATTTAATTTCTCTACTCGTTTTGAACTACATGTTAGAAGTATTTCTTTGCAGGATTATTATTATTCTGCAAACTTTTTACAATTTAAAAAAAATCGGTCTTTTGCTATAAACATAATCTTTTTGGACAATGTCATTCAGTGAGTTCGTTGCAATGGCGGGCCTCGCTGTGTTTTCGAGGCAAAAATTCCAAACTGTTTAGTTATTCAAGGAATCGTGCAATTTTTCAAACATCGTGTATTAAATTATTGCTAATTCTCTCAAAAGACACAGACGATACTCGGCCATGTTGAGAAAATGGAATATTGGTTGGCATAATTCATCGATGCAGTGTTAGAAGAATTAATGACATGTTTCTTTTCTTTATTTCAGATCAAACACTTTGATGTAAAAAAATTCTGCTGACATTCATCAATTGTGATTTTGAGGTAAGTACACAATTAATTTTATATTGTTTGAAGGTGGGGTGGAGGGGGGGAGGGGTTATGAGGAAACATGCACGTAATGGGAAGTGTAGGAATATCTGTAGGAGTTTATCACAAATTACTTATTCACCACTGTGTGATACATTTTTGCTTTACACAAAAACTTGTCAATCGAAGTGAATTCCTCACCATAAACAACGACTGGACAGGGAGGGTAGGAAATATATAAATTCCTCCGCCCACATGTACGATTAAATCATTATTAAATCAGCACAGACCCACATTATGATAAATCATGTACACCATATTTTGTCTGTCTTTTATACTTTACAAAGGCCTGCTTAAATCAGATTCCGGTGAGTATCAGTCCCTCAACCAAACCGCCCTTTATTATTGTATAGAGGGCGATCTTTTTTATGCGAAATCTGTCACTGTTTCCATTTATATGGGTAAATGAATTGCAAAATGGCAGTCTCAAAGTGACCTTTGAGACAACCATTTTGCGATTAATTTTTCTGATACATGGAGGACATGGAATGAGTGTTTTTCTCATATAATATTTATGAAACAAGTCTAAGAATTTTCCGTTTTGTCGAGCCTCTGGCGAGCCCAAACGGAAAATTCGGACGAGTTTCATAAATTTTGTATGAGAAGAACACTCATTTCATATTCTCTTTATCATATGACACACACACGCACAAATTAGCCACTTATTGTGACTTTTTAACCCATCACCTAACTTGAGTTTCAGACGGCACTTGGAAAAAAAACATCCTCGTATAACTAAAAATTTTCATTTTTTGCTTCCAAAACATAGGTTATAACCCCTCATTGGAACGAGCTCGTCGAGCTCGTTCCAATGAGGATTCATAACCTATGTTTTGGAAGCAAAAAGTGAAAATATAAAAAAAATGAATGGCTTTTTTCTTGTAGGTAATAGATTAATACAATTTTATCCACCCTAAATAGGACAAATAACGTAAATTCTCCCTACTGAAATTATGCAAATGTGACCCAGTTGTATTTTTTTAGCCAATCAAATTGTCCAGTTTTGAAATTGACCAATGAAAGCTCCCAACACTAATTGTGCTAATTATGAAAATGTGGCCCAGTTGTATTTTGTTCAGCCAATCAAATTGTCTAGTTTTGAAATTGACCATTGAAATTGGCGGAAGGCTTTATTTATCACTGATTAATATGAAAACAAAATATCAAATGTTTTAAAGTGAACAAAACGGACGAGTCATATGGTAAACACAGATATTGGTATAAAATGACAACTGTCACAGCAGGCTTGTATAACACTATAATGAAGGGTTGTTTTGGGACAAAGGACTGGAACGCACCGAAATCTGCCATTGCAAAACGCTAGGCAGAGAACATACTGCTCGTTCCAATGAGGGATCATAACCTATGTATTAGAGACAAAAAAATGAAAAAATTATGAAAATTAATTGGCGATTTTTGAGAATAGCGCTGGCCGGTTTTGGACGTTAAGTTAGGCAAATGGTTAAATAATATAATTATCGTTAATAATGACAAGTAATAAACAGAGTAATCACTTGACTGGACTGGTTACGTGAAATAATTTATTCGAGGCGAGGGACTATATTGTAAACACTCGTGCGCATTCGCGCACTCGTGTTTGTACAACGCCCCTCACGTCTCTTGAATTATTTCACGTAACCAGTCCAGTCAAGCGGTTACTCTCTATGTTAACAATATGTTTCATTGAAGAGATACCCAACTCTCCATTATACACTCATATCATTATACCCCCCGCAAACAAAGTTTGGGGGTATATAGGAATCACCCTGTCCGTCCGTCCGTCCGTCTGTCCGGACCAACATTGGAGGTTTAGGGGATATTATTATTAGGGGCTACCTCCAAATTAAGGTAGTATTAGGGTTAGGAGTGGGGTGGGGTTAGGGTTAGGGGTAGCCCCAGAGTAGGGCTTAAGGTTGGGAAGGGTTAGGTCCCGGTGGGTTAGGGTTGGGGCCAGGGGTGGGGTTTTAGTTTTAGTAGCCCCTAAACCGAAAAATAGCTCCTAATCCTATTGGTTTGGCTAGGGTGGGGTTGGGTCAGCGGTGGGGTGGGGTTAGGGTAAGGGGTAGCCCCAGTGTAGGGCTTTAGGTTGGGGATTAGGTCCCAGTGGTGGGTGGGGGTTAGGGTCTGGTGTGGGATTTTAGGGTTTAGGGTAAGAGTGGGGTAGGGTTAGGGTGTGGTTTTTGGGTGGAGGGGTGGGGTTTGGGTTAAATATAAGTTCTAGGGTGGAAGGGGTGGGGTTCTGGGTAAAATAAGGTTTTGGACATACAAAATGTTTTTTTGGTAGCCCATAAACCCGAAATGTTGGAGCGTTCGTCCGTCCGTCTGTCCGTCTGTCCGTCTGTCTATCCTAATAAGCGCAACTTCTCCTAAACCGTTTGAAGAATTTTCATGAAACTTTACACAATGGAAGAACTGCATATGAAGATGTGTATGAAGCAATATAATTCCGTTCTGACATTTCCAGGGGGAGATAATCTAACTTATACATTTTAATGTACCAAAAAGGCTACAACTGAGGCGCGGGGTGGGGGGGGGGGGGGGTATCACTTTGTGAACTTGCTCACAGTACCTCTAGTTACAAGCAGATGTTACACCTCTGCAATCCTGAAGTCGAGTTCACTTACACGTGATGTAATACAGCAGTTGCTAGGCACTAACTATCCGGGTGTTGGCAACCCAACAAGGCGAATCCAAACAAAACGATTTTTTAATTTTCAATTAATTATCAAAATTAAGAAAAAACAATGGAAATAATAAGTAAAATGTGTATGTTTATGTTATTTTGGGGTATTTGGCAGATAGTTTTACCTTTTCGTTGACAGTTCGTCTCCTGAGTTCCAATGTGTTCTTTGTGCCTACTGCCACATAGAACACATTGGAACTCATGGGACCAGTTGCTGAGCATATATTATTTGTTGTATCTCTTGCGATTGTCATTTTCATTTTCATATTAGGCCTATCTAACATGAGCAAGAGTTTATGTACACAAGTTCTACTTCAAAATACCCTTCTTGGACATTTTTTGGTTCAAATCCTCACTATAAAAGGTTATATATTCATTTTAATTGAATTCTCCCTGTTGGGATTCACCTGTTGGGATGACCATTTTTGACATTCGTCTTGCTGTGTTTCGCCTTGATAGAAATAAACCATAATAATGAACAGGAAAAGTCGTTAAAACCGAGCAGCTCGTCTGCCTGAACAGACTAGCGAGCACCATTTCCGCCACTCTTAGGCTGAAAAAATAAATGTATTTGTTTCTTAGGCACCTCCCTCGTTGAAATTGAACCCACTCATCGAACATTTTTATTGGCTTCCAGTGTCTTCCAAACTTGTTATGAAATCATGAGACTTTAACATTTTATTTGAGTGACGTATATTTATATGCACATGTTTTCGAAAAGCATAATTAAAATAGATCGTTTATTTATTATATTTATTTTGTAAACACCCAGTTTGCTCTGTTCTATAGACAAAATCTCAGATATTAAGAGAATGGCATTTATTTTTCGAAAAGGGTACATGAATATAACTGAACACAAACGTATTTAATTTTAACAGGTTGATTGTTGGAAGTCCAAATTTGAGCATTTTTCTGAAGTGCAGTTGCTACAACGTGAAGGGTTCATTTTCTGTGGATATGCTCCGTAAAATCTGGGAAATGAAATTATTTAGCCTTTGAGCATTTGTCATTTTAAAATTGACAAGAGATTGCCTGTAGGCACTCCCCCATAAATTTGAACAAGACAAGAGCACGTGTTTTAACCAGGCAAGAACATGTGAACAAATTTCTCCAACCAAGTATACTTTAACTTTCTACCAGTTATCAAACACAAAAAATAAAAAATAAAAATAAAAGTCTCCCTCCTTCTTTGATTCGAAAAATTAATTCCTCGAGGACCATCGTGGACAAAATTGGAAATTTGTGGATAAAACACTCGCTGATCATAAATGTTTAAGTGGTATGTGGTGTTACCATATGAATATGAGTTAACAGTGTGATCTGCCTGAAAGAACAAATAACCTCAAACATCTTCCCCGATGTTTTGATCCATCATTCTTCCTAATCAAATAGAAAACTGAAGAGGGGATTGACAAAGCATATCTAATTTTAGATTTCTACAAATTTCGTAAATGGGAACTGTTTAATTTGAAAATGATATTATTTTTCATTGGTGTATAAAACGATTGGTCTATAATTTTATTGTGATCACTGTACCGTGAGATAAAACAATTGGCAAAACCACAGAGGGACAAAGAATCAGTGAAAGCTATCATTGACGTCGATCTCTGATTGGAAAGTAAATCCCTGTTGTAGAGAAATTCAGATAAATAAGAGCAGTTTGTACTTCAGGCAAAAAACTGACCGTTGTGATCTGTTGATACAAAACATGACAATATCGATTTCACTTAATCCTCATGTTGGCTTTCTATCTGAGCAATGTCATTTCCATTTTTTATCCAGTTGGTGCAAAGGGAATTTTGTTGATTTGAGAGATCCAAGCTGTACTTTATCACATTTTTGTAGGTTTCCGACTCATCATTGTTTTTTCCCCATTTATCCATCGTAATAATCATAACCGACCATCGTTATTCACAAAAATTTCCATTCAGATTTATTTTTTAGTCGAGTTTTGACGAAGTTAAACTCGACTTATCGTTTGATGAAGTGGCGGGCGGGCGGGCGGCGGGCGGTTGGCGGCGGGCGTAAACAATTGGTTTCCGGGCAATAACTTTAGTTCTATTTGATGCACCTTCATCAAAATTATACCAGAGGTTACCCTATAGGAAAGGAAGACACCTATCGATTTCGAAGTCTCGCGCCCCAAGGTCAAGGTCACTGTTACTATAAATATAATATTTTGTGACAAATTGGTCTCCGGGCAATAACTATAGTTCTATTTGACGCATCTTTACCAAACTTATACCAGAGGTTACCCTATAGGAAGGGAAGACACCTATTGATTTCGGAGTCTGAGACTCCAAGGTCAAGGTCACTGTTACTATAACTAGAATATTTTATGACAAATTGGTTTCCGGGCAATAACTTTAGTTCTCTTTGACGCATCTTTACCAAACTTATACCAGAGGTTACCCTACAGGAAGAGAAGACCCCTTTTGCGTTTGGAGTCTGGGGCCCCAAGGTCAAGGTCTCTGCTACTATAAATAGAACATGTTGTGACAAATTGGTTTCCGGGCATTAACTTTAGTTCTATTCCGTGTATTTTCACCAAACGTATACCACAGGTTACCCAAAAAGAAGGGAAGACACCTATCGATTTCAGAGTCTGGGGCCCCAAGGCCAAGGTCACTGTTACTATTAATAGAATATTTTGTGACAAATTGGTTTCCGG
This sequence comes from Pictodentalium vernedei, assembly GCA_031216915.1. Lineage (NCBI taxonomy): Eukaryota > Metazoa > Mollusca > Scaphopoda > Dentaliida > Dentaliidae > Pictodentalium > Pictodentalium vernedei. Next base: position 38,104,630 of record CM062288.1, read on the forward strand.
GCAATAACTTTAGTTCTATTGGACGCACCTTTACCAAACTTATACCAGAGGTTACCTTATAGGAAGTGAAGACACCTATTGATTTCGGAATCTGGGACTCCAAGGTCAAGGTCACTGTTACTATAAATAGCTTATTTCTTCAGAATTTAATGTCAAAACTCGACTTCTGGATCATTTTTTGCCTCCAATATGTTGGTGGCGGTACATGGAGAGTGGATTATAACTAAAAGACCCGGGGAGTGAAGTTATCACACAAAGCATCATTTTTAAATTCTGTACATGTGAACAAAATCACAAGCAATGTTGCAGCCAATGGACCTCCGGGTATAACCCGGAGATCCATTGGTTGGAACTTTGCCTGTCTTGTTATGCATTGCAACAAATTTGCAATTATTGTTTGGGTGGAAGCTCCACTCTGCGGGTGATTTAGTGATAATACACTCTCTACGTACTGCATGACGTTTCGTTGGCATGGCCTCGTCGAGCTCATTCCAATGAGGTGTCATACGATAAGAATTTTAGGCAAAAATAAAAAAAAATTAGTTAAATGGCTTACCCGAGTCAAGGCGGTGGGGTGGGGTGGAGTGTGGGGGGGGGGGGGGGGGTAAGCCATTTGTTATGAACTTGTTTGTTTTTTATAAATTATTTGTCCATCTAATTTTGAGACCACTATATCTCGAAAATTGGCTTACAGAAGTTTCTGAAATTTTGCACACTTATTTGTACTAATTCGAAGTTTATCCTCCTTGTGGTTCCATTTTGCAGGTTTCTGTATACATTATTTTCTAAAATAGAATTAGTGTAGCGCATGTTAATTACCATAACTGTATTCAGCATTTATAGGGCAACAAATCGTATGTGATAAGTTTTCATGTCCTCTTTTATCCAATACCTGTTTTGGCTGCTTAAAAAATTAGTTCTGTCTGAAAAGCCTTTTTTTAGTACATTTTACAATTTTCTGCAGTCAGTTTTTCCAAATTAGAAACCCTGTCGATCTTATTGCTCTTATTAACTGTATTCAACATTCAGTTGGCATCAAATTTCATGCGATATGTTTTTGGTATCCCGCTTTATCCAGTACCAGTTTAGACTTCAGAAAAAGGAGTACGGTCAGAGAAACTTCGTTTGTTAATGAATTATGTTGTTGTCTGTTCTCGTTTATTCTCGGACGGAAAGTATTTCGCCATATTGTTTTGAGTAGCCGCATCTAGCATAAAAACGAAATCAAACATCTGCACATGTTTTGGTATCATGTTGTACCCAATATCTTTCTTGGCTACTTGAAAAGTAGTACTGTCTGGATTAAAAATAAGTTTTGTGTGACTTTTGCATATTTCCGTTTTCATTTCCTGAGACAAAGATGAAACAACATACGCCGAGTTGCCTGGTGGTATTCATAGTTTTCTTGACAATAAATGTTGTGTTTAAAGTTTTGGTGTCAGATTTAACCCAATGCTTGTTCTAACTGTCAAAGAAAAGCAGTCACCAAAATGTTAATTTTCAAAGAACCTTGTACACTCTAAAATCATTTGGCTTCAAAATCTACCCAAATCAACTGGGTTCATATTCACTCACCCCATTTGATTTGGGTTGATTTTTAACCCATCTGATTTTAGGATGTAATTTCTCGACCCTTTCAAGAAAGAAAATAACAGACAAAGCTTTGTATCGTCCATGAAGCAACAAAGTCTTTGTTAGCTATTTTATCTCAATATTAACCCACGCATATATACAATCTTGAAAAAAAGTAACGCCACACAAAGATGGTTGTTTTTTGAAAATATTCCATTTTTAGCTCATTTTCGCAAGCAGAAAAAAGGAAAACCAAGCCAGAACGTCTTGTGCACCTTCTGTTATAATAGGACAACACGTTTCCCCAATATTTTGGGATCTCATTTTCAAACCATTAACCCACTTTGACTGACAATGAAGAGGGCAGTCAGAAAAAAACCTCAATTTTCATTATTAAGATATTTCAGGCCAGAGTAGAGTATATATGAAGTGTTTCCAGTTAAAACTAGAAGTCCTGTCATGAACTGTGCGCTTATCTAGGCTTAATTGCGCGTAAGAATTGCGCACAATTGCCATATCGAGTGGCATCCAAAGCACGGCAGGTTCTCCTGGTCATCCATAGCAAACACAGGCAATGTGTTTTTCAGTGGACCTCCGGATTACCAGGAGGTCCATTGGCTGAAACTTTGCTGGTGCACATGTCATATGTACCCAATTTGATAGCCTTACTATGGTCCTAACGCGTAGATTAACGCGCAGATCGACGTGCCATTCGTGCGCATTTCATGACAGGACTTCTAGTTTTAACTGTATCTACATGTGTATGACTTACAGTACTTTTTATCTACAGGTTTGAACTCTGGATTCTACAGAATCACATTTTTTTAGTTCAAGCATTGTTTTGCAAGTGTCATCTTCTACTCGATATTTGTTAACCTATTGAACCCTTGAATATTGATGGTGTCTTCTGTTTCAATTCCATATCACCGACTGGAAGACTCCATATTCGTTATTTAGGGGTAGATTAATTAATATCTTCAACGTGCAGCCTTGGGGCTTGATTGAACAACACCACACATTCACTGAGCAGCAATCTACTTAATGAAATTATGACGTGTCCTGTTCCCGGATCCAGTGCCGCATTAACCCATGGCCGGGCCCCTGGGCTTTTATGTAGTTCGGTCGGGCCCTCTCCGGCACTTCAATCTTTCACCCCACACAGCTGACAGCTGACCCTGGTACGGTAGGCACTATGTCACAGTGTACAGCCCTATATCCATTTTGCGGGTCCCCTGAAAAAATCTTCTCACAACTTGACATATTATTTAAATAAGCATTAAAATAATGTACAGTACATAAATAAATATATATATATATTATACTTATGAGAGTACATATATGGATAAATACATATGTACATGTATCTCTTGGCGGGACCCCAGTCCCTGCGGGCCCCTAGGCATCAGCCAAGTCAGCCTTATGAATAATACGGCCATGCCCTGACCGAACAAGCGGCCTCTCCTGTCTAAAGAGTTAATGGTTTTTAAATTCACGAAGAAACCATCTACTTTATAATCCAGGTCGTATCACGACCCCAGGATGGAAAAAAACGTACCTCTTGGGATCAAAGGGTTAGGTCTTAGAGAATTGCGATAAGCAATAATTCAACATAAAATATCTGGTCTCTTTTGGTGCGAATAATGCTTAAAGGTCGATCTGCAAATACACACCGCATCCAATAAGATGGTGAATCTAAGCAACAGTAGTAAAACCTCATTGCAATATTCCCGAGCACTGCCGATGTCGCTGTACCTCCCAAATTGAGAAAAGAACACGCGCTACCTGTTTCTGCAAGCAAATTTGCCAACTTGAATTTAAAAACTGTAAAGTGTAGTAGTAATATTAATAATTACTATTGGGACCGCTCGTCCCATCTCGGGACGAGAAGTTCCACCCGCGCCACGGACAATTTCTAGCTGTCCAAAGTGACGGAATGACTGAATCACAGACTTCCCATTCATGTAACTCAGTACATGCGCTGGTAGTGTGATGTCTCAATCAATTGTCGTCAGAAAAATAAAATTACATTGATGCTGAATCTGGGGTGGCATGGTGGACATGGGGCATTGCCGCCACACCTTTTCACATGATATAATCTGGCCCCAATTCTTTGGTGAAAAAAATCTATGGCGCTTTTTAATCAACACTTAATTATTATTTTTATTCAACACTTTACCCAGCAAAACATCCTGGAACAACTGAAAAACAAATTTTTTGCCTCAAAAACATAGCTTATGACATCTCATTGGAACAAGCTCGTTGAGCTTGTTCTAGTTAGTTGTTAAAAGCTATGGTTTTGAAGCAAAATTTAAAAACAAATTCAACCCCCTCCCCATCACCACTTTCATTTTATTTCCTTTTCCATTGCAATAGGACCTATAGTTTGCTCAATTCTAGGGATGTTTGCTAGTTGCTAGAGATGTCACGAGATATGACTGTTGAATTGGCAGTTAAGCTTTCCAGTAAATTGTGGATCCACTTATAATATAACATCAAAGTCGGTCACATCGTTTGACCTCCAGCCATTGATTTCCTTTGAATTTATCTGAACTATTCGTTTCTTGTATTACCCTTTCACAATTATTTATTTATTTATTTATTGGTGTTTAAGGTCACATACTTATACACAATGGCTAATCGTGACCGTGACAGTTTTACGGGTGGAGGAAGCCGGAGTACCCGGCGGGAACTACCGAGCATCGACGAGCAACTGTCACCTCCTCAACATTCTAACTCTGATCAAGCTCCGCTCAAGCAGGGTTACAGTGGCTGAAGACATGCGCACCATCGACGTGCAGTAGACCTTAATACACGGCGTCATCGTGCCCCCATGTAGGCAACCGGGATAAAGTGCCTTGCCCAAGGACACAACGCGGGTCGTCCCGGACGGGGATCGAACTCGTTACCTCTAGAATAGAAGTCCAACAGTCTAACACTGAGCCACCGTGCTCCCCCTTTCACAATTAGTGTTCATCAACTTAGTCATTGTGACAGCACTTTATTTTCATTACGTTTATTTCTTTAAAAATGTTAAATGACCAGATAAGATAGAAGACTCATCTTGAAGACCAGGGGAAATCATTGTCTCCCTTGATGCAGTTACTATACGCAGATAAAGTACAGGAGCAATCATTTATCATTACGTCTGTTTAATCTGTAATTAGTGATTAACCGATAAGTCACAATCTGCCTGTTGTAAGTGCTGATGTCAGATATAAACAACCAAAAGGAGTAGTATGTTTAAGAATGCATATAATAGGGTTAATTTTACGGTACAGTCAGGTTGATTGGTTTGTTGACCTCAAGAGTATGTCTGTGTGTATTAAAATAAAAATACGACATCACTGGAAACAAGTTAACAGCGCATCGTCTTTCATCAAAGACGCTGCGCTGTTAACTTGTTTCTGCTGATGTCGCATTTCATTGAGTCATCACACAGCACGTGGAATGTGTGTCATGAGCAGCAATCAAGGGGAAGATCAGACCAATCAATGAGATTAGGCCAATCTTGAATCCTGCCAATCACTGTGGCAACTTGTTCAAGTCTGTTACAACTTGTATGAGATTGTAAATCTAACGTTAAGGGGACGTCCAACCTAACTTTGGTCAAATTTCATGCAATTTTCTTTCAAGTCTAAAAAAGGCCCAAAATGAATAACCCAAATAAATTACATACCAAAATGCTTGGAATGAAACATAGAACATGTGAAAACTGAAATTTGCCATGGAACTGCTGCCATGTGTAAATAGCACCACCTGCTATGGCATAAGTAAGAGAACAAACTTTTTACAATAAAATACCTCAAAATAAAATAACATCTGTATTATATAAACATTGAAGTACATTGTCGAAGAAATCTTTTCCAAATTCATGAAAGTAATAAAGATTTAGACCAAATGTTATAAGTGGAGTGCTCAGTGATTGAAGGCAGACATTTTCTTTTGTTTATGTATTGATTTGGGGAGTTCAACAAAGGTTAACTTGAAGAGTCCACCAGAAGAAGTATGGAAGGACAAACGAGTGTCTCCCAATATGAAGATGTACGTGTCACTGTGGTGGTTTGGAAAGAAACTATGATATTCTCCTATGTAGACTGCACTGCAAAGTCATACATTGTAGTTGAAAAAATATATTTACAAACCCCTTGCACTGTAACCCCTTTTATCCCATGCATCAATTTAATAGTGATTAGATTGTTAAATTTGTCTGGTTTATCAACAAGTATAATAGCTTTGTTTGCTCTTGGACACCAATACACTCATGATATCTATTGGAGAAGAAATAAGGGTAACTGTAACCTGTCACTGCAATAAACCATATAATGTACTTAAAAGTACATTGTTATTCAAAACACATCAGATCAACCTTACATAACCATTATTGCATGTACTTTCCCCAAGGAGGCTTATTGGCATATTGAGATCAGAAGGGCACATCCAGAGGGTCTCACATATTTTTTTCAAGAACGCAGTACACAAAGCAATCCCCAAAAGGTGACAAGTGAGCTCCATTTGACGCAAACAATTTCCTGGGGGGGGGGGGGAACTCTCTTCCTTGTACGACTCTACCCCCGGCACTCAAGGCATATGCCTTTTTTCTCAAAGTTTAACTCTTTTTTCTTTTTGAAGATCCTGGCCACACATGTTCCAAACACTATCAGACAAGTAAACCTCTAAATAAGTGTATCTGCAAAAATCATGTTACATTGCAAAACATTCTTTTTAGACTTTAAGTTCTGGACCTTTCATGCTTCTTACTTCCAACTATAACACTTATTTTATCGATTAATGGGTGAATAGAAAAGTCCTGTCATAATCAACATTTTGAGTTCCATCAGCCTTCATAACAGCTCCGATAAAAGTGTCAAACATCAGACTGGTGGCTTCGTACAGAATATTCATTAGGTTATTGCTTGATAAGTAATAGGAACGAAATCTTCACCAGAAATATTTTGTAGCAATACATTTGAGGGTATCAGCAGGCACTTTCCAACAAACTGTAGCAAATCAACTAGTTATAAACAAAATTTTCTAACTCAAAAGAGTGAAAAAGTACCACAACAAAAAATGTGGGAAGAAACACATGCTACAGCAGCTACACAGACATTGTTTTCCCATGATGCTCGATCACAACACCAGATATCCTTCAAATTGGAGTAGCAGTGGTTGAGATACAAGGGAGAATGTTGGTACATGTAATGATGAATGGGTAAGACTAAGAGGACAGAGGTCACCACTGCACGGGCCCAGATGCACCTTTGATTTTACAGCTTCCAGGTCTGGGGCATAATAATCGCAACACACTCACCTTATCAATTCATAATTTCAGTAAAATAAAAGGAATTATCAATTTTAATTAAGTTATAGATGATGGGAAATATTTGGCTTCTTTCTTACCACAAACAATATCAGTTTGATGCCGACAAACGAAACTGAACGCATGTGGTCTGGTTAAAAAGTAACTCGGCATGGATAATGAAGAAATTGCGAATATTTCGTGTATTTCATTTGTTTAAAAGCCAACTGCAGCTAAGTTTGACCGTGGATTCGATAATTCATTTCAGTTTTGACCACACGGTCACGCTGACGGCGGTTATGTTTATTGTGATATGCAAATTGGTAGAGTTTCCGGTGAAGGAGATTTGTCACATTTGTCAGTGTAAAACGTTGACAAAAGACACTGATCGACGCTTGTGTTAGTATGGTTGGTTGCAAGAAAAAACTAAATTCTCAGCATCGTCCAAACGCACCTTATTTAAAAGCGCGAATGCATCATTTTCATCCCATGTTGAATCGGTCCTTTGCAGACTTCAAACAGAGCCGCGACAAATTCCATGGTTACTAGGAAGTAAATAACTTCACAACATCGGGGGAAATCAACACGCTCAATATAGTTCCAGGTCACTTGGAATATACTTTGTGAAAAATTGATTTCTGAAGCATTCTGCTTACTTTGTTATGAATATTGCCTTATTTTATGTGTATCGCCCCGATTTTATACACTCGGTTATTTTTTTACAAGTGGTTCATGTTGTCTTTCTAGTGCGCAATATTTTAGATTTTTTGTCAACAAAAAAGTTCAGACGGCCTGTAAACACGAGAGAGAATTTCGAACCATATTTTGCAGTTATGACATTAACAGCTCAAGTATTTGCCGTCACCTGTTTGCAAATCCGCTCATACACTGTCTCGAACAGATAAAGGGCGTGATCGCGTCCTTGCATTCTTACGATTGCCCAAATTGAGTATTTCTGCAAGAACCATATTGTAATCACATGACCGGAATAAACATCATTGAAACATGGCCACATCGGAACATCCAAAATTTGTGTTGGTGTTATTACATTCAAACATCAAAACCCACCAGAGTGTGTGTCAGAAAAATGCTTTCTCCGAGTCTGTAGTATGTTATCATTATATTGTGGACAGGGGTTTCGAATTACCGATTATTTTGTGGTTTTACCGGTTCGTTACTTACGCCACTGGCAAATTAATCTTCTTCAAATCATAAAATTCACTTTTTTTCTTGAAAAAATTATATGTACCTTTTCTATGCACTTTACTCATTATTTTGATATATAATTTGCCTTTCCTTACTGCTCTTATCTGTTTCTGAGGCATTGGGAAAAATGTCAAAAAAATTACCCAAGTTAGGTTGGAAGACCCCTTATTACAAACAATTTTGATCCAGTGGTGTTCCACGGACCGATATTCAAACACCTCTACGGATTGTCAACCGATGGCTTAAAATCGGCCGATCTCAGATGCGATTGCCGAACATCGGTTAATCACTATGTGTAATGTTAAATTGCTGTGACTTAACTGGCTTAGGGCTAGATTTTTTTTTTACTTCTAAATTTGTTGTTCAAAATTTGTTTTATTACACATTATTGGAGAGTGTCCACAGGCACTCTTCAATAATTCGTAATCAAACAAACTTATATAAACAAAATATCATTTGTATTTGACTGAATAGGAGTAAAGAAAATGTTGGCACTTGCTCTAGGACCCTCATTTTTTGAAAGCTCTGATAGAGGCTTCTAACACACAACCAGTTAAATTTCGCTCTTCAATTTCTCATTATCTTTACAACGTCGATAGCAGTTTACCTAACCGCACCTAACTGATATTTATAACATACGTTCCATAACTAAACAAATCAGTTTTGAGTTCAAAAGAAAGATTATGACACCTCATTGGAACGGTGGAACGAGCTGGATGGAATCTTTCTGGGTGATACATAAGAAAACTAACAAAAATAAAATAAAATGAAAGGTCAAGACCAAAATAATTAAAAGTACAAAAACTCGTGATGATTCATTTCTCTCCATTTTCACTTGATCTTGATACAGTACTTGACTCGACAGTTAGCATTTCTATATAACATAACTGATGACTTTATCGCCTGATAAGTGAAAGGTCAGGGCACTTCCTACCATCGGGTATTATAGTTACGTACAACTTTCTGGCGCACGTCGTTGTTTAGTCACGGAAGTTGTTTATTCCTGTTTCTGTCGTCATCATAGGGAGAAAAAGGTAGTCACGCGTTTCTTCTTTCTGTCACACGCCTTGAAGACGAAATTTGCAATTTGTTATTTATTTTTTTGATTAACTGAAATTTGTGTTTACATGAAGCTGAAGCGTAGGTCAGTGGAACATCATTTACCCAGCATAATGGCCAAAAGAAAACAGCGTCATTAAGAAAATCCATCATTCAAATATTAATAATTGCATTGTTAATGTAGTTTTGGGTCCAAATACTCAATTCCCATTGGTCAGCTGGATGAAAACGTCATGACCAAATGTAATTCATTTTCCAATGAATACATATGGTCGAACGTTGACCCGCATTTACGGTAGGGCGCAGTTGACAGAATGTAATTCGGGCGGTGTTTGCGCGGGTTTGTAACTTTTAGCGCCTCTCGCAGTGATCAGTGATTACAGTTTACTGACACGTTAAATAAATTGTTTTGAACATTTCAAGTTTCGTTGCGAAAGACGGCAATTTGACAAATTTGGGTCAATGCCGAAAATCGGCGCTCAACTCAGAGTTGTGCGCTTTGTCTTTTGTGTGAGGGCGGTTTTTCGCCTCGTTCGTTCGTACGTGTTTTATTTCGTCTCTCTGCTTTCTTGTTTGGTAAAAAAGTAGTTTAAACAGTTACGGAATGCAATTATAAGAATTGAATGCAATTTTTATAATCTTTATTGGAGAATGAACGTGTGGGAATGGGTACAAATTATGCATGAATCCCGAAGGGATTCATACAATTTGTACCCATTCCCACACATTCATACTCCAATAAAGATTATAAAAATTGCATTCAATTCTTAATTATTTTTCATTTTTGGTCTGATAGACACGGCTTCTGACACATAATGGAAGGATTTTGTTTAGCCCGTTTCAATGAGAGGTCATAAGATATGTTTTTGGAATGAAAAATCCATCTTTTTTGTTTATTCCAAAATTGTTTCCGCAAGTAGAGTCGTCTGCTATTCAGCTGGGTAAGGGGTTAATCATATGGTTTATATTTCATCTGCAGAACCGATCTTACACAAGATGAATTATCAATAGTCCATGTTTGAATATCTGGAATATTTTGCTCATAAACGGTCTAGAAATATCTCTTGTCGAAGCAGCCACATTTCGAGTTTTTCGAAGTCTACAGAATATTTCGTACACTTGAACATTCAATCTATCATGTACTTGGCATACACTCTCTAAGATATTTCTTTGGAGATTCTCATGTGACAAACAGTATTTTTTTATTATATACCACCCCAAACAACTCATCAGTATTGCTGTCGTTGTGGATAAAATCTAGTTCGCTGCAAAACGAGGTTCTCGGCTTTTTCAAACCCATGTCATGCCTTGAAATGATGCAACCTCTAAAAATAAACAACCTTAAGAAAATTGATTGTTTCAATAAACGTTTAAAACATTCTATTGACATCTTGCATTATTGTTGAATATTTCTGATAAAAAGAGGATGATTTGATGACTTTTGGACCTAAAAACACAATTTACATTTTGTGTGTTTTTGTAGGGAATTCCCTGAAAAATATGTGCATGTGACCGTTACTTCCCTTCGTGCCATTTTTTTCTCTTATTTGTTGCATGACCCCCTTGTTTTCGGGTCAGACAAAGTTGTCTGAAGGGCTATACTTGACAAAGATATTTGAATACCAAAAATAAAGTGATGCGATCATGTTTTTTTCGCCTCAACGTTATAATGGTGGCTTATGGGAAAATATTTAGTTCTGTGATACCATAAGTGAAACGAATCCGTTAGAGCTACTAATTTCTCAACTACATCCACGATCGTAGAATGGTCGATCGAACACCCCCCCCCCTCTCGAATTCTCGTATCTACTCAGCTGTAACCAAAAAATTCCGATATTCCAACTGTGGCCATCTTATATATTATTGTTCGCTAGTGTGTCGTCTGTTGTTGAGTTGAATCCGGTATTCGTTATAAGTCCCGTTTCTTGACTCATGGCTAACAATTTTTGTCATCAGAAGAGATTTACGGGAAAGTTAGCTCCCCTTTTCCTTTCATCATACAAACATCGTGATATATAATAGAGGCACTGTCCTTTCCATTAATATAAAATACTTGGAGGTAACGTGGAGGTTCTCAATTTGCCGGCTTCTATTGTTTTCTAAGTAGGAGTCAGTGATGCATGTTGATTGTTAACTCTTAAAAGCCGGGGAATCAGAATGAATTTATTAAACATGTCATACCGCCAAAAACCTACAGCAAAGCAGGTGCTTCTAGTCAAGTGTCGTCTGCCTATTCAGGCAGACGACACTTGACTGGAAGCACATGCTCAGTGTTTAATTCTCCCCCAGCCCAATTATAGCCGAACCGTTACAGCCAGATTACTTGCCGTATTACATCACAGGCAAGAAAACTCGACTCCCTCTTTCTAAGAGTTAAAACAACATTTGATGCGAAAGTTTAAGACGGATTACTGTTATATTCTAGTTCTAATAAGTATAAAAAATTAAACGAAGAAACTTCATTGATAAAGATTTCATTAAAATATACAGATATAAGGCTATAACAAATGTATACCTAGATTATCACCGCAATTTATTAGCTCACCAACTTTAGTTGTGGGAGCTTATGGCATGGCTCGATCGGTCGGTGTCAGCGTCGGCGTCGGCGTCAGCGTACGTGTCCAATAATGCTAAAGCTTCTGTTCAGGTCACTTACTCGCCCTATTTCCATATGATGGCTTTTATAATTATCATTTTACCATGATTTAACCCCTCATACCCTACATTTTAGACATTTTTCTTGACATTTTTAGTTGTGTTTAGTTTTCTGTTTAGCTCAGAATTTCAAGTTTAACTTAGTATTTAGGTCAGCTGCTGTGCTCCTTCTCTTCCCATGGCACTTATATTCATCATACATGTTCCTCAGAATCATTGTTCCATGATTAACCCCTCATATCCTGCATTTTAATCATTTTTCTTGACATATTTAGTTGCGTTTAGTTTTCTGTTTAGCTCGGAAGTTCATGTTTAACTTAGTGTTTAGATCAGCTGCTGTGCTTCTTCTTCTCCTCCCACGGCACTTATATTTATCATACATGTTCCTTGGTATCATTGTTTCATGATTAACCCATCATACCCTGCATTTTAAATATTTTTCTTGACATTTTTTATTGCTTTTAGTTTTCTGTTTAGCTCAGAATGTCATGTTTAACTTAGTGTTTATGTCAGTTTCTGTGTTTTACTTTTAAGAGGTTGTGTTTAGGTAAGCTTTGTCGCATGTTATGAGCCTGTTTGATACAGTTCTCGTGTTTGCCAAAGTTACTATTAAAGAGGAATGTTGGTGAGCTATATGGCGTTGGCGTCCTTCTTGTTGTTTTAAATTGGGATGGAAGGGAGGCTTTTACTTTTTATTATTTATTTGTTTTTGCCTTGTTTCAAAATATGTGAGAGAACCTGTGGGCGTGTGTGCCTGGTGGCACTCTCCCATAAATTGTAACAAGTCAAATCCACACAGACGAAATACACAGATAATATGAACACATGGACAGAATGTAAATCCTTTAAGTTATTTTACCTACACTCAAGAATATACCGCAAACTATGTCCACGTGTTAATGAAGCAAGAGTATTAATTAGTAGTTATTGGTAGAAGAACACTGTTGACTTATTTAAAACAAACTATAGTTACACTTTCTATGAGCTGCGGGCAAACCGAGAAAATATTTAATTTAACTGCTGGCAGATCGAGAAGTTTTAAAAGTCGGGCAGCCGGCAAATCGAAACATAACCGGTGACATTTTCTGCTTTTTTCCTGGGAAGAATTAAAACTTGCAAATTAGTGTAAAAACACTTAAGTTTTGGTAAGAGAAATACTGATAGATATTCTTAATGACGGATTATCCATCAACTAGTTGCTTCTAATCGGCTTGCCATAAAACGCCAAGTTTCCTTTTTGTTAGTTTTAATAAACGAACACACCAGATAGCCCTGAGAGCTTCTATTGTTTTCGTTTATTAAAAATAACAAAAGGAAACTTGACTTTACTTTTTGTTGTTCTCATAGGGGTTTTTCTCAACAATTACTTCCTTCTTAACCAGACCTTCCTCGCTCGTAACAATAACTTCAAGGGGGATAACTTTATCGAAAGTCGATTTTCATGACAATATAAGTCAGGGAAGCCAAAATGCCAGCAATTGTAGCAAACGGTTTCTGGGGACATCCGATTTTTAGTTAATTTCTAACAAGGTAATCCCATTGAAGATTTATTTATTTATTTATTGGGGTTTAACGACACTTAGGACAGGCAGGGTCACCTCATGTCGGACAGTTTTACGGTTAGAGGAAAACAGAGTACCCGGAGAGAACCAGCGAGTAGCGGCGAGAATCTGTCTGACTCTCCAACGTACCAACTCCACACAAGCAGGGTTAGCATTAGTTGACAAGTACATCACTGACGTACAGTACACATTAGTACACAGCGCACCCGTGCCCCAACGTGGGCAATCGGGATTAAGTGCCTTGCCGAATGCCACATACCAGTTACCGCTGACGGGGATCAAACCGTGGACGTTTTGGTTTGACTTTGACCCTTTACCCAACGAATCGCCCGCATCCGCCCGCGTAATATTCAAGTTGGCCAAGGCTTGGTCTCTGGCCAAAATTTCAGTCTTTTTAGTTGCCAGACCTTCTCATCCTTGATTTACATTGTGGGCGATCCCTAAAACAAATTGCTGGCTACAACCCTGTAATGTAAATGTAAATTATCCATATTCGCTTTTCTTTGGATGTTATATCTTGTCGATTAGTTATTTTTTCCCATGTCTTCCTCAAATATTCATGTTTTCCAAGAACATAAAATGGGGGGAAGATATTGTATAGACTTTACCTACATGTATTTCAGAAAAGATTTATAAGCTCTCTTTTCATTTTAAATAAATATTTAGGAGAACAAACGGTACACTCTAAAATCCGTTGGGTTAAACATCAACCCAAATCAACTGGGTTGAGTGAATATGAACCCAATTTGGGTTCATATTCACTCAACCCAGTTGATTTGGGTTGATGTTTAACCCAACTGATTTTAGAGTGTAATGCGCATTTTTCTTGCACTGGCTGGCACATTTTATTAGGTTACACATAAGTTGAATATATTCCCAATTTCAGAACAATTATGCTGACAGCCCGAAGCGTATGAAACAAAACCACCCCAAGGGAAATAATTTAGAAATGTTTCACGTGGTCATCGATCTGACAAATTAACGATGTCTGGAAGGTGTTTGAACATTTTTCTGTTTATCTCGTAAACATTTTCTTCGTAAGTAACAAATATTTATCACAGTCACGTTACTTGTCTATGATCGTTGTAAGTGATGTAATACCTTGTCATTTCTAATTCACGGTAAATAAGTTGATAAAACAAGACTTAAATTCCCTACGCGTATTTAAATCGTTTACAAGTGATAGATTTACGTATGATGAATAATAGAACACATGTACTGGAACTGCAAATAATAATATCACTGCTTTAATCGTTTGTCTAAAGAATATATATATATATAACATACCCATAGTAGCTTGGCGTGCCAAATGTTCACCACGAATGGTGAAGTGGTGTTAACCGCGAGCCTTCGGCGCGCGGTTAACACCACTTCACCCCGAGTGGTTCACTTTTCTCACACCAAGCTACTTTGGGTATATTTTATTTATACCATGATCGTCAGATTATTAAGAATCGCTATTATTTTTTCTCGATTTTACGGAACAACATACGTGCGAATCTGTTTCTGTTTTCATATGAGCATCGGTGGGCAGTTCTTCCACTGTCAATTTGATCGGCGAAACAAAATGGAAAAAGAAAAGGGGCCTTTTTCATTTTAGTAACATAATAACATGCTATTTCGAGTTATGTATGCTTTATTGACATGGGACAAAGCATGTTTGTTAATTTGTGGTTTCTTATGGGGTAAACTCATTTAAAAACGTAATAAATAATTGCCACTTTCATTTCACTCTTCGCGAGGCGACGTGAGATAAATTTAGACAAGTTCGCATTCAGGTCGACGTCACCAAAGATCAACTTGGATGTAGTTCCACTGGAGATGTAAATTTTAACTATTGAAATCCCATTGCTGGCGTGTTCACCACGGTTGGTGTGTAAAGCTAAACTTTATGTCATAGGCTTTTCATATATAGTAGAATAGGTAATCATGGTATAAATATATATACACACATATATATATATATATATATATATGAAAGACTCTGACGCCGATGGGGATCGAACCACTGTCTTGATGAGAGTACACTTCTGCGGCACCAATCGCCTAGCGAAACTGGACCAGCGCCATAGACCACTCGACTACCGAGAAGCCCCCAAAAAGGCATGCTAGCAGATCGCGCGTCCATGGAACTGGCACAGTCCACACTAAATTACTCGGTATCCCCCAGAATTAGTTGTTTACAATGAATTATACCATGTAATGCAGATGAAATCAATGAGAATCAATCTCTTTTTCAAACTTCTTGCTTAAGGTACAGAATACAGAATTCGGCTCTTCTGTTATGCATTTTTAGAATGAAAGACTCTGACGCCGATGGGGATCGAACCACTGCCTTGATGAGAGTACACTTCTGTGGCACCAATCGCCCGACTTTTAAAAATTCTCGATCTGCCCGCACTTAAATTAAATATTTTCTTGGTTTGCCCGATGGTCTATGGCGCTGGTCCGGTTTCGCTAGGGGACGAATTTTTTCGTTTTGGTTTAGTAAATAAAGAAGTTATTATTGGTTAGTTTCATATCAGCCGAGACATCAGCCCTCGATAACTTCACATCAGCCTTCGCCCTTCGGTCTCAGGCTGATATGAAGTTACCCCGGCTGATATCTCGGCCGATATAAATCTAGCGAAATAATGACCTCTAATTATCAGAACACTATTCACTTTGGAGACGCGAGATTAAATGTACGAGAAACATCATTACAAAACATCTCAGTGGGAATTAAAAATCGGAAACTATGAAAATGAAGTATTTTCAGATTTAATCTTTCCTTTAGGTTTTTGTCTCCGTTAGTTATGGACACAAGAAACCTTCGTTTGGTGACCTGAAATTTCCGACCATTCGAACGATGTTCTGGTGAATTAATCACTCGAATTGGGGACCGCGATGGTTCAGTACGTAGAGATGCAGGCTGCAACCCGAGAGGTCCTCGGTTCGAATCCCACCTGCGGCAACCGAGTTGTGTCATTGGGTACGACGACACTTAATCCCAATTGCCCGCTTGGGGGCTCGGTGGCGTTGTGTACTAAGGCGTGCTGCACGCCGATGGTGCACTTATCTTCAAACAATGCTATCCCTGCTTGTGTGGAGTTAGTACGTTGAGGAGCCTGACAGTTGCTCGCAGTTGCTCGGTGGTTCTCTCCGGATACTCTCGCTTCCACCACTCGTAAAACTGCCCGACACGACCAGGTGATCCTGGTTGTCAAAAGTGTCGTTAATCCCCAATAAATAAAAACAATTACTAGAATAAATGCCTGCGTCTTCTGAAAAATCGTAAGCGATATTAACGAACGTTTTGACATTGAACGGTGTGGCTTCAGCCAGAGTTTATTAAGATTGAAATTGTTTTGTGTTTCATGTGTTAGAAATGATAAGTATTCGGGTATTGAGATCATCGTATCGCAATTGTGGTCTTTATCTCGTCCAGATGGCGACACGTTTATAACATTAGTTGGAGGGTTTAAACATAAAAATACTTCGAAATCAAGACTGAATCTAAAAAAGACAACTGAGAAAGAGCATCTGGGATCAATGTTTTTCTATTTCCTTTTTTCATGGTGTGATATTTAGAGGTTATTACTTGGTTAGTTTAATATGGGCCGAGATATCAGACCGAGGTAACTTCATATCAGCCTGAGACCGAAGGAAATAGCTTGCTTCATATCGGCTGAAGTGAAGTTACCCAGGGCCGATATTTATTTATTGGTGTTTAAGGTCACATACTTTTGCACAATGGCTAATCATGACCATGGCAGTTTTACGGGTGGAGGAAGCCGGAGTACCCGGAGAGAACCACCGACCAACGGCGAGCAACTGTCAGCTCCCCAACATACTAACTCCACACAAGCAGGGTTAGCATTGGTTGAAGACAAGTGCACCATCGACGTGCAGTACGCCTTTGCACCGTGCCCCCCCCCCCCCCCCCCACATAGGCAATGTGGTGAAGTGTCTTGCCCAAGGACACAACGCGGTTGCCGCAGGTGGGATTCGAACCGAGGACCTCTCGGCATGCAGCCTGTACCTCTACCTACTGAGCCACCGAGCCCACACCCAGGGCCGATAATTCGGCCGACATGAAACTAACTAATAATGTCTTTATTTATTAAACCAAATCAAATAATTACAAAATGTTCTCAGATCAGTTACAATTCTCTGAAAGTGCCTTTGTTTCTAATTCTTTTTATAAAGTCCTAACTTTCCTCTTCTCAGTTCTAGTTCGGCTATCTCGACGAATCTTATGACTAGTGTTCAACCGTTACCAAAAGTGGTCGCGGGCCGATTACCGGCTATTTGAGCCGACAATCGGCCGATTCTGGTGCCGATTCCGATTGTAAAACCGTGTACTACTAAGCAAGTCGAGGCCCAAAAGAACTACATTAAACTGAACATTTGTTCACAGTGTTAAACGTCATTGACTGGGGTCGCAGTAAAATTACCAGTCGCGCACACTCGAGCGGTAAACGTGGCTCTCAGAGCCACGTTTACCGCCCAAGTGTGTGCAACTAGTAATTTTACTGCGACCTGAGTCAATGGAGTGTAACCTTCACTTTTCCGGTATGGAATGTCATTTGCCGCAAGAGCGCTCAATTGCAAGCTTTACATGTCGTTTAGTCTTGTATATCCCGTAAAGGGGCAGCTGGAGAGATTAAGAATACACATTGTGGTTGTTTCTCAACTTTGTTGAATGGTATCAGTGACATCATTTTACATTAACAATTGAACAATTGCAGAAGATAATAAAATGCGGTCAATGAATCATCACAAAATGCTTGGCAACAATCGGCTGAACCAATGTTCCAGGAACCGTTGTCGTTGTTATCCGATTGCCTACAATCGGCCGATTTAGGTGGCCGGTTCCGATCATCAGTTGAACACTACTTACTACACACTTTGAATCTTAGTTTGCGTTGAATTCTGTATACAACTCGCTTCTTTCTTCTCTGGTTTATTCCCAACAAGACGAATCCCAATAAGACGAATGTCGAAAATGGTCATCCCAACAAGACCAATTTAATTAAAATAACTATATAACCCATTTATTTTGAGGTTTTCCACCATAAACTGTTAACATTGCTTACTTTTCGACAAATTAATTTCAATTAACTGGTTGAGAGCCGGAAGCCCATTTGGAGCTTTATCGTGAAGTGTAGGTACCAGCGCTAAAAGGCTTCATATTCTGAGGATTTATTTCAATTAATTTTTGATGTGATATTATTAAGGGCTGTCACGATTTTTAAATTGAGGAATCGATTAATCTTCGCAAATAATCGATAATAATCGATTAATCGTACCTAGATGACCCCCCCCCCCCCTTTCCCCTCTCTTTGAAGTCGATAAAATGAAGTTCAAGTCAGCTGACCTACCTCAAGTAAACAACGAAGACGATCAACTTTTAGGTACATTCAAAGCTTTGATGTTCTGAACTTTTCAACCGTCAGTGTAATAATCAAGACCGGTCGGCAGTTGCGATCTTTGCAACTGCCGACCGGTCTTGATTATTACACTGACGGCTCAAAGATTCAGAACATCAAAGCTTTGATGAATGCACCTGGAAGACAAATGCTTCCAACGGCTTCTTGGGGTTTAACATCGATGTTCTTAACTCAATATCTTTAGAAACAATAGTTTTTTCATCAAATTTTCTTTTAATTATTAAACATCTAAAACGGGATACAATTTACCGATTATTCGACAACGAAAAATACTAATCGATTTCGCCGTGACCGATCAACAATCGATTAATCGATTGATCGTGACAGCCCTAATATTATTAAGTCTGGGTGGATTTGCCGTGTTGCAATTAATGAGAGATTGTAACAAGACAATAATATGTTTTCAAAATTTAGACAACCAAAAAATACTCAGCCTGCTACCACTTAACAGAAGCACCATGCTTTGTTACAAGACGCTATTTGCTACAGTTTTTTTGTATCTTTTTTATCAACAATCTTCCCAAACACATGCATTAAATAAAACCCTAAAATACTCCAAATAGCATACATTGTAATGTACACGTTCTTTTTAAAGTAAATTTTCCCCATATTTGCTGAGAAAATTTTTTTTGTCTTGTTGGGATCGTCTTGTTTGGATATTTTACCAATTCGTGTTGTTGGGATTCGTCTTGTTGGGATGACATCTCTTCTCCACATCCACCTAATCCTTACTTATTGCCATCATTAATTCCTCACCATATAGAAACTTCTCCACTTGCCTGGCAACACCAATATCACTGATTGATTGCTTTCAACGAATAACAGTGAACGATTTTGCTGTAAACAAAATGTCTGCATCCTGTAGCGCATCAAGTCTAGCTTGGGCCATATCGGCCGAAATTGGCATCATATCAGCAGAGTTTCAAGACCTATCAGCCAAACACGATGATGGGCAATTCTTGGAACGAAAATCATATCTAATATATAATCCCGTGTTGCGGGTGGAAAAAGGGATAAAAAATTTCGACTGGATCGCGACCCAGTCAAAATAATCTGTTCGCTGTTGCAATGGCAACACTGTAAGTATCCTTTTTTCTGACAAGTTTGGCATCCCACCATGCCGTTACATTCGCACCTGTCTTTGTGACGCGAGAAGCAGGCTGAAGCCTCAGAATGTTGTAGTGGCACATTTCTGCTATAAGCACCTTCAGCACTTTAAACTGTGGGTGCATAGCGCAAGTGTTGCTTCGGGGGAAGGAAAATATTTAGAATAAACTGAAAACATCTCCAGATTAACCCTTTACCCAACGAATCGCCCGCATCCGCCCGCGTAATATGCCAGTTAAGCAGCTGAAAAAATATTATGTTTTCGAAAAATGTCAACAAAACCATATCATGTGACCCCTCTTTTGAACGAGCTCGTTCCAAAGAGGGGTCACATGATATGGTTTTGTTGACATTTTTTGAAAAAAAATAAAAAATGGTATTTAAAATAAAAAAATTTTGAAATCATCAGCGTTGGGTAAAGGGTTAAGAAAGCCGTTTCAGTGTTATGGTCTGTTAGTCATGGGTTATTGTTTTCCAATGTATTCTATATCCGCTTGATGATTTCTTCGAATAGTGGAACCGTGCTTTACTTTTGAATACCAATAACTAACCTTTGTCATATGTAGAGGGGTGGGGAAGTCTGAAAAAAATTCAAGACACATGGTCGGGGTGTTCGGGGGAGGGGGGGGGGGGTAGAAGGTGGAGGTGGAACACAATTTGACCGGATGGTTTCAAATGTTTTTAATAGTGCGATGTTTGCAGATTAATTTCAAACAACAAGATTAACCGTTACTTAGTAGTCTGGTGGGTACGTGTTTGTCAGGGAGGGTTAGTCAATGTCAACTCTAGTGATCTCTGATTCCTGTAAAATTTGGTCCGGAAAGCCTCTCATCTGTGATGCCATAGAGGATGTTTATACCATATTGTGGAGAGTTTGGGATCGGTTTGAAAATTCGTCGCGTGAGAACCATAAGGTTCTATCTTCCAGTGGAAGATAGAACATATTGGTTTTCACACAACGAATTAGCAAATTAGTTCCTAACAAAAAAAATATCATTTTATATTACTAAAACTGCATTACAGTCTGCCAATGCAAACTGAAAAGTACTATAACTAGATACAACTTTATCAACAGTGATCAGATATGAATTAACCTTCTGGGTTATAATCAGGCATGTCAAAGTACCGCCGGTGCCAACATAACCAGTACAGGGACGGGACAGAGCCTGTCCCGCTGAAACCGGTACCGGGACAAATCAACTATTGGGTGACATATCACATTCAGATGAGAGAAATTCCCATTTAAGCCGACCTTGTCCCTAAGATCGCAAAGTGAAACATGGCATCGTACAATTATTCTGCGGCGACATCAGAATAATCAAACAGCTCGAAAATCGTGCTTAATGATTACTTTGATGTCGCCACAGAATAATTTCTTTGAAGTAGCCGATGACGGCGCTTTCATTGTCTTTGATGCCACGTTTGAAAAGTCAAAATGGTCGACCTTATCGAGGTCGCTGTGCAGAAAGAACATGCACCTTTAAAGCGACCTTGTATGTTTATTCACAAACAAGTTGAAAGTATGTCGTGCAAGTGTGCCATACGCGATTATCAGTCTGTTTACCCTCGTTAAGTTAGGAATTTCCGCATAAAATAATTTTTTCCCGGTACCGGCGGGACAAAAGCCTCAGTACCGGTACCGGTTGGCGCATGAGGGAACCGGCGGTACCGGTACCGGTACAAGTACCGGTTGACATGCCTGGTTATAACTCTTTAAATCGGGTCAGGGACACAATTTAGTCTGCTCCATCACAGCACTACGATTTTTTTCATTAATATCTAGTTAACCCTTTGAACCCTAGTGGTATCTTCAAAGTTCAATGGCAGCAGCGGGAAGAGTCCATATTCTTTAATTGGGGTAGAACAATTAATAGTTTCAACGTGCAGCCTTTGGGCGCCACGTTGAAAATATTGATTGGTCTACACCACACCTTCACTCAAAAGTCAACCTACTTATTGCAGTCATGAAGTATCAAGTCACTGGTCCGGAAAAAGCGACATCTGGGGTTCAAAGGGTTAATATATACGGGTTGAAATCAAGTAGGGAATTCAAATATAAAACCAAAAAAGAGAAGCTGAAATTAAACAGAAATAACCACAAAAATATAAGAAATGTGTGAAAGGCAATTGTCTTAGGTCAGTATTCCATACCTGTTATCATTTCTCAAAATATACAGGTATAGATGATAAATCAATTGTAATCCCGTGTACAGCTGTACTGAATAACATTTATCAGTATTAAAGTCACTCAAAGCAACCTGGAATTGAGGAGTGCAATGTGTGAGCTACATACATCTGCATTTGAGTTAACCCTTTAACAACGCAGACTATATCAAAATTTATTATTTTAAATATCATTTTTTTAAATTTTTCAAAAAATTTCAACAAAACCATATCATGTGACCCCTCATTGGAACGAGCTCATTGAGCCCGTTCCAATGAGGGGGTCACATGATATGATTTTGTTGAAATATTTTGAAAAATTTAATTTTTTCAACTTCTCAGTTTGCATATTACGCGGGCGGATGCGGGCGATTCGTTAGGTAAAGGGTTAATACTGCATTTGTCCGAATTGACCGAGTAGACCATATAATGACGAGTGACAACATAAGACACATGCCCAGTACTGGGTCTACTTATTTTTTAGCTCACCTGACTGAAAGTCAGGGGAAGCATAAGTGATCACGTTTTGTCCGTCGTCCGTCGTCTGTCCGGCGTGAACTTTACATTATCAACTTCTCATAAACAACAGGGCCGCGTTGAACCAAATTTGATGTTCATATTCCTTATCATATGTCAATTCAAGTTTGTTCAAATAAAGTTGCCACGCCCACAGGGGGCATCACAAGGGGCTTTACTCTGATAACACCCATAAATTGTTTTCCAAAATTAAAAAAAAAATTTCTTCTCCAGTCTCCAGAACCATCAATTAGAATTTTTTGATATTTAGATTATAACATCTCTAGAGTGGTCAGATTCAAGTTTGTTCAAATCGAATCCCTGGGTTAATATTTGGGCTCCCTGTAGGAGCCCGAATTTTAACTCAGTGAAATATGAGGAAATTCCTTTAAAAATCTTCTGCAGATCCACCAGTCAGAATGCTTTCATATTTGGTATACAGCATCTCTTGTGGGGTCAGATTCAAGTTTGTTCAAATCGAGTCCCTGGGTTTATATTTGGGTTTCACCATTCAGAATCCTTTCATATTTGGTATACAACATCTCGAGATGGGTCAGTTTCAGGTTTGTGCAAATCTGTTACCTGTGTAAATATTTAGGCTCCCTATGGGAGACCATATTTTACCTTGGTGCAATATAAGGAAATTTCTTTAAAAATCTTCTCCAGATCCACCAGTCATAATCCTTTCATATATGGTATACATCATCTTCGGAGGGTCAGATTCAAGTTTGTTCAAATCTGATCAATGGGTTGATATTTGGGCTTCTTATGGGGACCCGAATTGTTTAACGTAGTGTAATATTTGGAAATTTCTTTAAAAATCTTCTTCTTCAGATCCACCAGTCAGAATCCTTTCATAGTTGGTATACAACATCTCTGGGAGGGTGAGATTCCAATTTGTCCAAATCGAGCCCCTGGGTTATAAATTTGGGCTACCTATGGGAGCCTGAATTTTATCTTAGTGCAATATGAAGGAATTTATTTTAAAATCTTCTTCTTCAGATCCACCAATCAGATCCTTTAATATTTGGTATACAACATCTCTAGGTGGGTCAGATTAATGTTTGTTCCGATCGGGTCCCTGGGTTAATATTTTGGCTCCTTATTTGAGCCCAAAATTTAACTTAGTGCAATGTGAGGACATTTCTTTAAAAAACCTTCTTCTTCAGATTCAACAGTCGGAATTCCTTCATATTTGGTATATAACATTTCAGGGGGTGGGTGGGGTGGGGGTGTGGGGTCAGATCTCCGTTTCTTCAATTTGAGTCCCTGGCATAATACTTTGGCTCTATGTGGGTTGGGTGTGGTGTGGGAATGGCAGTGGGGAGCATGTTAGGTTCAGGTTTGTTCAAATCCATTCCTCAGTGTTTTTCCATAAAACTTTCCTTTCATGACTTCATTCCTTTGTAGTGTCGATGAACCATGTCTAACTGAATGTGACCCCAAATACATCTTTGAACCACTTTGGCAGGTGAGCGATTAAGGCCCCCTGGGGTCACTTCTTTAACCCTTTACCCAAAACCGGCCAGCGCTATTCTCAAAATCGCCAATTAATTTCCATTATTTTTTCATTTTTTGTCTCAAAAACATAGGTTATGACCCCCTCATTGGAACGAGCTCGTTCCAATGAGGGGTCATAACCTGTGGTTTTGAGACAAAATAGGAAAAAAACTTAGTTATTCGAGAATTTGTTTTGCAGGTGTCGTCTGCTTTTCATGTTAGGTAAAGGGTTAAATAACATTCACAGACACTTTTGCAGTGACAGTAATTGTATGATACTTCATCCACAAGTTGACACAATTCGGCTTCTTAGAATCTTATGAATGCTGGCAAATCCGTGGCACTAGTAAGCACTAGATTTATCTTTATTAGCATCTCTTTGTTTTTTTTTCGCAACATCAACAACACACTACATGATGGAATTTGGAATAAAGCACTATTTCATTTCACAAACACACACCTACATACTGCCATAGCATCCGCAAATCTGGTATCTATCATGTATCAGTCAGTGACAGTCAATAAAATTAATGAAAAATGCCCAAATTAATCATAACGTAGAACATGATAACATTGATGACAAAGCATTTTACTACTTTCTATGGTGAAATATATTTATTTATTTATTTATTTATTTATTTATTTATTTATTTATTGATTGGTGTTTAAGGTCAAATATTTCTGCACAATGGCTAATCATGACCAGGACAGTTTTACGGGTGGAGGAAGCCGGAGTATCCGGAGAGAACCACCGAGCAACGGCGAGCAACTGTCAGCTCCCCAACATATCAACTCCACACAAGCAGCGTTAGCATTGGTTGAAGACAGGAGCACCACCGACGCGTAGTACCCCTTAGTACACAACGTCACCGTGCCCCCACGTGGGCAATGGGGGCGAAGTGTCTTGCCCAAGGACACAACGCGGTTCCCGCAGGTGGGATTCGAACCGAGGACCTCTCGTCTCGCAACCTGCACCTCTACCTACCGAGCAACCGCGCCCCCCCCCCCCATGGTGAAATATAAATGTCTCTGTTCATGTGTACACAATGAGTTTGGATGGTGGCTTGGAAAGTCAAATTAAAGCATGAACTGGCAACTAGGAACATAGTAGAATATTGTTGCATCACCACTGTAGTGGTAACCCTGAAAATATACAGGTGGTGGGTGGAGTGAGATGTCGCAGTTTTCTTCGGAAAGGAAAATTGTACGTTGTGGATGGGGGTGGTTGGTGGTCAAATGTCAGAAAAAAACTAGGCCTCGTGTCTGCAATTTTTTTCCAGTCGCCTTTTATATGGAGTGTTGTTTTCATCTTCGATTACAATTTATATATTATATCGCATTGTAACTGGATTGTATTGGCACTGTATTATATCAAATACGGTACACATTATTACTTAAACAAACTGTTGCAAAATATCGGGAAAGGTCCCTAAAATTTTAACGAACATGTTAACGCCATTCTAGATGGTTAAACATATCGAATAGAATTGATATGGAATACGAACGACAAAAGAATGATGTTCTTTAAGATTTATTGTTACTTTATACATCGATTTCCATGTTGTTGCACAGTGAGTATAATTAACCAAATTGCACTGATTGTGTCTGATATAATCAGGAACATCAAATGGTAGAGAGACTACACAAGCTGATAGAAAACGCGAATCATATCGATCTCTTACGTAAATGATTGAGATTAATACTTGATCATTCGTCGTCTGTTTGTATAACTGAGAGTTCTGAAAAATCTTAGCCACAAATTATGACTCTGCTTATGACTTTTCGTCGGATAAAAGAAAATTTATATCCATTGTACCGCGATGAATTTGATTAACATGTTGACACAGCAGGATGCGACTGCACTTGCACTGTTCGTAGACTTCCAACGCGGTGATAGACTTAACCACGATGAATTTGATTAACCCTTTCACAGAGGTGACGGAAGAACGATAAAAGTGGAGGGGCAGAACATTTTTAAAGCCACCATGGTTCGGCCCAGTGGGAGAAATGTTAAAATCGTATATCGGTAATGCACAATAGTCTTTGCTTTCTCTTCTTCTTTCTGACGATTGGCCCGGATCGACTGGGTTGAGTGAATATGAACCCAAATTGGGTTCATGTTTACTCGGTGTCTTCCCACTAGACCAATTCCCCTCAGACCAACTACATAGTGTTTCTGATTAAGGGTTGATTAAGGATAATTAGGAAAACAATTATTTATAAAAATCTGCCCAACATCTATAAAATATCGACAAGCCAGAAAATGAGCAGACTATCATCTGAAAAATGAGGTCCCAGAGGGTGAATTTAGTGATGCTACCCTGCACAGCAGGGTGGCATCACTAAAGTTACCCTCTGTGAACCTCAGTCTGTATAATGATCTCAAAACTAAACAGAAAGAGGTACCCAGAGGATAAATTGGCCCACTGTATAGGAAAGCATCATCAAATTCACCCTCTTGGGACCTCGTTCTGCAAATGTCAGACTGCTTATTTTCAGGCTTGAATATCAATAACATTTTAAATACATTTATAAATATTTATAAATGTATCAAATTATTGATATAAAATTATTTTTAAAGTAGAACACACCAGTTGGTCTAAGGGGAATTGGTCTTTTGTGAATTGGCCTCGTGGGAGTTGGTCTGCAGGGAATTGGTCTAGTGGGAATGAACCGTTTACTCAACTCGTGTGATTTGGTTTAGTTCTTGACCCCGCCGATTTTAGAATGTACATTAAAGTAACAACTTATTTATTTCCGGTCTGTGCATTGGGAACGTTCGACTCAATTTGAATCCCTGAAGACAAAACTAAAAAGGCCTTAATGTCAAGAAAAGAAAATTGTGTGGGGTGGCAGGAAGACAGCTTCTCCGACTATGCCATCTCCGTGCAGTGTACACTCTCTTTGTAATTTGTTTTATTTGTTTTACATTGTATATCTGTGTGCTGCAAAATAAAATTTCATTCATTCATTCAATAGTCTTTCGTTTAGATGGGCCCGCCGCAGTGTGGTCGCTGCCCTATCCATGTCTTCTACTTCAAGCATCTTTCAGCCCGGAGGCTCGCCTTCGGGTTGGAAGATAATTGAAAAAGAAGAAACGGACCGAAGTGGAATTCATCCGCCAAATGTTGTTTGGATTTGCAAATAATATATTACAGGTATGTCTGCATATTGACACGTTTGCATGCGTCAATTTTAAAACTCATTGTTTAACCGCGTAGCATGTCGGTGGAAAAAGTGGAGGGGCACGTGTCCCCTATGCCCCCTGGTTCCACCCCATCTGACCTTTGAGACTTTAATTATCCTGACGTTCAAACGTCACTGGGAATACTGTTTCTTCAACGTATTTCAAAACGTCGGAAAGTCCAAATAACAGGACATTAGTGATTAACTAGTTGATGGCTAGATTATTTTTGGTGGTCTGAATTTGTTATTCAAAACTTGTTTTATTACAAATTATTAGAGAGTGCTCTCCAATAATTTGTAATAAAACAAATTTATATAAACAAAATATTATTTGTGTTTGACTGAATATGAAATTTAAGCAAGCAAAGCGTTGGCTTTTGCTCTGGTATCCTCATTTTTTGAAAGCCATGATAGTGGCTTCTAGCACTCAACCAGTTACGAAGTCTTGACCGCAGGATTATATTAGTACTTAAGCTGAGATATCATTTGGCTCAACGGTTGTCACTGAGCATTATTCGGGAGAAAATAGGAATTGAGGTTAAAAATTATAAATAAATCGAAAAATAGTAACAAAAGAAATGATCACAAAGTATCAACGCGCTGTTTGATTTCGTACTTCATAAGCCCTACAAAAATATCAAAGGGTGAACATGTTGACACAGCAGGATGCGAATGCACTTGCACTCTTCGTAGACTTCCAACACGGTGACAGACTTTACCCAATGTTCAGAGATCTGAAAGAAAATAAAGTGTTTATTCGACACAGAAATTATAAGACAGAAACTTGCAATATTTGGTAGTTGAATTTAAGACGTAGACATATCAGTATGCAAATACCATCACTTGCAATTTTCGTCATTGGAAGAGATTTAATGAAAGTTGGTTCCCCCTAATTTTCTAACGTTGTCAGTAAATTTAACGCCACGATATGGGAATTTCCTATACAAATTGAAATTTCGAAATGCCAGCGACTTTGTATGACCGACAAGTGCATCATTTCACTAGCTTCAGACATTTGCCTGTTGAGTAGTACAAAACATACAGAATCTGGCGGTTTACATTTTTATACGCCCGTTTTGAAAAAAACTGTCGTATTATGGTATACCGCTGTCCGTCTGTCCGTCCGGTCACATGTCGTACGATAACTCAAGAACGCTTTGAGAGATATTCATGATTTTTGTGTAGGTGGTGTATATCGATGGAGGGAAGCTCCCTTTCGTTTAGTGTCGCCGTTCGATTAGTCATTTCAGAGTTATGGGACTTTATTACTTAGAAAATTGTTGATTTTTTACACGTCGTACGATAACTCGAGAACGCTTCGAGAGATTTTCATGTTTTTTTGGTTGGTGGTTTATGTTGATGGAGGGAAGCTTCCTTTCGTTTAGTGTCGCCGTTCGATTAGTCATTCCAAAGTTATGGGACTTTATTACTTAGAAAATTGTTGATTTTTTACACGTCGTACGATAACTCGAGAACGCTTCGAGAGATTTTCGCGATTTTTTGGTAGGTGGTTTATGTTGATAGACGGAAGCTCCCTTTCGGTTGGTGTCGCCGTTCGATTAGTCATTCCAGAGTTATGTGACTTTATTTTTCACATGTCGAACAATAACTTGAAAATGCTTAGAGCAATTTTCATGATTTTTTGGTGGCAAGTATATGTAACCTGACAAGTACACATGTATACTCATATTGTGTGGTTCCCTCTGGTAATTAATAACGGGCGTATCATGCGCTCGTGGTGCAGCTGTTTATTTCCCAATCAGTTTGAACGTTTGATTATTATTCTCTGTTTAAAGCCATTTCAAAATAAGAAAACTCCGCTTTCACCATCTTTTGATGCTCCGTAATATATTTTCCTGCTCATTATATCAACAGTGTGCGCATCGTGACATATAATATAGACACTAACTTTCCCATTAACCCTTTACCTAACGAATCGCCCGCATCCTTCCGCGTAATTTGCATAATTTGCAAATTGAGCAGTTAAAAAAAATAAATTTTTCAAAATATTTCAACAAAACCATACCATGTGACACCTCATTGGAACGAGCTCATTGAGCTCGTTCCAATGAGGTGTCACATGATATGGTTTTGTTGATTTTTTTTTGAAAATTTAAAAAAATCGTAATTAAAATAATACATTTTTATATTCTCTACGGTGGGTACAGGGTTAAGATAAACGTCAAAGATGAAAGATTTGCTAATTTTCTTCCTGGGAATAATACACACCTGCAAACTACTGTAATTACGATGTAGTAATCTTAATGAGCACCTTTTTGAAAACCACCTAGCAGATACACCATTATGTGCGTGCGGTGAATGTGAGACGACCGAACATTTCTTACTGAGATGTCACATCCTTGACCAGGTACGAAACAATACGCTTGGGCTACTTCCCTACACTATTGATTGCAATACTTTGTTGTATGGGACTGAACATTACAATACTAGGGATAATCGAGTAATATTCGAAGCAGTACATAAGTTCATTTTAAACTCGGGCAGGTTCACCTGACTATCCAGCCAAAATGCATGTCTTTCCACTCGAATATCAGTTATCGACTCGGAATTATCTGTTATTAGCACCCTGACTGTGATGATTATATCTATGTACAATTTTAATAACACAGTTGCCCCCAGTGTTTCCAATAAGACCCCCTACTCATTGACGACCTCATGATAACACATTTGCCGGGATTCCTGGGGCAAGGCGGCCATTCGCGACAGCAACTGACACAGGACACTTTCTGAGCTTCTATACTTCTGTTCATCCAAGGTATGACCAGTTAAACGACACAGTTAAACCGTATACGCTTGTCTGTTGCGGGTGGCGGACTCATTGTGGATGTGGTCACCTCGGGTGAAAGAGTGATACGCTTACATTTGCGGCGGTTACAGGCATTGCGTGACTATCTCTCGGGATGAATAGGCGTATATGGTATTTGCAATCCTAACATGTATGGCCCTGAAGCCTTGTATCCAGTAAGATACAACTGGCATGTAAATCTTCTTTTCTTTTTTTATTGAAGGTGTATCCTCCACTACGTGAAGATGACCTCAGATTTTCTAACCATGATGTGAAATTCAATATAACGCAAAGTTTTTTTTCAATTTTGAAACTTAATACCTTGGATGAAATTTAAATCTACTTTTATTTCTAACTTCCTTCATAGTACTTCCAGTATTTGATATCCTAGTAAATGTATACATGTAGTTACCATCCCGTCCTCTGTATCTGTAAATGACTCACGAGTGGAAACGACCTTGTAAAAGCTTATAGCTTACTGTCGGATCCACACAAACTTTACTGTTATTGAATGTAACTCAACGAAATTGGAAATAAATACTGTTTAAACTAAATTACTGTAAAAACACATTCACGAAACGAGAGCTCTCTGCTATGTTCGTTTATTAATAGAAACAAAAAAAAAATCGCTTTATTTTCTGCTGAGGTCATAGGTATTTTCCCAACAATTACATGTTTTTTTAATTAGACTTTCCTCGCCCTCCAATAATTTAATGGGAGATAACTTTTCTGAAGGTCGATTTGCGCGACGAGATAAGTCAGGGACGCATTTTCACTGTTCGTCTTCCTGCACAATGATAGACATAAAACAATGTTCGGACCTCTAAAAGAAATGCTTAATATGAGAATAAAGTGTTTAATGGAAACACAAATTACAAGCCAAATCTGACCCTATTTGGTAATTTAAAAGAATCCTGAATATATTGTCTATTTGTAAACGCAGCTGCTTTTTCGTCCCTTGACGTGGGTTAAATTATTCCCCTTTTCAGATGCTGGAAGGTGACATCTTCAGATCGTTGTGAGTACTACTCTGCTGTTGGATACAAAATCATATTAAGATGAACTATGAATCAAATGTTATTACCAGCGAAGGATCAAAGAAAAACATAATTGCGTAGCATCGCAGAAGTTAAGTGATGTCTTTGTAGCATGGTAGATAATTGATACATCCGTCTCAATCATCAGCCATGTTTGTATCACATCAAAAGCTTATATTTTCCATCTGGTCTGTTTACAGGAAGTTTTATCCATTTCGGGGCAAAACGGCAAACTGTTGTACTGTGATTGGCTCTTAATCTAATCACGACTAACTTACATCACTTGATTGATTACTAGCTTCCATATATAAAATATAGAGCCACGACAAAATCTCCCCTCGAAGAAATGCTTCCCCCACTCCTATAAAGTACCCCTCCAGACAAAATCCCTTTCAACAGGTGCCAGATATGAGATAATTCCTTTCTCTGAAAAAAATATCTATAAATATTGTTCACTGATTTACACCTAAATATATATGTATATGTCGCACTATGTAGATGTTGTATAACTTTATTCAGTGCTTATCTTCAACTGTGGCTCAACAAAATATTCAACCTTCTCCGCGCTGATGCCGACAATATCAAATTGTCAAGTTACCGATTCTTCAATAATGCAACAAGGAATTTAACAAATTCTGTCTTGTTTGACAGAACATGTCTTCCTATCATGCAACCAAGAATTTAACCAATCCAATCTTGTTTGACAGAGCTCTTAGGGTTCTGTCAAATAATTAATTAATCGATTAATCAATGATCAGCATCTTGATCGATCCAACAAGTAATTGATCGATTAATCGTTACTTTTGAACAACTGTATTACAAGGCTTAACAAAGGAACAAACTTGCTCCAAAACAGGTAAACGTTGTCACACTGACTTACATCAATTATATGAGACAGAGTGCAAGTTACTTGCTGACATACTTGTTTACTTCCATGATCATCATAATGTATCAGTAGCTGGAAATAGTCATTCTTAACCCTTTACCCACTGCAGGTAGCACACGATACTTGCAAAATATATTCACGAATTACTAAAAAATTTCAATTTTTGTCTCAAAAACATAGCTTATGACCGCTCATTGGAACGAGCTCAACGAGCTCGTTCCAATGAGCGGTCATAAGCTATGTTTTTGAGACAAATATTGAAAACATTATAAATTTGAATGGAGATTTTTGTATATAGGCGTAGTCGGTTTTGTTTGTAACGTTGGGTAAAGGGTTCATGCTGTAAATCATCAACGGTATGGCAATTATTCAGATATCTATTGGGACAAGTGATTAATCGGTTAACCGAGGTTAATCCACCCGATTAATCGATCAAGAAAATCCCTTAACCGTTTCAGCTCTATACTGAATTGGTTAAATTCTTAGTTGCATGATGGGAAAAATGTGTGACTTGAAAATTTGATTTTTTAGACATCAGTATGCAGAGGGTTAAAGTTATGCCTTTAACTTTGTTAATTTGTAAAGCAAACATTGGAATAGCTTTTTTCAAATCAGCTGTCCATTAAATGAGAATGTTCATGTGTTTTCGTTTCTGGGTACGTGCTAGTCAACAGCTGCGCAGAAAAGAGGATTTTGTCGGGGAGGGATTTGTCAGGGAGGCAGTTTGTTGTAGAGGGATTTTGTCGGGGGGGATTATGTTGTTGGGGGATTTTAACGGTGTCCCACGAAATATTGTGAAATCAAGACCGAGTCGGGAAAAACAAATGACAATAATATCTAAAATTGAATATTTAAATAGTTCTGTTTCGGCGAAGGTTTAATACCGGGAATGGGAATTGAACGGTTCTACGTCTCCCGGTTCTGAAAGTCAATAACGGAACCCGGGAAATTCAAAGACAGTGATATCAATGATTGCGTTTTATGGCTTATAACATTACGGTGAATATCAGTTTCTTCCTCGACAAGCGCCACCGTTGGAGCTATGGTTTAATCTCACGAAGGGGAATTTCTCAGTTATCGGTTCTGAAAATCAGTGTTAACCCTTACCCAACGTAACGGCCAAAACCGGCCAGCGCTCTTCTCAAAAATCGCCAATTAATTTTCAAAATATTTTCATTTTTTGTCTCAAAAACATAGGTTATGACCCCTCGTTGGAACGAGCTCGTCGAGCTCGTTCCAACGAGGGGTCATAACCTATGTTTTTGAGACATAAAATGAAAAAAATTAGTTATTCAAGAATTTGTTTTGCAAGTGTCGTCTGCTTTTCATGTTAGGTAAAGGGTTAATGCCCGGGAAATTCATAGACTAGGATCGGGAATCAAAGGTTGCAGAAGTCAACCTTTGATTCCCGGTTCTGTCATAAGAATTTGCCGGATATCGGGACAAATATTCAGAAACAAGAACCGGAAAACTCCTGGTAACGAGAACCAGAAAATTCCCGTCCCCATCAGATACGATTCTCGAGTAGTGTTGGAAGGTAAGTGGGCAGATAATTCCGACCAGAATCGCGATCCAGTTACGATTCAGACGAAACTCTCAATCCTTTGTTTCGCCCACGGTACAATATACGCGTCGAGAAAAAAGGTAACGTGTATAAACACCGTTTTAGGCTGTCTAAACTAATCGTGTTTGTTTGAATTACGTTTGGACTAGGAGTGTCACGACTAATCGATTAATCGATTGTTGATCGGTCACGGCGAAATCGATTAGTATTTTTCGTTGTCGAATAATCGGTAAATTGTATCTCGCTTTAGACGTTTAATAATTAAAAGAAAATTTGATGAAAAAACTATTGTTTCTAAAGGTAAAGAGTTACGAACATTGATGTTAAACTCCGAGAAGCCGTTGGAAGCATTTGTCTTTCAGGAACATTCATCAAAGCTATGATGTCCTGAACTTTTGAACCGTCAGTGTGATAATCAAGACCGGTCGGCAGTAGCGAACTTCGCAACTGCCGACAGGTCTTGATTATTACACTGACGGTTCAAAAGTTCAGAACATCAAAGCTTTGAATGTACCTAAAAGAGGACCTTTTTCGTTGTTTACCGAAGGTAGGTCAACTGACATGAACTTCATTTTTTATCGACTTCAAAAAGAGGGAGGAGGTAATCTAGTATGATTAATCGATTATTATCGATTATTTGCGACGATTAATCGATTCCTAAATTAAAAAATCGCGACAGCCCTAGTTTGGACCCTAATTTCATCCTTCAAATCGTCTTGCTTTTTTCATCAAATGAGCTGTGAATGACAAAACATGTAAAGCTATTGTTTTCTGCAATGCGGAAAGGCTAAAATGTAATTGCAAGTTTAACAAAAGGTCTACCCAATTGCGTGTTGTATTCTCTTTTTATTGTATATTCAATTTTGCAATATATGTGTATGTTTCATCGAGACTCAAATGCTCATGGCCCAACACTTTTGAGCTTTATATGTGAACTAGAACTCAATTCAAATTTGAGGAAACACACAATATGGATGGCAACTTTAAGCTTAACAATCAAAATTTTCCCGGTTTTGCCTGGTTTTTTGTAGTGGGTATAAACAAACTTTCATGAAATAAATGCAACTACAGTTAAAACTAGAAGTCCTGTAAATTGCGCGTAGGAATTGCGCGCAATTGCCATATCGATTGGCATCCAAAGAACGGCAGGTTCTCCTGGTTACTTCTAGTAAACACAGGCAATGTTTCTGCCAATGGACCTCCGGGTTACCCGGAGGTCCATTGGCTGAAACATTGCTTGTGCATAGGCCATATGTACAGATTTTGATAGCATCACTATGGCCCTAACGCGTAGATTAACGCGCAGACCGACGTGCTATTTGTGCGCATTTCATGACAGGACATCTAGTTTTAACTGTATGGTGTGATGTTGGAGTACGAAATTCAACAGACAAAACATTCCAGTTTGTAGAGAGGCTTCAAAAATGGCTTAAACAGCCATTTCTTCTTAGTGTCTGCAAATGTTTTTCGACCTCCTCCCCATTGGGATGGTCGGAAAAAAAGTTTCTCTACAATAATAATAGCCACCCCTAACATGATTTCTCATGGATTATTATTATCACTGGAGAAATAAAAACATTTTCAAGTTTACCAATTGAAAGTAAGGAGCACATAATGTCATCATCCTAATCGACCATCTGTCGTTTGCCGTCCGTCTGTCAGAACGTCCGTCCGTTCATTACATTTCGGCCTTACAAGGACATAAATATCTCTACCAACAACTCAAACAGTTATAATATTATTTTTCTGATGATCGGTGTGTGGGTGCGTCTATTTAATGGAGGGGGGGGGGGGGGAGCGGATTACATTATTTTTGCCTTTCGAAGCCTGGTGGTATCTTCCATGTCAGTTCAATGGCAGCAATCAGAAGAGTCCATATCCATTATTTGGGGGTAGAGCAATTAATATTTTCAATGTGCAGCCTTAGGGCTGCACGTTGAAAATATTGACTAGTCTACTACACGCATTAACATAGCATCCATCCGACCCAATTAAATTGTGACGTATCATCTTCCTGGCCGGAAAAAGCGGCCTCGCGGGCTCAAAGAGTTAACTCTCTCAGCAAAATGTTTAAGGAAATATTATCCTTTGAATTGCGGTCTCAAGTTATTCTGAGTTTGTCTTACTGTAATTCAGAAAAGGGAACCCACTGTTTAGGGGTAGGTACCAGAATTATTTCACAAGTGAATTCAAAGAAATATAAAGTTTTGCCGCGAGTGAAAACTTATATTTTTATCATATTTTATTAACCATGCTTTAATTGCAACTAAAACAACCAAATGCCGAAAAGTGCATATATATCGATCTTAACCTATTGCACATACACGTCACTTATGGAGAGATATTCTTTTAAATCTGTCGTAATAATAAATATCGAACAATATTCGTTAGACATTTCGCGTTATAAGCTAGCACAGAAAAATATGTTATCACTCGATTCTCCGGAGTGTTGGTGTGCATGTGTACAAACATTGATACCAGGTAAATAGACTAGCGGACCCACTCGTCCTGTGCATGTGTACAAACATTGATACCAGATATATAGACTAGCGGACCCTCTCGTCCCTCGACGGGAAACTCCGGCCGCGCAACGGAACATTTCTAGTTGCATTGCATATCATGGGAGATAATCAAAGCTTGATTTTCTCGATAGATGAAATCATACACACCCAATTTACAGGTTACGAACGCCTAAATAAATCCCATTGACCACAGTGTTAACCTTCCACCCTCTGTACAACACACCGAGTTGTTTTGAAAAAAATACCTATACATCTACAAAGTACACCAAAATTAAACTGGAAAAAAATATATGTTGCCACATCAAATTTAATTTTAAATTTCGTATTTTCACAACTACCGTATGGTCTTGCACTGAATGATGACCTTCACACTTTTTCCCCATGCCTCATGTTTTTGAGAGATTCTCACACATTCTGGCACCAAATTACAAACAAACTTATTAATCCTTTCTAAAGTCTGAACGAATCAAAATTTTAATTAATGGTTTCTTAGTCAAAATATATTTAACCAATCAGCTGATCAGCCCTATTAAATCCTACTCAAAACATTGGGTGTCAAATGCTCCAAGTCACGTGTTCACTTATTTAGTGGTTCATAACCTAAATAACTAGCAGGCCGACCCGACCCAGGACAGGGTAGCCCAACCATGCTACAAAGAATTTCTAGCTGCATTGTGTATCAAGGAAGGTAATCCAAACTTTAATCCTACTTGGACGGAATTACACTCCTCATAAAAAAATAGATGTAGAATTGGATGTCTATCTACCAGACATATTAAAAGTTATTGCACCCTTGAATTTCTGGTGTGAGCAATTTTAAGCTGTGTTTTCTGATAGCTCACAATATTACGGCCAGGGTTTAGTTATTTCGATAGAGAGGAATATGCCACCCACCAAGGATGAAAGTTGGTCGAGATATCGACCCGCCCATTTCAGTGTTCAAGATTTATTGGCCTTTGAATAATTGTTATCAAGTTCTTGATTCCTGTAAAGGTCATTGTTGGAGTAATCTGTCAACGTCAGGAGACGTCTCGTTTCAACTAGTTACAAACTAAGCCAATAACGCACGAAAAATATATATGTTTTAAGCCCCGAACAGACGAGCAAATTTAATTTGTCAAAGAAAATGTGGCAAATAAAATTTGGTCGTGTGTACGAGAAAATTGGTCACATTTTCTTTGAACACATTTCTATGTTCAATATCTGGACGTCCCAGATTTTCAACAAAGAAATGTGCCATATTTCTGCGCACAGAGAACCTGCGCATGCATAGAAATGCGTAAACAAGTATCGCATCATCCACCACGCTATAATAATTCGAAGTTAGAGAAGACTTTAGTGAAAAGTACCGCGATTTTCAAAAAATGTGGTGGTCAGACAATGCTGTATATTTACTTTTGGAAGAGTTGCAAAGTAAGGAGAGTCTGTGAAATATAAAAAGTGAACTTTATAGAGTTAAAAACCTCTCCTTTCACATCATGGGCGCAGATCTCTATCGGAGAGTAAGGGGGCGGGGGTCAGGGAGGGGGGGGGGTGGTGGAGGACGACGGGATTCCTTGGTCCAAGAACGTGCAGGGCCGTTGGGCACAGCATGTGTTATGCCCCCCCCCCCCCCTATATTTTCCACGACAGCTGGTATTTGAGTAATAATTTCCATCGCCACCTTATGTACAAAGCAACACCGTCAGCAAATAAAATGTGCCGTTGCATACACACTAGAAGTAAAAAATGTGACAAATTTTATTTGCCACATTTTCTTTGACAAATTAAATTTGCTCGTCTGTACGGGGCTTTATTTGTTCACCGAATTAACGTGTTCCGGTAAGATTTCGAGCTCTGGGCGACAGTTTTATTAAAAGAGATTATTTTAGAGATAAATAATTTTCATACTTCAGTAACCTTTATGTATACTTAACTTTAACTTTTTATACATCTCGTCGGAAACGACGTCAGTTCAAAAAGCGATCTGTCAGTTGTCAATGGCCAAGATATTGAAAATTGTATCGCATTTATCGGCCCTTTACCTAACATGAAAAGCAGACGACATTTGTAAAATAAATTCTTTAATAACTAACTTGTTTCATTTTTTGTCTCAAAACATAGGTTATGACCCCTCATTGGAACGAGCTCGTCGAGGTCGTTCCACTGAGGTGTCATAACCTATGTTTTTGAGAAAAAAAATGAAAAAAATAATGAAAATTAGTTAGCGACTTTTGAGAATAGCGCTGGCTGGTTTTGACCGTTACGTTGGGTTAAGGGTTAAGGATTCTACTGCTTTCATAGTGATGAAAGTTGCTTACTCCATGTTCTTTTGTCTTTTCGAGGTATGCAAATAACGGGAAATACCCACAATAGATTAGGCCTGCTTGGGTACCTCTCGTCCAATAATTATACCCGAGACCGAGCGTTCTATTGATTGAACAAAGGACAGAGTGTAAATTAGGTAACAGTTATCAACCTAGCTGGAGGTATTCACGGATTTGAACAACCCGATAACGTGCAGTGGGTGGCCCCGAGCCGCGTAGGGCGAGGTGTTACAGCACGCTGGTAGGCTGATCAAATTCATGAATACCGTCTGCTAGATTGGTCACGATCAATCGATTAATCGATTGTTGATCGTTCACGGCGAAATCGATTAGTATTTTTCGTTGTCGAATAATCGGTAAATTGTATCCCGTTTTAGATGTTTAATAATTAAAAGAAAATTTGATGAAAAAAACTATCGTTTCTAAAGGTATTGAGTTAAGAACATCGATGTTAAACCCCAAGAAGCCGTTGGAAGCATTTGTCTTCCAGGTACATTCATCAAAGCTTTGGTGTTCTGAATGTTTGAGCCGTCAGTGTAATAATCAAGACCGGTCGGCAGTTGCGAAGATCGCAACTGCCGACCGGTCTTGATTATTACACCGACGGTTCAAAAGTTCAGAACATCAAAGCTTTGATTGTACCTAAAAGTTGATCGTCTTCGTTTACTTGAGGTAGGTCAGCTGACTTGAACTTCATTTTATCGACTTCAAAGAGAGGGAGAGGGGTGGTGGGTCATCTAGGTACGATTAATCGATTATTATCGATTATTTGCGACGATTAATCGATTCCTAAATTGAAAAATCGTGACAGCCCTAACTTACACTCTCGGGTATACTCAGTGCACGATGGGTATTCAAGCGACGTCACTTGAACATTCGACCCATTGCTCTATCAGGTATTTCAAGCTGATAATTACCATTACATCCTGACTCTTTTGCCGTTTCGGGGTTAGGAACCAACTTGAAATATAAGGACTGAAAACTGGTTTGAGACTGAAACCTAAGGCCTAATAAGCGTGACCCTATGGTAAAAACTGTAGCGAAATGGAGTAACCCTAAACAGGTCGTATCTAAGGGAGCTTTGCCCTGGGCGGTGTGCACCCCCTGAATTTCCAACTGTATCCCCCTCCCCCCACTGCCTAACATCCAACGTTTGACAAAACCATTCGCATCCCACTCCACGTAGATGAGAAATTTACAACAGCTATATATACCTTTAAATTTTCAACTGAATAAATCCGAATGCACCCTCCTCTCTTGTGTTCGAAATATACAAACTTTGGGTACCAGAGTTGGAAATCGTATCTTGAGTGCAACAAGGCGCCATATACAATGCTTTTGCATTGCACATGGTGCCTAGTTAAACTTACGTGACGAAATATTCACACTGAATATCTGCTATAAACGATCACAAATATAGACAAAATCTGCAACCAGAGGACACGAAATATCCAACTGTTAGGGGGTGAGGCTTAAAAATGTTGACCACTGCGCCCCACCCGCTGTCTCGTCTCTGACCCTAATACGCTTTAAAGTGTCTCCATTGTGCCGCGCTTATTACGTAACAAGTTTCGCTCAGTCCCCCCCCCCCCACAAACATGAGAGAGAGAGAGAGAGAGAGAGAGAGAGACTTTACCCCCCCCCCCCCCCCCAACACTGTTATCTTTATCAACCTGTCATTTCAATCGTGTCGGGAATTAGCAGGAAGACTGTGCACAGATGCTCCACTCTAACGACGCGACCAAAGTTTCTATAGTTTGATTTGTCTTTACCACAGACTTTAAAGACGAGAAATATTCCTATCGGGTCGAAACATTGTTAAGTATGGAGCCAGATAGGTGCACCTTCGTCATTGCAGAGTTGCGTGAGTCCCAAACATAGCTTTGTGTATTGCATTAGCACCATTCCACTAAGGCAGCCTGTCCACCACTGATATATTTCACTTCGTGGGTGCTCCTGTATGGCCGTGCCCATCCAGGGTAGAAATGCTTCCTATGTCCGTGGCTGATACCACCACCATCCACTTCTATCGCAAATACAGTTTACTGGTCACTTTCCACGGGTTGTTAATATTTCCACGGGCGCAATAATATTAGATTACAGACACTAATTATAGCAATAATCATCAAAAATTTAATTAATGAAGCACCGGGTTATTATAACCCGGTGCTTCATTAATTGAAATTTTGCTGGTGGTGATTTTTATTACCTGTAAACTCAACATTACTGCCCACGCGTGGAGTACGGCCCGTCAACGGTAACTGTACTGTTCCACATGATTGAACTCAAGTTATGAACTAATTCCAAATTAAAATGTTCCACAAATTGTCCTGTACCGAGCGCAGTAACCGTAATCTTCAATTTTGCAATCAAGCACAGAAAGACTTCAATAAAATTAACTGTACAACCCGGTGCTTCAATAATTAACATTTTGCTGATGGTGATTTTTATTACCTGGTAAACGCATGCGTGGACATCACTGCCACGCGTGGATTATGACGTGTCCACGATGACTGTAGTGTAGTTTTTTAGAATGTGAGTTATCAGGCGCTTGCGTAGGTCCATAGAATTGTTATGCTTTTCTACACGTTTTATACGACACCATTCACCAGACAAACTCATCAGTAGAAACGAGACGGAGGAATGTATTCCCCACTGAGGTCTTGGGCACAAGAGTAGATAATTAGTGTATGTATTGTTGAGACGGGATTATAAAGTTTAAAGGTTTTTTTATCCGGTTGCATGTGGCCTCTTTGAAGTCTAACAAAATTAATAACCGCGATACATCACTCAGAGTGTCTCCGGAGTTATTTATGTAAGTTCAATTTACCTTCTAATTTCCTCCATAAGCGGATATTAGCAACGAAGAAAAAAAAAGAAGATAATGTGATTTTCCAACAGGATCCAGATATTGTAATGGTTCTCTTAGAAGATGTTAAACTCTAAAGACATTAACAGACGAGAGAATCACAACGTTCTTACCGTTTCGTTCCAAAGGTGACGACGACCTTCGACGACCTTCATATTTGAAAAAAATGCCGCGTTCTGTAACAAAATTACATTGAACGTAACCCTTCAAATCCAGAATGCGGGAATATAATTATATTATATATAACGCAAAGTAGACGATTAGATGACACTACTTAACCCCCCTCTCATCCCTCGCTGAAAAGTTCACTCCGTCATAGTCCTATCACATACATTGTTAGAGTCGGTTCGACAAACGTTTGCAAAAACGCAGTTTGTCGACACAGTTTTACGTCCACAGAAGACTGACGTCAGTTGTTCGCTTGACTTTAGAGTTATTGCCCCTGATATGCATTCAGGCACCGTCTTGGGAAGAATTTTGAGATTTTTAGTTTCCTCCAGATGGAATCTATTTTAAACAAACGTTTAGTTTTAAACTCCAAGAACGTCTTACTTTTCCCAAAATAAAGGCCAAGCTCGATTTCCACTGTCCTTATCGCAGATAGGGAATTATGACTCTAAAATAAAAAAAATGATAAAATATGTTTTTTTCATTGATTTCCGTCGGAAAAAATCCCAACAAAACGATTATCTCTGGAAAACCTTAACTTTGATGGAATACAGGTCAAGTTCGAAATTTACGTTCGTGTCGACGTCGTCTGCAAGGGTGCTTTAAATGAAAAACCCGTACTTACGGTTTCAAACAAATATGAAATTAGTTTTCTGTGAAACGTCGTCGATGTTCACTATGCCAAGCAGAAAATATGACGGTGGCTTTTTTATGGAATGTTCAAACCGTAAACATTAACTTTACGTAGAAAACGACCTCCGTAATGTTCAGTTTAACCGCTTGAAACAGAGCGGCCGCTTTTCCGGCCCAGGAACATGATACGTCATAATTCCTTTATATCACATGAAACGTCGTTAGTTTCGACGTAACAACCCATGTCTTACTTCCTGATTATCAACTAGTGTCTAATCGGCGCGTTGTCCCATAGCAGCAGCATTGTATTCTTGTGCGTAGTTCACGTGACGTCAATTACG
This sequence comes from Pictodentalium vernedei, assembly GCA_031216915.1. NCBI lineage: Eukaryota > Metazoa > Mollusca > Scaphopoda > Dentaliida > Dentaliidae > Pictodentalium > Pictodentalium vernedei. Next base: position 38,147,016 of record CM062288.1, read on the forward strand.
ACAACAGGTGCAAGTAAAGCGCATTCATGACGTCATGTTGTGAACCGTCTGAGTCAACGAACTGATTGTCGGTTGTTTTGGGAGAATTTAGCGACAATGAATTAAATAAAAAGTGTAAAAAACATTCGAAAATTCATGTGATATACAGAATCGTTAACTCGTTATGTTTGGATAAAAGGCGAGTTGTGAATCGAATTCATCAAACGAGTTTCAAAAAATCTTATATCCAAACATCACTCGTTTGAGATCCTCTATAAGTGGGATGGCTGCTGAGTGAATGTATGGTTTTGACCAATTAATATTTTTAACGTGCAGCCCCACGGCTGCACGTTAAAAATATTAATTGTTCTACCCCCAAATAACGATGAACTCTTCCAACTGCTGTCGTTGAACTGACATTGGAAGATACCACCAGTGTTCAAACGGTTAATAATGGTCAACAATTGGTGAAGGAATGGGTCGAGGGCGTGGGGACACTTCACACTTGAGGGTGTGTGTGTGGGCAGAATCGAAGAAGGAAATCCACACCCCGATATTTATCAGTGATGGCTCGAGTGCCTAAGTGGTATGATAGGAATACAACGCACAAAGCTTTGTTTGGAACTACCGCATCGCTGCATTAGAAAAATGAACATTATTTCGGCCCCAATGGGAAATTTGTAAAAAATGGAGCCTACAATGTGCATTTTACTCGACTTAAAAGGCTGCAGGAGAGATGGTTCCACGAGATTTTGCCTCGCGACATTATACAGCGCGACACAATATGTCGCTGGTCATTTTGCCGCAGCGACAAAATGCCGCTGCGGCAAAATTCCGTGCGATAGAATGCAGCAATTTTGTACGATCTAAAAGTATATGGTATGTATGTTCCAGAATTCTCATTTGACGTATCAGGTTTGTATACTGAAACGTTAGGAAACGTTTTTGCGTGTTTCGTTGGTAATACTTACATTGTGATTTTCGAAATACATAATGAGTAAATTGTTATCAAACACGAGCATATCCAGCCATAAGAAATTCTAAACCGATATTGTGTGGAAACAACTGAGGAGATTCCAATTTTCATGTTACGGAAATGTCTTTAATTCTGACTGTATGTTTGTTTCCAGGTATTGATCGTTATTGTATCAGTGCTTTTGTGATCTCTGATCAATTGTGTCCCCCATCAGGCTCTAAAGTTCCCAGTTTGTGCCTCAAAACAGGACTGATGGCCCTAAATGGGCCATCAGTCCTGTTTTTGAGGCGACAATGTCACTTCTGTAGTTAGATAAAAGATTAAACAATACTAAACAAATCACAAGTTCCTCACCATTTTCTTTCGCGCGTGTCTTTCCTAGTAACCGATTGCAGAATTTTATCATCACGGCATTTTATCGCTGCGGCAAAGTAATCTGCGCTATTTTGAAGTGCGGCATAATGTCATGCAGTAAAATATTGGGTCACCAGAAGAGACAGTTCATACGAGAGTTTTCGTTCACATCTTAAAAGTAAAGGGTCCGTGTATCACCTCCCCGCAAATTTCCAATAAGGAATTTGTTAGCCTTTTTAACACTGGTGGTATCTTCCAGATCAGTTCACTGGGAGAAAGTGGAAGAGTCCATATTTTTTGCGGGGTAGACCAATTAATATTTTCAACGTGGAGCCTTGGGCTGCTCGTTGGAAATATTGATTGGTCTACCCCACACTTTAACTTAGCAACCATCCTACTTGATGAAAGTATGGCGTTTCATGTTCCTGGGCCGTAAAGCGGTCACTCGTGTTCAAATGGTTAAATCTTTGGAAACAGCTTAAGAGTAAAGAACATGCACAGCACCTTCCCGTTAACCCTTTCAACCTGTTGTGCATAAATCTTTGCATAAAGAAGAAATTGGTAGTGGATATAAAGAGTAAAAAAACTGAAGCGAGGCTTGATAATACTTTTATCCAACAGCTGATGGATTAAATTATTACCGAGCCTCCCTACAAACCAGGATGGTTTCGCCCATTTCGTCGTTGACAGTTTTGGCTGTAATGATGCATGCATTTCTGGGCGCCAGTGTTGAACGGATTTGATAGGGAGCCCCAAAATAGGCCAAAATGTAGACAAATCATAAAATGGAATCTCCGGAAATGTCTTAACATTTTTTAACACTGGTGGTAACGTCCATGTCAGTTCAATGTCAGCAATTGGAAGAGTCCATATTCATTATTTTGGGGTAGACCAATTAATATTTTCAACGTGCAGCCCTAGGGCTGCACGTTGAAAATATTGATTGGTTAACTCACACATTCACTTAACAGCGATCATTCTTCATGAAATTATGACGTGTCGTGTTCCTGGGCCAGAAAAGCGATCTCTTGCTTTCAATGGGTTAAAACTAAAGAACCCGCACACCACCTTCCTAAGATTGCGGCGACGGAAACTATTTCTGTTTCTGCCACATGTGCTCCCCAGTTCCTGCCAGAGCTGTCGCCACGGATGTTCGATTATTCAATTATCGATCGCCCACGTCATAATCGATTAGTATTTCCTTAAGTCGAATAATCGGCAAGCTGTAACTCCATTTAAATGCCTAAAAATTGAAGGCTCCACTACATTGGGAAAAATGCACATTTTTGCCTCCGTTTGAATAAATTTTCAAGCATAGTTTTGGCACGATGGTGAAATTTGTTAAATATGAAACCCAAAAGTATGCATTTGTCTGCACATTAAAGGGCTTGGTAGAGACAAACCAAACACGGAAATCTTAATTCTCATAATTTAATTAAGTGTAAAGACTTTGCGCATCCCCTTCCTGCTTATTTCTAATAAGATTACAATGATTGGTTGGTGAAGATAATACTTCTATCTTCCTCTCCTTATTTCTTTCGTTCCCTTTCCCGACCGACTATTTGTAGAAAAAGTCGGGGGGAAACGTACCCTGTGTCACAGGGTTCATATGCCCCTGCAAGTAACCATTAAACAAGCAAACAAATGCGGAACGAACTACACAAGAAGTCATTTCAACAAGCAAACTTTCCCAAATCCAACGTGGACTATTCGTGATGTTCGTTTTGTTTGGGGTATGTTAGTTTACCTAATACTCTGAAGAGGTCACTGGGTTCTATTAGTCGATTTTAATCGATTATCTCGGGTCGATTAGAAAAAAATCAATAATAATGACACCTCAAATTCCTACGTCCCTGAAACGGGTGATGGGATGTATATTTAGCTCGTTCCAGTGCCCTCGGTCACATGATATGGTTTTGTTGAAATGTTTTGAAGAATGTTTTTCCAACTACTCGAATTGTAAATTACATGGCGGATAGAGTAAAGATTTAACCATTCACTCTCCATTCAACGTTTTGCAAAGCATTGTCTTGAACAACTCAAATTTATTCTTTTTTCTCCTGAAAATATACTTGTCATACCTTATTGGAAGGATGGTCATTAGCAGGGTTCAAAATAAGCGGTGTCGCGTCGCTTTTTGCTATGCAAAACTTGCAAAAAGCTACACAATGTTAAATTATGTATAGCCTTTTGCGATACAAGATAATCAACTGCAGCCTATTACAAAATGTAAATGAGAATTTGCAAACAAATTTGAAAACTAGTTCACTGATGCTTTACTTCTGATTGTGGAACATTCCAGGCATAACTCAGATTAACTCTCTATCAAGCATCATCAGCAACTTCATATGTAAGATCAGTTCTGTTGGTTTAAATACTTCCTGTTTTTAAAACATTTTGCATAAAATGTCCATTAAAAATAACTACAAGCCCATCAAATTAAAAATCCAAACTTCCATTTTGAGAACTCTATTAAACAACCAAGACGCCATTTATAACAGTATACAAGTCCATGCAACCCCTTAAAGGCAGTTCAGTTAAAAAAAACATAGTAAATGTTTCACGTGTTGCAGATCATTTGGAAATGCCCAGAAATGGATGGAAACTATTCTATCTACTTAGAAGAATTCAATATAAAACAGCATAACATAACTCTGTATACAAAAATAGCTATGTAATTTTTACAAAATGCTATTCATTTTTTGGAAATGCGTAGCATTTTGCTACGCAAAGAAAACAAGTTATTTTGAGCACTGGTCATTAGCTATGTTTTTGAAGGCAAGAATTAAACAAATATTTATTCGGAAGATTTTAAAAAAGTTTTTTTCCGCAGCTCCTTGTTAGATTTCGCGGATATCTATAATTCTTCCCATTACACGCATGTATTTTAATATTAACCCTTTACCTAACACGAAAGGAAGGCGACATTTGTAAACAAAATTCCTGAATAACTAATTTTCTCATTCTTTTTGGTCAAAACAAAGCTTATGGTCCCTCATTGGAACGAGCTAACGCGCTCGTTCCAATGAGGGATTATAAGCGTAGCGTTGTTTTTGAGAAAAAACAATGTAAATTGAATGGTGATTTTTGTGCATAGCGCTGACCGAATTTTGTCCCTACTTTGGGTAAAGGGTTAACAATTAGATTCGCACCTTAAGTAATGTCATGATAGAATAGGTCTAGCTGAACTTTAAGATTTTACAAAACCAAACAAACATTTCCATTTGTCAAGAATGCAGAAAGCAATGGCCGTTCTCTTGAAGTCAGCAATATTTGTTTTAGCCAATTTGAGAGAATTTTGAATAAAAATGATGAATGGGTCACACTGATCTTAAATCAAAATATTCCCCTTTAGTATATGATAACGCATTTATTACACCAAATACACATTCATATTGACAGTTGACATCCATCAAATAAAATATGTTTCTAGAACAGAAGTAATAATTAAATTTACATCAATATTTAGACGGCGGTTGGAATATAAAGATTCGGTGACGCGACACTGTGATTCCCACAGGTCCTCTGACATTAATTTGGACGTCTTTCGTAGCGATAGTGTTTTACCTTTATAAATTAGTTGGTAGAATGCGACCTTAATCTTTGGAGATCATTTCCCTTTTATAATTAGATTGCGATAATCAAATAAACTTGCATGAGCCTCTGTCAGAAATATCGACAAGGGGATTGGAATGTATGTGAAATTGTCACCTCGGGACATTATCTGCTGAACAGTACTAATATGTATTGGCAAAAAGGATATGGGATGATATTTTCCCACACTAGATAATTTTTTTCTCAAAGAAATAAATGTCGGATGGAATTTATATGGTCACCAGTCAGAAATAGAATCTCTTTCACACTTATACAAAACAGATACCAATTTATGATTCCGTAAATATGATTCCGTAAACTGGTAAAGATGAATAGATGAAATAATATGTGTATCAGACTTGATGTTCACATAGGCTAAAGTTAATAATGCTACCATGGTATGCAGGGTAGCATTACCAGGTTCCCACTCCGTCGACTTCGTTCTGTAGATGACAGTCTACTTATTTTCAGGCTTGGAGGAGAGTTGGTAATAAGCTTATTCTACAGCTCTTTGTGGATGGGAGATTAAGATCTTTCCAGTCCGCAGTAGTTTTTCGTTGATTGTTGTTTGTTGTGTTTTATCATTCGCTGGTGAGTGGCGTCACAGGTCTACTGACCAATAGACCATCTTCAGCAGGGACCTGGCGACAAGGGGGGGGGGGGGTGCGGGAGGGGGGTGCGGGGGGGGGGGGGGGGGTCACCCCTCCAATTGGAGGACAAGTCATGGGTAGTTGGAAATTCCATCTATCTGGATTTTAGAGCCGCTTTGGCGATGCTGATGTCTCTTTTACTTCCCAAAATGCCAACTCGATTTCAATTCGGTAAAAAATCCAACTGTTGCTGTTTACAACCACAGGGTACGTAATATCAAGCTTCATAAGTATGCATGATGTCAATCGGAACGAGATTTCTATAGTATGTTTACTTAAGGTAGTAAAAAAAATCCACGAAATGCACTTCAAGAAAATCACATCATGTAAACTCGTTATCCTGAGTTAATTCCATCACTCACAGTTACAAAATGATGAAACATCGAAAATTGATCATTCCTTCATAAGATCTGATTTAATGGTAGGATAGTGTGAATTGCTCAAGATTCTCAGCTTGAGCATTTGTTTAGCACATATTCAATTCCCAGAATAATACCAAATAATAATAACCTGATAATTCTAATATAAATGTGTTGGCATTTCAGTTACTAGAATCAATTTTATGCCCCCTTCCATAGCTTCATTTTCTAAATTTTTCTCGGTAGGGAATTTCAAACTAGGGGAGGGACCTCTTTAGTTAGAAATTCACTACCCTACCCGCCTCCTCCCCAATCGGAAGCCTCTAGCCACGTCCCTGATCAAACGAGATAAACCCTTCAACTCCCTGTACTTGTTGCTGATATTTTCGGTAGGACACTCGAATCTCAAAATTCTGTTCGCATCCCAAAGCGAATCATGTAAAGGATTTCGAATCGAACTGAATGTCGAACCGAATCTCACGGCTCTTCATTCAATAGTTTTATTTTATCTAAAAATCATATAGATGTTGGCCTGAAAACCACGAGAAACGGTACGTATCAAATAATGTGTTCCGATTCCGTATCATATGGACGACTCATTCTGATTCCGTATCATATAGATTCAACTTACGGTAAACACCGCGCTGTGACAAATAATATCATTTTATCTAACAATCATATAGATTTTGGACTGAAAACCACGAGAAACGGTTCGTATCACATAATGTGTTCCGATTCCGTATCATATAGACGACTCATTCTGATACCGTATCATATAGATTCAACTTCCGGTAAACACCGCGCTATGACAAATAATATCATTATATGCATTGTTATTACGCACTGAAATATGAAATTCAGAATTGTGACCACTTCCATCCCAATTTAAACTGAAAACGGAAAAACCGACTTTATGTAATGGGATTGTTAGATAAATGTATTATCATGACCAAATGCATGTCCTGTAATTTGTATCAGATTCTCGGTCGTGTTTACAATCGGATCACAACTCGCCCTGACGGGCTCGTTGCGATCTGATTGTGAACACGACCGAGAATCTGATACAAATTACAGGACATGCACATGGTCATGATAATGTGTATATATGCATTGTTATTACGCACTAAAATATGAAATTCAAAATTTTGACCAATTCCAACCCAATTTAAACTGAAAAACGGTCTTTATGTAACGGTATTGTTAGATAAAAGTATTATCATGACCAAATGCATGTCTTGTAATTTGCATCAGATTCTCGGTCGTGTTTACAATCGGATCACAACTCGCCCTGACGGGCTCGTTGCGATCTGATTGTAAACACGACCTCGAATCTGATACAAACTACAGGACATGCACATGGTCATGATAATGTATATTTATATGCCATTTACCCAAATACGCAATTGCAAACAGCAATATCAGTAGCGATTAAAATCGGCGATAAAAGATCTTTTATTGCTATTGTTGTATTCGACAAAAGTCGCATGACATTTCGAGAAAAGAATGCACGTGCACCTGATGGACTATTTCAGTGATACTGGCAATGACAAGGCTTTCCCTCATAAAATGCTGCAGTGAACGACACATCAAGTTTGCCTCAACGTGCATTCCATTTTGCAGGAAATTGCACGACCCATTACATAAAGAATCCACCATGCAAAACACCAAAACAAAAAAAGATGAAGATGAATCACAAAAATAGTTACAGCGAGAAAATTCTGAAACGTAACGTCAACCTCATTATGATTTGGTCGCTTCTAAAAATTACGAATGAAGTGACGTCATGTATTTAAGCGGTTCTTGCGCACTACAAAACATAATTCCCTAGATCTCTTCGCAAACCAGTCATCTGTGCCTTGGGTGCCCTCATGAAATGAATTGAATTTGGTTCAAAATATCATTGCTCGACGGAAAAAGCATACTTGGGCTGAGTTTGATTATTTATTTTATTTATTTATTTTTTCACAATGTGCAATTTCATCATGCTGAAGGAAGTTTCCCCGTGACGTCGTACTGAGAGAATTAAAAATGGAGATCTATTATTTTGGTCACTTGAACTGAGTCTGGCTTTTTGTTGAGTGGAAGTTATGGGCGGTTATTCTTGATAATAAATAAATATACACTTACTTTTGAGTTAATCTTGGAGCGGATTCATTGGAAATCGTATATCGACAACCGTTACTTCTCAGTTATACTCTGCTCCCCATCCTCTGAATTGCACTTCAGACTTCTCAAATCTAGCCCCCACTGACACATCATACCCCGCCAGAATTTTGGCTCGCTAAAAACTTATTTTTACTTTATTCTCCCAACATCTAACATAACGACAACTAGAGGTGCTTCGCAGGGACACCAGGAGTACGAGAGGGCAGGGCAACCCATATTTTCAGCACTCGTTCCCCAGGGCAGTATATCCGCTATGCTCTCAACCACGCCTTCTCCCCGTCGGCCCGGGTGCTTCTAAAGATAGAAAGGTCAATGGGGGAGAGGCCTGTTAGCAAACAAACGGGAGCAGCAGTGACAAAACAGCAGGGAGGGGGGCACGTGTCCTAGGTAAAAAAAACAGCAGGGGACAGGTGTCCAAGGTAAAAAAAACAGCGGTGGGGGTGGATGTTCCCGCCAGTTAATTTTAATAGGAGGCAGTTGTTCATGGAACATGTGTCCGTATCCCATTGCCCAGTATTCCAAATTTTCTATGGTACTTGGCCTTGACGGAAAATACATTTTAACACGAAACAACGGGAAACCTATTTGCAGTAAAGCTGCAAATATAAACTTGATTTTAGGACCATACAATGGACAGTTTAAAGCCTACTTCGATATCAGCATTCCTTACTTTCACTGCATCATCGCAGTATTTCACTCGAGTCGAGTTCTGACGTCATGCAAGTTTGATCGATATGCTTTCAATTTTGTGAATGACAACTACATATTTATAATTTCGTGATTACTGATCGGAATTTTGAAAATGACACTCGCAATCGCGAAAGAGTTTTCTGAAAAACACGATTGTGCAAAAGGTTTTAGTGAAATTTGATTATTTTCTTTATTTTCAATTAGGGCTGTCGGGATCCCTTAGGGATTCATACAATTTGTACCCATTCCCACACGTTCATACTCCAATAAAGATTATAAAAATTGCATTCAATTCTTATAATTACATTCCGTAACTGTTTAAACTACTTTTTACCAAACAACAAAGCAGAAACAAACACCGCCCGAATTACATTATGTCAACTGCGCTCTACCGTGAATACGGGTCAAAGGTCGACCAAATGTATTCATTGGAAAATGAATTACCTTTGGTTATGACGTTTTCATCCAGCTGATCAATGGGAATTGAGTATTTGGACCCAAAACGTATAACTACATTAACAATGTAATTATTTGTCCATGAAACTTGTAATGTCAAATTAAGACCTGCGAATGGCCATTTCTTCTTGAAATCTACAAGATGTTTTTAAAGAAATCCAGGGAAAACATGAATTTTTAAGCCTTTGATGGGTATCGCTATTTAACCAGCCCAAAACGACGGGTTAAGGCTTGGTTTTCTGAATACCCTTATTTTATCCTTTATGAATTCCACTTCCAATAAAGGAAGTTATGTTCATTTCTCAGCCTAACGTTGGGTGCTGTGGGGGCTGAAACAGCCTATTTTATCAAAGTGTTGATGTTTGAGAGTCTCTGAAGGGTTAACAAACGCTTATCAGAATATTTTGTCCTTGCAGTTTGTAATGTCACACCAAGACCTGCGAATGACCAGTTTTTCTTGAAAATCTACACGACATTTTTAGAGAAATCCACGTAAAACATGATTATTTAAGCATTTGAGGGAATCTCTCTTAAACCAGTCCAAAACGGGTTAACACTTGTTTTTTGAATAACCTTATTACTTACAAAAATGGTGCTCGGTGAATTCCACTTCCAACAAAGGAGATTATGTTTATCTCTCAGGTACACAGTGGGTACTGTGGGCGCCCTAAAACAGCCCATTTTCTGAAAATTACGATGCTTGGCAGTCTGTAGAGGGTTAATAAATGCTCACCGGAATATTTTGTCCATGCAACTTGTAATGTCGCACCAAGACCTGCGAATTGCCAATTTGTCTTGAAAACCTACAAGATGTTTTTCGAAAAATCCACAGAAAACGGGTATTTTAAGATTTTGATGGGTAACTCTCTTTAATCAGCCCCAAATGGGTTAAGACTTCGACATTTGAATACCCTTACCATTTACAAAAATGTTTTCCTATCAATTATGCGTCCGATAAAAGAAGGTACCGTTCTCTGTGGTATACCCATTGGATGCTGTTGGTGTCCAAAAACAGCCCAATTTTTCACAATATTTACGTTTAGCAACCCGGAGAGAGTTCCATACATGGTTAATTTGTTTTCATTTACAGTCCGATTCCAGTTGGCGCTAAAATATTTCATTTGGCGCCAAAATATATTTGGTACCCAGCAGAAATTCAACCTGGCACCAAAATATTTCAGGCCAGCGTGAAAAGTCTAAAACACCCAAGATGTGAAGTTTCCATGCGATGGCAATATAACTTATACTCTGTGAAATAACATATCCACAAGAAAAGTTTCAGCCAAAGGAAGGTCTGATGACCGAAGCATTCACTGTGCTTTTAGTGCCTTTTTACTGCATTTATGAATTACTGTTTT